>CM077115.1:532205314-533475314 GCA_039619475.1 Icerya purchasi | reverse complement strand
CGATGTAATTATCATAATCATTAGTGGTGAGGGGGGGTTGATATAAGCAGTAAGTTAAAGACGATGTAAAAGCGTATGCGACAGAACTGATAAATATTTTGTAAGATAGGCTCAAATGTTCGACGGTATGGAAAAATTTCTCATTCAAAGCAAAATTGATGGGAGCGAATAATAGAATCGAACAAATGATACGAGCCTGTGTGTAGTCGATGGAAGTTACGACAGACAGATAAATCTATGGCGGAAAGTGACAACTTCACATTGAGGACGAAACAGATAATGTAGAGACACGGCAAATCTTAACGATAGTTGGACGATTCGGTCGAACTGTATCAAAATTGCCACTACATTTTTGGGAAAGCGAATATTTTTGTATTTTTTCTTCGTAGTATGCGCAATCATTCTGGTATTGGAAAATAGTTACCATATTTCGTTTACTATTCAGTCTAGGCAATTTCAAGTTGAGCCGTTAAGTTCTTTAGTGATTGCCTAGATTAATCGTAATGCAGAAGCAGTTTCGAAAAAATAATTTTGTTCGTTCGTTATATATATATATGTTTGGGGCGGGCGTGTTTCGTGAGCGATATTAAAAATGAAAATATGCGAAAGGAATATGAAACGAGGTAGAAAATAACTTATATCGAGTATGCTGTTTTGAGATCGTGCATAAACTAAGAGAAATAACAGAGGTTTTTATCGTAATCAATCCGCAAATAATCCTTCTAAAATATATATTCTCTGAAATCTTTTCCTTTAACCTTTCGCTTTTTTTTTTGATCTTTTTGATGCTTCTCAAAAAACGCTTCTATCCAAAAATTTCATTCGGCGTGCATTTTTATACGTAATTTAGCTTTTTATTAATCTAGCGCATGTTATCAGTTGCGAGATTAAAAGTTGTTCCTTCCGTTTACACTTTACATATCTATAAAGGCCGCATCGGCTGATTTTTTCTTGTGCTTTAAATATTAGCTAAAGGCAGTAAGCTTCACCGGCGATAAACATGTGGGCAATCTGATTGAGGGGTAGACGAATTCTTCATCTTTCTCATCGTAGGTCTTTCCATTAAAACCTTCGTAATATTAAATGTTTATTAAATATTTAAAGCTTTCACAGTGATTTTGCTTCTGATGATGGCCAGTGTAAGAAGCTGGTCGAAACGTTAAGCGAATAAGTATCTTTTAAAACACAGTTGTTTCCGAAAATTATTTATTATGAGTAATACCTTTTAACTTCGTTACCATTACCAGGTGGTCGCTCAAAAAGAAAAATATCTAACGATCAGTCGGCCATTTTTTAGATTAATTTATACGGTAATTAATTTTAAACAGCAATTTAAAACAATTATTTAATTTATCAAATACCCCGACGCGTTTCGAAGACCTTCATGATCACGGGATTTAAGTAATTTTCTAATCGCATTGCTGGCCTTCCTTGGTCGTGGCATTTCGATAGAGAGAACGAAAGCAGAAACGATGATAATTACTATTTCGAGTCTACAAACCTATCCGTTTGCTCTGGCCAAAGTCAATCGATGTGCGTGTACTCATATTTAGAGTTTGCACTTGTAAAAACATACGATGACAATCAGTCTCTGCGGTGTGTACAGTCTTTCGTACACCCATTCGTTCTGCATGGATCCAGGGGTGTAGGGGACATTTTTCTCCAAAAGAAAACCTCCATGAAAAAATTTGTTACAACAGAGAAGCTTAAACTACAAAATTTTGGTATAAATGTTACAACATATGAATTTAATTATAACTAATATTTACATCCGCTTTTAACGCAACTATCGTCGATCTTTTGTCTTTTTATTTATTTTTAATTTTTATTTTGCAATTTTAATTAAAAATAGTTCAATCAAAAGTATATACATATATATATATATATATATATAAACTCGGCCATTTTGTCCTCGCAAGGAGCTATGCCCCTTGACCCCTCTTGCTTTTATTTCCATCTCTTTCTCTTCTATACTTTGTATAAAATGATCAAAATTTACAACGTAATTCTTACTGGCATCATCACAAAAAAAATAACATAATCACACAAATCCTATCCTAAACATTTAACTTTCATTACATAAAATTAATATATTGTTTCATTACATTTTTCGTTACATATTTCGTTACATAAAATTATGACATTTTTTCGAATGGGGGGTAGCCTAAGAATTACGTTGTAATCAATATATATATATATATATATATATATATATATATATATATATATATATATATATATATATATATATATATATACATATACTAGGGGAATAGTCACACTAGAAGCGGCCCATTCCTGCAAACGTTAAATTGTATTACTTTGTAAATTTTCATAAATACTACATCGTCTACATTTATACTTATTTAAAAAAAAAAATAAATGAGTACACTAATACGTCGATTAAAAAGTGAAATTTATATTAAAATATCTGAAAAACCGAAACCGCCAGCGAGGGTAATATATGTGAGAGGAATATAAAGTAAATAAAAGTAAAGTAAAGCAAGTCGCACATGCTTGGCAGGGCATCGGCGATTTTGATACATTTAATTTCTTTTTGGAGAGGCTAGTATGCAGGTTAAAAAGAAAACCAAAACTTTAATGTGGAATTTTTTTCTTAAAACTTGATTTTAACATTTTCAAAATTTGGACCCTTTAATTTTAAACCTTTGGGGATCTTGTATTTTTCTTATATTGTAGCGATTGATATACGTCTTTTTAAAAAAATAAAAGAGTGACCCTCCAGCTACCATTGAAGTGGCTGTGGACTTTTTTTCAGTTTTCAGTCTTATCGTTTTAAGAGTGTATTTTCCCTAATTTTGGTCCCTAAATATCAAAATTTTTCGAATTTTATATTTTTCCCGTATTCCGGAGACTCTTATTATGCAGATTAAAGAGAAAACCAAAACTCTAATTCATGTAGAACCAGCTGCGGGATTTTTTGAAAAATAAATTCTTAAAACTTGATTTTCACATTTTTCAAAATTTGGGCCCTTTAACTTTAAAATTTTGAGGGTTTTGTAATTTTTTTATGATTTCCCGAAGAAAATACGTCAATTTAAAAAAAAAAAAATGAACTCTATTTTTTTTCTTGCAGTTTTAGATATATTCTTTTTTACTTGCTCGCCGACAAATGACTACTAACCGAAATAAAAAAGAAGTAATGTCGAATAAAAATATTATCGTTCTATTCTTTCTAGTAATTTACTATTCAAATTTTAAACTATGAACCATCTTTTAGGGATAATTTCGTTTTATTTTTCGACCCCTAAAAATAAAACATTAAATTAAAAATTGTAATAATATTGTATTCTTAAAACACATTTTTAAATTTCTAAAAAAGAGTTGGGTCGCTATATTTAATTACCTCTATGAAACGAGATATTTCTCAAATCTACTGCCTATACCAGGGGGGTTCTCAAAGTGTGCGCCGTACAAAACACAAAGGGGCGCCGTGAGGCGATTCTTTATACCTCTTAAATGGTTTCTGTTTTAATTTAGTATTTGTATAAATAAATAAAAAACTTGACCTTATATTGTGGATGTTTTAATTTTTGTGCCTATCTACCTAACTAGTGTACCACTGTACCTATATATTTCGACTAGCCAGCTAGGTTAGGGCGCCGAGACAAAATACTAAACTTGTGAGTGCGCCGCGGACTGAAAAAGATCGCGGAACCCCTGCCCTATACCGTATATGAGATATTACGTAATTATATAATTTCCCTACCCCCAATTGTCTCTTTGGATCATTCGTCCCTGGGGTTTTGTCGTCCTTGTTATAAAAATTACATTACTTTACGCACTCATGATATTTCTTAAATCTTCTTCCCTTAATCAACGTGTAACATTTTTCATATCTCTATCGTCTCTCTAGATTCGCCTTTGCTACCCTATACACTTATACAACAAGGTTGTAAGAAAAGTAGGTAATTTCGACATTGAGTATACCACTGGAAAATCAATTCTGTGACTAGTCTGTATAGTAATTAAATTTTTAATATTTCTTACACATACTTGAGTTATAGTACACACTCAATGTCGTACAGATTTGTGTTTATAGTTAATCATTGAGCATTGTGCCACCCCTCGGTAACCACCGCGGACTTTTATCCGAGCTATTTCAATTTAAACCGGCATAATTAAAATATCCCGCTCATGAACGCGTTGAAAAATATCGCGCACTTGTAATTAATCGTTAAACGTAAAAAATTATAATAAGATCTTCAACTCTCAGAAAAGAAAATATCATAAATCTCAAAAAAGCAACAAACAAACATTTCCTTTTGTTGATCTTACACAATACAATTTTTCACGACCCAACATGTGAAAATGTTAGATGACGTTGATTAAGTAATTAATAATTAATTGTACGATCGAAGAACTAATACGAAAAAATATTAAACTGATCAAATTCCTATCGTCGAGAAAACTATCCGTTTCGAAAATTAAACAAATTACAATTAGTGTTCGTATAAATATATATCTATATAATATATATGTAGTGCGTGGTATTTGAATTTCGTTTTGGTTTATTTCGAACCTGGCAGATTTAATATTAGTGAGATTTGAAAACAATTAAAAGTACATCAATAATATGTAATACGAAAGCAACAATTGCATAACATTATTTTTTTCGATGTTAAAAGTGCATTTTAGTTTGCGTAATATTTCGAAATTATATCGTGAATAAGTATTTATGTCTTCGCGGAATTTCAATTTTCTGTTTAACATGGTAAATAAGCGAATTGTTAAATCTACGTCTTATCGAAACTCACAATACACGAGTTTTTTATCACTAACATAAAAACTGTCTGCCTCCATTTCCTAGACCGATTAATTTACGGACCTTAAACCCCTCTAATTCGTAAAGAGCCATTTCCAAAATTAATTGTATTTTAATAACGTACTTTTTAGCCGAGCTTTGTTACGATCTGTCTAGACTCGCGGATCAATCAGTGGATTAATAAGTTTCACAACAACATTTAGCAGCAGTGTATGAAGCGAAAGCTACATTTTTCCGATTGTACTATTTGCTTTTATGCTGAAGCATTCTCGTGTCGTAAAAGAAAAAACAAATATACATAAACTAGAAATATTATTACAAATTATCGACCGTATAACACTGTATAATGACGTTTTGTACATATATGTATATATATATATGTTTGGGAATTTGCATAATATTCGAATATGTTGCGTACAACATAAGTGTAAATATATTTCATCACGAAATAAATTATGCCTTTATCCGTTTTTAATTAATGATGTAAATAAACTGTTTTTGCTATTTTACACTATAGTGTGTAAATAAGCATTTTGGTTCTTTATGATAAACCCTAAAAATACTATGATCCATTAGACATTGGTAGTCACCTCCTTTTTAAAATTTCTCATTTTGTAAAATTTTCTTCCTGACGGTAAGTCCACCTCTCGACCAATTCAATTTATCTAGGGACCCGTAAAAATCGCTAATTTGTGAATGTCATCGAAATCGTTAGAGCGGTTTCTGAGAACCCTCATATCTGTATATAAATATATATATATATATATATATATAGAGAGAGAGAGAGAGAGAGAGAGACAATTTTAATTCAATTATTCGGTTTAATGGCAGCCATTCTTACGCTGAGAGAAATGAGAAATTCTGCAGCAACTAACAGAGAAATTATCGACTTAACACATTTTTTTGATCGCCATTAAAAATAAATAAATATTATTCTTTTACGAAGAATGGCACAGATCAATTGAAACCACCGGCGGCCCTTCTCCTATAAACGAACAATAGACGATTATCATCTGGTGGTTCAAGGAGTGCCCCACTTGACCGAAGGACGGAATTATTATTTATACATATATAACTAAAATACGTGCTGGACATTATTCTATTGGTTATTATTTGCATAAATTAAAGATGATAATTTTAATAATAACATATGCCATAACCGTGATAATAATAAAATGGGGAAATTTTTAAGATTAATTTAATTTTATAATTTTACGATATAATCTTACGTCTGTAGATGATATATATCAATGGCGTATCCACGGGGGAGGTGATAGGGGACATATCCCCCCAAAAAAAACCAAAGCCTCTATGAAAAAATTTGTTATAACAGAGAGAACTTAATTTATGCTATAAAAGATTTGTATGAATGTTACAACATATGGATTTAATTAACTAATATTTAATACTGTTTTCTAGTAAAACTATTAATGTTAGGTTTTTATTCTATTTTAAATGTAATTATCATCGACCTTTTGCCTTTTTTATTTATTTTTAATTTTTATTTTGTAATTTTAATTAAAAATAGTTCAAATATATATATTTAAACTTGCTCATGAACCTAGAGAATTCGGATCGGATTACTAACAAAAATAAAAAAGAAGTAAAGTGTCTAATAAAAATACTACCTTTTTTACTATTTCTAAACTGCCATATTTAAGGTATAATTTTATAATTTCGTTTTATTTTTTTCATAACTAAAAATAAAACAAAAGTTAAATTAAAAATTGTAATAATTATGTATTTTTAAAACACATTTTTTAAACATTTCTATAAAAGTCGCTATTTGATTTTCTTTACGAAACAAGGGGGGTATTTCTCAAATCTACTGCCTATCGTAGAAGATTTTACGTAATTATATAATTTCCCCCCCAAAAAATGTCCTTCTGGATCCGCCCCCGTATATATGTATATACATATTTGTCCTTCGGGCTTCAAAATCTCCCTGAATCACAAATTTCTATAAAAATTATAGGAGATTTTTTTAAACTGATTTTGATTCTTATTTTTTTACTTTGGGTTTGTTAAAAAAAAAAAAAAAAAAAAGGGAAAAAAAGACAACACCGAGCTTTAATTGTTTAACTTTGTCGTTCTACTGTCCTCTAGAACCCTCCAATGAAGCAGTTGTATCTGTGATGCTGATCACAAATTACTTTCTCGGATGTTTTGCTCTTTCTTCGACACAATAATTTTCCCAATATCAGCCGTTCTGTCATTTCTTCCATAGTTCGCCTTCGTCTGCTCCCGGCTTCTCCTTTCCGCTTTGCTCTGGTTCAATCTTGTTCGTGTCGTCCCTTTCATCCTCCTACCTTAAATAGCACGTGTGATGCAAACCACGTACTATTCGAATGTTCCTTTATTTCTACAGAACGCGCGATCCTTTATTCCAATTTGCTTAGCCTTGGCCTCCCTACAGTGCCCTCTATATTCTCACTTTTCCATCTCCTTCTGTTGTTCCCCCTTGTTAGCCGCCTTCACTTCTTTCTCTAATCAATTTTTGATATAACCTGTCACTCCATATGTCTTTCTATTCTTCTAATCTTTTATGTTGGGTAAATGTTCTGTGCTGACGTGCCCATAATTTAAATAAAAAAGTTCTCTTTATTTACTCCTCCTAAAGTTAAGGCTTCCTGCTTCTTATTATGCTTCCTACATCCTGTCCTTTCCCTCTCAGTCTGTTGTACATTGGTTCCTTTATTTCAGCTATTTCCGATCGAATAAAGTTCTAATTAGTTGACTCCTCTGCACATCGTTTCTGGATGGATGTCCCTCTGGTTGACAAGCCCAAAATAATAATAACAATAATAACAATAATAATAATAATAATAATAATAATAATAATAATAATAATAATAATAATAATAATAATAACAATAACAATAATAATAACAATAATCAAAGAATCAAAGAATATATTTTTTTAAAGATAATTACATATGTTAAAATATCAAATTGAACCTTAAACAATAACAATAATAATAACAGTTTTTTCATTGTCAAAAATATATTTATCAGTTGCGCCCCGAGCAATAACTTGTTATTAATTTCTTTTTTTTTTTTTACTGACACGCATTTAAAAAAGAAAAAAATATTTTTCGGCAACAATGACTTGAGACCGAGGGTTTTATTTTTTTCAATTGTCTATGAAAGTTCTTACGAAGTAAGATTTAGGAAAACGAATCTTTTATTAAATTTTATCCACTATATGTATATAGAGTAATCGATAAGTAATGTGATTAAATAAAAAAAGAAAAAAAAAGAAAATAGAACAGAAGTAAATAAAAGAATTATTTTTTTGTTATTTTTATTATCAAGCACAAATTAAGCAAATAATAAGATTTAAAGTAAGAGAAATAACGATTAACTTAAGTGAAAACTTATAAAAATATAAAAATTTAGAAAATCCAAAGTTCTAAAAATAAACAAAAAAAAAAGTTACAGTACGATAATTTAAATGAAATAATCAAAAAAAAAGAAAAAAAAGTGAAATAAAACTGTCTATATATCACATATCGAGAGAGTTATAAGAAAAATATTTTTTTGAAAAACATGTATTAGAAGACATCACAGTAAATTCATGGCATTTTTTCTTTTTTTCAAATTAATAAGCACGTAATAAACGTAAATTATTGAAATAAGTTTTCTCGTTCGAATTTTTTTGATATTATATACTTGAGCGAGCGAGCGAGCGAGCGATCAAAGGGAGCGTCTAAAACTAAAGAGAACAAAACGGATTACCTGAGATGCGATTTGACAAGATGTAGCAACATGACGATTAAAATATCTTCGCGTTGGCCGCTGTTTAAAAATAAACACAACACCTATTTAGAAAAAAAGAAGAAAATAAACACACGCAAAAAAAGGCATTTAGTCGAAGTAAATCAGCTGGTCGACTATTGCGTCTGTAGTGGTTGTCGTTGCCGTCATCATGCGCGATCGATAGAGTGGCCTTAAAGAAGCCGTCATTTGTTCATTTGTTCATTTGTTCATCTATTCTTACGATTCTATAATTCAGCCCGAAAACTTATTATTAAATCATCGAGACGGCCGCATACTGCTATCTAAATCAAATAACAATACGGTAAGCGAGTTCATTTCACCGCGCAGACAGAAATAGTTGTACAAAAAATTGGTCTAAAACGTTGCATTGTTTTTCTTCTTCTTCTTCTTTCTCATCTTGTTTATGTAACATGCTGATAACGGCTTCGCTTGTTTACTTATGCTATTGTCGCTCTGCTGTTAAACTTCTTCCCAGTTGCTTCTTGAACGATTTCGTAGCCCATACGCGCGTGTCGCGTTGTTACTGGTCGGTCGTCAAATGAATGAATTTCAACAATAAAAATTGTGTGTAAGAAAACCCGATTTGTATTAAGATATCGACGAATAATAGAAAAAAGGGGAAAAATTAGGTAATAATGAGTATTCTTCCTTTTTTTTTTCGGATGTTCCAATGTACGCATCACAATTTTGGCATCTGCTACTATTAATTAGTTTCGTTTTAGACAAATTAGCAAAAGTACAATGGTATACTTTGCACTTTTTTCTTTTTTTTTTCCCATATATATTTTTATCAATACACCGCGACGGATCTCTTTCTACGAATTTTTAAACACTTTTATTTTACAGTTGTCTCTGTAATTCCAGTTTTCGTATATTTTTTACCTGTGGTCAGTGCGCCATGTTCGTTCCAATTTAACTGACCACCTGTCGTCTCGTTCCCCTAAAATCCTCACATCGTAATGCATTTAAAAATGCTACCACGAAATTCTGCTTTCCTTATTCGTTCACTAATTATTCAATATTATCCGTTTTATTTGAATATACAATTGTTTAATCGTAGCAAAGGAGTCTGATAAAATTAACATCTTTTTATTTATACTATTCTTAAAATTATCATAACAACAACATAACTTTCCATAGTATAGGACGAACCTGCATATTCTGGATGAGAAATCTGTGAAACGACTCTATCTGCATGATAGAAAAAAAAATAGAAAAGTACAGTTTTTTAGTTTATCTGCCTATTCATCTGACTATTCATCTGACGATTCATCTGACGATTCATCTGACTATTCATCTGACGATTCATCTGACGATTCATCTGACTATTCATCTGTAAATATCAGCTCGTAATTTTTGAATCAGTATTTGCTTTAATATTAACATTATTGATTTTTGGTATTATATTAATTCAAGTTTGTTCTCTTCGTACTTTTAAGTGCGTTATCGGTGTGAAGTTTATGATTTTTATTACTTACATTTGCTTCTGTTATAATACATAGCAGAAGCTCTTTGCACAACTGCTTCGGCTCGTGTTGGTCGATTACCCGTATTTTTATCGAGAATTATTGAATTTTCGTATTACATTATTTCTAGACTATTCCATTACTTGCATTGCTTAAAATGTGAAAGCCCTCTTCATTTAGTAAAAATCTATATCTATTACCACTTAAAAATGAAAAAGCTTCTTGATATATACGTTATACGACTGTCCGAATCTTTAAACGAAACCCTTGTAGTAAGTAACTCATTATCAGTTTTAGGCAAGTTTTCTATTACTTCTGCATAAGACAAATTCCCCCCTGTATGCCGTGCTTTTTTACCGATATCGGTTTGCCATTGTACTTCTGGAGGGCGTTTATGATACGTGAATAAATGAGCACCACCGCAATTTTATACAAAACTTCGCTTCATTACATTCTCGCCTTTTAACTGTGTTCCTGAGAAAAATAACGCAGATATTTTTTTTTTACTGTTCATTTCCAGGACTTGACGTTACCGCTAAATTTTGAGCATTCAAAGAGCACTATTTGACTACTTTAACACGTCTCATACTCGAATCTGATCTTGGAAAAAGGGGGCTCGCCCATTTGCTTTTGACCGAATCACTCGAATGTATTATGTTAGGAAATTAGACTTCGCCGAGGTGATAGGAAAGAATAAAAGATTGAAGTAACGGAATTATTGCTGACGATGGAAAGGAAAGGATAAAGGAAGCACTCTGTAAGGACCCGGAAGGCCAAGAGCCATGATTTTCGAATACAAAAGAGAACGGTCGCTAACAAGAGCCGAACATTGGAAGAAAACATGATTTGAGTCGCATTCAAAAGGAGAATATCAGAGTTGTGGAGGGAACAACAGAAAGAAGAAGGAGATGGAGAAAAACGAAAAAGCGGGGAGAAGAGAATGATTAATTTTTCTTCTTCTTCGTGAAAACAACAAACCTTTCCTTTTTCGTTCTTCTCGGCGTTTCCTCACTATTTCGCTGTGTGTTTTTTCTTCCGTTCATCTGCCCAGCTTTACCACCTGGATCTTTTTTTTTCATTTAAATTATGGGCACGTCAGCACAGGACATTTACCCAACATAAAAGATTAGAAGAATAGAAAGACATATGGAGCGACGGGTTATATCAAGAAACGATTAGAGACAGAAGAAATGAAGGCGGCTAACAAGGGGGAACAACAGAAGGAGATGGAAAAGCGAGAATGTAGAGGGCACTGTAAGGAGTAGGGAGGCCAAGGTTAAGCAAATTAGAATAAAAGATCGCGCGGTTTTTAGAAATGAAGCAACATTCGAATAGTACTTGCGTCACAGGTGATATTTACGGTAGGAGGATGAAAGGGACACAAAGGAGATTGAACAAGAGCAAAGCGGAAACGAGAAGCCGGGAGTAGACTATGATTAAAACGAAGGCGAACTATGGAAGAAGTGACAGAACGGCTACTTTTGACACTCTCTTAAGGCCATTGAGTTCCTTTACTTTTTTTGTTTCTAAATTCGGTTTTTTGCTTTTAATTGTTGATATTTAAGATTTTTTTGTTGAAAGATTATTTTAGGTAACCGGACATCGCACCATCTCTGGGCATGTCTCTAAAATATTCTAACCTTTCTTTTAACGTCGGATAGTTTTTCTATTTTCCGATGTAGTTCTTCTTAGACCCCTCTGTTCCTGAACGTTTCCCTCCTTTTTTTTTTTTTTTTGTTTTTGGGCCTAGAATGTCCTTTCCTTTTTTCCTAATATTTCAACCCTTCCGGTATCACTCAACTCTAAGCACTCTGCTGCATACAAGCACCCCGGTTGAATGACTGTGTTATAATGTTTGATTTTGTGTTGTATACATGTTTCGAGGTAAATTGGAAAGCCATTTCCATTTTTCTCGCTCCTACTTTTAGTGCTTCCCCATCCAATTCGTTCTGCTGATAACCCCTCACCTAAGAATCTCTAAAATTTTCAACTTTTTTAATATTCCCATATTTTACGCACTTGTATGGAAGCGAGGTCCCAATGTTTATTATATATTCCGACCTTCCCAAAAGAGATTTGTAAACTAGTTTTTCCTGCTACTCTGCTTTACTGTCCGGATTAAAAATCTTGTGTAAAAAAATTGCCCCAAGTCAACTGCGAATGCTAAACAATTAATGGCTAAATTATCCTTCTTGTATTCCGGTCGTATTTTTTTTTGCTTATATGTTTCCGGTAATTTTTTTCAAAATCCCTTATAAACTTTTCTAAGACACAATCGAACTAGATTGGGGAGATAGTCCAACTCCTTCCCTTCTACACCCGTTTCAATCTTAAAAGCTTCAAAGATTTGACTTTACAAATCTCATCTTAGCTTTAGAATTTAAAAAATGTTCGTATCCATTTTCTGTTTTTATCACTTCATTAAATAAATATAAAAAACATGTATTACAGAAAAATAGTAGTTAAAAAAAATAACCGACATGTTTCGGAGTTACATACTCCATAATCATGGCAATAATAGAAAACAAAATTAATAGTAAAATAAACGATATCATCAATCTTATAAACTAATACAATATATCGATACGTTATAATTGATTGTTAATTTTAAGTAGCGGATTATTATTTATAATAAGATTATTATTAATTAAATTATCCTTAGAATGTTTGTTGTATTAATAATTTTTTTTTTTTGGGCTTGGCCGACTTAGGGCAGCTACCCAGGACAATTGGACTAGATTAGAGATTAGATTTTTGATTTATACCTCGAATTCTTTTAATGTTTCCCCCTAAACATTCTCGATCGACAGAATCTTACAACTACTATATGGTTTATTTCTTATCATTCTAGGCCTTGTTGCTGACTTTATTTATATAGACACAAGTATTTCGATGATAAAAAATCTGCACTGACCTGTACATGCGTCACATTTCATTTATTAATAATTTATTTTTGCGTAATCTTAAAATTTTCTTGTATTTCAGATAAGCCACAATCCATAATTTCAAAAATTTCTTTTTCTTCTAATTCTGTATCGAATTCTCTAATTACGATAGCTCGTGCTAAAAAGAAATATAGTTGCGTACATTACGTACACGATTTATCCTATTCAATAATCTACGATCTGTTATTAACTTGTTTTTGCTATGTGTTTATTAGTACAGATATTGGTAACCTACTTGTAGCTGGGGATTTCTTGTTCCTTTTTTTTATTAATTCTATTTCTGTTGAGTTACATTTTTTTAAAAAAGTTAACCACTCTTAGCACTGTTTAATTGCGATTATTGTGATTTTAAAAGAATCATAGTCACCATAATCCACATAGGAGGAAATTCATCGTTATCATTCAATTACCATTATAATTACCATTATCTCGTTATGATCATTACTATTGTTCTCCTTCGTGTTGTTATTAATATTATTCACGACTTTACATTTAGGTTGGTTAGTATCGAGGTATTTAATTGCGATATATCGATTTATTCAGTTATTATTTTATTATCAGCTGTATCGTTTGCAAAAGTAGTGTTTGATATTTTAAATTTTACCGGTAAATACTAACTTTATTTATTCCGCCATTCAAATATAAATTAAACTGTTTTAGCTAATAAACGCGGCTATAGTCCAATTGTCCTGCGTAACTGCTCTTGGTTGGCCCAACCCAAAAAAAAAAAACAAAAAAAAACGCGGCTTTTTTTTTGGCTAAATTAATTTTACAAAAGTTTACCTGTGTAGTAGTGCGTTTTTGTGCGTATATGTTAGTGCGTAAGTGTGATTAGTTTTTTACATGATTCGGGAGGCAAGAAGACGGTCAAAAAAAAAATTAAACGACGCGTCTATAAATCAACCTTATCACTGACGATTTAACGCAAAACTTCATCTATTTGCATTTGCTGCTCAGTTTTTATCTATAATAGATTTTTTTGGGTTGTAATCGTTTATCAAGTTTCCATTTAGAAGATCATCTAAAAATCTTTTTGTAGCGATGATTACGTCATTGAGCAAATATTTTTGCAAATTGTATCGCTTTAATTGTATTCGTAATGTAGATTAAAAATAGAATTTGCAGCTAAAGTAGATTCCCGTGAAACATTTTAATTTTTTCACTGTCATTGCCCTTAATATTTGGCCAATACTCAGTGGCGGACTAAGCCCGTCAGAGGTCCGGGGCGGCAAAGCTCGATGAGGCCCCTAGTTTAAGAAGTTGATGTAATTTTACGATCATTTTATTCAGTTCACATTTGTATGTATAAGTGTTTATGTTTATTTAGTTAACATCTTGCAAGTGAAATTTAAATTCGACTTAAATAAACATACATAGAATATGGATATGGATGAGGAAAATAAAATACGAATCGATCGGCAAAAAAAAAAGTAATAGGTAGTTTTTATCTTCGGTAAGTATGTAGCTATTATAGTATATTATTATATGTGCTTTCATGCTTTCATTTCACTGAACTCCTCAATAACTTCAATGAAATAAATTTCTTTCGAAACTTGTCTTTCAATTGAAAGCACGGACATTACTATCTATATTATATCTATAACGATAAGATAACCTTTAGCAGAGGGCCGAGGATAGTAAAAAAGATACGAAGTGCAATACATAAGTGAAACTGGAACGAAAATAGACATTAGAAAGATTAGCGGCAGTAGTAATTTTATTTTAAAAATTGTAAATTTCTGGTACAGGCTGTATTTATTTATTCGTATTTTATATGTATGGGATGATATTTGTGTATGGGACCTCCCAACTCCAAACCACCTCTTAGATAGGTACTAAGCATATTTTTAAAGTTTTGTTTAGGATTTGATCAAGGGAACATGGAGGCGTTTGAAGGTCCTCAGCACCAGATGCCCGGGGCGGGCCGCCCCTTCCGCCCCTCGTTAGTCCGCCACAGCTAATACTGTTTTCATATTTCAGTTAAGTATTTTCGAACTACCATCCAAAGACACCTCAAGAGCAATACGTCGCGTGCCTAATTTTATATCAGATGCTTTTACGACGTCCGGGAAGATTTCAATACAGCGATTTTATACTGATACTTTATTGTGTGTATATATTCAGCGAAGTTTTTTAAGGATTTTTCAAGTGTAGTTACAGTAATAATTGTGTTTACTGACGTGTGTACATATGTACGCATATATTATGTATAATAATGCAACAACATTAACAACAATATATTTTGTCAATGAAGGTCTCGTGCATTATTTAAATCTATATCGGTCAATGAACTTTATTTTTACTCCTTTATAGAAGAAAATGGAAGGTATGGTGGGACATTTTGCTCGGTTTAGACTGCGCCATAAATTCGATACTTTAAACAGTTTCAATTGATAACGATTTCACACGGAAATATTTACTACCTGAACAGTTTCGGTTCACCTCGTACTAAAAATCCGACAAGTTTCTCACATCTTTCGTAACAATTTTATTCGGTCATTTTTATGCCCTATAAAAGCATTAGATTACGTGTTAAAAATAGATATCTGTAGAGTGGATTGAGAATCAAAAAGCTTTTTTCCCTAATGACAAATCACGTTTAGTACATAAGACCTAATGGGGATCTACAATTCTTCTTCCGTTTAGCCGTCTTCTTAGGTACTAAACGACCACATACGGAGCGGTATTTAAGAAGAGTTTTCAGCCCCCCCCCCGCGAAATGTCTGCGAAATAATAACTGATTAAATTAAATGGACCGAAGTTTGGAATAAATTTATTTCTTTTCAATTTTTGACAAAAGAAAATAAAATTGAAATTTTTATGAACTCTATGGAAATGACTATTTTTTATTTGTCTTTATTGTAGTGTTCAAATATTGCATATAGAATAATTGACTACAAGGCTTTAGTGTACTATTTATAAATAAATATATTTCACGATAATACACACACATACTCACACACACATATATATATATATATATATATATATATATATATATATATATATATACAATAAAAATATTTCCGTAAACCCTCCTAAAGTTTTGGTCCAGATACGGCCTTGACCCCATATTTGTTAACTTCCTTATTTTTACATATTAGAACGCCTAGTAGAAACAAACTTACCGGGCAGAAGTTTTAAGAGGCAAAAATATTGCGAAAATTTAAGATGATTTCTACGATATCGAATTATTGCAGGTTGGTCAGCGACTTGAGTTTGGAACGCAACGAGTCTCGAAGCCGTGTTTTTCGGTTTGGTAGCTGCAAGATAAAGTACCAGCTGAAATAATTAAGTGGCTAGAAAGCCCAATGTTCACTGCACTTTTTAATAAAATATATGAAACTGGGGAAATCCTAGAGGATTGGTTGAAATCGACGTTTATTCCAATACCAAAGAAACGGCATGCAAAAAGATTGTGCGGAATTTAGATTGATTTCAATAATGAGTCACATTCTAAAAATGTTTTCAAAGGTTATGCACCGCTGGATATATAGAAAATGTGAAGAGCAAATTTGGTTTTCGTAAGAATTTTGGAACAAGAAAAGCGATATTTTTCATGAAGATCTTGTTACAGAAATGCTATGACCACGATCATGATGTATTGTATGTTTCATAGACTATGAAAAGGGCGTTTGATACCATGGGACACCGCAGCCGCTAATGCAAATCCTTCCGAATATTGGTATTGATGAGAAGGATATAAGAATTTTAAAACGCCTATATTAGAAGCAGGAAGCCAAAGTTCGTATTGATGGAAGATTAGAAACGCAGAATATTCAAATTCTCAAAGGTGTAAGGCAAGGATGTATATTATCGCCGCTTTTATTTAATCTCTATCTAGAAAATATCTTTCAGATAGAATGCTAGGAAGAAAAAGCTGGAATTAAGGTAAACGGAGAAAGAATTTCAAACATAAGATATGCGGATGATCCGGCCATCTTAGCTGGAAGTTTGGAGGACCTGCAGCGAACGATAAATAGAATCTGCAACATAGTACAAGAATTCAGAGTTAAAATTAATGTGCTTAAAACCTAAATTTGTGGTAGTTACCCGCTCAAAAATTACAGAAGAGTCGCTATATATTAATGGAGAGAACCAGTTGAAAAGGTTGAGAAATTTAAATACTTGGACTCAATGATTAACTGCAAATTAGATTGTGACGAAGAAATCAGAATCAGATGTGGAATAGCCAAAGAAGTGTTTAGAAAACTCAGTAATGTATTAATACAACCAAAGTCCCCTCTACCTATAAGATTAGAGGTCAATAGTAAAAAAATAAATTTATTATTTTAGGTATAGATCGTATCTTATTTAACCCCCATTTTATACTGGAAAAAAATAATAGGGTGATGTTTGAGAAATAATTAAGGGTTTCTTGAACGCATCGTGAACATTTAGTTGATTACGCAATCGGCAATTAAGAACAGCGAAAAATTACAATCGAAGAAATAAAGGGCGTGGTAATAAAAGATAATAATAATAATAATAATAACAATAATGAAGCAATGAACAAAACAAATAAGCGGTATTTAATCTTAACTGAATTAATCACGTTTTCCCAGATTTTTCTTATGTAACAAACTTTGAAATAACGCGGCGATTCCGTGATAATAATTGAGGGATTGGAAGAAGCAAAGGCCATCAGAATAGATGGGATAAGAATAAAAGATATAAAGGCAATAACAATTTATGTAGCAAAACACATTAAAGAAAAAAAGAATATCAGATGGACTAAAGATTTCGAAAACTAGGCCAATATATAAAAGAGATAAACATAGTGTACATGAAAATTATAGACCAATTGCTGTAAGTAATGTGATTGCAACAATCTTAGAAAAAAGTATATAGCAAATAGTTTAACGAAATATTTACAACAAAATAGAATAATTGAAAGTACACAATTCGGGTACCAAAGGCGAGGGGGGGGGCAACAACATGGAAAGCGTTCGGTGAGTTTACAGAAAAAAAAGGGTAAATTTTGAAAAAGGGAAGAAGGTACTAAAAACATTCATAGATCTAACTAGAGCGTTCGAAACGATTGACCATAAAATACTCGATAAATAAATCAGAGGAGATGGGAATTAAAAAGTAGTTCGAAAATTACCTAAACAGAAGAAAAACATGTATGTTAATATATTGAATGATCAAAGTGAAGAAGAGGAGATGAATGTGGGAGTTCCGCAGGGTAGTAATGTTTATTATATATACAAACGGTTTATACGAGGAATCATATAACGATATATACTCATTCACGGATGATACAGCGATAGTCAAGCAGATAAAGATATTAAGGAGGCAGAAATAAGAATGCAAAAAGACCAAATCGCAATAAGTAAATAAGCACACGATAAAAATCTAAGAACTAATGTATCAAATGAATGTGAAAAGATTAACTGCCGGAAGATTATATATGTAGTAGTGACCCAACAAAAATATTTGGAGGTTATGATGGATCAAAACTTAAGGTGACATACAAAATACGTTGTGAAGAAAATTAGAGCAACATTACCAGCATTATAAGCATTAAAAATATATGCAACAAATAAAACATTAAAAATGGTGTATAATGCACTAATCGAGAATCAGATATGGAATTCAGACATTGGGGAAAATAAGTAAGCTGCAAATTAAATGCTTCAAATTAATATCAGATCATAAATGCATGACTGAAAGTGAAATAATTCAAAAAGAAGACGTTCTGAGCGTTAGAGGAATGTACTTATTTATAAAGATATAGGAATACATAATGACTGGAAAGAAAATCTGAACTGGAGACAGGAAGAGAAATAGAATACGGGCTGAGGGACAAATATTTCTACAAACTACCGCTAGCTAAAACAAAGATGGCAGAGCAAACTAACAAAAATACATTATAATAACTCAGAGTTGTTAAATAAAATATGCCTAAAGAAATAATAGAGGAGGAAATAGTTGGGGTGAAAAAAAGGAAAATAAAGGAATAGTTGCAGAAAGACGGAATATTGGAACAATAATAAGCATTAAATAAGGGAAATGGGTTCGGAAAACAGTGAAAACAAAGGGGAAGGAAAAGGGACAGAATAAAATTTAAATAAATAATAGACTAATATTATAGATAATTTAGAATTAAGTAAAAAATAGGATAGGTTGTAACAAAATATTTGCGCCACGATAAGTATATACATATATATATATATATTATAAGTAGTATGGCGTAGAAATTATTAGATATAAGTTCGGTGATGAATATATATATTTTCATAAAAAAAAATGATAATAATAAAGTGTATTTTAACAAATTTGTCTTAACCGGCCGATCTTTTCATTAATTAATATTTAGGGTAGAGAAGACAAAGTATTTTATTTTGTTTTATTGGCACTTAAAATTTGGCGCGTCTATATACATTCATGGGTAAATAAAAAACACCCGCTTAATTATAATTTGACATTTAATTTATGTAAAAGAACAATTAAGATTGTAAGGAAATACAAAAAAGATAAACACAGCCGTCATTAAAAGAGAGTATGTTTGAAGACTTTAAGCTCCGTACATTTTTCGCAATATTCATTTCATCCAAACTGTATTGCTGAATTCATATGCAAATTATTATAACAGCGTGATTGCTCAGACGATTTAAAATGACACCGTGAGCAATAATGTCCGTAGTTGACGAGTTCAAAAACAAGAAAAAAATTAAATAAAGATTTTTTTCGAAAAAGGGAACTACAGAAGAAAATAATTTTAAAATTTAATTATATATTTAAACGTTTATTTATTATTGTTTTTTTTAAAATATTTTACCGGTTTTATGCTAAATTATGAACATTCAAAAACTTACCTACAGGTTATTATTATTAAAAATCCGATCGTAAATGAAAATATGAAAGAGCGCAATAATTGTCCCGTAATATAACATTCTTTTCCAAAAAGAAGTGAAAATGAACAGAACAGAAACAAAGAAGGAACTGCGATGCATCTTATTTTAATAATCTTTACAGTAGCGAAATAACAGGTAATTCAGAATTAATTCTAGAGATGACCAATAAAATTACGCTGGATAAAATTAAAAATTGCTTACCATCGCAAAAATTGATTATAGCAAATTTAAGAGCGAGCCCGCCAAGTACCGTCTCTGAACGCTGTCATCAATAAAATTTAAATTATCGTTAAAAAATTTTCTTTATAGCTTCAAAATGGAACTGACGAAAATGACAGGCAAAACCGATAGTGAAGTATAATCTTTCGTTTTTCTAATTAGGCGCTCCTTTATTGTTATACTACACAAGCCGAAATAATTACAGAATAAAATTTAAAAAAATAAATCTCAAATAATGTAATCACATGGAAAAATAATATAATTTAGAAAATTAAAAACGCGCTTTCATCGAAAAAAATAATCTTTTTAAGCCTTTATCATTACAACTAAAAGCTTAGGACGTATTGTAGTTTTTTAATAATCGAAGTTAACGCAGTAAGACGATAGCTAAAGATGAAATTCACTGGAAGTACCACTGATGCTCGGGAGTTTCATTAGATGTAACATCAGTATGTTGATGAAATATTTTAACCGTGCTATTTTAGGTAAAATGTGCACGGTAAATTTAAAGATAACAGTCACAAAACTCATGGGCGTCGCCAGGGGGGCAGGGGGAAGGCAGCTGCGCCCCCTGGAGCCTTGAAACTTTTTAATCAACTGGCCATAATGAGTATTCATAGGCGCGTAATCATGAATAATTTGACAGAAACCCACGAAAATTATGTCTTAATTAAGATTTTATTCTTGTTTAATAAAAGATATTAAGCCTTTACAACTTATAAATTTTATTTTTTCTATAACTCATATCCTTTTTCTATCATCTTGCCCCCCTGGCGGCTGGCAACTCATCTTGTCCCCCCCCCGGCCCATCGGCTGGCGACGCCCTTGACAAAACCTACGCCTTAACTTCAAAAAATGAAATCGTGTCTAAAGAAACTTTATGTAACGAATTTAAAATTCGATTTGTCGAAGGTGATTAAAAAATAAGGAATTCTTTAGCAATACTGAAGGCCCAGCGAAACTGAATGTTTACAAGACGTGCAGACATGCTCGTAGTTATAAATTTTTTTCAAATAGCATCTTTCCGCAATTTGCGCTGTAGACGAATACATTTTTTCCTGTTGAAACTAACATTCCCCATGTCAAATATTTACAGAAAAAATGTGATGATATTTATTATAAACTTAAAAGGTTCCAACCGAATATTTATGGTCTGAAGAATAATCTTACATAGAGGTCTCCTGGAGCCTCTGTATAGAGACGGCTCGGGAATTTATCATCAGCGTAAGTTTCTACTTAATATTGCCTCATTATATAGAACGTGTCTCACTTCGACTGCCAATGTAATTTCTAATATGTTACCATTGGACCTTTTTGTCATTGGAAGTTCCATAATATGTGAATGTAGACTCCAGAGAGATGTCTCTGAATTATTAAACATTAAATTCTTATCAGTTGATTTCAGTAGTCTAGGATTACATCTTAGCTTAGAAATTTTCAGAAATTTCATACATTCATCTCTGCTTTCAGCTTGGTAAGCCAGATGGGATACGGCCTTGACACTGATAGGAAAACGTATTTGTTCTTTCCAGTGATTAGTGAACGGTTTAAATTAAAGAAGTTAAATATCACTTTTTACAATTCACAGGTGCTCTCTGGCCGTGGAAAATTTGGATCCTATTTATTTAGGTTCCAACTTGCCGAGGGGGCAGAGTGTCCCCTGTGTAGTACAGGTGAAGCCGATGATATTGATCATCTCATGTTTCATTGGCCTGCCTTGACAGATCTACATTTGAAACATGATATAAAACCGAATCAGTCTTTTATTATCACTAAAGCTAATTCGCATAATATTTTTTGCTGTATATGGAGTCTGCTATGATCAGGAAGTTCAAGTGTACATAATCTTAAAATTTTCCTCTGAATTCAAACGTTAATCCTAATCAAGAAGTGTGTTCGTTGTTTCCCATGTACTTCCTGATTAGATTAGATTATCGGCAGGCTGTATATGATTATATATATATTTAGATATAGAACTATAAGTATTTATTTATATCTATATTAACTATACTTCCGTTAAATTTTTCATTTTCTCTTTTTTTCTTTTTCTTTTAAAATATCATTAAATTATGTACTTTGCATACCCACTACTACATACACACTTGGTGACTGAGGGGACTATGTTTTTCATCTCCTCTTTCACCTCTTAACTTAAGTATACTTGGCAAGGAACTATCCTAGTACCTTGTCTCTTTATATACATTATAATATAAAATATACTTACCCCATCCACTTGTTGGAATTGGGGAGAATTAAAAAATATATACATATATATGTATAATATTTTATTTGTTTATTACAATGTTCTTATGCCTGCAACAGGCTGGTAGCTCAATAACAGCAAGGCATAATATATACATGATAGGTTAGTTATTAATAATATTAAATTAAAAAACGGGAAAAACCGAACAAATAATATGGAATTACTAATTAAATAAAATAAGATAAACGATATAGTTATATAATCTGCTCGGATAATTATCTCTTTGCTTTAGAGTATAAGTCTAGTTCAGCGACTGTAAATGAAATGAAATTATAAACCTTTATAGCTGATTTCGAAACCGAGAATTCACCAATTCTTCCGCTATATAAATAAAACAACCTTCTATTCCTAATCTTTTAAATAACCCATCTCTCTTATTACTGTTGTGTGTTTCAATTTCAAATTTGAACACATTTAGGTGAAACGTACGGCCTCTATTAAAGTATACTACTGTTGACGTTGGTTAAATTTAACTATTTTCGCAGAGCTGAAAATTTGGATAATAATCGATAACATTACGTACAATTTCCAGATCCATGTTTTCTATATTTTTGTCTTGCAAATCCATTAAAAAATCGAATGTTTTGCTATATGTCTCATAGACGTGGCTTCTTTTATTTAAATCCATAATCAGCTTATCCAACGCAACGTTTAAATTTTTCTGCGTTGTATATTGAGACTTTATCTGTAGACTTATCTGGAAATTTTGAAGTAATGCGTCTCTTGTTTATGTCACTGTAGTGTCTATTCCCACACTAGTACCTAATTTTTTAGCTTTCTCTTCGTATTCCGTTAGCTTCTGATTTTATTGGTGCTGTATGTTGTTCACGAACTCCTTTAATGACACACGTGAATTTTTTGCCTTCACAGATATCTAAACCAGGGCTCTGTCTTTTTTTATAACTAAATTAAATCTCTCCAAAATTTATTCCGAAAAAATAATCAAAATTGGAGTATCGAGTTTTTTGCCAGTTTATTAAATAAATTTCGAGCCTCTTTTCGGGAATCAACTTAAAAAGATACCACAGACGAACTGCTTCACACAATGAACACAAATTCAACAATTCCATGCGTATGTGTGTGTGCTTGACATTAGCAGTAATGAACGACATATAAGAGACGAACTACCGGGTGGCTGAGCCGAGAATCGGAATTGCTTAATAAGCGGAAAACTATAAACTATGCTTACATGCTTGTCTAATTGACAGTTTTTTATTTTGTTATTTTTTACAGGTTGCTCTATTTTCTCTTGATCTTACTCAGAATACCTTACTGATATATGGACGGTTTTTATAACATTATTCTGGGTCTCTCTGCGGACTTAATTTTCACCTTAGAATGAATGTACTGTATGCGACCTCGTTTGTTACAGATTAAGAAGTAACAAGGAGAAATCATCGTTTGAATTTTAAAATACAAATAGGAGAAATCAGTCGGGTTTTTATGTAAAAAAGAGAAATGCTCTATTAAAATTTCAGAGAGGAGCAATGTTCATTTTTTTTTTTTTTTTTTTTACATAAAATAATGATATCATTTTATATATTCTCTTTTAGGCGCGCCAGCGGCTTTGACCCAGCAACTACAGAAATTATAGAAAGGGTTAAATAGAGAGACGATTAGAAATAGAGTTTAGGAAAATGAGAGGAAAGCATAAAGGAAGAATTATAAGGAGCAGGAAGACCCAGTGCTAAGATTTTGGAGTGCAAAACAGAGCGTTCAAAATCAAGGGTGGGGCATTGAAAGAACGAAAAGATTTTAAGAGATAATAAAAAATTGTCGACTGATAATAAATCAATTCATTTTTCCTTTTTTTTTTCTTTTTTTTTTTGGAAATTTTGAGAACATTATAAAAATAAAATTGAAAAAGCGTAGTAAAAAATAAATAGAAAAAAAAAATTAATTCGTAAGAGAAATTATATATTTTTTAAATTTGCGTCATGACGAAATTTATTTTTAATGAAAAAAGTGATCTTATAATTAAAAGTGGTATTTCATTATTTTAAAATATTTTTGGTATTCATTTCAATAACCAAATGCTTTTTCCTCAAAATTCGTCGTAATATATAATAAACTGAGATCAGCGGTGAGTTAAAACCCAGTGAGCAGTTTTTGCAGTTGCAAGATACACTAAAGTAAAAAGGAATTCTAGTATATTTTAATTTTTTTATAATAACACGTATCATTTTGTTTCCTCCCGTTTCTAGAAACTCTTTGTTTCATAAATATTATTATTTTTAATACATTTAATTTTTATTATATACTTGTTTTTCATTAATAATTACGTAAAATAATAATCGTACGGAATTCCAATTTTACCGTACAACTTGTTATTTTTACTTAAATGTATTTTCTTTTTGTTTTAAATGATGGGAAATGAAAGAGCTTTAGAAATCGAGGCAGACTTGAGTTTACAAACCTTTTAAATTACACTCTGTTTAATGTTTCATTCATATTTTCTCTTTCCCTCGCTATCAATAGTTCAATTGACTATTGTAAAGCATTAGTCATGTTTTACTTTCATTTCTAAAAAAGATATACAAAAAAGGGCGAATTCCTCAACTGCTTTAAAAAAATAAAATAAAAAGGTAATTGCAATATACTATATATATATAGTGAAATGGCGTGGAAGTTAAAGCGTCCCATGCCGATTATTTAAAAAAAAAAGGCAGTAATGTTGTTTTTAGTGTTTTGTAATTAAATTCCAATATATATATATATATATATATAGCTTAACTCGACCATTTTAGCCTCGCAAGGGGCTGTGCCCCTTGACTCCTCTTTCTTTCATTTCTGTCTCTTTCTCTTCTGTACTTTGTATAAAATGGTCAAAATTTACTACGTAATTCTTACTGGCATCAACACAAAAAACATAACATAATCACAAAAATCCTATCCTAACATTTAACTTTCATTATATAAAATTAAGACATTTTTTCGTTACATAAAATTGTGACCTTTTTTAAATAACAATAACAAAAATCCTATAAAATATAACAAATGTTACATAGCATTGGGACATTTTATCTAATGGGGGATAGCCTAAGAATTACGTTGTAATTAATATAATTATAGACAATGGTACGTTGCTTGCATCACAATGTGTGCTCTTATAATTCTATATAATGTTGCACATACTACGTAAGCATCATCTCATCGATATGACAAATATACGATAACGATCGTTTTTCGTATTGTGATAAATACGTTTTTTAAATGATTTTCTATATTTTCGAATAGAGTAGCTCTATGATTATCTTGGTGAAATGAGATTCCTTATTAATATCTAAAAAGTCTGTTAAGATATTACACCAACAATTATACATAGCCAATCCGGAAGAAAAAAAAAAAACAATAAAAAACAGAACCTCTGTACTTGTGGATATGCCTTTTGAATGGTTCGTTACGGTTCCGTATTTTAATAGAACCGTGAACTCAAACTGTTGATCGCAAATGTAATCAAATGTTCACTGTAGTAAACATAAGTAAATCATCACTCTGGCCACCGATTTCGGTTATAAGTGAAAATCGCAACAAAATTTCGTGACATTTCTTTGTGGCGGACAAAATTTCTTCGTGTTGAAAAACATTTTAAATTAAGCCCAGCCATAAAACATATCCGTGCCATAATGTGATGTCTTTCAATCCTACATATTTCTTATGGCACCTGTAATAAAAATTAATCAACGATTTATTCGAAACTGTTAACTTTTTCCGGTAATAAAAAAAGTTTAATTTTTATTATAGCGCTTTATTGTACTCTTTTCGTAATAATTAAAATACGTAATCAGAAAGGAAGAAAAAATACCTAAAAATCATAACGTAATGCGATTTCTATCGTATAGCATTGAAAATATCTCATAGTTTTGAACAATCAGCGCATGGCAATATCGCAGTTTTAAAATTTGCCTCTTACACGCAACGTGTAGCTCTTTCAATACATTTATTTAAAAATGGCGACCGGGAATGTCGAAGTGCTTGACGTAATTCTTAAATGAACGAGTTTATTATGGATTTACTGCAGAACAATAAGGATATATTGGAGCAGATGTTTTTTTTGCCAATAAAATAGTAGAAAGTAAAAAAAGAAAATTTATTTCAAATCTTTTTTTTTGTTTTTGTCGAGGTGTACTGCTGCTACGGCCAGGAGCGCACGAAAGTAGTTATTCGATGCTATGTGGAGAGTTGATCATACTTATATTTCGGAGAAAATGAAGGACTGCTTTTACCGCAACTGGATCATCAGATAAAACTTCTTTTTACGAATTTTTGCGGTCGATATATGGAGTATTGAAGGCATTCACAGAGTAAGTGTCGGAGTGTTAAGAGAGCACAATGGTGGGTTAGTTTTATTTATAACATAGCTATGGGTCAATGCAATATGATCAATACGGAGACGAGGCATAACTGTTCCTTTCCGCTATGTGTAAAAGATCTTCAAGGAAAAGCATTTTTTTGTTACCGTTCGGTTATATCTCTTTACTTGTGCGTAAAAAAAGTTGTATTTTTAAATATTGCTGGCGCCGTATGAATACGGTTCATTGAAATGTTTCTTATTAATTGACTTGATAAGTCCCACATATCCTTAATATCATGGATTAGTTATGGTTCACAATGTTCATTATGATTTAAAAACTTTTTGCCACAATCATCGCGAAACCTACATCTATATTTCAAATTGCCACGATTTATTAAATTACACTTATTGTTAAAAATTCACTCTTGTCACATATGTCGTCACATTCGTTATTTTTTGATATTTAAACGTGTGTTTTTAATATGACCATACACTTAAGAGATGAAACGATGAACAAAGATTTTTTATTACAGTATTTATATCGCTGTTCATTTTAAAAAACAAAGCAAAAGAAAAAAGGGAATGCGAAATTTAAAAAATAACAATAAAACAATAAAAATGCTCAACTGCATGGCGCTCAAAACAAAATATTAATTTCGTTTGACGCCGATTGCCTCGTACACCCCTATCGGAGACTAGTCGAAAAGAATAATTTTTTTTACTAAATAAACCAACAGATCGCGCCACAATGCCTATTTAATATGCGTATGTTGAACAACCTTTCTTTCATTCTTCTTTTCTTCCGTATAAACATACGCCGGATTCTACTTTTAGAAGGACTTCAAATTAGGATTTTTTTTTTTCTCAAGGTTAGTTACAACACCGATTCTGTACATAAGAATAGAGATACTTGTTCAATTCCCCGTTGTTTAGTGAGTTATTGTTTTATAGTAAAGTAAGGTTACCCTTAGCATTCGGGGATTGTGAAGTTAAGCTTTTCTCATATTGTACTAAGTCCAACAGCACTAATGAGAGTAGAAGGGTCCGAGTTTCCTTTCTACTTGCGATTCACCTTTGCTTTCCACCAGATAATTCTCTGGTATCCGATTATTTCAAGTTGGGTAAACCAGAATGAGACAAGTTTCGATAACCTATGACGCACCTGGGTTACTAGCTAACTACTTTAACCGCTAGGCTACCGCGCTACCTTGACACCAGTAGATGCTATAATACTGTCCACCGCCTTCAATCAACGCTTTGTTATATTATTTCCGTGTCCATAAGTATTTCATGTCGATCGGTACGGCTGCAGTATGCAGATTACGTTGCATTTTTTTTTTTTTAAATCCCACACGTGTAAATCACGTTCACACTGATTTCATAAATGATGTTGTTGATCATCGGTTGCTCCATTGAAGCAAGTTTGAGAATTTTAGAACTTTATTTGCTTCGGTGTGGTAAAGATGCCGTTCTCTATTTGCAACACTTAAATTTAGTGTGGAAAATGAAACTCCGATATAATCCGTTGCGAACGTACTAGTGTTAGTGACCAAACGATTCAGCAGTGGGCGAAAAAGAAAGTAAGCCCTTCAGAAGATTGTTGTCCGCCGAATTAACGGTTAAATTAAAAAATTACATTTTTACACTATACGATCTTCGTACCTATAATTCTTAAATATGAAACCTTCATATAAGAACGAGTATTTTAAACATATTAATTGTAAGTATTAATCGGAGAAGCTAAAAAATTGTAACGTAATTTTGTTTTTATTTTTAATAAGTTCGTCAACGAGAACTTAGCCCAAGAAATGAGAAGAAGGAGAAAATAAAGTGTTATAATATATTCTTAAACGTTTAAAGGTAGAGGATAAATATAATTTAACGGCAGAAATTGTCGGAAGCGGAATGAAATGAAATAATAGAATAAACCGCGGTAAGGGGAGTAGGGATACCGAATTTTAGTAGAAGGACAATTATTCAGCAGAAAAGGTCGAACATTCAAATGAAACATGATATCTCAGAGTAGTCACAAAAAAGAATGCTAGAAGGAGATTATGATTAAAACGAAGGCAACAATCTTCCCTACTCTACGGGTTCTAATTATAGCAACCTTACGGGCTTCTTCGGCAGTGACTATATTCAAATTCTAATCACTTCTCAGGATTTCCCTTCTCCCTCCTATTTCAAATTTTCCCATTCTTTTCTTTGGAATTTATCCAAAACAAATTGTTGGGCGCTCTTTTTCACCCTTAATTGATATAGCCTAGTTGCCAGAGCAGTCGACTTCCGTTGTAAAAGTTTTGAGTTTAATCCCAGTCGACGACAGAAATTACAGAATAAATAATTTAATTAACCGCTAATAATCGCATGAACGGCAATGGCAAACTACTACCTATATACCACCCCATATGCGCGTTAATTGATGTGTACACTCGCGAGATTGCATTGGTATAATGATATAAATCAATTATAATATCAGTTTCAAGTTTAGTTTTACGTGTGTTCATTGCATATAACAGTAGCTATTATGAACACTATGCCTATGGCTGTACTGCTGAAATGTACGAATACCTGTAGTCACCAACGTCTAGAAGCTGTGAGTATAGCACTATCATGATACCTCGGTATAACTTATTTCTGAACTCTATTCTTGGTTCTGTTAAATCTTCCTTAATATATGCAGTCCTTGTTGAAACGCCTCCTCGCTTTTCATTTGTAGATTCTTTTTAATCTATTGATTCCTTTCTCTGTGTTTTTCATTAACATCCTCTGTATTTTACAATCCTGATGCTTTACTCCTAAAAAAATTCCTATCCTGTCTCATATTGCTTTGCGCCTTAGTTCTTATTCGTCTTATACTATTTCAACTAATAATCTTCCTTATTTTTTTTTTTCGACTTCACCGCTCTATTCCATCCTCTCAATGTTATCTTCTTTCCTCTTTCTGCTAAATCTCTCCCTAAATCTGTAGTCAGGAATTCCACACTACTATTCGGTTCTTATTTTCCTCTCACAAGAACATATTTACAGATGATTTGAAGAATCCTGGAGGAGTCGGAGCCTCATTTATTTTTCCTGACAATAATCATCACTTTAAGTCTTTTTGTCTTCCTTCCTTCAGTACTAACTTTATTGTTGAACTTATGGATATCTTAAATTCCGCTGTTTGCATCTTTTCTCTTTTTAAACTATTTGATTACTTCCGATTTCGTGAGTGCTCTCCAAGTTATTTCCTCTCATTTCCCCACTATCATTTTTACCCTAATTACGGGAAGCTGTTTGTAATCTGAATCACATTTTCTTTGAACGTTCATCCCCCTTGACTGAACGTGCCGTTCTTCATTCTAATTTATTATCCATCGGGTTTCCTCATTGCGCCTCATACATCCTGTCACTTCGTTTCCAGTTCACTATTCCAGTTTTTAGTTTTTTCATTCTGTCATTTTCTGACCGCATCCATGTTAAACTGACTCTCACTCTTCTTACCGTTGCTGGGCAGAAATCCTTTGTCGGAGTGTCCAAAAATAAAATGAAAAAAATAAAAAGTCTTTTCAGTTAATTTTATTTTGATTATTATGTATTATTAACTAGCTTACTATCCACAGCTTTGCTCGCATATTATTACCCGTTTAAATTTTTTTTTTTTTTTTGTGAGCTCGACCCAGAAACAATTAGAATAGGAAGGAGTCAATTATATTTGGATACGATATCAAATTTTGTTACGAGGAAGTAACCAATATAGTGGGAACAATGTGATTAGAAAGAAAAGATGGGATATAAGAGGCGCAATAAGGAGTAGGAAGACCGCGAGTATCAATAAAATGGAATAGAAAGCAGAGCGCACTCAGCAGAAAGAGATGAACACTTAATAAACACATGAGATTAGCATGGCAAACATGCTCTTCGTTAGAGAGGATAATACGGAGAGGCAACCAACGAAAAACGAAAGCAAGAGGAAAATAATAAAGTATGGCTTAAGAACGCAGACAAATAACGGAGACAACAACAGAACGACGAAGTGAAGAAAACAAAGAGAACCATAGGTTAACAGGAAGACACTAGATCGGACAGACAGATGAAATTAATAATTATTAGAATAAGAGGAAGCGTAAATATTCGATATCATAATCTAAGATGAAAACCTTTGCACAGTGGAAGCAGATTAGACGATGGGACTTTTTAAAAGAAGAAGTGAGAAGAGGCAGCAACCCGAGCCAAGGAGTCTGCCGCTTCATTACCGAAGATGCCCGAATAATTACGAATCTACAGTAAATATCAATTTGAATGTAATGAAGAAAAGAAAAAAAGGCGGATAAGTGAGCGTATGAGGTGTATGATAAAAGTACAGGAATGATCAGGTAGGGGAGAAAAAATGGCCTGAAGGGCGGTCATGGAGTCTTAAATATGTATCCAGAAATAAATTTAAAAAATTTTTTCCTTTTATCTAATATTTATATACATTAATTATATACTTAGGATATCATTAATTAGTAATAAAAGAGGTTCAAAACAGGAAACAAAGCGCCGTATTCAAATGGGCCGCTGCGCTATGATGAAACTGATTATGGAAAGACGGATCTATTAATAAAAATGTGAAAATAAAACTCCAAAGGACACTTGTATTTTCGGTAGTATTATATGGAGCTGAATCATGGACCTTAAACAAAGCCAGCATGGTCCAACTTTAGAGTTTTGAAATGTGGTGTCGTTCTAGATTACTCCGCATACCGTGGACCGCGTAACGAACAAACGAATCCGTAGTACATGAGTTGAATCTCACACAACGGTTGGCTAATATGGCAGTTCTTCGCATAATGAAATATTTCGGCCATGTTAATGAGCGGAAACTAGAAACACTGGTGATGCAAGCGAAAGTTCAAGGGAGAAGACCAAAAGGCCGCCCTCCACACAGCGCTGGACAGATATAACAAGAAAGCAAACTGGATTACCTTTGCACCAATGTGTATACAACGAGCAAAATATCGAGGGATATGACGTGCAACAATCGGATTGCTACATGATCATCGGATAGTCCACAAGGGTGAACGACGTAAAAGAAGAAGAATATATTACAGGAAACTTTTCTTTTTTTTTAAATGTTATTTTATTTTATTCCACTTTTTTAAATTTGTACGTCATTTGCAAAAATTATTCATTAGAGCCAACTGTGTGTACCATTTCGGCAGATCCCGTAACTTCCATCGCTGTGTAATCATATGTTTTTTATTCTTTATTCACCACTTACGTCACGTCATTTATTTACTCTATAAACGGCCCATTTACTTACTGGCTACCTGTTACCCGTGACTCTACCGAGCGTACCTGTTTAAATGATTGATATGTTCTCTCTCCTTTTTTTTTTTACACGGTAAACTATGCATTTTCACCAAAAATAACCAATATAATAATTAAAACAATCTTTAAAAGTACATTCCACAACAGAAAGTTCAGTTTAGGGTTTAAGATTTGATGTAAATAATATTTCGCGTATGGCAAATATTTAAACTCCTGTTAGAGGATTCTTTATTACTTTCTCTTGCAATTTTAATTTATTTAATTTATACTGTGCGTAGTTACTAAATTGTGTACTAAAATATTTAGAAGATAATATTAAAAAATACCGCCGTAGAGAATTATTTATAATGAGAAAGGGTTTTTTTGAATAATTAATACTCGCGAATATGCAGTAATTCAATGTCTACATTAAAATTCTCGCGACTTCACCTTCTTTGCTGAAATATTTATTATAGCTAACCGAACTTCATTTCTGAAGTTACCTTTTCATTACTACAGTCGTTTGTTTTTTACTCTTTCTTGACCATTTTTCTCGTATTATACTTTGCTTTAAACTGTCCGCTTACTTAACTGCTTGCTTCCTTCGGCTTTAAATGTGAACGTTTTTTTGTTGTTTTTTTGTAAATTAATATATTTACGTAAAATTTCTTTCTCTCTCTTCCTGTCTGGAAAATATGTTTATCAGCATACAAAAAAATATAGTCCTCACGTTCAGCTGAAAATTCTCGGTATTGCTATAATCTGAATCTGCCACGAGCTAACCAAAAGTTTCGCTCAACTAAAAATCACAAACAACCGTTTTTTTTTTTTTTTTGGAAAAATATATGAAATCGACACAATTGACACATCATTCTCTCCTCTTTAAGGCACATAAAATACTCCGTTACCAGTTGGTTACACTGTAATCTCTCATAATTACATATTTAAGGGAACGCAGCCTTTGTCCCGAGTCTTCCGACCTCTCGTCGATCATTTTATAAAAATTAATTTATTGCTACAATAACAGTTGGTATGGATTTAAGATTATGATAAAATTTCCGGTAGCAACTGTTAAAAATTCTGTTACGAGATTCTTTCGTTAAAATTATTAGCAAATACTTTATTTAAATCTCTGTGCTGCTGTGAACAGCTTTAGGCTAGGGGGCTCGAATATTTATATGCTATAGGTTTAATGATTTGAGCAACGAAAAGAAAACGGACAAATGCAAAACTGTCTTTATACTTTCGTCAGAAATAAACATCTTATATTTGCATCATAGTTATTATTTTAATCAAAATTTTTACGTTTACTTTATATTTACTACTAGCTGACCCGGCGAACTTCGTACCGCCTCAGAATCAATAAATGTTGTGTTAACTTAATAACCGAATTAAATTCAGTTTTTTATTAAGATAAATACTCAAAATAAATTAAGTTCAATAAATGTACATAAATCAAAATGAAAAGAGTATTTTAATTACATTGAAATAACTGTAATTCACGTGACAATTCCTCTTAATAACAAAAACCAATATAAATTTATCTTAAAAAATTAAAGAAAATCATTTTGGAAACATGATTTTTCCGGCCGTATCATCAGAATATATGTAATATGGAATTTAGAACGATCTGAAAAATCACCCTTAAAAAATTCATAACTCATCACCAGAGATAACCCTTTAAAAGCGAAATTCAAAATACTAAAACGCAGAAACTCTTTTTCATAAAATCGAAAAATTACGGTTAAAAAATTATTTACCCTCTCCCTTTGGGTCAAAAACAACAAAAAGAAAAAAAAAAAGGAATTTTCTTCATAGATTTTTTTAAAATTTCTTATCTGCTATTCGGGGCGGAGACATATTCAACAAATCAAATATCACGAAAACCGGTCCAGCCGTTCTTGAGTTTTAAATGATGTGTAACTCACCCGACTTTGTTTTAAATACATATATGGATGGTAGTGATTTTATTTGAAATGTTTACCATTGTATATATTTTATCCGAATTTTTACCTTTCTATTTCCGATACCTCATTAGCAAACACCCACACATAGCTCAGATAAATTACACTACAAAAAAACATTATAAATCATACACTAAAACCTTCCATAGGGTTTAGTCTCTATCCCGAACGGTGAAAACCGAAAAGAAATCGGCTCTCGGTAGTTCGTGAGACTGGCAGACAAACAAATTTTCCGACCTTCATTTAACTTTTAAATATAAGTTATTTTAAAACGCGACAAAAAAACAACACATAATGTGTTTTTTTCATATCAGCGTAGGGACGACGCTGTGATTTTTATTGTATACGTACGCAATCCGCTACATTCTAAATCTACAATTTACTTACACAGATTCCCGACAACAAACCAGATACGTGTGGGTTATAAGGTGGTACATCTTTATTATTATACTGATTAGGAGTATTTGTGTTGCTCCGTGTATACGTATACAAGTAAGCTATATTTTTAGTTCCGAATCGGTTTTCCGGAAACGTTACGGTAATTTTATCTAGTTTTTCTTCAAATCCCCCGGAGTAGTACGAATTTTTTTAAAAATATCCTATTGTCTAAGGTCCTGCAATAATGAAGAGAAAAAAACACAAAAAAGTCTACCGATTGAAATGATGAAGCGAAATGAACTACATTTCGCTAAATGAACTACGTTTCGCTAAATGAACTACGTTTTGCTAAATGAACTACATTTCGCTAAATGAACTACGTTTCGCTAAATGAACTACGTTTTGCTAAATAAACTACATTTCGCTAAATGAACTACGTTTCGCTAAATGGACTACGTTTCGCTAAATGGACTACGTTTCGTTAAGTGGATTTCGTTTCGCTAAATGAATTTTCGCTAAATGAACTATGTTTCGCTAAATGGACTACGTTTCGCTAAATGGACTACGTTTCATTAAGTGGATTTCGTTTCGCCAAATGAACTACATTTCGCTACATCATTTCAATTGATAGTCTTTTGTGTTTTTTTGTCATTGCTGATTTTAGTCAGCTGGCTTAGCTGAAATAAAATTTCAGAGTGTAGATGGATGTCAAAACTCTATTCTATTTTTACTCTAGACGAAAGTCTAGTTGTTGTTCGTGGCGGTGGTTGTTCTGATGGCGGGAACACGAGATGCATGCGATTGCGGCAGCGGAGGAGTGATAAATTTGAACCGGTCCAAGGAGAACGAAAATTGGACGCAACGAGAGCTCGGAGTATAATCAGCGAGCAGAAAGAACTTCCGTTTTACAAGATTTCTCTATTAATCTCAACTGAACCAGAGAGATACAGCTCGAATAATTAACATCGTCGGACTGACAGCATGGCCTTCCCGCGCCTCCGCTCTCGCCTTACTGACCATTGCAGAATATCCTTGAACCTGAAATTGTTGTTTATCAGGTTTTTTTCTTTTGTTTTTACCTCGTGTATCCGTGTGTAGGGAAGATCTTAATTTTTCCTACACCGTATTTACATTGCTCCAGAATATCCCGTTCTCTTCATATTCACCGAGAGGAGTAAACGTCTGTAAATAACCATTCTCGCGTTATTTCCTAAGCAGCCGATAATAATCGCTACTACATAGATAAGGGGACTCGAGCGTTTTTTCATTGTTACGCAATGCGTGTGTGTGTCTTTTTCGACCTATTCGCTCCTCCGATTATTTATTATTATAGAACGAAATTTTTCCGACCGAATCCGATTAGTCCAACTTGAATTTTTGTATAACAAATAAATTTCGAGTGAAATTAAAATTCTTCTGCGCTTCGGACTGGTTATATTTAAACCGGCGTCAGCATAATATTTTAATATTTAAATGTTTAATATGTAATTAAGAGCGGTTTTGTACGTGCCAACCGAGTCGCTCAATTTTTCCATCATTTGTCTTTCTCCGTTTTCGAACCGGTTTTCAATAGCTACTTAAGATTTTGTATCGCGTCTATATTTAAAGGGTTTGACTTTCATAAATAAATTTTGTACTAAAACGAAAATTGCTATTGTACAATTTGTCTTTTTTATCTTTTTTTTTTTTTTTTTCATCTTTCTTTATAAAATCCGGTAACTCCTCCAGAAATTCTTTTTTATTTGTTCTATTCAGTTTTCTTAAGTATTTTCGTTACCTGTTTTTAAAATGTGCGACAGTCGTCCGAATAACTTTACGAGTTTCCGCTTATCGATCGATTATTTCATCGATATTTAACAATATAATAATAATAATAGCGAGTGGGAAACGGTTTCGGTGAAAACGAAATGGGCACCGTTAATTAATTAATACGTTGGTACATATCAGCGACGGTGGTGGCGCGATGCTCGTCAAAACAAATAGCCAATTAAGGCTGGCCAGACTAGGCCGTATCTTAGTGTCGGATCTCCGGCTTAATATTTTACTAGCCGCTAAATAGTTCTGCAACAACCGGAAAAATGTGTACACATTCTCGCACAGGTATCTAAGCTAGGCGACGCCTTCAACTATTTCCAATTAACCGTAGTGCATGGACGAAAAAAAAAAATAAAATAGACCGTTAAGCAACGGCTGTCAGCGGTCTTAAATGATGATACTTATGCACACCTGTCGGCTTATTTCTTCGGATGCACCGCAGACCCTTCCAACGGATAAACGTTAAAATTATCATTTTTTCTTCGTTTATTCTACTATAATCGCGGCAGACGTATAGAGAAACCTACCCTGGCCATGGCCACTGTGCTACTTCACTAATTCGAGTTTTTCATACTTTTACGATGTTCAGGTAAATCTGTATAATTTCGTCGCCCAACAATTCAATGTCGTACACAGAGAGCTGCCATGACCGACCATGTCACTGAAATATCGTTACCTCTTTCTTAAATTTCTCTGCCTGGTCTTCGATATTATTCTTTAAATTTATAAATTATCGCGAATTTTCCATTTTTCCATCTCGTTATTTACACGGTTATCTTACAATAACAATAACAACTATCTCGGACAGTACGTGCGTGTACAAGTTTTGTTTGTATATCGTACACAACAGTGGTCTAAAATATTCCTAGTGAGGAGGGGGGGGGGCATTTAATTTTAAAAGATTCCCGAAATTTGTGCGATTTTCCGATAGTGAAATAAATCGGTACTTGCGAAAATGTTAAAAATGATATTATAAATGCGAATAATAATATTTTTATAAATTTATTGTTATATATGTATATGAAAACAATTATAATAATTTAAGGTTCGATATTTTCAGAAAATTTGTTCAAACGATATTTTAATAAATATGAATACGGAACTAATTTTAGCTCGCGATATCTTCCGGGCGATTTTAAATTAAAAATATGCGTAAAAACGAAGAAAATGCGATTTTGACTGATCGTATTATCATAAAATTTCGGGAATATTTCGAAATGAAAGGGCTCCCCCCTCATTGCAAACATTTTAAGTGTTTCTACCGTATACCAAAAAAGGTTTTCAAAAAATTACGTACGTTAAGTTTCGAGGTTACATCGTGGTCGATATATTATAGTCTTCTTGTTGGGTTCCCGATAATTTGCATTAATTTTTTACTCCCAATTTCTAAGCGTCACCGTAATTTTCCTTTATTTACATACGAGTATGTGTCTTAAATTATTTTACAACCAGATCCTTCTCGCAATTGGAAAAGACCTCGAATGATGTACCCTTTTTTATTGATTCTTATACGAGAACTGGTATTTTAATTGATTATGCCTGGTTTCGATTTTTACGGTCTGCGTCTGTAGTTTCTCGATTATTCCGTTTTCGTTACATAAAATGTTTTGATCAAATTTTCAGATTAAACCCATAAAAATGTGACATAGTTGTTAGTATGTATATCTCTTTGCATAATATGAACCTTTCATATGTATTCATGCATACGCATGTAAATTCTCATACTTGCGATTTATTTCGAAACGTGAAAAACGTAACACGTTTTATAAGGGTTTAATGTAACACGAAAAAATAATAATTAAGCCAGGATTTTTTTGATTTTTTTAATTTTTTTTTTGTTATCCGAAGAATTTTTTCTGACAAAGAGCGCGAGATTCAAAAACTTCCCTAATTTTGGTGTGTATACACTGGCAAATCATCCCATTCTCGGTCGACATTAATGAACCCTAATCCCGGGTTGAAAAGGCCCTTTTCAGGGCCGTCATCAAAGAGGAAATCATTTCAAATTCAAGACTATAATCATCTATTTATATGTCCCGTCAGCGGCAAATATGAACTTGGAAGCTTATACGACGACGTTGATAACGACTCGATAAAATTTATAAAATATTGGGCAACCTATTGTATTTAGTCGACCGGACACGCGGATAATAATAATAATAATACTGTAAGAAATTTAAATTTACAAATGAAATGCCTCGAAGCTACAATGCATTGTCTGCATTTTAATGTTTTTGCATTAATTTTTTTTTATAATTATCGGTCGTGTTAGACAAATTTCTTTACATTATAAGAACTCACCGTTAATATTACTTATATAAATTTTTTTTTTTTTTTAATCTTTTGGGAGCGCCAGCGGCTTTGACTCAACAACTACAGAAATTATCGAAAGGGTTAAATAGAAAGACGATTAGAAATAGAGCTTAGGAAAGACTGAAGTTCAGGAATTATTATATGTGGAGATGGAAAGGAAAGGACAATGGAAGAATTATAAGGAGCAGGAAGACCTAAGATTTTGGAGTGCAAAATAGAGCGTTCAGAATCAAGGGCAGGGAATTCAAAGAAGATGTGGTTTGCGTCACATATGAGAGGAAAGATGGAACTATGAAGGGGACAATCTGTAGAAGAGAACAGGGAAAAACGAAAACGTGAAGATGGTAGAAGGGAATGATTAAAACGCAGTCTGATTAAGGAAACGATCGCGGAGCGTTGATAAAATAAGGATTGAAACCTCGGCTGAGAACAGCAAAACGGGCTGAATTTAATGAGAGGCGGGATTAGAAAATAAAGAAGGATAGATGTCCGACCATAGTCGGGAATGATTAGCTGAGGGAAGAAGGAGGATGTCCGAGGTAGGAAAATTACAGAGTACAGGACCATCGTGGGCGGCCGGAACATAATAAAGTCTAAATTAGAGTTCAGAAAACGTAAGCTTTAGATCACTTCGTGAATAACTTGCCTAAGCCTATGCATTGCTTTACTCTGTTTTTCTTTCTTTATAAACCTAGTTTATGTAATTAGCATCATTCCCTAATGCAGGGATGAATTCAGGAATCTGTTTCCGGGGGGGGGGGGGGATTTATGTAGGGCAGAGATTTTTTAAATATTTTTGCTGAGAATTTTTTTTTTTTGTGATATTCCTGAATAAAACCAAATTTGTAAGAAATGATTTATTTTGTAATTTAAAATAATGAAAAAATAAGTGTGAACGATAAATTTCTAATTAATATAACCGATTATAAACAACAATGTTTTCTTAATTAATTTTAAAATTATTAATTCTAATTGTAGCATTAAAGAACACATATTGTAAAAACATTCCAACGGGGGGGGGTTCATTATCTTTTTATAATAAACGAATACATCGTGTTTTCGCAGCTGTTTTAAATGGAATTTTCTTGGAAATAAATTGCTTTAAAAAAAAAAAAGGTAAATAAATGAAAACCGAAAAGAGTTAAAAACAATTTATTGATATTAATGATATAAATGGACCGACGTGAACCGTGATAGAACTGCAGCTAATACTTTTTTCAGCTCGTCAGTATTTTACATTGTATAGCACATTTGCAATGAAAGCATATCAATTTTTTCATAGAATAACAAGTAAACCTTAAAAATCAAATTTTAAAAGATCATTTTTTTTTATCCCGATTTTATGAAGTTTCATTTTTCCCCGTCAAAAATAAATCTCGCAATTTTGAAATTTAAAGATATACGAGACTAATTGAACCATTTCAAAATGTTTTGGCAGAAACTTTTGACATAACTGTGTAAATAAAGCGAATAAAAAGAATTTTATTTCCTATTAAATTGCTTCGCATTCATAAACAGCTTGCATTAAGTTCTGGGGGGGGGGGCAATTTTAGAGTTATGGGAGGGGGGTCCCCCTTAACCGTTACTGGATTGATCCTTGTTCTTAATGTAGCGACAACATTAGCGGTAGGAAGAAGGTCAAAACACTTTTATACTCGTATGTAATCCTTTACTAGTGAAGATTAGTATAATAAAAACGACATTGAAAAAGTGATACTCCTTCCAAATCATCACTTTAATAGGGATAACTTGTAATAATTATTATTACTATTATAGAACATAAGAAAAAAAGTAAATTTAAAAAATGTGTTAAAACGACCTTTCTTTCTTTTTTACTCTTTTTCTATGGTCGCTTGCAAAAACCATATTAACCCTCATGTTCCGTATAAAGGTTTATTTAAATTTTTTAAGCGGTTCGAGATAGAGATAACGAAGGAATTAAGAGCCAAACAACAACGGCAGAGTCAAAGCTGGAAGAATGAAAGCGGCATTGTCGTGAGCGAGAATACATTAAGACTACGGAATTAGCAGTGTTAATTTAGAAAAGACAAAATGAAATGAAGAGGACGCGATTGGAAGTGTTGGTTGTCATTGGAAAATCCACAAATGAGAAACGATAACGAGAAAAAGAAAGAAACAGGATGTGATAAAAATCTGTATCATCAACGATAACGAAAAGGTTTTTCACCAAATGAACTGGCAGACAAAACAGCTAAAGAGGCAGCCCTTATCCAACCCTCTCCCTTGATACCTATATCTGAATCTGATGCAATCACTATCATCAAATACAAAACAAATGAATCCTTTTGCGACCTGTGGAATGCAATCCCTACGACTAATCACCTTAGAGCTATCCGCTCTTATCCTATTCCTTGGAGATCTTTTACGTTCAGTAGAAAAGAACAGGTAGTCCTGTCTCGTCTTTGTATTGGTCATACTGCACTGACTCATAGTTATATTATAAATAAAACAGAGCCACCATTGTGTTCCCGCTGCGACCAGACACCCTTAACACTCCGACACCTATTCTTTGAATGCCCACAATACTCCATATATCGACCTCAAAAATTTAGTTGCAATTCATTAAAACAAGTTTTATCCAATGATCCAGTTGCAATAGAAGCAGTCCTTCACTTTCTCCGAAATATAAATATGATTAACTCCATATAACATCCAATGACTACTTACGGGTGCTCCTGGCCATAGCAGCAGTACATGGTACCCGACAAAAAAAAAAAACAAAAAAAAACGAAATATGTGGACCTTCACAAATATCCTTCATTAAAATTGCGCCTGATTTGAAAGTAACCATCTTTTTTCTTTGTTCTTTTTGGTTACTGCTTTCATTATGGTTTTAGATTAGAGATGAACAACGTGTTTCAACTTTTTACCGAGGCTCTTCGAAACATACGAAAACATATAATTACGGTATAAAATTATTTACGGGGTATGGTACTAATGCTAGACTTGCACTTTGAATAGAATTTATCGTCAATTTTAAATGCACGATTATTGCGAGATTTGCGTCGTCTGAAACGAATAATGTTTATTACATATGCCACGGTGAACACATGTTTTTCGTGATTAGAGTTACTTTATAAATCTCATATTAAATATCAAAAAATGAAAAAGGAATGTGTTATTTAGCGTATTTAACTTGCGTATTAAAAAATAAAATATATAGTATATGTTCAAAAATTCGAATATTACAGATAAGAAGTTCCAACAAAATAGTTGTAATAGAAGTAAAATAATGTAGTACTTTTTGGTATACTTCTTTCTTCTGCTCTGTGCTGCCTCCAATAATTCATGATTTTTATATTAAAAGTCCCCCGCCCACTTTGTAACATAATGTATTTTAGGATCACTTTAAATAAAGTTAAAAAAAAAATTCAGTTTTACAATAATGAGAATTCGAGAGCAAAGTTGAGCATCAGACCTAGTCGTGCATGCAGAAGAAAATATGCTGTTATATCTGGGGCGGATCTAGAACGACAATTTTGGGAGGGGAAATTATATAATTACGTAAAATCTTCTACGATAAGCAGTAGATTTGAGAAATACCCCTTGCTTCATAAAGAAAATCAAATAGCGACCTTTATAGAAATGTTTAAAAAATGTGTTTTAAAAATACCTATAATTATTACAATTTTTAATTTAAATTCTGTTTTATTTTTAGTTATGAAAAAAATAAAACGAAATTATAAAATTCTAGCTCTAAAATGGTAGTTTAGAGATAGTAAGAAAGATAGTATATTTTTTATTAGACACTTTACTTCTTTTTTATTTTTCTTAGTAATCCGATCCGAATTCTCTTTTTGTTCGTGAGCAAGTTTAAAACATTCCTCACTGAACTACTATTTTTAATTAAAATTACAAAATAAAAATTAAAAATAAATAAAAAAGACAAAAAAAGATCGATGATAATTACATTTAAAATAGAATAAAAAAGGAGGAACATTAATAGTTTTACTAGAAAACAGCATTAAGCATTAATTATTAAATCGGTAGGTGTAACATTTAGTATAGAAATCTTTTATAGCATAAATTAAGTTTTTCTGTTATAATAAATTTTTTCAAAGAGGCTTTGATTCGCTTTGGAGGGGTGCGACCCGCCGCTGGTTATATGAAATTTTATAATAAACTCGAAAAAATTATTAAATGTTTAAAATATTCACAGCAATCGTTATACTCACCATAAATAATTTATTCGGACACACGACATATACGTTTGTATACTTAATTTTAATGTTTCGGAAAGATTACACCAGCCGCCATTAGAATTATCATTCTGATATTGGTTGGCGTAATCCTTCCGAAACATTAAAATTAAATATACGTTTATAGTTGCGTGTACAAATAAATTATTTACGATGCGAAACTTACGAAAGTTAGCGCGATATCTTTTTCAAATGTAAAATATAAAAAAAAAAAAAAAGTCTGGTTTTTACGTTTTCTTGCCAAACTGAGAAATTACAGAGCCTCTTACATGATTATGTTCCGCATGATTTTTAAAATTCGTTATGATTTAAAAACTTTTTGCCACAGTCAGCGCGAAACCTATATCTATATTTCCAATTTTCCATGATTTACTAAATTACAGTTATTGTTAAAAATTTACGCTTGTCACATATGTCGTTATTTTTTGATATTTAAATGTGTGTTTTTAATACGACTATACACTTAAGAGATGAAACGACGAACAAAGATTTTTTATTACAGTATTTATATCGCTGTTCATTTTAAAAAACAAAGCAAAAGAAAAAGAGGATGAGAAATTAAAAAAATAATAATAAAACAATAAAAATGCTCAACCGCATGTGCTAAACAAAATATTAATTTCGTTCGACTCCGATTGCTTCGTACAGTCGAAAAGAATAATTGTATTTACTAAAGAAATCAACAGATCGCGCCACGATACCTATTTAATAATAGCTTTGGTGCTTGATGGCTCTAACTACTTTTTAAACATTTCGTGTTTCTTCTTCTTCCTTAATTATTGGCAGTCTGATTACTTTGTCCGTTGGTACTGTGGGCTCTGTAATTGTAGATGTGGCCATGGTATGGGACAGTTAACTCCTTTTTAACCTTCGGCAATGTCATTCCTTCTCTTTTCAGGATATGCATATGTTTAGCATTTATCGACACGTTGATTGTCTTTGTTTCTCCATCCTTTGGTATAGCATTCTTTGTCGGATTCCATTCCTTGTGGCTCCTAATTACTTCTATTTACACGTGTTAATGGGTAATCGTCTATTATTGGCAAGCCCAAGGAAAACCCTAAACAAGAAAAAGAAAAATAATATGCGTATGTTGCATAACTTTTCTTTCATTCTTCTTTTCTTCCGTATAAACACCTTCCACATGAACATACGCACACACACGCAAACTGAAAATGGCGGATTCTACTTTTAGAAGGTACTGCAAATTAGGATTTTTTTTTTTTCAAGGTTAGTTACAACACCGATTCTGTACATACGAATAGGAGATACTTGTTCAATTCCCCGTTGTTTAGTGAGTTATTGTTTTATAGTAAAGTAAGGTTACCCTTAGCATTCGGGGATTGTGAAGTTAAGCTTTTCTCATACTGTACTAGGCTCAACGACACTAATGAGAGTAGGAGGGCCCGAGTTTCCTTTCTACTTGCGATTCACCTTTGCTTTCCACCGGATAATTCTCTGGTATAACTAATATTCAATTTCAGATTAGAATTACATTTTACATATGTGAACTTTATTCTCAGTTTATGGAATTTACGTTGTTAAATCATTTCTTTAGTTTTTGTTTTAGAACTGAACGGGTATGATAAACAGAGATATATTATTGATCACGAAGAAAATATAAATTGAAATTAAAGTCACTTTTATTTGTTATTTTTTGGTTTCACACTTTTTCACTTTATTTTTTTTTTTTTTTTTGAGTCGTGTTATGCTCTAACTTCAAATAATTCCGAATTATTGTAAAATATAACGTATTATTTTATTGATAAATTTTTGGAAAACTCAAAGTAAATTTAATAAAATACATTTTTTTCACGCCTATTTGTGATGCGCGTATCGCTAGATTTTTAAAATACCGCCTCTAGCTGAATTTTGACGATCAAAATTGCTCACCGCACGGAACAGTACTTTTTTTGCAAAAAGTTGGAATTGATTCCTGGGTAAGGATTTCTGGGGTCGAATTTAAGTTCCTGTTCCATGAATGCGTTAAATCTGTTTATTTTAAGGGTCCTTTTTTACGTGATATGAAATTGGCAAAACCTTTTATTTCGGATAGGCAGCGAAGAAATTTGTATTAAGCAAAGACAAATGCTTCCGTTACCGAAATATTTTATAACTTTTTTATTATTTAACTATCGATATAATATTTAAAAAAATATTTTTCTCTCATTACTTCGCATAGAAGCACATCTGTGATTTATCCGCATAATGTACTAACACAATACGACATAGAGTGTGGTCTGGTTAATTGAAATCTACGTGAACAGTGACTAAAAATTCTACTTAACGTAATAATTCGTATGCGAAATTCATCGATACTATCAAAAATATACTTTTTCAACTCAAATCTTACACGTTTAATGAAGTACATAAATCCACTGATTAACAGTGGCTTCGGGTTTACTATAATTTTATAGTACCACCTAGAATCACATAGGGAATATCGGTATGGGTGGAAGCAAAAAGTGCAGGTAATCAAAAAGATAAATAATCAGCAAAAGAGATGTTTAAAGATTCCTAAAAAAGTTCAGATTAGTAAAAACGTCAGCTGGTGGGGAATGGTAAAAAAAAAGAATACTCTACTACTATTATCGGCTTCCTGAATACAAGACACTAAAAATATACTAATTCGGTTGACGGAAAAAAGTATAGGGTAACCAGAAATCAAAGGCGGCTTTATTACATACGACCAAAAGCGAAAAATAGTAAAATAGGTAACACACTAATGAAATGGTCTTAATTAAATTGCTGGAACGAATTCCTAAAGGTATAATAAATATAGAAATAAGTCTTTGGAAACTATGAATTAAACAGTGGTTGGTCGACAATATAAATTGATGATATTTAAGGTAGCGCTAAATTTGTATATGATATGCTGACTAGAAATCGTGGGAGAATCGATCATATACGAGTATAACGTAGCGCGGTAGCTTGGTGGTTAAGGCGCTTGGCAACTAAACCAGAGGACACGGGTTCCAGACTTATCTCGTTCCAGATCCGAATCGCTCCCAGGTATATATCCAATCTGAAATTAAATTGGTTATACCAAAGAAATCTGGGAAAGTAAAAGAGGTCGAGAGAAAGGAACTGGCCCCAGTATTCTCTTTAGATCCATTAGGCTTAGTTCATTGTGAACCTTAACTTCACAATCCCCAACGTTTCGTGAAGGGTATGGGACTTACTTTACTTTATATATATATAACTCGGTCATTTTGGCCTCACAAGGGGCTGTGCTCCTTGACCCCTTTTGCTTACATTTCTGTCTCTTTCTCTTCTTTACTTGTATAAAATGATCAAAATTTACAACGTAATTCTAAATCGGTCCATATGAACATAATAACATAATCACAAAAATCTTATAAAATATAACAAACGTTACATAAAATTGGGATATTTTTTGGAACATTTTTCGTTACATAAAATTGGGACATTTTTTTTAATGGGGGGTAATTACGTTGTAATTACCATATATATATATATATACATATGTATGTGTATAATTAGAGGATGTTCGCCAATTGTATTAAGAAGTTACGCGTGTTGATTTCTGTTGTTTTTTTTTTGTTTTTTGGTTATTATTTTAATTAATTTGTAAGTATGTTGTAACTTTATATATTAATAAACGATGATAAGAGTGTCGGGACCTATAGACGGCAATATGCTTTGTGGGACCCGCAACTTATTTTAAAGTAAAAAAAAACAAACAATACGACCATTTTAAATAGAAGCATTGATTTAACGCGGGAACCGGTTCGACCATTGCTGTACGGGAACCAATGTTCGTCCAAATAGGAATCAATTCGATCATATCGGTTTTTTTCTTCCCTCACGTTATACTTTTTCGTAAATTGTCCCACTTAATACGATCATTTTCACAGCCTATTTTTAATTCGGATGATTTTCATCTCGTTTATCTGCGATTCCACTTCTAAATTACAAATATAACTTGTTTTAGCCTGCCCAGTTTTTGCACAATCGGCATTCCTTTTAGTTTTCATTCGAACCGATCATCTTTTTGGGATTCTTAATCATAGTACATCGCTGGCAATAACTTGGCTTACTCATTTGCTCGTTTTACCTCCTCTAGCGGACAATTTATCGGCTTATTTTTGGTTCATTTCATTAATATACTGATTCCCCGGTGTAGGAAGTTGCCCTAGCAACCAGGTCAACTCGTTCATTGGAACCCATGCGCGTGTTAAGATAGACCTACCGCCTTGCCAAGTGTTATTTAAGGTAAACTTTCAAGCACGGCGATAAGAACAGGCGGCAGAGCGATTGAATAGACAGAAGCATTTGCCGCTGAGCTACAGAAATGACGAGTCATTGTCACAGTCGACGGTTGTCGTGTGTTATAATTAATGAGAACAGTGTGAAGTTATTAGTGATTTTGCTTTTTATTAAAATTGATTTTGCGGATGATAATGTCAAAAAGTTTGAAATTCTTCATTTACTCACACGGAAACGAGGGGGTGTGATGATTTTGATTACAAGGAAATAATGAAATTTGTATTCAAAGAACAATGTAGAGAAGGATCGGTCAAATGAGAGAAAATTAAAAAAATGATGAAGAAAATAATTTCAAATTCGTTATAACTTATTTTCTTTTCATTCTCTGTAAATTGAAATTGCGCCAATAAGATTGTAATTCTAAATCCGTGAATTCTCGAATGTCACATTTAATTCACAAAGGATTACGATTAAAAAGTCTCTCAAATCGGAGTAGAAGAAAAAATTAGTTTCTCATTATTTCCTATTATTTATTTATTTATTTTTTTCTTTGAATTTCACATAAATTTAAATTACGCTGATACCGAATAGATTATAGTTCTAAACCAGCTAGTTCTGAAGTCTCCAGTAATTTTAACAGCTTCAGAAATAATATTCTCCATTCTTAATACAAAGATTCACAATTTTATAAATTTTAATAAAACAATCACATATTAAATAAAACCCTTTTTCGCTTGCAGTCGCTTTTCTAGTGTGACCACTTGTAAATATTTTAATCTCATCCATTAAAATTATATGCCTAGCACGGTCACGCGATGCTACCGGTTCGCGAGAAAATAAAATTGCTTCTCGGAGTTCTTTCTCGAGAATTGACTTTTTCTATTTACGAAGCAATCAAACCGGTCGCTGGACAGATCTCAGTCATATTACGGCATCGCCTGTCTTTGTCACTGCGCTCGGGGAAGTCTGTTGTTACGAAAATGACGGGGAAGAGATATTATAACTGCGAATATCGGTTGTAAGAGAGTAACAACGTATTAGACTAGGGGTGGCCAACCCGCGGCCCGCCTTGAACATTTTTTCAGCCCGCGAGATGGCCAAAATAGTAAAAAATGATGTTCTGCGTACTCAGATAAAGTTTATAAAATACTTACTATATAAAGATTTGGTAATTTCAGTGGTGAGCATTTCGAATACGGAAAAACACTTAGACAATTAAACATGAACAGTCTGGAGGGGAGGAGGAAGGAGATAGCGTTTCGCTTTTTGTAGAATCTGTTGCATGGTAAAATAAATTGTCCCCCAATCTCCTTAGGGAAAATATTGATTAAAGTACCCATTTCAGGTGTCCGACCAACTCATATACTGGCAGTATAGTTTGCAAGGACTTAGCAGTATGCACGTTCCCCTCTACGTTCCTTATTTATACTATACAACAAACTAGAGAAGGAACATGATATATTTGATAGTCGTTCGGAAGAGTGTTTAAAAATCGTCAAGAGTTTGACAACGTAAGGCTGAGTTGTCTTATCTGCTTTCGTTGAGAATATCTGTATGTGTCTGGGTGATTGGATTTCATCTGTGTGCTTGTTTGTGTTTGTGCGTGTGTGTTCGTGCGTGAGCTCTCGTGTGTGGATATATTTTAGTACTGATTTGTATTTTTCATGTCACATATACACGTATACTTTATATTGTATTGTTAATCGAACCATTTCTTTTATTTTCTTTTTTATCATATTGTGCTGTGCAGTAATTGGCGTAAGCTGTTGCACCGGCAAATTGTAATATAAATAAATAAATAAATAAATAAATAATGCGCGCGCATGTTAGAATATTTAACATAATCTATATTTACATGTAAGAATAATAGTAAACGCAATAATAATAACTCATTACGTTTCAATTTTTCACTATAAAAAAAGTGTCTATAGTGGATCTAAATCTAATATGTTGATCGTATAATTTTTTATGCGGCCCGCGGAATTATGCATTAGACGATATTATAATTTTTGAAGTATAGTTATTTTAATATTACGGTTCTCCTGTAGCAATTTTTTTCTAAAAATGTCATTAATTGTGAAACCGTCGATTGCTGTTATCGATGAAGTTTAAAATGAAATTTTTCGTTTACAACTTTCGGATAGAATTTTTTTTTGATTTCTCAAAATAATTTTATTTGCAAGTCCCCTGATAGCTGATTTTTTGTCCGTTTTTTAAAAAAAATTGGTATATATTTCTTATAATAACAATCTTAAATTTAGACTCGTTAAGCTTAAGCTTGTTGACAGATTTCTTATTTTACTAATTTTACTAATTGTACTAATTTTACTAATTGTACTAATTTTACTAATTGTACTAATTTTACTAATTGTACTAATTTTACTAATTGTACTAATTTTACTAATTTTACTAATTTCACTAATTTTACATTATACGAGCGTTTTGAAATTAAGCATGTCATTCATTCATCCACATATTAAGTTTATAGCTTAAGTTCTATTTCAGTTCTTTTTTCTATCTTTGTATTTTTATCTATTTTTAAGCGCTTCCAGATGTCTATACTCAAGTACAAACCTCTTACATTTATTAAATACACATAAAACACGTATTACAGAAAATAATTATTTAGAAAATATAAAAAGCAGTGGACATGTTTCGGAATTACTTCATAATCATAGTAATAATAAAATAAAGTTAATGATGAATAAACGATAACACCTTACAATAGTTGATCTATTCGATATATCGATACATTATAATTAAATGTTAATTTTAATAATCCTCTATTTAAAATTAACATTTAATTATAACGTATCGATATATCGAATAGATCAATTACTATAAGACACATATGTTCGTTTATTTATGATTAACTGTATTTTATCATTGCCATGATTATGGAGTAACTTTAAAACATGTCGACTGTTTTTATGTTTTCTAAATAATTATTTTCTGTAATACGTGTTTTATGTGTATTTAATAAAGTGACAATACAGAAAATGGATTCAACCATTTATCTCTTACATCTAATAAATTTTCTCTTTTTAATGTCTTATGTAATAAAGGGATAATACAGAAAATGGATTCAACCATTTATCTCTTACATCTAATAAATTTTCTCCTTTTAATGTCTCACCTGAACTTCTACTCTCTTTTTTCGATACTAGTCTTGACATTTCATCTGTAATTTATTTTATCCATTTAAGTTTTCTTGGCTATTTCCCATGCTTCAATTTAATTTTCCCTGAATTCCTTACTTGTCCGAAAAGTGGTGTAAATGTTAGAAATCATCCTCGATAGTACTTTTCATCGTAAATCAAGCTGAAAAATTTGGTAAAGAATCTTTCAACATCCTGTTTGTTAATTATAAAATACAGTAATTCATAACAAATACAATTACAACAAACCAATCTAAGAATAAAACGAAGGCTTACTTAGAAACGATTTCGGGTAGTATAACCCATCATCGTCAGCTAAGAACACAACTCGCTATGTGTAATCAGAAACAAATTCTAAATCACACTGTGGAGGTCAAATAGGAAATAAAACGGTTTATATAGTATAAATCGACAATTATTTGACCTCCACAGTGTGATTTAGAATTTGTTTCTGATCACACATAGCGAGTTGTGTTCTTAGCTGACGATGATGGGTTATACTACCCGAAATCGTTTCTAAGTAAGCCTTCGTTTTATTCTTAAATTTGTTTGTTATAATTGTATCCGTTATAAATTACTATATTTTTGAAAAATTTTGCTATAAATCGCACAACCGACTCGTCATGCGTTCCTATTGTTCTCGAAATTTCGGCACGCGAACCATTTGAATAATTTATCAATTTTTGGTCTCGAATAGCTCTTATAATTATCTATCTCGGTGCTTCCCGCGCAAAATTTAATAATTGTTCATCGTGGCCGCTTAACGTAAATGATAGAATTGTTCCGCATATTTTCTCCATCCGGCTATTTTCTTCTTAATAAAATCGATATATTACTATTTTTCGTTTTTTTTTTTTTTTTTTTGATTTTTTGTCCTTTTTAAGTCGGTGACTCTAAAATGCAAAATGCAACATTTTTTTTTCCCTTTTTCTGTAAATTTTTCTTCTTTTACTCATCTCATCATGTTTTTTTTGCAATTATTATTATTGTTTTTTTTTCTATTCTGCGATATTCTACGGTGTTTTTCTTTTATTGAATTTTCTTTCAATCTCTGTACCGGAATCAATGGTCCGCGAGTATGCTCGACACAAGTGTCTTCTTGTGGCGGATGTTAAATCTCGTTTAAACTTCACGGTAACAACTAGTCCGTATTTATGAATATATGCCGTCTCGATATTAAGCCCTCGGCAAGTGTGTGTATTGTTGTCTACTTGGCCGTAATTTAAGTAGTCGCAACGTACGATTCATTTTCGGCGTAGAACTCTAATGGAGAAAATGTGTACCGGTATTCAGTTAATTATGTATCACTTAGAACAAACTTTGTTTTAGTTCTCTCTGCGCTTTTAAACGAATATGAAGAAAAAAATCTCTCGACAGACGTATAAACTCTTAAATTCGTAATTCATAGAGTTTTTGTTTTTATTAAAAAAAAAAGAGAGATAGGCTTATGTACATTAGTTTATATTTCACTACTCGCGCGCCACTATAAGCGATTATTCAGTTAGCTTTAAGAGTGTATTCTATTTAGTACAATTTCGTAAATATACTTTGATCCTTTGATACTTTGATTTGATTTAACTTGATTACACCGAATATTAGCTAACATATCAAGATACTTCAAACCATCTGAAAGTAGAACATACCGGATTTCGCAAGCATTATGCAGTTCTTTCAGTGCGCCGAATTATCAGTTTTCAATTACAAATATTTCTATAATATAAAGTAAATAAATAAAATTATTTTTTGTACTTTCTCGATGTTATAATTTGTTACCGTAAGTTTACATACTCGCCAGTGGCGTAGCTTGTCTTAGACGGGCCCTGTATCAAAATTTGTTGGGGGGCCCTAATAAAGTGTAAAGATTTTTCACAAAAGAAACACTAAATTAAAATAATTATTTATTGATTATAAGTTATTACTTACAATAAATGCTGTTAGGAGCTGAGTTACAATTCAATCCAAACAATTTCACTTCAATCAAATATACACTTTTCTCGCCTTTTTTTTCCCGGCAAACTTATTTATTAAATCATCCATAGATGAAGACGATTTCAGCTTTTCCATATTTCCTACCTCTATGGGGTCCAAATAAAGACAAATCTGAAAGCCGTTCCTATTGAAAATTTTTGATCAGTTTAAATTTCGAGAAACGTCTTTTAGCTGTAGCAGTTGTAACCGGAAAGGGTCAAAAATAGACAGAATGCTGTTATTACTTCCGAAAAACTGGATGCAAGGCTATTGAATTTTATCAGTAATAATTCCGCGAGTTCTGTTAAAATGGAGTGAATTTTCTTTAAGCATGTTTTTAAAGTAATTAATTGTTGATGACATGCCTTTACCGTATTTTAAATGACCAGTTTTCCGGCATACTTTTTTATCATTTCGTTTGAAAAAGATAACGAGTTTCTCCGGTTGTAACACTTCGAACGTATTACTTAGGTCGCAGAAGCTCTGAAATCTTTGTTTAGTTCTCGGAGAAATTAATATATTTAAAGAGTAATATAGTACCCATTGACTTTGAAGTACGATTCCGGGTCTGAAATTCTCTCATCTTCTGCTAGCTCATCAAAAATAAAAACGCTTCGTTATCTCCCGTTTTTTATTTTTCAAAACATTAGCTACCTCCCACTGTTTTGCTAAATCTGTGGACTCATTTAGTAGTAAGGCATGGAATGAATTTTGATTTCTTATTTCGTTCAGTCTATTTAAAAGATTACTTAGTAAAATACTAGCTTTCTGAAAGTCATGCTAGATTTTTACGAATTTTTGCTCACACACGTTCGGGGCCCTCGTATCCCGGGATCCCAGTATCATTGAAACGGCTGATACGGCGGTAGCTACGCTACTGATACTCGCAAATATTATAAATAACATTTTAATCGTATACAAATTATATATATAATAAAATCGTCGAATAGATTAAAAAATATAGGAATTAAATTAAAACCCCGCTATATAAATCGTCTGAAATATATAAAACATCATCATCATCATTATATCCTCAACCATTCGGTTGGTGGACAACCTATTCGCACATTTTAGATGTACAGATATAGGTTGTATACTAAGCAATTATTATATATGCAACGCAGGTGTACACGCGCAAGATTACATTCGGAACTGATAGTAGTCGCTTGTTATCGTGCTACCAGTGCAGTCCCGTGTGTGCCTGCTGTGTACTGACCTAGCGCGCATATGATGTTGAACGTGGTGGTTTGCTATTGCCTTCCACGTGATTACTAGCAATTATTTATTTATTTATTTAATTCTTGTAATAAGTTCGTCGTCGCTCAAGATCGAACCCGTAACCTCCATATCGGAAGTCAAGCGCTCTAGTAACTAGATTCGAACCAGGCCTACCCGAACGAAACACCGCTACCTAACGAACTATGCAGCAGGAGATCATCTCGTATTCCTTTCTTGTCGCCGTATTCCAAATTTGCTTAATCTGTTGTTTCGTACAATTTATTAGGATCATAAACCTGGAAGTTTTGCCTCTCAGATTAGCCGTCATCTATCTATATCTTGAGTGTGGGCAGATAGCTTCTTACATTGTTGAATAAAAAATGAAGTGATAAAAGAGATTCCTGAAAATTTCCAACAAAAATTACGTGTAAAGAAATGATACTATACGTAAAACAAATACGTACACAATAATAAAATAGTGAAAATTGTACAATCGTCGTACAAAGATTATTATTATTTCGCACTGTACTATACGGTATATGGGAAGAAGCGAGAAGGCAATTTTAAAATTTAAAGGAATATCAATTATTTAAAGGTGACTCAATTCATAATCAAAAAAGATCGGTCACATTATTAGAGCATCTTAGTTTCGCCGCTAGTCGGTAAAATTTCTACGCAACACCATACAACACAGACTGTAAAGACTCTCAAACGCAAGATACACGCGGATAAGGCAAACGTAAAATTTTAATTTTAAGTTACGTAGTATTACGGTGCTTGCTGTCTGGCGAAATTGCCGGACCCCCCCCCCCACCCATAAGAATTGCATTCAAATTTTCAAAAATCAAGATAAATAATTAAAAAACGACTTTTTAGAATCCAAACTTAGGTTAATTATACACAAAAAAAGAAATATAGAGTAAAATTTAAAACTAGTAGTACCTCCGTAGTACCTTCGTAGTACTTCCGTAATACCTCCGTAGACCTCCGTATCTTTTAGCAAAAGCATAGTCGAACTTAAAGTAAAACTTCAACCACTCAGTACGGCACATGAGCAAAACTGGAGTCAACGATTGAAGCCTCCGGACCTCTCCTAAATTCAATAAATCAACAAAGAAACGTACAGTTTCTAGACTCGCACTAACGTTGTAAATAATATGAATATGGAGATTATGTTTTACATTTTACCGTATACACGGGGGGGGGGGCATCGTGTGTTTTTTAATCGCAGCGGAATGAAAAAATAAAATGATGCAGTACGATTACTGATAGAATTAAAATTCTTGTAAAATCGTATGTACATATAAAAATATATCAAATTCGCGAGCTCACAAATGAACATCCACCGAAATTTTTATAGTCTTACTTGCGAACCGCATCTGTAAAATATCTTTAGCCGGGAAATATAACTTTTAAACCACGCGGGTTTTCGAGAATTTTTTTACCTAATTCATCTTACTCGGTTCTTATTGACGATCACTATCATTACATTCTTCTCCGCTTTTCTAATCAATTCATTGAGATTCTTGAGTCCAGTCCAGTCCTTAATATTGTCCAACCATTCCGTCTTCCTGGCCTTCTTTTACCTTGAATTTTCTCTTATATGACCAAACGTAAGATGACATATTTTCTTCCTCATTAAGCTTTGTTTCTTTTTTTTTTCGAGTTCCTGAAAGAAATTTATGCCAAACTTTTAAAATTTTATCTACTGAAGAAAAAGCTCCCGCGATAAAACCTTTAGAAAATGACGGATTAAATATCGCTTTCACATGATTTGTACAAAAAAAATAAATAAATGAATTCGACACTTTTGAAGAAGATGAAACAAAAAGAGAATAACAATGGTGGATTAAAAAAAAAAAAAAATGGCTTGTAATAACAAACATATCGGGCCACATAGTAAAAACACTGAAAAACACTACATTAGCAGGTATTTCAGTTTCGAATGGTTCGAATTTCTGCGAGGGCCTACAGGTTATTATAAAAGGTTGAATATATTCTTGAAGCAATAACGTTGAGGATGAAATAAGAGTGCTGCTGGTAAGGATGATAAAGAGGCGATATATTTGTAGTTTTTGAGAAATGTAAAGAATTTCAGAGAAAAAAATAGTAGTTTGAAGAGAGAGAGATATTCGGAAGGAGAACGCTATTAGCCGGCATTGCCTATCATCCCGTTAAATGTCGGAGTGGTTAGGAGTCTGTATAAAGAAAAGACGGACGGATTTATTTATGGTTTTGAAGATTTCTACAAGGTCTGCGGTAAGTTAAAAAGTTCAGCCACGTTATTATTTTTAAAACCACCCTCAGTAGGTAAGTTTTTATCATCACCTCTTGTCCAACAAAAAAGAACAGCCAATAATTTTAATGTATTTAACTGTGCCGCGATGAACGATTCGATTTTTCAATTTGGAAATGATTTTTTTAAATGTGTCGTATGAGAAAATCAAAGCAGATGTACATACAGCTTTAGAAAAATTTACGTGTACGTTAATTATTTTTCGAAAAGAGCTTTATTTTTAAAACCCGGCGGGGTTAATGGGCATCTCGCAAATCCCCGACTTTAATGGAGACTAATGGCAGAATATGTGTAACATTTCTTAAAAACGAAAGATAAAATATACATTGAGAAGACCACGATAGACGGATGCCAACTCGTAACTATTTTAGGGTACGTACGAAAATGCGTCTCTCCATCACATCGTCATAAACTCATACTAAAAATCCAATAATTTCCTCCTAGTTACTGATTTGTAATCTTTAAACACGATTAAAAGCCAAAAATACAACAATCCGCTATCACTAATATCAACTATATCAAATGGACAGTCACGTGTCGCTGCTGTGGGTTTCTAGACACATTCGAGTACCTGATAATGAGCGGGGTGACAAAGCAACACGTTCTGCCTTGTTCTTCTCGCCAATGCCATAGAACGCGGAGCTACCGTCACCGGAGGGCATATGCATTCTTAAAGGCGTGTGAAAACCAGCGGAAAACTGAATGGACAGCCACTGCGGCATTCTTATAAACCATTAAGCACACAGTTGAACATGGTGGCCACCGGAAGGAACATCTCGTTACGATTCCTCATCGCTATCTCCCGTAAACGTATAATCGACAAAACGCCGCCCTTATTATGCGACATCACACACAAAAGTGTGTCGACAGTTTAGCACACACACTGCTTATCTGCCCCCAAAGTTCACTGCATTACGAAAACAACAAACTTGGCCTAGCAAGAAACACATAGAGGAGATCCTCTGAAATGCTGCAACTTCCCTCACCAGGGCTATTGGCTTCGTTAGAACGTTTAACCGAGCATATTTACATTTCCCCCGTGTATATGCTGTAATGACCATAGTAGTTACACACAGCGGATACGAGGGAAAAAGAAAAAAAAGAAATGAGGCACAAGGCAGAAGTGAAACTTCAACGGCATTTTCGCCAACTTCGATTTAAATTTATAGTATTCGTAACAAATTTACCAAAAACCAAATGAGGAGATCTGAGTGCTTCTCATAAACACATATCTCTATAAAGTTTCTCTTAAAGAAAAACAAAAACAAATGAAAAGCGTTTGTTTCATTAATGTTTTCCATTGATTGCTGGATTCGATAAAAGATGCATAGAGTAGGCTTATGGTAACTAAAATATGAAATATAAGTTTTTGATGTATGGAAAAAAGAAATTAATTATATTAATCGCCGTTCATATTTTTTCCAAATCAAAGGGTCCATTATATAATTAAATTTATACATAGAAGATTACACTCTACTGCCTTTAACTCACGATGATGGTTCAAAAAAGAAAATTTACATACACTTCCAATGTGTGATGTTTTAGCTAGAGAGACTTCAACGTGTCAATTTTGCATCAGACGATAATAGAAGAAAATATCGATATCTGCGGTAGGGCGCAAATGATGCCACCGGCTCTAATTAGGCCTAATAAAAGCGTGAGAACACTAGCGATTTTTGCCCCCCGGTCCGCCCCCACATGGAGCTCCCACCCATTTCTATCGCGAGCGCGCAACGTCCGTTCTCACGCACGCTCCGGGCGTTTTTTTCAAAATTCCGAGCGTAAGTATTCTAGCAGGGTTTCAAAAGATTATCTCATCCGATCGATGTGTAGCCCCACGTACGTTCGTTCCCCCGCATGCCGCGCACCAGAATCACACAGACTCATAACACAAATCTCTACAACTAATAGCTAGGGCGTAGTTTTTAATATTTTGTAATTTAACGGCGATGGGGGGGGGGATTTTTACAAACCTTTAAAAACGTTCAAAACTTGACACTTGGAATCAAAATTTTAAAAGGCCTTTCCAAGTCGTGTTTAGTTGTCACATTTTTTTTTCTTCTTTTTTTTTTAAATATTAATTTTTACTTTTCAACATACGTAATTTTCATTGGCCGTGGCACAGACAATTACGAGCACATCATCTTTGCAAAACTGCTGCCTCAACCAGGTGCATCATTTCCTTCCTCTAATTTTCGCTAGCACTCAACATTCGCCTGTTTCTAGAAATCGCCAACTTTCTTCGTCAATCATAGACGGGAGGGAGTGGGTCTACATGTTGTTTTTCCCACGTTTCGGATACCAACTTTGAATAATTTTTTATCAAGACACGAGCCGTTTACTTTAGAAGACGTATAGAAAAATACGCTAGTTTCATCGGCCGTGCAGGCAATTGCATCATCTTTGCAACCATCATCTCAACCAGCTGTACCTGCATTTTCATTGTCCCACTTCACTAGCAGCTTTCGTCTATTTCTAGGAATCGTGAACTTTTTCATTAATCCGAAACGGGGGAGGAGGTGGGTTTACACACTGTTTTTCCGAATAATAATATGTGTCACGACACGTATTGTTTACTTTAGAAGATGTATAGAAATTTTCATTGGCAGTGGCAGAGACGATTGCATCATCATCTTTGCAACTGCTGCTTCAACCAGGTACATCATTTCCTTTGTCTTATTTTTGACCAGCACTCAGCACTCTTACCATCGGGGTTGACTGCTAGCGCTCGCTTACGTCATCACTTCCCATTCGTAGGGATGTATATATGATCGTCGAAGCCGTTTCTTATTATTTGTAAGGTGTATTTTAGTTGTTCAGAGCTTGTAGCGTACGCGTTGCAATTCTCGTCTACTGAAGGTTAAAAGAGTTATTTTAAATTCTTTCGTCAGAAAGTCAGTTTTATACTGTTTAAAATTAATAATAATATTAATATTGGCTCAGCGATTAATTCCAATGTAACAACAACTGCAGCAGCAGCTGATTTTATCGGTAACTTTTTTAAAGATACCGATGGAGACGCTATAATTTATAATGCACCAGATTTAATATCATCGTTACCGTCTAAACCACTGCAAGCTCAAAGCCAAGATTTAGCACTGTCATCTGCGCCTCTAGCCGATTCGCAACATGCATTTAATATATTTCAATCACCACCACCTTATCCATCAACAATTCCATCGGCAACATCAATCCTTGTTTCTTCACCTCCAATTACGCAGATTCCGCAATACCACATCATCTTCGTCGCAAGAATCTGTCACGCAGATACACCTTCCTGCAGTACCAACATCACCACCCATAAGCGATTTACCGAGAGAGAAATTAAATCTCGCCAAGCCATAATCTAAGTAAAAGATCCGAAGGATTAACAGAAACAGTTTCACGTTCACAGCGATCGCAAAGTTCGCCCATAAACCATGCAGTAACTCTGGCAATTCAACGCGCTGGAACGGATACTTTTACGATTTCCATACGCCGCTAGCCGCGTTAGGTGAAATAATGTAATTTGAACGACGAAAGCGAGTAATTGTTAATGTATACAAATTAATCGAACCGGACAACGTAAATAATACTATCCGAGCGATGATAGGCCGGTTTCACGCTAAATTATAATCGAACGCATATAGCAATGTACTGTTTTGGGGTAGGACCGGGCTAGAGCTAGCAGTTTTGATCTGGATCAAACGTTTACGCAAATTACGAGTACTACGAATGCAGCTGCGAAATGCGAAATATGTTTGCTGATCCTGCCTAAATGCTACGAGTACCGATTACGAGCAGTTTAACAGTATCGAATGTGACAACGATAATTGGAAAAATATAAACAAAATAAACAAATTTTTTTCATTATGTAAAATATTTTTTATTGTACTTCAGGTGAAAAAATGAACTATGTAAACTAGTTCATTAATTATCCATAAAATAATAATACACGTCATTATACAAGACAATAGTCTTTTTTCTAATATTTGTACGATTTATTCGCCTTTTTTTTTGATTTCAACATCATACGGAAAATGGTATACATTGTGTTTCTTTTCTACTTCATTAAGTCGATCCGCTAAACTATTCACCTTTCGAACAACATCTTTATCATTTAGCTTCTCAACTCCTTCTCGTAAAACTTTAATTTTGTCCTTCAATTCTAGAAACTTTGCCTTTAAATTATTCCTCGTTTGTTCTAATTTAAATTTCATCTGTTTTTGTATAATACAGCCTCGGATTCTGTAGGGCTCATCGTGCTAACATTTAGTAATCGTTTTCCTTTAAAATTATAATTTCCGCTCGAATCTAATTCGACAGTAGCTCCTTCGGCAATTCCGCTTTCGGGCATATATGTATTTGCCGTTTTTATAAAGTGGCATAATTACGGCGACTAAATATATTCACTAATACGCTACTATCGATCCAAGAATTTTCCGAGCCACTTGCAAAAACAATTTTCCGCATTTACGTTGAATAACACGTTCAATTAAATATATGTCGGGGTAAGATGGTTTTTCTGTAATTCTTCAGTACCGACTAACGGTTTACCGCTTCTATCTATTTTTTTTTAATGTATACGTCGTAGGAAAAGTAGAATTTTCCATATTTATAGTAATTCACCGGTCCAGCTGGGAGTATCTCTAATAATGTTTTAACTTTACTAATTCGAACTACATCGTCGACGTTAAATTTTTTTGATCGGCTCGGGGGAAGAATCAATCATTAGCTTTACTACATGCTTTCGTTATATTCTCCGCAACAATTTTATTTAAGTCAGCAGGGACAAATTTTATCGAACGATGTTAATTTAGTATTATATTTTCGCGTTAACTCGGCCAATAATACAGACAGCTTACGTTTATTACCATTAGATTTAAATTCTTTCCATGTCTAATTTATTATCGTTCGATTAAACCGTTCTACGTTACTAGCTTTATTTTCTTTTTTTTTTTTTTTTTATGGCCCAGCTTTCGCCTTTTGTCTATACTCAGATCTAAGTACCTAACTATTTCCTTCTTATATTGTTACATATTAGCAGTTTTTAAAAAACTATATAACGTCTTACATTCTAAGGACAATGGCTCCTTTACAATTTGGTATAGAGATATCGGTAATGTGTAATATTTAAAATTTCTTTCATCAATTTCTCCCTTTCCTTTTTATATTTCTCACATTGCTAGAACATATGTTCGATTGACCCCTCTAATCCGCATTCATTACAATTATTTGTTATTCCTAATTATTGTAATTTTTAATCCGATGATGGCCCAATCTTATACGACATATTGCACAGATGTGTATGTTCTAAACCTTTTAAACCAATTCTCTATTTTGCTCTTAATAGCGTAATATATTTTCCCTTTTATTTCACTCTTGGTTTTTATACTCTGCGTTCCCATATTCTAACTATATCATCTCTTATATCCTTCCAGTTTAACTTAATTTGCCTGTTTTTATATTCTCCCCCTTTACATATAAATTGTCTATTATTTTATTTCCTTCAATTCCTCTGTGTGCAGGAATCCATTTAAATTTGACTATGTTGTTTTGTTTGTATAGTCTCATTATCTAATCTTTATTTCAATATTATACGCTTTATTCGGATTTGTATTTTTTAATTTAGCTAAGCTGGCTGCGAATCTGCTGGTATTAGAATTTTCTTATTTTGTCGGTTTCTCAGAAATTCCAGTGCCAGCAATATTACGCATAGAGTTCCATCATAAACGAGGTCCCAGCGTATGTAGTAAGGAGTAAGTACTATAGTGATTAATATTGTAACGTTTTAAAATGGCTCGCACTTGTGGATCATAAAGCTCTCTGTATACCTTGATCTGTATGTAAATGATTAGGAGGTTCAACACCTCTTTTAGATGAAATCTTTTCAAGCTCTTTAGCACTTTTTTTTTATTTATAGGAACTGTCCAAACGTATTTAGAAAACAAATTCATGTCCTCGATTAAATCGCGTTTATTGCGCCATATCAATCAAATTCGCTCACCACAAATCGTTTATACACATCGTGTTTGATATCGTTTCCTCACAAGAGGAAGATGAAGTTCATCGACAATGTCGCTTTGTAGCGATGTTAATGTGGATGTTTGTTTAGCCGGCATCTTTTGTTCTGATAATCAACGAGGTAATCAAATATATACATATATCCATTCTCAGCCGATTCTTCCTCTATCGACTGAATCTCACGTTATCTGCACCGGTATTTCCACTTTGTTTAGACGCGTGCAGTAATTGTAAAATTTCGATACTCGTATCAGGGTCTTCTTATTCCAGCAATGCGAGAAACTTTTTGGTTAGCGAATAAATAGTTGTAATAACCACGTCCGCTATGTACGTTAGGTCGAAACAATGGACGAATTATTTTTTTATATTTCGTAGTCGGACTGCTATTTAATGTACCGGTAACACGCAAATGAGCTTCCGTAAATTCTAGTATTTGTTTATATAGCGATAAATCATCTCTCGTATACATTCGGTTCTCTTTACATTTGTCTCCTACAGTAAATGCATCAGACCAGAGGTGCACGGAAATTTCACACGATTACTTCCCTTTCCTAAATATATTTCTCCGAGATCTTGATTCCACGAAATTTTGTCCCATCCGTAAACTCATCGGTGATAAGATTATACTTTATTCCGTAAATCGGATCCTTTGGTACTACAGAGTCGTCTCAACGATCCTAATCCTAGCAGATCGCTCGGGATAGATCCGAGATTAATGTCAGTTTCCTCATTCGAGATAGCCACCTTTTCTTTTTCACATTGTTTTTTCATAATGTCTCTCGAATATCCGCTAACGGTTTTGTAATAATTGGTTCTAGCACAACAGCGGCTCTACTGCTCGTGACAGATTTGGCTTCATTTTTTACCGAATTATATTTATCGGCAATATCTTTACGTAATTTTTCCAATTTCTCTTTAAGTTGTATTTCTTCCTTAATCTTTTTCATATCATTCGTCGAACAACTCGTCATTTTGTTTTTCATTATCTTCGTTATTTGCCATCATCGACAATTATAAACTCATCAGAACCTCGTTGAAATTATATTCTTCACTCTCCTTATCAATCACTAGAAACCCGTGATTACTCCGCCAACACAGTCGACAACATTTTTAAATTCTACCATGGAACACGCGGCGTGAACATGTTCTTCGTATATATGTCTCATATTCATACATCATCCTGCGCAAAGACTATGATAAAATTGGCATTGTCCGGTACCATTTCGGTATATTTACATACGACAAAGATAAAAACCCATCTATATTTTTATGTCGTCCCATTGAGAAGTAATCATCTCGCATAAGGGATCGATCATTGCAAATTGGAATATCGTCGAATATAAATATCGAATTCTGATTAATCGAATCTGGTTTAGGTAATCTTTTTTTTTTTTTTTTTTTTTTTTTTTTTTTTTGGGCGCATCAACTATGGACCATTGCCCAGACACAATGGGAAGAAGAGACAACTAACTAGAACCTAATTCGGTTGGAGACAGCTGAAATAAAGGAACCAAGGACAAGAACAACAGACTGGGAAGGAAGGGACAAGATGTAAGACGCACAGTAAGGAGTGGGAAGCCCCAGCTTTATAAGGTGAAGATAGAAAAGAGAGCGCTCCGCAGAAAGAGCAGAGCACTCGAAGAAAATGTGATCAGCATCACAGACAACTGCTTCATCTGGATGCAACGGACAATGAGGAGAGGGAAGCAAAGAGAAACGATAGCGTGAAGAGGGCAGCAGTGTATGATTAAAGCGCAGGCGGACAATAGAGGAAATTATAAATCGTGGAAGAGAGGGAAACTCCGAGAACCATGGATGAGAAGGAAGTGTAGGTTGGATTGAAAGGTAGAAGGAACGATTGTTGGAAAAAGAAGAAGGGTACACATCCGACCAAAATCTGAAGTGAAGCTTCTTAATTAGGGGTAATAGATTAACAGCCGGGATTTTTTTTAAATAGAGGCGAGAACGGACAGCAACCTGAGCCAAAGCATCCGCCATTTCATTACCCTCGATGCCTCTGTGACCAGGAACCCACAGTAAGTCAATGTGTACAGAGTGAAGGAAAGAAAGATTATAAATAAGAGATCGTATACGAAGAATGAAGAAGTCAGAAGAGGGAGGAGGAAGCGGTGAACTGATAGCCTGGAGAGCATCCATGGAGTCAGAAATGATTAGATAGTCGGAGGACGTACGATTGCACGAGATATGTATGATCGCACGAAGGATAGCCATCAATTCGGCCGTAAAAATAGAACAGAAAGATGGGAGGCGAAAGGATTCGGAGAAATTAGAGTCGGGAAGAATAAAAGACGATCCGACCCCACCGGGTCCTCTAGAGCCATCAGTAAAAACAAGTGCATGAGAAGGAAAAAGACAACTGACCGTACTGTGAAATTCCTGTTTAATGACGTTCTGAGGCATAAACTTGGAAAATTTAGGGAGAAAATGTACTTTGGGAGGGTGTAAGAGGTCGAAATAATTGAATGAGAAGTACGGAAGATTATTGCTGGATATAATATGGGAGGAGAAATGGCTAAGACGTTGAGAAATAGGGGCTAAGATAGGGATTTTATTAGAAACAAAACGCCAGTTCTTGGCAATGTAAATGTAGGAAGGAATAAGTTGAGACGAAGTGAAAGGTAAACGTTTGGAAAGGAATCGATAGCCCAAATAAGACCTTCGAACTGAGAGGGGAGGTATTCTAGATTCCGCGAGCATTGCTGAAATGGGAGAGGATTTGAGAGCACCGAGGCAAAGACGGAGACAGGAGTTTTGTATTATATCTAATTTGGAAAGAAGGGATCTGGAGGCACAACCATAGATAAAAGAGCAGTAATCAAACTTGGAGCGAATAATGGATGTATACAGGGAAATGAGCAGATGAGGATCACCTCCCCATTTGGTTGGAGACAAGGATTTTAGCAAGTTCAGTCTTTTAACGGCAGAACAAGAAAGGTGGTCAATATGCTCAGAGAAGGTCAGACGACTATTAAGGTAAATACCGAGATAGCAGCAGCAAATAACACGGGGAAGAGAAACTTGATTCAGGGATAGGTTGACTAATGTGGAGTTGTAGGGGCGGAGAGTAAAAACCATAGAAGAGGATTTAGAAGGAGAAACAGAAAGGTGAATAGAAGATAGGGACTGTTCAAGTGCAAACAAAGACGAATTAAGAGTTTCGTTGGCGATTACCAAGTCATAGGAAGAGGAAAAAAGAAGAATATCATCCGCAAAGAATAAAGAGAGGGAGTTTAAAGGAAGAGATGCTACAGCAATGGTATATATATTGAAGAGGGTGGGGCTGAGAGAGGAACCTTGCGGAAGACCACGGAAAACACTTCTTGTAGCTCGAAGCCACGGAGAGGAAATGTGGATAATGCGATTTATCATAAGATTAATAATCAGCGAAATGAGTTTGACTGGGAGATTAATTGCGGCCATTGCGTCTTTTAGACTAGGTAGATGAACGTTATCAAAGGCTGAGGATAAGTCGATAAAAGAAGCCAGCGTGAAATGCTTATGTATGAAGGATTTATAAACGTGGGAAACAAAGGAGCTAATACAATCGGCAGGACCAATGCCTGGTCGAAAGCCAAACATGTTGGAAGGAAGTAAGTTGTTATGTTCCAGCCACCAAACAAGACGTTTATTCAGCATGCCTTCAAAGAGTTTCCTGAAACATGATGCCAAAGAGATAGGACGTAAGGAAGCATTTTTTTTCGGGATGGGAATAACGATAAAGGAGTTCCAGGAAGACGGAGTGATGCCTCTGGATAAAAAGGAATTGAAGAGTTCAAGGAGAAACGCAAGTGACTGCTCAGACAGATTTTTAAGGACTATATATGGAATACCAAGGTAATCGTCTCTCATCTGAAAATTTAAAAAGAATATAAAGGGCGGTGTTTCAACTACTTCATCTGGGTTATAATTATTTAGGACCCGGTACAAAGTTAAATAGTCAACTAAGTTACCACGTAACCCCGGTATAACTCCGTTGGACGAACTGGCTAAAGAACACGATATAGCATATAGCAACTATTCGGATAATAAAAATTTCGGGTTGAAGCGGATAGAAAATTAGAAAATAAAGCTTGGGAACGAGTTAATGGTTTCGGCGAGATAGCGGCTGCATGGATAACAACGAACGCTATGAAGGTAAAACGTAAATTAGGAGGTGGATGTTGTCGTAGTAAAAAACAAGCCGGGAAGCGGAAAACCAAATCGAAATCCTCTAAAGGAAAATACTTACATTTCAGAGACGTGTTAAATGTAGCGCGGAAATCCCTATTCGTACAGAAAAAACTCTCATGAAAAGTGCGATACAGTATATGTACACCAAAAAAAGGAAAATATCAGAATTATTCCGATTAACAAAACTGGAGGAGCTCTCCCGCTCGTACCTATATTAGCAGGTATTGCGGCGTTCGGAGGAATTTCATTATCAGTTTCGTCAATAGCGAAAGCGGTCCACAGATTTGTTAAGGAGGCTCGAAAGAGTTTTAAATCAGGCGGTGGAGTCGGCGCGATCGATAAAAAGATGGGAAGAGGTCTTTATTACGACCGTACAGAAACGGTTTCGGTTTATATTTAGTGACAACGCGAGACGTAATCGGTTTTTTCGGGGTTAATTCTATACGTGGCAACAGAGCAGCGTTAACAAATTTCGATATTGTATCGTACACAAACAAACTACGAGTCCCGAACTTTAGAGGGTGATCGATCGAGATGGGCTGCCTACCGCTCCTAAGACAAGCGAGAGCGCGATTGTTAATACGAAATATGGTCCGGGAACTCATTGGACTGTCTACAGAAAATACGGAAAACGAATTGAATATTTCGATAACTATGGTAATTTATCTGTCCCGTTTGAGCTGCTAGAATTCTTTGACAAAACGAGTCCATACGTCGACTTGTACGGCAACAAATGAGTTTATCATACGTACTCTACAGTAAATTGTGGCGAATTATGTTTACGATTTCTAACGGATTGACCTGCTCCATCCTGTTATTTAGTAAATATATGAACACAACTAATTGTGCTTTGTCAATTAAAATTGTATATCGTGTATTTATTAATTTATTTTTCTCATAGACTAATAAACATTTTATTATTTACTATTGTAGATAATGTCATACTTATTTCATCTAGGCGGGGTAAATCGAACCAGTAATGTTTTTCCACCGTTAATATTGTCTAATAGTCGTCAGTAGAGTATCGGCTTGGTATATCAGCCTATCACTCTATACATAACGTGTTACGTCCGAATGTGATACTTTATATTACTATGAAACTAAATCGGCGCAGATAAATTAGAACCTCTGAAGTCGATTACACTACCGAGCGGGTGTTACGAAATTAAAGATATCGGAGAGTATTTACGAGATAATTTTGACAGAGGCATTGATAGAATATTAAAGTGTGCACTTCAGAGCAAATACTATCTACAATTTTCTGGAACAAATAACATTGCACCGCTATTAGCTTTTGGCGGTGTGATACGGGTATCGGAGCCGCAAAAATGGCATACAAATCTTAAGATTGTACAAATAACGCCGATTAATATGGTCTCATCTCATATGTAGTTCTCTACTAAATATGGCACCGGGATATAAAATTACCGAAAATCCGAGATTAATGATATACTTACCGGTGATGTCGGAGTATGTCACCGAGATAAATGTATATATAAAGGATCAAAATGGGAAATTAATCAATTTCGGTAACGAGGAACTAATTTTAAATTTACACCTAACTGGTTCGAATTAGTACTTGTGTCATGCAGTGAAAATACATATTATATATGTATAACGTAAAAAGTATGTATATATAAGCAACTGTTTCTTATGTTCGTTAGAAAAACATATAAATACGGGGGTAAAAGCAAAAAAATTGTTGATTGGAAAAAGTATTCGTAACTATAGAATCATAATAGCTCAACATTCAATTCAATTCAATTCAATTTATTATTATTATTAATGGAATTCACAAATGCGCTACAAAGCGCTAGTAGTGGTTATACAAAATCAAATACAGTTTTAATGTATACATTACGACATGACATTTATCGAAATATACATATAAAACATGAAATAATATGACGAAAGAAATAAATATATACTCAACATTATTATAAAACAATACCTATATGTATGTATATAAAAATATATATTCATCACTGGCAGAGGCGGATCCAGAACGACAATTTTTTATTTTAGAGGGGAAATTATATAATTACGTAAAATCTTCTACGATAAGCAGTAGATTTGAGAAATACCGCTCTTTTTTCATAAAGAAAATCAAATAGCGACCTTTATAGAAATGTTTAAAAAATGTGTTTTAAAAATACTGAATTATTACAATTTTTAATTTAACTTTTGTTTCATTTTTAGTTATGAAAAAAATAAAACGAAATTATCAAATTATACCTTAAATATGGTAGTTTAGAAATAGTAAGAAAGATAGTATATTTCTTATTAGACACTTTACTTCTTTTTTATTTTTCTTAGTAATCCGATCCGAATTCTCTTTTTGTTCGTGAGCAAGTTTAAAACATTCCTCACTGAACTACTATTTTTAATTAAAATTACAAAATAAAAATTAAAAATAAATAAAAAAGACAAAAAAAGATCGATGATAATTACATTTAAAATAGAATAAAAAAGGAGGAACATTAATAGTTTTACTAGAAAACAGCATTAAGCATTAATTATTAAATCGGTAGGTGTAACATTTAGTATAGAAATCTTTTATAGCATAAATTAAGTTTTTCTGTTATAACAATTTTTTTCGTAGAGGCTTTGGTTCTTTAGATCCCCCAATCCCCGTGGACCCACCACTGATCACTGGTATTTACTTAGAAAAGAAAAAAAAATATCGATCGAACGAAATTATATAAAATTTATTGTTTTTCATTTCTATTTTTGGTTTAAAAATTCATTGTATGAGATTATGATTTTGAATAAATAATAAAATTTTCTCGCTTTAAAAATATCGTCCTCATGTATATAAAAATATTTTTTCATCATTTGTGATAATTAAAAATATATATATATATATATGTATATATATATATATATCAATACGGCGAAATCATAAATTATTGTTTAAGAATGGAAAATTTTTTTTCATACTAAATGTCACTTAAATAAAACAATACAAATTGTCCTATTGCAAATATATCATTCATATGTATCCATTATATTTACAAATGTATTTTTTTTGTGAAAATAAAAATTTATATTTCCAGACGGAATTACTAAATTATATTTCATCTATTAAAAAATTATTTTCCATTGAAAGCAGACGTAAAATATGTATCATTCGTGTGTATATAAAATATATCTGTTATTTTTTGTATTAATTTAGAACAGTAAAATACTCCTCGACAGGTCCTAACTATATGAAAGATTTGCCTCGAAAATATGGTATTTGAGTACATAATGACTTTTGGTTAAATGAAATATCATGAAATATCGCAAAAAATATAAACTTGTAATTTCTTTTTAAAATTCAACACAATCGAGATTGTATGTTGTAAATAAATAATATTTCAATACGTATCTCATTAGAATTCAGTTTCGTAAATATATATATATAATATATAGAAAAAAGTACACAACATATTTTTCGTTTATTTAAGTAGGGGAAAGTTGTACAAAACCGGGTATGCGGGTCAAACCGGGTACCTCATCATTTCCATAACTACAGGCGACATCAACGGATTTTATAGTGAATTACGTAGCTCCTAACGCAATGATAGTCTGTAACAGGTTCACTGAGCGCGTCGTATATTTTTGTGTCTTGGAATGATTTTTATTGAAAATTGGTGAAATATTATCGATTTTTGTATTGATTTCAAGTACAGTAAATCACATTTGACTTTACACAAAATATAGTGATGGGTATTTCATTGATTATGCATAGTATAAAGAACATTTCTAAGGTTTATTCAATTGTTTATGTTGAGTTATCGCCGAGTAACACTATTTTGTTTGATTATGGTCTGCTCGGGGTAAAATCGGGTACCAAGATGTGGGGCAGTACCGGGTAGTACCCGGTTTTACCCCTTATTATTTTTTAAAGTTAAAGTATTAATCAAAAGAAAAATTGTATATATTGAGACGGATTCGGCCGCCATGACGTTATATTTCTCACACTGTCCGAATTAAAAAATGATAATGATGATTTTCTAAATTCCATTTTTCCGTTTTTTTGACAATTTCTCGGGCTGCCTCGAGCAGCGTGCAACGTCGCATTCTCCGGCAAGAACGCTAAATTGACAAATTCGGCTGTGTAAGGTGCCAGAGTGGCGATCTAGATCATGGTGTGCGTTACTGATAAGAGTGGATAGTTCGATTTGGTGTTGTGTTTGTCGTTCAATTCTGTTAGACTTAGAATTTCAAGAACCATTCCCCGCGTCACATATTGGGATCTACCCAGGCTTGTCGGTAGAAGTTGCAACTCAACAGTCTACAGCTACAGATGATGGACTCTAGCCAAGCTCTACGAGAGAGGATGTAATACAACAATTTGCACCTACAGATGAAGGAATCCAAATCGAGGAAAACTGTCCAACGATCTGCAACCACAATCGAGGAACTCCGATCACCCCCATCTACCCCAAAATAGAGCCCAATCGTCCATATTTGTAATTGATGGAGCTGTACCTTTCACTTCATTTGCCGTTTCTCCGAAAGAAATAAAGCCAGTTCCCAAAGAACTGTTTAGAGAAAAAGAAATAAAAAGTATGAACAGAAGAGGAAAGACTGCGATATTGACTTCCTCGCTTTACAAACTAGAATTGGAGATGGTCCAAACTTCAAAGAGTCAAGGCAAAAAGAAACTTTCCTTGTCTCCAAATAAGAGAGCTCCAAGAAAACGTAAGGGAAATGAAGTTTCCCAAACTAAATCAAAGCAGAAAAGGCAGAAAAAGTCTAAAAATCAGCGGTCGCAAATCCGGTCAGTGATTCTTCGTCAGAAGAAGATCACGAGCACGACGGAGTTTGCATCTTTTGTAACGAGCTATATTCTCGCTCCAAAAACGAAGGCTGGATAAGGTGTGTCAACTGTTTATGTTGGGCACACGAGGCTTTCAGTAATGCTAATGAAGAAGATGACACTTTTGTGTGTGATTTTTGTCAATAATTGATTCGGTTTTTATATATTTTTTGTTGTTTTATTTACGTTTGGAATAAATGGGGCAAAATCAGGTATCACTAAAAAGCATACCCGGTTGTGCCCCACCTAGTGGGGCAAAACCGGGCAAATGTAACTTTTTTTGTTAAACGCTCTCTCTGCACATCTAATAGAGTTTGCCTGAGTAAGTGATTCTATTTCAGTTTAGATACAAATATATGTTAACCTACAAAGTAATTTTTATCGAATTCTATATAGCAGGAGCTTTTCTAGACACAATAATAGATTAGGGTCCCGATTTTGCCCCACTTTCTCCTACACATAATGAAAAATAAATACGAGTCATCAATAGACGTGTAAATAAATAAAAATATACCACATTGGAAAATTTAAACCTAATAATAAGTCTTGTGAAAATACTTTTTTTTCAATATAAATAGAGTGAATGAGAAATAGAAATTTTTAAAAGTACTTTCGAATGAAATGTCATAGCGTGTGGTGCAGTTGCGGAATAAAATGTGAAAAAAGTATGCAGTAAAAATCGAACTTCAAAACGAAATGTTTCGTAAATATATTTATTTCTACAACGGAAATGGAAAAAATAAAAAAAAAAAAAAGTTTGAAAAAATAATAAATGAGCAAATAGTAAGAAATTTGAAAATAACTTAAATTTACAGACTTCAAATGTGGATACACTTAATAAGTAAATATTTTTTTCATGCACTTACTTGATTTGAGCCTCATTCTACCCCTTCGAATGATACAATGTTACGTTACATCTGTTCTTATGTATAGATGTGAGGCACGGACCCTCAGCGAAGCGTTGGAGGCCAAATTTGATGCCTTCGAAATGTTCCCATACAGGAGAATGCTAAGGATACCTTGACGCAGAAAGTAACCAGTGCAGAAGTCTCACGACGAATTGGCAGGAAAAGAAAGGTGCTAGTGGCGACAATCAAGAAGCGCAAGATGAGCTATCTGAGACATGTCATGAGAGGCGGGAAGTACGGACTACTACAATTAGTCCTTGAGGGAAAAATTTGTGTGGAAAGCGGTCTCCAGGTACGAGGCGGAACTCATGGATGGGAGATCTGCGTCGTTGGCTGCAGCGTCCCTCCGAGGAGATTTTCAGAGCACCGATGTCTAAACATTGTGCGGATCGCCAATCTTCGTTTGGAGACAGCGTAAGAAGAAGAAGAGTGAACAGAAAAGATTTGGAAATAATTTAAAAATTTTCGAGGGTTTTCCTCTGGTATACATCGTTTCTTTATTCAACCAACAAACTCGCTAGAGAAACGAATTAAAAGATGAAATTAGCAAATCGGAAACATATGAAAAACAAAAATACTAAATTGAAAATAAACATATTACGATACCTGTTAGTTTCAACATCATACTTTCGTGTGTGTGGTGGTGAAGGGGCGGTAATTAAAATGTTCCTAATAGTTTCCAAATATTCCTACATGAGGAACAATTTTCTTAAAGTGTAAAAATAATCCTTTTTTTTTTTAAATTTTAGTAATGATGTGCGAAAAATAATTTCTTTTTTGTGGACTTCCTAATTCATAGTATAGGCTGGAAGTTCCCAACCAGGGGGGCATAGAGAGATGTCAAGGGAGGCGCGAAAGAAAAATTAATTTAGCGCGTAAATTAAACATCGGACAAGGGGTGTTCAATAAATAATGTGACATGCCTTCGAAAATGACCTTTTAGGCATCTAAAAATTTTCACAAATAATCGACGAAGTAAAATTATCACCATTTTTTGCATTAGTTGCGATGAATCCACCGACATCGTTAATTGTGCACAGTTAATAGTTTTTATTCATTACGCCGGGGGAGATCACATTGAAGAAGAGATTTTGTACTCCCAATCTTTGACAGCAGGCACTAAATCTGAAGCTATATTTAATCAATATCTGATTTCATCGAAAAAAATGATTTGAATTGGAATAAACTCATTGGACTTTCGTAAACTACATCAAGAGTAGCGCTTTGAACAGTTGATTATTTAGTTTACTTTGCGAGGATCTTGGATCACCGAGTCCTATTCTACACAGAAGTAGGCTGGTTGTCGAAGGGCAATATGTTGGCTTGCCTTTATGAATTGAAAGAAGAGGTCATCCGTTTTCTCTTGAGCTCAAAGAAAAAAAGAGATTTTTTGCAAATATTCACAATTTCAATGGAGGTTGATCTATTTAACTGATATATTTGATGCCTTTAATCAGCTGAACTTGAAGCTTCAAGGCAGAAACGACACTGTAATAAGTAACTACGATCATATTCAAGGGTTCATATCTAAGCTTCAACTTTGAAATCAAAAGCTATCTGCTGAAAATGTAATAATATTTTTTTCTCGACTATTCGAAGCAATTAAAAATAAAAAACTGGACGAAGATTTCAAAGTTAAAATATAAACTCATTTGCAAGCGTTGGAAAACGAATTTCACCGATATTATTGAGACATTAATTCAGAGTCACCAATATGTCACATGACCAGAAACTCATTTGTTGTTGACGTCTTATAATTATCAGAACAAGTTCAGAAAAAAATTCTAGAAATGAAGGTTGATTTGACAACGAAAGATGACTTTCATCTCTTAACATTGGAGAAATTTTGGATCAAACGATTCCTTGTTAATTCCAAAGTTGCCTCTCTTGCTTTGTGAATACTTGTTCCTTTTTCTTCGACTTACACTTATGTGAGACAGGGTTTTCAGCTCTGGTTTTAATTAAAACTAAGCAGCGAAATCGTCTTGCCATTGATAGCGATCCGACGATAGCTCTGGCAGAAACTGAACCTAGAATCAACCAATTGGTGCAGAACATACAAGCTCAAGAGTATCTCATTAGTACACTTTAATTATAATAAATTATTTCGATCAAAACGTTTTACATTTGGTTAAAGTTTACTTTCTACAACTTAGAATTAAAATAAATGTCATTAAAACAATGTGCGTTTTTGTTTTTTTTTTTAATGAAAAAATTAAGGGGGACATAAAAATGTTATTTATAATTTGGGGAGGCTCGATGAAAAAAAGGTTGGGAAACTCTGGTATAGGCAAACACGCGCGCATCATTTTAACAAAATAATAATTATAAAAAAAATTATGAAGAATAATAGGCAAATAATGAAAATCGTAATAAATTGGAAATGGTAGTTTAGTTTAAGTATATCATCTGAGGAAGTGGACAATGAGTAAAATTTAACGAGAATAATGAGTAAAATTATGGATAAGTAGGACGTAATGTAAAATCTGCGAATATGTACTTTTAAATGATGCAAAATATAAACGTTTAAATTAGACATATCGAAAGGATCTTTCTGAATATGTAATCATCTGTGAGCAATAGTGACGATGATGATAATGGATCAACAAGAAAATATGAATTTTTTTCCAGGTCAGAGGAACATCCTTTGACTATATATTAATTTTATACACAACGGCAGTGACTTTGTTATTATTGCTGAGAGATGAAATTTCTTCAGGGTTCACCTTCTGTCGAGAACAATCGGGTTACGCTTTAGAAAAAAAAATATATATATATATAATAGTACGGTGAATTAATTTTAGCAAAATATGGAGTAGTACCGAAAGCCAACAATTTTTTGCTTGTATCGTAAATATTTTTTATAGTAATAATAAATACAAACGACCTTTGTAACTTTCTGTCATTCGTCAAAATTATAGTACATAGTGAAAAGTATTTACACTTTTTGTTCTATTTTTTTTAACCCCACCCCCTTGGGCATGTCAACAAAGGGTCTTCGCCCAGAAACGACACACGAGGGAAAAGGATCATTTAAATGTAGAGTCGGTGTCAGCTATTGATAAGATAAAAGAACTGAGGATAGGAAGAACGGAGATCGATGGAAACGATAGGGGATATACGAGGCACAATAAGGAGTAGGGAGTTTGGTTCTATCTGTTACTAATTTTTTAAAGTTGAAAATAATTAAATTCGATTTTCGAAAGGTATTATATAATGTAAGATATTAAAAAATACATTTCCGGGGATTGTAAGTATATATTATAAAAGTAATGTAATTTTCAATAATTATGTACCTCTTATAATCATATTTCAATTCTTATATTTTTTTTTTGAAAGAAAAATCTATTTCATTGTATAAAATTCATCGAACGCAGAAAATGAAATTAAAAATGCAACTGTACATTAAAATTGATACTGTACTTGGCTTTGTAAAATTCTCCGGTATGTGAAATCTACAAATTTAATTATGTATTGGTATATAATTTCGAGTACATTGTAATTTAAAGTAATGTGGGGCGTGTTCGAATATGTAAATGGGGAGAAAGTAAAGTAATAAAAAAACAGAACGATCATATTTATTAGAGATCACGAAAAAAACAAAAATTAAATAAATCAAAAGAATAATTGCAAAAATATATATATAAAAAAAAAAATTAAATCGCGGTTAATTTCTAAACTTATAGAGTAAATTAAATAATTCATGAGGGATAATTGCGAGAATATATAAAAATTTAAAAAAAAACATAAATAAATCGTTTTTAAGATGAACAATTACGTTCTCATATGAAAAAATTTCAAATGCAATAATTAAACAGAATACAAATGTAAAGGTATTACTTACCGAAATGGATATGACGAATAATGAAAATAATAAAATACTTTGTCTAATTTGAACTTTGACAATTAAACAACAGAGTAGAACACACTGCGATCGTTTAGCAGTCGAATTTCAACTGATCGCTCTGCTCAAATTCACAAACGCTCTGTAACATAAAACTTGGCGACTCTATCATCATGATCATTAATGTCTACGACGAGGGGGATGTTGGATTTTCTCAGATACGACGATGATTTTCGCATGGGATATTCCTTACGATTGCAATAAATTTAAACAATGTAGCTCGCTCGATTTCTATTTTTCTTCTATTTTGCAGTGGTTGCCCGAAAATAGCAAGAAACAATAGGGGAGATTGATGTAAATAACAAATTATTAGGTGTTAATTTGTAGATAAAAATTGTTTGTGTCACGATAAATCTTATTCGATTCCAAGACGTGACAAAAAAACATTATGTATACCCACCCCTCCCATCCATGATTGACGAAAAAATTTTGCGATTCCTAGAAAGAATATTAGTCTAATGCTCTGAGTACTAGTAAAATAAAACAATTAAAATGATGCAGCATCTGGTTGTGGCAACCGTTGGATAGAAAATCCATTCGTCTGCACTGTTGATGAAAATTTCTCTGTACGTCTTCTAAAGTAAACAGTACGTGTCTTGACAAACATTATTCGATGATAGTTTCTAAGATGAGACAAAAACAAAGTGTAGACCTGGGGCCGCTCATCTGTGATTAACGAAAAAAGATCGCGATTTCTAGAAATAACTCCGTGTGTGTGTGTGTGTGACGATGAAATAAGGCAAAGGAAATTATGCACTCAGTTGAGGCACTCGTTTGCAAAAATGATGCAATCATCTCCACGGCCGATGAAAATTACATATTTTTCTATACGTCTCGTAAAGTAAAAATTACGGCGATAATTTATATATAAAAATTGCACGTATCATGACAAACATTATTCGATGATAGTTTCTAAGATGAAACAACAACAATATATATATATATATATATATATATATATATATATATATATAACCTCCTCCCATCCATGATTGACGAAAAAGTTCGCGATTCCTAAAAATAACCAAATGCTGAGTCATCATCATCATCATGGTTGCGTCTCTTGAGACAAGAGATTGCATGTATTATTAAATTAATCTGAGTACTAGTGAAAATAAGATATAGCAGCAGCCGGTTGAGGCAACTGTTGCAAAGATGATGTTGCCGTCTATTACGTATTTCCCTATACGTCTTCTAAAGTAAAAAAATCAGACAATGGAACGTGGCTCGGAAAGGTCCGTTAAAATTTGAGTTCCAAGTGTCGAGTTTCGAACATTTTTAACACTCTGCAAATATTTCGCCCTTCCCATCCGCGGCAAATTAATATTAAAAATTACGCCATAGCTAGTAGATGTAGAGACTTGTATAATAAGCCTGTGTGACTCTGGTACGCAGCGTGCGCGGGAACGAATGTGCGTGGGGCTGCACAACGCTGCTAGAATACTTACGCCTGGAATTTTGAAAAAAAATCAGTAACGACCGGAGCGCGCGTAGGAACGGACGGTGCGCACTCGCGATAGCAATGAAATGAAATAAATTAATTTACGAAGCGGATAAATAAAAACTGTTGTTATTTTAATCAGCGAGAAAAAAGCCGTTCTTCGATTTAATTTATATTGTTTAGCTGCTCCATGGAAATCCGTTCGCGTGTCTCGAAAAATCTATAATACTAAGGACTTCTTTTATAGTTGCTTAAGTGAACTTTTATATCTTCCGGTAGTTTATTATATAATTTTGGACCCATATAAAAGTCTTGGATTCTAATATGATATCTAGCTTTCATAGTGTTTGCACTTCTTGTTATTATCCCCACTTTCGAAATTTGAAAATAATTGTAGTTTTTCAGAACGTATTGTAGAAACTGAACTTCATAAAGATTGTTAATATTTAATAACTTATTTTTATAAAACTCCTTCTTATTCTTCATTATAATCTTAAAAACAGATTAACTGAACTAGCTACTTGATTTGATAAGACGATGTGCGGCACCTCAATGAATTATTCCGTAGGATAGTACCGGTTTATAAAGAGAGGGGTATATTCTACATAACTGATAATCGTTGAAAAATTTCCTTAAATAATAAAACACGTTTCACAATTTAGATGTAATGTGTAGGTCAAGTGTTTACCCCAAGAAAGTTTGCAGTCAAAATAAAGACCCAGATATCGCATAAACTTGACGTAATCGTGTACTATCTTGCCACTTGATTTCCAAATTGTTCCAATAAGACTGAGGGAGAAAGCTGTATATCACATATATTTTGATTTCTCTAAATTTAAGATTAATTTATTCGCCTCAACCTAGCTGGAAACCTTCGATACATTATTTTGCATCATTCATTAGCTTTAACAATGATGCGTTTTCAGAACTTACAGCCAAAACTACATCATCAGCATAACCGTATACATTTTCCCGTCTATACGTAGGTTACACAAACTGTCGATGTATAGAAATAGAAAACAACTCCGTACGGAAGACTGTGCTGGAAACATATAAGGAATGTTTATCTAATTTAACTAAAAAATGTTAACGGGGGGGGGGGGGCAATTTTACGGAGAAAAGGAAGCAATTAATCTTTAAGAAATTTTATGGAATTGGACTCAATTTTAGCGCTGAAAATTGAAGAGTAGAGGACGAACTTCTCTATATTTTAAAACATTAAACCGTGATTCTCATTGAAGCGGCATTTAACAATTTAAAAAAAAATTACCCGATTTGTTCGTGTAAGGAAAAATGATAATTCCAGAAAATAGCGCGCCACCTCAGCGGAAACTATCAAGACGTAGAAGGATTGCGAATGAGACGAAGAGAATCGGAACTGCGGATCATACCGTACCAGGTTTTAGAAAAGAGTTAGAGGAAAAGGAATTAATGTCGAAGGAATGGAAACTAGATGAAAACCCACGATAAGAAAGACAAATTTTTGGATTCCCGAGCGAAATAAAAATCAGCGGCCAACGAGTGCTGTCCTGAGATTAGTAATGAGGCAGGTGGATTAAAGACTACGATGGAAGCGAATATGATGAGATGCGGGTTCGTTTTTAGATACTGCAGATATAATAAAAGGTATTGTGCTTATTTACTTTACATTTACTTTGTTGATTTCCGTGCATATGTAGGTCATAGGCACGATATGAGTTTAGGAGTTTTTAAAATTTCATTAGGGGTATAATGAGTGTAAGAAATGTTATTAGATTATGGAAAGCTTAGCAGGAGTCGGAAAGAATGTTTTGGAGTGTATTTGATCGAAAATTGCTTTATGAGAATTGTATTGCAGACGGCTTATAGGGAGGGAAGTGATTTACAGTGATTACAGGAATACTACAAAGAAATGGGAGTAGGTTGCTTTTTAAGGTTTAGTGTGATCCGGATGCAGACAAACGAGCACACAAGTTATTTTCTGCTTCTTGAAGAGGAGATACTCTAGCGAGATGCGGAGTCATTGTTGAATGATGGCGTTGTTGATCACTTAAGGTTCCCGGAAGCTTGAATTTTTTTATGCTTATCTGAAGATCGCTGTGTCGGTGAAGGCAGTTAAGAGGATAATAGGGTTGAAACAGTAAACCCTTTGTAGCTGCTATAAGTTCCGGGGATATAAACGTGGTTTGTAAAGAAATGATAAATGCCGGAAAAAGGCCTACACAACTAATCAAGAAGTCAGAGAAACAAGTGCACTTATGTAAAACATGTTTTTAAAAAGATGCTTTGTAGAAAGCACAGAATTTAAAGTAAAGAGATACGGCCGGGTTTCTTAAGATCGGATTAGAATGGAAAAAGCGAAGTTGAGAAAAATAGAATATAAGCAGGTAAAATCAAAACTTTCCCGAAGATATGGGGCGTCATTGAAAGATTTCTTAAAGTGGAGTTTTATTTCATAGCATTCGTATGTTCTTCTTCGATGTATTGTGTTTGACCAGTCTCACCTTTACGGTAGCTTGATGTTTCTTCATTTGTTTTTTAAATGGCATCTAAAAAAAAAAAAAAAAAAGCTATCGCTACTGTAAAATAGTATCTAATGATATTATCCTCGCGAGGAAAACACAAAGAGAAAAAAATATCACACAGACTCGAGGTTTGTATAACCTAAAAGTGTCTCCATTAAACGGTTATAACCTTCTAAAATAATAATTCGAAAAGAAATAAAGATCAATATACAGAAGTTGATATAAAAGATTTGATGAACTGAACCATCGGGATGGTCATTGCGCTTTTTTGTTACATTTCTTGCAAACCTTTTTTTTGTGTCACACATTATTACTTCTTGCTTCTTGCAATGTAAAATTGAAATCTTGAAATGAATTCACTTCTTTTCCTTTTTCGGGGCGTCTATGTAACAATAATTAAGGTTCAAGTTCGGCTAGAGGGCTGTTCGAAGACGGGAGTTTTTTAAAAAACCCAATTTTTTTCCAGACCATGGAAGGCGATTACGAGAGTAGCGAGTGGCGGTAAAGCAGGATTTTTTTCGCGAGTTTCTTCCTTTTTTAACCCCCCCCCCCCCTTTGGTCATGATCTTCGCTCAGAAACGACACGAGGGAATCAATTAGATGTAGAGTCGGTGTCAAATATTGATAGAACAAAAAAAGAACTAAGGATCGGACAAGAGAGATTGACGGAAACGATAAGATACGCGAAGCGCAATAAGTATTATGGAGTTCAAGTGATAACAAATCGGAGTACAATGAGGAATGGACATTCAAAGAAGATATGGTCAGGATCGGGCTTCGTTGTCAGGATGAAGAGGCTTAGAAGAGTTTTCACGGTAAAGCTGATTTTAACGCATTGGAGGGATTTCTTTATGCGGAAAGAAATTCGATAAAAGCGGGGTAGCCATTTTCCTGTTTTCTTGCGTTCGCTGGTCTGTTGCAAATAATCGCACGGATGATTTTTTCTCGGAGAGAATGAGAATAGTGCAGGGAAATTGTTACACTCTGATAATTCGTAAAGAGAGAAATAACGTTCGTTATGTTTTTTTCAGATATATACGACGGGAAAACGTTGATAGTTTCAGAGTAAAACCGAAAATTCGGTTTAAATAATATCGAAAATGGGGTCGTTCGACTACTGAAAATGGTTGATGGCCATAATCCGTTCTGTTCGAGAACAGTAATTGCAGCGCCGGTCACTGAATTCGGTACAAAAAGTACAATATTAATAATTGTACCCGCGTTTACAGTTCTGAGGAGATACGAGATTCGTCAGAGATATCGCTAAGAAGAATCTGAATTGTTAATCGGAAAAAAAGGAAATAATTGGTTAGTGTCGGTGTGGAATAAAGATAGAACATGCGCGGAAAGCAGCATCCAGCGGAGAATGGACCGCTTTCGTGTACGCGGAGCGAGTTAATTTAGTTGCGAAGGCATAATACTGGTCGGTACGCCTTTGGTAGACAGATTTAACCTACCGTCTCCGTAGATAACACAGCCTCCAGTTAGGATTGGTGCTGATTTAAACTGTGGGCGGTTACATTTTGTCCCTATATTACAAAGAGAACGAATCTTGTAAAGCCGTCGTCAAAATCGTCGAAGAAAACCTCTCGGCTAAACCGCAAATGCGTCATTTCTGTCTGTGTGTGGCTTTTTCAAGTCGCCCCTTACGAATTGAAGTGAACTTTTTTACTTTCTTTTAAATTCTCAAAAACATCGTCATTTTATGGCAATTAATTACAAATTGGAAACTTTTGTATCAAATCGTTTTCATTAAGTGGGCTCTCAACCGGCGAGGCTTACGGTCCCCTGACTCTTAAAGACGGCACTGATTATGTCCTACACTCTTGTCTGATATTGGCGCTGCAATGAAATCAGATTTCCTTGTAAATCGTTTAAACGAGTATAACGTCTAAGAAGTTTTCAAAGCTACGGAAATACTTTTTTTTTTTTGTCCGTTCATAAACATTTAAAAATATTTAACCGAGATTTTTCATTTGGATAAAAGCCAATTTTTAACAATGTCATATTAAAAAGCGCAAATGAAAACAAATAAGACTTTTTTTTACAAAAATTACATTTACATATACGATAGTCGTCAAAAACTGTGTAATTTTTTTTTGTTTTTATTAGTTCGTTCCGATTGCCGAAAGTATTTGTGCCGGTAATTTAAAATTAGAATATAGTGATTTAAAACAAATACAAATATAACAAACAAATTAAGTATAATTCTAAGTAAGCAATCGTTTTATCGTTAATTTGTTTGTTATATTTGTATTTATTTTGAATGACTATATTCTATAATTAACAAACAGGATGGTAAAAGATTATTTCTTAAATTTAAAATTTTTTTACGTATTAGAAAAAATTAATAAAACATTCACAATCGTAAAAAAAAAAAACGTCTATCGGATGATAATTTCAACATCTTACTAAATTTGGGGCTGTGAGAATTTATTACTATTTTTTTCAAAAAATATAACCGACTGTACAATATTTCAAGAATGACTCACAACAAAAGCCCCATTCTCGGAAGTAGCAATGCAACTAGGAGGCAAAGCCGATTTTTGGGTTTCCTGGTTATGTTTGTTTTAACGGAGTTTAAAGTTAATGATGTCTTTTATAATTAACCTCGTCAAATATTAAGAAAAATCTCAATTTACTCGTAATCGTTCAGCGAATAGCTGACGTTTCTCGGGGAATTAATTTGTAATAATATTTTCGTAATGTATGCTAGAGATATGACGAAAAATATAACGGAGATAACGGTTTTTTTTCTTTTAAATGTTACGTTTTCCTAAGTTTTTTATGTTGCAAAGTTTTTCAAAATTCAAAGGCGTTACTTTAATATTTGTACAATATTAGCAATTACAGATAATAATTTTAGATAACTTTAATTTAAGTGCGTTATAATTTTTAAGCAAATTTTATAACTTTAGGCGCGTTAGAATTTTTAGATATTTTAAAATTATTTATTTTCATTTAATGTATGTACTTTTAAGTAAACTGTTCGGTTAAATTAACGATTTAAATAAATTTCCAATTTTGGGATAAAAAAAGTTACTCTTAACTTTTATCGTGCGGTGCAATATTAGGCCTAGCAGTTGACAAGCACGATGCATGTAATTGCCCATAATTCCATAATTTTAGTGCTTTTATTTGTTTTCATTATTTCTTTTAAGAATCCTCTCTAAACTTAAGTCCGTCCGCTTGTTCGCCTTCCGATGTCCGATTTCTCAACTAGTTTCTTAATTCTCCCTACCGGATTAGCATTAAATAGATTACGAAACTACATCTTTTTCTTATTCTCTTAAAGAGGAAGGCGCGAATTAGACATCTCGCCAGCAGCTCACTGTAGTGACGATTTTCCTCTCGCTTTAGATAAATCTTCTCACTTTCTTTCTATGCATGCGTATAAAATTATCGCCGCCACGCAATAATCTCTTCGATACCGAATATTGCTGATGTTCTCATACTGATGGCAATCTTGAACGTGATCTCGCCAAAGTCCTATATCCATCTTGAAATATATTTCACCGAAAGCCTCAACATCGATTCTAATTACTAACTCTGTTTATAAAGGCAACGAGATAATCTGAATCTAAATTAGGGATGCTCTGGCTTCTCACAAAGTAAAACAAATCGGTCGGCCCTATTTATCGCGCAGTCCTTCTCGTATTGGTTTTACAGTACCTTTCCGTGCATCATTCAATCGTAATGTCTTACGCTTTGATTTATCACGACTAATTTTCCGTGTTCTTCACGCTTACTTTCAGTGCTCGTTATTTTTTCGAGATATTGGACCTAAAAAAAAACTAAAAGTTGACTTTGCTTCCTCGCGTTATACGAAATTTTCTATAATATTAAAAAAGTCCGTAGAACAAAGCGAAAAATTGAAAGGTAATTTTTTTTTTTACGCGTTCGTACTCACCTATAAAAGTAAAAGACCCAAAAACAATGATAATCAGGGAAGGAGAAGTAAGGGAACAAAGGAAAAATTGTAAGAAGTAGGAAAACCGAGTCTTAAGAATTAAAACTGAAAGTAAAATATTAAAAAACACACCAATGAGGAAGTTAAAAAAAAACAAACTGTGAATAAACGCTAAACGTAGACTATAACCAAAGCGATGATTTCGATTATTGTTTCACTGAATAGACCATAACAATTACGGCATATTGGAGAAAAAGAAAGGATAGATATCGTGCGCATAAGCCTGAAATAGAAATTCTCAGGGCGCGGAAAGATAGTCTTTAAAAGGGATTTCAAAAGGAGGAACTGTCCAAACTGAACGACAAATCTTACAAATGAATTGGAAAAGAAGACGTTCTCAAATGAGAAATACTGCAAGGGCTACGAATGTTACAGAAAAAGTAATGCAGAATATCCTATTGGAATCGGAAGACGGCAAAGGAATTTATTAATGCTATATTAAACATGGTCGGAACAGCTCCTCTAATGGAGCAGAAGCGGGTAGTCGAAATATTTAGAAAGATTATTAGAATGGTAACTCATCTAAGAGGAGTTAACGAATACGGAATAAAGAATAACAACAAATTTTGGAAATTAACTGAGAAAGAGAAAAGCAGTGAATTAAGAGGATGTGAGAAAATGGCGAGAAATACATAAAGAATGATGTAGAGGCGTACAGATGTATAAGAAAGGTGTATCCATCTTTACTGAGGAGGGGGGAAAAAAGAAAAAAAGGTTTAAAGTGAAAAAGGAGTATCCGGATGAAGGTAGAGGAAAGGTTTTTGAGAGAATAGCAGGAATTTGGGAGGATTTTGAGATTATCGAGAAACTGTTTCGAATACGATCTGGTTTTTGGAGGGTTTAGCAACACATCACCGTACAAGAAAAACAGGGCAATAGTTTGATATTGTCGTATAAATGCCGACAATGCCATCCTCATTCCACCGTGAATTTGCAGCATTTCTTTAGAAGTAGTTTTGTTTTTTCGGTTTTTTTGTTTATTTCGCCTTTTGCTTAATTTTCAAACAAATCGATTTCCTCTCCCGCCTTTTCATGTATATATTTTATTTCCTACAATAAATCCATAAAAGTACTTATAGTATCATCAAGAGGCAGTTTATAGATGTCGGCAGAGTATAATTTTGTTACGAGTATTTTTCTTTCTTTTTCGTATGCCTGACACTGTCATACTAAATGTTGTACCCTTCGCAAATTTTGGCATCCGCTGCTGTTGACTATTTTTCACTTTGAACGAATGAGCAGGAGTTATCCTTATTCTGGAAATATTTTCCATATATATAATTATATATTTCTTTAGTAATTTATTTTTCTTCAAAATTACTCGCAAGTTTTGCAATATACCGGAGCAAATATTAATTGAAATCATCATCATTCGCGAAGCAGCGTCAGAAAATTTAACTCGTTAGTAAACTTTTCAATAGCATTTTATTCTATATATGCCTATCGAAAACGATAGGCTTAGCGCGCACCTACTGTGAACATGTGATTTTCGGGTCCTGTAAAATCCTAATAAATATCGAAATTAGAAGGATTAAATTTGCAGTACAGGTAGGGCTTAGATGATACGGAATGTAGGTCGGACGCGCACAGTGCACCCGTCTACGTAACTTTTTTAATTGTTGTTTTTCAGTAGTGATTATGTAAAGTTGTAAAGGTTGCTTTTTTTATTTGTGATAAAAAACAATTCATAAATTTATTAAACAACGCATGTCGCCATAGCCTTCCGTTTTTTAATTCACGTCTCTCTCCAGAATTATACTGTTTAATATAGAATATCCTCTAATACGCTACCCTGTTTCTTTTTTCTTTTCATAGGCCTTCGAACCCACTACATCAGTTTATGAATTGAATATAAAACGTCTTGTTACATAAAAATCCCCATTACTAAAAAATGAAATTCAAAAACTACATCATCGAAACTTACTTGCGAAACTGATTTACTTAACTATAGCTTATAACTAAATACCGACGGTTTACTATATATTTATCTATCAGTGTACAATACCGGAAAATCGTGTTTACTACGCTACCGCCTCCAATACCAGCACACGTCGGACTTGGCCTATTTAACGCATCTATCGGAATAAAATTGAGTTGAACAGTTTTCAGGTCAGGCACGATTTTGTTTGCCGAACTTTTGAAGATATCCGGTAGATATTTTTAATTCTAGCGCTGAATTTTCTCCTCCTCGTAAACAACCGATAATAAAATAGTTCTTTCCTACTATTTCCAATTCTCTTCTCATCTTTTTTATAAAAATCAGAGATTGTTCTTTCTTATAATGGCCGTGTCAGAAATTAAAACCAGCCATAAGTGGTGAATAGCGGTTACTACACAACGACCGGCAATTTTCGGAAAAACTAAAATCCTATAAAATACTGAATAGGTATTTTGAATATTAAGCGAGTCTCTTCTAAATTACAAGTAAAAATGACTATTTCCTCTAAATTAATTCGTAAATTTATTTTGGAACAATTGCAAACGGTAAAAATGATTTTCTCGAGGAAAAATCGTAGTATTACACCTAAATTCCGTAACGTTATATTACGCCCTGTATTTTGTCGGAAGGCAACTTGCTTATCTAACTGCCGGAGATCGGCATGAAATTGTGTTGCAATATTTATGCAACGCTAGGCGTGCTAGCTGTTAAACGGAACACTGATAACTTTTTTTTTTAAAAATGTTGAAAAATACCAATTTAAAACTATGTCTTTTTCTAATGAGAAGAGATATGAGGAAGTAATTGCTTAACATAGAAAAAGTCAAGATTTAGTTAACCAAACAGCAGCGCCAATTGTGGTTCTAAGACCGGAGTGGTGGAAAAAAAAAACTAAACTGTAACATTTAAAACCATTATACAGATAATAGATAAAATTGTACATACAGGAAAAGATGTCTCTTATATAAATTTTTGAATATTTGATAGTGTTTACTCGTGAAGTATTGCAAAATTCTGATATTTTCGATAATGTACGATCATCAACTAGTTCGATCAGATGATTTTTTTTTTACAAAAGTTACAAGCAAACTCGTAATATGATTAAAATTTTGATTATTAAACAGTGTTTTTTTCGGTAATACTAAAAAACAGGGAGAGGCTAATTCTATACAAAGGGCTCGTTCAGTCCATCTATGGATATGGTGTCTGCATTTACGTAAACAAAAAAATATTAAAGCTAGTCAACAAACAACAAAGAAAATATATTCTCAACATTTCCTTACTATACAGAACCACACCTTCCTCAGCTTCCTGTATTATCTCTAACGTTCTCCCAATGGACTTATTTCTCATTGGCAAAGCTGTCATCTCATAGTACAGAGTAGTACAAAATCTGGCTTATGTAAAATCCCTTGATCTCCTAGAACATCCAAGTACTCCTTTCAGAATTAGGGAATATACCGCCCATTAAGATATTTAAAAAATATGTCTTTAACCAACTTGTAAATGCTTGGCAACTAAGATGGGAGAATGAAGTCAAAGGTCGATAGACTAAAAATGAAAAATCTAGACATTACATTTTTCAATGCCCAAGTATTGTCAGGCCATGGCAACTTGAGAGAATACCTATATCGATTTAGACTCGCAGATACCCCCAACTGCCAGCATTGCAATATAAATACCCTAGATGACATTAACCACCTTATATTCCAATGTGAAGCTATGAAAGACCTGAGAGAGGAATATAAAATAACCGCAAACATTATGCACTGATGAAAACAATATGAAAACCCTCCTTCAATTCTTTCATGATGCAATGAATAAAAAAAAAAAAAAAATCATCGCTAACTCGTATGTCATACGATCTCAAACCTCTTACATGTAAAATATATATTAATAAATAAGGAATACAAATGTTATACCAGAATACTTTCACTGTAATAATGTAATATTTAACTTAATATAATATATATATATATATAACTTAATATACAAATTTTTTATTTAATTTCCAATAGCAATGTTATAACTAAATATGTATATATCAATAAATATAACTATATAATATTAAAGCAAATATTATACTAACTATAAGCAACTTAATATCTCAAACATAGTGGCAAGTCGTGACTAAAGACGTCACCCTTGCAAGCATGAATTAATATATCTTATTATTATGTATCGACACCTACATTAGATTTTCTCATAACCTATATGTAATATGAAAGAGAATCTGTGAAGTACACACTACACTTATACACAAAGACTTTGTAACTATAATGTATGCTCATAAGTACACTATAACTGATTGTACACAGGTTACAACAAATAAACTTGCCCTACTGGTTATATCCGGAATGGGCCCCCCCCCCCCTCCTAAAAATCCTTTCAGTAACCATTGTTTTCTTTTTTTTCTTTCTTTTCTTTTTTTTTTTTTGATCGCCTTGTAATCTCATCCTTCTTTTTCAAATTTAGCCGTTTGTGGAACAACAACATGAATTTTTCCGTTTTCTCATTATTTCTTCATTATTCCGTTGTGTTTTTTCATTTTTAGCCGCTTCTTCCCTCGTTCTCATTTTGGAGCCTCTAAATATTTTTATTTTATTTCTTAATTCTGCTTTCTATTATGGGTGACTTGTTTATCTTTCTTCTGGATTCTCTTATTTTTACACGCGCGAACACTATTTTGGACATTTATTCACAACGGCTTGTTGCACAAACTAAAATTTTTTCTGCCAGAAAAGTACTACTTACAGGTCAAGCAACAGCCAGTTCCAGGTTGAGTACGATGATGATCGTTCAGATGTATATTCCGTATCCTAGCTGGAGTTGTTCAACACAGAATAGCGTCCTGTGACCGCTGCTCTATAATCTGTATGCAGCAAACTTGCGAAGAATGAAACTATTTTCAAGTTTTACCAATGTTACTGCGATAATCGCATCAGATACAAATACTGATGTTCAACTATCGCTAAATTTCAGAATAGTGTAGACCAAGTTTTACCAGTGATGTGGAAACTAGTAAACCCAGAGAAGTCCACACACATATTTCATTCTCCAACGGAAGACCGCACAGCAAACGAGTACTAATTGATAATAAAGAGAGTTTCCAAAAAAAACAAAATGAAGTGAGATATACCTAGGAGTGTGTCTATTTAGATCAAAAGGGCTAATAATATGGAGGACTTACATCCGAAAGAAAAGAAGAGGACTTAATATCACAATTAAACCACTCTACTGGCTGATGGTCACTCTAAATTGTCACCAAAAAAAAAAAAAAAAAAAAAAAAAAAAAAAAATCGTTTGCTAATATATATAATTATATTGCGACCAGTATGGACCTATGCAGCGCAACTGTGGAGATGCACAAAGACGTCTACTAATAAGCTAGTTATCCAGCGATTTTAGAAAACAAGGTGTTGCGTTGAATTTATCGAATGCCGTGGTATGTGTCCAATGAAGTCATCCATCGGGATCGGAAAAGAGAGACACAGTTTTTATAAATTATCCAGCGACTCGCACAAAAGCATCTGATGAACCACCTAAATCAGCTGGCAGTCGTGTTTTTACACCCGAATGCGTCATCTAACTTAAACTAACTAAAATAGGATACTTAATCTCTCATGATCTCTTTTAAGCGGAAAGCATCAGTGGATGCACCCCTTCTACTTGCGACTTATTGAGAACATTTATATTAGGTAGTCTCACCATTTATAAATCAGCAATTAAAATTGGAAAAAAAAAAAAATTTTTTTTAATCTCGTAAAATGTTAAAAAATCATCTGTTATTTCACTCATCCTTCCGATACGTCCGTTATAGACTAGCCTTCTTTCCTCACGGTGACGGATTTTCCACTTTTCCATAATTGTCCTGTTCCCCTAAAACTCTTTTCCCATTTCCTTCTTTAGGCTAAGAATTTTTCTTATGACTTTTCTCTCTTTCCTTTTTGTCAATCTTTCCCGTAAGGCACCCAACTATAAGCATCCCGGCTTAACAACTTTGTTGTAATATTTTCTCTTAGCATTTATATTGATGCATTTCCTGTTCTAAATACATTTAAAAGCCATTTTCATTTTTTTTTTTGCCTTATTCTGAGTGCTTCTCTATTTTTTGGTGATTTTGCTGAACAGGCTCCACCATCGAAATTTTCCGTATTCTTCCTATGCAATTTAAACGCTGTCCTTCTTCTTCTCTTCTTTAAGCCTTCTGACACCAATATTTGGCGTAGGCCTTTCCTAAATTTTTTCACCGTTACCTGCCTTGAGCCTCGCCTATCCATGTATGACCAGTCTGTCTTATTATGTCATCTGTCCATCTTCTTGGGGGTCTTCCTTGTTTTTGCCTTCCAGCGTATGGTCGCCAGTTCAATATCTTCTTCGTCCATCTGCCGCCTGTCATTCGTGCTACATGCCCTGTTCAGGTTCATTTGTTTATTGCTATCCTGGCTACGGTATCCTCGAACCCTGTGTTTTTCATCAGTGTTCCCGATTTTGTCCTTTAGCCTTATTCCCATTTGTTTTTCCGCCTTTCCGATCTCTTATCAATCAATTATTTTCTTAATAGCTCAGCACTGGTATAATAATGCACACACTAATTAAACAGTTTAGCTCGGTTCGCTGGACTGATTTTGCTTGGTAGAATTTTTTTTCATTTTACCAAACGCTATCTATCCTAGTAGTGTTAAATCTGTAAACGGAATTTTTTCGCGCCATTTCCTCTAGAACTTTAATTCGTTTTATTGTCGCTGGATCTATATTCTGAACTACCGAGTCATCCGCAGATTTAATCTGAATTCTTCGCCGAATAATTTCGAGAGAGAAAAAAGTTAAAACTGCGCGGTTACATTTTAAATATAATTTAATAAAACAAAATCCCGAAAAACGAGTTAATAGCAAATTAAAAAGACGGAAAAAAATGACTGTTTCCGGTACTGACTAGTTTACTAGAATTTTCTTAAGCACAATAATTTAAACGGTACATTTTCGGTGAATCTATAAAATCATTAAAAATAATATTAATCATCTGAACGGTGTCGGGTAAACATGTTTTTCTACATTTAAAAGGGGGGAGGGGGGGGGACTTCCTTACCGAGTCCAGTGACAAGGTTGTAAGTTCAGCGCGTAGAGAAAAGCGACAATGTTAATTTTTGATAATAATAACGTAACCAGTTTTACATGAATTAAAACCGAACTACTCTCGAGTGTAAATAATAAAATTGTAAACATCGTTAAGACTGAACATAAACCAGAATCGTACTTTCTGAGGAATTTCCGGTCTTAAGTTAGAAACAAAAAGAGAAAATATATTAATAAAGACAAAGTTAGTATTAAAATAAGTGTAAATACCGCATTAACTGATAATAAAGTTTTACATTTCAGAACAAACTAATCTACGTGCAACATTGCAATGTACCACTGTTTTTATTAAGATATCGTTTTTACGTTTTTTGAAATGGGCCCTGATTTTTTTTTCATCCAAGGTGTTGCTAAATTTTCGGTAATTCCTTTATTGTCGAAGTCTTTTCTTTTTCCTTTTTTTTTTGTGAATAGATTTTGGCCCACTATGGACCACCACCAGGTGAAATGACGAATATCATCATTTCTTCTTTCGCTCTCGACTGTATTTCATTATTATTTTTCAAGCTCCCCTCTTTTGATTTACAATCTATTTCACTTCTATGCACCGCGTTCTCTTTGTCTCCCTACCAACTGGTTTTTACCATAAAGTGCTCATAATATCGGGTTCTAAAAGTGCTTTACAGGTTATCTCTTCTGCTCTATTTCTGATTACGTAATACTTCTTATTCTCACCCATCACATCTTTTCTTCCTCCACTCGATCGAGATCGATCTTCTGTGGGGCGGACGCCAACTCGTTAATATTTTAGGCTACGTACGAAAATGCATCTCCGAGTAATTTTAGTCAACACTGGTGAATCCAAGCGACACCGGGCAACTACTCGTTGCTAAAGTCGAATCACTAAGATATCCAACAAATCTCATATAATTTCGACTCCAGTACGTTTCTCAACTTTTTCTCTATTCTACACCGGACACTAGGCACAACGTGTATTCTCACTCTTGTTTATTTTCTCCCGAGCTGGTAAAAACTCTTAATAAGTATTGAATTAGATGATGTCGAATTACATTGAGCTATGCCAAAAAAGTATAAACTATTATTCACTTACACAGGGTGAAAATAATAAATTATTAACATAATCGCTGCCATTTTTTTATTTACATAATTGAGAATGAAAACAATAAAGACAAAAATCATTTGAATTTCACACAATGGAAGTTTTTATACATGTAGGATTTTCAAACTGTCCCGGTATATTTTTAAAACGAGAGAAATGTTAAAGCAATGGTCAATTTTTTTGCGGTTTTGATTGTTTCTGTTTAGACTTGTTTCTAAGAAATGTAGAGACAGGTCAAAAGATCAATTCGTTCGTATTTTTTTCGAACAGAGGGGGTATTTAGCATCCGGTTTCGGAACAATTGAAAAGAGTTTTTCACTTTCGAATAAACTGAAATTTGGCTGAATATCGGAAATAATGCCAAAATTTGAAATTTCCGAATGATAAAATAGTCTCGATATTGTGTACTACTTAACACTAAAAATACCTGTGGATTATTTGACAGTAAAATATTTGTATGAAACAAAATGACTTTTAACGCCGAGTTCGACGAAGATAAATTAAGAAACCATTAAAATCTGTTAACTCTAAGAAAACAACAAAGATCATTACGGGGGGATTCTGATCCAGATATGAATCACATTCACTATACCTAGAGATGGAACGGCTTCTTTCATGTCTTCCGTTTCTTTTAAGATTTTTACTCACTATACACTAATATCTATCATGACCGCGCACAAAAATAAAAAAAAAAAACACTATCTAATATAAATTTTTATTTTTTCGACATTTTAACGCGATTCTAATATTAATTCGGTATACGATGAAATGTTACTGGATAATAATATGCGCCATTACGTTATAAAATTACTTTTGTGTCGTGTAAGTTTTCTTATTTATTCTAATTAATAGTGGTCCGTTAGCGAATTATTGATTTTAATTGATGTGGAACAAAACGATCAAGTTTCTAATAGTTCACAGCGAAAGCATAATGAAAGAAATGTTGAGAAGCACTGATCCGGAGATCATCACCGTCAGTGATGAGTTGGCGCCTATGTGTCAGAGTCGCAAAGAAATTACCTGATTTTCTTTTTCGAGGTTACGAGCTGGCATGTCTTCCCCTTAATTATCCCTTTGATACTCGGTTAACAGTTGGCCAATTCCCCTTCTGCGGATTCCTGGTTATTTAGGTATTGAAGGCAATGAGATAGTCGATTCCTTAGATTACATCGAGTAAAATACGCATTCAAAATTTGAAAAATAAATCACCGTACGAATTCATAACTTCCGTATTAGGGTTGTATTGTTTTACTTTTAAATGTTTGCGGAACTCACGAACATTCACATTGATTCATCTGCAAATTTTAAATAAATCCGAGCAAATCTCGATCCCGTCAGGTATTTAAGTATATAATATGAGCAAAAATTTGAATACATATGCGCAGACGAATATCGCGACTTCCGAAACGGTTTTAACGATTTTGGTGAAATTCACGAATAAGGGGAATTTTTAGGGGTTCAGATAAATCGGCTGGCCGTACAGTCGAGAAAATTCTACGAAGCGAACAGTTTTAAAAGGAGGAGGCGACCAATCGCTTAGATCATCGTATTTTTTTAGGGGGGGTTTATTACTAGAAACTAAACAAAATGCTTATTTACACTATGGTGTAAGAAATTAATAAATCTGCTTACCACGGTGGCTGAAAATAGTTCAAGGTATATAATAATATAGCTGCTTCTCGATGAAATATAAATATTTACTCTTTACACAACACATTTAAATATTACGCCAATTATATCCAGGACATCATTATAGAGCCTCGTATAATTATAATTATAATTATAATTATGAGGATGGAAATTTGTAATAATATTTTTAACTTATGAATATTTGTTTTTATTAAAACACGAAAACGGTTCAATATAAAAGCAAGTAAATAATGCAATGTATACAAAAATATGTAGCTTTCGTGTCTCAATATTACTGTTAAATATTTGACCGCTTCGGAAACTTTGGCCTCGCAAGGGGCTGTTTGACCCCTCTTGATTACATATTTGTCTCTTTCTCTCCTATACTTTGTATAAAATGATCAAAATTTACAACGTAATTCTTACTGGCATCAACACACAAAAAGAAAAATAACATAACCACAAAAATCCTATTCTAACATTTAAATATAATGAAAAATGTAACGAAAAAATGTCTTAATTTTATATAATGAAGGTTGATAGGATTTTTGTGATTATGTTACTTTTTCTTTTTGTGTGTTGATGCCAGTAAGAATTACGTTGTAAATTTTGATCATTTTATACTAAATATAAAAGAGAAAGAGACATAAATAAAAGCAAGAAGGGTCAAGGATATGCTCCTTGATCCCTCTTGCTTACATTTCTGTCTCTTTCTCTTCTATATTTAATATAAAATGATCAAAATTTACAACGTAATTTTAAATCGGTCCATATGAATATAATAACATAATCACAAAATCCTATAAAATATAACACAACCGTTACATAAAATTGGGACATTTTTTGGGACATTTTTTCTAATGGGGGGTAGTCTAAGAATTACGTTGTAATTAATATGCACGTGTACATATTTGGATTTAGTTGGTGAAAAAAGAAAGAAAGCCCAATTTTTATAGTGCTGAAACGATAATCTGCGTACATATAGTTTGACGTAGTTCTTAGAGAGCGTATTCGAAGACCAAACGAATAATAACGAGGTAAATTTTATTTGCTTAGTATTGTTGCTTTATCCGGGCGCGCAATTAGCCGAAATCATTTAACTGGAAAAACGAATTAATTTCCTACATGTCGGAATAATTAGTTTTTGTTGCATAATCAGAGTCGTTAATCAATTAATGGAAACTATCGACAATTTCCTACGTGAATAAATTAATACGATGTAGATTATCGCTGTGCAGTACACAGATTAATTAAGATACAATTCTTTTTTTGTTTTAAATTTTTTTTGAATATTTCAAGTTTTAATTTTTATACGAAGATCGAAAATTCAATGATTTTTTACTAATTAATGCAGTTCTGTCCGATTTTCTTTTTTTTTTTTTTTTTTTTTTGATTACTCTTATTTACAATTGATCGCGGCTAATCTTACGCAACGGAATTAAAGTGATCAGAAAAATGATGAAATATATCAGCGAACAAATAAAATTATTAACGGAATTAGGTCGGAAACTGAAAGCATGTTTCTCTGTGCGTGGATATACTATTACTTCTTGGTCCTATCTCCCGAAGGAATGTCGTGACCATTACACTACATCTATAATTCCTCCTCGCCATTGTATTCGATCAACAGCCAATATAGTTTACAATCGACAATTGACATTTTTAATAAATTTCTAATCATATCCGTTCATTTGATGTTTAGTCTGCCTCCTGGGCGAGTTCCCTGCACTTTCCTATCAATTAATAATCGTGGCATCGAGTGCAGGTTACGCGTAGTATGGCCGAAAAAAAAAAAAGAATTAATAACAAAGATATACTATTACTTTTTAGCAACACCCTTCCGTGAAAAGTAATTGATATTTTCGACATGCATGCTACTTGAGAATAATTAATATTGATATTTACCGTGGGTACCTAGCCACTTCGGCATATTTGGTAATGAAGCGGCTGATATTCTTTGGTACTCGGGTTGCTTCTGCCTTTCTTTTTTTTTTTAATTCTATTAACCTCCTGTCGATATATAAAAGCTTCCATATCAGATCATGGAATATCGGATATTTACGCTTCCTCCTTTACTGATAATAATTCATTTCATCTGTTTGTTCAGTCTACTCTTCCTCCCTATTTTCATGGTGTTTCTTTTTTGTATTCCGATATTCTAATGTTGTTTCCATTATTCGTATGCCTCTTATGGCTATTCCTTGTTGCCTTTCTCCGGATTTTCGCTTTTCCCTGATTTCCTTTCTACATTGTTTTCTCCATATCCTGATGGTGCAGTCATTTGCGATTCCGGTCATGTGTTCTTCGAGTGTTCATCTCTTTCTGTGAAGCGTTCTGCTTTATTATCCTATTTGTTGAGGCTTGGCCTGCTCTTTATTGTGCTTCTTGTATCCTGTCTTTTCCTTGCCTACTAATTATTCCTGATATATTGATTGCTTTTCATCAAAGATTTCTGATCGGATTGAAATTTTCCTTTCCATTTGTTTCTGGGTAAAGGTCCCCTTGGTTGACGAGCCGAAAATAATGGGCAAAAAAAAAAAATTACAAAATTAGAGAACAAATTTCAAATATTTAATTAGCCGCACTCTGGATTTTGGAAATTTGTTTTTTCATCCTAATTACTAAATAGCGAGAGGCGATGTCGTAAATTTTAGCGGAACGGGAAATAAAGAAATCCGTGTGTGTATTCATTTATTTCGAATAATTATCGTAACAAAATGACTAGAAAAATGTATAATAAGAACGCGGAAATATTTTCAGAGTGGTCGGTAGTAAAAAGTAGGACGGACAAATTGCGAATATGCTGCACACTGGCGAGCACATGAAAATGAGATTTTGATAGGCGGTCGGTATTTAGGTGGCATTATATTCGCATCAGCGCGGTGAGGGAGGGACACCATTCAGATGCGTAATAACGTTATCTGATTTATGTTCTGTGGGTTGTTGTTTTTTTTTTCCTGCATTCTGTTTATTACTTTTATACGTAGAATTTTTCGCAGCTTTCACGAAATACACTATATTATACATAGTATGTGTCTTTAATTACGTTAAACTACTAGAATTGACCATAAAATGTGTGTAACACGATGAATATTACCGTGCAAAAAAGTGTCGCATCAAAACGTCTCAATTGTGCTGGGGAATAACATACCCAGTGCATCACAGATTATGTAATGAGGTGAGATGCGCTAACAAAATTTAAGATTTTTAATAGAAAAATTGTTATTCGTCTTTTGCGAAATTGTAAAGTTGCAAAACAGTTCACAGCATTCATATTACCTTTTTTAGTTCATATTCCTACGTGAACGTTGCTGGTTTAATCGTTATACGATGCACTACTGATAAATTTTTTTTTTATATCTTAATGAAAATTTAAAAAAAATTGGAAATTCTAAAAAAATCGGAAATTAAAAAAAATTGGAAATTCTAAAAAAATTGGAAATTCTAAAAAAATCGGAAATTAAAAAAAAAATTGGAAATTCTAAAAAAATCGGAAATTTAAAAAAATTGGAAATTTTAAAAAAATTGGAAATTCTAAAAAAATCGGAAATTAAAAAAAATTGGAAATTTTAAAAAAATTGGAAATTCTAAAAAATTGGAAATTCTAAAAAAATCGGAAATTAAAAAAAATTGGAAATTCTAAAAAAATTGGAAATTCTAAAAAAATTGAAAATTTTTGGGTTTCAAAATATTTTAAATTTACTCCGAGTAATTTAGTAAGCGAAATAATATAAAAAATTTCACCCTACTCTGTGTGACATACATTTTTGGAAAGTAATTGCAACAGTTTTAATTTTACTTTAAAATGTAAGATACAATTTTAGAATAACCGGTGTAATTATTTTAAAAAGTTATTATAAATTTGTGATTAACGTTATTTCAAAATTTTCTCTTTACGTTTCTTTACGTTTTTTTTTTCACGCCAATTTTATAGTTGCCAGTTTTTTTTTTTTTTTTTGGTTTTTGACACCGAAATTCTACTTCGTCCATACATGTTTGTTTTTATTCATAGTTTATGTTAGTTCACATATTATGAATAAGATCGAAAATGAACAGAGTAAAATTTCGACCAAAAATGAACAACTGTGAGAACTGTGTTCCGCTCGCTTACCCACGAAATGCAACCACTTTGCCGCATAGGCTGAAACCAGTATTATGCAATATTCGGTGTTTCTTTTCATAACGGAAAAAACTGACAACGTGCATGAAGATTTTAAAGGAATATTCAAAAAACTATATGTGTATTTTGCAATAAAAAGTGAAGAATTCGTTAAATAATATGAATTAGGAATACCTGAAGGTAATAGAAAAAATTCTGCACCTAAGTTTAATAACCGGAAAATCCTTTAACAAAAGAGAAATCCTGCAAAAAAACCCAAAAAAAGTTTTTACTTCGCTATTATTAAAATTTCGCGTTCGCTAAGTCTATAGTCGATATCGAAATCGATTCTTTTATAAGCATAGTAAACGACCATTATTATCCGAAGGTCAAAGCGAAAAATCCGAAGAGCCTAGTTTGTTCCTCGAAGTTTGAAATTGAATTTATCGCCTTACACTCATGTCCGGTGCTCAAAGTTTTCACACAAGTTGTTTGTAAGGTTTTCCAGGCGCTTATTAATTTGTCAGCATTTTTTTATCGATCACTAATACCCAAACTGTCGAAAACTCCGTTCATTGCTTACGCAGAATATCGGACATATACTACTAAGAATGGGGCACCATTCCTCCAATGAGAGAAAAATATTCGTGTGGACGCTCGAAACTAAGATACAAAGGTGTTATCGCGAACGACCTTGAAAAAATCGATAATCAAAAAGGTGGAAAAATCTATCACTGGTTGTTTGTTGGTTATTTTTTTTCTGCAAAAGAGAAGAAAACAAAAATCATCGCGGAAAGTAGCTACCAATAACGATAAAAAAAAAAAAAAAAAAAAAAAGTTCAGATGCTAAAAATTTGATTTCACCGCATCCTACAATGTAGGATTCATTTTAACATTTTAATTATGAACACACAATAAACGAAACACACTCGTAGTAAAGATCAGACGATAAAGATATCTGCTTCATTTGTACGACATTTAGTTTAAATTCGTAAATGTTTTACGCGATAAACTGTAACAGCCATGAATTCGTTAAAACAAATGTTACGTGCGTTTGTGACCCCTCAATATATTTATTGTTCTTTTTTTTTTTCAATTAACAAGAGAGGGGAGGTAGACGTCTATGTAAACTGTCTTTATGCGGTATTAAAACACGTACACGCATATATATATATATATATATATATATATATATATATATATATATAAACTCGTTTAAAATACAAAAATAACGAAAATGAGGTTTACAAGTCTGTAGCCTGTTTAATGCTCTCCCTCCCTATTGGTCAACGAAATTATTATTATTACACCTGCGGTACAAAATTAAAACGGATATTAAGAATAACGAAATCGCTTTATCGAAATTAAGCATAATGGGATTTTCTGCGCGCAGTGTTAAGCAATATTTTAATTCCTAAATTATTTATTAACATCCAGTTAGACTTGAATTTGTGTTCGACATTAAATAGAGACATCGGAGGTGTCTGATTATTTTCCTTTTCTTTCTTAATTCGGTAGTACGTTTCAACGGCCAACAAAACGCAGAAAGAAGATTAAGGTTTTTCGGAAATTTTGTGAGGTATCAGCTATAAGATAAGCTCTAATAAGGCGGCTCATAAAGTAAAGGTAAAAACCACAAGTTTTCAAGGAAGGTTATTTTTTTGTGGAAGAATAAAGAAGGAAAGGCGGTTAAATTTTGATGAATGATAAAGAGGAAGTAATAGAATCAGAGGGAAACATAGTGAGTGCTTAATAAACGGGAATAGAGAATATAGAGCGGCGGAAAGTGATGAACATTTAAAGAAGATGGAATCAACATTGCAAATATATATATATATATATATATATATATATACATACATATATACATACATATATACGTATATATATATATATGTAGTTTCGATTGAAGGGGTCAATAGGAATTTACCGAAAAGACAAAGCATTCGGAAAACGTTGGAAAACATAGAAAATGACAGCGGAAACGAAAAATGTAAAGAAAATTCCTTAAAGAAGAGTGAAGATTAGGCTTGACCGACTGGTAAACAGAACTGCACAAACGGCTATTCAGGACTTTTTACATATAGAGTCACAGGAAATTAAGCACTTAAAAACCAAGAAGAAACCTTGATATAGTAATAGAGTTGGAAATGTGCGACAAATCAACACGGATGGAATGAGGAGAGATATGCGGGCGACATTCGGAAATGATTAAATAATTAGGCGAGAGAAAGGGCGATCAGGGGGCAACCCAATGTTGACTGATGAATTTTTGTAAATACGGAACAGAAAGAAGATGAAAAAATTGCGTAAAGTTAAACTATAGGCGATTTAAAAAAAAACGCTCCAATGAGCCTGTCAAGGGGGAAGGTGTCGGAAAATCGAAAATAAATAAATAATTTTTGTTTTTCAGTGAAAACACGCAGTTATAATACAGGGTGCGGCAGCATAACTTCGTTTTTTTTTTTAAAGGGGCTACTTTTTTTCTACTAAATTTTGTTAAAGAGAAACACAATAACAGAAAATCGAAATAACGGATACTCTAGATCCCCCATTGGGGCAATATGTATGCTTCTTCCCTTCTCGCAGTTTTATTTCGATTTTCTGTTATTGTTTCTCTTTAACAAAATTAAAGTAGAAAAAAAGTAGCCTCTTTAAAAAAAAACGAAGTTATGCTGCCGCACCCTGTATAAAGTAAATACAAAAGACGTGTATTTAGCTGGTAGAGTTAAGGTAGCCATGAAACATTTTACGGTGATAATTCGCATACTACTGCTGTGTACGTGAAGAAAAAGGGCATGTAGGATGATGATTCCGGACCAGATCCGTATCTGAGGAGGAGTTTTCCGAGCCCCCCCCCCCTGAAATGTCTGCGAAATAATAACTGCTTGAATTAAATGGACCTAAATTCAGAATAAATTTCTTTTTCATTTTTGACAAAAGGGAAAAGAAAATTAAAATTTTCATGAGTTCCATGGAAACGACTATTTTTTATTTGTTTTTATTATAGTGTTCAAATAATGCATATACAATAATTGACTACAACGCTTTAATGCGCCATTTATAAATAAATATATTTCATAATAACACATACACACGCACTAACATCTTTTTTTTTTTTTTTTTTGTGGGAACGCTAGCGGCATTGACCCAACAACATATATATATATATATATATATATATATATATAAATATATATATATATAATTATAAAAATATTTTCGTAATCCCCTCCCCCCGAAATTTTGGTCTAGATACGGTCCTGTTCCGGGAAACAGCGCGCTATAGCAATTGTTGCCCAATTAACTACCTAAATAGATAATCGGTCGAGTAACTCAAGGTTTAATTAAGATTAAATACTCTTAACGGTGATAGAAAATTGAGAGGTGTGTGTTAGTTTTTTTTTCGGTTATTCATTCATTAAGCAGATCGTCGCAGAGTAAGGCTGTGTTCGAGCTGGTAAAACAGCTGAACGAAAGGATGATCATATGTGCGCTAAGAGATATCGCATCCGAATGTGGCGGCGACACATAATATCGCGTCTGTACGCTGCATTATGTATTGTTCGCGTTCGGCGACTGTAGTTGGGCCAGGCACGGATGATGTGAGCAGAGCAACATAGCACCGAGTAGGGAGATGTGAACTGGAGGACAATGAAGAACATGTTACTGCGATAGATAACGATCGTGGCAGGTCAATTACCTAGCGAAATAATAAAATAAATGCTTCGGCTAGCCGGTAGTTATGCTGTAGAGCCACCTATCGTGCCCTCTACCGTTGCAGCTAATTGTAATTCAGCTTGTCCACTTGCTCTCTTGCGTGGAGTGCAACCATCTCCGAAGCAGCGGCCATTTGAATAATACGCTGAGCGGAATATTCATCTTGCCAGCGACATCCTTCCACCTCCGCCGCGCGCCTACTCTATCTCTCTCATCACGCGTGTTCTGTCAACTCTTTGCATAAATCTCCGCCGATTCTTTGCCTACTTTTCTCATCATCTCGCCCGGCTCCTCTTAAATTCTTCAGCCTTGCGCCTCTTATTAGTAGTACTCCGGTGGACGCGATTAATCTTCGATATTTTGGTCTCGTAGACGGAAAGAAAAAGAAGACCACACTGTAAAATTATTCCTCGTTCCTAACTTTTTCTCCGGCTCTCTCGCTCCCTCCCACCCTGTCTCCCGCTCCCCCTCCTCCTCCTCCTCCTCCTCCGTCGACGGTTAGGTGAAAAAGAAAATTTTCCATCGAAACAATAACCTTTTTATCGTGGTTTGTTTTTTATTTCACATGAAGCCAGCTGCAGAAATGATAACTTTATCACGACGCGTCACGATACAATTAGCAACTGTTTCACGCGTCGAACGTGGAAGAAGAATCGCGTTATTTTTTTCTTTTTTTTCAACATCGGACCATATTAAATGTAAAGTTTTCATCCGGTTTTAAACTGCTGCTCTTGTACAAACTGAAATACCGCCGTTGTTTATTCGCAGCAGCAACTAGTTTTTCTCTTTTTTTTCCCGTTTTGGGCTACCGTCATTTTTTCTGGGAATTCACCCAGGAGGGTAGCTGTTAATTTTTGAATATTTTTATTCGATTCCGGAGCTCTCCAACTAAGAGGTCGCTAACGATCCGCGGCTGTGATCTAGCCTCGTACGATTTGTACGGTAGTGTTATGAATGTTAGCAGAGTGTTTTATTTCCTTAATCAGATCATTAAAGCCAAAGGGCAGTGTATTTCGTTGCGCGAGAAAAAAAAAGAAGAAAATTCATCTGAATTTTTTTTGTCTTTATTTTTTTTTTTTTTGTATTTGACCCATCGATCAGTTACGGAAATCAATTATTTATGATGTTTTCAAATTCAACTGGAACATAAGGAATTTGAAATATAAAACTTTTTCAAAACCAAAAAACAGAAATTAACAAAAATTAACAAAAATTAACAAAAAAAAACTCTTAATTACAATTTGTGACGAGGAATGATAAAATTGTTCTACTAAATGCTCCGAACAAGAACGATCGCATCGCAAGCACGAGAGCAACGAGAACTGATTACAAATAGGGCACATTATCTTATTGTAATGATTCTACTTTTTAAACTGCACATAAAGAGATAAATAAATGAAAATTAATTAAATAATTGTCTCTTAATGTTATATTTACGTTAAACATCACGCGTATAATGTAGCATTTATTATTTTTAAATTAGGTATATAATTTTTAAACTTTTGTTGTAATCCTTAAACATTTTTTGAAAATAATTAAAACATTCGCAAAAACACAATTAAAATCATTTAAAAAACACATTTAAAAATTATACCATCTTTTCGCGATGGCACGTGTGTGTATGTACTTCGATGTTGAAAATCTACGGAGAGCTATTCTTTTTTTTTTTTTTTCTAAGGTCCTCACTTCGAATAATACCGATGAGGCAAATGTATTATGCATTAGTGTAGCACAAATTTTATGATGGTAAGGTTGAAACGACCCATCCAGTGTAAAGGTTTTTGGTGTCAGATCATCCTTAACATAGATTGCGGTAAATTAATACAAGTGTATATATGTTGCTTATGGAAATTAATTTCTGTAACGGTAAAATCCATTTTAAAAAATTCTTAGTTATTAAGTCTTCTACTGAACACTGAAAATGGAAATCAGTGTGCTATTCAGCTAAGATATGAGCAATACGATTATCAGGAAAGTTACATTTAATACAATTAGGCGAATCAGCACAATTTGAAATCGATGTAGATAGTCTTTAAAATTTCCGTGACCAGTGAGAGGAATGGTACGTTAAAAAAATGTAGTATGTAATTTATATTGTTCATTCTATTTAATTAATGTTAGGGAAGAAAGTGTGAAAGTTATAACACTGTTATTACAATTATCCCACATGGTCTGATATTGCGTGTTAGGTAATAGTCATCTAATAATAATCTTTTAAACTGCGCTTTACGTTAAAGGTGGTTCTATTCTCATAAGCATATTTACCATTTCCGTAATAGGCATTATTGAAAAGTTAAGCGAGGGGATCTATAGTAATATTATTTTTAATGCAAAATAAATTTATGTGTTTACGCTAATTTCAAACTGCAGTGGCATAATACCCCAGCTGTGACCACTGACACGCTAAATAACTTACCGTTTTATATGATTTAATTAATTTCATGGCTCTAGTATTATTTAAAAACTTGTCAACATTTTTTTGAAATCTTTTAAGTTTAATCATATCTGCGTAAATAATGCTACTACATATACATATACTGTAGTAGGTTTGGCAAAATGACTGCCTTATATAAAATAATCCCTTTAGTATAATTTATTTTGCTATTATTATTATTATTATTATTATTATTATTATTATTATAAAGTTTATTAAAGATAAACAAAAATTCAGTTAAATTATTTTTAATGCTATTAAATTGTAAAATTTCAAGTTAGTACCAATTAATGTATTTCTAAGTATTTAGTATTTGATACTTCATTGCTGTGTTAAATTGAAATATCCTTTATTATTAAAAACCTTAAAAGTAAAATTTTCCCATAGGTTTTGATAATATTCCCAATGGATTTTTAAAACTTTTTAACAATCGATTTCCTCATGTTATACCGACATTTATTAACTTGTTTAAGCGTAACTATTTTCCGGATTACTAGAAAATATCTAAGACTCTAATGTTATCTAAAATAAATAAATCGATTAATTGATTCTTCTTCGTATAATATCTCTACTTTCAAATTTTAACAAGATCTATGAGAAATGTATATTAAATATAAATTAAAAGAATTCAATCGCAGAAATAACATTAATAACGATCAATATGGGGAGCTCTTGTTCGGCAAAATTAATTATCTTCAATGTTTTACAGACTATTAAATGTTATAAACAAAAATCGTACAACGTATACCTATTATCCTTAGACATTAATAAAGCTTTTGATAGTATACATTTTTTTTTTTTTTTTTTTTTTAATAATTTGCGGGTCCCACAAGGCACTAGCCCGTCTGTGGGTTCCCAACATAATTATATCATTTATTTGTACAATTATACCATCATCTAAAATAATATTTCCTATTACAATAAACTTATACATGATAACTTATATATTACAATAATATACAATATAATTTTAAAACAACTACCACTCTCTCATTAGCAGCTTATAAATTAATTGTATTGCTATCCAACTTGGGCTTAGACGATAACTTATTAACTATATCAGAATCATTACATAATAGATACACTTTTATTAATATCGGATCGTGTACCGAGAAATATCCTATTATGACGGGAGTGTTACAAGGATCTGTAAGGAGAGCTATTCATTGAAACATTCTACAGTTGCTTACTACTGTTTTAAACATCGATACCCCATAATACGCATAGAAAATTCTTCCATATGCCAGGCAATAATCACCGCAGCACCGATTTCATCTCAATTTTACATAAAGGATACATAAATTGCACGGGGCCTGCGAAATAATTAAAAGACAAAAACATCCGTACTTTGCAAATCATCTATTAATAGGATTGGACATATATAGTAGGCTATCGGCAGCGTGTTTAACGGTGGAACGGGGTAGTTAACTTTAAAGTTCCTCTCACCCCCTGTTATAAAAATTCATGTTAAATTTAATGAAATGAACGTGAGAGGGTTGTTAAAGGTTGAAATTATAAAAATTTTTGTTTTTTTACGAAACGTAAATTAGTACATCAAATAGAACAGGGCAAAAAAAAAAAAAGTAATAAGCTAAACAGTATTACGATCATAGTTTAAAATAAGCGTTAAAAATTTTATGTAAGTATATACGAGTGTGGATAATAATTGTTTATTAAATGTTCACGAATATGAGAAACGATAAAAATATCAGATTAAAATATAAATCAAGAACGGCTTAACTTGTAGACTTCAAAATTGAAACATAAATCGCAATTAAAATTCTCTTTTTAAGATATAATTTATAACTTTAGGTCAGCCCCGGGCGCCAAACATCCCAAAAAACCGTCATAAATACCTCTGATATCGTATTGTTATTTGATTGAGGCTCTTTCCTCCGTTGTTCTTCTCTGGGTCCCCTTGTTAACATTCCTCAAAAAAAAAAGAAAAAAATAAATGTCTTTGATTAATAATAAAGCTGTATACCGAAAACAAATCCATTTACGAAAATTCTTTACACGATGCATCGCTTATTGAATACAATTAAATACAACTTCTTCTTCTCAATTCTGCATTATTCATTCTACGGCGCCTACCAGTCTGGTGTATGATATTCGCTAAAATTTATCGACGGTTCGGCTTAAATTTACTTATTTCAAATGCATAGGAACAACATGTGATCGAAATAGTTCATTTTACGATACACGTTTGTTGTAAACTTTCCTCAACGCTATCCCGTAGCAGGTTTTCTCGCAATTCTGTATTTTACGGTAACATTAATATTAATTTTCCAGCATTTATATAATTTGAACTAGTTCGTTTTATATTCGAAATGTACACACTGTGGTATATAATATTATTTTTTAAAATATATTATATGCATATTATCTTTGCCGTTTCGTTCAACTGATTTTACGCTAAAGATAAAATTATACTACTTGCCTCCCTCACTTTTCATCTATGTTCTATCTAAGGATGAAGTTTAATATTTCTTTTTTAAAGATACCCTTTTTTTCTTCTTTTTATTTTCCATTTAGCAAACTCAGCTTCGCGCATTTGTATCAAAATTAAATACAGAAAAAAAAAAAAGGCAATATATACACATACCTTTCTATATATTATTAATGTCGACCTTGACAAAAATCAAAAAGTCTGCCGCATTGTTATAAGGAGGAAACAACTGCTAATAATTGTTTTCGTTATGATCATTTTAAAATGATAACACGCGAAATATATTTATAGGAACACAACTAGTTTCAATAAAAACTGGTTTAATTGAATACTTCATCTGATACGGCATGAATTTAACGTTTCCTTTAACACTGTCTGCTTGTAGGAATTCGAAATGTATTTCGCAATCTTTAGCCTTTTCTTTTTCTTTTTTTTTTGGCCCAGCTCTCGTCTTTTGGCCAGTCTATATTCAGATCTAAATACCTAACTATTTCCTTCTTATATTTTTACATATTAGCAGTTTTTAAAAAAATATATATAACGCCTTACATTCTAAAAACAATGGCTACAATTTGGTATAGAGATATCGCTAATGTGTAATATTTAAAATTTCTTTCATCAATTTCTCCCTTTCCTTTTTATATTTCTCACATTGCTAGAACATATGTTCGATTGACCCCTCTAATCCGCATTCATTACAATTATTTGTTATTCCTAATTATTGTAATTTTTAATCCGATGATGGCCCAATCTTATACGACATATTGCACAGATGTGTATGTTCTAAACCTTTTAAACCAGGGATCCTCCTCTATTTTGCTCTATCTTTACCCTATTTTATTTAACAGTGTCCTATTTTAACATATAAATCAGCTTTACAATGTCCCAGAAAGAAACGAATATTTTTATTAATTAATTTTCATTAGAAAATATACGTTCATTTATTATAGATGCGATTAGTTGCGCTGATGGTTATTTCCGATTTTGAAGGGTGATTAATTTGCAGATCGATTGATTTACTGATCGATTAATTTACGTACCGATTAATTTACGTATCGATTAATTTACGTAACGATTAATTTACGTATCGATTAATTTACGAATCGATTAATTTACGTATCGATTAATTTACGTATCGACTAACTTACGGATCGATTAATTTACTAATCGATTAATTTACGGATCGATTAATTTACGTATCGATTAATTTACCGATCAATCGCGGGCTGCTGTTCAAACTTGGTACTGTAAATGCAGATTAAAAACGATGCGTGCCGTGTATCCGTTACTTAACCGACAAGTCGGTTTTTTTAATCGGAAATATACGTATGCGTCTATGTATATATGTATTTACTTACGACGGCTAGCGGCGGCAGACTATGTTCAACATTCGGCGAATCGATGAGCTAGAGTGAATAGAGCACGAAAGGAGGTATGTGTTGTCAGTGTATTGGTGCAGCATTATTGCTGCAGAGCATATATAGCGAGAATATTGAACGGAGCCGTTACATAAAGAGGGAGATGATGATTTGAGCGAAAGGAAGCAGGTGAATTAAATGTGAACCGAGCCTGTTCCATCCAGTATCGGGTATGTTTGAAGTAGTAAACGTTACACACGTACATGTGACGTGGCCACGCGTGTATCTTTGTGTGAGCCTAGAAGGTAGCGGAGAGATAAGATACATCGCATCGGATGTTCTGTAACGGCTCTGTAACATCCGTAGGACTCGCGCACGTATCAGACCGTCAACCGCCCGGATGCGGACTATCTATCTTCATTTCCGTCTTGGTCAATTGTCTGACTCCGTTTCGAAGGAGAGAAAAAAAAAGGTTAATTTCTGCGGCGAGAGGGTGACTCTGGATGTGGGATGCACATCGAGAAGAGATTAAAAAGCTTTTAACTGAACGCAAATATCTTCTTCGAAAGTGAACGTATAAAAAATTAACCGACATAAATTATTTATTTTCTAATAATTTACGGGTCCCGCACTGTCTGCGGGTTCCCAACGTAATTACATCGTTTATTCATAGTAATTACGTATCAGCTAAATCTTCTAATACAGTACGATTTAGGTTAATACGTTGTTTATATATTTACCTACTAGAGGTAAATCTTAAATTAAAATAGTATGGAAATTCAGCCTGCACAGAGAAGTAAGAAAAATGGAATCGCATAAATGCAAGCAAAAAAGGCAGCGCTTCAACAAGGAAATAAACAAATTTATCCTCATCACTAATTAATTATTTACACCATGCAGTCATCTATATCTTTATTTTATTGCTCCATCTATCCGCTAGAAATTAACCGGTAATCTTGGTTATCATTCTATTCTCATCAGTATAGCTCAATTAGAACAGTATTAATTAATTAAATACATATGCAATTGCCAGATGAAGTAAGAAAAAGGAAAAAAAACAACAATCAAAATCATTTCCTACGACGTTCTTACTTTTGCCGTGTATTTTTTTTAAATGGGTTCGGTGCCAGCACTGACCCAACTACATGAGCCTAAAGATCACCTACTTAGATTCTGAGGCGATCGGAGATAGAGAGTATAAGGGAAAGTAGGAGGGGAATAGAGATGGGAAGGAAAGGATAAAGGAAGCATTGAAAGTGGTAGGAGGAAGATCCAACGCCAAGAGTTTGGCGTATAGCCGTGTACATAACTCTCTACCGGAGGGAATTTTATTCAAAAATAATAAATTTTCAGAATTTTCAGTTTAAAATAGTGTGTGATTTTTTTTTTTTTTTTTTTTTTTGTAATGTGCTTAAATCAATGCCTCTATACACACTATAATATCGTTATAACTGTTATTGGTTAGGCAGCGGGGTTTCGTTCGGGTAGAATCGGGTTCGAATGCACACACTGACAATTCGAAAAAATTTCACTTGCGTTGGGTTAATGTCCGTAGTCCCCCACCCCCCAAAAAATACTAGTTCCCTTAAGCGAATTATTGATTTTCACCGATCGAGAATAAAATGTTCGAATTTTTACATAGCCGGAACGTGATAAAAGGAGAAACGTTGAGAAGCACTGGGCCGGAGATCCATCGTCAGTGATAAGTTAACGCCTTTGTGTTCGGGTCGTAAAAAAATTACCTGATTTTCTTTTTCGAGATTACTAGTTGACATGTCTTACTTAATTACCCCTTTGATATTTAGTTAACCGTTAGCCAATTCGCGATACATAACAGAATTTCGAAAAGATTTCTCAAAACAGTCTGGTAGAATGAAAACAATGGAAACTATTTTTTCATAAGGCTTCTTCTTTCATCAAATGCTCTCAATTCCCGAGTATGTAGAACGTGAAAAGAACTAGTTCTTTTTTTACCGGAAGTAATAGAACTTTTTAGATCGACAAAAATTTAATAAGTATTCCGTATTTTTAGTTGATGAAAAATCAACTGACAACGAATCGTATTCGGCAGAATACAATGAACAATTGTAAAAAATTAAAATAATTACATTTCATATTAATAAGTAATTTTTCGTAAGCTTATGTAATAAAATTTTATTTTGGCTTCGGTTTTTGCAATAAACAATTTCAAAAAAACTTCTTATACAAACGTTTATTTTAATCAGACAGTTTTTAATATTCCGACGGTTTAGATTAAATTCGCCGATTTGATTTTTGCAATTTTAATTTTCGATTTATAATCTGAAATCCGAAAACTCCTTATTTACGCTGTTACATGCAATTTAAACAATAGCTTCATATTTCGATCGGCTTTTCGGAATTTTAGCCGTGGTCAGATGATTTCTTTAAAAATTCTGTCCCCGATAAAAAAATTTTTATTATTTACTTTTTTTTTTTTTTTTTTGTATTTTTTAACATAAACAGGTACATTAACTTTTTTGAACTTTCTATGCGTAGTCCTTCGAAAAGAGTTTTTTCGGTCTTCCGACTCTCAAGCCGGGAAAATTAATGCCGCGATGGGACGAGTTTCGGGATCTCTCGATTTTTCGATATTTCCCGATGTTTCGCGTTTTTTTTTTCAGCTTTCCCGATTCTTTCAAAATTTTTACTAAAAATTACTAAATCAATAAACTATTTTTGAAAAAATCTGTGATTGGAACTTAAAACTAACTCAAAAGTAAAATGTAATACTACTTGAACTGTTCTCATTTTTACACGTTAATTTTCCCAAAATGAAGCGAGTATTTTTTCGTTTTACGGTTGAGAATGACACGAGAGATTAGGTTATCTATTTTTCTAGATAGATTACGGAAAGGTCATTTGTTTGTAGAACAATGTACGAGGTGTATAAAATACTGATATTGTGTTTTGGGTGTATGCAGTTGTACAGAAAGTTGTATGTTTGTTTTAGATTGCAACGCATATCTCTTGGATACTTACTATTTAAAAATACCAGGTAAATTATTTTGTTGCTGTTATAGCATTATTTTTGTTTACTCAAAGGTTCGCTATATATAACGCTTATATTGTTAATACGTGTTATGCCTATAATGTTATTAAATATAAAATCATGTTATTTTGATTTATAAAATTACATATTTGATACCTATTTTTATTTATATTTAAATATGTTTATACGAATAATACACATACAAAAAAAAAAAAAACGGGATACAGTTACCTAGCGTCGGTTTTTCTGTACATTTAATTTAGTTTCAAAAAATTTAGAAAAAATTGAAAAATTCCGAAAGTTTTTGAGAAATTCGAATCGTCCCGTCCCGAAATTTCGGAATCTCGCACACCCCTAAATAAGATGAAATAACGAGTAGTTATAAACATAAATAATGGTCATTAAATAATTATAAATAAATATAGATAATTATAAATAAATATAGATAATTATAAATAAATATAAATAGATATAAATAAATATGTTGTCGGGAATATACCGTTTTCAGTTAGAACAAAAAAGAATGAACATAGTAGTAAAAACGGACGGTGTGTTGAATCTTCTGAATCTTTAAATTTCTTTCATATTTAAACCGTATATATTGCATTTATATTTATCTAAAATTTTTATTTATTTCACAAATCTTTCATTTTTTCTCTATTTCAATCTCTCTCCATATGTACATGATTAACCTTTTTTCTAGAGTTTGTATGTCGATATTCGTTTGCGTATAAATTTGTTTCCATTGTGTGCATATTTTGTTAATTTCATTTCACTACGTGCTCCTTACCTATATATTCCTACACACTCATACTCACTCCGGTATAAGTGATGTATCACCTTTGTTTTACTCCACTTACTTTTTATGTCTAACGACGAGGGCTTACTATAGCCAGCGATGGCGCTTATAAATTCATCTCTAATGTGAATGCAATGGATTGCTCGAGATTGGCTTCGCTAGAAGATACTGCTTCCCATAATAACTCAAAGACAATTTTGATTCTAGTATCGATAATAAGCAAACAACCATAGATAATAATAGCATTCAGTCACCACTTAACAACAATGTTTTCACTATTTTTAATAATTGTAATAGCCATAGTGATAATAATGACAATAATAATAATAATTATAATCAATCAATAAATCGATCGATTTTATTTATTTACAATAAAAAACTATTATAAAAAATTACTTTTTGTAGCTCAGTTAAGCGCGGATACGCGCGAGCTATAGGCTAAATCTTATAAACTGCTGGTTTATATGAAATATTTAAAACAATGAAACGAGAACATTTTCGAAACAATAAATTAAACAAATTACGTGCAATACCGTACAAATTCGTATTAACATTTTGCTTTATTATTAGGTATTATTATTATTATTGTACTATTAATTTTAACTTAGATACAGAGGCGGGGCAAGATCTAAATTTTATGTGGGCAAGGTACATTTTGCAAGGCCCTCTGGTGGATGTCCCAAGAAGACGGTTTTTATAAAATAAAAAACAGTTGCTACTGTCCAATTTTTATTCATAAAAATGCAAACTATATTCTTTGACAAAAAAAAAAAGAAAAAAAAAAAGGAGTTAAAGAAACAAAAATTCCCTACTTTTAGACTTACTGAATTCCTTAATAATAGTATCGTAATCCTGCTTAGATGTTGTATCTGCTTAAATAATCTATCGTGCTTTATCAAAATTAAACAAAAAAAAAGGTATGACTGTTCGGAAAGTTGCTACTTATATTTATCGTTTTATGACGAGTAAAATTTTTTCGTCGCGGTCACGGCTTTTAAATATCTAATGCATAAACTTTGAGTCGCGAGGCTCCTTGGACCGCGAGGCTGTAGGCGGCGGCGCACATCGCCCACGCCTTACACCGCCTCTGCTTAGATATACATATGATCATTTACTAACAATTCAAAAATTTATTTATTCACCAATTGAACACCTATAAACTATTATGTATAATCACACATACTTTCACATATAGGTACACACGAAGTGTTAAAAACAAAACTGTAGTACAAGATACTCATTTTGTTGTCATCCATTTTTGTTATTTTTAGCTCCTTCTTTTTTCTTTTTGCCTTTAATAGGTTGTAAGTCAATATAAATTGAGAAGTCAACTATTAAAACTGAAACATATGGATGAATTAAAGATCACGTATCATCACAAGATATATAACTTCTTTATGCCTATTTCTAAAATTTTTAAAGTCGAATTTCACATACCGTGGTGACTGATTTAACGATCTCATAAATACTGTTGCTATATGCATATGTTGTTTATTGAGCTGAAGTAAAAAGCGCACTCTTCTGTCGACTTCCTTGTGACGCCGCTGCGAGTATTGACGGTCAAAAAGCGTCTAATTTTTATAAACAAAATTGATTAGATGTATCTTATGCAGTTACCGTGGGATGCAAAATATTATTTAAAGTTTTGGTTGGTGTAGGAAGAGTAATTCTGAGTAACATTTTACGTAACGTTTCTAAAGGTATGTACCGAGCTATGTCCTCTGTTACAAGAAAATGCACAATAGACGGAAATCGAAAACAGGACTAAAAAAACAGTGTCGTCAGCATAGCTGATGATGTTACTATTCACATTTAGATTACTTAAATCATTTATAAATATAAGGAACAAATCGGGTACCACCTATGTAGCGCTTTCTTATGCTGTATAGCCTGTTATGATGCTATTAAAACAGTAGATTCGAGCTATCTGTAGAAGATCAAAATTCTAGAAATGGTAGATGATCATCCATTAAGGTTAACCAGGCGCGCTATTATTAATAATGAAGTTAAACATATCCCGCGAGTACCTCGGTTCTTCTTATTTTTTTTTTGGAAGCAACCTTAGCTATGTATACTTTATGAAATATCAGATTCATATGTGAACGGTTTATTTGCCGAACACACCAGTGTCATAAATGTCTAAGGCACGATTTTTTGCCTGAACCATGTAGTACCAGGTGTCTTATGTGCGGGGTATGTTAACCGTATCGAAGACACCTGTACACTAAACAGTAGCGATGGGAAATGTGACACTTTGGTGTGTTGACACAATGAAACTGACATTGAGACAGCGAGTGACACTTCTTATAGTTCCCTACTGACAAGACGTTTCTAATTGTCAGGGGCGGATCCAGAAGGATATTTTGAGAAGGGAGATTATATAATTACGTAATATCTTATACGGTAGACGATAGATTTGAGAAATATCAAAATCAAATAGCGACCTCTTTAGAAATTTTGAAAAATGTTTTAAAAATATATGATTATTACAATTTTTTAATTTAACTTTTGCTTTATTTTTAGGGGTGAAAAATAAAACGAAATTACAAAATTATACCTAAAAAATGGTAGTTTAGAATTTCAAAATATTAAATTACTAGAGAGAATAGAAAGATAGCATTTTTATTCGACTTTACTGCTTTTTTATTTTTGTTAGTAATCCGGTCGGAATTCTTTGTTCGTGAGCAAGTTTAAATATATACATATTTCTCATTGAACTATTTTTAATTAAAATTACAAAATAAAAATTAAAAATAAATAAAAAGGTAAAAAATATTTATGACAGTTGTGTTTAAAACAGAATAGAAATGTAACATTAGTTTCTTTAGAAAACAGTATTAAATAATTAGTTTTATAAATTCATAGATAACATTTATATAATAAATCTTTTATGGTATAAATGAAGTTTCTCTGTTGTGACAAATTTTTGACATTTTTATGTCTTTACTTTGGCACATAATCTCGAAAAAAGCGTTACGAAATAGAGCGTCACGGAAAATCGTTACGAAAATTTCATGTCTTTACTTTGGCACATAAACTCGAAAAGCGTTACGAAATAGAACGTCACGGAAAATCGTTACGAAAATTTCAGGTCTTTACTTTGGTGCATGAACTCAAAAAGCGTCACGAAAGGGAGGTGTGTTTCCTATAACGACTTGTAAAGACCTGTAAAGATCGTAGGTTTGCGTATTTCACACGTCATTTCCTTGTTTACATTTGCTGAGCGCAAAAAACAATATTATCGTAGTAATTATAAATTAATTGTAACTTTAGTCTCGTGTAAACCGTTGCGGCGTGTACACTGCGTTCCTCCATTCCAATGTTTCCCGCGAAAAGGAAGTCGGTGATATATGCAAAGCCGAACCGACGATCGATAGACACGGCGTGTGTTGCTTTTTTCGACGTACCTCTCAAACGGGACAACGTTGTAAGATCAAGTTCTTCGAGCAAATACTGCCGAATCGATCAAGCTGTAAGTTTCTCTTTATCGATGAAATAAAGCTGTACACGATTTACCGATCGTAGTCTGCGGTGATTTCAACATCGATTTCGTTTGGACGAGGGATTGCGATTCCGTCAATTCATGAGTGAAACGTTCGGTTGTGAGATGAATAATTCGGTGGACCACCTCTCGACAAATATGACGTGCATCGACGGAATCTTTACTCGAAACGTATCGAACGTACAAATATTAGTTTACCTGTCGTACTTTTCTCAGCATCGGCCATTGCTCAGTATTACTACCGCCCCTAATGATAATGATGTAAATAAGGAACCTTGTACTAGCGGTAGTTAGTTGTTAAATATATATTTTTGCGAATACATTGAAATATAATATGTACAAAGCAAATTACAGGTGCAGTACGTAGGTCTAATCTCGAAATGTTTTATATGTTGCGATATGATATGTATAAAGGAAATCACAGGTTGCACGGCGACATTCTCATGTTGACGGAGGCCGCGAAGCGAACGACATTTTAATGTCGGTGGACGCCTGAATGACTGTACAAAGCCTACTTTTATCCGACAAAGTCATGAAAATGTCTCACTGTGTTGCGGACTTGTACGCAAGCTGTTTTTAACGGATTTTCGAATTGTACTTTGTTCATTCTGAAGAAAAATGATAAAAAAAATCAAATAATAACAAAATAAATAATACTCCTTTTTTAAAATGATATCTAAATGAAGTAAGTTAAAAGTTGAAAATATATGTTACGAAGAAAATTTTTTTTAAATGAAATTTGCATGAATATAGAATAAAACAAAATAAAAAATAAAAAAACCTTTTTAAAGATATCCTTTTATTTATGCACTAAAAAGTACAAAATAACTTTATTAATGTGCGAGACTACCAGATACGCATGTCTTAATATTAAAATCTGAAACTACAAAATACTATTCTGAAAAATAATAGCCGGGGGCCGCAGATTAATAATTAAATATTAATATTATAATACATCCGGACAAACCGAGTTAAATAAAGGCTATAAAAAAAAATGTCTAGCCTCCAAAGATAAAGTAATAGAAAAAGTGAGGAAAAATCATATGGCTAATAATAATGAATAATCATGAAATAAAAGTGAAAATATACATAATATACAGTTTTTAAAGTGTGATTTAAATGAAATACAACGAAAAAAATGCTTTTTTACAAAAAATACATACCGATACTTGAAGGTTTATTATACAAATTTAAAAATGCACTAAAAAGTAAAAAATAATTACTCCCGATAAAATATATATATCAGAGTGATATAAGTTAAGGTGATATCGTAATTCTTATACAACATTAATTTTTTGGAGTTGGAATTAAATTCATGTTAGGAACAATTTAATTAACATTTAATGCAGTTTTTAATTATTCTTTTAATATGAATTTGATGCCAACTCCAAAAAATTAATGTTGTATAAGAATTACGATATCACCACTTAAGTGTTATTTCACTCTGATATATATATATATTTTATCGGGAGTAATTATTTTTTACTTTTTAGTGCATTTTTCAATTTTTCTAATAAACCTTCAAGTATCGGTATTTTTTTTTTGTAAAAAAGCATTTTATTTTTTACTTTTTAGTGCATTTTTATTCAATTAAATTAAAACATTTTAATAAGAACAGATATTTCCACAGTAAAAACACCAAAAGCTACATTTCCATGGTAATTTGGCAAATTTATATAGTATTTTAAGTCAATAAATCTAATCCGACGGTGAAAACAATCATGAATAAAAAAAAGCATCCAAAAAGCTTCAATCTCCCGCATTATTAAGGATAACTCAAAAACTACCGGTCAGATCTTGATCAAATTTAAATGGGACCACATGACAAACACCACCTTTCAAATAAAAGAAGAATCATCAAAATCGGTTCATCTACATAGAAGAAAGTTCTGTGGTAACACACATAAAAAAAAAAAAAAAAAAAATACAGTCGAATTGAATACCTCCTTCTTTTTTGAAGTCGGTTAAATAAAACACATTTTTTAAAGATTAATATTTAAAAACACTATATTTTCTCCACTTTTTTCCCCCCTTTAGTTATAATTTGATCCTATTTCGAAAGTACATGTACTTTTTCACATAGTACTGAAGATCCTGTTATTATGCATAATCGTCTTTTTTCCTAATTTAAATTAAAATTGGAAAGAATGTTTTATTTTCATTCCATCATTTTAATAATGGGGATCTTCATTTCTTCCCAGCAGTGAACTACTTAAAGAATTTATCCATTTCCGCAATAGCGTCAGAAGTTTGATTGTTTGTTGTGTAATACTCCCTTCTACTAATTTATCAAATTGTTGTCAAATAGACGAATATGTACGGTTTTAATCTGTTGTTTTGTTGATTTTGAAATTTCTTTGGTAGGTTGTTCTTCTGATTATCTATTCGCTTGCTATACACGACTGTCTAGGTCATTACGGCACGACGAGCAAAGGAATTGTTGTAGAATGTCTAAAAAGGTTTATTGAGTCAAGTTAGAACCGTTCGAACCTGTTCTAGGTGAGAATGGCCAGCTGTGTTCTTCTTTTCGATGGCAGCATATTTTTTTATAATTTCATTTTTTGTTTGGTGGTAATTATCATTTACGGAAGAATTAAACCCCATATTTTTTAAATCTCGGGTCCAAAGAAGTAGTTATCTTTAAATTTGTCTTTATTTCAGATATTATTTTTTTCATAATATGTAGCATTTCATTTTTAAATAGGTGCTATTATGGTTTTTTTGTCGCATTTTAAACACTGATTTCAAGTGCTCTAACAGGTGTCTGATATAATTAAATTAACTTTTGGTACAGCGGTAATTTTTTCCCTGCTTACTTTATAAGTTGCCTCATTAAAAGCAGCATGAACGTTCAGTCCTACATAAGTTTTCTGTTTTGACTCATCGAGTAACTCAATTTTTAACTTTAGTGTATGGCTGGTATGCTCTAAACTAAATCGTTTATTTATTTTTAACATACGCGTCAACATTGCACAAGTAAAATTCCATCTAGCTAATTCTTGCTTTAATTTTAAAATAGCTAACCTCCTAATTGCGTTTGCATAACAGTTTTAATGCTAGTATGTTTCGACGAAATTATTCAACAATAGTTTTATTTTTCATTCTTGTTTGTTAGATCAATGCTGATGAATGTTGAATAATAGTATTCAACTTATGAGCTAAACAAGGAAAATGCTACCAATTACATAATTTTATGCTTTTCATCGTATTCGCTGCACTACTATCTGTGAGTGTGCAAACAATTTTACCTGATATTTCCCATTCTGCAATTATTTACTTTAACTTATCCGCAACACTTTTGAGCGACGCGAGTTCCAGGAAAATGGTAGACACCGAATGAATACGTTTGCAGAGAACAATAATCATCAATAAAATACAATAACTTTTAGAATCAATTTTTTCCATCTATCTACTGTAATACAAATGTGATCGGCTTTAATTGTTTCCCGTTTGACTTTTATTAATGTCTCCCCTCATATACTAAACACAAAATACTGTTTAAAATAGTTTTTTTTTTCCCACTAGGCAAAAATTATAATTTGGATTCAACAAACTACTATATTTTTCGAAATACTAATTTCCATCTGTATCGAAAGAAAAATGGAGTCTCCATCGTTTCAGCCTCAACGTTTCGGCTCAGTCATGTTTTAATCCACATCATTTAGCCTCGTTACGTTTCGCAGGGGAGCGTTCTGGGTCCAATATTATATTTAATCTACACGTTCGGCTTCCCGATGCTGAATAATACAGAAGTAGCTTTGTACGCGGACGATGCACAACCATCTTGGCCGTGGATAAGTGCGAAAACACAGCAACAGAAAAAGTGCGGGAGTCACTTGGGCATATGGAGACTTGGCTAAAACGATGGCACGTAGTGGTCAATGAAAGTAAGTCGACGCATATTTCATTCACAAATCGAAAAATTGAATAGCTGCCAATCAAAATAAATAACGTCATAATACCTGATAACGTAAAATATTTAGGCATGCACTTGGACGCTAGGCTGACCTGGGGTACTCACATTCAGAAAAAAATCGAGCATTCGGGGTTTAAAACTAGAACCATATTGTGGCCGTTAGCTAAGAGATCAGACAATAAAACTCTATTATATAAAATAGTATCTCTAAAACCGATCTGGCTGTACAGTACACAGCTCTGTGGTGCAGCTGCGCAAAAACATCGAACTTACAGAAAATACAGCGATATCAAAATAGGGTACTGAAATAATTACTGCAGCCCCCTGGTACGTTTCAAATTATACCCTCCATAATGACTTAAACGTCATGTTTGTGGGGGGTGCAATCAAGAAACAAGCAAATTAACATGTCGCCCGACTTAGCATTCATATGAATCCACTTGCTACCAATTTGCTGGATAACTCCGGTGAAGTACGGAGAATGTGGTGAAATAAGCCTTTAGACCTTGTCCAGCCATTATTAACATTTCAGATGGAGTACTGCTGAGTACTACCCCTCCGCAAAACATTCTTTATCACATTAAATTAATCGCTAAATGATCACTAAAGTGTTGGTCAGTTGTGATGAAATAATTTTTTAAAAAAAAACGTTTTGACTGCAACGTGTTTGGGCCTTGTCTCTTTCCAAATAGATCTAGTTTAGTGTTAGTGAGTTTTTAACTTTTTTTTTTCTCTTTAATTAATATCGTATTTAAGGTGAAAAATAATCATCGAATCATGAAAAATACAATCCGGGATATTAGTAATTAATTTAATTAGAAAATAAATCAACGGTTTTCAATGGTTTTTTTTTCGTTCATACATTTTTTAAAGATTATTTCTTCTTATTAAGACTTGAAATGCTGATTATATACTCATTTAGCGGGTTATTTAAATAAAAATTTTCGATAGCAATTAGTATCATAGGCAATAATTTACTATTATGACAGATTTTTGTTTTTTAAAATAAACAAGACATACGCCTCAAAATATAAATAATAAATTAACCGTAACGATTATGAAAAACTACTAATTTGAAAAAAGCGAAATCGATCTGGATTCTCGATTTTACCGAAAAAATTTGTTCGTTAGTCTTAAGAAGTTATTCTCCCGTTTTTAAATTTATTTTCAACATATGCACTTCTTCTTTCCTAAGGATTTCCCGGTGCGTTATCCTCACCGGATGTCCTTCATATTCCTTGGAAAAGAAATTCTTCAACCTGCCTTCTTCCCTTCCCCTCATCCTTAATGTGACAACTCCTCTTCACTGTCCAGCTTAATTCTTTTCCTTCATAAGTCCGCACTCTACTCACATTAATCTAACCTTCTCCTCTCGTGCCTTTAGACGTAGTTGCTGCGCATGGCACGTAAATCTAATTTAATAATAATAATAATAATAATAATAATAATAATAATAATAATAATAATAATAATAATAATAATAATAATAATAATAATAATAATAATAATAATAATAATAATAATAATAATAATAATAATAATAATAATAATAATAATAATAATAATAATAATAATAATAATAATAATAATAATAATAATAATAATAATAATAATAATAATAATAATAATAATAATAATAATAATAATAATAATAATAATAATAATAATAATAATAATAATAATAATAATAATAATAATAATAATAATAATAATAATAATAATAATAATAATAATAATAATAATAATAATAATAATAATAATAATAATAATAATAATAATAATAATAATAATAATAATAATAATAATAATAATAATAATAATAATAATAATAATAATAATAATAATAATAATAATAATAATAATAATAATAATAATAATAATAATAATAATAATAATAATAATAATAATAATAATAATAATAATAATAATAATAATAATAATAATAATAATAATAATAATAATAATAATAATAATAATAATAATAATAATAATAATAATAATAATAATAATAATAATAATAATAATAATAATAATAATAATAATAATAATAATAATAATAATAATAATAATAATAATAATAATAATAATAATAATAATAATAATAATAATAATAATAATAATAATAATAATAATAATAATAATAATAATAATAATAATAATAATAATAATAATAATAATAATAATAATAATAATAATAATAATAATAATAATAATAATAATAATAATAATAATAATAATAATAATAATAATAATAATAATAATAATAATAATAATAATAATAATAATAATAATAATAATAATAATAATAATAATAATAATAATAATAATAATAATAATAATAATAATAATAATAATAATAATAATAATAATAATAATAATAATAATAATAATAATAATAATAATAATAATAATAATAATAATAATAATAATAATAATAATAATAATAATAATAATAATAATAATAATAATAATAATAATAATAATAATAATAATAATAATAATAATAATAATAATAATAATAATAATAATAATAATAATAATAATAATAATAATAATAATAATAATAATAATAATAATAATAATAATAATAATAATAATAATAATAATAATAATAATAATAATAATAATAATAATAATAATAATAATAATAATAATAATAATAATAATAATAATAATAATAATAATAATAATAATAATAATAATAATAATAATAATAATAATAATAATAATAATAATAATAATAATAATAATAATAATAATAATAATAATAATAATAATAATAATAATAATAATAATAATAATAATAATAATAATAATAATAATAATAATAATAATAATAATAATAATAATAATAATAATAATAATAATAATAATAATAATAATAATAATAATAATAATAATAATAATAATAATAATAATAATAATAATAATAATAATAATAATAATAATAATAATAATAATAATAATAATAATAATAATAATAATAATAATAATAATAATAATAATAATAATAATAATAATAATAATAATAATAATAATAATAATAATAATAATAATAATAATAATAATAATAATAATAATAATAATAATAATAATAATAATAATAATAATAATAATAATAATAATAATAATAATAATAATAATAATAATAATAATAATAATAATAATAATATAATAATAATAATAATAATAATAATAATAATAATAATAATAATAATAATAATAATAATAATAATAATAATAATAATAATAATAATAATAATAATAATAATAATAATAATAATAATAATAATAATAATAATAATAATAATAATAATAATAATAATAATAATAATAATAATAATAATAATAATAATAATAATAATAATAATAATAATAATAATAATAATAATAATAATAATAATAATAATAATAATAATAATAATAATAATAATAATAATAATAATAATAATAATAATAATAATAATAATAATAATAATAATAATAATAATAATAATAATAATAATAATAATAATAATAATAATAATAATAATAATAATAATAATAATAATAATAATAATAATAATAATAATAATAATAATAATAATAATAATAATAATAATAATAATAATAATAATAATAATAATAATAATAATAATAATAATAATAATAATAATAATAATAATAATAATAATAATAATAATAATAATAATAATAATAATAATAATAATAATAATAATAATAATAATAATAATAATAATAATAATAATAATAATAATAATAATAATAATAATAATAATAATAATAATAATAATAATAATAATAATAATAATAATAATAATAATAATAATAATAATAATAATAATAATAATAATAATAATAATAATAATAATAATAATAATAATAATAATAATAATAATAATAATAATAATAATAATAATAATAATAATAATAATAATAATAATAATAATAATAATAATAATAATAATAATAATAATAATAATAATAATAATAATAATAATAATAATAATAATAATAATAATAATAATAATAATAATAATAATAATAATAATAATAATAATAATAATAATAATAATAATAATAATAATAATAATAATAATAATAATAATAATAATAATAATAATAATAATAATAATAATAATAATAATAATAATAATAATAATAATAATAATAATAATAATAATAATAATAATAATAATAATAATAATAATAATAATAATAATAATAATAATAATAATAATAATAATAATAATAATAATAATAATAATAATAATAATAATAATAATAATAATAATAATAATAATAATAATAATAATAATAATAATAATAATAATAATAATAATAATAATAATAATAATAATAATAATAATAATAATAATAATAATAATAATAATAATAATAATAATAATAATAATAATAATAATAATAATAATAATAATAATAATAATAATAATAATAATAATAATAATAATAATAATAATAATAATAATAATAATAATAATAATAATAATAATAATAATAATAATAATAATAATAATAATAATAATAATAATAATAATAATAATAATAATAATAATAATAATAATAATAATAATAATAATAATAATAATAATAATAATAATAATAATAATAATAATAATAATAATAATAATAATAATAATAATAATAATAATAATAATAATAATAATAATAATAATAATAATAATAATAATAATAATAATAATAATAATAATAATAATAATAATAATAATAATAATAATAATAATAATAATAATAATAATAATAATAATAATAATAATAATAATAATAATAATAATAATAATAATAATAATAATAATAATAATAATAATAATAATAATAATAATAATAATAATAATAATAATAATAATAATAATAATAATAATAATAATAATAATAATAATAATAATAATAATAATAATAATAATAATAATAATAATAATAATAATAATAATAATAATAATAATAATAATAATAATAATAATAATAATAATAATAATAATAATAATAATAATAATAATAATAATAATAATAATAATAATAATAATAATAATAATAATAATAATAATAATAATAATAATAATAATAATAATAATAATAATAATAATAATAATAATAATAATAATAATAATAATAATAATAATAATAATAATAATAATAATAATAATAATAATAATAATAATAATAATAATAATAATAATAATAATAATAATAATAATAATAATAATAATAATAATAATAATAATAATAATAATAATAATAATAATAATAATAATAATAATAATAATAATAATAATAATAATAATAATAATAATAATAATAATAATAATAATAATAATAATAATAATAATAATAATAATAATAATAATAATAATAATAATAATAATAATAATAATAATAATAATAATAATAATAATAATAATAATAATAATAATAATAATAATAATAATAATAATAATAATAATAATAATAATAATAATAATAATAATAATAATAATAATAATAATAATAATAATAATATTAATAATAATAATAATAATAATAATAATAATAATAATAATAATAATAATAATAATAATAATAATAATAATAATAATAATAATAATAATAATAATAATAATAATAATAATAATAATAATAATAATAATAATAATAATAATAATAATAATAATAATAATAATAATAATAATAATAATAATAATAATAATAATAATAATAATAATAATAATAATAATAATAATAATAATAATAATAATAATAATAATAATAATAATAATAATAATAATAATAATAATAATAATAATAATAATAATAATAATAATAATAATAATAATAATAATAATAATAATAATAATAATAATAATAATAATAATAATAATAATAATAATAATAATAATAATAATAATAATAATAATAATAATAATAATAATAATAATAATAATAATAATAATAATAATAATAATAATAATAATAATAATAATAATAATAATAATAATAATAATAATAATAATAATAATAATAATAATAATAATAATAATAATAATAATAATAATAATAATAATAATAATAATAATAATAATAATCAAATCAAATCAAATCAAATCAAATCTTTATTATTATTATTGTTGTTACAAAACCCACAAATGCGCTATATAGCGCGAGTAGTGGAATTTGAATCAAAAATTTAAAAAAAAAGAAATTACAATAATCAAATACCACAGAAATAATTAGAATGAAATTTCTGAGTAGTTAAATGAAATAGCACTTACAAAAAAAACAAACAAATATATGAATAATATGAATTAAATAAAAATTAAAATGAAGCTATCATAAACGTAACGAAATTAAATTTATCAGAATATAAATCTATAGATTAAGTTTAAAATTTATATATTATTAACCTTTCACCAACGCAGCCCACACATTCTTACAAAATTTCAGCTCTAACATGTACTACAGTTGTAATAACCAAATAGAATAAAATAAAATAAAAGACAAATAATAAATAAATAAATAAATAAAATAAAAATAAAAATAAATAAAAAAATAAACAAAACGATACAAAATAAAATAAATTAAAGAAATGAATAACGAAATATGATGAGTAAAATGAAATGGTAACCTTAATGTAAACCCATAAAAAGCATACATTAAAATTTAGTACCCAAATAACGACATATTAAAATTTATTAATATTAATATTCTAATTTACAAAACACTTGACTAAACCTCGGTAGTTAAAAAAAATTAAATACAGGAAGATGTAACTCTGCTATTTTAATCTGTTATGTAATATATAATTAATTATTCGCTTACGTCTCTTTTTGAAATTTATTAAGTCAATTTTTAGATCACGAGGTAAAGAGTTAAATAGTTTGGCTCCATTGTATATAGTTTGCATGCGGGAGTGGTATTTATTGAACCGTGGAACAAAGGCAGAGTCTGTATTGGTTGATCTTGTTATTGAATTTGTAGTTTCTACTTGAAATTTAGTCTTGTATTTAAAAACAAAGTTTATAGTTTGCAGGGTATATAATTCTTTCACACATAAAAGATCTTTGTTAGAAGGGGAACCCACTATTTTAATTACCGCTTTTTGTAAATTTTCTATAGCACATATATGAGCAGACGCTGTACCTCCCCAATGTATAATACCATAACCAAGCACAGACTGGTACAGTCCTAAGTAGAGTCTCCGCAAGTGATCAGATGAGAAAAATTCTCTTAAATAATAGAAAATATAATTTAATCTCCTCAACTTTTTTTCACAATAAGAGGTGTGCTTGTGCCACGTGAGTTTGCTATCTATTAACAAGCCCAAGTATTTTATTTCATGTACTCGGTTAATAGTAATGCTATTGTTATGTGAGATTCGGAAGTTTTCCCATACATTCGGAGCTTGGTGCGTGTAAATCATAAATTTGGTTTTGTTTTCGTTTAGAACTAATTTGTTATGCTGCATCCAATAAAATATTTTATTAACATCCTGCTGTATTGACTCTTGTAGTTTATCGGGAAAACGTGAGTTCATAACTAACACTGTATCGTCGGCGTAAGTAAAGATTTTTCCATTTACTTGCAAGTTACACAAGTCATTTATGTATATTAAAAATAAATAAGGACCCAGAATACTGCCCTGCGGGACACCAGACTCTTGCATAATACTGTTGCTGTAGGTACCATTTATTTTTGTTACATTCTTTCTTTTAGTGAGATAAGATCGGAACCAGTTATATATATTTCCTCTAAATCCACAAGCATAAAGTTTTTTTAGTAATATGTCATGGTTGACTGTGTCAAATGCTTTTCGTATGTCGAAGTATACCGCTGAAACAGATCTGCCCTCTTCTAAATGTTTAGTAATGTAAGTAATATGCTCAAAGATGGCTACATCCGTTCCTATGGTTGGCAAAAATCCATATTGGTTAATACTAAAGAAGTTTTGATCTTGCAAGAAATTTAAGAGAATTTTTTTTACACATTTCTCAAATACTTTCGAAATAGTGGAAGTTATACATATTGGCCTATAGTTTGACATTTCTTTTTTATTACCACCTTTGTATACCGGTACTAAGATTCCCGTTTTTAATGCATCAGGAAATATCCCGGCATTAATAGATTCATTAAACAAATAGCATAGCGGCTTAATGAAATAACTAATATTGTCTTTAATTATTTTTACGGAGATCCCGTCAAGCCCGAAGGAAGATTTATTCGGTAAAGATAATATAGCAATTTTGATATCGTCCTCTGTGAAATTAATAAAAGCAAATGAGTTTAGACTTACAGAGGAAAACGATTCATCCATTATCGGACCACTGTTGTTATAATTTTTAGAAATCTGTTTTACAGATTCACTGAAATACGTATTGAAATGTTCAGCAACTGTATGTTCATTACCATTTACTTTTATTGTAGCTCCTTCAACTGCGATATCTTCAATTCCATGAGAGTCTCTTCCAATTGTATTTTTAACTACATACCAATAATCTCTTTGATTCTGTTGACATTTATCTAAAAGACCTGTATAATACTGTTTTTTACTTCTTCTAACAGCTTGTTGAACCTTTTTGGATGCAGTTCTGTAGCTATTTAATAACACCTGATTATTTGGAGAATGTTTAAGTAATTCATAAGCTTCATTTTTAATTTTAATTAAACGTATTACTTCATTTGTTACCCATGGCGAACGCTTACGCTCCTTAGATTTAGAATTTATGTCTCTTTTACAACGGTTTATAATAGTAGAAATTTGATGGATGAACCAATCAAATTTTTCATTTGCCGAAGCAGAACTTAAATATATTGGAGTAACGTTGCATTTATATAATTCTTTTTGGAAAAGTTGTTTATGGAAAAAGTAGTTATTGGAACCTTTTAGTTTTAATTTAGCGCTAGATTGCAACATGAACTCTACACTTACGCCATAATGGTCAGAGAAGTCAAAATCAATAGTTTTTAATGAATAGGTCGAGTTAAATAAATTACTATTAAGTCCACGAATGAAAACGTGGTCCAAACATGATGTATAATTTTCCCCAGGTCGTTTATAGGTTGGTTGATTTACAACACTAATAAATCCATTGGAATATAATAAGTTCAGATAATCGTTACAGCTTTGATCATTTAACAAATTTATGTTCATATCACCCGTTATTATACAGTTATTGGATAAATTATCAATGATTTTAGTTAATTCCGCGATGAAGTCTTGGTACCTGGAATCACAAAATCTATAAACACAAATAATTGTAATGTTACTTTTGGAAGTAGTGCAAAGAGATAATCCTAGTATATTGCCAGTCTCTATAGTTAGATTGATAGTATTATATTGAATCCAGTCGGCAACGTAAACAATTACACCTCCCGATCTTCTGTCTTCATTGCACTGAGCTACTGCTATGTAACCCGGGATATGAAGTCGACTTACCTCTTCACTGTAAAGCCAAATTTCAGTGAAGACAATAATTTGATAATTCGTGGTAAGTTGTCGTAGGTAGATATTAATATGATCAAAATGTTTTCGTAGACTTCTAATATTCATGACAAATAATTGTAGCGTTTTCAATTCCATGACAAAGAACAAAAATTAAAAGTAAAAATAGAAAGAATTATCAATAAGCGTATTAGATTAATCTTCAAAACATTTTTTAGAATTGATTTTTCAAGGTTAGTAAATAATACGATATTTAAATAGACGAAAAGTAAATATCCATATCCGTAAACGGAGTTTTTGAAATTTAATAGTAGAAATTCATATTTAGATAAATGTAGAAATCAAGTTATTGCGAAGTTCGACATAAGTGTAACGTGCGTAACAGTAATATGAGAATAGAGACGATTTGAAACATATGAGAAAATTAAATAAAAAAATTTAAAATCAAAATGTTTTCCAAACAGGTAAAATTAAGAAATTAGCTACATTAAATAAATAAACCAAGGTGAAATAAAACAATAAGGAGTGGATTGAATAATGATGGAATAATTTAGTACATGGCTATTTATGATACTGATAAATGTAATGTTGAAATGTACTGTTGCATGCATAAGATTAAGGTACTAAAAACAAGTAGGGATTTTAATATAAATAAAAATAATTATAAACTGATGAAAGATGTACGTAAAATTAAGGAAAAATTCTAGTAATTTTTGCCTAAGTAATGAAAATAAAAATAAATTAAAAATAGATTGGTTACTACTCCTGCCGTACGAATACAAAGTACACAAATACATCTCAGTGCACGTATTGCTACATTCTTCCGGAAAAGCACGCACACACACATTACCATATACAAATAATAAAAATAAAACAAAAACAAAAACAAATGGCATACTACGAGATTCAACAGATAATAGTCAATCAGTACTACTTTTATCAAAGGACTCAATCTGCTCATACGAACGAAGAAGTATAGTTGGCGCTTTCTCATCCCGCCTGCCAAATATCTTCCCATCTCTCGTCCAGATAAACTTCCAGCCTTTGTGCTTTAAGCCGCGGGCCGCCGAAAATAAATTACTGTTTTCAGGAGACAGATGTTCGTTCACGTAAATTTTCTGATTTGCCAAGGCGGTCGGCTCAGTGAAGCCGATGTCTTTCAGCCGCAGACGCTTAGTTCGACAGTCTTTTAAGAAGCAGCACTTGGTCAGGCGCCGGGTAAATTTGACGACCACAGCAGCATGCGACTGTTTGCTAGAGCTGGGCAGTCGGTGACATACGCTCAGATCATTTTGATTCAGTTCCGTGCCGGCAGCGACAGCAATCTTCTGCACGATATCGTACAGATTTTCATTCGGCAACTGCGGCACGTTCTGTATTATCAGGTTGTCTTTACGCGTGTACTGCTCCAACTTCGAGACACGCTCACGTAGCAATACGTTCTCCTGCCGTAACTGACTGTTTTCGACGCGCACCGATTCGAATAGCTGACCGAGTTGCCCGTTCTCGTTGCGCAGCTGATCCACCGACGAGTGCAAGCTCTCGATACTAGCGTGCAGCGCGGCCACCTCGCTCCGAATGGCCAGCAACAGCTGTTCCGTGCTCTGCTTACTGCTACTGCACTCACCAACGCTTTTGTCACTGCCTTTCTCAGTTTCGGCGCCGCGACACTCAGGACACTTCCACGCGCCTTTCTTGTTATTGCTCATTTGACGCCAAGTCGATGCTGCTACACCACTACACTGGAAGTGCAGTTGTTGCGAACAAAAACTACATGCCGCGTAATCCCCCGCAGCTGGCAACTGTTCGCCGCATTTTCGACACGACGGCATCTCTCGATAATTAATACGTAATAATTCTAATTTAACGCACGAAAATTTACTTACTTTTATTTTATAATAACGCAAGTGACAGTGCACTTATATCAACGGCAATCGCGTATTCGGAAACTTCTCAGTTAGACAAATGTAAATATTAAAAATTTAACGAGTAAAATTTATAATAACTTTAAACAAAACGTGTTAATTCAAGAGGAAAGCAAACACGTCCAACCAGCACAATAATCATAATAATAAAATAATAATAATAATAATAATAATAATAATAATAATAATAATAATAATAATAATAATAATAATAATAATAATAATAATAATAATAATAATAATAATAATAATAATAATAATAATAATAATAATAATAATAATAATAATAATAATAATAATAATAATAATAATAATAATAATAATAATAATAATAATAATAATAATAATAATAATAATAATAATAATAATAATAATAATAATAATAATAATAATAATAATAATAATAATAATAATAATAATAATACAAAGAAAAATGATTATTTTACATACAATATCGGAGATTATTTTAACATCTGCCACTTTATTCTTTTTTAAAAACTATCAGAAACACAGCATCTGAAGTAGATCTATTTAGTTTTTCCCACAACAAATTCGGGGACTTTAATTTATACACAGTCCTAAAGAATGTACCACTCCGAAATAATTTATTATTTAAATCGCGTTATATTAATATATTTAAACGAATATTAAGTTCTATTTAAATTGTGTACCGTACGCGTTACCGTAAGTTTTATGTCTTTGTAACTCTGGGCTTTAGTATATAGACATAATTTAAATGAATATATCTTTATATATTTATGTGTTTATGTGTTTATGTGTTTATGTGTGTACGAAAATCATCTGTATTTCCATTTTTTTTTTGTTTTCACCGTTTTTCTTTATAAAAAGAAAAAAAAAAAAAACGAAACATTTTCCTAATATTCTAAAGTCGCTTACACCACTTTATACATTTTTTGCGTACACTTATTATACTAGTGGCTTCTTAGCAATCTGTTATTATAGCCTCGGCTACAATTTCAGTTTCTAAACGGCAGTAAGGATATTTAATTGCAACCGAGAAACAAATGCTATTCGGAATGTTCTTAAAACGTTTTTTTTCCCTCGAATGTGTTTTTCTAAATTTATTCAGGGCTCGTCAGCAACGGATATATTAATATATTTTTACCTCGAAAATATGGAAAACAAAAGAAGAAACAGCCTATAGGGAATTTGTAGGCGGACAGTGAAATGTTTAACAACTCCATTCTAGAAATAATTATCGTTCGCTATAAATTTAACACGGCTACGTTTTTCAGGAGGAATTGCTAAATGATGTTAATTTATATGCGCATACACACAGAGCTAGGAAATAATCTAGAGCGAACTGAACCACGTTATGCTTCGATCCTTTTTCACAACTGATCCTTGTTTAATACAATCGTTCTCGGAAAAAGTTTTGTCATCGCTTCTGTCGGAAGAATAAATTAAAGGAAAAGGGCAAAGGAACACTAATCTTTGACGTTTCCCAATAGAGTAAAACGATGAAATAAAGGAAAAAAAAAGGTTTTCCTTCCTCCTTTATTAATATCTTCGGCGGTGGGGGAGGGGGGTTGCCAGTGTCGTTATAGCATCTCGAATGCAACGCTCAGTTTCCATCTAGCGGCGAAACGAGCTTGTTAATTATTTTCCCGTTGTTCCAGTTAATTTCCAATTAGCAGAGAGTGACACTCGTAGTAACGAAAAGGTCCCCTATCAGATTAGACTAATAATAATATCTCGGTCGCCAGTCGCCGAGATATTAACGGAGTTTTTTTCTCTCGACTAAAACTGCTAACTCCTCTTTCGTTAAGAGGTTGCGCGTCTGTGCGTGTTTGTCGTTAAATAATTATATGTTAATTTTAATGAGAATTTTCCATATTTTCTCTAAAAATTTTCATCTTTTTTCTAACTTGTTTTGTGTCAAGGATGTCTCCGGTAGGCGCATACTGATGCGCGCACACACACACTTACCGGAGCGGAGGGGGGATACGACGCGCTCTACCTTTAGTAATAATAAGTTAACGCCGAGCATATCGGGCTGCTCTAGAGAGGCACGCATACCAACGCACACACAGGTGCACTAATTAATTCACTGACATAATAGAGCTTATTTACGTATTCTAGGAATATATAAAGAAGCAAGCGGCGACCGAGTATTTGCGTAATAAAGCAGCCCATTCGGATATTTTACCGATGTCACATATATCATTCGGCTGACCGTCGCCACGGCGCGATTTTATTATTTCTCTTTTTTCGTTCTTTTGTCATTGCTTTTTTCAACTCAATTACCCGAACTTGGATTAACTCAGATTAATTACTTCTTCTTCAGCGGAGCAGCTTAATGATGCTCTCCGGCTGCGACAGAGGCGTGCCGTACTGAGATGACAGTCAAGCGTACGGCAACATCATTTACATTATAACCGCTGTGTTCCATTTCCCACGGCGTTAGCAAAAAACTCGCAAGATAAAAACTCGAACATTTTTTCTAATTTCCATTTTTCTTCGCCGTTTGCAAAACACCTCTGAAGATGGTCATCGTCGACCGTTATTCGATTGAAATAATCGGTGTACGGTTTTTTCCTGTATTAGTAATATTTTAAAAGGGTTATTGTCACAACATATTAACTCTGTCTTCGCTTATACCGTATACGGGATTCTGTCGGTCTTCAAAACGAAAACTACATATTATTTTTGATAATGACCGAAAGATGTTAGTCAGAAATAGTCGCAAAACTAAATGTAGCTTACAAGACAAAGCGCTATTATCTGATTGTTGCTGTGGTAGCGCGGTAGCCTAGTAGTTAAGGCGCTAGGCTACCAAAACCAGAGGACACGAGACCTGTCTCGTTCTAGATCCGAATCGCTCCCAGGTTTATTATACCTAATCTGGAATTGAATATTGGCTATACCGGAGAATTATCTGGTAGAGTAAAGACGGATTATTATCCGAAAGTAGAAAGGAACTGGTCCCACAGTATTCTCCTTAGATCCATTAGAACCTTAAGTACCATTATGAAAAACGTAACTTCACAATATCCGTTATACTTTATCAAGAATATATGGGACTTACTTTACTTTTTGTTATTACAGAGATGATGATAATAGGAATCGTTCTACAATTGACGTATGTGTTGAAATACTCCTCAGGTAAACACTGATTGTAAACGCACTTTTTTACTTACATCGACGTTAGAAAAGACCGTACAGGGGTAAAATATAGAAGAAAAACAGGATCGAAAAACAAGGAATCCGAACCACCATAAATAAATGCTTGACTAAAAGGACACGCGTCTTCCATATCCTTCTACTGATTTGAATTAGAAACATTGACAAAATTTTGAATAAATACAAACGAATAACTTAAGATACTGTGTGTCCAAGCATCTGTCAAGACCATGTTACTATCATGTGCGGCTAACTGTTCCTGAGAGCCTTACTAGGAGCAATTTGTTAATTTGTCGTCTTCTTATATGAGACGATGTACGCGAATTTCACAGAATTCTCAAAATGTCCAATCTGATTTGCAATCAATCATTTTTGTTATTTTGTTGCTAAATTATTTGACAGACGCGGAGATATATTTTTCAGGGGGTATTTCCCTTGTGTCGGTTTTTCGTTCTTATAATATTCAGTGCGGGAAGTTCGGAAACCAAACATTCGGTTAAATAGATCGGATTGCCGATATAATTATTGTCAATATTGTGCGATTAAGAAATCTACCGGTCCGCTGTGTTCATCGATTTCTGGGTTTCCAGATATCCCCGTAAATGAAAGAAAAGAAGCGTTTGTGATTCAGAGGATGTGATTTAATGGATGTGATTTAAATTATGTGATTTAGAGGATGTGATTGAGGGGATGTGATTGAGAGGATGTGATTTAAATTATGTGATTTAAATTATGTGATTTAGATTATGTGATTTAGAAGATGTGATTTAAAGGATGCGATTTAGAGGATGTGATTCAGAAGATGCGATTTAGATTATGTGATTTAGAGGATGTGATTCAGAGGATGTGATTTAGATGATGTGATTTAGAGGATGTGATTTAGAGGATGTGATTTAGATGATGTGATTTAGAGGATGTGATTTAGAGGATGTGATTTAGAGGATGCGATTTAGAGGATGTATGAGAAGAAGTAGATGATGTCCGTAAATTGGGGAAGAAAGAGACGAGATGGCCTATAGAACACTTTTGGGAATCTAATACTATATAATGAGGAAATTTTGGGGTGGACAAGAGAAAAGGAGATAACAAAAAACAAAACGAAACTTGTAAAATAGCAATGAACTTGGTGTAAAAAATTGAGTGTCTATTCGGAATCATTAACACTGACTCTCCAACTCCTTTGGGAAGATCGTAAAGCGGTTGAGGAAAGGAGGGCTTTTAAGGTATTCAAAGCAATTTTAATTTAAACAACATACTGCGGAGCAGCGGTTTTAATCGGATAATTATAAAAAAAAAAAACAATTAATAGGGTGAAGGAAAGTGAAAAGTTGAATTATAGTGGTTTATTATAAGTATTAGTGAAAACTCAGAGAGGAGAAATTGAGTTTATTGTCAAAAGAGTGCCGATTATGATAGATAGAGGGATATAAAAAAGAACAAAAGTGAACGAAGAAACAGATAATCGTTCAGTTAGATCTAGAGACCTTTAACTTTTAAATTGAAAAAAAAAACAAAAAGGAGAAATATGAAATTCCATACGTAGTACAAACTTTTGGGCTCTAAGATAGAAGCGGGGTAACAGATTTTTCTTGGCCGATTTTAAATCGAATGATCTTTGATAGATCAAACAGCATTATTAATCGGGAATAGAACGAATAACAAATTTACATGAAACATTAGCAAAACGCGGGTTAATTAGTACTATGGGGGCTTATTGATGAGCCTTTTGAAAGGTAAAATAGAGACGATTGATGTAATTCGGAACGAAAGTCAACTGTTTGGCGTTATTTTAGATTTCGGTTAAAAAGAAATTTCCCTTGAAAACGTTTTTCGTTATGGATGATTTTATCCGAGCCAATCGCAGGTGCTACGTTGAAGTTTTTAATTATTTCGTTAATTGCTCGGCGGATGAAAGTAATTTTAGGCGCGAGTCCAGTGAAATTCGTATTAAATTTTGATAACTACGTCATATTACTCAACGCCTCTTATGTTCTTTCTCTACACCTATTTTCTCTGTTGTTTTTGTCCTAGGGGTGTTCCCATTGTCGACAGAATAACGATATAATTTCTATTCTATTCCATGCATCTATTCCTTTTTGCTGGGCTAACGCTCTTTGGTAGCAAACCCAAGGGTGGTAGAAACAAAAAAAAAAAAAAAAAAAAAGATGAAAAACGTTCAACATTTCGAAATTGTAATGGCGGAAAAGCTGTTTTCATTGCAGTACAGATCCGTTTTAAAAGTTGCAGATGCGCGACTTCAATATTTCTATAATTTTCCCGGAGTAAAAACCAGTAAGCAGAGTAAGAGCTTTCTTAAATTTACGCTCCGTCGCGGTTCACGGTGCAGTAATTGGTCGGCAGAAAGTAGTATGAAACGGTCAGTGTCAGAAGTAGGCGGAATTACAACGGCCAAGCAAAGGTATGCTGATATTTGTAAATTTATAATATAATACTAAAGTTCATTTTATTCTATAATAGAATGTTTACTTAACGACGATTACCTGTTCCGTGCTACCGAGACATTATTATTACGCATTTCTTCTATACTTTACTACGCGGTAAACCGGGGCGGCGGGGGGGGGGGGGGGGGCAGTTGTTTTACCAATCGAAAGTTCGAGCTTCAATACTAATAGATTTTTAGCCAATGATGAAAAAATATCGAATAGTCAAGCAGCTTCGGTAATTTCTGTACTGCGAAAGGACATCGACTTACAATAATATGCGTAAAGTGAACATCTCCTAATAACCGATAATGGAAAATTACACGAAAAAAAAATGTATTGGTTCATTTATAAATATTATAATATATATCGAGTTTTCCTTCTTTCTTTACGCTGTTATCATTCAGTAAAAAAAGTTAATACACGAATAATATTGAAAAATTAACGTGGCGAAAGCATGGAAGAGCTTATTATTGAAGCCTATTCACGCTGAAGCTTCTTTTTCTTCTTTTTCTTCATTCTTCAATTCTAAAATTACTCGAACATCCAGTGTTATTATATACTGCGTCTATATATATGTGTGTGTGTGAGTGTGAGTAAACATTGTTCACGTTGCAAATAAACACTAAACAATTCTGTATATTTCAAGCGCATATATATATATATATATATATATATTGTATACGTATGCTACCTTAATCAAAAAGTTTCAGGAACGTGGCCCTCTCATTCACCCGATTTGAGTTTTTTATTATTGTTAGGTTGCCACGTCTGTTGTTTATATTCCCGCCTAATTTTAGTGTCATAGCTTGACATTTGTAAAAGTTATGCCATATTGCGTACATCTACCCTTGTGGGCATTTTGGATTTTTTACGATTTTAAAAATGGAATTAACTTTGCATGAACGAGTTTAAAACAGATTTGACGGAGCAAAGACCTTGGAAATATTAGAGAAGTGTTTTGCTTACGATACTCTATCGAAAACAAACGTTTATGTATGGTACGAACGCTTTTCAGAAGTGGTGGCGAGTCCGTCAAGGATGATGAACGCAGTGGCCGGAGGAAAACGTCGATAAAATCGAAAAAACGTTGTCTAAAAACCGTAAATTGATCATCAGAGAGAGTCGACAGAGGACTTGACATTGTTTATGGGTTCGTCCAAGACATTTTGGTTAATGATTTGGGCTCGAGACGTGTCCCTACAAAGCTGGTGCCGAAAGATCTGAACCTCATGCAAAAAAAAGGGACATGGTTATCCGTGATTTTTTCGATTAAAAACAGAACGAATACCATTTAACAGCCACGAAATTTTCCTAATTCAACTTCCTGCGACTTCTTTCTGTTTGTTCAACTCAAGAAATCGCTCCGAGGAATGCATTTCAGGCGTCGAGAAGAGATAACAGAAAAATCGAAGACGACTCTGATGGCCATACAGAAACCCGAGTATAATAAATTTTTTCGAGAATTGGTTCTGATCGCTGCCATAAGTGCATTACAGTCTCAATGAAGAGTACTTTGAAAGGAACAAAATCAATTTTGCTAAATAAATTTGTATTTTTAATTTTCTGAACAAATTCCTGAAACTTCTTGATAAAGGTAGTATATGTCTTCTAATGATTCAGATGAAATTCTCGAATTAGGGGTTTTTAGGGGTGTAGATAAATCCATTTGGATGGAAGTGTTATTATCGAGAAAATTTTACGAAACGAGTGTTGACCAATGTTTAAGTGATCACCGTGTACATTCTTTGAAGTAAGCAAAATGCTTATTTACACCATCATGGTGGTGTGAAAGATAATAAATTCGTTTACATTGTTAGTTTAGACGCATCGTGATGAAATATTACTACTATACGTTTTACACGACGGATTTAAACACCACGTCAATTCCGAAATATGCAACACTTTGCCTTATAGTAGACGGGTAATAATTTGTAATTAATATTTCCGGCTTGTGAATATTCGTCTTCGCTAGAACGCGCGAATACTTCAACATAGGAATTCTTCTATGTTGTGTGCATGTTACTGGTAAACATTTGACTACTTTAATCCACTGACTGATTTGCAAGTTCAGACCTGAGCAGAGCTCGGTTAATAGTATGCACATGATTAAATGGGAAATTTTTTACTCGAAAACATGCAATTAGTTCTGAAGACGGCTCTATCGATTTTGATCAAATTCACAATTAGTGAGGAGGATTTTAAAGTCTAGAAATCGATCGGGTTCAGTAATGTTTGTGTTAACGATAGAATTCTTGTATTTATGGTTTAATAGTAAATTTAACGATTCGCTAATCTGTCGCACTAAATTGAAATTTCGTAATGAAATAAGTTTATTTACGATACATTCGTATGGTGACTTCAAATGTCACGCAAACTGAAGTACACTTTCGAAATCGAACGAGCAGCTTAACGTGTGTAGCTGTAGCGTTCGCATTATTACCAATATATATTTTTAAATATTTCTGAAGCTCACGAATACGCTTTAATTGATCTACAAGTTCGGAATAAATCCGAGCAACGTCGCTACTATGAGTATATAAATTTGACATTGTCGTGCGGTTGTTTATATTTTAACAGTTTTTCACTCGCGTCGCCAGAGGAAACGAGTTGCTAGTTGCAATTATTTTAGAGCGTATTAAATACACATAAAAAGTGGAAAAAGGCTTTTCATGTTTTTTTTTTTAAATTTCTGGGTTCGTCAACTATGGACACGGGCCTGGCGCAAGAGACATTTTTCTATATTCTCAATGCGGGGTAGCAGAATAATGTGCCACTTCATTGGAACACCATGCCAGACCAACTACGGTAGCTGCCTGTGAAAAAGTTTGTTGGGCACGTTGTTTCGTGTTTAATAGAAGTACCTTTTATTATTATTATTATTATTATTATTATTATTATTATTATTTTATTTTATTTTATTTTTTTTTTCATACGTGCGTACAGCATCATAGGCTAGCTGCACAACGTTAGGGGGTGGTAAATTTGATTGTAAAGGTTGGTATGTTGGAGAAACTTGAAGAGGGCGGAAACAGATTTGTCTGAGTCTTCTAGGAGTGATACGCGGTGGGAAAGCTTTTGTATGCTTTTTGACGCTGTGAAATTGTGCCTGAGCAGTCAAGTAGAAGGTGGCGAATAGAAATACTGAGCTAGGGATGCGAGTAAAGAGATGGCCATGTGTGAGAAGAACAATTTGGTGCCTTCTATCGAATGAGAGGTTTGATTTCCACTTTCCCCATTAGAGGGTTTTAAGGAGCGAAGATGCTAGTGACCGAAGTTAGTCCGTTGTTGTTGCTGTCGTTTTTTTAGTTGAAGTTTGATGGTGCGTCGGAAATCGGCTAAAGGAACTGGAACGTTTGGAATTGGGAAGTTTGTACCACCTTGTTTTGCGGTTTTGTCGGCCACGGTATGCCTTTGTGACCGGGTATCCATGCGAAGGTGACATGCAAAGACGGGTTTGAGAAGAGCAGCTAAGTGATTTTTTTGGCGAGGGAGTGTTTTTGATTTTCCCATTGGTTTTGTAGACTCAATAGTAAAAATAGGGAGTCTCAGTTAGTAGCAGATATTTCTGGTTGTAATTTTCTTTAGAGGCTATGTAGTTTACAGCCGGGTAAGCCCCATGCCCTATAAAGTTCTGCAGATAATATGGCGAAAGGTGGAGGAAGAGAGTACCACGTGATGACCGAGTCCTCCGTAGTGACAGCGCATCCGACTGATGTTGAAGAAACGGAGCCATTCGTATATACGATTGAGAATATCCATGGAACCGATGAGGAGTAATTCTTGAAAATTTTGGCGAAGTACGAGCGCTAAAGTTTCTCTTGAAAGAACAGCAAGAGAAAGATCTATGACGCAAAAGTTGGACTGTTATGGCTGCACGGTGAAACTGTGTTAGGGTAGTTAAAGATCGAGAGAATTAAAAATTTCTGTTGTTTTGAAGTGGAAGTTAGAAGCTGCGTATGGAGCAGACGACAGAATTGTGGTACTGGCTTTAATCGGTAGATAGTTGACCGTACTGATATGTAGGAAGTGGTTAAGAGCTACACATATTAATGATGCATGGTTAGTGAAAGCTGATTGGCATCAACATGAAGGCTATATATAGGAGGAGATCGAAGAACTTTTGAGGCTATCCGGAGAGTTTTGTTTTTTATTTCGCTCAATTTGTGCAATAAGTGTTTAGCGGCGGAGAAGTAGTTTGAAGAGCCATAGTCCAGTTTGGATCGAGTCAGTGTATTATAGTGTTGGAGAAGGCTGGTACGGTGTGCTCCAAATCTTACTCCGCTAATTTTGCGAAGGAGATTGAGTTTGAGATTGCAGCTGTTAATCGCGGCAAAGATTTATTTCTGCCAAGTAAGTTTTTCATCAAACCAAAGACCTAAATATTTTGCTGTTGGGGAAACCTTGGGCATTGGTTTTTGTTTTGGAGCTTCAGATTAAGAGAGTGATAGCACAGGTTTTTTGTTGGTGGGAACTGCGAATCATTTCTGGTGAGCCAGTTTGAAATTCTGTCGACAGCATTTTGCAGCAGAGTTTGTTCTATATTTATTAAGTTGTAGCGAACATTGCTAGGTCATCGGCGAAGTGGGCGGCCGTAACTGAAGGTTGGAGTGATTCGATGAGGCTATTAGTGACGATTCCGAATAAGGTGGGGCTTAGGACAGCACCCTGTGGAACATCATTTTCTAACGGCTGAGGTGACGAAAAAACTCCATTAACCTTTCTGCAGAAGAATCTGGAACTAAGGAAGGAGTTGATAAGCTGAGAAAGATGCCCACGAAATTCCCATGTGTGTAATTGATGTAGGATTTTGTAGTGCCACGTGCGGTCAATTGGAGCGGTCGAAAAATAAGCGAGCAGATGATGACGTTGTGAGAATGATTCTTGTATCCGAGTAGAAAGAGCAACCAGTTGGTCTTCAGCGCTTCTGCCAGACCTAAATCCGCATTGAGAGTTAATGAGGAGATTGAGAGATTCAAGTTGCCAGATCAGTCTTCTGATAAATGATTTTCTCGAAAGTTTTGCCTAATACCGAAAGTAACAAGATTGGACGATAGTTATCAGGTAGAGTAGGTTTTTTGCCCAATTTAATCAGAGGTAGAACTATGGCAGTCTTCCAGCAGGTTGAAAAGAGGTTATTTGTTCAGAGAGTGTTGAACAGTCTTAAAACTGGACGAAGTGATTTTTCCGGCATAGAAAGATTTGTGAATAGAATATATCCATTCGTATTGCTCAAATTTTTGTAGAATGGATAGCTTGCCGAAGTGCTCTATAGGTAATTAGACAGTTGTACGCTTCGGAGCTGTCTGATAAGAAATCTAGGGTGGAAATATCGTAGGAACTTTTGATAGGTGTGAAGTCTGGATCTAATACTGAGTTGCTAGATGCTTGAGCAAAGTGGCTGGAAAGAAAATCAGCAATATCTTGAGATGTAGTGGGAAGTGTGTCATCTTTTTAAATTCTAGTGATGTAATGAAATGTTCACTTATTTCCTAATGCTTTTATCATGGACCGAATCTTGCGAGTAGGTGGTTGAGGAGAGAGCTGAGCAACGACGTAGGAGAGCCAGATAGTAAGGCGAGAATTTTTGAAAATTCTATTGACACATCTTTCTGAATAAAATCAGATTGCGTCTGCAGTCGGGTTCCGTTTGAGTTTTCTCAGGGCCTTTCGACGGTTGTAATGAACTAAATCTAGGTAAACCAAACTCGGTGTGTAAAGTTGAAATGAATTTTTTTTTTTTTGAGGGTGAGAAGAGGAGCGAGATCAGTAGAAAAGATGAAGTATTTTTAAATTTAGCCGGAAAAAGATGAATATACTCTCCAAAGAGTAGAGATAAGATTATTCCTATAAAATTTATCGTATATTTTTTTTTAGCGAGCGTAACACATTTTAGGATCCCGCGAGATTTAAAAAGAACCATGCAAAATTGTACAACAATTAAACCGATAATACCACTGTTAAGGATACTCACTGTTCGACAAATAATAGTTCAAGATCTACAAAACACGGTCATTCTTAAAAAGTGGGAATCTTAAAGCAAATTAAATTTTATCTTCACTTTTTTGCTTTTTTTTTTTTTTTTTTTAACATCCCTTGGGTTTGCTACCAGAGAGCATTAGCCCAGCAAAAAGGAATAGATGAATGGAATAGAATAGAAATTATATTTTTATTTTTTCGACAATGGAATCAAGGAACATCCCTAGGACAGGAACAACTGAGAGAATAGGTAGAGAAAGAACATAAGAGACGTTGAAAGGAGCAGGAAGACCAAGCTTTAAAAGATGACAATAAAGTAACTCGCGAGATAAACCAGAACACTCGAAGAACACGTGATTCGCATCACAAACATACTGGGAACCTTCAGGATCCAATGGATAATTAGGAGATGCAGCCAAGGAAAAGCGATTTAGCGAAGAAGGACGGAGACTATGCGAGAAACGGAGGCGAGATAATTTAGTAATTATGGACCGACACAAACTGGGAAACTCATAGAACCAAGGACACGGAGGAGGAATAGGATTAATCAAGAGATAAAAGGAATTAGGATTAGCGAAAAGAGAAACATAAACAGAATGCCTAAGATGGTAGGATTTAGTTGGAAGAAGAATATTGTGTGCTGGAACCCTACTAATAAAATTCCCATTGGAAACAGCAGCTTTGGCAAGGAGATCGACGGCTACATTTCCATCAATGCCTGAATGTCCCGGAATCCAAAGAAAGTCAATCTGGGTAGACGTCAATGAGGATAGATCATGGCGAAGAGAACGAATAGAAAGGATAATAGCATCAGTGGAAGGAGAAAGGGAAGGTGGAGATAGCGCTAGAAGAACACTTAAAGAATCAGAAACAATAAGGAATTTGGAAGGACTTGCAGAAGAGGAAATGTAAATAATGGCTTGTAGAATGGCAACAGATTCTGCAGTAAAAACAGAACACTATCGACACCTCCGATTTAGTACGCAAGTATCTTAACCAATATATCAACGTAACAAAAACAAATCAGATGGCGCTTTAACAAAATAAATGATAGTAGTCCCTTTGATGTAAATCATGGTAGAGATTGAATAGTTTATGGGTAACAATAGATAAAAAATTGAAATTGTCATTTTAATTGCATTGTAAACTAACGAAATTTATATACAGTATAAATTTTTATAATAATCCATATATATATATATATATATATATATATAAATTAAATTATAAAAAAGAAATTAAAAAGTAATATCACGCAACATTATGGAATACGCTTCAAATTGAAAGATCCACAAAATTTTGGGAATTTATCAAAGAATATTAGTAATCAAATTAAATATCATACAAAAATTAATTATTCAGTGAGGTATAGCAGACGTGCCGTTAGAAATGGAAATAAGAAAATACATAAGTTTTTAAATTAAAAGTTGAATTAGCGTAATGTATGATTTCATTAGCGTAACATAACTATGAAAATAACTTAAATCAGTTCAATAATATTTAATAGACGAATATCAATAAATTCTAGAAAATACGAAGGATTTAATAGCATCTCTTTTTTCCCCCAAAAATAAGTAAAAAATTTCACAATGATACTTTTCTAGCAAATTTTTTCAATATACAGTTTATATCATGGTGTATTTAAATTTTATTTAAAAAAAAAAATTAGGATTTCAGATGGAGGCGTATAATAATAACGTTGAAGATAATCTGGAATAGGTGAACTTACAAGTAAAAATTTTAAAGAATTATCAATAAATTTTCGGCTAACGAAATCTGGTCTCGTAAAAGGAGTTCCTATTGAAGATTTTTAACACTAAAAGATATTAAAAAATAATCGCGTGTAATGAAAACGGTAAAGTATTGTATAATGATACGGATTTACATTAAAAATTGTTACTAATAGGTAAATAGAATAAAATAATATAAAAAAGAAATAATTATAAAATGGGATTAATGTGACACCGTAAACTTCATTGAAAGGAGTTTCAGTCGTTACGTATTCCACGTCATAAATATATATATATATATATATATATATAGTGGAAACCGATCGGTTTATTATCGGAGTTCATAAAAAAGACAAAGAATGTATTGTACGAAAAATAAAAAATAAAATTTTTGTACATCTCATCCCTCCGGTTCTTTGTAGCATTTAATTTCCCTATTTGATAACGAGATTTCTCGCCTAGCCATGAAAAATCAGTAATACCCGTTAGTTGCTTACTTTATCGAAAAAAAATTAGAGATTTAATTAATTTTTTTCATACCATTAATCATGTTATATTAGAAAAATTAAGTGCAGTCTTACCCGAGAACTTCTGCCAACTTCTTCAGTCATACCTAAAAACTGCACATTCCGTGTTGAGCATGAAGATGCAAAGTCTGCAATTCAGTCCATACAAGCTAGTGTGCCACAGGCCAGTGTTCATGGACTTGCCTTGTATACGCTCTATCCTTCTGATATTCCACTCTCAAACGATATCTTTACAGCCACCTACGCTGATGACACTGTCATCATGGCAACAGGACAAACCCTAGCTGAAGCGACAATGGTTCCCCAACATCATCTTGACCGAGTTGTGCTGTGGATACAGGATTGGAAGATAAAGCTCAATGAGCAGAAGGCAGTCCACGTTACATATACACTTCGCCCAGTCGACTTACAGCACCAGATTAATATTAATGGCATCCAAATACCACAGTCTAGATCAGCAAAGTATCTTGGATTGAATCTCGATTCGCGACTCATGTGGGAAAAACATATCGAGCGCGAAGGTTACAACTAAAGCGTAAGCTTAGTCAGATGTACTGGCCAATTAGCAGAATATCACCATTAAGTGTCTGTGTAATAACCGTCTTCTATATCAAGCGATCCTGCGTCCAGTTTGGATATATGTGGAGTCCAGTTATGTACTTCTCGATCGAACAGAAGTGTATCATCAACGTCGACAAAATATTACTCTTCGTGCAATAACGAACGCTTGTTGGTTTCGGCGTAACGAGCGTGATCTCGATGTGAAGCTGATTGACGATGTCATGTATGACTTCGCAATTCAACACAAAAAGCGGCTGCATGGTCACATAAATATAGAGGCCATTCAACTGCTTAACACCAATAATGATATTAGGCGCCTTAAGATATCCTCTAGGTTTAGTTATGTAATTATTTGTAAATCACACCTAATTAATGGTAATATTTTTGTAAAATATTAGTGAGAACTAGTCATTGAACTAGTTCCACAACATTTTATATATTAGTAGTGTATAAGTATTGATTATTTAAGTAGAAACTTAGGATTTCAATAGCTTAGGTCACTCCCTTAAGGGGTGGTCTATTAAAAAAAGAAATTAGAAAAATACATTTTAATCGATTTTGCATGTATTAAACATCGTAAAAGTATAAAAATCTAGTTGTCGTTTATTTACTTTTTTCTCTCGCTAATATACATAAAACAATTAACCGCAATAATTTACCCAAAAAATAACCGAGGCACTTACCATCAGATTTTTCCCCCTATTTTTTTTATTATTTTTTTATTTTCTTTTACCATTAATTTTGATAATTTTTCTACACCTTTGTAAAAGTTTTAATATCGAATTAAAACGGTCATCTGTGTAACAATCTCAGCGATAAATTAATTTTCCGTGTTTTTTTAGAAAATCAGATACGAAAAAAAACAGAGACAGAGAGAGACAGAGAGAGAGAGAGAGAGTTTCCGCTTTATAGAGAATACACAATCCCCCCTCCCCTCGAAAAGAAATTCATAAAACTTGCTTATTTAATTTATCGCATTTCATTTTTCGTTCAAAATCGTTCACTTCAATACACTATATCTAAATATAGAAGTGCCCTTTTAAAAATGTACATTTAATGCGTTCTCAAGGAAAGCGATATTTTAATCCGAAATACCTGACATCGTGACGTCAAATCACATTTCGTTGTTATTTAATTCTTCCAAATGTAATAGAGCGACACGGCATGATAGACGTGAATTCGGACAGCCGATCTGTGTTATTTATAAATAACGATTAATAATTCATTTTAGTAGCATCAAAATGAATTTCAGTTTGTGAATCATGCGGCTCCGGAATATAGGTGATAGCAAAAAAAAACCTCAAGGAACAATTGTTGTTCTTCGGAATGTAGGAGGATTGTTGCTGAACATCTCACGGACTCTTAAATGAAGAGAAATTCTTAGATATTGGATAATGAAGAAGGGAATAGTTGATAAAAATAATGCAACAAAGAAAAGATCGACTTTTTGAGACTTGCACTACGTGTCACACAATACCTTCGTCGCTAAATTGCGAGCAAGATGAAGGGAAAGTGGAAGCGAGGAAGATCTCATAATGAATGAAATAAAAATAAAAACGTAGATGACATATAAAGAAATCACAGGAACGTAGTACAAGTGGAAAAAGAATATAAAATAGTAGCAAGCTCTTAATAGTATATAAATGACAATGATGAATAACGTAATGTGTAGAGTTAGCTGGGGAAGGTGTATTTTTTAATACACAATTTCATTGACGTGTTCCCTTATTAAAATTTGTTTCCCTATTTTACAAATGTAAGAAAGAAGGCGATGGTAATCGCTCCGAGAAGATTTAAGTGTACACCTCTCAAAGTCTAGATACAAATGTTCTATCGAACATTTTGCATTTCTTTCTTTTTTTAGTATCTATTTATTTCTTTTGAGTTTGAAAAAAAAAAAAATGAAAACATTTTTATACTCTACATATTTGAGGTTAACTGTAAAATTATTAATTCTTAGTATTAGCTCAAGCGAGCACTAATTCGGAAAATTAACAATTATCTCGTTATTAATTATATGTGATCCTACGTTTCGGATTTTGAAAATTTCTACCGGCGGGGAGTATTAATTTTTCTACATTAACATTTTTACTCCGGGGATTTTAACAAACAAATATAAATAACGAAAATGTCTAAATTTAATTCGATCCGTTTTATACAAGTATCGTTATCGACTTTGGCTTGACTGATGGAAATTTTAACATCCGTCTCTGTTTAAACGCTCGAATGATTTACTATAAAAGAAAACTTATCATCACCCGGTGTACGTTTCATCTTAACCGACTTGATAAGTCGAACCTGCAACGCGACTGATTTGCGGCGTGAAATGAGCCCGAAACAAGACAAAACGTAATTAAAGATCTAAAATATTCATCAGCAAGCGTAAATTCCGCAATTTTTAAATTACCGAAATAAATTAAAAACGAACAGAGTAGTAATCGAAAATTAAAAAAAATTAATTTTTTTAGAAACTTGAAAAACTATAACAAAATGATAATCGTAAAAATTTACGCAATACTTTTTTTTGTCTCGTTTTATTGGAATTTTAAACAAATTCTAAAACGAGTAACAATTTTAAGTGAGGAGTAATAAACGAGAAAGCGCTACGGCTGGATTATTAGAAAAATAAGAATTACTAATTATAAAGTAAAACACGTTAAGCGACTGATATATAAAATTATATGTTAGCGGATGAAATCGAGATCGCCATTTTAAATAGCTCTGAGGAGTGCTAGTCAGTGGCGTATTCCGGAGATTTGGGTATCTTAGATCTAAATACAACATTAATAGCTCCCAATTTCTAATCATCATTAGAGAAAATTCTACAAATCACCTGTTGCATATGCGGAGTCTCTGCGATACACAGGAAGTTCATAAACGGCAACATTAGCTGCACCATTAACCCTCTAAACTGAATTTCAATCGTGAAACCGCAAATGTAGCATGGTGTTTTCTACCTTACGCACTTCCTGTAAATAGCCGAAAATTATTAATATAAATTCTAACGCGGTACTCGCCATTTTGTGTATGGGGTAATATTCAATTATATTCTCATAAGACTTTATCGATAATGATACATACTAAGCCTATATTCGCTGGTTTTTAAATATCAATGTTTATAATATCTTTAAGTTATGCTTGAGGAACTCATCTATAAACACACAGACTTGGTGGGTAGAGTATGCATATCTCTTTAGCACTTTACTTTAAGTACACTTTGCAGGGAACTATCACACACACACACACGGTGTTTATTAATAATACGTTATTTCTGATTTATTTCAGCTACACACGCACCTGTGCTCACTCCTAATTTAAGCATTCTCTGCGCACCTTTATACACACATCTATTAAAAACATCATTCATATAAAAAAAAAAAAAAAAAAAAAAAAAAAAACATGCTCGTCATATGTACACGAAATTATCTCATTAGTGCCGTTGGGCTTAGTACACTGTGAATCTTAACTTCACAATCCCGACGCCCTGTCAAGGGTATGGAACTCACTTTACTTTTTACAGTAGCATATGCAAATGATAATAATGTGTGTCTATAATTACGTTTAATATTTTATGCCGGAATTTTATTAAAAATAGATTAAAAATAACATCGCTAGCTTTTTAAAAATGCGATGTTATAACGGGTTTTCAAGAATGATAATGCGGAGGAGCGGGGTTCTAATTCTCCAACCCCTTCACAGAGAAAATATTGACTTTTCTCATACTTTACCTAAAACTGTTTTGGCTAAGGATTATAAGTATTGTCAGGTATAAAATGAATAAAAAAAATAAATATATATATATATATATATATATTAATTACAACGTAATTCTTAGGCCACCCCCCATTAGAAAAAATGTCCCAATTTTATGTAATGTTTGTTATATTTTAATTTTTACCGACAGAATTTGTAAATTCTGATAACTTTATACAAAGCATAGAAGAAAAAGAAACATAAATGTAATCAAGAGTGGTCACAAGGGGCACAGTCCTTTGCGATGTCAAAATGGCCGAGTTATATACATATGTATGTATGAATTTTAATAAATTTATTAAATAGAATAATTAGATACGGAATGGGATTATGTATTAAAATGCAGATAAAAATACATTTTCCAGCGAAGCATTTCTTCTTGCATAATACTCGGGAATTTTTCGTACCACAGTTGTTTATAATTTGCGTTGTTTCGAAGTGCATTTGAAACTCTTACCACATTGCATATTCTATCTATTGTAAAAATGTATTCATTTTAAATGCGTAGCAACCAAATAATTACGCGCCTGTCTATTCCCGTTAGATTGGTTCTTTTATGAAAATTAAATTATCGAGTACTCTATTGAGTAACAACACAAAATGAACTGCAAAGTCAAAAAAAAAAAAAAAAGGAAAAAAGAACGATGCACAAAAGTGATCGGGTATGTGTCACGTTTTTCGCAGGACTCTAATATGCGTATGCTGTAGAGACAGCGCTGATAATGAAGATAGTTAGGTAAAAAAAAGGAATTGGTGACGACGGCAGATTGGCTCGATTTAATGGTTTCGGGAGTCTTTTGCTATTCCTTGAAACGAAGGCCTGTTCTGCTAGGTGACGCGGCGTGTTGCATCTAGTTCGAATAGCTTGCCTAGATGTAGAGTTGGTATATGAAATAGGACCTTGAAATATGTGCGCGATTATTATAAACGCTTCTCGACAAATACGATTGGTCGAGCTGCATTATTTATTTTAAACGCCATGTGTCTGCCTTAATAGTGTATTATGCCCGCCATGATGACTACGCTTATCAGTTTATTATTGCTAAGGTTACACTTTCACCCGATGGCAGCTACTCGACAAATGATATTATTTTTCTTCTGCTTTAGTTTCCATATTTATAAATTAACACCATCAACGAGTTTTTCGTGTTTTTTCATTAATTTCTTCTTTTTTATTCTGGTTTTCTCTTTTTTGTCTTTTTTTTTTTTACGACCACAAACGTCGCCTATTTACAATTCCGATGAATCTTAAATAGCGTAATTAATTCGAAGGTTGATCTAACGTGTACACGTAATATATTATACGTAATGTCGCTTCCAATATTAATGCAGAAAATTAAGAAGCGACCGATGACAGATATTCCGAAAATAACTGCTAGCTCGACTGCACTCTTCGCGATGCCTTCTCTATAGAAATAAATGACAATTAGCTCAGGGGTTCAATTTTCTCCCACGCCACTTTTTTGTTTCGATAATCCTGAACGGAGTAATTGCAACGGTCGAAACATTTTAGAGTTGCCGAAAAATGAGATTTATTGCATTTTATTAAGAAAAACAAAAAATTAATTTCCCCGTCTGAAAAATACTACATTTACCGGTGCTAGCGTGATTTTATTAACATCAACTGCGTTTCGAATCATAAAATCTGTCGTAATACGATCATCCCTAAATCTTCGCTATAAACCATGTATTATGGACATTGTAAATAGCATCATTTAATATCGAATAATATTTATCTATCTGTATATACATATAAATATATATATATATAAAACTCGACCCTCCATGCCTCGCAAGGGGCTCCACCCCTTTGGCCCCGCCGGGGAACATCCCCGGGACCGCCAGTTTTATCACTTCTGCACTTCGCATAGAACGAGGAAAATTGACAACGTCATTCTTACTCCGACCTCCACTACTTTTTCTGTCCCAACTTTGTCTTCTTATATATACAATATATGTAATGTTTTGGGACAAAATGAAACGTTTTGCGGCAAAAAAGCCTAAGTATGACATTGACATTAATATATATATATATATATATATATGTGTGTTTATGTGTTTGCGTATACATATATATATGCCAGGGAACAAAATACTAAATTGTACATAGCTTTTATAGATGTCAAAAAAGCTTTCGACTCAGTGAGTAGGGACGTATTATGGATGTGTTTAGAAAGCATTGGATGTCCACCAAAGTTGCTTAGAATAATACAGCAGTTGCATAATGGCATGAAAACTTCTGTTGTTACCGATACCGGAATCTCAGATCCATTCGATATAAATACCGGAGTCAAACAGGGCTGTGTACTGGCACCAATGTCGTTTCATTTTTACATAAGTATAATCCATACTGCCTTCAGACAACATACCTGTAATACCGGTGCAAGAATAAAGTTTCGCTTCGATGGTGGTCTATACAATTTAGCCAAATTCAATTCAAAAAAAGCGACTAAACATTTTACGATCGAAAGCCTGCAGTACGCGGACGACTGTGCTTTAATTTGTGAAAAGCCCGATATACTACAAAATGCCATAACTTACTTGGAGAAAGCATATCGTCAATTCGGCCTAAGGGTTAATTGTGGAAAAACTCTGCAAGTAAACATAAACGCTAACGACATAGCTGATCTATATATAGAAGACAAAAAACTGAGAAATGTAAATACCTTCAAGTATCTTGGAAGTTATGTAAGCAAAGACGCGAACTTAGATGACGAAATTGCTTATCGAATTAGAAATGCAAATTCGGCGTATGGCAAGCTTTCGCAGAGGGTTTTCAAAAATAAAGACTTAAGTACAACAACTAAGGTTGCAGTATACAAAGCTATAATACTGCTAACATTATTATATGGAAGCGAAACATGGCCGATCATGAAAAGACACATCAAAAAGTTGGAGGTCTTCCATCAAAGTGTAACAAGAAGAATACTGAAAATAAGCTGGAAACACCATGCCTCAAATGAAAAGGTGCTAAACCTAGTAACAGTTCAGTCTATTGAACAAATCCTGGCTGTAAGGCGCCTGAGATGGGTTGGACATGTAATACGAATGAAAGATGACCGCATACCAAAGAAAGTGCTATATGGCGTATTAGAAGCTGGAAAGCGACAAGTTGGTAGACCTAAGTTGCGCTATAAGGATGTACTGGCAAACGATTTAAAAACTATGAAAATAAACCCAAGGAAAACTGAGTGGGAAACAATTGCACAGAACAAGAACGAATGGAGATCCATTGCGGAGAATATAATACAGGAGCTAGAAATGGCACGTAAAAACAAGAAAAAAAAAGCAACGTCAATTAATCATGGAGCGTCCACAAGTAGCCAACATCAGACAGTCTGTCATATATGTGGCTTCCGGGCAAGTCATCGTATTGGCTTAGTGTCCCATCTTCGACACAAACATCAATAGCAGTAAAGCAGCACTCATACTCGGCAACGAGGGAGATAGAATAATAATATATATGTGTATGTGTTTGCGTATATATATATATGTGTGTATTTATTTATTTATTTTAAATTTAAAAAAAGTAAATAAATATAGATTCTTTAAATACACAATACTATTATTATTTATTTAATAAAACAACACTGACTAGTTTCGGATAATTGTATCCATCTTCATAGTAATATATAAAAACAACTAAAACTAAAAACAACAAATAAATAGATCCGTCAACATAAAATAATTTCACCATTAACTAATAGAATTTGAAACAATTTAATATAAATCGCAATTAAAATATGAAAATCGAAAATGTAAAGTTTTAAAAAATTTCAATTTATTTCAAAAACTTCATAAAATATCACAACGGTATGAAAGAAAATCACATTTAATATCGATTCTTTATTAATTTTTTTACAATTGCACCACGCGTCGTATCTTGTGCATGAATGCTAATACTGGCATTATGTTCAAAACTCAGCGTCACAACTAAACTATTGTTTTTTTTTTTTTGTCATTTTCTTAAATTACTCAAAATAAATCTATACTACGGTAAAACCGTATTAGTCGAAATTCCAATGAGTAAATAGCACACAGACTATTTGTTCAGGTGTAAAAAAATTCTATCTAATGACATTCTCACGCTTACAGGGACGGCCGTTTGTTTAAGAAATGTTTTTCTTTCTTTTAGCGCGGGTATGTGTTACGGCGAGAGGTTAAGAAATTGGTCAAAAATTTGCGTGGCTTTTTTTTTTCAAAACTTACAGATGCTGCTTGAAATTAGGAATTTTCCCGAACGAATGAATTAGAATGTGACTGTTGCTAGTTAGTAAGATTGGCAAAAAGGAAATATTTACAGCAGATGATGAATACGTTCTCGTTAGTAGCGCGCGAAAAATCGTTTAGTAAATTCATGAGAGCTCCGATGTTTCGCAGGATTTATGCAGGACGTTAATTGATTTATTTACGGTGAAATTTCCAATTCGGATACTTCTTACGTACACTGATTACAATGGCTTCCACCTTCTCGGATAGAAATAAATTAATTATCAGCATACTTGGACTCGATGATTATTCTCTGCTTCTATCAGAATTATATTAAAATGTCGTTATTTCTCCGAAAAGGTCAATCGATTAGAACCTCGAAGTAAACTAATTGAAAGAAAGAAAAAAAAATGGAGATAATTCTGATGGGGCAAGAACATACAAAGCCCGATCGGCACTCTTGGCTCTTTTTATATTCTTGGACAATGGAGTGAACAACTGGTAACCATTTTGCAGTACATACGAAAATGCGTTTCCGAGTAATTTCATCAATTGGTGAACGCAAGCGAAACTGGCCAGCTGGTAACTAATAGGTGACCACTAAGATACCGAACGAATCTTACAAATGTGAATAATTTCAACCCCAGCATGGTTCTTATCTTTTCCTCTATGCCAGACGATCGTATCTATTAATCTCTTGTTCATTTTCTCCCGAGCCCGATAAACTCTCTAAGAAGTACGAAAGCAGAGATGACACAGTTCGAAAAAGCACGAATTATTATTCGCTTTTACGGGAAAATTATGAACCGCTTCATCGAGGCCATTTTATTTGCATAATTGAGACTCTATATGTTAATTATTTTTAGAAAAGAACAACACATTCGGCGAATTTAATTTATCGAAGAGAAATTAAATTACTAAGAAATAGAAATAAAAATTAGGCAATTAAATATAATACGATCAATTAAAAATGTACACTTGCACAACGATAAATTCAAAAAATCATTCCCGTTTTGATAATATTAGCGTGATATACTTTTTTTTTTTGCCGCAGTACTTGTCTTATCATGTATACGAGTGCTTAAAACATGTTTATCCGTCGTTATTGCCCTTTTCCGAAACTTTAAAAAAAACCTCAGAAACTTTCCACCCCTTTTTTGTTATTAGACATATTCCAATTTCGATGGTCGTTTTTCTAAGAAAAAAAGCTCCCACAATGAAAAAATATCTCTGCCGTGATATATTAACGATCATCTGATTTCGAGTTAGTTTAGCTTCTAGGCCATCGTTATATATCTATTTTTAGCTTCTATAAAAGGAAAACAAAATTAAATCGGTGTTTATTTTTAATGTACGCCTCGATAGCGATGAACACGGTCAGGATAAAAAAAAAAAAAAAAAAAGTTAGAAATGAAAAATATTTTCCTATTAAATGAAATAATACTTACAAGCAACAGGATGGTACTAAAAAGTTCTCTGATTAAACGCTGCTAATTTTAAGACAATTGCTATCAGCTGACCATACGTAAAATGATTTTTCAAATTGTAAACGAATAAGTAATTTTGGGAACGACTAAAGTTGCTAAAGATTGCTTTGTTATTTAGATTATTCGTCGGAAAAACGTTGATAATAAATAGAAAAAGCGATGAAAATCTAAGGACGACGCGACAGCAGCCACAGAAATAAATTTTAACCTTTGAAACATCTAACGAAATTGAACTGTAGTACGCGAAAAAATGAATTAATTAATAACGCACGCAAAAGAAAAGCCCCGCAAAATTTAATAATTACTACTCAGGAAATTTTCAAAAATTCCCGCTCGTCGAGAACATTTGCAACTTGAATCCAAAAGTTTGATAATAATAATCGTATGAAAGGGTTTTCGATTTCATTACTAATGATTTTTTTCAAAATACTCGTAGTTATGGTACATGCACTATTCGATCCTCGACTAATTGTAAGTGGGTGCCAAATAATATTCATCTATAATTCTTATGGAAAGGTCGCGCGGTTTTTATTAACTCATTCTATGAAATAAATGCCTTACAAACACGACAAAAAAAACAAAAAACAAAACAAAAGCTATATATGTATGTTTATTCCGTACAAAAACGTTATTACAAATTAGACGTTACACAATTTTTGGTATTAACCCTAACATAAATATATATGTAATATACAGGTGTCCACTTTATTAATATCACTATATGATGTGTACATTACACATTACACTTACGTGTACCGCTACGTACACACCTGTTCTTTGTGTGGGCAAATTTTAGCGGTTGATTGCGGATGCGGGATATTAACAAATGGGAGATGGGTAAAAGACGAGTGGGTGTGTTAAAAGGATTTTTTATATCCTTTGCGAAAGAAATAATAAATGGGATGAAAACAATTTGACTCCCAACGCTACCCCATGCCAGGAGGAAGCCTTTAGCTGATAAACAGTACAGGACGCGCGCGTGCCACTACGTATTAGCACACAACCATTCGCTCACACGCACACGGAGAGTGGCGCCGAGCCAGCGTACGACAATACAATGACAGAACGATGTGTAGGGTGATATTTGGCTGGCGCGGTAGCCGGCTCTTAGGGCGCTCGCTGCTAACTTGTGCCTGGTGCCTTCTCGGCCGAAACTTTCCTCGCGGGCCCTCTTTATTGATCTGACAGCGTTTATCTCTTTCCTTTTTTCACTCTCCTTTTCATCCTCTCTCATCTATCATCAGCGCCGCTTGCATTCGTTTGACGATTGTACTCGCTACTCGGCGTTTCGCTTAATATAATAAATATCTCACCTTAATTTTCATAATATAAAGCATATACGCAAGTTACACGCTGCCCCACACACAGCTAAACATATACACAATACCCGTCACACAGCCACACGCACACACATACACACACGTCATGGGCGAAGATTTAGGCGAGCAACGTGCCTTTTAATTCGTTCGCTCGCAAAGGAAGAAATAGCGAAAAGCAAATAATAATGCAACTTTTATTATTATACACTTGAGAGTTTAGTTGACCTAAATTGTTATTTTGCCCCATCTGTCGAGCTCGCAACTGCCAAAGAAAATCTAAAGGTCACCTCTCTATTAATTTCCGGTTATTTGATCTTCCCTGATTCCGCGTCCTATTGTCTACGCGCTGGTCTGATACTGATATTATAAAATCAGATCTAAGGCGTCAGCATCCGTTCTTTATTGGAGACAGTTTTCAGATGTGCAAGTTGGCCCGAAATATTTGTAATATCTTCGTTTTGTGCGATGAGGTGTGTGTGTGTGTGTGTGTGTGTGTGTGTGTGTATTTGGAGAACATCACAAAGCGATGGTTTTACCATCATCGTCCCCTATTGTCGAGATAGCATCACACACACACGCACACACACTACGTAGAATTTGTCATTTTTTCCCCCTCTTTTGAAGAAATACTTGAAGCTTTAATTTGCCCCGTGATCTCTGTATAATTATTATCTAAAAATTATAAATTTAGAAATATTTTTTTTTTTTAAATGTTACGAAATTCATCTATTAAGAATTGGTTCACCCCAATGGTTGATTATCTGCTGATGCTTCTGTCTCTCCGTTGGTGTAATGCAATCACTAATAATAATATGTTATGTACAACAGAAATACTTTTTACAGTGAGTACTCGGCGCAGTGTTAGTGTATATTGTTCAGCAGATGACCTTCGCAATAGAAATATTTCTCCAAGCCTTTGATTCATTATTTTTTTCGTTATATATATATATATATATATTTTCAAGCGGTGTACTAACTCAAATGTTTTGAGCCAGTTCATCAATTGGGCAGTTTCCATCAATTTCTGAATAGTATCTGCAGGAATACACACCTATATCTCGGTTTTTTAGTTAAATATCTCTTTGGATTTTTAGACACAAAAATGGCGAGGAGACAGTGATTAACTATTCTAAATTATTTCAAATTGTTTTCTTTTCGGCGAATTCGATCTATTACTAGTTCAAAAAAGACGCTAAGCTCTAAAAAAAAATAAACGATGAAATTAATTAAATAATATTTATCGGTTAATTTAATTAATATGAATAAAAGTTTCCCTTTTACCAGAAAATAAGCATGCTTAAAAATAAACTTAATTTGACGTTAAATTCACACACGGTATTCGGGTAATTTATTATCATCTTCCAATGTTAATAATAATTTTCATAATAATAATAATAATAATAATAACAAACGTTTTATTAAAAGCGCGAGGCCATGTCGAAAAATGTTATTATACAGTGCTTTTCGAATAAATTTTAACAGTCAGCGAGTGCTGATGCGAGAGCATAGGAGTCATCGACCCAGCTTCTCAATAGTAACACCTTTCCGCACCGAGATGCACATTTTGAATTGAGCTAAGACATTGAAGTAATTTTGACAAACGCGAATAACAACGTGCATTCTTCCGTAGCCCGGTCAATTCACAACCTAAATCAATGATACGATTACGATTCATTTTAAAGATGAAACTACACTGCTTTGTTTGATTGTATTTTCCGTTTTTTTTTTTAAAAATAAAATTCCTGCTCCGATGTCCTCGTGCAAAAAAATTCCATTCCAGACTTTGATCGGATATTTTCATACTTTGCCAGCACTCGCTTCTTTCATATCCATTTCAATCTACTCTTCTAGCTTATCTCTTTGCTATCACCTCCATTATATTTTTTTTTCATTTTAACTGGGTTTGTCAGCAAGGACATTAACCCAAGAAATGAGAAGATAGAGCAATACATTTCTATTCTTATGCGTTTAAGGATAAAAGAACTTTGTTGCCTTCCTTTAGTTTTTGTCTTATCGTCTTCCTTTCAAGCTGTCCTCTTCGTATTGAAGCTGTCTGCAATCGCGAACGTGTTTTTTTTTACAGATAAATCCCGTTTTCACCCCCGATGAGCATGCTCTCAGACTATCAAGACACGCTGATTGAATTGGCCCTTTCTCGTCCGTATTACTTCTGGGAAGGAGATGCCATTTACTGCTCAGAAAACGAAAAAGAAAAAAAAATATTAAAGAACAAAAACTAAAAAAAAACTGATAATAGCAATTGTTCTTAAATATTAAAATACTTTATTGGCTTACTAGAGAGAGAAGTACGGTAACAATAAGCGCGCGAAGAATTATTTCTTTTTCGCTGGTAAACAAATGAAACATGAACAGTTGGGCGAGAGGTGTTTTGAAAAGTTAAAAGTTGGCTCGCTGTAATAAGCGATAACTAGCGAACAGCTATGCATTTCGCCGAATGTATTTGTAATCAGGTTTTAAGCGAAAAGAGAGAAAAAGAACGAAAAAATTACGAATTTATACTTTTGTTTTGACTTGAAAAATTTTCAACCAGAGAAATCATTACTTACTTTTTTTTCTTTTTTTTTTCTCTACTTTTGTTACATGCTTTCTCATTTGATGACGCAGGACATAAAAATACGACTGTGTCAATTAGCATCAGGGGGAGATGTAAGGGTAGAACGAAGTAATTTGACGGCAGCGCGGAAAAATAATGAATCGTTTCAAACAGGTCGCTTATTGCAATACATATAGTCGTATAGGACATATCTGCTACGTAATGTGAACTAAGTGCATGAGCACATTAGCGCACACGTGTAGCAACTCTTTTGATCATGCACATAAAACTAGATTTCTTTATGACAGAACGAACATTTTTAATTGTTTTTTCCTTTGTTCTTTTCAGATTTTATTCCGCTGTTCAAAGATCACATACGACTACTTTAAGCAAACGCAGAAGAAATAAAATAAATTATATATTTTTTAATTTAATATACATATATATATATATATATATATATATATATATTAATTTAGTACAAAAATATCTTTTGACTATTTCCAGCAAAAAGCACACCTTTCTCTATTTCGTTAAGCAGCTGGATTTTAAATTGGAAGATTCGTATAAATGGCTCAGACGAGAAACGATCACTTTTGTGTCCTAGTGTACTTTTTGTATATCGCTAACTTATCATTTGGAGAAAAATCGATGTAAAATTTACAAAAGGGAATTATCGAATATTTTTTTCATTTATGAAATTCCTATTTCGTGATGAATTATTTTATTTATATACTGACACTTTTTAGGTTTATACTAAAAATACGTGAAAAATAACGAAGCGTTTTTTTTTTTTATTTTTTTCGTAAAATGCCTGGACACTTTATATTTAAATGTTGAATTTTTCCTTGATTATGCTAGTGCGAAAAAAGTAATTTTGTATTAGACGTTTTATACAATATAAGCCAAATGCTAAAAATTATGTAAAGAGCAAAAAAAAATGTCCACACGTTATTCCTTGTAATTTCGAGTAATATTTTTTTTTGATTAATTTACAGTCGAATAACACAGAATTTATAAACAGTTTAACTAAATATTATATAATAATACGTCTCTAGTCAAAGAAAAAAAATATCGGTTTTTTCACATATTTGGCCTAAAACCGTTCTATATTATATGAAATATGGCGGTAATATTGTTGAAACACACGCAGTGTATTATAGGAATTAAAATAAAAAAAGAAAAAAAAAAATACCGCCGTTATAATTAGGCTTGTAACCATATTTTACACATTAAAACGCAGATAAAAAATACTAACACGATAAACATATTTGAAAATTTTTAGGACCGCAATTGTTTATAATAAGAAGTACGCTTATATTTGAAACATTTACAAAACAGAAGTTACACCTAGGCCTGGATTAAGTGTATGAAATATTAGGGACCGTTTTCGGAAGTGACAAAATTATCAGTTTTATAGAATAACTAAATTTTCTCGTTAATTTTTATTTTAATTATATTATTTTTAATTCTCGAATTAACATATAATTATTAATGTAAATAAAACTAAATATACAAACAATGGGTAGAATTTTCGATGCCAAAAATAAAATATATATATATATAATTTTAAACAACGAATTTTTCAGAAAATTTTAACCAAAGATTTGCATGAAAGGATAGTGCGTGTGCGTGTGTTGCGCGTGTACACACGCACACACATTCATACACACATTTCCTAAAAAAACGTAGATTCCGACTCGTTATATCTTTAAACAAATTTCTGATACGTTTTACGAAACTCGAAATTTTACTATTACAAAATGAATAGAAAATTATTAAAAAATAAATGTATTAAAAAATGCACTTGCTCTTGTAAAAAGTTACTTCTATTTATTTAAAAAAAAGTTTATGTATGTGACAAATGATAGATAAATTTATCCATTATATGTCGGATGTCTCTTGGGGGTCCCTTTATAAGGCGGATCCCCTTCCCCCGAAATGTCTGCGAAATCTCATAACTGCTCGAATTAAATGGACCGAAATTCTGAATAAATTAATTGCTTTTCAATTTTTGACGAAAGAAAAGAAAATTAAAATTTTTATGAATTCTATGGAAATGACTATTTTTTATTTGTTTTTATTGTAGTGTTAAAATATTGTGTATTATATATATATATATATAAACATTTTCGTAAACCCCACCCTCCACCACGCCCGAAATTTTGGTCTAGATGCGGCCTTGTAAACGATACATCAAGATACCATGTGTTTGCGTTCTTATATTTCACGTCAAAAATATGGAGAAATAGCTCGCTGAGAAGTCGAACATGCGCGTAGTTGAGTTGGACTTTATTAAACGTACGATCTACGCAGTTTGCAGGCGTCACAATCATACTATCGTCTAAATCACATTCAGATTTAAAAATAATCGATATACGCCAAATTTTTTTAATGCGCAATTTATAACAGGGCACGCGTTTATTTAAGGTATATTTATATAAATTTAAGATTTCTTAAAACTGTGTAATATGTAATTTTAGAGATGATGTTTTTCATATAGTACTGCAAGGATGCAATAATAATAATAATAATAATAATAATAATAATAATTCCTGCCTCTTGACTTATTTCTCATCGGAAGGGCTATCCTAAGTGAATATAGAATCACACTAAACTTAAACAATGTCAAATCACTAAAATTTATGCAACACAATACCCTAATCACAGATCTTGGCACCAAGCCACCAGTTATCAAACTGAAAACCTGTCTTAAAAATATTTTAATTGACATGTGGCAGTTGCGATGGGAGAGGGAGATTACAGGCAGAAAAACCTTTTTTTTTTTCCCTAACATTCGGCAAAAACTTAAATTGTCAAACCTTGCAATAACTTTCTCCAATGCACAGGTACTCTCTGGACATGGAAACTTCGGAGAATACCTAAATCGATTCAAGATTAAATCTATGCCACATTGTCAGTATTGTGAACGAAATGAAACTGATGATATATATTATACTATTTTTAAATGTGGAGCCTTTAAAGAGCTACGACAACAATACAAAATTAGTGAAAACACCCCACTTCTACTGAATACTCAAAATGCAAAACACCTCCTAGAATATTTCCATGTTACTATGAAAAAGAAACTGACACTAAACCCGCAAGTACCTGATCAATCCTCTCCTAGTTAAAATATATCATAATAAGTGAATTATAAATCTCAGTAACTTTGTATGTAAATATTATTTTGTTACATTCAGTGACTATGTATTATCATCACTGATGTAACACATGTTTATAACTATTAGCGTTCGTAATAACATTGTATTTATTTTATGCGTATATATATTATTAAAATAAAATTGTCCCATCGGGAATATCCGAAATGGGGAAAATTGGAATAATAATAATAATAATGGGCACTCTGTAATTATGATATAAAACAATTTATACAAAATTATTTTAATGAATTTAACAAATTCGCAATTGAAGAAATAAAATTCCGAAAAAATAATTTATTATTAAGTAAGTAGTGAAAATATAGTATATATTGTAAAAAACTGTGAAACGTAAATTAATATAATACCAAATACTTAATTGGAGATGAGTTATATTAATTCCATTATTATAATAAATATCAGTATTTTAGTAAATAAATGTACCCTACCCGAAGTTTCGAGAATAGGGGGGGGGGGAACTACATTCTCCGACACCATCAGCAGGGGTGAATAGCAGCTACCTGAAGTATAAAAATTAATAAAATTGAGTCCCGAACCGTATCGAGACGTTTTGTCTCGTATTTTAAGTATTAATTGACTTGTAAAATATTCTCCATCGAAAAGAAAAAAAGTGTTGAAAGATGAACAAAAAAAATAAAGTCACTTTCGACTTTTATATCAGAGCTAATCGAGAAAAACCCGATCAACACAATTTTCTGTATACAGATAGCGTCAACAGCGCGGTTTGCGCGTCGTTGCCAAATTAGGCAATGGTTTACGCCGAGTGCGTCATGGCCGTTGCAGATAATAAATTCTCTTTTTTCCCCTTTTTTTCGAGATGGGAGGGGGTGACTGTGGGCATTAACCCACACGCTTGTGAAATTTTTGGAAGTTTGCGAGAGCGCGATATTCTACCTGAACGAAACACAACTAAACTAACCAACTGCGCCACACGGTGGCAATAAACTCGAAGCGGGCATTCTATTATTTTTTTAAGGCTCGCAGTGAATTCCCGTATCTAAATGAGTTTCTTAAACTGCGAATTTCACCTTGAATTGTATGCCAGCAGCGCGCACCTTCATTTAATAGAGGTGTGAGCTTTTGATATCGGCCAAAGAGACGTGTGCATGTTACAACGGTTAATTTGAAAATCATGTCCAGTGAGGAACCACAATATTCAACAACCCCATCTGTAAAACCGAACTGAAATATTTCGTTTTCAGAGTGAAATATTTAGCTGAAATAATGACAAAGAGTGGATAGGAAATATTTTTAAACACTAACTCATTAAAAAGTACCGTTAATTAATTATGTTTTTTCGAGAATATTTAACGTATGTATTAGTAACGACACGGCGTACTTTCTTTCTTTCTAGCTGAAAATGTCCAAAAAAGCGTTTTGAATATAATTATGTTTAAATCCCCATTTTAAAAGCGTTTTTGTAATTATTTATTAAATAATCAGCGAACAACCGAGAGAGTAGGTACATTTCATTTATTTAATTGTGACGTCTGATATTTTTTTGTATCATGATAAAATTACATCGTGGGGACGCAAGAGTAAACAAAAAAAAAAACGTCATTTCTTCCTTTTATGCAGTTTTTATTAATGAAACAAACTCATCATTTACGAGACTGCCTTGCGTATTTACTCGAATTCAAAATAAAGAAGTTTTATATGGGCAAGAATTTAATATCTACGATGACTCTGCACCAATCATAAAGAAATTAGACAATTTGCACGAAGACGGGTGGTCATCATCTCACCGGACAGAATCGTATTACATTCGATAGGGAATCGTAAATCTAGCTGTTGATGGTATATGAAAACATGGAAAGAGTGGTATGCGTATTTATAAATGAGACATATTTTCTCGTCGGGACGGTTCGTATTCCATTGGCGACAGTGATTTATGTAGTTTGTATGTCAGTTGGGATAATGCACTGCGGTACTGTATTTGTTTTTTTTTAACCTGCCGTTGAATATAAGTAATGTGCGAATCGAGAAAAATCCTGTGCATTAACGATATTAAATAACGAGGTCTGATATTTTAATAGCCAGCAATGTTCTCTTGATTAAAAAAGATATCTGTCGAATATTGTGCTAATAAAACTGGTGTCCACATTGGCGAACGAACAAATAGTATCCGGTTTGGAGAAGCGCGATAGTTTGAATATTATGGATAGTTGCTTTTCAGATTAAGCGGGCGAATGATAATTTAAAATTCGCAATTTCGATGTTTATAGAAAAGGATTTAAATATTTTGATCGACGTTAAAAAATGATGGAGCAATCTCCATTTTTGCCCGATAACAATATAAATCTACTTTGAACATCTAAAAATTCCGCTGTAATTTAATTTCCACTTTCCTTCCTTAAAAGAACTTTTGCATCCGTTTGGAAAGTTATTCCCCGCGACGCTTTACGCATATCAAAATATTATAACATTAGCGAAATTAAAACTCTCCGAAGAAAAGACTTTGTTATTTCTCGCGAATGGTTTTTTTTTTTTTTTTTTTTTCTTTTTCGGGCTCATCAACTCTAGGCGGACCTTACCCAGAAACGATCGGAAGAAGATTCAACCAATTACAACTTAATTCCATCGGAAACAACTGAAATAAAGGAACCAATGACAACAGAGACACATTGAGAGAGAGAAAGGATAGGATATAGGAAATACGAACAGGATTTAGTAAATAAGGTAAATAAAGAGAAGAGTGTTCTGCCAAAAGAGGACAATAAGAGGAAACCAGAGAGAGAGAGAGACAAGATAACGGGAAGAGGGGTCAATGAAGTGTGTAATTAAAGCGTAGGCGAGTGATAGGAGCAATAACAGAACGTGGAAGAGAAGGGAATTCTGAAAACCAAGCATTAGCGGGAAGGTTAGATAGAATTGAGAGGTAGTAGAAGGAATGATTATCGATAAAGCAGGAATATGTATCCGACCGTGTTAATGGTTTACCGTAATAATACGTATCTCGCAGTGCGATTGAATTATGAAATATAGCTCGAAGACATGTTGTTTTGAATGTGTTATTTCTTATTATCACTCTTTTTTTTTTCTTCAACATACTTAAGAAATGTGTAAGGTCTTCTATTCCCACTATTTTTTATTATCCCATTTTTTTTATGTTGTAAACTTTTCTCGATTTTTTTCTTTTTTTTTTTTTTTGTTATTTGAAATAAGTTGTGGGTCTCACATGGTTAATTTAGCCCGTTGTGTGAGTGCCCGACACACTTATTAACGTTTATTCTAAGTATAGAAAATTACAACTCTTCTCCGCAGTTTCTTCCACAATTTTTTTCGATGATTGATTTTCGTTAATTATTTCAATTATTTCATACGTCGGAAAATCCCGTTCACACGATTTTTTATACGACATTTCTAATATTTGTTAAATATTTTAAAAAGTCCTACAAAACAAAACCGTATTATCGAAACGTAAGTATGTTCCGTTTCGTTTTTGTTTGTTTGTTTCTTTTCAATTAAAGAAATATTAGATTGTGGCGCTTAACAAGTCAAGGTAGTTCCGTGTAATTTACCATTAAATTCAAAACCATTTCAGGCAAGGCGTGTCGTGTAAATGACCCAATAATTCCGAAATGAATCCTAATTTTTGAAATGAACATTTCTTTTTTTCAACAACGCAAGTTACTAATTTGCCGCGGCAAAAAAAAAAAAAGATTCGAACGATTCGCTTTCACATTCACTCTCTTCAACCATATTCTATCGATCGTGTTCGGCTTTCTGCATATCTGCTCGTAAATTAAGACACTTCATATCTTTCCAAGCGCTTTTTCCGCATCTTTATCGACGGCTCTAAGAATGGCGAGGGCGTAGTTCGTACTTTTAACTTTCCCCCTCTCTTTATTATTCTAAATTTTCCAAACCGTTCTACTTTTACTGTATGTTCACGGCTGAGTCAACTGCTGATTTATGCTACTGTCATCCCCTTCATAAGTGGGATCTTCAAATGCCTCATACTGTTTCCGATTCTAAAAGTGTCCTGCAAGTTATTTTTTTGTCTCTTCCTTCATACTGTTCAGCTGCATTATTCTTTCAAGTTGTTTCGCTATAAACTTTAATTTTTTTTTTTTTTTTTTTTGATTCCTACATTATACCTAGTCATTCCGATGTTGGGGGCAGTGACGCTGCGAACAATCTTGCTTGCTCGGCCACTTTCAGTGGTCGATTTCTGGACAAATTCTAGAACACCTTCAGTTCTTACCTTGAACCTGCTATTCCAGCTGCGGTTTGATACTTACCCTTCCTAGTACCCCAATTGCTCCTCGCATTAAGTACAATCTCTTGTACCCCCAGATCTTCAAGTATTTCTTTTTCTGGGCCGACCTATTATTAATTCCATTGTACGACACGGAATCGATTAATTTTTCTCGTCTCGTTACATTTCCACTTTTCTTAATTCTCATTTCCCGCTTTCTTGCACAACTCCGATTGTCCTTTTTTGTTTTTATCGATGATTCTAATCGCGTCTCTTTGAATTCAGCCGCACGTTTGTAGGACTTTCCAGCTACTCTAGTAGCGCCCTCCAAAAAAAAAAAAAAAAAAGGTATTCTTGGTTTTTTCTTAGAACACGCAAATCTTCCAATTTCAATTGTCATTTTTTTTTTTTTTTGTTTTGTTTTTGGGCTCTTCAACCAGGGACCTCACCTAGAAACAATAGGAAAAAGAGTTAAATAATTATCAAACTTAAACCGACTAGAAATGGCAAAACCAAAGGAACTTTTATTTATTTATTTATTTATTTATTTATTTATTTATTTATTCGTATGTCTACGGGTATCAAAAATGGGTCAAAATCAGCGAAAAAGTTACTATTACTAAACGTCTTAACCAATAATTAAACAGAGATCAGTATCGCATATGAATTTTCGCGTTTACATCGTCACCAACTATATGTTATATATTCTTATACGTGTTATACTGTAACGTCAAGATTTTGTAGCCACTCTGTCGCTAGGCCCGTCAATTTGATAATCTAACTAATGGCAGGAACAACAAACCGAGAAGGAAAGGACAGAATATAGGAAGCATAGTAGGGAACAGGAAGCCTTAACTTTAAGAGGAGTAAATGAAGGGACGAGCGTTCCGCAGAAAGAGCAGAACACTCAGACAACTGCGCCGTTAGGTGTAGAAGACAATAAGGGGAGAGAAAACCAAAAAGAGACGATAGCGGGAAGAAAGCAATGAAATGTGATTGAAGCGTAGGTGAATAATAGGGACAATAACAGAACGTGGAAGATAAGGGAATTCCGAGAACCAAGGATTAGTAGGAAGGTTAAGTTGAATTGAGAGGTAGTAGAAGGAATGATTATTGATAAAGCAGAAAGGGTACATATCCGATCAAAATTTAAAGTGAAATTTCTTACATAAGGATAATAGATTAGTACTAGGGATCTTTTTAAAGTAAGAACGGAAGCGGGTAGCAACCTGAGCCATCCGCCATTTCGTTACGCTCGATGATGACACCAACAGCCTATAGCAAATCAACGCGGATAAAGTGATGAAAGGAAAATAGCAAATCAACGCGGATAAAGTGATGAAAGGAAAGATTGTATATGAGAGATCTCATACGAAGAATGATGAAGTCTGAAGAGGTAAACTGATAGCCTTGGAGTCAGATACTATCAGATAGTCGGAGAAGTTACAGTTAGAGGAAATATAAATAATCGTAAATAGGATAGTTATTAATTCATTTGTGAAAATTATCGAGGGCTTCTGTAATAAACTGAATTTCTCTCCGATTGTGCCATTTTTTAAAATTTCGCTATACTTATTAACTGTTCACACCGTCATTTTAATACAAATTTCGATTTACGATGTCCTTGTTCCTGGACACCAACACCATCTTAGTATGAATTTTCCTGGAACTCCTTAATAAATCATTATTATGATAGCACTTACTTTAACCTTTCCGCAGTTGCCGGAAGTAGGAAATTTTATATCTTAAAATTTTCACGAAAAATACCCCCTCCCCCTTTTTATGATACTTTTAACATACAAAAAAATAAGTCTCGTTAATCGTGGCATTTTGTAACTTTCGCATACGATTTAAGTCCAAAATGAATTGAATAAAACCATTTAACACAAATACGATTCTTAATAAAATCGCCGACAGACGTGCATTTTATACTGGCGAGTTCTCATGTACCGCACTTTACGACCAACATATTGTGTGTGGCAGCCGTGATCTCCCCCCCCCCGGCCACTGAAAACGCTTATTCTAGTGTCTGCACAGATTAGGACAACTAAACCCCATCATCGCAAGTTACACAGCAGTTGATCAGAGAAACCACAGTAAGTCTACGTAGGACGGTATTACTCGAACTTGTAACAGTTGCACGATTCTGAGTCTTTATGAAGTTGTTAAACTGCCTTTATAAATTCTCCCAACTTGGACATGTAGTATCCGGTGATTCCGAACTTGCAGATCAGTTAACGCATTCGTGGGTTTCATACATTAAGTAATACGAAAGTTATTGCGTTAACCCTGTTTTCAATATTAAAAGTGTATTTTACTTTGTGTGATATTTCAAAATGGCGTCATACAAATATATCATATACATCGCATTATTTGTGTTAAAGTATTCTCGCGTAAAAAAAAAAAAAATCAATTAAACAAAGATATACATTACAAATTATCATCTGTAAACCTCTACAAAGACGCCCTGCATACTTCAGTTGACGTAATAATCCGTTGTGTAAAGTGTAAATAAATGTTTCATTGCAAAACAAAGATATGTGATGTCTTTACCTATTTTTGATTACCGTATTAGTAAATAAGCGTTTTACTTAAATCCTACAAAAAATTCGATGATCACTTAAACATTGGTCGCCTCCTTTTTTTAAAATTGCTCGTTTCGTAGAATTTTTTTATCAACGACAAGGTCTTGTCAACCAATCGATTTATCTAAACTTCTAAAAACTCCTAATTCGCGAATTCCGTCAGCATCCAATTATACACACACACATATATATATATTTATATACGAGTATATATAAACAAATAATTTTTTCTCATATTATGGCATAAGAATACACATGCTACAAAATCGGTTAGATTTGTACGTTATGCTAGCGAATTTTCTTTTTCTTTTTTTTTTTTTTTTGTTTTATACCGCATATACCAGATGCTTTGTACGGACCTGTCTAAATTGTTTACACTAGCGCACACACACCTGAGTATCCAAAGAAGTGGCTCGGCAGTTAATATCAGTAAGCTTCGTTACTTGCTTCGTCAGACATCAATGTTTGTGGAAAATAAAGAAATACACCATGGAAAATGGAGGTCTCTATCTTTTTTCCAAGCAGATCTAGTTTAGTGTTAGTGAGTTTTTTTTAAGTTTCATTAAAATCTGGAATCCAGACCGATTTTGCTTTTTACGAATTAGTAGTTTTTCATATCGTTAAAGATAATTTATTTTTCATTTTTCGGGGCCATTGTTTATTAGTAAAGGAAGTATCGTAATCATGAAAAATGTTTAATGCCATATTTTAACGGATAAATCCATTTTCCCCGTCTTTAATTATTTTCGTAAACGGAGAAGAGAACGTACTGTATTCGCGGAATACTTTAAATCTCACATTTCAACCAAAATATCCATTTCGACCTCCATCCCTGGATCCATTTTAAGTTATTTTTTCGTGACGTGTCTATATAGGTATGTGTGTGTATCATGCATAACTCAAAAACGGCTAGTCGCAGAAAATTGATATTTTAAATTTAGTCTTTTAACATCTAATTGTGCACCACCGCCCTTTTTGGTTACAATGCCAAAGGAGGTTATTTCTCTTGTTTTATGGAATTGTTCTTATACCTCAAAAACGGGTACCCATAGAAAGTTTTGTATTCGGGATTACTAAAGAATTACCTCTAATCTTTGTTACATGTTTACAATTAAATTTCTTATATTGTTTATATTTATTTTATATATTTTAGCTGTGTTACTCACTCGTTTTAATGTTTAATAGTTATACAAGTTTATGTGTTGCCTACATCAGATTTTTTAAAGCGAAAAATCTGTGTCATAGCGGGAAATTATTGCTGAGATTGACTATTTTTTTTTGAAAATTCTTATTGAAATAACCCGTTAAATGAATGTATAATCAACATTTCAAGTACTTATAAGAAGTAATATTCTTTTTTTAGCGATATGTGAACGAAAAAAAAAAAACCATTAAAATCCGCCGATTTATTTTCTAAGCAAATTAGTTATTTTTTTGATTCAATGATTACATCTTAAATACGACACTAATTAAAGAAAAAAAAATTAAAATATTCGATCATTTTTCCTGTCTAAATGTTTCCTGTTCCTTTTATATTCTTGCATTTTTAACTCTTCATTTACAAGAACTGGTGTGTTCTAGTCCCGATAGAATCCCGATCTTTTAGTGTATCTTCGTCTTAATCCGCATACTTCGATTTATATACGATTTTTTTAAATTTATTTTTCCTCCCATCCTCACACCGACAGTAAGTGTCTTCCAAATCTTTTCCCTAATTCCAACTTGTCGCAATTCCGCAGAACTATTCCTCAGTTCACTGCGATGCGTCACTTGTTCTGGCATTATTTGAACTTCCTTTTATCTTTTCGGATTTTTCCGAGGAGCCTACGTAAGATCATTTTTTATTTCCATCTAACCACTTTCTGAAACCTATCTGCTCTCTTCTTTTCTCGCTTTCATTATTTTATCAATCTTCACATTATACATCCACTTATTCACACATGCGTAAATTCGGGACCACTTGATAGAGCAATCGGTTGATTCTTTCACGCACTGATTCTATTAATTTCTATAAAAAAGGAGAAAAAACATAATATTTTCTACTTCAGCACTCAGCTTGAGACTTTGATCGGATATTTACACCTGCTTTTCTCATAATCTCGTTCATCTTTCGATTCAACCTTATTCATTCTTAATTCTTCGAATGTTTTGTTATTGTTCGCATTATTTTTTAACTAGACTCTATTTTACCTTCCTCTCATTTTGCACTTACTTCGCCTTCGCATATTGCCCCCATCAATCCGATGCGATGCAGTTCTTAAATATTCACAATCGTTTCTATACTAAACACGCGTTATGTTTTCAAATTTATTTTAAACATAAGCTTCCTACCGTTTATTACTATAATCTGGTCCGTGTCCTGCTGTTAATTTCCTCATAAATCGATTATCCAACTTTCACTTCTTCCTATTTTTTTTTTTTTTTTCGTTTAAAAAAAAAAAAAATACCTTTTTAAAGAACGAAAAGAAAAAAAAATATTGTAGTAAATTCATAGGATTTGAATTAATTATACATTTAAATATTTCTACTCAATTATAGTTGTTTCCATTACACATAAATGACACAGCGAATTAAGCATTCGTGTAAATAAGTTAAAAATAAACCAGAGTTATTCTTTTTCTAATTTATGACGCTTAAGGTGATATTTAATTTTTGTCTGTAATGACGTAAAATAGAGTTCTTCTTCCGGTTAACGTTGAACAGCGCCTTTTCAAATTGGACCTATCTGCCTTTTATAACGCAATATAACGAGTTCGAGTACACTTTTAAGGACGGAGAATAAAAATACTTTGCAAGGGGGCAGGAATAACCGAAACAGAAGGAAATGAGATAATATAAGAAGCACCCATTATCGTAACGGCGAAGAATAGAAGGCCACACATTCAAATAACAAGCGATATCAGAGTCACAAAGAAAGTAATTAGATGGGGTGTGAAAAGGACAAAATGGAGTAGATGCTAATGGAAATCGAGAAAATGATGCAGCAAGGAGACTATGATTAAATAGCGAAAGCGACAAATAGCAGTGATTGTAGAGAGCGTTTAAGAGAGAGAACAAGTATCAAGAAAACCATGGATATTAAGTTGGCTTGAAGAAGGCAGGATTAGAAAATGAAGAAGAATAGAAGTTGAGCCGTAATTTGTAATGAGCGACTGAAGAAAGAAGAACAATATTATGGGTTGACCCTGAAAATGGAAGAACGGGCTATGCCACCACACTAAGTACAGCCATACTAAAAGTATTACTTTGGTAAGCAAAAGCGAGCTACAATATTATTGTGTTACTGAAAACATATGAGAAAAAATGATTATTGGCTATTTCAGACTTTGAATAAAAAAAATAAATAAATAAATAAATAAATCTCGCCTACTTCTGGACATTAAAAAAGCGGATTAATCGGGAAAAAAAAAGCAAAAAAAAAACGATAATTTATTCTGCTTTAGGAATAGGAGTGATTGGGAACTATTTGATTTTAATAGTTTCTGAGGTTAGAAATTACTTTTCGTATAATACCTGCAGGAGAAGGAAATTATCCGCAGGTAGTAACTCTTGATAGTTCATGTTTGACCGGACTTGTTTATGAATTACCGGATTAAGCTCGACTTTTCTGCAACTGTCAAATTTCCATCGAATTATCTAATCAGCTAATTTTTACAACTAAAGTTACAATAATTTACGCGGCAGGTTTTTGCTCAATTTTTTGTTTTTAAAATTTAAACCAATGAATTCTTTAATTGTTATCAGTACATCGGAAAGGGGTTTACTCGATACGCCGTATTTACATTTTACTCGACAGTATTTATTCACTTATTTACATCAAAATAGTCTTCTTCTTCTTCTTCTTTTGTATGCAGAGTATTGCGATGTATTCACTTTCCCTTTTAAATCAAACTTACACTAATGATAATACTGGATCAATATATGTTTCATACGAGTTCAAGGTATTGCGCAGATTGATTCTTCTATATTGCTAAAAAATGAAAACCGAAAATCAGTAATTAAATTTTGGCGGTCATACGTAATACATATACGAGCCTCAGCCTTTCAGTATCAACGTTTGTCTATACACTCATCCAACCGAAATAATCTCTCCACCTCCTCCAACTGGAATAAATGTATATATCCAACCCATATAATAATAATAATAATAATAATAATTCATGGCAAAGGAAAAAGGAAGAACGGGAGTAGTTTGGACCAGCGAAAGAAAGATCCGGCACGGGAAGAAGCTGATGAAGATCTACTGGAAGGAGCGGTTAAGAAATAACAGGATGTATTATAATACGCGGTCCAAAGACGGCCAAAATCGCTGAAAGAAGAATAATAATAGCTCTGAGAGTTGCGGAAATTAAAAAAAAAAAAAAAACGAAATGTGTAGGAATTACAACAAAAACCTAAAAGAACCCAAATCAAATTACACAATCTGCAGAAATTCAACAATACTTAGTATAAACAGATACAATGTCCAAATAGTGTAAGTTAATAGTAAGAACAGTATAGAAAGTTTACACAACGCTTAATTTTAGAACAAGTGTTAGTTTGTAAAAAAAAACAAAAAAAAAACAAAAAAGCACTAAATTTTAAAAGTACAATTGAATTTCCGACAAAAAAGAGACAACACATTTCTTCGGGAAGTAACCCACAGAGGAAACCGCTGTTATAAGTAATATGAATTCTGGACGGCTTCTAAAAAGCAACTTAACGTTTAAGCGACATTAATTCATTACTAAAAGCCAAGGGGAAAGTCAGAAGTAATCTGACAAAAAAACATAAATAGCTAGAACGCATTAATTTAAAAAGAAACCAGCTTTACAGGCCAAAACGTACCAACGATAGATGTGTAAAAGAGAGCAGAAAATGTTTTAAGGAATAGAAAAAAAGTAATCACGCATTCGTGAATAAACCGGAAAATAATATATTCAACTAGGTAATTTCACTGAAAATCCCCATCGGAAGGTAAAATGTGCCGATAAACATTGCAATTACCACTCATACTGACGAAGATAGGTGCCAGAAGAAATTAACAGCAATATACTACTCTCTGATAAAATTATAATGAAAACAGGAATAGTGAAAAAATTTGCATCAAAGAGGAATATTTCTCGCGATAAATATTACACAAAGAAATGTTTTCGGGCGAAGCCCCTCTCAGCCTTCATAAGTTATAGAAAACAACAACAAAATTTTTTGTGTTAACATATTTATTAAGTGAAAATATGTGGACCTGAAAATGAGTTTTTTTGCGTAACGTGTAATACTTACTACGAAAAATTTTATATCACTATTTTAATTTTCAACTTTACTGGCTAATAATCACTTTAAATTGTCGTTAAAAAATCGCTTGCTAATATAGAAAACTATATTGCGACTAGCAGTATGGACTTACGCAGCGCAACTGTGGGGATGTGCAAAGACGTCTAATAAGTTAGTTATCCAACGATTTCAGAATTTATCGAATGCCATGGTACACGTGTCCAATGAAGTTATCCATCGGGATCTAAAAAAGTAGACACAGTTTTTAGAAATTATCCAGAGGCTCGCAGAAAAGCATCTGATACGATTACAAAATCGCCCAAATCAGCTGGCAGTTGCGCTTTTACACGTAGATGCACATCACAACTTTAAATAAAATAAAATACTTCGTTTTATAATCTTTTTGAGAGGGAAACATCAATGGATACACCTTCTACATGCGATTTTATTGGGAACATTTATTAGATAGCCTCACCATGCGGCTAGTTATAAATTGGCAGATTAAAAAAAAAAATAATATATATATATTTATATACTTTAATGAAAATTGGTTTTTTTTCACGAAAAAAATAAACACCAAATTTGCAATTTTCTCTAATAATTAAAAAAAAAAAAAAAACGTACTAAAAAGTAAAAATTTATTGCGTTTCATAAAAAACATATTTTAGAATAATATAACGATATTATGATTACTCTTAAATATTTAAATCTCGTTACGCTAAATCTGCAACGATTAAAGTTCATTTTTAATAAGCATCTATATATTTTATTTAACCCTGATTGTACAATATAGAAAACAAGTGTGATTGTGTATTATGGTCACCGAGCAAATTTTAATTATTTTTGCAATTTCAATTTCACCGCTCATTCTAGTGAATATCGTACCTTGAAATTAAATATATCCTATCTTTTATGAAATACAACTGGTTTTTTTACTTTTTAGCGCATTTTTTTGAAAATCTCTTTAAAAAGAAAATTTGCAAGTCGGTATTTAAAAAAAAAAAAAAAAAAAAAACTTATTTCGTAATTTTCGATGTAAATATTCTTCAGTAATAATAATGCAGATAGAGACGAAAGTCAAAAATGCTACTATCTTCAATCTATAAAGAACTCTCTGGGTATCGCTTCAACAGTAAAATTCTCAAGCGTAATACTCCCATCATCAGTGATCGCAAATAGCGCTATGGGAGTTACAAATTTCTATATAATTTTTCAAATTTACACATTTCTAAACTTATTCGGGCCGCTTTAATTTTTAAAAATCTTTAAGAGTCCATATTTTCTTTACATTCCAATGAAAATATTTAGGCTCACATTTAGACGCGTTAAATGAAGAAATGACTGCCGCGTATCGGTCTTAACCATTACATACAATTTTATATGAAGTCACCGTTGACTGATGAACTTCCTGATAACTCTTCTGATTTCATCATTCTTCGCATACGCTGTCTTATCCATCTTCTTTCCTCTCATTACTCCATCTGTGTTGATTTTCTGTGGATTCCCAGCCATATGGGCATTAAAGGTAATGAGACGGTCGATTCCTTGGCTCGAGTTGCTGCTTCCTCTCGTTCCTTCTTTAAAAAAATTCCATCCTCCAACTTGAATTCCCTATGTTCTAAATTTCATCTTAAATTTTGGTCAGATATTTTTACCCCTTCTTCTTTCGTAACGATCAATCCTTTTATCTGTCTGTACAACCTAGTCTTCCTTCTAATATCTGGTGTTCTTTGAGCTTCCTTCACTTCCCCGTTCCGTTGTCATTTCTATGATTTGCTTAAGTTTTGCCCATTCTGCTCTCCCTTTCTCTAATAATTAAAATTTTGTGAGCATTTTAATTACATCAAAACCGTAATAAACAAATTCATAATAATATTTAATAAGTTGTATGATAATCAAAACTGTATAAGTTATAAAAAAAGAGTTACACGTTGTATGAAAGTGTAATTTTACCCAACACATACTTTATAATAGTATCATATTATATGTAGAGAAATGTTAAAAACTAAAAGATGTTAAAAGTGCGTGCGATCAGTGCAGCCATTTATCCATCGTTAATTTATCGTTTAAGAGAAATATATCTTGGCTAGATCACTAGTACAAGTTTTAGCGTATTTAAATTATTCTCATACTGAAAGCGATCTAGTAGTATAACCAATAGAAAAGTTAAAGGCAAGGAAAATCATAGCCAAGTTCGAAGTGTTGAAATTACATTAATGACGTCAACAACACCGGCGGTCAGTGAACATGCTACCGCTTCCACTTCTTACACACATAAACGGGTTAGCCCTATAAAAATAATAAAGACTAAAAGTGAACATAATATCAAGAGGCAGTTATCGAACCCTGAAAATAGTGAAGGAGATGAATGGCGAACACCTAAGCGAACCTTCAAAATTAAAAAAACCGCAGCTTATACTTCCGAAGGAAATCGATACGAGGCTGCTCGTTCAAATCGTAATATATTCAAATTTTTAAAAGACGAGGATAGCAGTATTGAATGCGACGAAAATAATCATCAAAGGCATACTGAAATCGCTAATGTAGAGACAGTAAAACCAAATGCTAACGAACATCCCGACTCTTTGAGGAATAAAAAAATACCTCCAATACTAGTGAAAAATATCACTAATATATCGACCTTACGTAATGATTTGCTAGCAGACAAAGACATCAAATTTATGTTAAAATCTACTCGTACAGGAGTAACTATTAACCCTGAGAACGTAGATAGCTACAGAAAAATTATTAAAACATTACAAGCACGAAGGTATTATTTTTTTACCTACCAGCTATGGGAAGATAAACCTTTTAGGGTAATACTTAAAAACCTTCATCCATCAACAGACGTTAAGGAAATTAGCACTGAACTTGAAAGTAAAGGCTTTAAAATTAAGAACGTCACTAACGTCATACACCCAAAATATAAGACACAGCTGCCTATGCATTTTATAGATTTACACCCGGCACCTAACAATCACGACATATTCACGTTGGTGAGTTTGTTACATACAAAGGTGGTAGTCGAAGAAGCAAACTCCAAAAAACAACTGATTCAGTGCAAAAGGTGCCAGCTTTATGGTCATTCACAAAATTATTGTTACTTACTTCACAGATGCGTAAAATGTGGAGGTAAACACGACACCAAACTATGCCAGAAGTCGCTGGAAATCAAGCCTACTTGCGCTCTATGTAATGGCGACCATCCTGCCAGCTACAGAGGATGTCCCGAATATAAACGTGAAGTTAAGGAAAGGATTATGCGTACTGTTAATCCTACAATGAAAAATGTAAACCTTAAACAGGCTGATTTTCCCCCGTTACCGGTTAGTAATTTCCGTTCCAGCAACCCATGGATTAACAATAATACAAGACTCAACGAGACGCAGAACATAAAATTCACAGATAACGTCACTGGGCTCCCAACAAAAAATACACAAAATATGGACCCCTTAGAAGTACTAACAACTAAGATGTTAGACTCAATGGACAAAATGCTAAATGATTTCAAAGCCATAGTAAATCCTCTATTTGCTATTTTAAATAAATTATTAGAAAAACTCCTTTAATGTCACGCAACGATATAACAAATACGTCTCTGACAGTTATGCTCTGGAACTGTAACGGTATTATTACTAAAAAAGCGGAATTAGAATTATTTTTACAATCACACAGAATTGACATAGCACTTCTCTGCGAATCACACCTGAAATCAAACGTCAGTCTCAATATTGCAGGTTATACCGCATACTGCACCTCCCATCCCGATGGAAAGGCACACGGGGGAGTAGCGGTTCTAGTAAGAGACAGAATTAATCAGCACGAAGTATATGCAGAAGCTTCCTTCGCTTACCAACTACAAGCCGTAAACATTCAAACGCTGCTTTTCGATTTTACTGTCGCCTCCATATATTGTCATCCTAATGTTATTCTACCAAAAGAAAGAATGAAAACACTAATTACTAGTCTGGGGACTAATACAATCGTAGGAGGAGATTACAATGCTACTAGTCCTAGGTGGAACTGCCAAAAAAGTAACTCAAGAGGAAGAATGATTGAAAAGCTAGTTCAGCAGAGCGGCCTCTCAATTTTATCGCCAAACGAACCCACCTACTGGCCAAGTCATATAAATCGAACGCCAAGCGTACTGGATTTCTTTATCATGAAAAACATGCAAAATGTCAATAAGATATGTAAAGCAGTTCCCCTGCTCGGTTCTGACCACGCCCCAGTATTGGCATGCCTTTCACTGGAACCAATTGAAACAACACCACGAACCTATCTAACGAACAGGAGTACAGATTGGATTGAATTTTCAAAATATATGGAACTTAATACGAACCTCAATATACGCTTAAAATCTCCTGATGAGCTAGACGAAGCAATATCAAATTTTACAAAAAATATACACGCTGCCACTTACAAATCTACAACCTATCTTAAACATCGAGAAACTCAGCGCGAACACTCGTTCTATATTCCTTTTAAAGTGAGAGAATTGATACAGATAACAAGAAATGCTAGGGTGCAGTGGCAGCGCAACAGAAGGAAGTCGCTTAAAAAAGTTTATAATGCGTTACACAAACAACTACGTGAGCAGATAACGCAATACAGAAGCTACAGATACGAGCAGTTTTTCTCTCAATTAAACCCTGAAGATAAATCAATATGGAAAGTAACCAAATCCTTCCTCCAAAAGAAAGAGAAACTCCACTTCGTGCGGAAGCGCAATGGAGAATGGGCTAAAACCAATACCGAAAAAGCTGAAGTGTTCAGCGACCATCTATTTCATATTTTTCAGCCGTTTGACGATCTAAATGATGATTCAAATGATGAATTAGTAATGAACTATCTGGAATCACCACGTCAGCTAACGCTACCATCTAAACATATATCTCCCAAGGAAGTAGCGAATAAAATAGCCCACCTATCATCAAAGAAAGCTCCGGGGAAAGATTTAATCACCTACGAAATAGTCAAAAAGCTACCTAAGAAGAGCATTACTTTTCTGACATACATATACAATGCAGTATTAAGATTGGGATATTTTCCTAAAACTTGGAAAGAGTCCGTTATCCAACTAATTCTTAAGCCGAAGAAAAGTCCATCTCTTCCTTCGTCTTATAGGCCAATCAGCCTATTAAACGCATTTTCAAAAATACTTGAAATGCTTTTACAGGACAGAATCCTCAAGGCTCCCTCAGTCAACAGCGTTATTCCTCATCATCAGTTTGGTTTTCGCACTGGACATTCAGCCATCCAACAGGTTCACAGAATAACAGATAGAATAGCTACGGTATTCGAAAAAGGACAATATTGCAATGCGGTCTTCCTCGATCTGGAGCAGGCCTTTGATCGAGTTTGGCATAATGGACTCCTCTACAAAATTAGAAGCATTCTTCCTAACGACATATTTGCAGTCTTGAAATCATACTTGTCGAACAGATCCTTTCAAGTTAAGGTGAACTCTGCTATGTCTGCTCCAAAACCTATTGGTGCGTCGGTGCCGCAAGGAAGCATACTTGGGCCGTTGTTGTACTGTCTGTACACGGCCGATCTTCCTGTATTGAAGACAACTATTACAGCTTCATTCGCTGATGACATTTGTATCTTAGCTGCTCATGAGGACCCAAATTGTGCTTCCTTGTTAATCCAAGAACACTTGGACAAGATTCAGAGTTGGGCCGTAAAATGGAAAATTAAAGTCAACCACAGTAAAAGTCAGCAGATTACATTTACCTTAAACAGGCGAACATGCCCAAAAGTTAAAATCAACAACAACTTTCTAACTCAGAGCAATACGGTCAAATATCTTGGCCTCGTTTTAGATCGCAGGCTAACCTGGTCTGCCCACGTATCATATACTAAACAACGCATCCAATCAAGGAACAGGCTGCTCTCTCAATTAATCGGTAGGAAATCTAAACTAAATTTGCCATGTAAACGGCTAATATACTCCGCAATCCTGGCACCAATCTGGAGGTACGGTATTGAAGTCTATGGCGCTACAAGCAGGAGCCATTTCAACCAAATCCAGCAGATGCAGTCCAGGATACTCAGGCAGATAGCCGACGCTCCTTATTTTGTCTCCAATAGGACTCTCCATAGCGATCTGAGGATACCATACACGCATGAATATTATAAAGAGCAGTATAGGAAATTTTTCAATAAGCTGAGGGACAGTGAAAACATTGCAATTGCCAGCATGCATCATAGAAACATTCAAGCGAGAAGGCTTAAAAGAGTATGGACCAGAGACATCCTGGACCCAGGTTAAGAAGATCCTGATTACTCTTAGAGACACAGCATATATAAGCTGGCTATTTTCTCTTTTTGTCTTGTACTAGATTTTACTATTTGTTAATAAGCTGGCTATTTTCTCTTTTTGTTTTGTACTAGATTTTACTATTTGTTATCTTGGCTTATCTACTTATTTTACGTACTTTACGCACTTTAAGGTTGTAATACTATTATTTATGTCCTTTTTCAAGGGAAACAGGCATATAAAACTGTAATTATTACTTAAGTTTAACCTATAATTAAGCTGTTAGCCTCGCCAATTGTGGTCAACAGACCGGGGTGGCTTAGAAAAAAAAAAAAAAAAAAAAAAAAAAAAAGCTTTCAAAGGAGCTATAAAAACGACTAAATCATATAGAACAATCAGTTATTTGTTGGCCATCGTTACGCCAATTGAATATTAAATATAAAAACATATAAGCTTGGTGGTCGCAATTGAAAATAATATTAATATAGATTATCCGTTCAATAAAGTAATATTATATAAGACAACATTTTTTTCAAATGTGAAAATACTTAAAGTAGTAAAATAAATAAAGAAATTTATGGATAAATTTTCTATAAATAACTATCAAGAAATATGGAATAATTATAATGGAACAACGTATCAATTTTTCAAAAAAGTATAATAGATAGATTTAAAAATAATCAATATACGCCACAAATTTTTTTTTAATGTCCAGTTTATAACAGGACACGCGATTTATTTAAGGTGTATATTTATATAAATTTAAGATTTCTGAAAACTGTGTAATATGTAATTTTAGGGATGATGTTTTTCATATAGTACTGCAAGGATGCAATTATCAAAATCAAATATCAAATATCAAATATATTTCGGAATTTTTACAGGTGAAACCACATATGCGCAATACTGCTGGCAGTGGTGTGATACAAATTTAAACATAAAAATTGAAAAAACTGAGAAATTACGAGTACTTATAACTATAAATATAAAAATAATTTCAGAAGTAAATATTAAAACTACAATTAATAATGGTAGCGAAATACAAATGAAAGCGAGTGTTAAACAAAAAATGTACAAAAAACAAACCGAAAAAACAAAACAAAAATGGTACTTTAGAGGATGAAGAGGGGAAAAAAGGTTTATCACTTCTAAATTTAAAATACAATTATAATGAAATGTGATAAACTAGTATTAACATTTTACCAGATGAAATAAATATATATACTAATACTAGTTTACGCACTATAACTAACTACATAAAAATAATTATGAACTAAAACACATAACAAATGTTCACAATAGACACTCTGTAATTATGATATAAAACAACTTGTACATAATTATTTTAATGAATTTAACAAATTCGTAATTGAAGAAATAAAATTCCGAAAAAATAATTTAGTATTAAGTAAAAATCGTAAAAATATATTAGATATTGTAAAAAACTGTGAAATGTAAATTAATATAATACAAAAATACTTAATTGCAGATGGGTTATGTTAATTCCATTATTATAATAAATATCAGTATTTTAGTAAATAAGTATACTCTACCCGATGTTTTGGGGAAAAAAAAATTACAAATTTGTTTCCTTTAGAATCTACGTTTTTACACGGTAAATAATATTAATAATATTTTAAGCAAATCGCGTTTGTTATATTACTAAAAACTTTCTCAAAAAAAAAAAAAAAAAGACTTTTTTCACATTATTTCAACGAATCAGTAAATAACTATTTATAACCTTTTTAATTGAAAGATTCCGAAAAAAGTAAATAAAAAACCGTAGGAGAATTTTTACCTGGTCGCTGTTTCAAAAGAAAAAAGTTGAACAAAAAAATAATCGCCAATGTTAAAAATTCGAAAGTGCTAAAATATATGCAAAACCCAGGGCAAAAACATAATTCATCTACTGCTACATACTAAAAGGAATGTCTTTCGTGATCTTCCTCAAGGTTTTCACGTTAAAGTCTTTGTAGTACCTATACTATTTATGTTGTATGTCTTTTTACGAACTATGATAATTACACCTTCTTCTCTTCTTGCGTTATTGTAGCCGCGAATGAATGGACTAATTGCTCCCTTGTAGTGCTGGAACACTCTCTCTCCACGTTACACCTATCTGGCTCAAATCTTCCTCTTTAACCTTACAGCGCGTGTATATGTTTAAATGCTACCTTTTTATCTCATATGTAAATTGCTTTTGCTATCTCGAAGGAGCGAGAAAAATGAAAACAATTTAATTTCAGTCAAGTAGATAGGTATATATATATTAATTACATCACTTTTGAACCTTTGGGGGGGTAATATGCATATTGGTTGTACATCGATAGATCGAAGGAAGAAAAGGAAGAAGGAAAAAAACACTAATAAACTTATAATGAAAACAAGCAACAAAAAAAAAAAAAAATACACCATGGAAATCGGTTAGAACGACACACTGCGGGAATGGTAAATAATTTTTGGTCGTTGTAAGCGACTCTATAGATATTTGATAGCAATTGGAGCTCTTGAAATATTTTTGAATTCTTTTTTCACTATAGGCGAATTATTGAAATATCCGACGACAACTAGATAAATGAAAAGTATTGAAATGTAATATCTGACGACAACTAGATAAATGAAAAGTATTGAAATGTAATATCCGACGACAACTAGATAAACGAAAAGTATTGAAACGTAATATCTGACGACAACTAGATAAATGAAAAATATTGAAACGTAATATTTGACGACGACTAGATAAATGAAAAGTATAGAAACGATAATACGGCAAGCTGTAGAAAATATACTTCAAAGAAAAACCAGAAAGACGAAATGCTTCTGTTTAAAAATGTCACAAGTAGTTATGTCTTAAACACGCAAATGTATATAATACTTTACAAAAATTGTAATAATATTTAAATTTTTTTTCTCTCATATCATCCATTATTTATGCGCGTTTTTATTTTTATTTTAAAAAGATAGTACCAATTTTTACGCGGTAAAATATTTTCCGTTACGACATTTTTCTAATGGCATTTAATTTACAGGTAACGCGCTAAATGTTACATATATAACGAAATTTTCCTTTAATTTAGCAGATGTCCACGTTTTTTTTTTTCACTGCAGTAACCGAAAAGGGTTAAAAGAGTGAGAATGATTAATTATAATCTGGGAAAAAAACAAAAAAACATCATCGTGATCAAAATATTTCGTATGCCAATTTTTAATTATTCCACCTTTCTCTACCACTGATAATGTCTCATTTATTGATAAGAATGGGTGCATGCTCTTAATAAATTCAAAAACCAGGAACTTAATACAAGACAAAAACAATAAAACAATACGGTATTGCATAAGTGCTATTATTTCATTCTACAATGCTAAGAAAATATAAAAAGTAAAATAAATTAAGTCCGATATATCCTTGATAAGCTATCATGGATTGTGACGTTAAGGTTCACAATATACTACAGCACTATTGAGAGTAGGAGGGATGTAATTCGTCTAAACAAAAAAAAAAAAATGTAATGCACTGCGGGAGAAAAAAACCGGAAATTTTCATTATTTAATCCAATAAAAAAAGGAGTAAAATCAATAATGTGATATGTTCTTTTTCTGCCTACTACTCTCTCACCTGTTCTAGAAGTGTTCCCTTGGTTCCATCGCCGATAAACCAAAAATACAGTTTCCACTCTGTTTCATCCATTTCTTCCATTTTGGCTAACGCTTTTCTTAACAAACGCGGGAAAAAATAAATAATGTGAAGAAACAAAAATCCGAAAATCCGAAAATCCGACTCTCTAGTGTGAGTGCAGGAGCTAGGAAGTAACATCGACACATTGATGTGTATTTAAATCTGTAAAAATCTTTGAACCACCGCCACGTCGTTATATCTGCGCGCTAAAATTTTGGTCGCAATATTTACAATTGATAGAATTAATTCTGCCAGTACCCCGACTAAACTCATCACTACTACAACCGATTTCCACTGTGTATTTCAACGGTTGTAATTTAAACTGAATGAAAATAAGTTTTACATTTGAAGAAGACAATTATTATTATATTTATAAATAATACTTAAATTCCACCTACGGCAGCCCGGTTTTCGATTAGTAATTTTTTTCAGGAATAACTGAAAAATAACAATTTTTTTTTAAAATTTTTTCTATTAAAATTGTAGCGAAGTTTTCGAGAAAATCTTCTTGAACAATTTTATCCCTATTATTTCGGTGCTATTTAAAATTGGATCTCCATGATTGTTTCGAGCCTATGTTACTTACTACTACCTATACATATATATATATATATATATGTATGTAATATATAGAGTTATAGTAAACAATAGAGGGGCCTGTTTTTCACTGCTCTGAAAAAGAAGTCGGTTGTTCAGAACGGATGTGCTAAAAATAAATTGATCAACTCTTCCAGGTTTTCCAGATTAGCGTCGAACAGGTAGCTTTTAGGTTTTGCATCGATCCGAATTATCTGTTAACCGACTGGGACTATCTTCCGTTCAACGACGTCTGAATAGAAATTAACATCCCGTTCTTATTCGCGATAGGCCGCTTTTCCACCTTCGCTTAGGCTAATGTACGATAAAGTGTGCTATCCTGCTGCCGCCGCCGCTGCGGAAAAATGGGTCGGAGTTTCTTCCCAAGCTGCAATTAGAGCAAAGCTTATCAGTAACTATTTTTCCAGTTACACTAAGTAGCAGCCTTTGTCGTTATCAGTAAACTTCCGTTACACTTTTATCAGCGGTAGTTTTGTGTCTCTGCTATGTAGTACGCAATGAGTATTTTTCAACAAGTATGCCGATGAATATTTCACACCAAATACCGACCGGACAATTAATTCTTGTTCCAGTTTAAAAACGATACTCTTCTCTCGCCTTCCTCTCCCCTAAAAAACGTCCATCGCTCTGATGCAACTCTCTCTCTTTTTCTATTCCGCCAGATCGATATAAATGCTTGTGCCAGGTCGAATTCTCTTTAGAGCTCGCCGTGTGCTGTGTGAAAAATTAATCGTTTCTTTCTGTCTGAAAATAGGCAGAAGTTTTTGTTTCCGTTTCTTTTTAAATAATAAAATAGAAATTTTACTTTTATTTTTTTTATTTTGAGTATATTTTTACCATTAAAATATCTGAATATTTGTGAGACACGTTAACAGTAATGAAATGTATTTTTAACTTGTATACAAAACACTCTTCGCCTGGCCAACACGGGAGATTAGGCCAATTCATCCTGCCAGGGAGTGCTTACACTCCTAGCAGTGAGTTTGATATAGGCATAATTCAGGAAATGTACAAAATAACGGATATCAAATTTTTAATTAATAAAGGAGTTAAGCAAGAAGCTCTGCGATCTTACTTAATTGTACATTAGAGGAAATTTTTCAGGAAATGGACTGGGAAAATAAAGGAATAAATGTGAAATTTTCAAATTTAAGATTTGCTGATGACATTATCCTTCTTCTTTCTTCCTTAGAAGAACTGAGAGAAATATTGTTAGAGCTAGGCACGACATCAACAGTTGGACTATCTGTTAACAGCCTAAAAACTAAAATATTAACTAAGACTATATAACTCACAGAGAAATACAGAGAAATAATAATCTAATAGAACTAGTGTAAGCGATATACTTGGATGTCAACGATTATCATTTGAGAACAGGATGGAAAAAGAATTAAACGCGAGAATTACTAAGACGTGGAGTATTACTCGTTAAAAAGAATACTTAAAGGTCCTTTTAATAACACTGGGGTCTGCAACGAAATGCTCCTTTAAATAAAAATATGATGAATGTAAAGGAGTTTAACGTGCTGAATCCAGATTTGCTTTCCATTTTTTCCTATCACGTATATACATATTTATTTAAAATGTTCTTTTTTTAATAGCTCAAAATTATACACATATATATAATATTTTGTCTGTCGTTATTGCATTAACGGTGCTCTATTCAGTTCAGATTGTATTTGTAAAAACGACACTCGCGTTGATAGAAAGAGAGAGAACGATATCAGCTGACGGGGTTCTAACATTTCAGTCAATTGAGTATTTCCTCTGCTTCTTCATCATTATATACAGAGACTTAACAAAACCTCGTCTTCTTACACAACCTCATTTGAATGACCTTGTTCGCGATTTGGGACTCACAAAATCCAAGTCTCAACTTCTCGGATGAAGATTACAACAATGGAATTTGGTAGATAAAAATACGATGGTCCCATATTTTCGTAACAGATAAAAAGATTTTATGAGTTAGTTCACCAAAGAGGGTGATTTGGATTTTATAATGATGCTAAAGGACTTTTACAAGAAATAGGGTTTCCGGAAGGATCGGAGGAATAGCGATTTTTTATTGATTAAAATCAGTTTAAGAAAAGCTGTATTACTTCACAATGGCAAACATTTTCAATGCTACTTTGATTTGCATTTTATCTTGTGCGATTGACGGAAATATTCCGTTTTCTCTGATCTTCCATTGATTTTATTGGCCAGCGTTTTTCCCTCTACTTCACTCTATCTAGTAGTATGATATTTTTTACAAAGCTGGACCAAGGCATATAGCACTGTAGTTTTCTTTCGCTTTCTGCGCTTATTATAATACCAGTCACGCTCACAGCAGTGAAGGATTCTCTTAATAGTAGTTACCGAACGCTTACCTTAATTCTGGTCCGTATTTCTTTTCAGTCTTATCGATTGATCAACCTTCCAAAATATCTGCATTCAGGAACCTCATAACATTAGTGCTGCCATTTCGCGGGAATTTCATAACCTTTGATTAATGTCCATTCCGCATCATATTTACGATTTTTTTTATCTAGCATAATAACTTTTCCTTCAGGTCGAATACAAACTCACCATTAGCTAAGCTAATCACTTGCATTTTTGTCTGTCTATTTTTACAATTTTTCCATTTGTGTCTGAGCATGATTCATGAAATCTTGCGATAATCCGAGTCATAATAAAGGATCTTCTCTCGGGCCGTTCTTGATGGAGCACTGCTGAATATTCTTCACTTAGTTTCATATTCCCGTAGTTTACATTTTTTATTATTATCTTTATGCTATTGTTGTAAAATTATCATTAATCCATAGGCTTTCTCGTAGAAGATTTTTGCGTTAAGAAAGTTCATACTAGTGCCCTAAGGAGTGCTATTGATGTACTATGGAGGCTCTTTTTGCGGTAAATTGAACTTGATTTCGCTTATGTTTATATTCAGAGCATTTACGATTGGAAGCTTGTGCGGTTAGAGTCGTCTATTCGGAAAACAAAATTTTACCTCCGTTTTGGTATGATCTCGAAATTCACAACTCCCAAGTTTTCAGATACGATATAATCTTCTTCGCATATTTTATTATTCGCTATCCGTTAACCTTACTGTATTATTAAGTTAACCGGTAGCTGGACCTTACTTTTTTCTTTTTTTTTTTTCGTATGGCATTTTCTAATTTTCACAACCCTGTTCTTGATGGCGTCTGTTTTGTTACTAGTATTTTTTCAGAATCTTTTGGTCGCGCGTATCACCATAATTTTGTCCATACGCTCTCCAGTTTTCCCCTTTTCATTTTGTGTGTTTATTATTTCGTTTTTTTTTTTTTTTCGTACATCTTGTCATTTCTTTTAGTTCTTTCGCCGTGTTTTGTTTACAGTTCCTTTATCCGGCGGATAATAATCCACAGAACTTTCGACTGGGGAAATTTGTTTGAAATACTTGATTCTTGTCTCTCTGTAACTTTCCTTCTTTAATCGAGTTTTTTGCAGCTGTAAGAATTTTTTATTTTCATGTGCTCCACATCATTACAACAAACGATCTTTCTCGTCTTCGTTCCGGTATTTTCCATTTCCGCAGTTTCGTTTGAATTTTTTCTCGCGATTTCCTTTCAGCTTATCTACGTCCGATGTCCTAGTATTCCGGAATTTAGCGGCTAATGGCCCGTGTTGCAATCTGCACTTCGGACCGCATGACAGTTTTATGTTGCATTTTTCTATTGTCGTTAGTTTATTATTATTCAGTTCCTCATTTTGTTATCTGGTCTTATTAACCAACCTTCTTTGAACTAAGTGTCACACATCATATTTCAGTTAAATCCATTTTCGTTTCCCAAATGACATATCTTTCCTCTTGATCATTTTTTTATGACCTTTGCGTTGAAATGTCCCATTGCTTTTACAATTCTTCGCATATTTTCAAATGTCTCGGTAGAATTTTCCGATTTGTGCGATTCTTTTTCGATTATTGTTATATAGTAGACCTAAGTTAAGCGGTGAGCCCGATGTTAATCACATTCTATTCGGTTTATCTGAGTATCTATTTTCTCCAGCAGTACTCCACTCCGTAATTGCGCCTTATGGCGCGTTTTCTTTTCGTTTAGCTCATTTCAAGAACATCGATGCGACATGCTTTTCATACAATACCTTCCGGCATGATATTATAAGGTAGTTCCATTTACACGTATTTTTCGTGCCTTATTTGAAAATTCGAGCACCCTGGAGTATTTTCGATATTCGAGAACACGCTAGAGGCAGAATTTTAATGATTTCAACTTGCGCCACGATTTTTCAACGTGGTTTCCTCATCCAGCTGAAATATTGTTAAAGACTTGCCTATTCTCTTCAATTTTTTCAGCATTCTTCTTGCTTAGACCAGACTATACAAGTAATGACCTGACTTGTATGATTATTCTTTTGCAATATTTCTTGGGTACCGTCATACCGCTCAGCGCTTATTCTACCAACGAGAGAAATTAAAAAACAGAAAAATGGAAAGGAAAAAAAATAAAAAATATTAATTATTATTATTACGTATTAAATTAAATTTATATGCCACGTGTAGCAACTATTGCTAGAGGCACGGGAGGAGAAGGTTTAGATTAGAGAGTGGGGGACGGACTTATGAAGAAAAAGAATTAAATTGGACAGTGAAGAAGATCTGTCTTTAAGGATGAGGGGTGGTAGAGAAGAAGGTAGTTTGAGAGATTTATTTTCAAAGGAATAGGCATTCGGTGAGGATGTGATGAATGGTATGGATGACACCTTTATTGCTTTATTCGAGCAGTATTCATGAATACTTTGCACGAATACGGTATTTGTATTCGTCGCGGCAAACACAAATACTGGCCAGCTCTACTGGCGGACGAACTATCAAAACTGCCATCAAATGTTGTTATTAATGGCCACTGTATAAAATTGATCTGAAATATTAATTATCATATTATCGATTCATCTTATAATAAACTAAAAATCACCCTATAAATTGACAATTTCCCGAAAAAATCAGTTCCTAATTTTTTTCACAATGTTGCACCAGATTGAAAAAATTCCGGAGTATAGAACTGAATAAGTTTTTAATAATTTGGTGATTGCATGTCTGAAGTAATATACATAATTAAGAAAAAGAAAAGCATTTTATTTGACATATAAAAAATTAGTAGGTTTATATTTTAGAAACGAAACAATTTTTGTAATTTTCGTGTCTTTTACTTCCTGCTAGTTAGAAAAAATCAAAATATCACCATTCGTTAATTTTCATTTTTACTATAAAAAAAAAAAAAATAAAAAGCTAGAGAAATAAGGTTTTTCTTAAAAAATTGAGCCGTAAAATACTTGGGATTAGGACTTGAAAATATGTGTGATTTTTTTTTTTCATACGGTATCAAAATAATAATCCGGTAAGAGTCGATAGAAAACACCGTAGAGGCAAATTATGTTTATCTACATCTGTTACCTTTTTTTTTTTTTTTTTTTGCGAGCTCATACCTTCAACGTCTATCATTAATCGTTCTTTTGGAGCTCATTAATAATTTTTTTGTACTCATCATCACTACCTGTTCGCTAACTGATTATTCTATATGCTTCTGATACATTATTGACTCTGCTAATCTGGCTGTTATAATTTAGTAGCCTGCGCGGAATTGTGTTTCTTTTTTTGTACACTCTTAGGACCGTTAATTTGCTTAACATATTTTATTTTTTGTTTTCGATTATTTATTTACAAAAAGTGGATAGCCGATTAAGACATCACTTAAAGCTTGCAAAATTTTGTTTGTTAAACTAATTACGCTCATATCGACATAACAATTATTAAATCTCAGTTATAATTAATTTTGCTATTGATCAATGTAAGCGCAAAAATGGGACACCGCCTTGCACCTCATCTGTTTTTGCTTTACTTAAATCATTAAACCTCTGTGACAGGATCTAAACATACAATTCAGCTCTAGCTGCTGTTCACAGTGCGGAAATTAAAAAAAATAAAAACAAAATAAACAGAAAATATATTATTGCAAAATCGAGAAATCAAAAAAGAAAAATAAAACAACCGTTGTAACATTTTTTGCATTTGGGTCGTGTCGCTTTTTATGTTTGACTCTGCGTGCGTAAAATGTCTGAGGTGTCTCTGACTGACTAAAGTGTAGTATACGACACCTAAAAAAAAAAACAACAACAACAAAAAGTCCTAATTTATGATAACATTGCGGAATTATCTTTCTTTTTTTAAAATTTTAACGGGGTTTATCAGCGAAGACAGTAGTTCAAGAAATGGGAAGGGGGAGAAACATATTTATATTCTTATACGCTTTTAAGGACAGAGGATAAAGATACTTTTCAAAAGGGGCAGGAATAACCGAAACAGAAGGAAATGAGAGAATATAAGAAGCACCGATAAGGGGTGTAGGGATAAGAATAAAAGATCGATTGCTCAACAGAGAAGACCGCACATTCAAATAAAATGTGATATCAGGATCACAAAGAAAGTAATTAGGAGGTGCGGTGAAAAAGACAAAATGGAATAGACGCCGATGAAAACTGAGAAAATGATGCAAGAAGGAAGCTATGATTAAAAAGCGCAGGCGACAAATAGCAGTGATTGTAGAGAGCGTTTACGAGAGAGCAAGTATCAAGAAAACCATGGATATGAAGTTGAAGAGATGGCTTAGAAGAAGGCAGGATTAGAATTTTCCCGTTAATTAGCGCGTAACATATGTTGCGTTAATTCTTTCAATTTACCTCTCCCTATTTTATCGAACAGCTTTTTGGTAAAAATATTCCGATTGAAGATTAGGTAGATTGCGCCTATATCATCGTGCAGCATATCTCTTTTTCAGAGCAACTGGCACAAAATGATTATTTCTATAAACTCGTTCTACTACTGCTGTCTGCGACCATTCATTTTCAAACACTTCTTCGCTCGCACGTCCTGTTTTTTCGATTATCACAACGCTCCGATAACAACATTTATTCAAATTTGGCATATTGACGCAGATACACCGCTAGAAGACATTTTTATATATCCTCTGTTAATTATATTTTATTAATCCCATACATATATTTCGTGTAACCGTTTGCTGTACAATCGGTCCATAAAATTCTGAAAATTCTGCAAATATACCTTTGTACACGTCTCAAAATCTGCTTTTGATTCAGCCTTTTCTATTGTCTACATTTTCCCAGAATATTTCAGTTTACGACCTAATTTTCTTCTTCAATTCTAGTTCAATCTTCCTTTCTCTAAGGATTATTTCACATAGTCTCTCATTCCCGTTTTTATTTGTTTACTTTCGATAATTTTTCCTAATTCTCTTTATCTCAAAATTTTATACGATTTTATTGAAGTTTTTTTTTTTTTTTTCACACCTAATTTTCATTCGAAATAAAAGTAAAATGAATTTCATATATGCCCGAAGTAAAGATTGTGCAATTAATATTTTTTCATAATGTACTCTTAGAGAAGTCTCCTAATGGGAATCTAAAGAAAATACTGAAGCCAGTTGCTTTCTTTGTTTTTGCCACGATTCCCCTTTACCCTCGGATATGGCTTCCCTGGTATTATTCGATTTCAAATTAAATATATACCGCTGGGATAACAAACTTAATTTTTCATCCGCTTTTATGCTTTTTTCCATTAATACCGTGTTAGTAGAGTATTAATTACAACGTAATTTTTAGGGGCTACCCCCCATTAGAAAAAATGTCCCTAAAAATGTCTCTAAAAAGTTTCTCAAAAAAATGTCCCAATTTTGTGTAACGCAAAATGTCTCAATTTTATGTAACGCAAAATGTGCCAATTTTATGTAACGCAAAATGTCACAATTTTATATAAAGTTTGTTATATTTCATAGGATTTCTGAGATTATGTTATTATATTCATATGGACCGATTTAAAATTACTTGTAAATTTTGATCATTTTATATAAAGTATAGAAGAGAAAGAGATAGAAATGTAAGCAAGAGGAGTCAAGGCGCCCCTTGCGAGGCCAGAATGGCCGAGTTATATATATATATATATATATATATATATATATATATGTATAGTTTATTGGCGTTCTTTTTACTATTTGAAGCTCGGTACTTCTTTATTAAAAAGGCTCGGTAACCTCTTGTTGCCCAAGTGCTCATTGAATTTTTGTGTAATTCGCTGCCGGCATAATCCTCATCATAATTATACATCTTCAACACATTATATTTTTGCAAAATCTCTAATAACCTTTTCGCAATTATTCACCTGTTCTTGGTGGAGGTCAAAGCTAAATTCGTAATGATTAGCATGATTTTTGACATTGTTTCTAACGTGTCCCTTTCATCTACATGCGTTCTAATCTGTTTCATTTTAAACCCGTTCATTTATATAATGTATAAAATACAAATATCAGTTGTCTCTCTTTCGTCCTGCATTGGTCTTATTAATTCATCGTTATATAGGTTTCTGTCACTCATTGTTTTTATTTTAACCTATAATAAGTAAAAACTATAAAACGATTAAGTAATATTTATTTACCTAACGCGTTTCGAAGTCGAAGCTTCATGATCACGAAGCTTTAACTTTCAAACACGTCGGATAAATAAATATTACTTAATCGTTTTATATTAGTGTGATTTTACTTATTATATTTTATTAATTCGTCGTCTTTAACAAACTCTGCAACCGGTTTATATATTATATTTAATTGCAACCTATCGTGTATTTAGATGTTTCAGATCTGCTGGTGCTTTAACTACTAGTATTAGACTTTTTGATTATATTACTTATTAAAAAATATTTATAATTTTCAGAGCTGTTCTTTTATTTTTTTTTTGCCAGTTCTATTGGACGACCTACTCTTTTACTTTTCATTGAGGAAATAATCTGAAAACAGTTTTTTCCGTTTCCAGCTTTGAAATGCAACTAGCAAAGAACATCATGTTTAGAATTGCAATGTACTCACGATGAACATAATACTAGAACAACCAAACAATTCTTCGAAGATGAATTTCTCACCAATGAGATAATAAAGAAATTTGAAATCGCACCGACGAACTGGCGGTCCTGGATCCCGAGATGATACTAAAGGTAAAAAAACGAAAAAATCAGTGCTTTTTAGTCTTCGATAAGGAGAGAGAGAAAAAACAATTTTTTCTTGGTTTTCTATTTTTCTTTACACTACCGCATTTTATTATTGAATTTCATTTGGAAATGAAAGTCACATATTATAAAATTTCCGATTTTTCGAGCAGATTATTTTCTAATTAGTTCCGAACAGGGATAGCACGTGCAGTAAATGTAAGACTCGACTTCATGCTAAGATTAATAATTATAACAGCAAATTTTTCAAAAGCACAAACTTCGTATCCAGTGCTACGTGCGTAACTGAACAACCAGTTCTCTTTCAGGTGTAGAAATGATTCGACAGTTAGCTCATGGTACGTGTTACGATTATTTTTGGGTTAATATATATATGTATGTACGTATATATATGTATATATGTTTATATGTATATATATGTATGTATATGTATATATACATATTATATATATTATATATGTGTACAAAAAGACATGTGTGTGTGTGTGTATGTGTGTTACGGTGGGAACAGGTTATTTTTTATAACCTGCCGTGGCTCTGTAATAATTTAACCGGTGTATGAAAAGAGCAATTGAATAAAAACGGACATCAAAAAGGGCAATAAAGGTGTTTTCGGGTTACACCCTGATTAGATTTCAAATGACATCCCTACCTTAGATGTGTAGCTATTATACCGGGAACCAACTGGATGCTCTATTTATTTAAGTCAGCCGATCGTATTTATCCGGATCACTTTTTAGCAGGTAGAAATATGCAAATGATTCGGATCCTTCGCTTAGGGTCGAGCAGGTTAGACGTTGTTGTTGGTCGCACTATGCAACCTCTGCACGCTATGCGCCCGGCTTTTTATTATAAATAACAGCGCCGACAACGAGCATCTTCACAACACAGCGCGCGCATGTGTCCCCATCTATATGTATGGCGCATGCGTGTGTTGCGCGGACTAGTTCCGCTCGCTGGCAAACGTCCATACCTTATATTGCTCTAATTGTTATGCCGGCGCAAACGGAAAAAAAATTCACTGCCTATACTACACATCCGAGAGTGGCCATCGGCCCCGGATGGGCTATTCTCGGCCCGTTAATAATATCGGTCTCTGATTAATAGGAAAAAGGTTTTTTCTTCACTTTTTTCCGTTACCTGCGGAAGAAAATCGCACGGGAATCCGTTATCAGGTAGCGCGAAAACTCAGGTAGCAAATGGACAAAGTAACCGAAAAATTGTATCAACCATTCTCCGATGAAGAGGAAGAAATGTACAAACTCGTTGTTGATAACCACTATTTTTTCCCTTCCGCCATTATTAGCGGCATTGTGCGTTGTTACAGGTATTTCTATGCGCTGACCGTTAAAAATACTACTAGTATTTCTCCGGTATCCTCTAGCTGATCTAGTTTAAACTGCCAAACAGAAAATGTCCTACTGCCCAGGATCAAAAAACCGTTTGAAGATTTTATTCGAATTCCAGATGATTAACACATTTTTTGTTAATACACTTAGAGGAAAGTAACTGCTACTCTAAATAACCACTTTGAATCTTCTGTGCGTTCAGCATGATTTTGATTCGGTGTATTTCGATACCCATTTATTTTAACCATTTTTATTTTTTTCTCTCTTTCTTTGTTCCGGTGTATTTCTTGTTTTCCTCTGTGCTGCAATATGCAAAATTTAACATAAAATTTAGTGTCTCTTCGTTTATTTTTCCTTATTTAACCGAGTTCTTGGTAATTCCGTACAACCTTGCTATTCTCATCTACGTCTATATTGTTTGTCACTAACCATAATTACGGTAATTTAGTTTTATGTTGATAGAGATCAACTAGAGAGGAAGTGATCAGATTGCGACTACGAAGGACATTAGTTGTACTAAATGAAACGAGCATAATATCAATTTATACTCCATATTTTTGCTGCCGGTCCTCCGGCCAGCTCTTTTCTCCTAGTGACTCTATATAGGCAGGCGCGAGTATTTTGGAAACATTTACGAGGCCACGGTTATCTGGTAATTTACATTTTGATAAGAGTAGTATTTACCTCGCTCAAATGACTAATTGTCCCTGACACTGTATATCTATTTTTTTCCCCTTCCTGTACGCTTCACTTGAAAATAAAAAGGAGAAAAGAAAAAGAAAAAAGAAATAGCAGCGAGGAGCAAGAAAAAGCCAATCTGGTTTTAATTTTAGATCCATATTAACGTGATAGTGTACAAATGGTTAGTCGCCAGACCAAAAAAAAAAAAAAACTTAACTAAAATCTGAGTAATTCGCCGTACTTTCGTTAAATCTGCAGAAATTTTATAATATACGCAATATACATTTATGTGAATTCTTCAAATGGGCACATTTTCAAATCAAAAAGCATTTTATCACCAGTGCTATTAATAAAGTACGTCGTCGTCTGTACGAAATGTTGGATCATATTACCGTGGTTTATAATATTCGCAGTATTTGCAATCCAGGTGTTAGAAATACCAAATTAAATTTCCTTAAATTTCTGATCGATTTTTATTTACTATATCTGTTTATTTCACACATTGTTTTCTTTTATGTTTATTGTACAGTAATTAATTTTAAACACCAATTTAAAACAATTATTTAATTTTTTATCAAATACTCCGACGCGTTTCGAAGACAAAGTTTCATGATCACGGGAGTTATTATAGTATATAAATTTAATAAATACGATGTCAAAATATAAAAATTTGGGTGCGGCTGTGCTGGGTCACAGGTCCGTTGATTTAACATGAAACGCCTATATCGGTTTAAGTATTTATATATGTATGTATATAAACAAATATATATATATATAAATATATATAAAAAATATATAAAAATATATATATAAATATATATACAAATATATATATATATATATATATATATATATATATATATGCGGTGAAAAATAATAGTCGTTGCGTTGCGCGATTTCGTTTCACTATTTCGTTTCACGAGCAATTTTAAAGATGTTTCACGTCAAAAAATAAAAAAAACAAAGATCTTTATTAGATTTTTATTTAGCCAAAACAGTGTGACTCTATCCATTCCTCGCCTTTCACACAAAAAGGCAAACATTAAAAATTATCTCCTTTCACTGATGTCGCCTAACTTATAGTTAAACAAAAATTCTACAATACTATCAATTATTTCGTCTTTGCACGTACCCATTGAATGGTCTGATAACTCTGTTTGGAATCTTTTCTTGTTACCTTTTTGTTTCCTTCCTGTCTTTACAAATGAATCAACACAACCATCCCTTACAGATATCCGTTTAATCGCCCATCTTCTAAAGAATTTCCAACTGCTCGTTGTCTTGAAACTTAATTATTTTCTCTATACACTTATCCGCGTTTATTACTAATTTCTGCTGCGGGTTGCTAGCCAAATTATTAAATTAGCATTCGGTTTGCCGTTTTCTATCGATTAATTTTTTTTAAAATCCTTTAACTACCTAACACTTATCGAAAATTTTTCATTTTAGATTTATTTACGCTCTTAGATCTATCATAATACTCATTCATTTCATCTGTCTGTTCAGCCCGACCTTTCTTCTGCCTTTTCCAGTTTCTTTATCCCCTTCACTATTCGCTTGTTTTTTGTTTTTTTTTTTATCTATTCTCCACTAACTTCATTATATTTTCTACTTGGTTTATCTTATTCGCTCTCATAACCGGCTGATGCAACTGTCCGTGACACTAATCGTGTATTCTTTAATATATAGAGTGGTTTTTATGAACATATTTCAAATTAATATAATATTATATAAGTAATAAATTGACCACAAAACATTAATATATTAAAAATTACAAATGTTTCGGAGACACTGCTCCATAATGACGGTGAATGTATTACTTATATAATTATATTCTTCAATATGTTTCCCTCTTTCCAGCGTTCCCCTCTGCATTCGTATTTGTTAATATGCGCCTCTAATGTCCAATGCCTTTCTCAGTTTGTTACGCATCACATTTTTGCTGCTGTTTTCATCGTATTAACAATTCAAATTTTACTTATTCCTCTTCCAACTGATTTCCGAGCAGCAGTCAGTCTTTGATTGAGGAGTTCTCCCCCATAAAAAAAAAACAAAAAACGTACGCGTTATTACATTGTAATTCATCGTTAATTGTATTCCTAGTAAAAGATTTCTTCAACTTTAAAAATAATACTTTTTTTTAAACTATATTAACGTGATATATTCGCAAAATTTCACATTCTAGCCACGCTAAAATAATCACATTGTCCTTCCTTTCAAAACATTCCTCCTTCCTCCTCACCTATGGTACTTTCCCCGGAATTAAATGGTGTGGCACCAGGTATTTAACATTTTATTTCGGTTATCTAATTTTATATTACGGCAAATGAACGTTTAAAAAATTAAATAATAATAAAAAAAACTGACGAATACGGAAGAAAAAGAAACAAAGTGTATAACTGTAGAGCAAAATATCGTTAACACAGGTCTGTGGATGACCGATAATAACGGCTTCATTTTAAAATTGTTAAATTAAAAAAGATATTTCTGCTGAAAAATAAAAGTACTTTTAACTGCAATCAAAAAGCTGATAAGTACAATTTGAAAACCTAATTTTAGTGGCATTGGTTTTGAGACCAGCTTTAATGTGTGTGCATCGTTTAGGTTTTAATTACAGAAACTAATTTTTGTTCGCAAAAATCCAGTGGTGTTATATCTTTAGCGAAGACTCTGTACGTTACATCGAGAAAAAGGATTTGAGAACATCCTATAATTTAAAAGTATTGAAGTAACGGAGAATTATGCAAGTTATAGAATATTTTTAGTATTAGCGCGAGGAATAGATCAGAATAAAAATTGTCGCGTGTAACACATAAATCGTTCGAATGCAATCCAGAATTTTTTCGTACCATCGGCTTTAAAAAATATAAAATTTTTCTAGCAATCCATACGTAAAAGTTTTACTCCTGATGCGTGCTATGTCGTCAGTTTGATCGAATATTTATGAGATGCGCTCAATTCGGGAACTTAAATTATTTCAAATAGTTCGAAATAAATCTTTTAATGCTCCCTCCACTTACTCTTTAAGATAAACACGTGTTACTTTTACGAGTACAAATCGCGGTAAATAGAGAAAACAAAAAAAAAAAATCAATGGTAGTTCTTTAAATGATCATGTCTCATTTTTGAAAAATAATAATAGTAACAGAAAGGGTGTATGGAAATACACGAAAACCTTCCAAGAAAAAAAATATGACAACTAGGAACAAAAGAATATTCGAGTGCTTCGCCACGATCTACGTAACGGATAAATTATATTTTAATATTAATTTATTAATTATTACTTCACAGTTATCAATGTTTATGAACAATTCCCTCTCTTTTTAACCTGGTTGAATTAAATTTCTGTACTCCGTATTCGTAAATGGGCTGCTCAAAAAATGACCGAACTGTCGTCATAAAATCTTTTTTGTAACACTCGCGTTTTTACACATGTTTGTCTTGTCTCCTTCAAAGTACTCTCCTTTGCTTGCTACGCATTGTTGGTCTGATAGCTTTTTTCCGCTGTTCGTATGCTTCCTGGAACTCGTTTAGTGCGATGTCTCGGAGCTGTGCCTGCAATTTCTCTTGAATTTCTTCTATACTCCGAAAATGGCGTCCTTTCAAGGGGGATTTTAGTTTCCGAAATAGGAAAAAGTCTGCTGGAGCCATATCTAGAGAGTAGGGAGGATGGGGAGGAACGGTTGTTCCATTATTGGCCAAAAGTTGGCCAACAAGCAGAGACGAGTGTCTTGGTGCGTTGTCATGATTTTTGCTAAGACGCGCTGCTTGCCAAGCTTTTCTGTCAAAATTTCGTGACACGACCCAGTGCAGATCCCGACTTCTTCTGCAACCTCCCGCACAGTTAAACGAAAATTTCCACGAATCGCAGATCGAACAACATCAGTGTTTTCATCATTTGTTAACGTCGAGGGTCGTCCTGATCTTGCATTTTCCTTGGTGTCGATGATCTGCCCGATTTGCAACGCGTAAACCACTCGTGATATCATGTACGGCTCATACAGTCCTCCTTATGGGCTTGCTAAAGCAATGGCCATGTTTCAGAAAAAGATTTGCCGATGTTAAAATTTAATGTTGCAACCACAAAGTCCTTCATTTCCGCTTTCTCACTATTTCGCAGAGCACTGACTGAACCTGTTCACCTGATCGCTCTATTTGCCAACTGATCACACTTCCGTAATGCGGTAAGCGCCACATTACGTTTCGGAAGAATGTTGCCACGTGTAGAGCATGACGCGCGAATTTAAATTTTACACTGTTCGGACGCAATTTCAAAAGTTCGATCTTTTTTTGAACAACCCATGTATATATATATATATATATATATATATATATATATATATATATGTATATATATACCTATATACCTATATATAGGATACATTTATTTATGAATATTTGTGTACATATAAAACTCAATCCTACGGATTTTGCCATGAACACACGGACCAGCAGATGATTGTTCTTCTGTAATACTCATAGAAGAGTAAATTTCAGTTGAATACGTCGCTTTTAAAAAGAAAAAAATAATTTATGTTAGAAATTTTTATTACGACCTCAGTCATACACTTAATAACAGTTATTCGTAACGTATTCTCATACTACCCGTAGCACAACAATGATGTTATCAATGTATAATACATATATATATATATATATGGTATATTACAAGGTATACAAATCTATATTTACCTGTACAAACTGTTAAAAAGTGTATTTAATTAATTTTCATTAGTTTTATCTTTATTTTTAACTTATCCCGTACGTTTTTTATTATTATTTGTAGTCATCGCAGGTTTATTCATAAATCATTTATACGACGTTAAAGTATTTAATTTAAGTTATAAAATGTTTTCACTTGACTACTGCATTATAGGAATTAAGAATTTTCTGTCGTATCGTGTCTGATTTGATATTTGGATCGTAACGAAAATAATAATGAAAAATCCTATTACTTATGGTCAGGATATGTTTTTTGTGGGGGGGCGGGGGGTCGTCAACCAGAGATCTCTACCTAGAAACTATAAGAAGATGAGTCAACTAATTAAAACTTAATTCGATTGGAAATAGCTGAAATAAAGGAACCAACGGCAGGGGCAACAGCCTGAGAGGGAAAGGGCAGGATAGAGGACGCACAATAAGGAGCAGGAAGTCTTAACTTTAGGAGAAGTAAATAAAGAGAAGAATGTTCCGTCGAAAAAGTAGAATATTTCAGGAAAATTGATTAGCATCACAGACACAACTGCTTCATTAGAATGAAAGAGGACACAATAAGCAAAGGAAACCAAAGAATCACGATAGGGGGAAGAGGGCAATAAAATATGATTAAAGCGTAGACGAATAATAGGAACACTAACGGAACGTGGAAGAGAAGGGAATTCTGAAAATCGAGAATTATAAAGAAAGTGAGGTTGAACTGAGAGGTAGAAGGAATGATTATTAGTAAGGGAGGAAGGATACATATCCGACTAAAATTTAAAGTGAAACTTTTTATTTGAGGATAGTAGATTAATACTTGGGATTTTTTTAGAGCATCCGCTATTTCGTTACCCTCCACGTCTGTATGACACCAGGAGCCTATAGCGAATCAACGCGGATAGAGTGATGAAGAGAAAAATTGTAAATGAAAGGTGGTATACGAAGAATGATGAAGTCTGAAAAGGGAGGGGGATAGGTGTAAACTGATATCCTGAAGGGCACTTATGGCATCGTCAATTATCAGATAGTCAGAGAAGTTACAATTACAGGAGATATAAATAATCGCACGTAGGATAGTCATTAATTAATTTGTGAAAATAGAACAGAATGGTGAAAGACGATAGGACTCGGGAAAATTTAAATCGGGGAGTATAAAAGAAGTTCCGACACCACCGAGACCCCTAGAGCAGCCATCAATGAAGATGAGTACGCGAGAAAGAAAAATGGAATTGATAGTGAAATTCCTATTTAACAACCGCCTGGGGCAGAAACCTGGAGGGGTTAGAAAGAAAATATACTTTGGGAGGAAGCGAGAAATCAAAATAATTGAAGGATACTGGAATTTATATGGGACGAAAAATAACTAAGACGAAGAGATATAAGGGCTAAGATGAGGAATTTTATTAGGAGCGAAGCACCAGTTTCAGGCGATGAAAGTGTAGGAAGGGATAAGTTGAAATGAAAGGTACATGTTTAGAAAGAAAACAATAATCCAAATTATTAGACTCAGCAAGCATTTTTATAGGTACAAAATTTAAATATCGATGAATATTTTGCAATCTAATAAAAAGATCTTCACCATCGAATGGCGCAATTAATTTTACAAAACTTGGCAAAAGCGGCCCCGTGCGATTAATATTACTATTTCCGATCGTTTTTTTCGTTTGAAAAATTAAAAAAAAAAATCGTCTATTTAAGTAAAAATTTACAATTTAATTTTCACCGGCAAATTGAATTATTTTTCTATAACTGCTAATACAAAAACCTGTCAACCATGTCTAAATTGGTGAAAAACTTTTCGCCTAAAGTATTTTATTTAATTTTTCGAGCATAAACCAGTAATTTCGTCGAATTGCACGGTATTATTAATACACATTTCCGACAACTGCGCATGTGCTTATCATTTTTATAAACGGTTAAATGTATCATTTAATGGTTCCATTGTTTACATTTTGAAAAAGAAAGAAAATGAAGGAATGCAACAAACCGATGTAAATGAACTGTAAAAATGAACTTTATGCTAATAAATGAATAAACACTAAATCATTTTTTTACCCGGGTTAATTTTAGACCGTAGCGTAGATGGGTCTTTTTTATCTTCAGTACATTTATTTATTTTAAGAAACTGACACATAAACACCACTAGCTGAATTATATGAACAAAAAAAAAGTAAACTTAAAACCGATAAATTAAATAACTTCAATATTAAACAAAAGATGAAACTTTTACATTTATAAACAATTTTTTTTTTTTTTCCCTTTTTTAAATTGTGTGTGCTGTTTGTAACTACTGTGGTCATTACAGCACACTTAAGGGGAGGTTATTTAGATTTGTTGTGTTAGGCCACTCATTCTTACAAAGGCTATAATTCGAGTGATGTTTATTGATTCGTTAGAGAGTATTATTAGATAAATTTTCGTTATTCAACGGAAAATTCATGCTTGGAACAGAAATTTCCCCATTTGAAAGAGTAGTTAATAATGTTTTTTTTTTTTTTTTTTACCTATTTACTGTATCACAAACTGGGAACTCTAAAAAAAAAGAGAAAGAAAAACGATGTTTGCAACCAACGGATTAATACCGAATAAGGAACATCTTCTCACAATGTAAAAGGTAAGTAAAGTAAGTCCCATATATCTTCGATAAGGTATCATGGATTATGTAATTAAGCTTTTCACAATGTACTTAAGGATCTAATGGTTCTGAAGAGAATACTGGGGGAGGGGGAGCAGTTCCTTTTTTCATGGGATCCGCCTGTACATTCCTACACTTCTCCGGTATAACCAATATTCAGTTTTAGACATGTATAAGTGGGAGCGACTTGGATTCGGAACGAGACAACTCTCGAAAACCTATGACACCTCTAGTGTTTAGTAGCCAATCACCTTAAGCCAAGCACCTTAACTATTCGGCTACAGCCGTTCCTTATTACTAAATTGGAAATTATGAAATCGTACTTCTGAGCTAATGTTACTACTTTTAAGAATCGTAGAAGTGACGTAACGAAACATGTTATCTTATAAATACTTTGACAGTACTATTGATCACAGTGTTCCGCAGTTGAATAAATCTGAATTAACTCGTTTATGATTGATTACGTTAATTAATTTTTTATTGACAACTATTTTTATCTCTTTCCGATTATCGCCATGTCGGTAATTTATATATTCTAAATATATTGTATGCCGAGCGCGATAGTACTTTACATTAAAATCGATAAGATTATGAAATGATTAATGATATAAATTGTTGCAAATTAAAAAAGAAAAAACTATATATAAATTTTTAGAAGCGATAAAAACTATATGTAAATTTTTAAAAAAGATATGTAAATTAAAAAAAAAGATATATATATATATATACTTTTTTCTTTTTACTGTAAATTTATAAGATTTAGAGATTTACTTTTGTTAGATGCGATTTAAATTAATACCAAGCTCGACTATAGGTTTCCCCCATGTGTCTCCTCCTATAGTACCTTTATTAATAAGATAAAATTCGAATATTCTATTAATGATTAAAGAAGAAAACGCGAATTACTTTAAAAACGAAGCGTATCTTGGTCCTGAAGTGGGGATAACGCCGTAGATAATAATCAAAGCGAAGACTAGAAAGGTAAACATGCAGCTGATAGAAGGTGTCTCCAACGGCTTTTGACAATAACATCATTAGGATTAGGAAGAATAATGGCTGGAGGAGCACTGAGATACTTGCGAACAAGATCTGACAACTTGTTGTATTTAAATTTAGTTTTCCACCAGTTCAGAGGGTTTTCATGGAGGGAGGCTTATTTTTTTTTGAGATATGCCTTCAATTGTGCTTTAATTTCATGTTCTTGTGTGTCTCTACTACCCCCATATTCTAAATCGGAGTCTTCGTCTTCGCTTGAATACTCTAAAATTCCAGCTAGATTGCTAATGAGACTTTTAGCAGAACAATCAGAACTTGCAGAAGGCTCATCGATATTATGTATTGAATCCCTCGGCCTTTTAGTATCAGACGTTGAAGCTGAAGAATCCTGATTTCGATTAGACAGTTTTAATGCGAATGCAACAACGTCAGCATTTGCTCTGTTCTTCATAGTATCATTAAAGAATTTATGCTTGCACCGTGGATCCGAAAACGTCGAAATTGTAAATAAGGAATTCGTAAGCATATGTAGCGACTTGCACATTCGCAAAATATTTGCATTGTTTGATGCGAATGCGAATGTTGATGCGAATGTTATAATGCGAACATTCGTACATCGCTAATGTATTGTATGTCGCAGATATTTAAGTACCCTCATAAAGAAGATTAAGTTCGCGTCATCCACTTCAGCGGGTTACCGGTTTTTAACTTCATTTCATTTGGCAAAGTATCTTTCACAGTCTCGGCTTGCGAAATTAAACATACAAGTCTCGCTGTCATTGCTCAGTAGTTAGACAATTAATATAATTATAAAAGAAATTCACTGACTAATTAATATGTTAAAAAATAATACACCGACATGTTTCGGAAACATTGCTCTGTAATCATGGTGGAAATTGTAGGCGTCAGAGGAATCTTAAGAGTTGTATGTTTGAGGCCCTGCAACATTTATAAATACCGATTATGAATATTAATTTCTTTTTCAAAATTTATATAACACTCTTATCAATTGCTTGGAAACGTTTAGACTTCAGAAGAACTAAAACAGAAAAACTTCGAACAAAAACTAAATCTGTATTTATCTTCGTTTTTTTTTAAATATCGACTAAAAAAATCGTTAAATCGTGAGTGTTACGTAGGGGAAGGGTTCCATGAGTTGTGAAGTGTCAAGCTTTTTTGTTTTGTGTGGGGGAGGGGCTTTAAACTTAAATTCCACCCATTGTCTAAGTGTCAAGCTTATCTCAATGTAATCTCGAAGATTTGTTTGTCCTCTAACGCGTCTCTACACTTTCCCAAATCACTTTTGTGTGCTCCATTTAAAATTATATCCAAAGAAAAGTCTGAACTCGATCGAACCCGTCTAATTCAGTCGTAATCTGCTTTCTTGATTTTGCGCTTTTGGTTATCTCACACATTTTGATATTTGTTATAGATCCGCTACAATTCAAACAGGTACTGTACCCGTCTCCTCTTCGAAAAACTCATCACCAACCTGCTCGTCACTTCCCATAAATTCTAGCTATTCTCCGTTCATTGGCGGATATTTCTGTTTTTTAAGAACTTCTTTTATTTAATCAATTTTTAATTATTTTCAAATCAAGTCTGAATTTTCGGTTGTTCTTTTTTTGTATTTTTCTTTATCATTTGCTCAATAATAATAAATGTGCTTGGTGGAATAGCTTGATATAAAACTAGTTTCGCGATATGTGAAGATAACTAAAATGTGTAACGGGTAATCGATGTATGTGCGCGTGTTTTTTTAATTAAATAAAATTATATCCAATAGGAAATAACCTATTGCATTTTTAAAAAAATGTATATATATATATATATATATATATATATATACAATGGCATTTTCGCAGAAAAGGAATCTGCTGACAAATAAGAACCTCAAATTAAATATAAGAGTAAAATTTGCCCGCACTTATGTGTGGAGTGTATTATTATATGGTTGCGAAACATGGATTATGACTGAACAAGATAAAAGGAAACTGGAAGCAATGGAAATGTGGATCTGGAGAAGAATATTACGCATTAGCTGGACGGAAAAAAAGAAAAACTCGGAGGTGCTCGAAAAAATAGGAACGAAAAAAACAATTAAGAAATGGAAAAATGTTTGGTCATCTGATAAGAAATAATTCATTCATAAGACACATAATCGAAGGAAAAATTAATGGCAAGAAAGGAAAAAGGTCGACCAAGGAAAACGATTATTGGACAAATGATAGAAATGGCTGGTTGCATGAAGTACTCAGAAATGAAGAAGATAGCAATGGAGAGAGAAGAATGGAAGTTAAAATTCGCACCGACAAGGCTAATCCTTTAGAACAAAGAAGAAGAGTGGCGAATACACGGAGGGGAGATGGAGGACACCCTCCCAAGAACCAAAACTTCTATGAAAAAATTTGTTATAACAGAGAAACTTAATTTATGCTATAAAAGATTTACATGAATTTTACCTACGGATTTTAATAATGAATATTTAATACTATTTTCTAGTAAAACCATTAATGTTATACGTTTTTATTCTATTTTAAACGCAACTGTCATGGATATTTTTTGCCCTTTTTATTTATTTTTAATTTTTATTTTGTAATTTTAATTAAAAAATAGTAGTTCAATGAGGTATATATATATATATTTAAACTTGCTCATGAACAAAGAGAATTAAAAATAAAAAAGAAGTAAAGTGTCTAATAAAAATACTATCTTTCTTATTATTTCTAAACTACCATATTTAATAGTTTCGTTTTATTTTTTTCATAACTAAAATTAAAACAAAAGTTAAATTAAAAATTGTAATAATTATGTATTTTTAAAACTCATTTTTATGAATTCCTATAGAGGTCGCTATTTGCAAGGGGTATTTCATAAATATCTACTGCCTACCGTAGAAGATTGGACGTAATTATATAATCCCCCCCCCAAAAAAAGTGTTCTTCTGGATCCGCCCCTGAAATATATATCGTGTATTATTATACACCGTTTATTTAATTAATATCCGCTTACCACTAAGAACCAAATCATTACGAATTGCAACACTCTAAATGGTTAGCTAGTGACCAGAAAAATGTACGATTCTGTCGTGTATAATAATTCGTAAACATAGACAGCAAGCAATTGATGTGGGTACGATAGATGCCGGATAATTCGATACATCTGTCAGTGTTGCTGGTTTAAAACCAGAATAATTGCAATGTTTATAAATAGTGCGTTGTTTACAACATCGTCGGCTTATTATAACCTACTTAGGGGGAGGCGACGTTTGCCTGCGGTAAGAAAATCACATTGAAAAATTCGTCGTCCCATGAAAATCTCATCATTATTAATGTACTCGAACTTACACATCCGAACGGGAGCTACAGTTAAAACTTATTTTATAAACAGTATTATATACACAGTGAGCATCTAGCGTGTGGATTCACTGCCTGTGACGTAACGTAGCGCGGTGGCTATTTCACATGATTTCTAGAACATGTCGCGTACTCCACCACGTAGATACAATAGATAACAAATTATCATCATTATTAACATTAACGGTATCTATGAAAAAGCTGATTCGGCTAAAAGCACATTCTGCCAGATAAACGCTGACGTGAAATTTTCCGAAACGCTTGAAACGGTACCTTAAAATAATTCCAATTATCAGCAGTCTAAAATGTACGCGCTCAACAGTCTTCCAGTTAATAATTGAAATTGGAAGCTCTTAGACTTCTGATGTAATCCCCTTAATAATCAGGGCGGTCCGGTCGAGATAAGCTAGAAGAAGATACCTCTGTAGCTTTAAACTATCTTCTACGCTCTCTGCAGTTCTTACTTTGCAAACGAAATTGGCCCTTAATTACTTTAGTTACAAAAACACCTTTTTTATCCAGTCTCGATAACTTTGTACCACTTGCCCCGTTGCTATTGGTATTCCCATATAATACTTTTAATAAATACGCGATTTTTTTTTTTTTTTTTTTTGGTTTTACCGATTACCGTTACACTTACATATTATCTACAAAAATCACGCGTTGTTGTCTTTTATTTATTTTTTCTGCTGACCGGATAATGTCCCATAATTTGGAGTGTCAACTCTTTCAACTAATCTTCCGAAATCTACTTCGAAGAAGTCATGTAATTTTAAAATTAGCGGGGTAGTAGTTCGACGGGATGGAAATATTACAAAAAAGGGGGAGCCTTTTGAACCCCCTTTTAATAATACTCTTAATTGTATTCATCCACTGTTGAACACAATTCTTCCCTCTCTCCTACTCTGCGACAAATCAAAAATGTTAATATCCACCGTTCTGTTAATTCTTGTAGAAGCGCCGATTCTATCGGGACTAAACGATAGGGCTCGAACCTGTATAATTTTAATTTGACATTGAGCTCGGTAAAAACTTAAATTTAAAAAAAAAAAAAAAACGATTCTAGCAGACCTCCGCTCCCCCGAAAACTACCGGGAAGACACGATTCTGTTGACAAAAACGTTATTCACATTTAAAAATACGAAAGAATTTTATTAAAGGATTTTTTTATTGGAACACCTGAATGCGCCACGAATAATTTCCTTTTAAATGTAGAGAAAATTTTCTTTTCGGTGTAAACAACGAGTTCTGGAAATTCTCGAAACACTTTAAGTACCGACATTATTACTACAAATTTTATTTTTTTTCATATTATTTTAAACGTCTGGCCAACGAGGCTATTCGGTGAAATTTTTGATTTAGAAAGCTGTCATGAAAGGAAGAGCACTTACCGACACATCAGTAGCCCTACAGTAGTTCTAGGGATTTAAGACACACCTTAAATCTTCACAGGGGCGGTATTACAATAATTGTACAGTCAACTTGTTCGGGTGCCCTTTCAGTCTGCATGCGTATATCTCCGTACGTATGGAATGCTCAAATCATTATGAAACGCATCATTGGCTAGATATCAGGGTGCGCGCCAGTTAGAGTCCTCAAAATTTTATTTTAAACAATTTGGATTACTTTTATATTTGACGGTTTAGCACAGCCCCCTTTCCAAGCTGCACCTTGTAGATCCACATTGGCACCTCGTAACAGTAGTATACAGCAAGCGTTTAATGTCCAATAATAACACGTAATTTTTTTCCCTATAAGTCAGTTAATTTTCTTAGTTCAAGTATATTAAGTTCCTTTTTCTTTTTATCAATATGTTGTTTGTCCGTGTCAGTCGCCTATCCAAGCGCATACCTAGGGTACTTAACACTTGTTTGGATTGGTATTAATGTATTACAGATTTTAGCAGATGGGTTCGTGACTTTTCTATTAGGTGAATTGAACATTAACCGATTTATTCTCATTTATTTTTAAGGTTCTACTTTTCGAACTAGTCTTCGGCTTTCTTCGAGGCATTCTGCAGATTACCACTGGCAATGTTAGGATGCGTACTAGGTGAAAGTAAGGCCGTATCATCAGCGAATGTAGCCCCCCACAAGGACACCTTCCGTTACCGCGAAATCGGTCACAACACTAAACCTTGTGGTATTCCTGCTAAAACCGAATGAATCTTGGGAAGTTCGAAGAACGAATAGTTTTACACCGAAATATTTTTGTTAATTTTATTAAGACCAAAGCAAAGTCCTTAAAGTCCCCGCTTTCTTAAAAATAATTCACGAATGTGCTTCTTGTAAAATGTGTACGTCTTCTTCTGAGATAAGTGACATTAACTTTATTTTTGATGGCGCCGATTCTTTGGTCGCATCATTTAACTCTGCCAATATTTCGCGTGCTATTTTTAAATATCAGATTGTGCTATCGCTTAAATGGTGCATTTCCCTATGTAAAGTGTGCTAGTAATATGTGTATTGCTGTTATTTCTGAGAAAAATTACAAAAACTCGTATATTCCTGCATCCTGCAGGGTAATCGATAATATAAATGAAATCAAATGCGTTAAACTCTACTGAATAGCCAATGAATAGTTCAATATTTTATAACTCTAAAATATTTTCGTACTCGGTGATGCCCATTTTCCACCATTATCCTTCTAAAATAACCCGGAATCGGAGCAAGAGGAAAATTTAAAATTTTGATCCTAATTCCGCTCGGTACGATTACAAATAGCAGCTAACGATAATTCTGAAATAGGCTGTTAGGCACGATTATTATCACTAGTTATAGCTTTGTAATAAAGTTTTGCGTACATCATACGCTTTTTATGTGAACATGAATATTAAATACGTGTATATTTAAATGAACAATTAGATTTGTTAACGGGCGAACCTTAAGCCCATTCAAACCGGTCCTAAGTTATTCTTTGATATACATCCCCAGTACTGTGTTGGATCATTACTACCCCTTTTCCTTTTTCTCCGTAAACATACCAATCTCTTCTATCGATATTTTTACCGGTTTCTTCATCCTAACTACGAGTCCCGCTCAATCCAGTTTTGATTTTTCTGCCGCCCCCCTAAAGTTTTAATTTTTAGTAATTCTCATTTGTATCTTTTAATTAATCACGCTTATTTTTAATTTTTCTGATGAATTTTAAACTTTGTTTTCTTTTTTTATTTTTGTGTGGTGGTTTCCAGCTTTAACAACTAGCGCGAAGAGAGTAGGGCATAGCCGTTGAAAATTTAACGCTTTACAACACTTTGAAGATGTGTTTTAGAGACACTAGTATTTTTTTTGCAATAGAAGGATAATTTATAGCGTTCTTCTTATATTACCGTTCAAAATTTAAATAAAATAACAAATAAACAAATAAAGTCAAAAATACTACTCGTTCAGGTCAGTATTTTTAAAAAATTTAAGAATATGATTTGACCTAGATAAATAATTTTTGACTTTTCCTGTCGTGCCAGCAGATATTGTTCCAGGTGTATTAAATGTGTAAGTGTAGTGGTGCACAAAAAAGGAAGAAGGTTACTGCGGTAATCACACAGCTAGCTGAAAAGATTTTCAGAACAAGAAGAAACATAATACAGCGACGAAACTTAAGGTTACACCCATACAGCGTATTAGAAAGAAATACAGAGGTCGGTCTTAATCGACTGATTTTCCTAAAGAATGAAAATTCCAACTGATACGTGCTTGAATCAATCTAAGAATCAGCCATCTTTGATCTTCCGAAATCATTGCAATCGTTGAATTCATAGAATGAAATATTTAACGAGCAGAAATAACATCAGTCTCTAGCATTTAACAATGAAAGACGCGCATCTTTAGGAATAATCATCTCACGCTGACGGGATTATTAAGGCAAACTCTCGGGGTCTACTTATTGGCTCCACATTAATATGCCTGAAACTCATTTGAAACGTGGTGGTAATGTTGAATTTAATAATTATACCTTGCAAACCTGCGCTTGGATGCCGATAAAGGTTATATTCCCTATCGTGAGCAAGGTCCGTGTTTTTTCTCCCGAACATGAATCTGAAAATCTTGCTTACTTAATTCATTTAACACAGTTTTTTTGGTTCTTCCACATTATTTGATATTTACACCATATCCTTTACTAAGTTTGGAATTCTTTTAATTCGCTATCGTAATAAATAATCGCTGATTATTTCTAGACAAACAGAAAATAGGCGTATAAAATTACGAACACGAGGATATATGTGTATATTCATATTAATTGCAACGTAATTCTTAGGTCGGTACCCATTAGAGAAAATGTCCCAATTTTATGTAACGAATGTTATTTTTTTTTTGTGTCGATTTCGGTAAAATGACGTAAATTTTCATCATTTTATACAAAGTATAGAAGAGAAAGAGACAGACAGAAGGGTCAAGGGGCAGAGCATCTAGCAAGGCCAAAGTAGCCAAGTTTGTATTTATGTATATATATATATGTATACATTGTATGTATGTATGTATGTATAATGTAAGTACTAAAATGAAATTATGCGGGAGCCGCCAAACTGTTATAAGTAGCTCGTTGAAGGGAGTTCAAATCCACGAATGAAAAAAAAAATGGAATTTCCAAAACGTATATGATTTTTTTACAAAATGTAAGAAAAATAAAAATAAAAAATAAGCGATTTTTATTTTTAAGCAAAGGAGGAACGATAAAATGTGACTAGTAAAGTGATTTCTGAGCTTATCTCGAACTGCAAAAAAATTGTAAAAAAAAACTTTGATTGGATATTTTCTTTTTTTTTCTTAGTCCGATTTTGAGGAAATGTGATCTATTTGTTGAAAACAATGAATGTATATTTACTTTTTGTTTGTTTACTGGTTTGTTTTTTTTTTTTTTTGGGCACGTTGCAAGTTAACGAAGAGCAACAGCCCAATCAATCAAGGAACCTAGGTAATAGCTCAAAAGGAGCAATATATATCAGATTTTAATCTAGTGCGAGATAGAATGAATGAAAGAAGCTAGCATAGGAACAACTGACAACGAAGGAAATGAGAGAACATAAGAGTTAATGGAGTAGGAAGACCAAAATCCGAAAGTTGAGAATAGATGAGAGAACGTTCCGAAGAAAGTGAGAAACATTCGAAGAAAACATGTTTGACATCACACAGAAAAAAGGAATCTTCTGAGTGAAGAGAATATCACGGGGGAAAGAGACGAGGAAAAAACGAAAAAGTGACGAATGACCGCAACGAGGCGACATATGACAGTGATTAAGGGACGATGCGAAAGAGAAGGAAACTTGTCAAACCAACTGGCCAGAAAAGGTAAAGACTGGACGGAAAGATAAAATCGGATTGGAGAAAAGGGAATAATAAATATCATTCCGTAATGTAATATGGAACTGTCTGGATACATGATAAATATTGCGAGCAGGAAATTTATGAAGAGTATGTCCATTGGAAGCCCCTAAGCAAGCCAAAAAATCGGCCACCTCATTACCCTCAATTCTGGCATGACTAGGAAATGAGAATAGAGATCTAGTTGGATAGAACGGAACAGGAATAATGCGTGAATTATATTTGCGAATACGAAGAACGAAATGTTGTTCAAAAGAGGGCAACGGTAAGTAAGGAGAAATCACCTGCAAGACATTTTCAGAGTCAGATATTAAATGAAATTTATCCGTGAGGAGGAAAGAAGAGGAAGAGATAAAAAGAATTGCATGTTGTATGACAGCAGATTCAACAGTAAATATAGAAAGAAAGGAAGGAAGTTTAAAGGATTCAGAGTAGTTATGAGAAGGAAAAACAAAGGCGGCACCAACCTTACCAGAGCCCTCTTAGACCCATCGGTAAAAATAATGGAATGATCGGGATATAAAGAATTTAAAACTATGTGAAATTCAGGTCGAATTATAGAAAGAGGAAGGAATTTAACAGAACTTGAGAAATGAAATACGTGAGGAGGACGTAAGAGACTGAAATAATTAAGAGAAAAGTACGGAGATTTATCGTAGGAGAAAATATAGGGAGAAAAATTGGTAACACGAGCGGAAATAAAAGATAAATTTGGGATTCTGTTGCGAGTAAAACGTTAATTAGGAGAGATTGAGCAATAAGCAGTTATAATCTTCTTAGAGGAAAAAGAGGAAAGACGTTTAATTAAGAAACGATGTGATCTGCGGATAAACAAAGGAAGTGATTTTGATTCGGAAAGGGTGGAAGGAATTAGAGTAGATTTACGTGCATCCAAACAAAAACGAAGACAGGAATTTAGAATGCTGTCAAGCTTTAAGAGACTTAAAAGAGTTGTCGTATATATAGGAACAGTAGTGCAACCTAGAAAGAATGAGGGACTTATACAATCAAGAAAGAATATAAGGATCAGCACCCCACTTGTAGGATGAGAGTGATTTTGAAAGATTAATCCTTTTAAGACAAGAAGTATACAGACGTTTAATATGCTCCTGAAAGGACAAACGGCCGTCAAGGAGCACGCGCAAGTAACAGAAACACTCTACAAGAGGAACAGGATAATGACTTAAAATTTATTGAGAAAGGATTATATGAACGAAAAGTAAAAACCATGGCCGCGGATTTAAGAGGAGAGGCGAGAAGATGAATATATCGGAGATAGCAATTTCTATAGTGGGCTAATGACCTACTTAATTCCAAAACGGCATCTGTGACGTTGTGAAAAGAAGAGTTGATAAGGATATCATCAGCATATAATAAAGACGATGAATTTAATGGATGAAAGGCAATTTGAGGGATATAGGTGTTGAAGAAAGTATAAGACAGGAACCCTGAGGGGAAGACCGCGAAAAACTTTTCTTGAAGTGGAATAACACGAAGAGTGAATAGATGTACAGTCCAGTTTTGGAAGAGACTAATAATAAGGGAAACAATATGGACCGGAAGATGCAGTGACAGCATTATATTTCTGAGAGTAGGAAGGTAAACATTACCTAATACACTGGAAATTTCAATAAAGGCTACGATAGTAAAATTTTTGTTTTTATAGGAATTATAAATGTCAGAAGGGAAAACATTAATGCAATCGAGAGGATCAAGACAGGGACGGAAACTGAACATGTTGTTAGGAATTAAGTTATTGCGTTCGAGAAACTAGACAAGCCGTTCATTTAACATGCTCTCTCAAAGAGCTTCCTTAAACAATGAGCAAGTGAGATAGGACAAAAAGAAAATGAGTTTTTCTTTGGTATGGGTATAACGATAGAAGCATTCCAATTAGTTTGATTGTTTCTTCAAATTGAAAATTTTGATTATTTTTAACCATTATCCTTTTTTTTTATTATTATTATTATTATTATTTTACTATGAGAGCCATGTGTGGCAATTACTAAGAGTTAACGATCTGATTTGTTTTAATATATGCCAAGATTTGGGCGATCGTTGCATTGGCGAGGATCTTTTTTAACGGAAAATTCAGGTTAAAGGACAAGCGGAATGTTGCAAATTTAGTACAAGTTGAAAGTATATGGTAAACCGAAGGATAACGTGGTTGGGAACAGTAAGAACAGGTTGTGGGAGACGATGTCCTGTGAAAAAGTTATTCGTGAGACAAAGAAATGCGCCCCAAATTCTCAAACGATTATTTATTCGCGCCGGGACATATCCTCCGGTGGCGCTCCGTTAATGGTTTTATTATTGAGAAGCCCATTGTGATCTCCATTCCTGTTTAGACTTATGCTGGAAAGTCTCTTCGTTGACGACAGTTGGGCGAAGTACCTCTGGAGTTCTTGCCCTCTTCATTTAGAACGTTCTCTTTTTTAATCTCGAATCTATTATATCTAAACTCTCCCACTCTGTACCGTTCCATATTTATTCATTCTCTACTATCTCAGTTTCTAATCGTCATTCTTTTTTATATATTCTATCGCGTTATAATTTAAATTATAATAATTTCTTACACTCTGTCTATTTTTAAAAACAATATTCTGGTTTAAGCTTTCTTTCGATTTTTCTTTTTTTTGGTTTTTATTCATTGATTGTCTTTTTCTTCTCTTTTTGTCGAATGAGAATTATGATTGTTTCGAACCTGAATTGGACTAAACTTTTCTGCGTCTCGGAAAAGAGTAAAGAATAAATGAAAATTTTACAATCATCCCGGCATAGAAGTTTTCACACTGAACTCAACGAATTCGATATAGTGAAGAATAAAACGTGTTAAAGATAATTGTTGCTAACGGTGTAGTTCATCAAACTGCTGTACGCTTTTGTTACTGGACGGTGCCGAAAATGGTGGCAACCAGCTCTAATGTCGATCGATATGTGTGTGCACTGAAATACCGCATGACACTGCATGTGTTCCAAGTCTGGATAACGCAACAACGATTCCGTAAGCCCGAGTCTTTTTACATGAATAATAGACAATTTTCTGCAAAGATGGGGCCAGAAAGGTTTCCCAGAGAAACACCGCGCTGAGTACAACTGCTGTCAAAAATACCGTCGGTCTAATGACGGCTTAATTGGGCAACAACAAAAAGGAAAAAAGGGAATTTATAAAATCGATTTTTGTTATTGTGGGCGGCTGTTTCGGTGCTAATTCGAATTAGCAACCCATTTAAATAATTTGCAATTTTTTTCTCTATAAAGTGTATTATAAACATGTACAAATGTGAAACAAGCGATCTAGCAAACGATATGTAATCCTTATAACGGAGTTATCAGAATAATTTGTAAACACTATCTGACATGCCTTAATGTCGTATAAGTGAAACATTTTTAATCTTACTCCATTTTTAATTGAATCACATGTATGCGATAAAGCCCAGTATATCCTAGTATTAACTATTTCACGCCAAAAAATAGCAATCGCAATAATAAAGGACGGTATTCACTTCGTCCCCCCCAACCCGTTATCTTATTCTCTATCTCGGTTTCGTTTACAATTCCAGCTTAGTGTTTGTCACTACACTCAACACTTCCCGTCTCCTACTCTCTATTTCGTAATCATCTATATTTCTCCTGATTTCGTAATCATCTATATTTCTCCTGATTTCGTAATCATCTATATTTCTCCTGATTTCGTAATCATCTATATTTCTCCTGATTTCGTAATCATCTATATTTCTCCTGATTTCGTAATCATCTATATCTCTCCTGATTTCGATCTCAACCATTCCCTTTTTCTTCATATTTTTTAACTCTCTCTCTCTGCATCATTCATTATAGCTGGCAATTGGAATCCTCAGTCTCCTTTCTGCGACTATTCAGGCCACAACAAAGATGGAGTTCTCCGCGAAAACTTCTTCCCGCGCAATAGTCTCGAATAACCATTCCCGAAATTCTTCAGTGTGTAATTCTATTGATCTCCATCTTCTCTAATATTCGGTTTTATATGTTTGTGGGGACGCTTAATAGTATCGTTTACAGCGGTCACACTCCTGTTATCTAACGATCTCCCTACCGCCACTCTTTCCAAAATCATCACTGTCGCATCGCGGTTTCTTCCTGAAACAGGCTGACCTAAATTTAGCTCAATCAGTGACTCTCTCTTACTCATATCCGGTCTGATTCTAATCCAATTTTGCAGTGCAATTCTTTCGTTAATTCAATTTCTTCAGCTTTCTCCTCTTCGTCCCCTTCAACACTTCTCCGCACAAAGAGGAAACAAATTTCTGTTTCTTCTTCTCTTTAGTGGAACGCTGTTTCCTAATGTCGTTCACGTTTTCCTCCTTAATATCTACAAATCCTCCGTTGATGAATAAATTTATCATTGCTTTTTTTTCATGCATGTTTCGAATGCACTCCGACACTCTCTTTTCGACTGCCTCTGTGTTGCTATTAGAAAAATATCTTTAATGTCCTTGTATTATCACTGCTTAGTTTGAACATTCACATTTTTCATGTGGCTCATTTTAAGATCTTCATCCCTTTTTTTTTTTTTTTTTTTATTTCTTTGTACATTCTACTCTATTCGACTTCTTACAACATTTCGGAGGCGAAAGACGACTACCATTTTTGTCTGTAGTTCGGAAACAGCTCTCTCTCTCAAACCTTTTATCTTCAAGTTTCTCTTTTTTAGTCTTCCTGTACAGTCTTTACATCCTTATAACTTTTCTTTTACCCGTGTATCCTTGAATAACTATCCCATCCCCCAAGTTTCCTATATTTTGGTATCATTTTAAATAGCCACCTTTCGTTCGTTATCACTTCCATCTTTATAAGACTATACCTCTCCAAACCCCTTTTTCTGAGCAGTTGGAGCGATGATCCTTCAGTTCTTATTATTTTGTTATAAATCTATTATCGTTTTAAAACTGGATTATTGTTTTCTCCTGTATGCCAATGCCCTGAAATTTTCTTTCACAGAAAAACCGTTGACTTTGCCTACGCCTTGGAGTTCTGAACCCTACTCCCTGCCCAGCAGCCCTTGCAATATAATCGGTTTTATTGTTCACCCGCAATTCAGTATACATCGCTGATTCTTAATTAAACGTTTCCCAATGTCCCCTAAACTCATCTATGCACACTTTTCTCTTCCGCAATGGACGATGTTTCACTTCAAAAAAATCTTTTCACCTGTATCAGTGTTTCGTCCATACGTCTGTACATCTTCTATTTCATTAATAAATGTTTACATTGTTAAAAACTTTCTTTACTTCTTAGGTTAATTTTTCTTCCTTCGTCGCGTTAGTTTACTCCTGATTCGGTGGTTATTAGAGAATTTAACTACACCGTCAACTTTGCTTTCCCTCATTTTCACCGATAGTTTTAAGAGTCCATTTAAGGAGGCCCCGTTTCTCGATCATGCTAAACCCGCTAAATCATTTTTATTTTATTTTTACGGTTGATCATTAGCTGGGCCGGATCTAAGGAAGCCTATCCACGGGGCTCGGCGCTCTTGAATAGAAAAAAAAATAATAATTTTCCACGCGCAAAATTTAAGTTTTTCCCCAAAAAATATTCAATACTGTAAAAATGCAAGATTTTAAATTTGGGATTTTTTAACCTAAAAAGAATTCACTTAATTTTTATATGGAAAAAAAAGAATAGACGAGTTCGTTAATAAAATCATATACTTTTTCTCTATAAAACTTCTCGTTTTCTTCCAATAAACTAAATGCTACATAAAATGAATATTTATAAAAATTTTCTACAATAAATTTTATTTATTGTGTTAACAAAAGTGAACGGGTCCTTTGAACTATACGTATTGAATAATAAATAAATATTCGAGAAATCAATTGAAAACAGTTCCCTAGTTATACAATAATTGTGTAAATCTTTTTATGTAAAAACGTTTTGCGACCTGAAATATTTTTAATTTTAGCAATATTTTTATTAGAATTTAATACGCTTTTTTATTTAGAACTGTATAAAAATTATTTAAAATAAAACCGAGTTTTAATTGACTGCTAATTTTATAAATGTATTTGTATTCCGAAAAATTTAATAAATCATACTGCGTTTCATTCATTTCTTTCTGATCACATAAACAATTATGGAATTTTAAACTTGCATGTTTAATTTTTATAAAGAAAAGCACGTGATATAAATAACTTTTTGTAGAAAACATAATTTTATTAATAAAAAATTACAAACACACATGTATATATAAAATTAATTTATTTTAAAATTCTATTTATGTAGGTATTTAATTTCTTAGGGTAAGAAAGCATAATTTTAATTTTATTAGTCATTCATACATAAATAATAGATTTTTTTTTTTTTTTGCTTGTTTGTTTACACATTGCTGAGATTTTTCATAACTTTTCTTCGAAGGGGCCCCCCTTATTCAAAATTAGCGCCGGAACCCGTAAATCCTTAATCCACTCCTGATCATTAGTCTACATACTCTCCTTTATATCTCTTCTTCTAGTTGCTCCGGTAACTTCTTTATTATTTATAATTCTAAAAGCGTTCTTCTTTTAACTATTACTGACTCGCTCCAAGCTCGATAGATCTTAATCATTTTTTTATTCGATCTTTAACCTTCAAATTATCTTCCTATATAGATTTCTTCACATTGATTTTTGGTAAATTACTGGCCATTATGGTAAAATGAGCAGCAGATTCGACGGTCTAATTGTTGTACGTTGCACTTCATTTCTTATCAAATTTCGTCCCCAATATTAATTTTCTAATAACTGCTATTCTTAAGCACATATTTTTATCCTTTCCTTCTTTACAATCCTCAATCTTTTTACCTCTCCATGCAGTCCATCCCGCCTTCTCAACAACGTCTTCTTCTTCACACAGCTCTTTCATTTCCTCCATTCGTCATCTTCGCTTTTAATTTACTCCTTTCTTCACTTTTTTCCATTTGTCCTAACATCATCTCCCTTTTTCGGATTACATCCTGACGATGGCATTTTAACATTTGTGGGACCAGTCATATTCTCTTTTCTTCGCTTTCTCATCTGAACGTTTGTGTCTCTACTTTCAGCTTTTAGGCTTGTCCCTTCCACTATAACACTTCTTATAATATCCTTAGGTTTCCTTTATAATTCTCCTAAAATTGTTTCTTCCTTTCCGTGATTTCCAGCTATATTAGGAACTCGGCTTTTTATTTTCTTTTTCTTTTCTCTCTCTTTTTTTTCTTCATATTGTAGCGCTATTGAATTGATGTCCTTAATGTAGTTAAAAAGAATAATAAAAAAAAAAAAAATGGAATCTATTCGGTCTGACATGTGGTTGCTTCAGTCAGTCAGAAAATACTTAACTCATAAAATTTTTCCACTGGAAAAGTTAAGATACCCTCAAACCGCTTAGTTACATATCGATTTTAATAAAACTTTTTTTTCCTCGTATTTCTCTGTCTCTCTCAAAAAAAAAAAAAATGTACCAGTTATCTTCTCTTATTCGCACTGTTTACCTACAATATAATTTTCTTGTGGGAGAAAAATTTTAATTTTTCCGTTCTTCTGTAAATATCTTACGATTTTTTCTCGGCATTAATATATAACCCTCTCTCATCTACTTTTTCAAGCTGTTCAAAAAATCAAAAAACAAAAAAAAACACGTTTTCTTCGGGTATTGCTATGTCGACAACAAGTTAGGAGAATAACAGGGTCCTATGATATCTGTTATTTTTGATCTAGTAGCAGGTGATATTTAAAAACAAAATATAGAGTAACCGCAAATCGCTAATGAATAATAATTATAACTGAGAATTACACAATTGTTGATATTATATAAGAGATATTATTACAAATTATGTTTCTTTTATATATCTGAAATATATTAATAAAATTTTTATATTGTCTAATTACAATTTCTTAAATTTAAAAAAGTAATATCTAAGGTACTTTTTTGTAATTGATTTTGCTCATTTTAAAGATTCAAGTTAGAAACTTAAAATATTGTTTTGAAAAATGTACGAATTTTAATTTTATCATAATGTGAAATTTCACTTCGTTTCCGATAAATTATTAATCTCTTTCGCTAAGTATCAATTTAGAATTGTATGCGATGTACTGCTTTTGTAAATCTGAATAAAATCTAGAAAAAACAATACTTCAACATCTATCTGAGATAAAGTTTATACGATTAATCATGAAGAATTCATCCGCAACTCTAAATTAATTCCTAGCTGTTATATTTTCATTAAACGGACATTGTTAATAATGTCCAAATTTGTTACCGGCAAAATATTTCACAATAAAAATTAATATTTGATCAAATTTAAAATAATACATTTTACACAAAAATAATGAGAGAAGAGAGAGATATATAATTATACCAAACATATTCGATCTCTTTACATTTCCCTATATGCTACCCTTTAGCCCCTCCTTCGACAGGAACAAATCCTGGTACGCCAATGGTAATAAATTGATGTACATTGAAAAATTATCAAAGCGAACAAAATAATTGTGCCTGTCTCAGTTATCATGAATATTTTCTGAAACATTCTGGGCACTGTAATCGGGAAAGCACTTAATTTTCTTAATTATCCTTTCAGCTTTACAACCAACTTTTTTTATCCAAAATATTTTTTTCCTTACTGAATGATCTAGTTTATTATTTAACTAATGTTTGTTTATAATTTAAAACTAAAAAAATTTACTAATTCAGAGGTTTTTTTTGTGATTTTCTCTTACTATATTGTGGTATATGATACAGAAAATAATATTTCTAGAATAGAACATACTTTTATTTTTCCCTTGAAATTCTAATAAAAAACGTAAAACCTTTCGATAATAAGAAGTTATTAAAAATTTGAAAATTACGTTCTCAATAAAGTTGTTTAGGATTTTTAAAAAATTTCTTTATTTCCAAAAACATTTTATTTAAAAAAAGGAAAAAACAACTTTAGAACAATAACACAACAAACGATGAAAAATACTAAATAGCGAAATTGAAAATTTATAAATGGGTAAAGTTGCGAGATTTAAAATAATTCAAAAAAGAGCAAACATGATAGTAAACAAAAATAACAGCTAATGTAAGAATCTATTATTCTCCTAACTTGTTGTCGACGACATAGCAATACCCGTTTTCTTCCGGTCAATCCTAATTTGTATTTGTGGAGCCATAGTCGCGGAACATGCTTAGAAAATATTTCTCTTATCCATTTTTAAAATATTATAGTCCAATTAAGTTTTGACATCTGAATTCGGTCATCTTTTTCGGTTTACGCGGGGGGTGGGGGATAGAATTAGTTCACTCCGTTGCACCACGGCTCCAGCGGGCTTTTTTCACTATATTGCAATGCGATCCGTTATGAAAATAATATTTCCATCCTTGTGCGTTTCTTACGATAATTACATATTACTCTTACAAAAACGATGGGGGGGGGTATAGAGAAAGAAAACCATGTCACGTGCTAGGTAACTATTGCACGTGCTAACTGTAGAAAAAGAGTTTGATAATTGTTTCGCAATAGAATCATCACGAGAACTCCGAACTCATTACCTTGCGCTAAAAGGATGATGACTTCATTTGTATGTAAGAAGGCAGAAATTGTCACCTAAGGTAAGTACTTAAATAGCTTTTTTACGATAAAGAAAATAATAACTGCCAAATACGAGAGAAAATGCGACGGTAAGAATATTCGTCGTTTCTCCTATTTTAGATTTTTTCAGGGCGGTTCGGCGTTTTCGGCTTTTTTTAGGGGTTTACTTTTTCAGTCTCCGGCATGAATAAATAAGCGTCGCAGGCTGCAATATTCCGTTTAAATAACATGCTACCTTTTCGGAGAAGTGGCGCGCGGGTGTGGGTGTCATAGTTCCATCGTTAACGGTTAGGAGCATATGTCCACCAGCCAATTATTATCATGCCTGTTTTACTCCTCTGAAAACGCAAATAGAGTGACCAGCAGCGCGAATCTAACAACGGCACCGCCAACACCGGTCTGCGTTATCTCCACGTTATTCTGCAGTTTAGTGCTTTTTTTAAGCGTTTTTCAGTCTTTGCAGCCAGTGTGTTGATGCGGCTAGTTGCCATGGCAGCACAGTGAATGTTCTCAGGGCATAGAGAATGGTAGCTAAATTATGAAACATTAGCCGCACTCGCCTCTGCCAGTCGACTACTGCGTGTGCAACATTTACTTTTCTTCACTCGGAACACAAGTTAATCATTGTATCTATGGCAACTAATAATCCCTGCAATTTAACAAACTCTCTACATCCCAGCCGGTCTAATATTGCAGCCCCCGCGGGTACCCTCTCTTTTTTCTTTTCTTTTCTGTTTTTTTTTGTTTTTTTAATTTTTCTGCAACCCTTCCTCCACCCCCCTTTCGGATGAAAGGCAATTTATATTTAAAACGAGATCTCTTACTGACTCGCAAAAAATTAAAGATTCTCACAAAGCGTAGTAGTAGTATGGACTAAACGCAATAGCAGGGATGCGTTCAAAGATGAATTCGACGCGTTTTAATTTTTTTTTAAACTTCTCTGATACATCGCAGAACGATGTATTATATACACATAAATAGGAGAAAGATCGTTTTCTCTGAAAAAGTATTTTTGATAAATCATTTTTTTTTTTTTTTTCTCAATAATAAAATCAATCGACAGTAAAAAACACATAGCAGTTATTTCAGTTTTTGTTATTTATTTATCATTATTAATTATTGAATTAAAATGTGGGCTTGTTTAATGATAAAAATCGAAGCTGCCAGTTAAAAATATCAATAAGTCACTAAAGAACATACTGGTAAATTTCCCCCTCAATTCTCCTTTATTTTCCTATTGTGACCGCTCATTTTCCTTTACTCTTCCTTTTTCTAATCTGCAATGTACGATTTTGGTATATTCCGAAGCAATGTATTAAAATACTTTGTAATTTTTATTATGATTTTTGATTTTGATTTGATATTGTATTTATGAATATCTATGCATACTATATTATAGCATTGTGACATTGCGGTTAAGTCTCGCTGAGCCGGTACGCAATTTTTCGTTATCACTTTTATGGTTGTTTAATTTACTTTTGTCGAAATATATGGGGCTTTCTTTCTTTCTTGGAAAAGTCATGACACACTGAATGCACTTTGATGCCTAATTACTTTTTAAATATGTGCGAGCACGAAATTTAATAATTATAATCTTTGCAGCTCGTGCAGTAACGCGCGTCTCTCGGTATTACTAGACCCGTACTGGGTGCTTTTTTTTTTCTTCATCGTTTATTTGGTCTAGTCGACGTTAAACTTTTGCATATCATCGTGAGCAAAAAAAAAAAAAAACCCACTGGAAAAGGTAATCGAACATGAGCAGTGTTATAGGGAAGAAAAAATTGACAATAGAGAACAGAAGAAACAACAATAAGAGTGGTATCGAATAGAAAATACCGCGAAATTATGACTGTTTATGGTAACCATTAGCTAGCTCAAGCGAGCACCAAAATATCGACCACCCGTATATATAACCCGTTAAAAAAAATAAAAATAATATTTCAAATGAAATCTGTATTGTTTTAACAACTGTGAAATAAATTTTGACTATAATTATTTTTATTATTACCTTTTAATTCTCGCTATTTAAACGCGGATGGACTGATCCAAATTATTATTATTATTATTATTATTATTATTATTATTATTATTATTATTATTATTATTATAGATTTTAAAACAATGTATGATCTATTTCATGTTGGTGCAGAAATATAAAAATAAATTCAATACTTCGCTCAAGGAAGGCGTCACCAGAATATCCAAAACAAATTGTATGCAAGCGTACCAAAGTATAAAAAATATCACCACACGAGAATACAGATTACTTATCAGGGGCCCCAATTAAATTTAACTTGTTGCCAACTCATCTAAAATCTTTTCCATATCCCTCTCCGCTACTACGTAAATACTTTTTAATCTATTTGAATAATTCCACGCACACAATTAATCACTTCTCTTTTTATAGAATAATAAAATATTTATAATTCAATCAACTATCGTTAAGTTCGACTATTACATTTATTTCGCTTTTTTCGTATTATTATGTACTTCATTTATTTTATTTCCATTTATATCTTTTTGTCTCTATATTCATATTTGGATAACAAAGTTCCCCATTTCTATTTAAGTCTGTTTCTGTTTATTTTTCTTTTTATAGTTTTCTTTTTCTTTCAAGAAATTTTTATTATTTACATAAAATTCCATCGCTCGCGCAGATACGCGCATAGATGGACATTGTAAAACAATAATAATAATAATAATAATAAAGTGATTTAATTTGATTTCATTTGATTTGATTATTATTATTATTATTATTATTAACGATCATTATTAATCGCTATTTCTTTTCCATTTTTTATTCAACTATTTGCTTATTTGTTGCAATTGTCGATTATCATCGATTTCATCACATCATCATTTCATTATTAATTAGAAATATTAATGACGATGAATAGACGGTTTAACTAAATGAGTACAATGACAAGTGACCATTTTCTCAATTATAACGACAACGAAAGATGAAATTGTACAGACGAGATTATTTTATTTATATCATTTTTAAATGAGCATTAGAAGAAAACTAACGAGTGACGGTAAAATAAACGTTAAAGAAGATGACAGTTTTAGAGAAAAATGGATTTGTTCACCTGGCAAAAGTTGACTGGACAGCAGTTAAGCAGTCAGATGCAAGCGCTCCGCTCGTAATATAAATATATATATATATACCTGGTGCATGCGTATATACTGTTAATTTAGTGAACGCGCATGATTATGATGATTATTATTATTATTATTATTATTATTATTATTATTATCGTATGCCGGAGCAAAAAGCGGATGTATATTAGAGAAGTCTGATTTCTTCTTCCGCAGAATACGAAGCTAAGATGGGTCGACTTTAACGGATATGACAGGTGGTTTCCTCAGATGAAACAAAAGAAGCCAAAAACCGACAACCGTTCTACCAAGTCTAAACCACATCACTCTGTGTAGATATGAGCAACCGCCAACATCATTCTTACCCTGGCGCTCCGACGTTTGTTTTACACGCTTTATTCAAAACGGTGAACCTAATCAACATTCGGATGAGAATGATAAACCTGGAAAATAAAACCGTAAAATCGTCGTCTAAAGATATCATAGATAAGTTCACGATAATCTGCAATTCGACAGTGCACTTTGAGTTGACAAACGTAACAGCTAACTGGAACAAGCAGCAGTCATTTTAAAATCCTCATACCACTGACAGCAATGAAAGTGTTTATTAAAGGTTTACGTAAAATACCAGAATAATAATTGCAGAAAATTAAAATATCTCTTCTAGTTATTACATATTTACACCAGTTAGTGGCAATCGAAGCCGACTGTTGCAATATTGAAACTAGATCAAATTTTACTCATCGGGTCCTAAATGAACAAAATTGTTTTCGATATTAAAAATAAGAAAAGAATTTAAACGTTAATCTCACCTCACAAGCGACCAGTAGTGCAATTACAATTTATAAAAAGAAAGACAAAAATAAAAACATTCATTACGACTTGTAACAAATTTAGAGCGAAAAAAAAAACAAAAGAGAATCTGAAAAACACCCGATAAAAATTAAAAATTATATAATACAAATAATTAATCGACCATTCGATTAATGAATGGGGAAAACGTTTATATTAATCAATTGATAAACCGATTAAAAATGAAACTCGGCTCGGTTATTTAAAAAATAATTAATTTTTTAAACCGACACATTTTTTATACTAATAATTAATCCAAAGACAGATTTTAATGTTATCTGCAATCTACCGCATTGACAAACATACGATTGCGAGCAATTTGTTTATAACTTCATTTTATTATTATTTTTGTCACTGACTTATTAGTCGCACTAAATAAATCATTCGTAACGTACACACTTAGGCAGTTTAGTATTTCGTCGAATAGGAATGGATTCGAAATAGACCGTTGCATTGAAAATACAGAGAATTACCACTTGCGCGGGATTAGTGTATATCCTGAGTTGGTAAAAATGACTTAATCTTTCGGATCTCGCTATGCGGATGTAGTACTCCGGAATGGGTAGTTTTCTATAATTCTTTTAGAGAAGTCGGTTTTAATTGACTATGCCATTTTTAAACGTTAGATATAATCGGTACAAAAACATGTATAAAGTAAAATTAATCTTAGCAAACGGCGAAACTCTCATAATTAATTCGGTAATATTTACTGTTAAAATTTAATTTTTGCACTATAAATCTAGAATTGCTATACTTCGGGCAAATAAAAAATGGCAAGAAGTCAAAATTAATCAAATAAACTTTTCTTCCTTTAGCCTTGTTAAAAGCCGTATTAAACAAATATCTCCACTAGCCTGCTTAAACCTGTATCCGAATATAATATTTATTAAATCCTACCAAGTGATCCACTAATAAAGCACGTATGAGCGACCATTCATCTTCTCCTTCGATGTGATCAATTATAGAATCAATTCGCTAAAAAAATAATTTCATAAAATAAAATTACCTTTCATAGTTGTATACTTACTACACGAGAAAAACTTTAAGAAAACGGAAAATTTATTACAGAAATGTTTGTAAACAGCCGTCGAGTTGTTCAGTTTAAAAATAAATGATATATACGTACATAAATACAACATATATACATACATATATAACTCGATCCATCGACCCTCACTATGGAAACTCCTTTTGAACGCTCAGATGATAATCTTATAAAATGTTTCTAAAAAATTCAGTTTTATAGATAGCTATTTTCCTAAAATTTAAATAAAGTCATAAGCGTGAAAAAAAAAAAAAGTTGCAAATTAAACGTTACAGGAAATTTAGTACAAAAACGTTACACGCAAATGTTACATGACTTTTTGTGTTATTCCTAGCGTGAAAATGGCGCAATTATTGAATATATATATATATATATATATATATATATATATATATATATATATATCAGTAGCGGATCAACGGGCGATAGGGGGCATCCCTCCCGCTAAAGAACCAAAGCCTCTATGAAAAAATTTGTTACAACAGAGAAACTTAATTTATACTATAAAAGATTTGTATAAATGTTATTTATGTATTTATTTATAATTAATATTTAATACTGTTTTCTAGTAAAACTATTATTGTTACGTTTTTATTTTATTTTAAACCCAACTGTCATCGATCTTTTGTCTTTCTTATTTATTTTTAATTTTTATTTTGTAATGTAAATAAGAAATATATATATTTAAACTTGCTCACGAATAAAGAATTCGGATCGGATTACTAACAAAAATAAAAAACGAGTAAAGTGTAATAAAAATACTATTTTTCTTACTATTCAAATTCGTCTTCTTCTTCATTAACGTGCCATGAACTACAACAAAGGCCAGAGGCACGGAAAGTTAGGATTTTATAGTTGGGATAGGAGGTTAGTGGAGTTGAGATAGGCGAATAATTTCTTTAGATTTATTTCATTATTACTTAGGGGAGTTCTTTCAAGGTAGACGGAAGGAAAAACGTGACGCGAGTGTGATTATATTTGTTGCAGTTTAATAGAATGTGCTGGGCGGAGAGAACTGAGGAACAGGTTTCACATAGAGGTGTTAAGGATTTGTTCAGGAGGAATTGGTGAGTAATCCGTGTATGGCCAATGCGCAGTCGACACAGGGCTACTCCCTCCTTTCTGCTTGGCCGGAACGACGATTGCAACAAGTTAGTGTTCTCTTTGTTGGAACAAAGTTTATTCGACGTTGGGGTGTTGAGCCACGAGTCGAACCACATACCTTTGATAGGCTGCTGGTAATTCCCTGAACAGCGTCGTTGGCACGTATTCGGTTGTTCGCTACAGGAAAGCATGACGCTGCTTCTTTCGCGGCGCGGTCTGCTGATTTGTTCTGTGAAATACCTTTGTGTCTTGGTATCCAAGCAAATATGATCTTAAAGTCCACATTAGCTATCGTAGATAGTATTTCTTTAGCTATCGGGTTCTGCGACTTATCGTGGGACTTTGGCAGACATGTTAAAGAATTTAAAGAGTCAGTGCAGATGAGGCAGTTTTGTGTTGAACTGTACGCAGATTTCAACTGCCAGTTTAATTGCAAGTTTGATTTGGCACCGACGGTAAACAGAATTAACGAGGACTGGTATTTCAAGAGAAGTCCATGTAAAGTGCTCAGAATGGTATTAGTAGGGGAATGTTTATTCAGTTCTAAGAGTGAGAGGTTTATATTCAAAGCTGTGGTTTTCCATGGGGGGAGTATGGCGGGGGTTGACTCATTCGCATAGGATAGGAAATAATATGTTTTAGGATTTTTATTGGAAAGCAAAAGAAAAGCTGCAGTATTTGGAAAGGATAAAATACGTATTAATAGTCTTGCGCTAAGGTATCGTCTTCTGACATCTAGGGGTCATTCCGGACATTCGTATACTCGTAATATGCTAATTATTGGGGAAGTTCTGAAAGCTCCTAGCGCCAATCTTATTGCGGTATGGTGTATGGCGTTCAGTTTCTGAACTACCATTTTAGCTAGAATTTTATAATTTTGTTTTACTTTTCACTTAAAAATTAAACAAAACCTAAATTGTAATAAGTATGTATTTTTAAAACATTTTTAAATTTCTAAAGAGGTGTAGCTATTTGATTTTCTTTATGAAACACAAAGTATTTCTCAAATCTACTGCCTACGGTGGAAGATATTACGTAATTATATAATCCCCCCCCCCCAAAATATCTCACTGGATTCGCCCCTGTACATATCGATCTTTTAGGCCTCAGAATTAGGGCACCCCTGGGCTCTCAAATAATTATTTTCTATAATTATTATAAAAACATCGGTGTTTCCATATGTAGTCATTTTTAAAAGGTTATATACTTTGCATTTTTCTTTAATTTAAAATCACGATCAAATTATGTTGGTAACAGTTTTACATTCCAAAGTAGGCGAGGCATTGATTTTGAGCATCACAACCACCGAACCACACCAAATGTAACTATCCTCGTCTTAAAAATATTTGGTGATATCTAAAAAGTTTTACCTTAAAATTCATATATATGGTCGAAACTCTCCAGCGCGCTACATATCGTTTATGACTATATTAAAATTTAATTAAAGTCTGAAATTTAACAAAGTATTGTACCATTTAACCGGCGTGTATATCAGCGCTATCTAATTTTAAAAATTATTTTCACTCATTAAAACGCTTTGTCTTTTAAAAATTCAAGGTTTCGTTTTATTTTTTGCTCCGGCAGCTATTTCGAATTTCATGAAATTGCCACTTGATTATCATATTATTAAATACATTGTACTTACATAATGCAAAAAAAAAAAAAAAAAAGAACATAAAGTATAACAATCTACAATTTTCTATTATAACAAAATAAAGCGACCATGGCAGGAATTAACTGGTCTAATAATAAGGCAAATCTTGTTACGACCAGTGACAGTCTGTTCCAGTTATTTTTATGTACTTGTTACTTCTGTTACTGTTAAAATTATCAGCCTGTTACTATCTGATCCATTCGGTTACAATCGTTTTAATTTATTTAAATTGTGGAACTTTAGAGCGTAACTAGAAGGTACCGTAACCCCTATACTTTGTGAAGTAATAGAAATTATGTTTCGATTATTCTTTTTGTATAAATATATTTTTATTATTTTATTCGTTAAAAATAATTATTCGAAATAATATATCTACCAAATAGTGAACGAATAAAAGTGATAAATAAAAGTATATTTATCCTCAAAAACGTTTTCGGACAAGGCCCATCTTCAGCTGGAAAAAAAAACAAAAAAAAAAAAAAAACGAACACTGAACCGAACACATGTCACGAACAAATAATAAAAATTTTAAACATGAACGTAGATAGAATTGTGTGTCGCGAACAAAAAGCAAAATTATACTAAAAATTAGATTTATCGTATTTATAAAGGGGAAAAATCTCAAGAAAAAGTCTGAAGATAAATATATTTTTATTTATCACTTCTGTTTGCTATTTAGTAAATATTAATATTTCAAATGAATATTTCTAATATATTTTTCTTTCGAAATACTTTTTAAAATCCAATATTTTTATTTATGAGAACCATTAAAATTCCTTATCTTCACCAAAATAATCTTTTCTAAAATTTAAATTCTGTATAATAACTGAAAAAGTTTTTCGCAGCAAGGAAAAATTAGTAAAACAATTGAACAGATTTCTGCTAAAAAGAATATGAAAAAGTACGCACCAAACCGTTTTGAAGGATCGAAAATGTAGGTGTAACATTACATACTGTAGTGCTTCTAGAGTACTAACTTTTGATAATAAATAATCATTAGTCATACGGGTGGAATATGGCATTTATGTTGTTTAAATGTTATGATCAGCAATCATTTGGCATTGTTAGAAAAAGAAGTACATAGAAAAAAAGTGTATTGTAATCCGATTTAATCACAATTAGGACATAATCTGATATTTCCGTTGTTGACGTACAACAGAATTGGACCTGGAATATGCCTGGAATAGAAAGTGTAACAATAACAGAAATTACAACGGATCTGCTGTAACAGTTAATAATTTGGAACAGGTTAATGTACCTGAAACACTACTTTTTGACCAGTGCAATGTTTAACAGACTATTATTAGTCGCGACTTTCGATTCGCTTGCGGTTGTATTTAATTGCTTACAAATGCTTCTGTTGAAAAATCGATGTGCCTGCTATTTCAAAAAACTCGAATAATTATTTTCAGTCGTCGAGCATTTAATTTAAATATTTTTTGATGCGTTATTTTCTACTGTTAGTTAACATTCCATATTGTCTCGGAGGTTCGGATGGGTGAATGTAACTGAGATTACAAAATTTGCTGTTTAATAACTTTTTCAAACACACACGTTTCCAGATGTAAAGGAACCCGTACTTCTTCTCCTCCTGTCCGGCGTGCAACACATAAAAGGTCGAAATTCGCTTCCTCCTTGTAATGGAACCAAGAGTGTAAGGGGCTGCGACGTTGATCAAAGTTCATCCACCTATAGAACATTCCGTTCCTGTCATATCTCTCCAATTAGCTCTCTCATAAAAGTGTCAATGTCACAGCTAACATCCTTCAAGCCATATCCTATCCTCTGACAAACTAATTACATTTTTTAACTAGTTAGCTCCTACTTACGTCTCCAACTTCCAAGAATCCTGTCACATCGCTGCATCTTTCACTTCCTCGCATTTCCAGCTTCCTCCTTTTACCTACACTAAACTGAAAGCAACCTTACCTAATTCTTCTAATTCCTCTCCAGGTATAGATGGAATCTCTTTCTTCGTTCTAAAAAGTCTCTCCGACTCTGCTCTCCGGTTCCTCTTAAATACAGTCAGTTCCATCTGCCTGGAATACGTTCATTATTGTCTCGATATTAAAACCGAACTCTTCCCCACTTCGGCTAATCCATCTTGCTTCCTGTGTCAGGAAACGTATTGAAAGCCTATTCAACAGATGTCCGGTGGCTTGAGCGTAATAATATATTTGGTTTTCGCCCTGGATGCGACCTTCTCAACTATATCAATGTATTTTTGTCAAATGTATATTTTTCATTTATCAATAAAAAATTCCTCATCGCTTTTTTTGTCGACGGGCTTTAGGTTACTGCTAGCATACAAAGGTGTCGCCACAGGTAAAATTGGGCCTAAAAACAGCTAAAACTAGAGTGATTTTTGTCCATCGGTCCGCGCCCACACATTGGGCTCCCAGCAACAACTGCCGCGAACGATTTTTTTTTCGAAACCCGGGGCGTAAGTATTCTAGCAGGGTTTCAAAAATTAGCTCGTCTGATGGCTTGCGCAGCCTCGCGCACTCGCGTTCCCACGCGCGCCACCTTTTAACATTGTGCGCATGTATTATACTAGTCTCTGTTTGTAATATATGTAATTTTAAAAAACGTTCCAAACTCAACACTAAGAACCCGAAATTTAAAGGAATTTTCCCGAGCCGCGTTCAGTTCTCGCATTTTTTTTCTTTTTATTATTTAATTTTTACTTTAGAAGACATATAGATAAACAAGCAATTTCATTGACTGTGCAAACGGCTGCACCATCTTTGCAACGGTTGCTTCAACCGGATGCTGCTGCAGTTTAATTGTCTTATCATCACTGTCACACACGCACACTCTGTTATTTCTAAGAATCGCGAACTTTTTCATTAATCACTGATAGGAGGTGGTGGGCTTATATATATATATATTGTTTTTGTCACGTCGCAAAAACCAACATCGATAAAGATTTGTTATAACACGTGCTGTTTACTTTTGAAGACGTACAAAAAAATACGTAATTTTTATTCGGTCAGTTCGCTTAAAACTTTTCTTTGTCCGATACATTATGCAAAGCGACTGTCTATCTCGCTAATTGCAGAATCACACGGGACGATATTTGCTATCGCTAGTGTTCCTTTCTTTCATAAACATTTTTTCCAAGCCGAAGTATTATGGAGTTAGCCTATGTATATTTTTTTCACATCCAAAGATCTTTCGTGTTCTTTTGTTTTATTTGTTTTTCAATTTTAAAATTTAACCCCGACAAAGTCTCGACCTTTGCAAATGAATAACGTCCGTCCCCACGAACACCGCTACCATCGGGGTTATTTCACCTTCGTTCATTTTCCGTTCGTAAGGTTTTTTTTTTATTTTTTTACAACTGAGTTCAATCCAATCCCGTACTTTGTTTTCTAACCTCGGGAAGGGAGTTAGTAAACCAAGTATTGACATCATGGAGCTGCAGTCAAATGATTATAATTTAATCATGTTGTCGGTCCCAAGTCATGCTGAAATCCCAGGGAATGAAAGGGTGGACACAGCAGCTCGCTCAATCATTACAGCCCCCAATCCACAAAATATCCTTGGACCCCTCAAATATCAGATGCAATACAAATTCAAATAATGGAACGATGGAACCAAGAACACATATCCAGCCCGTCCAACCTCCAGAGTGTTAAGGAGTCCGTAGAGCCGTGGTAGCTTCCCTAGGGGACCTTACGAGTATATTATCGCGCGCTCAACCGTTTACGCCTCGGCCACACGCGACTATTCCACGACTATTTGTTGGAGGACAGTCATCCTCCAACCACTTGAAGAGCCACCGGTGGTTGGTGTCATATTCTCATAAATTGCATCACATTCTAGCCTTCCAGAACAAGACACGGATTCGACAATCTCAGCCTTGTCCTCTCGAATGTCAGAAGTGAATTAGAGCGCAGTTTTTCAATTCGTCGGGGACAATGGATTAAGGGCGGTCCTGTCACCGGTGACTCCTGGACCGTAATAATCCAAATATAATACACGACCCGGAGTCTAACCAAAGTTAAGAGGCATAAATAATAATAAAAAAAAAAAAAAAAAAAAAAAATCCCGCGCATATGTTTTTACGCCTCCATCGCCGTCACCGCCAGTTATTTCACTTTCGATTCTTTTATTTATTTCTTATTTTCTGGTCAGAATTTCAAAACTAACCTTATATCCCATTTTACAGATAGTATGTAATACTTTGTCTAAACTTAGATATTGTTGAATTAACCTAAACATATTTGTATTTTTCAGCTGTTCCAAAAAATTTTTCAACCTTAACTTTTTTTATGTTTTCTCTGATGCTAAAATATAAGCCGTCAAAGTCCCAACCGCCGCAAATGTACACTACCCACTCGCGCACACATACACGCATTGTGATAGATGGCGTTAATGTGTACCATACGTTCCTGCACACATTCTACATTTAACATCGTCCTATGATGTATTATCAAAATTAATCGAAAATTTAGAATGGACGAATGAATGTAACCTTAAGCCCCTCGGTCTCTTCCGATCATTTTAGGCACGTAATAATTTTTTGAGTTTCTCCGAGTGTAAGCATTCAAAATTATTTCGAGCATATCGTTTATTCTTTCTATTGTTCCGAAATTTCCCTCTACCCTCACAGTTCAAAGTTCCGATATTTTTGTAATTTTTCTATTTTCTGAGTATGCCCCTACCCGCGACCATCGCAAAAGCATATCATTCGCTTCGTCTCCACGCACACACGTTACCGCACACGCTATACATTATCATATTATGAATTTCAAAATTAATAACCGTATACATTTTATTTTTTTCAAACTTCATATTTGTACAATCTTTCGAAAATACATGCGTGTTAGACTCACGCTTTATTTAATATTTTATTTCGTAAATATTGTTTCGCGATACTATGCAATCTATTAATCGCTTTTGTCAATTATATATATATACAGACAGAGAGAGACTGGTATTAGTTTTACGAGACACGGTGTGTTTGATGAAAACGCGGTAACAGGAGCGCAGATCAGGGATGTAACGAATGAGTGAGTAAGAGAGTGGCATGCGCGTTAGAAGAATATATTTTTCTATGCAATAGATTGACTATAGGAAAACTTCGGAGTTACCCGTAACTATCCCTAAACTTGAGCAAAAAAAGGTAATTTTTCTTCGATAGTGTTTGTCGGTACTATACTCGTATAGTGACTGACGGTGTCGATTGCTACGCATGCGCACCGATTGTTCCCACGCACGTGTGTTGTCGCTCCGCTAACATCGATCGCCAACAACTGTCAGAACCTCTGAATACATGATACTAACGTCGCCGACACTACTTTCCCTGTCGTTCATAAATTTTTTTTCTACGTGTAAGAGCATTTTAAAATTAGTCTAAGTATATTTTTTATTTATTCACTACACAACATTTTTTTCAAGTCTTTCGTATTTCGCATACAAATGTACGATACAGAGTCACTTGTCGCTTCATTACCTCGAATATACCTGTACAACCATTGTTATTATTCTTATCGCAACCTAGTGTTCCCGCTAACAGCGGAGAAGTTCTCTTCGCTCCGTTCGTACCAAGTGATCTATTTTCAAAAATTCAATTCGTGCGTAAGTATTTTAGAATCAGACTAAGTATATTTTACCATTTCCACGATTCCCCCCCTTACAGATCAACATACTCTTTTTATACTCGTACATAATACTTTTTATTTTTCATTGATATGAAAGCGCATCTCAATCATTGACTGTCATTATTGTGTTCCTACCTGTTCAGCTGTTTCCGAATTTTCGAAATAAGTATTATAAATAAATCCAAGTATGCGCAATATCAACATTTTACCTCATATCTCTCATCAAACATTTTTCTTTTAATCTGTGGCACATATTATTTTTATCATTTAATTTTTTCCCCAATTCGCATGTCTCCTAACATATGGAAAAAACGTATTGTTGTTTACACGTATGACGAATCCACTCCTCATCATTGCATTATGAAATAACTTTTTTTTTTAATTATTTTTATCATCGTGCGAAATATATTACTATTTTTTAATTTTTTATTTATTCCGTGCATAACAAAGTCATTGGAACCACTGAATCTATGAATGTGTACACCGTACGCCTCCCCAGTAACCTATCATGAATTTTCAACATTAGTCCAAGCATACTATTTTAGTAACAAAAATGATCTATTCACTCGTACCACTTTTCCGTCCGTACTTAATTTTTTCTATATTATCGCTAACCTACGAAAGCACTCTGACTACTTTGTTCCCCCCAATGCTTTCTATCTTCAAATTTAATATAATGATACAAAATTAGTCTAAATATACACCCTGTCAAGAAAGTATCGGGAATTGTCAATTTAAATCTCCCGGGTAATAGCTAGGCAGATAATTTTTTTTTTCCAGGTTGGTACAACTGTTTTGTATTATGATGCCTATTTTTAGCGCGATCTGTCAACCAGTGTGTTTACAGCAGCTGTTAAAATCAGTCGACCTTGAAGGTTTTGTCGAAGTTTTACAATGAGTGAAAATATTGAACAACGTACTTGTGTTAAATTCTGTGTTTCGAACGAAATTTCTTGTGCCGATACACTGAAAATGTTACAGAAGGCTTTTGGTGAATCTGCTTTATCAAAAACGCGGGTTTACGAGTGGTACAGAGCGTTCAAGGATGGTCGGGAGACGGTCGAAGACATGCCTCGCTCTGGACGGCCTTCAACGAGTGTGACCGATGATAACGTCGATAAAATCAAGGAAATCGTTGCTGAAAATTGTCATGTGAGCTTGAGAGAGATGGCTCATGGATTGGGCATGTCACACGAGAGCGTACGTACGATTGTGCACGAAAAATTGGGTATGCAACGCGTTGCGGCTCGGCTTGTTCCGAAAGACCTGAATTTCTTCCAAAAAAAGTACCGAGAACAGGTAGCTGCAGACATGCTGGATCGAGCCAATTTGGATCCTACCTTCTTGGAAAAGATAATTACTGGTGACGAGACATGGGTGTACGAGTACGACACGCTTACGAACCAGCAATCGTCCGAATGGCGGCCAATTGGCGCGCCAAAGCCGAAAAAACCTCGCCAAAGCCGATCGAAAGTGAAGATCATGTTGATTGTTTTCTTCGATATTCGAGGCGTGGTACACTATGAATATGTGCCAGCCGGACAGACAGTCACCAAAGAGTTTTACTTAAGTGTTTTGAGACGTTTGAGAGAGGCTATCCGTCGTAAACGTAACGATTTGTGGGTCGACAATTCTTGGATTCTCCATCACGATAATGCGCCGTCTCACAAAGCCATAATTGTGAATGAGTTTTTGGCCAAACACTCGGTAAATATCATCGAACAACCGCCGTATTCACCAGATTTAGCACCCTGCGACTTCTTCCTATTCTCAAAACTCAAATTTCCGCTACGGGGAATGCGCTTCGAATCGATTGATGACATCAAGACGAATGCGACGCGAGAGCTAAAGGCCATCCTGGAAACCGCCTATCAGAAGTGCTTTGCCGAGTGGAAAAAGCGTTGGCATATGTGCATCGCTTCGAATGGATGTTATTTTGAAGGTGACAAAATAAATTTGGATGAAAATTAAAAATTGTTCGTTTTATTTAACAATTCCCGATACTTTCTTGACAGGGTGTACATTCATGCTAGTAAAAGTAATATATCTATTCCTCTTTCTATTCCTTTGTACATTTCTGAAAAAATCCTAAAACATGTTTCAAAAATTGTTTTTTTTATTTTTTTTTATTTTAATTTTTTTTGCCTCAATGGGTTTGTCAGCGAGGACATTACACCAAGAAATGGGAAAAAGGAAAAAATAACAAGCAGGGATTGTAGAGAGTTTAAGAGAAGGGACCATGGACAAGGAAGAAGGGATGGCTGAATGAAGAGATAAAGGGAGGTAAGATTGGAAAATGAAGAAGAATAAATTGGTTTTATTATCTAAAATCAACTGTTTTTTTGTTTTTTTTTAAAATGGGTTCGGTGCCAGCACTGACCCAACTACATGAACTTAGATCACCTACTCAGATTTTGAGGCGATCGGAGATAGAGAGTATAAAGGAGAGTAGGAGGGGAATAACGGCTAGAGATGGGAAGGAAAGGATAAAGGAAGCATTGAAAAGGATAGGAAGATCCAACGCCAAGAGTTCGAAGTATAGATGAGAGCACTACTATTCCTTCTTACCACTTTTTACAATCGTACATAATTTTTCTTCTCTATTATCATTATTGCAAAATCCTACAAAACCACTTCGTAATTTTAATCATATCGAAATCTTCATACCATTCCTTTCTTGCTGTACGTCAGCGAATTTCATTGCAACGATACAAATTTAGTCCAATTATACTATTGCGCTAGCGAAATTATTATACCACTCCCCCTTTTTTTTTTTCTATTCGATCGTTTGTTCGCGAAAAAAAAATTTCATATTATTTTTGTCATTCCTTCATTCAGAATTTTTTAAATTAAAACTGTTGCAAGATTCTACGAATGAATACTAACAGTTCCCACTCACATTAATACTATTCAATATATTTTTGTAAGTTCTCATATCGAACACACTACATACTCTATTTTAACATTCATTTCAGATGCGAAGACATACAACTTTCACCGAAGCAATCAATTCTTTGCTTCACTAATGATTGAAGTTAACCTTTTCCAAAAACATAAATTAGCGAAAATGTTTACCGATTCAAAATAAAGTGAAATAATTTTCCTCTATGTTCGGATTCTTTAGCAGCCGTCACAAGCATTAAAAATACTCGAAAAAGAACCCAACATCCGATAGCCAAGAGCATAGTTAAAATCCTACAGAATACACCAAACACTCAGATCACGTTCACATGGATACCGAATCATTCTGGAATAATCGGAAACCAAGTAGCAGACCAGGCAGCGAAAGAGGCTGCGAAGATGATGCCATATCCACCAATACCGGTTCCGCAAAAGGACTTTATGAAACACGTCAAGGCAAGTGGCAGCAGCAATGATGGAACACTGCGACCACGGTGAAGCTACGAGCAGTCAAACCGACGACGAGAAACCATGGGCAGTCCAACTTTGCCAACGCAGACAGCAAACCATTATTTGTAGATTGCGCATAGGGCACACTATCCTAACACACGGTCACCTCTCTCGAAATCTTCCTCCACCAATAATATGTAGCACCTATCATACTCAATTAACAGTTAATCATTTTCTCATCGAATGTCCTTTTGTATTCTCACCATAGAATCATAACATAATTTACCAACAACTCTGCTCTCCATTCTTCAAGTTGATCCCATGTCACTAAATCGACTCCTTCACTTCCTTTCCATCACTAACTTCATAAATAATATTTAAGCCTATATCCTCACCGTGCCTCTGGCCTATGCAGCAGTAAATGACACGAAACAAAAAAAAAAGTAAAGTAAGTCCCATACCCTTGATAATGTATCACGAATTGTGAAGTTAAGCTTTCCATAATGGTATAATATTTGTTTCCTGAATGCAGGTAAAAGGATGCATTCATCTACTTTCCATAATGGTACTAAGCCTAATGGACCTGATTAGAATACTGGGGCCAGTTCCTTTCTCTCGGCCGCCTTTACTTTCCTCCAGATTTCTCTGGTATAACCAATTCAATTTCAGATTGGATATATATCTGGGAGCGATTCGGATCTAGAACGAGACAAGTCTCGATAACCTATGATACCTCTCTGGTTTAGTAGCCAAGCGACTTAACCACTAGGCTACCGCGCTTGCATTACCAATCCTGTATATAACACTACCGCTCTCTCTCTCATTCGTAGACGACTGATGTTCCTTCACCATGATTACCATGCAAGTTATACAATCCGTTGCTTACTCGCTGCGTGTATGAATTGTTTTGCTAATTTATCTACAAACGGACATCAAACAATTCTACTCCTCATTTTTATTTTATTTTTTTCAAATCAATTAGCACGACACTCTCACTGTATGTACTTGCACGTACATACTTGCATGTACAAGTATGAAAAAAATCCAATTTTATTACTATTTCATAGATATGATAGCAGCAGTTTATTGAAAAATTATCGAAACTCGATACTTAAATTTTAAACTAGAAGGAAATTTTCATACCAAGCTCTGTTTTTTACATTTTTCTTCTAAATGATATCGTCGAATAGACCGTTATATATTTGAGAGGCGGTAAAAAACTCGTTTTTTAACGTGAGGAATGGAGAAAACACCCGGTGACCGATGAAAATGTACGAGTCGTATTATTTGGAATATAAATTTAGATAGGGATTTCTAAACAATGTTTCGTTCTAAGATGTTTTATTTGTACATTTCTGCAATATTTTTAATAGATTTCTACTCGGACTTTGACACATTATATTTTTTCAGTATATCGTTGCGTATCCTCTCTAGTTTGCTTTTAAAAATCGCTTCTTCACTTATTCCGTTTTTACTATTATTAGCCATTGCTTTACCCATTATCATCATTATTACAAATAATTAAAAAATCGTCAAAATATACATTTCACCATCTAGGTCGATCACTGAGATTTCATGCTTATTCATCAGTCGAAATGTATAAAAATGTTTAATGCCTTAAATGAATACGTAGTGTTAGCATGTTCATTATATGGGAATTGTATTTCAGACTGTATCTTAAATCAGCTTATTCATAAAACAGATCTTTATAAATAGAAATAAACAACGAAATTGATCAGAAATTTGAATGAAATTTAAGAAACGTATTATTTATTATTCAATATACAATTATCTCAAGTATGGACATTCGTATGCTGTCTTCAAAATTATAAAATTTATTTCGATATAATTTACGCGGCATAAACGCGTTCCTTTTCATTATTCGCAACATTCTTGTATGCTCGCCCGCCTTACCACTATACATTCTTTTACATTTTTTTTATATGCCACTTATTATATTCACAAGTCAAAAAATATTCAAGCAAAAAAAATAGGAGAAAATTATCCGATGCAAATGAAAATTTTCTTTGAGTGTTCTGCTCTTTCTGCGGAACGCTCTTCCTTTATTTACTCCGTTTAAAGTCAAGGCTTCCTGCTCCCTATTATGCTATATCCTGTCCTTTCTCTCTCAGTGTCTGTTGTTCCTGCCATTGGTTCCTTTATTTCTGCCATTTCCGATCGAATCAAGTTTAAATTAGTTAACTCTTCTTCCTATTGTTTCTGGGTGCTCTGTATTGACGAGCCCAAAAAAAAAAAAAAAAAAAAAAAAATTACTTTTCGAAAGAAATGATATTACATTGTGCCATCCTTGACGTTATAGAAAGACATGCTGAAGTTTGTTGCCATCCGATGAACAAATATTCAAGTTGCTGGGCATGAGTGCACATGTGCGTGTGAGAATATACAGGTATGATACAAAGTCCCCGAATAAAATGTTGATAAAATAAGCATTCTTTACTGATAATTTTCATCCCAACACTCCCAACATATATGAAAATGCATATATTTTTCAATCGACGACCCACACTAGTAGTTCCAGAAATATAACAGACTGTAAAATAAAAAAAATACTCGAATTAATTTAAATTTTTTGAATCCTTAGGGTCAGGAAAAATTTTTTTGGGGCGGGAAAAATATACTTAAGCTCATTTTTTATATTACTTAGACTTGAGAAAGAAAAAACAAACCATTATGAACGAAGGTGAAATAACCAATGGTAGCGGTGTGCGTGGGGACGGACGTTATGTATTTGCGAAGGTCGAGACTTTGTCGGGGTTAAATTTTAGAATTGGAAAAAAGATAAAAAAAAATAACACGAAAAATCAATAAACAAATTTTTAGATTTGAAAAGAATACACATAGGCTTGGAAAAAATTATTAATCGAATACGATAAATTTTTTTCCTGTTTTTATTTGCCAGCGCATAAGCCGGTGTATTCGCTTTTTGGAAAATAATTCATCTGATCAATGGAAAAAGCTAAAAATATCAAGTATAAATTTTCTTATGAAAAATCATGAAAAAAAAACAGCAAAATTTAATTAATCGCAAAATATATCTGTCGCTGGTGATTTTTTTCTCACATATCAATAGAATATGTTTTATAGAAAACTAAGTTAGCAAGTCCCGGTGTGGTAAGTGCGGAATTTCTTTTCTTTCCGGGCTTCTTTTTGTTTGGTTGTTCTCCAGCAGCCTATTTTTGGTTTAATTATAGGTGCGTATGTAAATTGTATGTTTCCCAGTTTTTTTGTTGTAAATTTATATTATTGTTTGCTGAATAGTTGGACATATTTCCGGTACTGGTGAATTTATTTATGTTTATTCTTTGTTATTGTATTTTTGATGCTTTGTCTATAATTTCACTTCTATAATTTCTAAGTATGTCCGCGGAAATTGTATTGTGTTGTTGTTTAAGGTTTCGTATAATGTTTTGTTTTTTTTTATGCTTGCGGAGCTAACAAAATTTTGTATTCATTGTGTAAGGCACTGATGGAATTCATATATTTATTTAGGGCTATATATTAAGACTCTTTCAAAAATAATGATTAATCGGGCAGTAAAAACAGATACATACTCGGTAATTGGTAAAAGTATTATTATTTAGAAGGTAGGCAAAGGTAGTACGAGTTTCTTATAAAAAGGAGTGTCTATATTGCAGTGTACACACTAGTCTGCGGGTAGTGTTGATCGATTGCTAAATAATTCGGACTCACTTACAATCGCAGGCTGCTCTGTATATATCAGGTGAGAGACTGTATATATTTTTAAATAATTTAAATTCTGCTATATTTCTAGCTTACGTTTTTTTTCTAGACAACGTGTATTAAGTTATTACTAGCTGATGTTACAGTTACTGAGACACTTGATCTTTTATTATTCTATTCAATTATTCATTTTTCATTATGTTCCTATGATTTACATATTACGATTTATATGATTTTCTTAACTTGACGTAATAAAAAAAATATACTTTTTTTTTAGTGTAAAAAATAATATATATTAAAATAATATGAACATTTGGAATTGTTATTTTTGAAAAATTGGTAAAATAATTTCAGCAATAATATTATATTGAACAATTTAATGAAACATTCACTACGGTAAGAAAAAAAGTTTAGATCGTATTCATTTAAATAATATTTAAAAAGAATTGAAGATTATTTGATGGAGAAAGGATTGGGTAGTAAACTATGCTATTAACGGAATAGTACTTTTTTTTTTCCCCCTACCCTGGGCGCGCCAGCGGCCTTGACCCAACAACATGAAAAATTATGAGTTATAACTAAATAGCCAAGCGGTCAGAAATGGGAAAGACAAAAGACAGCAGTAATGGAATAACTGAAGGCAATGGGAAGGAAAGAATATAGGTAGCGTTAAATGGAGTAGGAAGGGAATAGTACTTGCCTAGGAAGCAGAGTCAGAAAAATATTTATCAGTTTTTGTGGTAGATAATCCTATCAAAGCGGGGTAATAAAACTACGACAATATATATTTATATTTAATTATGTTTTGTTCGTGTAATTTAGTGGGCTTTTTCTGTTTTTTCAGTTCAGAAAGAGGGATTGAGTTTTTTTTTGAAATTTGCTAGATATCTGCTGATGTTGAAATTTGAGTTCAAGAAGAAGCACCAGACTTAAAAAAAGCAGCGGGAAGTATAATCGTAATTGCCTGCCAGACCTTAAATAGCCTACCCGCTGAGAACCGCAGTTACACACCGTCTTTAAAAGAGAAATTGTTGTCGAAGTTTAGGAAATCGATGAAGTAATTAACAAAATAAAAGTCGATCTTTTAGTGATTTCTAAATTTATCGCTAATTGCTCGCAATCTAATAATGTACCGAATAACTCTACTAATAAAATGGTTTAAACATCATATAAAAATTTTAACTCAGTAATTCCGGAACAGTTTAACTTATAAACTTGAAATTATACACTTAAGTATTAAAATTGAAACATTCTTCAAGAAACGTATAACCCTGGGATGGCCAATTGCTGCTCTGTATGCTAAGAAATTGGAAAAAAAAGTCATCGAGACCATTTATACATATAACATGCGAGTTGAAAACTGCTAAAATAAGTAGCCTTAAAAATTCACCCGATCCGGTGATCCATTAGTGCGAAATTCAAAATACAAGTATACAACGAAAATCAAAAAAAAATGTTCATGACATAAAAAAACATGTACCGAAACCAATTAATTTAATTCTCCACTATATTCATTAAAAACAATAAAAAAAGTTCCGTTTTCGTAATTGAAAAAAACAAAACGCATCTTAAATGTGCGTACATAAAAGAAAGCTTTAAAAACAGATAGCCAAAATATTACAACATCAAATTTCAATCCTCGGCGGAATATTCCGAAATTTGGAATTATTAACTTTTTTCCGAACATGTCGTAATTTCGATGCAACGTTTACTATTTGCAATATCGCTGAACCTCAATTCCTTACCCGGCTTACGATGGTAAATCATATAATTCCAGTTATTTAAATTATTAACGCGCCATTTCTAACCATAATAAATAAAAAAATTATAAAAAATTTGACATTTACAAAATGACTTTGCAGAATTTTGCCAAAGTATTTTTGCGTGTTTCATATTCTCATCTGTGTTCTGAAATCTATATATAAATAAGACAAATCAGTATCTTTTTCTTCTCTGTCTATTAATCGATTTTCTTCTTTTTTTTTTTTGTTTAGTAGAAAAAAATTTTGGGGACAATAATTTTTTTTTTCTTATTTAAATAAAAAATGAATACAAAAAATGAAAAAAAAAAAGCTATAATAAATCTGTTCTTATTAGAATGTTTTAATTTTTCTTAATAATCATTATTATTGGCTTTTTTTGCATAAGTCTTAAGGTGTCATTTAATATCAATTAAAGCGGGGTTTTTTGATTTACTGTTATTTCATTGAATTAATTTTGTCTTAAATTATAATGACACTGAACCGTTTCGTATTGTACATGTAAAAGTGAATGTTCTCAGATATACAATGAACGAATGCATAAGAGTAGAAAAAATTTTTTTGGAAATATGCAAATATGTTTTACTTAAATTTTTAATAATAATTACGGTCGAATTTCGGCTAATGGGCGAACACTAGTTAAAAATAAAACCGCCAACACCGATAATTGCTCTTAATGTTAATGATAATAAAATATATGCTTAATCACGAATATCAATTCTTTTGAAAGCGGACAGCCCTAAAAGATGATTAAAGATATAAATAGAAAATTACAGTACATTAAATGTAATTGGGAGCTATGCTAACTAGGTAGCAAATTGCAAAAAGTCAGATTTTAATTATTGAATGAGCGTAGATAGTACTAAAAACGCACTGCAGAGAAGTGTATTGTCTACTATTAGCTGGTGATATAGACGCGAAACGTTTCCAAAGAAAGTTATTTTAAATTAAATGTATACCAATATTCGATAGAAATAAGAAATGCTAAACAGAAGTATTATCACAAAGACAAATAGTTAAAGCAAACGATGACTGCAAAAAAGTATCGAATGTGATTAATAATGTTGTTAATAAAAAGAAAACAACAAAACAAAACAACAATTGATGATTTCACTATAAAACATTTCGAAAATACTGCAATAGTAGAATTTAGTGAATACTTCGTACGTTCAGTTGAACAACATAGACATAAATGCCACACTCAGTTACTGAATACTAACTCCGATAATTTTATTTTATCTTCTTTTTTCATTCCACCTGCAATCCCAAATAGAATAAATAATAATCTAAAAATTCATAAAGCACCTGGCTGGGACGAAATTGTAAAGATATTAAACAAAACCTAAATATATTTATATTCCTATTTTGACGAACATGATCAACTCTATTCTATAAAGGAAGCTAACACTCTCGAGGGACTGAAAAGAAGCTCTGTCAGACCGATATATAAAAGATAACAATTATACCTGTAATAGCTGAAATATTAAAACATTACATTGATAAACATTTAAGAAATTATGTTTAAGAAAACAACTTACTCTATGAAAATCAACACGGTTTTAGAGAAAAAAGGATCTATTATAACATTATTGAGAACGATTGTAAATAAGATAAATACGAGACTATCGATGGGGAACCAATTTCTGATTACGTTTAGCTTAGTTGACCATGAATTACTTTAGAAAAATTGGGCATTATAAATAATCAACTAAAGTGGTTTCTTGAATTACATAAAAAATAGGAAAAGCATAGTAAAAATCGCGGGGAATAAAAGTAATGAAAAAACAATTCAATACAGGGTAGGTCAGGGCACCACATTGGCGGCCCCTATTCTTTTCTTAATTTACACTAACTCTGGTTACATAAGCATATTAAAAATGCAAAATACGTGTTCGCCGATGATGATATTGCCCCTTATTAATGGGGAGCATAAGAATTTAGAGATGGCCGAAAGATTATTACAATTTAGTAAATAGGCACATGATAGGAGGTTATGCATAAATATAAATCTAAATTACTGTACATTCGGAACAGTACTAAACATATAATATACAATAATTACCCTCCGTAATAATGATTGCATACATGAACTACATATAAATAACAATACTCATTTATATTGTTGTCCACCGCTTGAGAACGTAGAAAATTTTAAATATCCAGGTAATATATATATATATATATCGATAAATCCTTGAACTGAAAAAAACACATTCAAAGTTTAAATTCGAAAATAAGACAGTCAATTCCAGCTTTATATAAAATAAAACAGGTTCTAGCGTATTCCACATTAATTTTTTCGTAGAGGCTTTGGTTTTTTTGGGGAATGTACCCTATCCCCCCGGAGGGGGGATCCGTCGCTGGTTCATGCGTAGTTTAATATTTCTAACGACCCCAACAACCTTCCTCTGAGTAAATTTCCTTACGTGTTAAAAATAGGTATACTATATTACAACTGTTTTTAACATTTATGATACAACTTTAGTTGGTAATTATGTACCACGTCTAAAATACGTAATATATTATCTGTGTTAAAGATACAAAATATTTTGTAAAAGGAAATTAATTTTTTTTGTAATAATCAATGTTATAAGATCCTGATTTGACCGTAATTTGAACACATTTTAGGATGTATTATGGATGAATTTTTTAGAAAAATATCGAGTTTCGAGCAACTGAGACTGGTTCAAGTTTTACTTATGTAGCGGATGATACATTATTGAAAAATTAATCACTCGTTTAACAGTTCTGGACAGATGATTCGCAATGATTTACGAATTTTGCAAATACGAAGAACTACTTGTAGCCTTTAACAGTGAACAACTCATACATCCGGAGTATGTACCGCAGAAAAGCTTGCTCGGCGAATAATACGATTCTAATCACTCAACGCTGTCCCGTATATGTCCTACAACAGTAACTAAAATCAGTCATCGTTATTATCTTATCAGTGATTACGTTTTAGTTCGCGTCCGATCTTTACCATACGGAATAGCACGAGTGTCGCTGAGATAAACCATTATTTCATTTACATTCGTTAATCTAGTTCACATCTATGAATTTCTTTTTAGCGTTACGCTTTATCTATTCGAATTATCGTGCATAACAGTTTTGTTGTTATTAAAGCTGTCAGCTATCATTTATGTGCTTGATTCTTATTGTAATAGTATCAATCAGAAATGATTAATGAGAGACAATGTCTCGTGATGGTCCTTAACGGCTTTCAAATAGAATTAAATAGTACATGAATAAAAATATATCTAAGCTGAAAAATGATTCGGTTAATAACTGCCAGCAAACCTATAATAATTAGATCGCCTCATCAAAGCTGCGAAAGTGCGCACTTATGAAATGATAGCAGAGAAAATCGAGTCGAACTACTGTATACTTTAGCTGATGTTTACGCGAAGGCATTAGAGAGGGTGGTGATTTCGCAGATAAAAGCGGAAAAACGGATGAGATCGGTAAAGTTTCTTGAAATCTTACAAACAATGGATTATATAAATTGACCAAAAAAAAAAAAAAAAAAAAAAAATTCGAAGAAGACAATAAACGTTGTACAGAAATAGTCTCACACAATGGAATCAGTCATACCGTAGAATGGCAACTTATTTAGAATCCGTAACCAAGAACCAAATAATAAAAAAAACGGAGAATACACTATTCCGAAGAAGCTGGACAAGGAGGAAACTTGAATGGAATTATTAAAAAGACAAATAATAATTTAATTATAAATTTAAAACAGAAGAAGATCTGATAAAGTTGATGTTTCAGCTATTCAAAATAAATCCGCTAAAAAATCTACAAAATTAAGTCCTACCATAAAGATATTCTCAATATCCAAGATGGGGTCGAAGAACTCTTCAAAATAAACATGGCTAATTAATTTAATTTAGTTAATATTAATTAAAAAGTCGTATTACTATTATTTCATAAAAAATGTTAATGTGACAGTATATTACGGACAAATTAAAAAACTTTTTTAAATAATGTACTTTCTAAAAAAGAGTAATTGAGCATATAAAATTCAAAAGTTGAAAATACAAAAAAAAAAAAAAGAATCATACGAAATTAAACGCATGATCCGTCAAATATTCATCCGAGAACAGAGGAAAAAAGAAAAAGTAAATTCGGTTTTCGCATTTGTTCAACGGTCTCTTCCTCCTCATCCTTAATTTTTCGACTTTCCTTCTACGTCACACTCTAACCTCTAGGTATACTTTCAATGCAGTTTCCTTTTTCCTTAAATTTTTCGTTTCTCTCTGCGCACCTCTCTAATAATCACTTTACATGTGACCTTGATTACATTCTTTGCTGCCATTATCTAGATATATCGTTTTTCCCTAATTTCCTCCCCATACTGTCCCCTCCATCCTGATGATGCAGTTATTTGCGACATCGATCATGTGTTCTTCCAGTGTTCATCTCTTTCTGTGGAGCATTTTGTATTCCTATTTGTGTTGAAGCTTGGGCTTCCTGCTCCTTATTGTTCTTCCTATATCCTGTCCTTTTCTTGCTTATTCCTGCTATATTGACTGCTTTTTATCACAGACTTTTCTGATGATCGGATCAAAATATAACCGACTTCTTTCCTTACTATTTGTTTCTGGGTAAAGGTCCTTGGTTGACGAGCCCAAAAAAAAAATAAAAAATTTCCTCCTACTCGTCTTCCTTACCAATACTACCGGTATTTCTACTTTCTGCAATGCTTTAGCTTTCTTTTTTTCTTTTTTTTTTTTTTCTATCCATTTCTTTCTGTTAAACTCTTGATCATCATCGTACAGTGTCTACTCGCTTTTTTCTTTCCTCCTCTCGGATAAATTTCTTTAAATAGCTGACTCTGAAAATGTCTTGCAGGTGATTTCTCCACCCTTACCGTTGCCCTCTTATGAACAGCCTTTCGTTCTTCTTATTTACAATATCTAATTCACGCATTATTCCTGTTCCGTTCTATCCAACTAGATCTATTCTGATTTTCTAGTCATGCTGGAATTGAGGGTAATGAGGTGGCTGATTCATTGGCTTGCTTAGGAGCTTCCAATGAACAAACTCTTCATAAATTTCCCGCTCGCAATATTAATCATATATCCAGTCAGTTCCATATTACATTACGGAATGATATTTATTCTTCCCTTTTCTCCAATCCGATTTTATTTTTCCGTCCAGCCTGGCCGGTTGGTTTGACAAGTTTCCTTCTCTTTGTCGTCCCTGATTACTGCCATCGCCTTCGTTTCGGTCATAGCTTTCCTCCTTCATTACTTTTTCGTTTTTCCCTTATCTCTTCCCCGCGGTCTCCTCTTCACCCAGAAGATTCTCTAATTTCAATATGCCGAAAAAGCGTTCGATACGTGTAACTGGAAGTTGCTTCATGAAATACTGTGGAAACGATACATATAGACAACAGAGAGACAGAAGGATAATAGAAGCACTATATGAAAATCAGATAACAATAATAAGGATAAAAGATATAGAAAAAGAAGAAGTAAAAATAAGAAAAGGGGTCAGGCAAGGCTGCAGCTTACGCTGTTTAATATATACATAGAACAAGCGGTAAAAGAATGGAAGGAAAAATATAATAACGGTATTTCTGTAGGCGGTATAAAAATAAGTATGTTTAGATTTTCAGATGGCATCGCAATAATAGCAGACAGTAAACAAGAATTAAGGTCCTCCCTAGATCAGATGAACCAAATATTTAAAACATAAAATATGAAAATAAATAAAAAAAGAAAACAACAATAATGAGATGTAGTAAACAAAAAAAAAAAAATGATAAAGAAATAGATATAAAAATAGACGGAGAAAAAATAAAACATGTAGAAAAGCAAAGATATCTGGGGAACATAATAACAAAAGATGGAAGAAGTGATCATGATATAAAGGAAAGAATAACAATGGCAAAATAGCATTCAGTAAAAAAAGAATCCTCCTAACATCTAGCAATATCCGAAGAGAAATAAAGCAAAAAACTATTAAAATATTCGTATGGAGTATGCTACTTTATGGTTCAAAAAACTTGGAATTTGAATCAACGGTTGAGCAATCAACTGGAAACATTCGAAATATAGTGCTGGAGAAAACCGGAGAGAATATCGTGGACGTAAAAAAAGTAAGGAATGAAGAAGTATTAGAGTTAAGGAAAAAGGAAATCTATTAAGAAAACTAAAAGAAAAGAGATTTAGATGGATTGGACATATGTATATGCAGAAATAATGAATACCTAAATCGACCACGTCACTGTGTCGCACGGTCATATAATTAGCAAATCTTCGCTTCCCCCACTATGTGCTTCTTCAGCGGCCAGGCTGGTATAGCGACAGTTCCACACATTCTTCTCACGTGCCCAAAGTTATTCAGGGCGCAACATAGCCTACCCAATAATATACAGGATTGTCTAGCAAACACTACAACTAACGTCACAAGGGTTATAGCCTACGTCAGAACGAGTGGTTTGACCGAACACATATATAAGTTACCACCATATATGTGTGCTGTAATAACCTTAGTAGTTACAAACGGCGCATATAAAAAAAAGGTGAGGAGGGGAATTAAAAAAAAAAAAAAAAAAGAAAACCTAACACAAATAATAGAAGGAACCATGGAAGGGAAAAGACCAAGAGCTTCAAAGCAGAAATATATAAAACAAATGAAGAAAGACTTGTAAGCAGATGGATACGGAGATATGAAGAAAATGGCTGTATTCAAGAACTTTTAAAACATGGATATCCACCACAATCTATCCATATAGATTGAGGAACTAAAAAGGAAAGATATCATCAATCGATAGATATAAATTTTTCGACAAAAAAAAAAAAAGAACTTAAAAATGAATTGCAAAAACAGAATTAAACCTATCACAGTAACGAATATATCGGAAGAACAACTCTAAAATTAAATATCTCGAGCATCCGCAGTATATATTATACGTCGTATAAATTATTACTATATTTACAGTAATATTCCCCCTCTTCACCCTAACACCTAATAATATCTATTTGCTCGCACGAACTAATATTTTAGGCATCTATTTCGAAATTCAAATTTAAGACACCCCAACGAAGATTAAAAATTGAAACACCTTGCACTTAAATATACAGATATATTAATGTATAAATTAAATTATTTCATTTCCCAGCCTTCGTAGAAATAAAATAATTAAGAAAATAGTACCTTAGTGAAATCCGGGGAAATAAAAGGAACCGTAGAAAATGGAAATACAACCTCTTGAAAATGTTTCGCACAAAGTTTCACTTGGTGTTTTTTATGTTACCGAAGACCGAATCTCTTATCCGTAGAAAGAAAATGAATAGAAATTTATGAATAATTTGAACGGTTAGCAAAATACTTCTACGTGGTAAAGTATGTCAGGACAAACGAGAACTTTTAAATTCCTCCCGCTAAATTCTTTGCATCAACTTCTGAATTTCAGTGCTTCAAATAAGTGAATAAATTTCATCAATCGCTGAAACTACATATATAGCTGAAATGTTGAATGATACAATCGGAATTTTACCATAAACGAAATGGAAAAAGGTTTAAAACCTTATTACAAAAAAAAAAAAAGAACAAAAAACCAAACTAATTGCTTTGCCTTTCGTCGCATAACGAGGTATCAATTCAAAAATAATACTAAACTCTGAAGTAAATGATCATCTGCGGGGAGGGAGGAACGGTTAATCCACCGTTGAAGATTTCTAACATTTCACCAATTGATTTTTCTTGCATTCTGTGTATAGTTGCTAGAAAAAATTGTCGCAAATATCCGCCTGCTTGGAAGACATTAATGGTGATCAAAACACGTTCGTGCGAAAATAAACAGAACGGTATACTGAAACAAATAGAGCCCTGTGTAAAGATGGCATTATTGATTTTAAAGCGGGCAATAGTCAAGTTCGCGTAAATTTGATCTTACAAATATGCCATTGAAAACGACACGAGAGAATACTTTTATGTTTTCCTATGAGAGGATGACAAATGATGTTACTGAAAGTACTCGACCGGAATTTGGTAAGACCTGAGCAGTATATCAATATTAACTCGGCACAGAATAAATTCGACGAATAATGTTTGGAGTGTATGCTGGCGCCACTGTGTAGCTAGAGATTTTTTGACGTGTGAATAGCTCGAGTCTGAACACTAGTTCAATTACCTGGTGATCACCACATATCGTCGCTGATAATTTTGTGCGCTTTATCATTAGGATGATAGAGAGGAGAAAAATCTATCGAAAAACAAAAATGAACTGAATAATGATTGCAGTTCACGGTAACATCTAATAATTTGAACGTAAGAAAACGCGGCCAGCAGGCAGTGGAAGAAGAATTTTCGCAGTTACAAGATGAAGACTTACAGTTTCTGTTTCAGTTCATTTTAGCGAAAGTAATCTAATCCAATTTCACGTTGAGCAGCTTTCTGCTGCACGCGCCTTCCCTGTCGGCCACTCTTGTCATCTATGCTTTTTTCCGCCTTCATCGAACTCTATCTTTCTCCTTATTTTCTCGCGCAGCTGCTCTATCATCTACCTCTATCTTTCTCACTTGCGTCGTCCTCTCTATCTCTATCGGGCTCCTTCTTTACTTTTTGTTATTGTTTTTTTTTCTTTTCTTTTCTTTTCTTTTCTTTTTCTTTTTCTTTTTTTGTCATTACTATTCCTTTGTACTGCTTCCAGAACGGTAAGCGAGAAGTAATCGGATTGTGTGCTGCGGTCGAAGGTGCCGAAAGATACCCTTTTGCTGGTCGGAAACAGGCACAAAGAAACAAACAATCCCGGGAAATACATAAAGTTACGCTTTTGTTCATTCTTACCATGGTAACCGAATATGTATCATGCGTTTCGGTTGGCTAATGGCACCCCCCGTTCGACACACTTCAACTTTCAAACGCATCGCAGAATGTACATTGCTGGCAACTTAATCCGATCTGCCTATCCTTGTTCAATTCTATGCGCCGCGTTATCACCTATAGAAGCTGCTTCGCCCAAAGACAACTTTCCTGTCACTGGCTTTCCTCTCCAAAAATCACCTACTTCTACGGCTCCGTTAAGTAAACACCTCTACATTTGCTTACATCATCCACCTTTTTTATGTTTCCTTGCGTTGCTCCTTGTTCTCTTTCATTCCTGTTAGGCTTTTTATTTTGTCACAAGAAAAAAAACTTTCTTTTTTGCTATCCAAGTCTCCATAAACTTCTTTGCTCGTATTTTTTTTTTTTTTTTTGTGAGAAATCATTTTCAAATCTAAATATATTTCAATTATATCGCTCTCAGATATGCAAGCTGCACAATATCGATCGTACTTTGAATTTAACTTTTCGCTTGAATTGTGTAAAGTTGTAAAATAATATGTAGCAGCCATCGCCCCGCTGTTTTCAGTTCCACGTTTACCATTTTGGATTCTTTCTTTCCGTTCCGTAACTTTATTATAAATTCGCCTTTAAAACAAAAAATACGACAATGAACGATCTCCATTAAGAAATACATATAACGCGAGCAAAAATTATTTATATGTATGTATGTAACCCCGAGTTCTCGGAAACGGTTCTAATGGTTTTGATGGAATTTTTAGAGGTTTTGATAAATTGATTTTTGTTAAGGTGTCCTATTGTCAAGAAAATTTTACGAAACAAGAAACTTTAAAAGGGGCGGAAGCAACGAGTATTTCTTTTAGTGATCATCTCGTATTTTTAAGGGGGTGCAAAATGCTTATTTACACAACATTTTAAAAAATGATAAATTCATTTACATTGTTAATTAAAAGATTGTCAAAGGCATAATTTGTTTCGTGATGAAATATATTTATTTACGCTTTACACGGTGATATTCAATTCCCCAATATATATATGTGTGTGTGTGTGTATATATATATATATATATATATATATACATATCGTAGGCGTACCCGGGCCAGTTTTTCGGGGGGGGGGGGGGTCAATTAAAAAAAAAAAACACTTGATAGAAAAAAGGATTTTACTTAGTAATTATATTTTATTAATAATCTCTTGTACAATAGTTCTAAGTGCGTAAGGATTAGGATTACTTTTGTTCGCTTTCCTTTTGAGAATAATTTACACTAATACGAGTACATAGTTAGTTGTACTGTGATAATGTCTGGTACTAAGACATCTTACGACCGTAAAGCGGCAATACAGCAACGTAAAAATCCATTTCGGAAGGGGTTTGAACCTCTAAATTCCCCCTCAGTATGCCTATGATATATATATATATATACATATATGGGCATCGTTATAAAGTTGTGCGGATGATAATAATTTGTAATAATATTTCTAATTTTGATGAATAATTGTTTTTATTAAGTCAAGGAGAATACTTCAGAGAATACGTTTTATATATAAAAATATTACTGCTATTGGCTTCTTATGAATCTTATTAGTCAATTGATCGATAAGTAGCAAAGTTCGATTAATGTGTATTATTTAATTTTGAAGCATTCTGCAAATGACTCTAACAAGTTTTTGATAACTTCCATGAAATAGTAAGCGGTTGTTTTACGGTGCATAAATTAATTTCTCTGAGTGTTAGCAGTGTTTTATATTTTTGAGCTTTAATAAAAAAAAAGTAAATTCAACAATTGCTATATAGAAAATTGGAAACAGATTTGTTCACGATATGTTTACACGGCGCCATTTCGAAATATTACGCAAACTGAAATACATTTTTAATATTTTGAAAGAAAGTAGGATAATGCAGTAACTTTCATTTATTTTTTTTTTTTATTTAAATAATTTGCGGGTCCCACAAGGCAAATGCCCGTCTGTGGGTTCCCAGCAATAATTATATCGTTTATTCACAAATATAATACATCTTAATGCTAGCACATTATATTGATCTTATATTTATTACTTAATTATACTTTAGCTTTTATTTTCACTGGATTATATATCATTTTTAAAACAAGTACATCCATGCCGAACACACATTCTAAAGCAATAGGTACTCGTAAGCTAAAAGATATGCAGCTAAAGAAAGAATCTACCGCGTATTTTTTTTTTTTTTTTATGTACCTTATTTAACTTTTTATGTCCCGTATTTAATTTTTTATGTACCTTATTTATAATTATTCTCTTTGTTTCTTTCCTTCGTCTATTCTTTTCTCAATCTATGCACCATGCTATCAACCAAATTTTAATTTTGTCGTTCCATATTTTCAAATTGTCTTCGTCTTTAATTTCCTTTAGTATGTTACCCAAAATTTGACTCCAAATTTGCTCTTCAACATTGTCAATTTTATTGTTAACCCCTTTAGGTCTTATAATAGATAATTTGTCATAGTTTCTAGTCACATAAACCTTTTCCCTTGTCGGTAATAGTCTTTTTTCTGTTTTATATCTTAATAGTTCTCTCCGCAAGTCTCCATACCAGACTGTGGGTTGACATCTACCCTTCCTTTTTTGCCAATCGCTCCTCCTTCTACCTCCTCCTACAGCCTACTTCAAATTCACAGCCTTGGTACCAATTTCTTCCTTCTTCTCGGCGCTCGGCTATTGTTTCTTTAATCAGACTGAGACTTGGACATTCCCTCCTTCCCTTTTCTCGTTTTTCTTTTTCTCTTTCACCTTCTCCCTTTTGCCCTCTCCACTCAACTGATCCTCCCTTTATATGTGACCCCAACCATATCCTTTTCGAATGCTCTCTGCTATTTTTCCTCAGTGCTCTCATCTATACGCCGAACTTTTGGCGTTGGATCTTCCTACCCCTTTCAATGCTTCCTTTATCCTTTCCTTCCCATCTCCAGCCGTTATTCCCCTCCTTCTTTCCTTTATACTTTCTATTTCCGATCGCTTCAGAATCTGAGTAGGTGATCTAGGTCCATGTAGTTGGGTCAGTGTTAACACCGAGCCCGTATTAAAAAAAAAAAAAAAAAAAAAATAATAGTTTACTGTAATAAAAAAACATTTTTGGAGGCATTTCTTTATTATTATCCTACCAAGTAGTATCCGTTGTGCGATTCGTATTTCTCCAGTTCGATAAAATTATCTTTAAACATTTTTTTTGTAGCTTACTAATTTTCCTTAATTCCGCTTTTTTTTTGCCAGCCCCCAAATTTCAATTCCGTATCTAGACATTATTAATTAATGAGTCAAAATATAATCTCATGGTTTTTTGTAATTCATAACCTGTTTTAATTTGTATAAAGCCGGGAATTTACGTATTATTGTATTTTTTTAACTGTTTGTAAAACTTACGAATACTCTAGTTTGCCAGGTTTGGAATAAATCCTCGAGCAAAGTTCAGTTAATATTTAATTGGAAAGTACAGAAATGAAATAATCGATACGTTTCGGTTACATTTCAATTAATGAACCGCGCGGTATTAATAATATTAACGCTACGATTAATTATGCCAGCAGTCTCTGAGAATAGTGTATATTGATTATTTCACTTCTGGCATTTCGATTAAATGTTATACGCATGTTCGACACACAAATAAGGAAGTATGTACGGTACACTAAATTCCATAAAATGCTGTCAGCGATGGGTACGCGCTAGCGGCACCATTTGTACACCGTCAACGATAGAGAAGCAACCTTAAAGATAAATACCGAGAAAATGCAACACTAGGTAAGAAGAAACGATAAGCAGATACGATTTCGCTGAATTTATCACTGGAAACGGTATTTAAGGAGCTCAAACTCTCGATAGGCATTCGGGGTGATGGGGAAAAATATCTAACTCGCAGGATATCACTAAGCACGAGCGCAGAAGAACTGCGCGCAGATGATGGTTACTGATCAAGAATATGTTGTACCGAAGAAGAACTGAAACTTCAGTGAGGAGAAAATAATGAAACTGCCGATGTGAAAACTCGATAAATGATAAAATACACGCGCGTCTAGGAGAAAAAGGAAATATGCAACGTAAAAAAACTTGACCAGTTGGATTAAAAATACTGGCACCGGGAAATTAGGTAACGTATATTTAAAAATACCAGTCGGTAGCAACCAATGTGTGCTACCAGAGCTTACCTATGGACTGCAAAGAGAGCTGCTAGTCGTTTAGAACAGCAAACTAATAAAGGTAAGAAAAACGAGAATCATGAAATGCCGAATACCAAAAAAATACGATAGACGATCAATACCGAACCATGCTCCAGATCTAGGCGGTCGGTCATATAGCCCGAAGAAATAGATGGTCAACGCAACCAATGGAGAGTAAACGATTAAAGGGAAGACCGCTGACATATAATAAAAATCCACAGAAAAAAAGTGGATTAGAAAGGCACTTAAAAAAAATTCTATACAAGGCCCGATAAATACCGTTCGTAACCTTTCCTTATAATTTTGCGAGAACGCCAGACATTTACAAATCAGTATCCATTCTGGATGGTTTGATGGAATAAATTTATCTATTTTGTATTTTAATCTACGATTAAACGTCCATAAATCCGCTCCTAAACTCCTAGCCTAGAGTCTTTTAGAATTGTACTTCTTGCACGATTTTTTCTAGACTGCAAAAAATTACAGTCTAGAACGAATATAACGGAGGAATTTTAAATTTCCGTTTAACATTGAGAGTACTGTTTGTACACCGCAAAAAGGTGTGACCAATTTCATCGCCGTACCCCTCCCCCCCTGGTATGTCTTCATCAACTCTGACGATGCGGAAGGAAGTGCCCGTCTATAGTTTCGCCTAAAAAAGTGTGTACCATCTGAGACGATATTGAAAACTTTGCTATTTATACAGAACAGTTGCTAAATTCATAAAGACTGACCACTTTATTTAACCGGGATGGGTACCGTCTGTCTGAACTATTCAGAATAGTACATAGGAGCAATTTACAAATTTATTCAAAGGATGATCAATGATGCATTTTAAATACTTATTTAGTGATATAACGGGAGTATCTCGCCGCTTCAACATAAGTCGAATGATTTGGGCTTGATTGCGGTACGTTTGATTTGCTAATGTGTTCAATCGTACCAGTAATCGACGTGGGGTATGCTTCGCGTTTTAGATTAGAATACTTATTCCGACTACCAACTCGTCTGTATTTAAAAGCCGGCTAGGTTTTTGTGCATCTCTAGTATCAGCTCCTTGTGTCATTACAAATTTTTTTTTTTTTTTTTTTTTGTAGTTTCACACAGAAGAAAAAGTTTTAATATATACGGACTTCGATATATTTTTATTCTATAAGGTCATTCGGTGTGTAATACCTTTTTTTATCTTTCCCGTTATTGCTACTGGTAATACACCTTTTTCGCCACCTTATGTGCGCGCATGTACATGATTCGTGTATTTTTTAAGCTGTACGTGCCGCCACACATAAAAAGTTACAACACCTAATATCGAATCCCAGTCTTCCATCGCAACACTTTTCCAAAATTTATACACGGATATTTCACGGCAAGGTTTCTCTGTAAAGTAATTTGCACCATTATTATTAAAAATGTCATATTTCGCTAGAAATTACATTCCCACTAATAATATAGTCCCAAATTTAAAAAAAAAAAAAAAAAATTAAACGTTGTCGTAAGCATTTTTAAAATCAATTACTAACACTACCGAACAGTAGTAGTGATGTTTAAAATATAAGAAGACCTCCTACACCCGGGGGGCGTCTAAACTGAGTTTTTTTTAGAGAAGTTCGAATTGGTTCCCCCCAGATAAGATTTTATTGCTGGTCGAATAGATAATGGCTATTTTACGTGCTATCCTTTTTATATCCTCAACATCCATTTTATCAAAATTCGTCATATACTCTGATTCGAAAATATCAGCCATCTCATCTCCATTCCCTAAACCATCGTCAGATCCTATTATTCTTTACATTCGTTGCTTAATTTATAATTTATTAACATCCCGTTCTATCCTAATTGACCTGTTCTGGATTCCGGGTCACTGCGGCATCTAACGATCTTGCCGATTCTTTGACTAGTCTAGCTGCAGTAAGTGGCCGTTTCATAGACAGATTCCCCTCCCAATGTCTCTGTTCACTCTCTTATCGTTTTCACTATGACTACTGATCTTTATCCGTCTCTTTTCTCCAATCCTAATTAACCTCGCTATACAACCCTCTCCACCCACTTCTTCCTGGTTTAATAATTTTCCCTGCATCAGCCGTTCTGTTATTTCTTCCATAATTCGTTTTAATCACAGTCTGCTTCTCGCTTCACACTTTCGTTTTAATATTACGCAGTCTCCCTTGTGCCCCTTCCATCCTCCTATCTTAAATTTCACCTGTAATGTAAATCACCTTCTATTATTCGAATGCTCATCTATCTCCTCCGAACTCGTAGTCCTTTATTCTAATTTGCTTGGCCTTGGCCTCCCGACCCCTTACTGTGCCCACTACATTCTTGCTCTTCCTTCTCTTTCTATTGTTCCTATATTGGGACTACCTTCATTTCTTCTGTTTCTAATCGCTTCCTGATTTAACTTTCCAGTCCCTACGTTTCATTATTTGTTAGTCCTTTGTGTTGGGTAAATGTCCTGACTTGACGCGCCCAAATAAAAAAAAAATTCGGCCAGTTGATGTTAATTAAAAATTCCACGTTGATTTGCCCGGAAATTCTCTGAGTTAAAAATATTCTATTTAACGAAAAAGTAAAAAAAAGTACAAAAAAAATGTGTAGTGTACACGAAATAAATAAAAGTAGAAATATACAACATGACGAATTTCATCATTTTTACGAAGAATTAAGAAGACACCTGGCGAAAAAATTTTATTCATATTTTCGCACAAATATTTTAACTTTTGATTATATTTTACAAAATATTTTCGTGTTAGAAAAAAATTTAAATTATTTGAATAAAATAAGGAAAGACAAAGTTCATTATCGAAAAAAACTTTAAAGTAGAAAATTAACTTTTAATCGTCAGCTTGAAAATATTCAACAGCTAAATCATTTTTGAAGGAAATTATTACAATTCTTTGAAAATGTGATAATTTGTTGATATATACGAGATAAAATTAAATAAATTGATGATATTTTTCGTCCTTAACTCGATTTAATCCGATGCGTGGTAACTACTTTATTAATACATTTATCTTTATATTTTTTATAAATATTAAACATTTTTTGAAGACTTATTTTTTACTTATACTATTGTTGACAGATTCTGTTTTTGTAAATAATTAAATTATATTCAGTTGTAATACATATACGTAACCTTTTCGGCGTTAAATTTAAAGTTCATATAAAATATTTATTATGTCAAATATATAAGACCCTATGATAAAATAAACATATTATTCCCAAAAAAGAAGAAAAAAAAAATATATATATATATTAGGTTAACTATGGCAATAGAAATTGATGGGTTGAATTTTCGACGCCAAAAAAAAAAAAAAAAAAAAAATTAAATTTTTAAAACTAGTCGTTTTTGTTTCTAAAACGTTTAACACAATAAAAGGTTTTTAATATCCCGAGCGCATAAATTTTCCCATATGGAAATTGCGTTAATTCGCCGCAATATATAATTTATAATTAGAAAATATTTACAGAAACCTTTTTTTTAAATCAAATGTTAATGTACACACATATTTGTAGATTTCATTAGCCACTTCATTACCCAGAGTTTATCTAAAATAAAGCGGTTATGGTGATCATCATTTTGTTGATCCCAAAGTGGTTTTCGAACGAAAACACTACTAACGAGCTATTCATTAATTTCCGTACAATTTTAGTAAACAAAAATTATAAGACTTGAAAATAATTTAAGATCGCGGCTATGTCTCCAAAACTAAGTAATAAATTGTGCCGAATTTTTAAGAGAGTTATTGACAGTGAAGAAAACTCTGATCTGTACGCAAAAATATCACAGGAAACATATTTTCCATGGTTTCCTCTAGAGTCTAGACGATGAATAAGCAAAGATCGAATAAAAATAATTACCTGAGCCCGGGGTTATTTACGGGATGTATGAGAATTTCTTCTAGTCAGCGAACGCGACAGCATATCGCAGGATGATGAAACTGATCATCCGGTTGTGAGGTATGTGTATAAGAAAGGAAGAAAAAGAAATAGCGGCGAAAACAAATCAGTTTGAATTCTCCGCTTTGCTCGTTGATGATGGTTCGATCTGTTGCGATCATCTTTGACGTGCCACTACATTCACTTCCGTAACAAGCGATGCTTTTCATTTTATCGCTTTACTCTTGTATCGTAGCTCCCTTCGACGCGTCTCTATGTAGTTAGCCTAAGAGCGATGATATCGTACCAATTATAGAGATCGGGTACATCCGGCTGATCATATTCAATGATGATCGCCTTTAGAACATTTTTTTTCTTTTTTGATATTTATTACGGAGAAGACTGAAAGCCCTTGGCGTCGTCTTTTTTAATTTTGGTATCAAAGTCTTTCGCTGAAAATATAATTTTTTCAAATATCAATTCCGGTACTGCAGCCATTATCAGCATGATTATATATTATTAAAACTGAGGAATTAAATACGCTTTGTTAGATCCCTCGTAATGCGTACAACTCGCAATTCCCAAAGCTGAAGATATAGCAAGTAAATAACCTCTTCGAAGATAAAAAAAAAAAAAAAAAAAACGAACTTGTATTTTAATTTTGCACAATCGAGTTATTTAAAGTACTCTGTACTAAAGTGCATTTGACCTGAGACGATTATTTAAATATATACAAAGATTTGCAATGATTTCCGTCTCATAGCGCATTGATCCGGGAAGCGGTTAAGAGTAAGATCATCTCCAATTCATACTCGGGGTTCATCACGAATTGATTTACACAAAAAAAATTATTCTGCCTCTTTGAAATCTTTTCTTTTAGCATTAAACCAAAAAATAAAAAAAATTGATAGCAGTCAAACACTATTCGTTATTTATGTCGAATTATTATTATTTTTTTTTTAATTCCCTTAAATTGTATGTGCTGTGTGTAATTACTATGGTCATTACAGCATACACAGGGAGAGATCATATAAATGTGCTGGGTTAAGCCGTTTATTCTTACGAAGGCAATGACGCTGGTGATGGCAATTGCATCGTTTGACAGGATGCGCTCTCTATGTTTCGCAATAGGCCAAGTTGTTTTCATAGTACCGTAAACTTTTGGCAATAAGCAATACGTGAGAAACCGTCGGTACGCTTGTCTGGCCGCACAAGGGGCACATAACCGAAGGCGGCGTTTTATCGATTATGGGTTTGTGGGAAATAGCGATATGGCCGATTCGCAGCCAGCTGAGTACGTTAAAGTCGTATCGGGATGTTCCTTCAGGAGGCCACCATGATTCAACTGTGGGCTTAATGATTCTTAAGAATGTTATAGCAGCTGCTCATTCAGTTCTCCACTGGTTTTCGCAAGCCTCTAAGAATGTATACGCGATTGATGACGGTTTTTTTTTTTTTTAAACCCCTCTTTGGGCATGTCAGCAACGAATCTTCACCCAGAAACGACACGAAGAAGAAGGATCAGTTAAATGTAGAGTCGGTGTCAAATATTGATAGAATAAAAGAACTGAGGATAGGAACAACGGAAATCGATGGAAACGATAAGATATACGAAACACAATAAGGATCAGGGAGTTTGAGTGATAACAGACTAGAATACAAAGGAGTGCGTTCGTTCACGAAGGATGGACATTCAAAGAAGATATGATCGGGACCACAAACGGCTTCGTCGTCAGGATAAAGAGGATAATTAGGAGAGAGAGTGCGAGGTGAAAACGAAAACGTGAGGAAGGAAGAAGAGTATGATTGAGTAGGGACAATAACGGAGCGACAAAGTGAAGGAAAATTATAAAACCAAGGGCGGATGGGAAGATTAGATTAGATGGAAAAATAAAAGGAAGGTTGATTAGAAAAGGAAGAAACTGACCGAAATCTAACGTGAAACTTTTTACACAATAGGAGTAAATTAGAAGCGGTAATTTTAGTGAAAAAAAAGGCGAGAGGATACAGCAATCTGAGCCAAAGAATCTGCCATTTCGTTACCCTCAATCGCCATATGACTGGGGACCCAGAGTATGCGGATAGCATGAAGTGTGAGAAAAGAGTGTGAATGAGAGAGCGCTTTAAGAGCACACATGGAATCTGATGACGGTAGCTCCGCGTCCTCTGGCATTGGCTAGAATAAGGCAGAACGTGCTGCTTCGTCGACCTTCTCATTACCAGGTACTGGAATATGCCCAGAGCCCCACAGCAGTGACACGTGACTGTCCATTAGATACAATTGGTACAAATAGAGGTTGTATATTTTTAATACTAGCGGGTTAATTTTTGGCTCTTAATCATATTTAACGACTTTAGGGAATCAGTAACCAGGAGGAAGTCACTGGCTCTGGTGCGAGTTGAAACGATGTGGTGTAAACAGTGTGCCATATAGTTTTACATTCAATGTGGAATAGGCATCATTGAGTCGAGTTTCGCATGAGATATCGTGACCTTCGAATGCACATGCTGCGGGCAATGAACCTGCCTCGCTACCTACCTTAGCTCCCTCAGTGTAGTGTAAATTAGGTGGTCTGGATACTTATTAATTGCCCTAACTGCTACTTCCACTGTATAGAGAGGACTTGTTGTGTTTGGAAGTTGTTTCTGCCATGGATCAATATTCATCTGGAATGCTCGGTGTTGACCTCTGTACAGACGTGATACTACATTTTCGCAGGTCAGCCAGTAATTCTGGTAGTGGGTCACCGGGAAAGTTTGGTTCTAGAGGACAATGCTCTAACTTTAGGGGGGGGGGCTGAAATGATAGTGCATATTTCGCAGTATGAAATATTTTCGGGAGTAGGAAAGCGGAGGGCACCCCCGGATAGAACGCACTAGCTGGCAGCTGGAGAAATTCGGTGCACTCCCAAAATGGTTCTCAGTACGGAGTGGTGTATAGGATCAAGGGGGATTTCTATATTAAATGGTAGATATTCCTGAATAATCGATACTCTTTGTTCTTTCAAATAAACGCATAGATTATGAAACGGTGAAAAGAGAGTAAAAGTTTTTGAAGCATTGCGCACAAGATAATGTTGAAAATCGAGAAAAAAAAAATAAGGTAAAAAACCGTTTTAAAAATAATGGAAAAAGATGGTTAAAAATAGACAGTAAGAAAATGACAAAGATTTAAAAAGTAACGATCACGATTGAAGGAAAAATAAATAAAGGAAAACCGGAGAAATATATTAAATCATAATCTGAAAGAATGTGGCGGCCGGACCAAGAACAGAGTTCGAAGGAATTATCGCAATTTCAAAAAATAGAGAAATACCTTTATAAAGTTGAACGACTTACGACGGCTGGTTCTATATATATATATATATATCGTAGAGTCGTCAGGATTGCAAGAATAAATCTGTTACTAGTGTAATAAGTTTATTTTTTTGACGTAATCTGCAATGCCATCACAATAAAATGCGGTAAATTAATGTTCTACAGAAAAAAAAAAAAAATCGAAATTTTATTAATATATTTTACCCAAAAAATTTCAGTTGTGGTCGAACGAAAAATTTCTATTTTTTTTTTTTTTTAATAATACGAATTTGAGAATTCTCACAAATCGTGACAACATTTTGCTGAAAAAATAAATTTTGGTAAAAGCGGAAATATTTAATTAACATCGCCTTAACACAAAATATATACGAAAGCTCCTCTCCATTCCAAGTTAAAACCCCTTCCTCGTGCATATTATATTTCTTCAAAAACATATTTGCAAAAATGCACGCGCAAGATTAAAATGCCCCCCCCCCCCCAGCCACAATAACGTATTTATTGTACGAATAGACTTGGGCCTGAAAAATTAAAAAGTACAGAAAATGATCATTAAGCGCTGGGTTATTGACACGTGACCCGAATAAATAGACGCAAAAAATGAGAGAAAAAAATATATAGTAGAATTTTATATCGCTGTTTTAATCGTCATTTCTCTTAAAATGAATCTGTTCGGCGCATAGAATCTGTTTAAAATCATTAACAATAAACATCCCAACAGAGTTAAATCTCCCGGGAAATTCACTTCCCTTTGGAATTTTCCAATCGAAAAATCGAATTGCTACAAATTATATCAGATAGGAAATTATTATCGGTTGCTGTTCGCGCTAAAGTTAAAGAAAATTCTGATTTTGAAATCATCTTTTAAAAGCAGATCTCATTTTTTCAAACGTCATAATCATTTCGCAAAAATAATAATAAACAACACAATATGCGATGTTGATTTTCGTTGTTGAATTAGATGACGCGTTGTTCATATACTCAGCACCAGGGCCGTATCTGAGGGGGGTTTTTTCAGGGTTCAACCCTCAAAAATGTCTGCGAAATAATAACTGCTTGAATCAAATGGACCGAAATTCAGAATAAATTTATTTCTTTTCAATTTTTGACGAAAGGGAAAACAAAATTGAAATTTTTATGAATTCTATGGAAACGACAAATTTTTATTTGTTTTTATTGTAGGGTTCAAGTATTGCATATACAATAATTGACTACAAGGCTTTAGTGTACTATCATATATATATATATATATATATATATAAAAGGAAGTCCGGCGTGTTACACCATTTATAACTTAAGAACGGCTGGACCGATTTTTTTGATCTTTGATTTGTTGGATTTGTTTCCACCCCGAATAGCAGAATACCAAATTAAAACAAAAAAAATTTCGATGTTTTTTTGTTTTTTTTTTTATAAGTTGGGTGTGTACACCATTTAAAATTCAACAGCTGGACCGATTTTCATGATCTTTGATTTGTTCGATTTTTCTCCATCCCGAATAGCAGAATAAGAAATTTAAAAAAACTAACTTTATTAAGAAATTTCATTTATTTTTTCGCTGCTTTTGGCCCCAAAGGGGGTTCACACAATTATTTAACCTTAATTTTTGGATTTTATGAAAGGACTTCTATGTTTTGTTTTATATTTCGAATTTCGCTTTTAAAGGGTTATTTGGTGATGCGTTATGAATATTTTAAAAGTGATTTTTCAGGTCGTTCTAAATTTCATATTATGTATTCTAGGCAGCTACTTGCCGTCCTGGGTAATCGCTCAGGTTAAAGTTGTAAATTGTCATAGATGGAAGTTTAATTGTAATTTATGATCGATTCTGATAAGTGAAACTGTTTCCGAGCTATTGTGTATAATTGAATAATTTTGTCTTTTGTGAACCATCTTATTGGGTTATACTGATCTTTGTTATTAAGGCGAATAATGTCTTGCTGCCACATGTAATTAAAATACTTTTCAACGTAATTAAAATACTTTTCATTTTGATTTTTGTACATTTATTGAACTTAATTCATCTTGAGTATCCATTTTTTCTTAATAAAAAACTGAATTTAATTCAGCTAATAAGTTAACATAACATTTACTTTCTAAGGCGGAAAGAAGTTCGCCGGGTCAGCTAGTTTATAAATAAATATATTTCATGATAAGACACACACACATATATATATATATATATATATATATATAAACGACAACAGTCTAAGATTTTTCGAACGTTGACAGCAGCCCCAAAGTATGCATCTAACGAGACCTTGCACAATGATCTAAAAATGCCATTCGTCGAAGAAACCCATAAAGAACAGTATGAACAATTTTTCAACAAATTATTTTTTTTCTTTTTATAAATAAAAAAGTTGTGGGTCTCACTGAGTAAGTATGCTCGTTGCGTGAGTGCCCAACACTCTTATTATCGTTTATTCTAGTAAAGAAAATTACAGTTAACCATTTTTACTACCTAAATCGAATGTATTAAACCCAAAAATAAAAATAAAATACATCAATCAACGCAAATATATATATCATTTTGGCCTCGCAAGGGGCTGCGCCCCTTGACCCGTCTTGCTTTCATTTCTGTCTCTTTCTCTTCTATACTTTGTATAAAATGATCAAAATTTACAACGCAATACTTACTAGCATCAACACAAAAAAAATAACATAATCACAAAAATCCTATCCTAACATTTAACTTTCATTATATAAAATTAATTCATTTTTTCGTTATATTTTTCGTTACATTTTCGTTACATATTTCGTTACATAATATTGTGACATTTGTAAAATAACAATTACAAAAATTCTATAAAATATAACAAACGTTACATAAAATTGGGACATTTATTTGGGACATTTTTCGCGTTACATAAAATTGGGACATTTTTCTGGGACATTTTTTCGAATGGGGCGTAGCCTAAGAATTACGTTGTAATTAATACATATATATATATAAATATTTTCGTAACCCGTCCCAAAATTTTGGTCTAGATACGGTACTGCTCAGCACTTGTGCACAATAAAATTAACATCGTAATATTCACTTAGTTATTAGGGGATTTAAACTTCAATTACTAAGTAAAAATTGTCCACTATTTCAACGTATACAAACACGTCACGATTAAATTTAATCTGTTTAAATTTCTCAAAAGCCGAATTTATTGCAAATGTCAACTGTGTCAAATGTATTTTTAAATTTTTTATATGTATATTCCAGCTAATGTATAATAAGGATTATTTCGAGAAAATAACTTTAATTTTTAATTCATCACGCTATGATAAAAATAGGCACGAGTAGTGTTCGTTTTTATTAAGTAGGAAAAATTTTAAATTGGGTTTATTAAAAAAGTAAATAAAATCCTGTCAAAAGCGCACGTGTGTGTAAACTAAAACCAGGCCAACTTCCCGTCAGGGGAAAAAAAATGAAATGTAGAAATTATGCCAAACTCTCCCGTTATTAGCAATGTTTTGAAAAGAGCAAAACTTTCCGCACCAAACTTTTGTTATGTTTTCCCAACATTACTTCCCAATATTACTAAGTTCTTTGAAAACTTGCCGAGCCCCCAATCTGGAAATTTATCAGTTCCAACCATATTATTTTTTGTTATGTTTATCGAAACACTGCTAACGACGTGCAATTGGGGTATAATTTCTGCATTTTAATTAATTTCTCTGATCGGGGTCTTTATGTTTCTGATAGAATTTCATAACCCTTTTTTTTGTCCGGATACACTTATTGAACTCTATGATACTTAATGAAGCATCTTAAATTTCTGTCACTAACGTTTCTTCCATCACCTTTTTTTTTTTTACTGATCGTATCCGAATGAATCCGCTATATTGCACTTTTTATTGATTTTTGATCTTTCTCGTAACTTTTTAAAACATTATCTAAAAATGGCTCACTTTCAGTATCCTCTAGATTATAATGGTAATCTATCAATCGTGAAAATCATTAGACACATTCGTATATTCCAAATAAGTATGTGAAATTTAGAATTCACAACTAACCCCGCAGAAGGAAGGAAGTCGAAAAGAGATAGTCTGCGTGAATACTGTGCGTTTCTAGCGTTTAGATTATTCATTTTTTTTCGAATAAAATACGCTCATTTACACAATTTACATAAAGTAATTAATAATTGAATTAATAGTTGTTGTATGCCGACGATTAATGATCAATGAGCTATATGACGTCAGTTTTTGCGAATAATAATATTTCAATATGATAATATTGTTTCTGATTTATACGCGACTTTGTTAACTCAACATTGCAAGCGAAAAGAGATCAACCAGCTCTGGTAGAGAACGATCAACGCGCGTTCAGGTAGAAAAAAAAATGAGTAAAACTTTAAACGAACTGCGAGCAACACAGCTAATTTGGTTATGAATTTTAAAATATCAGACTCATTATATGTGTCTTTTCTTTTTTTTTTTTCTTTTTTGGGCTCGTCAACCTAGGACCTACACTCAGAAACAAAAGGTAAGGAAAAAAGTCGGTTATATTTTGATCCGATCAGAAATTTTATCTAAAAAGGAACAAATAGCAGGAATATTAGTGCGGAAGGAAAGGACAGGATATAGGAAGCACTTGTGTGTGTCAAGTAATGTTTTCTTTTTGTTTTGTTTTTTTTTTGTTGTTTTGTTAAATGTTTATCTATATAGTATAACCAAATATCTTAAGCCCGTATTTATTGTATATAGAACTGCAAATGAAACGCAGAAATAACCTTAGTTCCTTGAAAAAAAAAATCAACAAAGAGGAACTGGGAAGTTTCAGACCGAATAAGTTATAGAGAGGTATGTAGTATTTCGAAAAAGAAAAAAAAAATGTTAGTAACACGAGGTTTTGAATTTCTTGACAGGATATATTTGATGTCGCGTTATAAAACAACTAACAGAGCAGACAAATTAATTCAAAGGAGTTACCCGCGCATATTTATAGGGTTTTTGTAAAAGCCTTTTGACCCGGTAGAAACGGTGAAGATCCCTTCATTACTAACAATAAAAATATGTTTTGAAGATGGCACAGTGTACCTTAACAATTTCAAAGAAATGCAGATGAAAGGAATTGAATATGGGGGAATTGGATTTGTTGAAATTATTCGTAACGAAAACGTTAAAAGTATTCGTAAAAAGTGTCAATACTGCCAAAAGCGGGGAGCCTAAGAAACATTTTGGGAAGGAAAATTACAACGTAATATCTTATATGCGGTAGACGGTAGATTTGAGAAATACCCTTTGTTTCATAAAGAAAATCGGATAGCGACCTCCTCTTTATAGTTTTAAAAATACGTAATTATTACAATTTTCAATTTAAATTTTATTTTTAGGTGAAAACTAAAAAGGACATTATATATATAGATATACATATTTTTTTTTTTTTCTTATTTGGGTTTTTCCTCTGGGCTTGTCAGCAACGGACGATTACCCATCGACACGTGTACAAATTATACAATTGTACTTAAAAATAAAAGTTTAGAATTTGAATAGTAAATTATTAGAAAGGATAGAAAGATAGTATATATTTCTTATTAGACACTTTACACGTCTTTTTTATTTTTGTTAGTAATCCGATCCAAATTCTTTGTACGTGAGCACGTTTAAATACATATCTCACTGAACTGCTAATTTTAATTAAAATTACAAAATAAAAATTAAAAATAAATAAAAAAGACAAAAGACCCCCGTGACGGTTTTGCGTTTAAAACAGAACAAAAAAAGGTAACATTAATAGTTCTACTAGAAAACAGTTTTAAATATTATTTATACAATTAAATGTAACATTTATACGAAACTTTTATCGTATAACTCGGTTATAAGAAATTTTTTCATCGTAGTCCTTTACGGGGAAGAAATTGGATCCGCCACTGAACATTGTGGAGAAAGACACGATAATATGTTCAGCACAATCATGTACAGATGTGATATTGTGTTCTTTGTAGAACATGCAATGTTGAATTACAAAACAAATGGACTTGAAAATTAATGTACGTAACGATTTAATAAACGAATGTAGCCGGATTAGATCACAAAAATGACAAGTAACTTGAGTTGATAAAATAAGAAGAAAAAAAAAAAACAAATTCGGCCGACATAATTGAAATTTATTTCCGGAAACAACATTGACGGAAAGTGTGTCGAAAGAACGGAATTGAATTGCGCGATGTTGATGAATCAGAATTACGGATAACGGAAAGAGAATTTTAATGCTCGATAGATGAAGAGTCGGGTTTTCGTATCGAGAAACAGGGTATGACAGATGTGTAAAGGTGCAAAACGGAAACTGCTGAACGATGCCGACCAAAAGATAATCCGAGAGATGCGGGAAAAGAGCGTCTACTGAGAATCGAGCGACTTTTAGTGTCAGAAATAAGTGAGAAGAAAAGGGTGAGACGGTGTTGTAGTGGATTGAGAGAGGATCGAAGAAGAAAATGAATCGTTCGTTATTGCGCTGGTCTTCCGGTGAGGAAACGCTTTGTATCCGGTATTTTTCAGTATTTTTGTACGCTCTGAAAAATTTTGGCTCCGGCGTCGCCGCAAGCAGCCGAATGGACAGTATTTGGTTGGTGTATCTGATGGAGAGGAGTTTAGTTCACGTTTTGAGAAATTTTCTGCGCGACCAGAGATGGTGTTACGAATTTAGTTCGAAAGAAATATTCGTTCAGATCCGTAAAATAGAGCTGATCAGCGAAAAAAATATATACATTTTCTTCGATGTAACTGTTTAATGAACTGGGCCATATTATTACGAAGAATCGCTACGTAAGGCTTTCCGTATTTGAAGATTACCGAATTGTCTATTTTTAGCTGAACTTTGCTCGGGGACGTCTTTGCCAGTGTTGGAATCCATTGTCAAACTGATCGACGGATAACGGTTCTTAAATGATAATCTGCTGACTTGCGCTATTAGTATCACTACACAGTTTGTTGACAGTAATAAAATGACCGGCTCAGCAGCACGGCCCTATAGCTCTGCAGACGGATTAAATCAGTTCGGATGCTCCCCGTTATCTTCTATTCTTTCTGCGCAAGCGTTACACCTAAATATTTCGTTGCATGTTGAAAAAATCGTGAAAGACAAACCCTTCCTCGAAGAATCTATAGAGTTATTATCATTATTATTATCATTGTTATTATCATTGTTATTATCATTGTTATTATCATTGTTATTATCATTGTTATTATCATTATTATGATTATGGTTTCATCGACGACGATGGATGGTACATGAAAATCTGTAATGAAAAAAGGTAACGTGGCACCCGCTCAAAGACAAAAATAAATAACTCTCGATCACTTTGAAACTAACTGAACGAAATTTCAAAAACAAATCGAAATTATTGTTTTTTGGTTTGTTTTTTTTTTTAGATTTCAGTACATGTGTTTTTTTTTTTTTTGGTTTTACCTGCTGAAAAAATTACATTTTTCATACCCGGAAGGTTGTGACAAATATTAAGCTCCACACCATGATGCGCATACACTGTGGAAGATGGATGTGGTCAGAGAAATGAAAATACGAGTGACACAAAAATCTTTTATATTTGTCTTTTGTCACACGAGCAGAAATTTTTTTTAAGAAAAAAAATTTCGAATGCTTTTTGTTTATTTAACCGACTTCAAAAAAGGAGGAGGTATTCAATTCGACTGTATTTTTTTTTTTAATAGTAAAAACAACCACACTTGATATAGAAATTATTCTACAACAAATAAATAATTATAATTATACATAAAAAAAACTCTGTCCTTCGGGCCTCCTTGTAAGGGCTTGAGCCGCAATATTTTTTTTCCTAAACTTCTTTTAGAAAAATTAATTTTCAATTTACTATATGTCATTCGTCCCCGTCGTCACTTATTAAAAAAAAAAAAAATCAACAACTGTACAACACAACATTGAAACTTTGTTATATTATGTAAAGTCTAACTGGGCATAATCACGAGCAGGGCCGTACCTGAAGCAGGGTTCAACCCTCACCCCCCGAAATATCTGCGAAATAATAACTGCTTGAATTAAATGGACCGAAATTCAGAATACATTTATTTATTCTTAATTTTTGACAAAAGGGAAAAGAAAATCGAAATTTTTATGAATTCTATGGAAACGACTATTTTTTATTTGTTTTCATTGTAGTGTTCAAATATTACATATACAATAATTGACTAAAAGGCTTTAGTGTACTATTTATAAATAAATATATCTCACGATAATGCACCAACCCCTTATATATATATATATATATATATATATATATATATATATTTATAAAAATATTTTCGTAACCCATCCCGAAATTTTGGTCTAGATCTGATCACGAGACGTAATTGTTAAACAAAATACTAACGGTACATAATCACAAAAGGTTTACAGTATACTACGAATTTTGGACAAGCATTTATCGTTTGACTCGAAGAGAATACACTATATCGACATTGAAGAAAACATCATCGAGTCTTAATCACTTCGAAATATTCGGTTGAAAATAATCAACCGGAAGAAGGCCTTAAAAAGTGACGAAATTTATTCACGTCTGATTTCATGTAGCAAGAATAAAGAATGATAGAAGTATAGGTTCTCCGGTGTCCATTAGGAGAGAAGAGGAAGGGACGTCAGTGCTGACAAGGAGTGGACTGATGATTTTAGTAATTTTTTATTTAACAAAAAAAGTTTCAAACATTGGAGCTACAGATGGAATCATCCAGTGGGAGAGGTTACACGTTAGCTCGCCATGGGCCGAGAAAATTTAATATTTAATTTTTTTTTTTTCATATATTAATCATTTCGTTTTATAGTCTACAAATTTCCTTAATAAAAGTTTATTTATTTATTTTCATTCGATTTATATACCGCAACTCGGTTCGGATTTATCAACCGGAAAATATCCGGGGAGTGAAGTGTTCAATTAACCTATTTACACTCTCAGCGGCGAATTATATAGCTGGTATAAATTAAATGTTGATATTACACGCGTAACGCAATTGGCGGTAATTTGAATGATCCGTTTTCCTTTTTTTTTCGAACGATTTTGCCGTCATAACACTGTTTTAACGGTAACCAGCGTGTCGATGAACTGTACACCCATTAAAAGCATACATTCAGATATCGACTTATCCTCCGGATCTCAACGTAAAATGTCCCCAGATAATAAAGAATCGTTTTTTGCCGGTTTTTTTGGGGTTTTTTTTTGGTCTAATCGTAGGATCTCTGGTGACCAATTAATGATTTCCGCGGCCCGTAAGACCTACCTATATAATAATAATTTTACTATTAAAAAGGATAGAAATACTTCTTCCGCTGAATGTTTTCCGTTACGCGGTAGAAAAAAAAAAACAATTAAATTCTACGAAGAAAATAACCTTTCAGAAAATTTCGCTCGATTTGCAACATAGAGAGAGAGTAGAAAAACAGCAGATCAGCGCTCCTAAAGATAATGTCCAAAAAATTCATCTTTACCTGAGCATGTCGTTTACGCAATCATGGTCATAAACTTTTTCTTATTAGCTCCACATCGAGATATTCTAGGTATCTTTACGGTACTATATATTAATTTCGGTTAAATAGATTATAAAATTTCCTTTGTTTCCGACTATTTTTAAAGTTTATTCAATTTTTCAGATTATTTAAATTCCGGATTGTGAATAATGGATATTAAAAGGAAACTGGGCGTACTATTTAATGTCTAACCCTCGTCGTCAGCAGCCGCCCAACAGAGCTTTGCAAGATATTTCTCTGAAATTAGTGGAAATTAATTTAGGATTTAGATTAAAGGATTTAACTGAAATAAGACTGAAATTAATCTGCGGGGATAGATTTTGTGTTTCTTCTTCTTATCTATTTCGTCCCGGAGCGAAGTTTGACGATCAATAGTTTGTTCTTATTAATGACCGTTTCTGTTCCTGTTTCTCCGCTCCAACGTACTAAGTTATCCTTCCATGATGTTTTTCTTCGTCCTGCGCTTCCTTTACCGTCTATTTTTCCTTTCAGAACCACTTGTTGTAAAGGCTTTATATTTCTGCATACATGCCCGTAATATTCCATATTATGCGTTTTTGAATGATGAAGACTAGCTCTCTTCGTTTGGACATTCTTTTTAACACGACTTCATTGGTAGCCTTATCTGTGTCCATGGTATTTTTAACATGCGACAGTGAATGAACATTTCGAACGCGTGTAGTTTTCCTTTTAACTTTTTCGTGAGAGTTCAGCTCTCTACTCCGTATAACAATATTGAGAAAACACATGACACCGTACGAGACGCATACGTCAAGGTAATATGTCCCTGTCTTGTTAACAACTTTTTTGTGGTTCCAAAGGTTGTTTTCGCTTTTTCGATTCTTGTTGTTTTTATCTCTACGGTTTGCTCAGCTTCTTCCTGAAACTATGTGCCCAAATATAAGTATTTATCGACTCTATCCACTTCCTCCTGATCAATGTAAATTAGACTTCTATCTACAGTAGTATGGGATTTCTTCTTACGTATCAGCATCCACTTCGTTTTTGCTACATTTATTTCTAGCTCGTGTTCAAGACTAGCATCCCGAACTCGGTTAATCATATTTTGCAGACCATTTAGACTGCCCGATACTAATATACTGTGTATCGTCTGCGTATCCTATATATTAGATATCCGGCTATCGCCGATCTTATGAGGAACTACAAAATTTTATTAAGAAAAGCATAATCAAAAAATTGCAATTTTTGAATTAATTAAAAGATGACTTAGAGAACGTGACCAAAAAAAGTAGATGAATTTTGCTACAAAAAACAAAACAAAAAAAAAAAAAAAAATTACACAACTGCTTTATTTTGTAACATCTGAACCGGAAAAACTAAATTATTAATAATAAACGATGCTAGAACCGAATGGGAAATAAAGAAGTAAACCTGAAGAACGTCTTCTTTAGCAAAAATTAGAACTTTTCTTCCGTCAAAAAATGCACGGAAAACCATTTATAAAGAGAGTTTCTTCGTTTATTGCCCTGCATCACTTTTGGACGCTGTTGAAAAAGAGCAAATGCAAACTGGAGTCGTTTGAAAATCTTCCGTTGGCGGCAAATATTGAGAATAGGATGCGCCGATAAGATATATTGGACTGGAGTTAAAAACAAAAAAAACGAACAACATTAAGGACGATAGAAAGAAGAAGAAACACCGCAATAGGACACACATTATACGACAGTCAACATGGATTCCTAATCGAAAGCAAAGTGGAAGGAAAATTACAAAAAGGAAGAAACCGAATGCGAATTCGTGGATGAGATATCGAATGAAGGAAGACCGTACACGGAAATAAAAACATTCATCGAAGCGCGCGAATATCTCACACAATGACATATTTCTCATCAGTTTTCGAATTAAGGAAAAGGTGATGATGATTTAAACAGTGCGGCTACATGATTTCATATCAAAAAGGTCGTCTTTTGTATGTTTTTTAACTGTCATCGTCGACTTAATTCGAGTACGCAGTTTCGTAATATTCTGAGACCGCCATGTAGTGCACTGAATTCCTCTCTTCTTTAGAATTTTGTTAATTTTCCGGATTCTGCAATGAAGTTTTCATGGAATGTAGAAATATTTTTAAACAATCGATATTTACTGTTTCACGAACGCGCAAACATGTATTTATTGAAATTAGACTAATGGCTCCATCCGTAAATGTGTGTTCGTATTAGTTGTTTTAAATTGCTATGATTATCGAATGATTTGTACATAATTTATTATTGTAAATGTTAGCGATACGGTAAATCGTATTTTTTTTATTTTATTTGAAAATTAACGTTTGGTGTAAAAGGGGTGTAAACAATTATTCCTTTCTTTTTCCATGCAATGAGAATTTAATGTTATACAATATTTTACAAATGTAGCTATATGAATGATGCATGATTTTTTTCCTTTTCTTCAAAGCCATTAACTTAATTACTAATCGCCGCGACCCCCTAAATGCGTTTCACATGATTTTTCTCCATCGACAACTGTTTTGGTTAATTTCAGTTGCTTGACTTTAAATTTGTTCGCTCTTTATTATTACGCCATCCATCCATCCATCCTTCCATCCATCCATCCATCCATCCATCCATCCATCCATCCATCCATCCATCCATCCATCCATCCATCCATCCATCCATCCATCCATCCATCCATCCATCCATCCATCCATCCATCCATCCATCCATCCATCCATCCATCCATCCATCCATCCATCGGGTCGATGGTCTTGTTTTTAGGGTCTTTTTCCTTCTACATCTGTCTAATTAAAATACATTTTCCAAGCCTATTCCCTTTCTTTCGTACAATATGTTAGTAATATTCTGGAATTAGCCAGCTACCATATGGCGTAGTTGGTTAGGTAGTAGCGTTTCGTTCAGGTTCTTATTGGAACTTTAGAAATTTCACTTGTGCTGGGTTAATGTCCATTGTTGGCATGCCCCCCCCCCCCCCCCCCCAAAAAAAAGAAAAAGAAAACCAAATGTTTCGTAAATAAACCCATACTGTCTGTTAATATTTATAAATATGAAATAAATAAATAGCCCCGATTAACAAACGAAAATAAGTATAAATTAATTTACACTTTAATGAATTAAAATAATTTAATTCGGAAACGTTTTCAGTCATAATAGCTCACCATTAATTAACAATACAGAGTGTACTCAAATAAAAGTAAAATTTTAGTTTTATTTGAGTACACACTGTATTAGCTGATGCTGGGCTATGCCCGAAATCGTTTCCTTAAATTGAGGTATTTATTAAGAAATTTATTTAAATATTATTTTTCCTTGTTAATCAGGGGTATTTATTTATTTTATATTTATAAAAAGATTTTTTGTTGATAGATAACTGCTATAAAATCGATTTATTCGTTCTTTTCAAATGCACAAAAAAACTCGCTCATTGAACGTCCGAAAGACAAAATTATTACAATTATTATTATTTTTATTATTATATATTAACTATTTTAGCGAAAATATGAAGAACTCTGTTCGGAATATAACACAAAATCGCAAAAGAAATGAAACAAGTGCAATGTTCATAGCATTAAAAAGGTAAAATAAGGCAAATTATTCGTTACGAGAGTTTTTTTTTTGTTTTTTTTTTTTTACAAAGAGCCGCAGCCCAGTAATAGCAAGAAAAGATAAAATCAGTTAAATACTTATTCAATCAGAAATTTCCAGAATGAAGGGGCCAAGAACTGGGATAATTGACTGGCAGAGAAGTGATAGGATGACAATAAGGACCAGAAAACCTAAAGAACAACCAATAAGAATCAAGAATGGCATGTTCATACAAAAGGGAAGGACATTCGAAGAAGATGTGCTTAGGATCACTGACAGCTTCGTGACTCGGGTGAAAATAATATTTAGGAGAGTGTATTAAACGAAAATGAAAACGCAAGGACTTGGGTTGGCAAATAAACTCTTTTTTTTTCTTCATCACAATTTTTCGATATGAAAGATCAATTATTTACTGTGTAAAGCTGGACATTTAGTTTAGGAGTAAAGGTCGAATTTCGTCAGTAATAAAACTTGTTGCGCTTTGGGAGCTCCGATATCATTATTCGAGTAGTCTACATTTTCACACGGAAAGTAACATGAAAAATATTTCAAGTCACTGGCGATCATCAATTTAAAAGGTTTTCAGAGTTTGTATTTCCACTATGTGTTTTAATGAAAATGTTTTGTCTATAATTTTTGTATGGTTATATGAAGCGTAAGAAGGCTCTTTTTTTTAAATTTAATGACCACTAATTCGTTTGGTGACCACATATGATTAAGATGCAAACGAATCTTCCGCTTATCGTATAATCATCGGTTATACATATAAGGAATGTGGTAAATAATAATACGTGTAATTCTTATTATAATTCTAGTTTCAATTAACCAGGCTCTATAGTTCCGTCTCTTAGATCATTAATATCCTCTAACAACGTTAAATATGAGGGTGCATTACAGTCGTCTAGTATACGTTGCATTTTCTGTTTAAAATTTCCGTACCGGAATACAGCTGACGTCATTATTTCTGCATTAAATAACCACGCATCTTCCCTGCCCGGTTCTAATTCTGTTAAGGGTCTTCCACGGTCTTTCCTAGGTAAGTCCATTCGCGGAATTTCTTTCCTCGGGTCGACTACTAACATAAATAGGAATTTTTTGTACAGTTTATTATCGCATGTCGTTTTCCATTTACTAAAATCTTTCAAGTCTTCCCCGATCTGATGTCCGAGCTAATAACGATAGCGATAGTCACGCAATTTATTAAATGTTGGGATCAGAAGGCAAATATGAAGATCTAGTGAAAATACGTCGATGAATACGGTAACATTGGAAAAAAAAAAAGGGTTCGAACAAAGATGGCCATCATTATTCGCTAGACTTTTCAATGCATATGCGGAGGAAATACATATATCGGAAATCCCTTGAAATGCATCGGAATTTCGAATTAATAGCATGTAATAGATGTAACATTTCGCATGCAGCTGATAAAGAACTAACAGCGGAAACACATGTGCAAAGAGAATGCTAAATATCGCAAATAAAGTAGGAAAAAAGTATGAAATACTACAACGAAAATAATGAAATTCTCCTCAGATGAAAATGCGCAGAGGAGACGACACAAATAGAAATAGAACAATTAGAATACGCTAAGCAATATCGATATTTAAGGAGTACTGATGACGAGCGATAAAGAAATAAAATCCAGAATTGCACCAGACAGGGGATTTTTTAAAACGCGGGAAAAATAATAAACAAGAAAATCAGCAACGAGAAAAAGTGCTATGTGTGGTTCGTAGTGCAACATTTTTCCGCTGAAACTTGGACAAGGAGGGCAGAGCGTGAAGAAAAATTGACGCCGTTGAAATGAAGACCTATTCCGAGGGCGGATAAGATAACAAAAAAAAAAAAAAAACAAAAAAAACCAGTAAAGGTTGAGAATAAAGTCGACAAAATTTAGTGCTGTAAGATGAAGAAAAATTGCATCGCGCGTAAAATTCGAGAAGAAGCCTTGTTCAGGCACAGAGGAAGAAAATTAAAGAAGAGGCTCCGCTTCGAGAGGAAGTAGGTGGTTGAAATTAATGAAAACAAGTATATAAAGACTCTAAAATTAACCAGATGCCGGAATTTTTCGTGACGGCAATCTCCCCCCCCCCCCAATGGGAAATGCACAATAGAGGGGGTGAATAATGAATTCTTTTATACGTCTATACTGATGCACAATTGGTTTTGGAAACGGCCCATGAAATTTACGAATCAGTAGGTTTTAAGGTCTAGCGAAATCAATTGGTCTAGGGGAAGTGCAGGAAAACAGTGTTTGTGTTAGTGATCAAACACCCCTGCATTTAGGGTTTAATGGTAAATTTAACAATTATTAATTTGGAAATTAAAATTTCCCGATGAAATAAATGATGTTCACGCGATATCAATCGCACGGTACGATTTCGAAAAATTACGCAAAACTAAAATACACGTTTAGTGTTGAAAAAAAAAAAAAAAAAAAGGCGGTGGTAATGCAATGTTGCGTAACTTTCGCCTTACATATATATTATTATTCGAATGTCTGTGGAACTTCTGTAAAAATACTTTAACTAAGGTTTGCAATATGTCACCAGAAATTTTAATAACGAAAACGAAATTTCATAAGCTAACCCCCGTCGACATGTCCGGATCGAAGCTATTTTTAATTCGTTAATTTTATTAAAATTAACGAATTATTTTTTTAAATTCTTGACCATTTGCTTGCGTTTAAATTGTTTACTTCTCTCTCTTTGTTCTTGTAGACGAAAGTAACGTACTGAGTCTGGGACGCGGTGGTTCATTTTCTTTTTGTATAATTTTTCTCTACGACAGTGGTAGCGGCGTGAGTTTGTAAAATTCTCCGAAGCATCTTTGTTTGCGAGTATTAGTCGATAAGCGGAGTATGTCGAAATCTACCAACACACACAGGCAGTAATAATTATAAGCATTTGTAGATCTTCTCTCAACTTACTTCTGTGTAATGATTTTATCATTAGAAGGCTTCTTTAATACCGTTCAGGAATTATACACATAGGTACACTGCTGCATATTTATTAATATACATCTGTTTTCATTTCTCCGTCTACATTTACTTACTGCTGCTGTATGGATATGCGCATGTCTCATATGTAAAAAAAAAAAAAAGAAAAAGAAAAAAGTACTGATAAGAATAAGGGAAGAAAAATGAATGAAATGTTGATATTGTACGATATCAATTGCAAACGGATATGCCGACGTTTCTTCGCCTTTTAGCATTTCCTCTTTTTGCAACTAGACGCACGAGTGTCTCCAATGTAAAATCGTTCACGCCGCTATATACCTTTTCCCGTACCGATGATACACTGATCATCGTTACATTTCCAATACTGCTACTAATAAAAGTGATCCCCAATCTGATAAATATAATTAAAATTTTTTTCTTAGTATCTTTCATTTATTTATTTATAAATTGGCATAATTCTGAAATAATGTTAACATTTATTTAAAAAAAAATAAAAGTAAATTTAAAAGATGAAACGCTACAGATAATTTTAGTGTTTTCCGTAATGTTTAATCACAATATTTAGGATAAACACAGTGTGCACGGAATGGCCCGAATGCGATAGGTACGATGAAGGTGTGAAATAAAACCTCAGAAATGACTTCATATAAACCTACATTTGTGCGTATAAATTCGAAAAGGTTACGTAACTTTCGGAATTAGACTGAACACGAAAAACCAGCTAAAAAAAAAAGAAGAAAAAAAGGTAAGAATGTACGAGATGGAATTTAAAAAGGACCTAAAAAACCACAGACCAAATAAAATCAAAATATATAACAAAAATCATTTCTCCCCAAATACAAAAATAATTTTCCAATAACCGACTTAAATTAATAAAGCAAGAAAATATGTTTTAGTAAGCGGTAACCCGAGACTGTGGAAAGTTAAAAAAAAAACAAACCAATATACGTCTCAAATATTCGCATATATAGACACATGAGGACTACTACTTTGTTATAAATTTGAACAACCTCTCTAAAGGGGGCGGCGCTGCAACCTCTAAAGTGCTTTGGAAAAAAACTTATTTTTTTTTTTAACTTCCAAATGTTTTTCCCCATTTATGAATGATATTTTAATTACGACGCTTTCCAAGTTCTCAAGAAAAGCGTCGTAATTAACATTCTAACCTTGAAAAAACAATTAAGCACTTTTATAAGTATATGCATTTATAATGCTGCGTGAAGAATATTACAACTTCAAAATAGAAAAAGGAAATGCAAATAATGCAAATTCACTTTTACGTAAAAGTAAATTACGAAATGTGTGATCCTTTGACGTAGACCGAGAATAGACCTGTAATGCTCGACTAAATTTTTGTTTTTCTTTATTTTAGTTTGAGGTTTTCCGAAAAATACGTTTCATGCTGACTAAAGTCCGAAAGGACTAAAAGAAATTCGAAATTGCGGTTTCTCGCGAGGCCTTACTCGAATAATAGCAGCACGATTTAATTAAATAATTTTATCAGAAGTCAAACGGCAATTATTTATTAAATAAAAAGTATTCAACGCTATGCGAAAATGGAATTATGATCAAAAAAAATTCTCCAATTAACTAAATAACTTCTAATAAAATTAGCCTGAATCCGTCCCTGGTTAAAAACGAAAAAAAAAACAACAACAAAAACATCGATGATGATAATACATTACTACTGCTGTTTCAGAAACAATTTAGCAAATTTACTTTCGTATTTAACGATTAATAGATGTATCTTACTCGCTTAAATTTCTATTTTTAATCCGGAATTAATACATTCAATGTAGTGAAATTGTTTTCGTCTTCATGTTTCTTTTTCCAAGAAAAAGTATACGTGTAAAAGTGTTTCTAATATTTTCTCAAAGTACCATCAAGTCGGAGGTCACGGGTTCGAGACTTGTCTCGTCCCGGATCCAAGTCGCGCTCTCAAGCTTATACCTAATCTGGGATAATTGGGTACCAGAGAAATCTGGGAAGGTAAAGGCGGATCCCAAGTAGAAAGGAACTGGCTCCAGTATTCTCCTTAGATCCATTAGATCTTTAAGTACATTATGAAAAGCTTTACTTCACAATTCCAACGCCCTGTCAAGGGTATGGAACTCACTTTACTTATCACTTACCATTCAAAGAAGAACACTTCATGTCGGATTTGTCATAAATTTTAAAGCAAAAACAACTAATGTACTGGAAATGTGTCAATTATCTATTTTCAGCAAAAATTTGCAAAAGTATTTCTTGTTTAGATACACTTCTTGCAAACAGCTAAAAATAAGGAAAAAAGAATCGTTGGTTATGATTCGGTCAGATAAAATTTAAAAAAAAAAACGCTAATAGCTTAACAGAGAAGAGAAACACAGAATATGCGACACACAATAAGTAGAAGAAACCCAGTAGTGTATTTTAATAAACAGCAATACCTATCTGTTCTCTCCTACCTGATCATTCCTGTGATTTCATCATACTCCGTATACGCTAATTTATCCATGGTCTTTCTTTCGCCCAATCCATTTATATTGATAATTACTGCGGGTGGTTTCTAGCCATTTCGGAGAAATTTTTGGTAATGAAGCGGCGAATTTTTTGGCACCCGGGTTGCTGCTTCTTCCCACCTCTTTCTTTTAAATATCCCATCCTCTAATCTCCAAAATCTGTGTAAAAGTTTTCATTTCAGATTTTGGTATTGTTCCTCGTTTCCTAACAATTATGTTCTTTCTATCTGTCTGTTTAGCCTAGTGTCTTGCTGTTAACCCATGATGTTTTTTTCTCTTTCTTTCATTCTCTCCTTCTGTTGTTGTCTCCATTATTCGTCTGCACTCTTAAGCCTTACTCTATTATCTTCCCTTCATTTTCATTAACCGTTGGTTTCCTCTTCATCTTGTCTAACGAAGAGCAGGTTTGCGATGTTGATCATGTGTTTATTAAGTATCGATCTCTTTCTGTCGAGCGTTCTGTTTTCTATTTTAATTTGCTGCAAATTAGTATTCCCACTTCGTATTGAACCTCCTATACCTCTCATATTTTCTTTCCTCGCACATCATATTGTTCCCGTTCTTTGTTCCTTCCTACTAACAATATCTGACCGCAACAAAATATAACTGATTCATTTTCCTTATTGTAAAGATCCTTAGTTGACGAGCCCAAAAAAAAAAAAAGAAAAAATTGTTGACCAGAAATGAAAAAAGACCATTGCTTCATTCGGATAGGATATAAAAAAGTTCTAGAGCCAAATTAGCAAGACTTTCGACAGACAGATGAAACGAACGATTACAGTAGCAAAGAATTAAACGTAACTGGTAAATAATTTATACATATATGGGGGACAACATGGAAAATTAGAAGATTAAAAAGGAGAAAAGCAGCAGGCCGAGCCAAAGCAAATCTGCCGTTTCGTTACCTTCAATGATGCTTAGATGGCTCAGAGTTCACAGCAGGCAACATGAATGAAAATAATTTAGTGGACTAAAAAAGTAAGTTGTTTTTTTCGGATAACATTTTAGTTTTTTTTTTTTGTTTTTTTTTTTTATTTTTATTTATTTTGGGCTTGTCAACCGGGGGGACCTGTACTCAGAAACAATTAGAATAGGAAAGGGTCAATTATATCTTCATACGTTATCAAATGTTGTTAGAAGGAAGTAATCAATATAATGGGAACAATGTGATTAGAAGGAAAAGATAGGACCTAAGAGGCGTAATATGGAGTAGGATGACCAATAAAATGGAATAGAAAGTAGAGCACTCAGCAGAAAGGGATGAACACTTAATAAACACATGATCCGCATCGAAAACTTTGGTTTCTATAAAACATAATCATGAAAACAGAGGAAATTTAAGTTTATTGGGCAACGAGTAAAGTGAATTGCGTTTTCTCTTACCTTCGCCAATGCCATTCCTTCTCTTTTCAAGATGCGTATGTTTGACATTTATCGACGTTGATTGCCAATGTTTCTTCATCCTTGGTATAGCGTTCTTTATCAGATTCCATTCCTCGTAACTCCTAATTGCTTCTATTTATACGTGTTAATATAAGGGGAATTAAGTTACAGTGAGGTAGCCTCGTGCGCGGATGATATAGCAATAGTTACGTCACATAAAGATGTTAAAGAGGCAGAAATAAGGATGCAAAAAAATCTAATAACAATAAGTAAATGGGCACACGACAAAAGTCTAAGAATAAATGTAAAAAAGACTAATGATACTACGTATGAAAAGGGACAGCTCCGATTTGTGTTTGTCCAAATATAATAATGCACTCGAACGAATTTGCATACTCGATTAGGGAGGAAGAAATGAATGCGAAATGAAAAACTGTCAAAAGTTAGACATAGTAACGCAGTAAAAACATTTTTGGACAGTAATGATTGACCGACACTTAAGACGGGACATACACATACTCGTATGGGGAATACATTGCAAAGAAAATAAGAGCAGTTTTACCAGCTTTATATACATTAAAGAAATATGCAACAAATGAAACATTAAAAGTAGTTTATTATGCGCTAGTAGAGTCGAGGATCAGATATGGAATTCAGGCATAATGATGAAGAAAGTATACTCGGGGAAAATAAATAAACTGCAAATTAAACGCTTGAAATTAATAAGAAATCCTTAAGGGGAGAAAATGAAAATTAAATAATTAAAAAAGAAGACGTAATGAGCATAAAAGAAATGTATACTTATTAGCAAAGATATGGGAGTACATATCAGCAGAAAAGAAAATTGAATTGGAGGAAAGAATAAACACAGAATACGAGTTGAGGGAAAAATTTGCGAACTAATTATCGTTAGCAAGAACATAGATTAGCAAACGGATAAATATATTATAACTCAGATGTTGAATAAAATACCCAAAGAAATAATAGGGAAGGAAAAAATAGGGGAAAGAAAATGGAAAATAAAGGAATGGCTTCAGGAAGAAGAAAATATAAAAAAAAATAATAAACATAAAATAAAATTACAAAGCGCAACAAAAAAACTAGAAAAAAAAAAAAACTTTGAATATAGAAGATTATTAATTATTGATAAGTAAAATAGATATAGATTAAGACTAGTAAATATTACACGATTATGTATATGTATAACTGTTAATTTAAGATGGTAAAGTGTTCAATAGGATAATTCGTCGACAAGCGTTTTAACTTGACGAAAGTTTTGTATGTCAAAAATAATAAATACATATTTTTCAAAAAAAAAAAAGGGTAATCGTCTATTATTGGCAAGCCCAAGGAAAAACTCAAAACAAGAAAAAAAAATACTCTCGTGAGGAGGGGACTTTATACGATGCATTAAAGAATCGATTGACCTATTCGCCGACTTTTTGGTATCGGGTTAGATTTAGTATGCGACGTAAGACTTTACTGATTTTCACTTCTAAGCCTGCAAGCGCAGAAATATATTCGCAATTCCACAAAACAATAGCCTTCTCGGTAGAACGTAGTCTACCATGTCCCACAGCAATGACTTTGAAACCGTCTTTTTATGTAACGAACACCTGCATATCCTTACCAAAACTATCCGACTAACGAATAACGCAATTTTCACTGTGATTAAACAACACAAGTTACTGCATTTTTTTGTTTTTTTTTTTTTTACACGTGGATAAAAGAACTTCACAACATCGGTATCACCAACGATCAAAATAAACGATTCGGCGGATTATTTAAAAAATCGAAAATTAAGAATATAAATGATATTTATAGTAATGAGAGAAATGTAGCTTTGGGCGTAGGTCAAGAATACTGGGGGGCACCATTATTGTTCCCGATATATACAAATATACACTCCACAAATATATCAAACATGCGGAAGTATTCACTTTTGCTGATGATAAATACTGATGTAATACCCTGGGTAGCTGCCCTTAGTCGGCCAAGACCCCCCCAAAAAAAAAAAATAAATAAATAAAGCAGGGGAATTAATACAAAAAGAGATAAATTCATTTGTAATTTGAGTAGATAGTCGTGGCTTTTCCATAAATACTGGTAAAACCAGATTTATGCGAACATCGAGTCGTTATAGGACTCTAATCTCAAATTTGTTATCAAATGCCATAATTGAATACATGCTGATAACGGACAATTATTGCAGCACTGATTGTAAAATTATATAGAACGTACCTATAGTTAAATACTTACGGGGGTTAATAATGCCCTCGACTGGCGATCCCAAAAAAAAAAATAAAAAAAATACTTACGGGTAACTATTGGTAGCGCTGTAAGCTGGAAGCATCACATTTTAGAATTAATACAAAAAAAAATCGGACAATCAATGCCGGGGAAATTTATAGACCAGGCCTTTGATGCCTGCAAAAATTTAAAGCAATACTATAATGCGTTGACATCATCGAGATTATCTTACGCTATACTAGCATTGGAAATCTGGGTATAAAAAAATATTCACCATTCATAAAAAAAAGTCTCACATTCACCGCCAAAAAAAAAAAAAAAAAAAAAAAAAAAGCATCTAAATCAATAGCTACTGATATATTAACTATATATTTTATACGATTCTAAGCTTCATCTTGGAAGATAAATAGAATTTTTTCTAAAATTTCACATATAAAGCCTAAAGGTGTAAAAATAACTTTTTATCAATAAAGCAAAGGATTCAGTACTGATTGACACCCCCATTCGAAAAAATTCCGATTGAAATGATGGATATAAAAAACAAAAAAAAAAATTGTGTTCGTTATAAATTAAAAATTGGGGCTACTAGGTAACTTTAATGACTTCAATTGATAAATAAGACTGTCATAAATTTGTAATTAAGTGAACATGAGTATATTGATCTTTTGTAACTTTGGTCCGGTATATAAGTTGAATTGCTAGTTTGTTTTGTATAGAAAAATTTTTCTTTTTTAAAACTAATAGTATTAAGTGCCAACTCTCTTTTGTTGTTCTTTTAACGGAAAATTTGCATTATAATTACGCTGTCTATAAGAATTGTTGATATGCAATTTATATTCATATCAGTTTATTGTATATGATCAAATATTGTTAGCTTTATTAAAAATGAACGTTATCGCTGTGTTGAGAACTTACAGGCGAGCAGTTGCTTCGTGTGTTCTCCATTTGCTGTTTCAAAAAAAATTTTGAAGCAGACCAATAACGAAGTTTGTGGAACCTCTTAGAGAGAAAAAGTATCTAGAAACCGGAAAATGAAAAGGAAATGAGTGCTTAAATATAGCTGGAGTTAGAAATTTTATTTATGAGTCCCTTGCCACCTTCTGACTTCCCTTCTTATACCTTTCTCCTTACTCGCATCACTACGAAAAAAAAAATTTGGCATTGAAATAGTTATAAACTGTTTTGGTTAATTCCTTTTTTAATCACGTTTATTCGGCAATTATATTCAATTTGAAAAATATTTAGCAGTGCTGCAACCACAAATTTTCTGTAGAAATAATATCATCTTTAATTAATAGAAATTGTCTAAAATCTTACTTCCCACTAGCAATTTTTATTAAAAATTTACTATTTCAGAATATCATAACACTTTTAATCAAATTTTATCGATTTTTTAAACGGTGTTTTGATATTTTAAATGAAAAAACATCCGAAGAAGTCTCGCATTATTTTAAATCGATATAAGAGTATTTTCGGTGTTAAATATCACTTAAGTGTCGTCACACAGTTTATTTCAATAATTAACCAACCAATAAATAAGCTTAATTTGTAAAAAGTAAAACAGACTCGTAGAGAAAGTAAGTTGAGTGCTGGGCGCAAATGTCAATTGATTTTTTAAAAAAAATCACATAATTCAGGGCTTGTCCGGCTGCCGGCTTGATGACTTTTCTGTCGGACGCGCGAGGCACCGCATAATCATTTCCATCGAAACGGAACATCATAGAGGTTAGAATGTCTATATTTTGCTGGAAATTCGAACACATTCTCAGTGCTGGACATGTACATACGTAATATGAAAGTTAAAAAAAATGGATGTAAAATAAATAAATGGGTGGAAGTAAATTAGCAGACCCAAGTACGTATCACTCAGTAAGGTGAAATTGATCACATATTCTAGATTGTAGCATCTATTCAAAACCAGCAAAAGAAATTAAAACAGACAGGTTTAATCAAGATTCTGAAATAGTCAACATGTACCGGGTTTTAGTAATAATAAGTATGGAAATGATCACTGTTAAACCAATAAACAAACTAAAATGAAATTTTGTTACCGCAGCTGCGACTAGGAAAAATTTTCAACAGAGCTAGATAAAGTGAAAATCGAATCAGAGGTACTGTTACCGGCTTATTAAGAAAGTTATCCATTGTATTAAAAGTGTAATATTCGAAGAGATTTCAGAAAAAAGTATGTCGCCCCAAGGTGAATATCGTAAAGACTTATTAAAAGAAACAACCGACCCGATAACCGTAAGGGTGAGCTCACGGATCAACTAAGTGAACAGCGATCGCAGAAGTGGTTAGATACGGTCGAGGGTCTAGATTTCACACATTCGAGCAGGAAAGCGTGTCAGTAGCTGAGAAGAGTTGGCACGGAAGTTAGCGCATCGAAATAAACTCGGATAAAATATCGGGATGACAAAGAAAAGCCGACAGAAGTGAAACGAAAGCTAAGAAAAGCGAATTACTGAATGGCAATATTAATTCGATTTTCGAATATCAGAATCAATAAGTGCTAAATTTCAGCAAAAACACAAAAGCCCCAGCAGCACTGGATACCGAATTTATTATTGATTTAAAAGTTCCATACTAAAATACTTGCGATTATTGGTCAATGTGATTTTTGATAAATCCAAAATTATTGCTACTGAAAGGCCCGGCAAGAAAAGGAGAAACTCTGCAGATTATAGACCAATATCGAATTTCTCAGTAATCAAAGAACTGACGTATTAATTGAAAAAATACTTACGCAACATCCAGCTGACTTCCGTTCTGAAAGATCATGATCAAATTATGACCCCCCCCCCCGGACAATACTTATCGAAACTGGCTTTCAAAAGTGCCTTAAGCTGGCCGCAGTTCTTATCAACCTCACAGCTGCATGCGGTTTGGCGAGAAGCCTTGCTCCTAAAAAAAAAAAAAAAATAACCTAGCTGATATATTCTATATCGGTAAAATCGTGACGTTACTCACCAATATCAGGCAGAGGATATAATCGATGGACAAACCCAAATAACGAATTACCCCAAAGTTCAATATTAGCGCTACTTTTAATTTATACGTAAGCTGATCCAGTGCGCTCAGATGATATAAAGCGTTTGAAATTAAGAATGAAGATTTAGGATACGATTAATATGTACTCCCACAAGTACTGTGCTAAATGGAAACTCGTAGGGGAAAAAAAGAACAAAACAGAAACTTCGGTTTTCCATTTTAACCATTTTAACTCACGATAGCAAAAGCTAAAATAAATGTTAAGTTCGTTAATAAAAACATGCCTTTTAATCCAACGCCAAAACATCTTGATGTCGTCTTAGACCGAACTTACAAAGAAAAGTTAGAGAAAGCGAAAAATGAAAACAAGAGTAAACCTTGTCTTGTAGGAACAGCGTGGAGTGCGAAGACGGAACTCCTCAGGACATCTAGGCATTAGTATATTCAGTTGCAGAATCTGCTGTCCAGTTTGGCTGGCAATACAAAGAAAATCGATATACAATTAGATTCACCACTGCGCATAGTTACCGGTGTACACTTAAATGAAACCCCATCGCGTGGTTTCCTGTGCTTGCAAACATATTTCCATCGTCCGTCCGTAGAGGAGATGCATTAGAATAGTCTAAGTAAACACGCGTGACAAAATTTATCAAAGATATATTCCAAAACGCCTTCGGTCTAGGAAACCAGCATGTGAATGACGGTGTTGACTTCGGAACAGCGTGGAGGGAATTATGGAATAAATAGTCTCTCCACTAGTGATCCTTTTAAACCCAGCGATTACTCTGCTGGAAAGTTCGTTCTCAACTGAACAGCCGTAGCGCAATGTGAAAATCGAGCCGGAACTAACTAGGGGGGGGGGGGGGGTCGCTGTAATTATCTCATGAACAAACAAAGGTCTCGGAGTCGGAACTGTGGCGAGACTCAAACGATGCCGCACTCTGTTAATTCGTGTAAAATACACCGGTTTAGCGAAATTGTCGGTTTGGCTACATTCTCTTGCGCAATCGATTGACTAACAATATATGTATTAACTTATAATTAGGTGACAAATTTTTTTTTTTTTTTTTTGTATTTTCACCCTTAATTTTGATCCGATGAAAAATCTTTCCCTGTACATAATCATTGCTGCGCCCTAGAAGCCAAACTCTACAGTCTTAGTCTTAAAATCAATTATTCAATCTGCTCACTTGTCGGCCTATAGCACACCGAATTCTCATGCAGCTTTAAATAACTTGTCAAACAATACCCGACAATTAGCATAAAACTATATTAATTCAATCTTTAATTATCCAGCTAACATCATCTTCCCAGCAGATTAGTTTTTTTCGATTTTTCTCTCATCGGTTTTGTGCCAGTTCTCTCACTACTGCAGAGTAAAATCGACTCTGTGTTATTCCGCAATCAGGTACTTCAGAATTGGTAGCCGGAATACCTTTTATTTTTTATTTTATTTTTTTTTGAGGAGGGGGGGATTCGTCTTCAAGGACTAATTAGCCCCAAAACAAAGGAAATACGACGCAAGAGGCTCAGATCTTTACACGATCAGAGATAGCCGAAAACAAAAAAGGAGCAAGAGCCTGGATAACAGAAGGAGAAGGAAGGGAGAGAATGAACGAAGCACTGTATGCAATGGGAATATGTAAAAGGGAGAAGTAGAAAGCAGCTTGATCGGTTACAAGTGATGAACACTCGAACATTATACGATCATCGGGATCACAAACAAATTCGATATTGCAATGGACACAATAAGAAAACGGCTCAAGAGAGTAACGGAAAAGTGAGGAAGGAAGCAAACTCAAAGCGCAGGCGGCAGATCGCAGAGATGTCGGAGCGACGCGTGGAAGGAAAGTCAAGAAACCGGGGGAAGCGAGAAAGGGAAGGCTGAATAGACAAGAAATAGGAATCCGGGTTGGAAAACGAGGAGATGTAAGAGGGTCAAACCGTAGTTTGAAATGAGCAGCTGCAGACAAAAGGATAATATTGGAAGAAGAGAAACCAGGAAGAAAGTAACCGGAATACTTAAATTTATCATTCGCCTATGAAAACCGCACGTATGTAAATGAGTGTATTTTAGACAGACGGTGGATGCAAAAAACCGGTTTCCAAAAACAGTCTAATTTATTTCCTTCATATATTTATTATTTACACCTCTTACTATAGCGATAAATGTATTACTGTAACTATAGCGCACAACAGGTTCACAAAATAACTTTTAACTAAAAAAAAATTAAAATGATTAAAAAGAAAAAATAACACGCTGTTTCAAATATATTTTCAGAATTACTCACTCCAGCTCACACACGTAATAGGACTTACGTCTAAAGTGTATCTTTGCACAGTTTTCTTCCCAGCCATTAAACTTCTACCTTAGCTGTTGTTAAAGATTGTTTCGGCAATGCGCTAGTATAATGTAAAAGTTTTTTTTTTTTTTTTTTTTTTTTTTATACGAGTAGTTAGTGCCTATATGGCTATTACTCGATTAAAGGTCATTTATATATCATTGATTATTTTTGTTTTAATAATAAAATTAGTAAGCATTTGGAGGTTGTTTATGTCGAGGATATTTTTTCTCAGTTGATTATCGCGATGATGGTTGTACTTCTGGCAGGTTAGGATAATGTGATGAACTGTCAGCGGTACGTTGCAAATGTCGCATAGGGGCGGTGGGTGATTACTCAGTAGATATGAGTGAGTAATTTTTGAATGCCCAAGGTATATTCTGTTAACCACTGTCTCCAGCTTCGGTGAGCAGACATTACCAATGATTAGCGGCCAAGCGTCCACGCTTTTCTTTGAATATCCAAGTATACTTGGCCGGGCCTGGAACCGCTGATTCCACGAATGTAAGATTTCCCGACTGTACCACTGTGTAAGGTCTTCCCCCAGCATTATCGGAAGATATGTTTGAGTTGGCCCTCTTGCTGCATGATTCACGATGTCATGGCCATCTATTCCTCGATGGCTCGGGATCCAAACGAAAGAGATACTGGTGTTTCGTTTATTTAATTCAGTGATGATAAGCAGTATTTGGTCCGCCGTTGCCACAGTCGAATTCATCGCTTCAATATACTGCAATGCTAAGACTGAATCGGTCAGGATCGTATACTGGTCAGATGGCAATTCCGATATCTGCAGCAAACATTGAAGTAAGGCTAACATCTCGGCCGCAAGGACTGATGTCATATTCGACAAGCTGAAGGAATATATCCTTTTCCCGATGGAAAAGGCTCCTCCGACATGTGATGAAGTTTTGGACGCATCGGTGAAGCATAGAATTGAATTAGGCTGCTGGCTCAAAACGTTCTGAAGCCTTTTACGGATGTCCGTATTCGGTTGCGTTTTAACGTCGGCTGTAAGTAGATCCCAGCAGATATTTGGGGTAAATTGACTCCATGGTGGTGACACTGTTAGGATTCTGCTCATGATACCACGTAGCAGCCTCAATGGCCTTTGCAATCCAATTTGTTGTAGCTGCTTTTGCATATGAATGCGATTTGGATGACGCTGATGAAGTTATACGATTACAAAAACCCATGAAATAACGAAACAAACAGGAAAACAGACTGGAAAAACAGATGCAGTCGGTCCCTGAACAAGATTTTTTTATTTTCACCAGTAACAACGAATAGGCCTAAATCAAGTCGGTTCGAAATATGTAAAAAGTTTTATAAGAAATATTTCGAAGAAATGAAATTAATAATCGACATTATACCGAAATTTTTAAACCTTTTAATTCCTCTTTTTTTATCGTGTGAAAAACATATTACGTTCAAATACAAAACGTATAGCGATGATATATAAATAAAATATCACATTGTATATATATAAATTTCTAAAAGCTAATACAGAAAAAATTTTAAAAAAAAAACGAAATTTACAACTTAGGGCGACGCCTATACAAATTAAAAATGAATTTAAATGTTTAAATAAAAAGTATAGAAATCATTTAATCTACAAGAGTTTTCTTTGTAATATAGTAAGATATAAGCTAACAATTTCTATATTGTAACATAAAGTACCGCATAAGTTGATGTTATATTAAACAAATAAATAATATAATTATGTCGGGAACTGTGGAACCGGCAAATTATTTAAACAAAACAAAAAAAAAACAAAAAACACGGCTAATACACCGATGTAATTTCAAATTTCAAATTACGCGAAGAAAATTATTTCTCGGAATTTGGTCCACCGTGCTCGACATTGTCGGACGCTGCGAATTTCGATCAGAAGGTAAATTTTGAATTAACTTCAAAATTGCTTTACGTCGTGAAGTTTCAAAAAACCGTGAACAGTTCAAATGAAAAGAAGATAACGAATGTTTCGATAGTTCAATTTTTAAATTTTCCAAAAGCTCTACTACCCTAATTCTATACTAGATGAAAAAAAAAAAAAAGGTAAAATTATACTTATCTGTTTAGCTAAATCGTAAGATGAGTTCCGGAACTGTTAATGTTTTTTTTTTCGTCTCCATTTAAATCTGCTCCGGCGACCGATATACATTTTTAAAATTAACGCGTTCTTTAAACGTTAATAAACTATTCCTTTCCAATTGTGTAAAGTATTTCGTACATACTCAAACCGCCCTATAATCTTTAAAAACACTCGAGTATTTAATTTGTTAAATGAAAAACAAAATTAGCCAATCAAAAAAACAGAGATATACTCATAATGATAAAACAAATTTCACAGATATTTACGTTTTCATTAATGTACAAGTTCACGCATTGATCATATAAAAGCAGAAACACTGTGACTCAAGGAAGTCTAAGAACAACACTATTTTTATTATAACCGGAAAAACTTTCGCCTGAACATTCGCGGTTCTACATATAAGGACGCTATCGGAGGAGAATTCAAATATTTAACAGAGCCATATTCGTATCGAACTTATTGCCACCCTATTACGCATCGCTTTTCGGCTTTTAAATGATTTTTAATTTAGTTTATTGCTACTCCGATATTTATAGAAATAACGTTAATTTATTTTAATTTAACATACGAATGTGTACGTATTATATATGAAATTTGAACAATTATCTGAAAGCCATTGAACACTAAATGACTCTACAGAGGAACCGCGTCACATTGCTACATGTATATGTACCAATTCAATGTTCTTGTCAATGTAACAGTTAGGGTTAACACAGTGTATGTTAATATCGAAACGTTAATTGCGAGTAACACTCGTAGGCGGTAAACATTTTTCACGTATACTACTGAGAATTTTTCTTTAATAGTTCGGCATAAATCTGGGAAATGAGTGTAAAGTGTTAAAAAATATGATTAATTCAGTTATCTGAGAGTATTATAATTAATCGTCCTTTTACACCGCCAAACAACATAAAAACTGACGTAAAGTAAGTCCCAAACCTTTGATAGAGGGTATCATGATTTGTGTAATTAAGCTTTTCACAATGTATTAAGACCAACGGCACTAGTCAGAGTGTAGGCAGGCCAGTTCCTTTCTACTTGGGATTCGCCTTTGCTTTCCCAGATTTATCTGATGGTACCCAATTACTTCAGGCTGGGTAACCTGGGGGGAGCGACTTGGATCCGGAATAAGAAAAAACTCGAGCACGTGACCTTTGGTTTGATAGCCAAGCGCCTTAACCACTGGGCTAACATCAGTCGATTATCGTATGTAAAAATTTATAACGATACATCGGAAACGGTTTCTCGCTGTTGCCAACATAACTAATAAAAATCTAAGCTTCTGGCGAATAGAGCGGCGTACTCTGTACCGTTCGAAATATTTTAACCTTGACCACAGTCATCGCCGATGGATGAATCCTGTGGGCACTTGTACGTAACTATCTCCGAATATCCCAACCACAATATTTCGACTGACACAACACTTTCCGATAATCCGGGTGAACTTAAAAAGACCATAATATTTCTGCAAATGACGAATATATATTCACTCATATAATTACAATAGTCTCAGCGCTTCCGACTTAAGTTGTAATATATAGCACATAAAACCAAAAAGAATAAAAAAAAAAATTAAACGATATAAGTCAAAAATTAATTTAACGCCACGAAATATTAACTATTTTCCGAGAATCACCCCTGGTCTAGGTGATACTTGAAGTTTTTTTTTTTTTTTTTTTTTGGTTTTTACAACTTACTTAAGTCGACAAGAATTTGAATTCTAAAGTAATTTATTTTTCAAAATGGGTTCTACCACACTAGCAATAAACTTTCGGTCGGACTCCAAGCATTAAATTCATCAACCGCAACGAGCATTTAGTCGCCCTTCCACTATTGTCTCCTTAATTAGATTAAGAATTATAATTAATTTCTTCTCCCCGCTTCTCGATTCCGTTTTTCTCTACCTCCTTCAACCTTTTTGTCCCCTCCACAACTCTGATTCTACTTTTGAATGCGACACAAGAGCCACGTTTCCCTTCGAATGTTCGGCTCTTGTTAGCGAACGTTCTAATCTTGGCTACATTGGCCTTCCAGCTCCTCACGGTACTTCCTTTATCCTTTCCTTCCTATCATCATTAATAGTTTCCTTACTTTCGTCCTCTGTTCTTTCCACCTCTTATCACCTCAGAATCTAATTTCCTGGCGTAATACATTCTCAAATGGTTGGATCAAAGCCAAGGTCGAATCAAAAAAAAAAGACTAAACTTCAAAACTTAATATCAGTTTTCTATAAATTTAATTAATTTTCTATTTTTTATATTTTTCGGTGCGATTTTTACGCTTTTTATTTTTTTATTATTATCTACGTATTACAAAGGTACTTTTCTTTGAACGTGTTTCGATCCTAATCTCTTCAAATATGTGCTGGTCACCAGTGAGACTCTCATACAAATGTTTTCAAAATGTTTAGTCATCTTTTGAAGCCACCGGGACCGTGAAAGTTTCCACAATGCTTTGTCTTTCGTGTATTTTATTAATTATTCTAAAATTCAAATTTACCATAACGCTATCCAATTAAGTTTCAATGCTAATCATTGGCAATGCTAATCGTTACAATGTTAATCGTTACAATTTTTTTTTTTTTCGTTTTTAATTACTATTTATAAATCTAGATGCCGTATGCAACTCTACCCTCGATATTACAGCGCCTAGTGGAAGTTACGCTAGATAATTTAGTTCGTTGTATGCTGCAAAATTTAAGACCGCCCGCACCAAGTCCGATTGATTCAGCAACAATTAGTGCAGTGGGACATTGCAGAGCTGTGAAAACGGCAGTACCGTTTCAGCAGATGCTCTTTGTATAAATATTTTTTTTTAATTATATTTTATGATATAAAAGTTTTTCAATTTCTAGATATTCTATCGTTGGTGAGCCTAAAAGTAAGCAGGAAGATGGAGGAAGAATTCTTCCAAAAACGTAGACGTGAGACAATTCTCTGTATCGCAACCGCAATCTCGATAGAATTGAGAAATCCCTACACCTATGGCCACCACGGATTAGTCCTTGACTTTGATGGAGCTAAGCCAGGGATTTTATTCCATTCTTCCGAAAAGTGAATTTGGGAAACTGTTGATTCCACTTGAAAGAGAGAAGCATTTAAAGGCATTGGCTTAGATAGGGTTGCTCTAGCATCCAGGTCCACCCGTTCGTTGTCCGGGACATCTACGTGACCTGGAATCCATAAAAATGTTACACGCAAATTTGATAGCGAGAGAATCAATATATATCGTCTTTATTTTAGTCAGTAAGGAATCGCTATTGTTTCGCGCCTGGATAATAATTTATACAATTAATACTATAAATTTAATTTTCCTGTTACGGCGAATGCATTAAATCGCTTAAATATATTATTTTAACAATTCTACTGTGTCGCTACAATCACAACTATTATTCCACTCTTTTTATCATCTGGTAGTATATAAATTTTAAAATCTACATCTAATACAATTGACTTTATCGCTTATAATCCGTACGAATAAAGTAAACTGCCATTTTCCGATATAAGCTATACACTGAAAAAAATTTAAATATAAATATGTTAAGGTATTTAATCTTTTTTCGATAGTCGAAGGAAAGAAATTATGCGTTATATAATCAATCGATCATTTTGAAACTTGTCAAAGTTCATAATTTTGTAATTTCTTGCCGTGTCTCTAGCCTAAGTAGCTGTATATGACACGTAAAATAAATAAATAAATAAATAAACTTGTCAAAGAAAATATTTTCCATTATTCGTTTTAAATTGTTTTACGTTAAAACTTTCATTTTGGCATATAGGCCAGAGAGGAGAAAGATGTCATGGGGAGCAGACATGCGTCGGAGGTACAACCAGTCAGAATTGACAGAGGCATTCAAAGACAAAGACGAAGTAGCTATAATGATCGTCCAACTTCGATTGGAGAGAGCGTAAAAAAAGAAAAAGATATACACATACATAGTTTTGTTATACTGCATATCGATAAGTGTCCCTGTTCTAACTTTGTTCTTAATTGCAAATATTACTGTATGCGTTTTTTTTTATTTTCCAGTACAAACAGCTTTTTACTTCTTTATCTACAAAGCGATTATAAAACTCACTTAGAGCTATGACGCTCAATTATGGGCTTGTGCAAAAAGTACTCACATCAAAATAATACGAAAATGTCAAAACAAAATACTTGGTCTAATAACGAATGCGCCCTCTGGTTCGTAAGAAATTACAACCTGTATAAAGATTAAATGTTCCTACTGTAACGGCAGAAATCAGACGACATGCTCTTCGCCATGAAGACAGATTACACAAGCATCCAAATACGGAAGCGATTACTATTTTAGATAATTCATGCAACACAAGAAGGCTTAAACGAAATAAGACCTATGATATTATTTAACCGCCATTGTTTTGAGGCTGCTGTCACCGAATTGATAGCTTCTTCACGTCAATATTCTTACGTCAAAATTGCCGAATAGTTCATAAGGACTAGTTGTAATTTAAAAAGAAAAGAAAAAAAAAAGGCCTGCATTATTAATGATGATAAGTGTAATTTGTAGCTCCAGTTATGTTCCAATCATTTTGATATTGTTATAAATCTTTGCTTTTTGCAATTTTTTAACAGTTAACATGCCTCCTTACAAGACTTGAGCATATGAAATTATGTAATATAATTATTTAGTGCGAGATTTGCGTTGTCTTTTAATTATTATTGTTACTATTATTATCAAGATTTGCTAAAAAGATATTCATTTGTTTTTCGGCAGATGTAACTGAAATATCGATAAAATATTAATTTCTCATCGAACGTAACACCTAAATATTTAATTGCGTTGACACTTTTAATATTTCAAATGCATCGCTCAAAATTGAAGTTGGGTCGATTTAAGAATTTATTAATTTCCAGTCTCACTAAACGCAATTTATAAATGTTTTCACATAGTCTTCCTTTTAAGACATTTATACAACATTTATACAGTTGTAGAGTAGATGTTGAAATTTTTTTTTGTATCAGTTAATATATTTATCGTGATTATTATTACTACTTTTATTATTATTATTATTATTATTATTATTATTATTATTATTATTATTATTATTATTATTATTATTATTATTATTATTATTATTATTATTATTATTATTATTATTATTATTATTATTATTATTATTATTATTATTATTATTATTATTATTATTATTATTATTATTATTATTATTATTATTATTATTATTATTGGGTTTTTACCTGAATGTGGTACGGATTTGGCTTTGTTGAGCCTATCTGTTACATTACGGATAACCTAGAAGTTGGAAGGCCCACAGCAGCTATATATTTCGATATGAAAAAAGTATTTGATACTGTTAATGATGTGTTATTAATAAAATTAAAAAGAGCTGGTTTCCGTGGGTCTGTTTTAGACTGATTTAAGTCTTATCTACTTGACAGACGATATGTTACTAAAATAAATAAGGTATATAGTTCCGAACAGATACAGAATATTGGAGTTCCCAAAGGCAGTATTTTAGGCCCAATTCTATTTTTAATATTTATAAATGATTTGTGCCTATTAAAACCTATCGGAAAGTTTTTGGTTTATGCAGATGATACGGTACTGCTAGTGAGTGCACGTGACCCAGATATTTTACAAAAGTTGGGCGCAAGATGGAATAAATTTAATTGAGAAATGGGTAAATAAAAACAAATTAATGCTGAATTCACCTAAAACCAAATATGTCATATATAATATGCGCTTTCATCTGCTTTTAAATAAAGTTAAACTTTACTTAGCTAATAATAATGAAATAGAAAATGTTCCAAAAATTAAATATCTTATGTTTGATTGTAGATTAAATTGGTCATCACATTATATTTCTCAGAAATTGAGGAAGCTAAATTATTTGTTTTACTATGTATCGCAATATTTTCTACCAATATATTTAGTTCGGATTTATTTAGCGCTCTATCAGCCAATATTGACTTATGGTATGGTTTTCTAGGGGAGGAGCTGCACACTACCACGTTAATAGAATAAAACTTTTAAAAAAATCGGTAATATAAACTATAAGTTCTAAAGATACGTTTGGGTTGGATAAAAGTCTACACTGGATTTTAAAACAATTTATGATCTTCTAATTCTCATGTTTGTTCATAAATACAAAAAAAAGGAGTAACTAGAATATCTAATAATTTGTACGGTATACAAGCGTACCAAAATATAAAAAACATCATATGAGAATGCAGATTATTGACCAGGCCCCAATTAAATTTAACTTGTTGCCTCCTCGTCTAATATCTTTGCCATATTTCCTCTTGCTACTACTAATAACTTATTTGCACGATTTCACGCACAAGTAATACATTTTTCTGCTTCTAGACTAATATAATGTATATAATCTTTCAACCATCGTTAATTTTGATTATTATATATATATTTTTTTTTTCTTTTTTATTATATATTTCATTTATTTTTTTATTTTCATTTATTTATTTTTTATTTAGTTCAAAAAAAATTCTATCGTTTTTGTCTCCATTCTTATGTTTAGATATCGAAGTTTCCCTACATTTTTATGTTTGTTTTCTTTTCTGTTTTTATTTTTTTGTCTTGTTTTTAAGAAAATTCCAAGATATGCTCACAAATGGACATTGTACAATGATAATAATAGCAATAAAGTGATTTGATTTGATTTGATTTGATTCTTTTCTATTTTTACTTCCCCATTACTTTTTCATCATGTCGCTGTTTCTTTATTCTCTAATCTTTTTTTATAGTTTTTTTCTTCATAATTTCTTCAAAGCCTTCCGATTCTTTGAACTTCTTTTAAAATTCAGCTCTTCTTTCAGTAGTCGGTACATCGGTTTTTGCTTCATTCGGATCTTTTTTCCTATTTAAGAATGGATTTGTTTTTAGTTTGTCGAAATGTTGAAAGATTCTTTCTATCAACCGAGTATTATCCATTCTTTTGAATTGGGCATAGAACGTCAATATTTTCTTCCTGATTGCATCCAACAGATTTTTACATTTATTATTATTATTATTATTATTGTTAGTTGCAGTGTACTTTGATTTACGTAAAGCGTTTGATTTGGTTGATCATACAATTTTACTTCGAAAATTATACTCACATGCTTCCGTGGAAATTTCTTAAAATGATTAAGATCATGTCTATTAAACAGGAAATATGCTACAAAAATAAATTATGTACTCAAGGAAGTATTCCGGGGCCCATTTTATTTTTAATATATATATATCAACAGCTTATGCAACTTGAATGTTAGTGGTAAATTGTTCAGCTGTGTAGACGATACTGTTAGAGTAACTTGTTCCTGAAATATAAATCTCCTTCAGAGTATAATTCAGGAAGTTGTAAAAACATTATTCGAACTTGGTTCAGGAAAAATCATTTAATCAGCAATACAAACAAAACTAAATGCATTGTTTATACTTATGCCAGTGGCGGATCCACGGGGGGGGGGGCATCCCCCCCAAAGATCCAAAGTAACTATGAAAAAATTTGTTATAACTGAGAAACTTAATTTATATAAAAGATTTGTATAAATGTTACCTATGAATTTAATTATAACTAATATTTAATACTCGATCTTTTGCCTTTCTTATTTATTTTTAATTTTTATTTTATAATGTAAATGAAAATAGATCAAAGATAAATATATATATTTTTTGTACTTGCTCACAAAGAAAGAATTCACATCGGATTACTAACAAAAATAAAAAAGAAGTAAAGTTTAGTAAAAATGCTATCTTTCCTAAAATTCAAATTCTAAACTACCATTTTAGCTAGAATTTTATAATTTTCTATTTTTCACCTAAAAATAAAATAAAATTTAATTTAAATTGTAATAATTATGTATTTTTAAAACATTTTTTAATTTCTAAAGAGGTCGTTATTTGATTTTCTTTATGAAACAACGTATTTCTCAAATTTACTGCCTACCACAGAAGATATTACGTAATTATATAACCCCCCCCCCCCCAATTTGCTCTGAAAATGTCAAACCATAGGGCTTAAGCTACAAATTAACGTGTCTGAAATCAAACAAACCAAACAATATTCCACTTTTCACAAAAGGTAATGGCGATAAAATCGCCAATGTGACAGAGAATCTAAACTACTCCCTGTCCTTTTTTTTTCTGTTAGACAGTACTGACAAAGACAGCAACAAACAACGGACTCCTCTTGATACTTCCGCATGAAATAGCATTATAAAAAATTTAAAAAACAACAAAGCTGCTGGACCTGACAATATTACAAATAAGACACTAAAATTAATCCAAAAGATCTATCCAAAACTCCTTCCACTCCTATATAAAAAAAAAACATTTCCTTAAACTATTTCCCTAAAACCTGGCACGAAGCAAATGTTCCTACTTTATAAATCAAATAAAGATGCAAATCTCATAATCTTCTATCGCCCAATATCTCTTTTAAATACTGTAAGCAAAATTTACGAAAATCTATTAAAAAAGTAGGATATCTTGCCATCTGAACTCAACAAAGTTTTTAGATAAAAGACTATTTGGATTCAGACAAGGTCTGTCCACAGAACATGCTGTGAATTATGCAATCAGCAAGATAGCAGCAGCCTTAACAAAAAATCGAGCGTTCTTGTCATAGGAGTGGATATCAAAGGAGCCTTTGATAACTGCTGGCATCCTACTTTGTTTGACATTTTAAAATATATTCTGATCAAAAACATACCATTGGTAAGTACAATATACTGCTACCTTAAAAACAGACGTGTAACTCTTCAAATAGGTAATCATAGTGCAAACACTGAAACCAATAAAGGCTGCCCACAGGGTAGCGTTTAAGGTTCACTTTTCTGGAATATATTATTCAACTAAGCTCTACCATACGACAAGAACGTTGACCTATGCGTCTATGTTAATAACTTACTATTCATAATAATGGACGATACAAAAGTCAATCTCGAAAGAACAGCTAACAAAAGCTTGAGTTACTCGGAGCCCGTCTAAATGAAGTGAAGCTTAATCTTTCAGTTGAAAAACGCTTTGTGTCCCTTTTCACAAACGCCCTGGAACCAAACAGGAAAAATATTAAAGTGCTTTACAGGGGGATCACTTTAAAAGTAGTCGAACATTTTAAATACCTAGGAGTTGTATTAGACAATAAACTCTCCTTTAAACAACACATAGACTCCGCTACATCTAAGTTGGAAGCTAAATAATATCAATTACTAAAAGTGTGTTGAAATACATGGGGCTTTGATTACAAATATAGACTTGTGTTTTTCCAACACTTAAAAAAGAAAATCCTAAAGCAAAAAATCTACTCTACACAACGTAAATACTTAATAAACGCTTGCAGGATTTATAGAACAATTTCTCATAGCACCCCTGTTGCTCTTACGGAAGTCTTTTCACTAGACCTAAGAATTAATTATAGATCAATCATTTTTACTATAAAAAACCATAAAAATTTTGAATATATTAACGATCATGTCTATCAAATAATGAATTTTTTGCTTTCAATAAATCCTCTTCAGAATAATTCCTTCATGCTAATCCACCATGACTTACATATAAAAATGTCGCTAAAACAACTTAAAGGACACATTAAAAATTATTTCATATCCATACGGCAAACTCCTGGGAAAGAGATACAGCAGGTCGGTATACTCACAGGCTAATCCCACAGGCTTACAGTTAACATCGGACTTTTACACTACCCAAATCCTCACTGACCACAGACACTTCGGAGCTTACTTAAAAAAATTAATACAAAATTACTGAAGATAACAAATGTGGATGTGGGGAAATTGAAAACGCCAATCATGTAATCTTTCACTGTAGTAAGTATGACGACATCAGACACTTCAATATAGGAAACCTCAATTTGAGCAATTTAACTTTGCAAGTTAAATTTCAAAAATTCGCTTTTTTAGTTTTAAAACCAAAATTTACTGATAAAAATAACATCCTACAGTGATTTACATTACTCAATTGAATAAAAAACATTACACTTAAAATCTGCCGATTAACACATATATAATTTTCAATATTAATACCCGGACAAGACAATCTGGCCTAAATGGTAGATCAAACTGAAATCAGTCACACGCGTTTTTCAGAAAAAAAAATAAAAAAAAAATAAAAAAATATATAAATATTATTGTCTTTTAAATAAGTACACGGTACATAACCCACCAGAGCATGTAGCATTAAGTTTCTCAAGCCGGCTATCGTTTCCTTAATCAGACTAAGACTTGGTCATTTTCTCCTTCCCTCTTCTCGTTTTTCCTTTTCTTTTTCACCCTCTCCCTTTTGTTCTCTCCATTCTACTGATCCTCCCTTTATATGCGACCCCAACCATATCCTTTTTGAATGTCTTGCTCTTTTTCCCGAGTGCTCTCATCTATACGCCGAACACTTGGCGTTGGATCTTCCTACTCCTTTCAATGCTTCCTTTATCCTTTCCTTCCCATCTCTAGCCGTTATTCCCCTCCTACTCTCCTTTATACTCGCTACCGCCGATCGCCTCAGAATCTAAGTTGGTGATCTAAGCTCATGTAGTTGAGTCAATGCTGGCACCGAACCCATTTTAAAAAAAACAACAAAAAAACCCGATATAAAAAAAAATTAAAGTTTATTACTTAAGTTTTATTTTAAAAAGGTTCTAGGTCAAGATTAAGCCTAACGGCGGTGCTTGGCTTGGCGCCTTTATACGCAAATTCGTATTGTAAAAAAAAAAACGCTATTGAAATACAGTTCTTAATCAAAAAAAAAATTCCCCCCCCCAAAATGTCTCTCTGGATCCGCCCCTGCTTATGCACATCAGAATCTTAGAAATGAGTTAAATATCAGATTGAACAATAATTTTTATCTGAATAGGATATAAAACATTTAGGATTACAGTTACATAAACTGACCTGGAACACACACATAGTTTATCTGTAAAGTAAATTAAGAAAATTAAATTATATATTTTTCTGTCTACATAATTTCTTCTTGAGTGAGCATTTACTCCATCTCTACTTCTCTCTATATTAGCCAGTATTGTCCTATAGAATTTTACATTGGGGTTGTGCAGCCAATTCGCATCTATAACAACTTCAGGGATGGCAGAAACAAGTGGTTTACACTATTTTGAATAATGAAAATATGTACCATATTTTGGCCCTCTCAACATATGTTATTTATACGAAGTATCTATTTAAAAATAAAAATCTGTTTAATATTTCCCTGAAAGATAGTGTGACAATGAGTTCCTTTAAGGAGCAAGCTATCATTCCAAATTTAAAAAAATATCATACAAGGACACAGGCAGTATATATGGGTGCAATACTGTACAATTTATTTCCCGAAAAAAATATCATACAAGGATACAGGCAGTATATATAGGGGTGCAATACTGTACAATTTATTTCCCGTTGACTTAATTGAACCATTGAAAATTCGAAAAAACCACCGTAAATATACAATTAAATATGTTAAAAGCAAATATATTACTTGTGCTCTGCTCATCTCATTTAATGCCCCAAATTAGTGTTTGATCTCCAGTATTTATACTCACCAGTGGGTGAGGTGTGTTTATTTTTTCATAATACATCCTGAGGTTCTTTCTTCTTTTTCTTTTTTTTTGCCTTTTTTTTTGTTTTTTCACCCAGAAGGAGTTTTCTTTATTATTTCTTTTTTTTTTTTTTTTTATTCTAATTCTTATTAACACGTACCTTAGTTTGATTAGCAGAATTTCTTTAATAGCTTATACATTTATAAATTTATAACCTCCTTATTTTTATTATTATTTTACTGAACGCTTAGTACTCACATCCTCTTACGTGTTATTACTAACATTATAGTACATTCTCTTCTTCGTGAGCAAGTACAAAAAATATGTATATATTTCTCTTTGAACTACTTCCATTTACATTAGAAAATAAAAATTAAAAATAAATAAGAAAGGCAAAAGATCGAGACAGTTGGGTTTAAAATAAAATAAAAACGTAACATTAATAGTTTTACTAGTATTAAATATTAGTTATAATTAAATCCATAGGAAACATTTACACAAATCTTTTATAAAGTAGAAATTAATTTTCTCTGTTGTAACAAATTTTTCCATAGAAACTTTGGTTCTTTGGAGGGGGGTTTTCCCCCTCCCCCCGTGGATCCGCCACTGATGTAATTAAATGACTGAATACATTAGCGCATGTGAGTGTCCATAAGTATGCAAGCATGATTGACATATGTAACACTTAAAGCATTTGTTGTTTTGTTTTTTTTTGTCTTTTTATTTATTATTATTGTTCCTTTATTATTATTATTATTATTATTATTATTATTATTATTATTATTATTATTATTATTATTAATTATTATTATTAACACATTTATGTGTTATTCCTGTACAGAATATAATAATGTTAAGTTATGTGAACAATGACCAAATACAACTGATACATATATTTAAATATACAATTATATTTGTGGTCTGTAATTGTGTTTAGTCATTGGTTGATCTTCCACTGTATTGTTTTTTTTCTATTTATTACTTTTGTTTTTTACTATACTTATTTTACTTTATTGTACTTTTACTCATCTTTAACTCTATCAGGTTTTTATTTTTATTTTCAATTATTGCACATTTACTTATTCTGTTATATAATAATAATAATAATTCCATTACTCGCGCAATTTTTGCGCATTTGTGGTACATACGTTTTAGCTAATGTATTATATTAATCTGTCCTTAGTAATAAATGATTTGATTTAATTATTATTATTTTTACTTGTTTCGTAAATATGCTAAATATACATATATTGAGATGAATGGGCCGGATTAATAGAACAGTTTTTCCAACTTTTAATAACACCATACCGTGTGATAACATTTATGAGAAGAATTGGAGCCCTTCATTTTTCCACGTTAAGCAATACAATTTTCCTGGACTCAATCTTTCTTGGTAAATTTTTTTGTTTCGACATGTTTCTATGTCACGTCCACACTCTGCTGGTGCTTTGCAGTTACAGACGACTGCATCTAGTTGCCTGTTTCAATTTGCCTATTCTTCCTGCATGTGAGCAGCATATTTAAACAACTTTGTCGATTAAGCTCCCGCCGAGTATCTCCGGCTTCCGAGAATGTCTCTTCAACTTCCAGCTAAAACTCGCAAGTTTCTGTGAAATTCCGACAGAACATTTTCACCGTACCAAGGGGCCAAAGCTAATTTTTTACGGGTTCCCGAACAAAAAAAAAACTCCATCTCCGAATGCAAAATATGTGTAGTATTTCTGAAATATAACGCGACGACCGACGATTTCTCCAATATCATTTTTATTAATACCGACCATTACCGTTATTACTATTATTATTATAGTAATATTTCGCCGCAGCTTATGAATTATTTTTCGCGGGTTTTTCGCCGGTGCTTCAATTTCCAACGGAGAAAATGTTTTATCTTACCGCGGCCGGCAATTCATTACGACGACATTACGGACCCGTGGGGGGCAGAGGGTGGCGGGGGCCAAGTTCGGAAGCGGGTGCGGGCACTGCCGTCAGTTTGCCGTGTATTTCGCATCACCCTCTCGGAGCAGCGGCGATGACTGTTGTTAATGGCTAGGTGCTGCTGGGCGCGCAGTTGATCAGTCGGTGTGTTGTTCTTGGAAGGTTGCTATGCGCCTTCAATCGTCGCTAAAGCAACCTAGAGCAGTTATTTGTAAATTGGAGCCGAGTCCGAGAGCAGCGAACCTGGCCATAGCAGGCACGAACGGGTACGGACGGGTATGAACGGGTACACGGGCGCGCGCTAGTCAGTCAGGTAGACGCGAGTGGCCGGGCACCGGTTCCGTTCTTCTGAATAACTTTGCCGTCCTAGCTGTCGCCGCCGCCACCTCCGTCGCCGCCGCCGCCGTTGCTGATCAGCAAGATATTTCTCGGCACAGCGAGCAGCCAGTGCGCACTGCGCAGAGAAAAGTTGACGTTGAGTCGTTCGTTTTCGTTCGTTCGCTTTCCTGTTCTATTCTTTTGGCTGAACTAAATGATCGTTGGGGCTCGCCTGCTCCTCCGAAGCCATCGCTCTTTTACACACGCTTAATCGCTGCTTCGCTGACGACCGGTGATCACCGTGCGCCCGAGAACCGATCTTATCATCCGAACCGCGAATCTAAAGCGATACCGCGCGATTTTTCACAACTGTTCCCTTCTCTGTCCGATCTCTTTCTTTCCTCTCTCTCTCGCTCTCTCTCTCACTGTTTAGTAGATTAGTCGTTCTGCTGATGAAAAGATCTCGTTCGTAGTTCTTTTGAAAAAGAACTGGTAATTTTTTTGTTTTTTCTTAAAGAAATTCGCGAAACGCTGTTTTCCGTTTGCGTGGTTTTCAGTTTTACGCTATTCATTTTCGGCGCTAGATTATGGCCGGCAGATGGGTGATGACCGTTTTTTAGGTAAGTTTTATTTGAGACTAGACCTTTTTTTTTTAAAAAAAAAAAGTTAATCTTTAATATCGCTGTCGTTTTTTTCGTGCCCTGATAATGTTAAAAGGAAGCGTATCAGTTCATTTTTTCTTTTTACGAATTCGGATCATTTAATACCTTTATATTGAAAAATTTGTAATAATAAAACCGAATAGAACTTGCGCTAATATATATATATATATATATATATATATATATATATATGTGTGTGTGCGTGTGTGTGTATATTGTATATATATAATAAGAGATTACTAAACCAGCACTCGTTAATTCGGAAACTTTTTGGAATACTTACGCTTAAATAGCTTTTTTACGGGGGCAGATAAAAATTAACAGTAGTAGGCAGTTACGTAATTCCATAGGCTTTTTTTCCATTGCACTACCCATTTCGTTGTGTGGCAGACCATAATATGGGTGATGGGGGAGCTTTATAAATTTGTATTTTAAAATGCACATGTAACTTCCTGCGGATTACATAATTTGCTGCATCTTTCGTTTGTAAACTGACTAGAGTTATTCATTTCGCCTTTTTGTAATATTACATATGGTAAATGTGTAATGTGTAATTGTTTACCGATATTAGTCGTTTAAAAGGTCTGACCGGAAGAATAATTTTTTTTTTCTGCAAAAGCCCTCTTTACTTAGCCGATAATAATCTGACGGCTCCTTCAAATCTTGGTTTTTCCTCGGAGTTGTAAAACATACCGTTGTTTACCAGTTCTCCTGTAAAAATGTGTTAATAATTTGTAAAAGAATCGTATGAGATTTTAACTGTTTTTTATTTTTTCGAAACTTTTTATTATGGTGATCGGCTTATTCGAGTGTTATTGCAACATAAACGGATTTCACGCAGAGGATGTACTTTTTCATTTAACTTTCGAGAATATTAATATGCTTAACCGTTCGAGACTTTATCTATCCGATGGTCGCTTTAAATTTTTACCAAATATAATAGAATCTTAGGAATTAAGAAAAATTTTACGAATCGCATCCGTGTGCGAACACGTTCGTTTTAGGATCTCTATTTCAGAGACAATGAAACACAACCTATGCGTAATTTTTGGGGGGGATTCGTCAATTTTGGATAAATTACAACGACCTGATAAAAATTGTTACGCCCTTACTCTAGTATGTATTAAAAATGACACGCTATCGTCTCAAAAAATCGTTAAGCTTCCATCATCATCGTGAATTTCTTTTCGTAACGTATATCGTTAAAAATTTACCACAACGATAAAATTATTAAATTTTTAGATCAGCACACATCGCCGGATCCGACAAATTCTTTTCGTTTTTTGTTTTGAATAATTCGATTTCTCTGGTTTTTGGACAATTTCTTCATAGCTAAAAAGAAAAAAAATCATTTCTAACTAGAATTAAAAGGTGATAAAGCCATCGGAACTTCTCTTAAATAACAAAGGCAACAATCTGAGCTCTATACAGAAGAAGCCGTTATTATGATGAGTAACTGCCACATATTTGTAAAGTGAGAAAAAATGGAACTGTTTTAATAAATCGAATTACGTATATAAGAAAGAATTTGGTATATTCAACGCTCGGTAATTTTTTTTTTCTTCCTTTTTTTTTTTTTCGGGGATGTTTTTGAATTTTATTCGATTAATAATAAAATGATTTTTTATAAAAAATTCACACAATCCCCCCGATGTGTTTATACCGTCGCGATATTGTGTGTCGGTTGCTTCGGATTTAAATGAATTTTAATTTTTAATTTTTACAATTTTCGGATTACGTACGTAAGTAGTAAAAATACGCAACTTGCACAGAAGGATTTTAATGTATTTTAAAGAAGAAAGCGAAAGTACACGTATTTTAAACATTAGTATAGATTCTATATTTTAGCGATTATTTACTCAATTCAAATTTTTTTTTTGATTCTGCAATTTTTTTTTTGTTTTTTTTTTTTTATAGTTTTAATAGAAATCTAAAAAAGATATTTCAACGCCATATTTACATACTTTTGAAGAAGAAAAAAAAGTGCATCATAACGTAAGTCAACTAATCAAAAAACCGACTTGCGCAACACTATTCAACTGTCGCTTTTAAAGATCACATAATGGTTTCATTCTAAATTATCAGTTTACATTTTTCATCAGAAGAGATGAAAAATAACACTTTATATCTAGTACATGAAACTGCGAAGTTGTTTTTTTTTTCGTCTTTTATTATTATTATTATTATTAGTTATTATTATTATTATTTTTCTTTTACTATAAATAAAGACTGTCATCTCTACATCCCCCATATAAATATTAGGAATTTTTGTTCGAAATAATGGGTAAAAATATGTAAAAAAAATGCTGTTAGGAGTCTGAAAATTAAATTAAAAATAAAAGCACAGCTTTTCGTACTTTTATTTTTTAATAATTTGCGAATCCCATTCAAGGTCCCGACTACGAACTTTGCACCTTAATTATGTTCCCAAAAAATGAAAAAATGAAAAAAAAAAAAACATTTACAAGCTTAAAAAGTAATTATATCATCCCATCTGATAATCGGGCTGATCCGCTCCGATAAAATGTATTTCAAATCAACCTGTCGCAAAACAAATTCTGCTGTTGTTGTTATGGAAAGTTCCCACTTGTCGGTGCTGCTACAGAGAAAAAATTAGCATGCGAATTGTGAAACAACACGTATTTGTGTCATTTACACGCATTGGCTCTTTTTACGTGTAAAACTCGAAAGACAACTCACACTTTTTTCAGTCCTACACTAATACCGCCATATGACAAGAGTTAACAGGAGTTTTCTATGCATGGTGATTGCAAAAATTGAAAAAGAACCATCCCCGCCCAAATAATTATTCCTTGTTTGTTGATTAGCGAATAATCAATATTACTTTATGGGCAAATACGTCCTTTTTTTAGTAATAGAGAAACGAAATGCGCCTATTAGTATGGAGATGGTATTAGGCTGAATGTGGGGCAGGCTGAATTCAGATAAAAAAGGAGAAAATCAAAAAGAATTACAACTAAGCACGAACGTGAAATACATCTCGACAAGGCCGTGTCCACGGGCATGGTTTTGGGGGTTAAACCTCTCCCATTGGAACTGAATTATAAATACACAAAAATCTGAAAAAAATCAAAAATAATATATCTCGATGATTTTTTAGGGTGTTCTTACATTAAAAAAAAAGAAAAAAAACGGAAAAAATATGCTCCATATTTTTAGGTACTTCATTATATGCAAAATTTTTTATTACGAGTATAATCAATAACATGTATGTAAATTATTAATACATAAATCAAAATGATGGAAATTATAAATAGTATGAATATTTGTAAAAAATGTATTGTTATTTATAAAATCTCCCCCTTTTCAAAATTCCGGGAACGGTCTTGCATCTGGTAGTTTTATTAAGAAGATGTTTTTTTTTTTGTTAAGACATTCTGTCCTATGTTTTTAAGTATACAATGAATTTCGGTATTATAAAATCCTAAACGATTTTTACAAAAGACTAGGGCCAACTAACTACAGATTCATTCCGTGCGGTACACTTTTAGTGAGTATTAATTGATGTCGTCGCATGCTATGGCTGTTACGTAATGCAGCAGTCAGAATATGCTTTCTGATGTTTAATAACCTTTCTTCGTCTTTTTTTTTTTTTTTTTTTGTCACATTGCAATTAGTCACTTAACCTGATCTGAGCGCAACCACTTCTCTTAAAAGGAAGTCTTCTCGTCATGAGACGGTGAAAAAAAAATAATAATGTTGCGAGTGAGTGTGGAATCGGTCGCAAAAGTCTCTGCTCTCGCTATAAACCAAAGACTTGGGGATAGTAGTGGAGGTGTGTTGATGTGTTAATGTATGTGTGCGCTCGTATGACTAAACGTAGAAAAGTTGTTTTACTCGAAGACGTGTTGTGTATCGGGGAATACCGTCACTCCCAGAATTGGTAAAGATCGCGGGAGGCAAGTGTGTTGGGGCGTTACCGGCAAACTTGTTCCCGCCCTGATAAACACTTAAATAACCTTTACGTTCCACCACTCGCATTAGGGGAAGGGGTTAACTTTTTCGGGATAAAAACTTAACAGTTTCTGCAAAAATGTTCAAGATCTCTGTTTCAGATGGTACCGAATCTTCTCTTTTGCGCGCTAGGGTGTCCAACTGAGATAGAATTTTCCGCCGAAACCCTAGAAGTTTGTTTTATGAATCGCTTTAACGTAAAACTTCTTTTCTATAAAATTCGAAGCCACCGCTTATTTAAAGTGAACATCCCCCTCCTCATCCCAGTATATGGTGTTAAAATAAGAAATCTCGAAAAATACAAAACTTTTCTCTTTATATAAATAGGAAGAGCATTTTTAACCTAATGATAAAATACTGTTTTAACTGGAAATATACATATATGGTAATATTTATTTACAAAACTCGACATGTTTCAGTGTGACAGCATTCTCATGATTATATAATATTTAAATGAAAACAGATATTTCATTTAAATACTGTTATGGCAGTGAATCAAGTCGAGTTAAATAAATATTTATTTCCCATAAAATGGTGTTTTATCATTCAATTGGCCTTTATATTACATAGGCTACAAAAATTAAATTAACAAATGATATTATTAACGAAATAAATTTATGTTTAAGAAAATATAATTAATAAATTTTAATTTGAAAAGTTTTTATATTTACTTCGAGAAAAAAAGCCTAATATTACAAGTTTACATCGATGTAAACCTCATTGGCAGCACTAAATAACTATTCACAAGTTGCACACTGATAATTAGGGCACGCAGAAAATGCCGGTTTTTGTATATTGAAGTTCTAATAAGAACACATATATAAAGTATATATATTTATATATACATCGGGTGTATATATATATATATATATATATAAATTAATTACAACGTAATTCTTAGACCGCCCCCCATTAGAAGAAATGTCCTAAAAGAATACCCTAATTTTATGTAACGTTTATTATATATTTTAATTTTTATCGACTTCGAAAAAGAAGGTGGAGGACAAGTTCATACCGTTCTGTTTTTTTTTACGTCTCTTTTCGCATATTACAAAGCCGGCCTCCATTAGATTTTGTAACCAAAAAGTGTCACAATTTTATGTAACGAAAAAATGTCCCAAATTTTATGTATTTCATTTAAAGAAAATAAGGGGGTAGGATTTTTGTGATTTCGTTTTTTTTGTCGATACCGGTAAGAATGACGTAAATTTTGATCATTTTATACAGAAAGAGATAGAGAGGTCAAGGGGCAGAGCCCCTTCCGAGGCCAAAGTGCCCGAGTTTATATATATATATGATAAAATGATCAAAATTTACATCATACTCTTGATAAAGGAAGTTAAACCAGGTAATTTTGAAATTTGAACACCAACTTAAGATGGTTCGTTTATACGCTTGAGAAATTAAACAGATCCGTTCTATTAAAGTGGCCGCAGTGTGTCTGTTGAACTCTAAACCCGTTTAATAGCGAAAATTAGAATGGGTATAATCATCGTGATAACCGAACGAAAAATTTTGGTCAAAACCGAAATTTGGGTCGGTCAATATTTTACGTTCTTTCGTTCCCGGTAATAGCTTGTTTCATTCGCGGTCTCAATAAAACTTTGACGCTTGTGTCGATATATCTGCAATAATTCACAACTCGGCATAGTTTTGGTTTCGGTGTTGTTTCTTTTCATTTCCGCCGACACTCGTTTCTTTATACATCACGAAAATCAACCGAAAAGGAACTACCTCGCCTGTACCACAATACTTTTATATTAATGTATAGAGTCGAAATAGTTGATTCTGACTGTACAGTTAACCGTGTGTATTTCACAGCAGCCAGTATCCACCATTATCGAAGCAGTCTTTCTATAGAATTCATTATTAACATTTATTTCTAACGATGCATTGTACTTTTAAGAAAAATTAAAAAAACGAACAAATAAAAAAAAATTTTGCTCGACAGATTTTGTTACATTGGTTTTTTTTTATTATGTATTCTGAAAGTTTAACTTTTGCCTATATGTTTCGCTTGTAACTCTTTTAAGAAGTTTCGTTTATTCGCAGTGTTCAAAAATGAAGTACGTACATTTATCTTTTTTTTTTTTTTTAATCGCAGATTTAAATAATGAAGTTTAAGCAGAGGCTTAAACTATCTGAACTTTATTTTATTCTATACATACAACTGAACCGCACAATAATCTATATTCGAATTATTTTCTATGTATTTACATACTAATTCTGGATGTGATCATTTTCATTATTTAAATTAACTAATTATCAGGTACGCTATAATTACACGCTTATTTGCATAATTTTGAAAACACTTTTGTAGCAGTTTTGTTCTTAGTGTGTGGTGACTCTAGAGTGAACTTTCTTCTCAGTGGCTTCCCCAAAATGAAGCACCATATGAACATGCGCCAGACATAAGTATTACCAATCACTGATTGCTTGCAAGTTTTTCTAGTCGAGGATGCATCTCTGGGAAGGACAGAGGTGATGAGGCGACCCATCTGCGAACTCACATGTTCCATAATGTGTGTCGGACTTTTAAAGATCAGCAAAATTATCCTCGGCTATCTCAATTTATCGAAGATGACGATATCGCCTTGTTCGGTTAGGCCAAATGAGGAAACTTTTAGAAATGCGCGATGCATTATTCCGATTTTCATAAAAGAATTAGTTAGCCTAAATGACAGTATCGATGCGCTGTAGGAATTTTAATTTTAAAAACGATTTTACTAGCGCTATTTCAAATTAAAAAAGTAACATTAATAACAGTAAAAACCCGAATATTTGTTCCAAAAATTAAGCATTTTTTGTAAAAAAAAAAAAAAAACTCCAACTGACATGAAGCAATATTTCTTAGAGCTCTCGTCATTTATCAGAAAACCAGTGTTCTAATATTTCTGAATTAAGGTTTTCTTTTACTTGAATTCCCGGTTGTCACAATTATACTATTTAATCACAGGATGGAATTGCAAAAGTAGCGAGCAAGTCGTGAAATTCCCATCCATTCCATTTTCCGATCTTCTAGGTAAAGTCGAAGAGGAAAGTAATCGGTTAAAGAACTCCGATAAATATAATTTCTTATGGTGCATATATAATTTATTTATTCAAAATACAAAACTGTCTTTTCCATCGCTATCGTGCTTTTTAATGTTCCCCCGGTGTCAGTTTGACCAGCATTTTTTGTCGGCTGCGTACCGATTATTTCCGAACGAGTTGTAACTTCTCCAGCAGACAAAGTTCTAGGTTGCAAGAACTATTGTAGACTCTAAATTTCACGGGGAATACGAAAATCATTTATTATATAGTTAATTCGGTTGCCTTTTTAGAGACCCGAAGTGATGCGTTAAATATCCTCGGCCTTTTATAGTTTACGTACCGGAATATTAAATTTATTATTACGGAAAATAAGATTATTATAAAATTTCAGTTCGACGTAGTTGTCTCCGGTCCGGTAGTATCATCGAATAGATTAATTTATAAACAAGAGAGTTACTTTTCGAATGGTAAATCAAAAAAGCTCCGAAAGTCTAAAATATTTTGGACTTTTCGCTCGATTCCGTTTCTTGTTTTTATTTATTTTTTATTTTACTCGCTCCTTTAAATATAATTAAGTTTGTAATTATCGCAGTTTACTCTAATTCGTACACAAGGCTAATTCATAAATAGATAAATGTTATAATAGCGGATATATATTACATATGTATCTGTATGTATGTGTGTATGCACATGAGAATATTTTTGTAATTCTCCTGGAACTTTAGTTCACATACGATCATGAACGCATCAGTTTATTTATTATTGCTAAAAAGATAATTTAGGTAGCGGTTTGTTTACAAAAAAAGAAAAAAAACAGCAGAAATAAATGGCGAAGATTTGTTTAGGTTGCGACTTAATAATTTAGGCAATAAATTAAATGAGTTACACTTCGTACACTGTTCTTCTCCTTCGTACGCAGCAGATGCAGTCTGATTTATTTAAATACCGTTCGACTTCCACCTTTAATAATCTTCAAATTGTTTCCGATTATCCTTCAAACACAATTTCTTCCCTTCCTACCCGTTCCTCTGACAGTATTATACGCGATCAATTCGTTCACACATCTCCCCAACACTTACTATCATCTCGTTCTACTCTTATAGACCTTTTACGGATTCCCAGTCACTGTGACATTGAGGGCAACGACCGGCAGATTTTTCCTAGCTCGGTCGGTCATTCCCATTTTCCAGCTTAATCCTTCTTCCTTCAATCAATCATTCCAGACCTTGGTTGAATAGATATATCCTCTTCCTTATTCACTAATCGCGCTACTATCTTCTCATACAGCCGGGTACCCAGTCCTCAGCCTTAGTTTCCTTTTCCATTCCGTTCGGTCGCCGTTCTACTATATTGTCTGCTTGATTAAGAATCGATTACATTCTCTTCTCCCCACGTCTCGCTTTCGTTTTTCTCTATGTTTTTTTCTGTCCCCTCCACAACTCTGATTTTGAATGCGGCGCAAACCATGTTTCCTTCGAATATTGTTGCTAGCGAACGTTCTCTTTTGCATTCGAAAAATCTCGGCTTTTGACCTTCATGTCTAATTTTCCTTTATCTAATTTCCTAACATAATACATGCAAATGGTTTTGGGTCAAAGCCAAGAGTGAGCCAAAAAAAAAAAATAAATAAATAAATAAATAGGAATGGTAAGCATAATTCCGATTTATTTATTTATGTAAAATTGTTTAAAATTGTTTTAATTTCGAGTTGTAAAATAATCGAAATACCACAATTAACAACATACGAACAGAGACTGTTTCCCCGATACAGTTGGAATATAAAAAACGTGTTTTCAAGCATATTTAAAAACACATTCTCAAAATTACTTCGGACAAAATTATAATTACGAAATTTTCCGTTTAAAAAATGAGCAAAAATCTAATGAGAATTCCTTATATAAAAAAATAATAATAATAATAATAATAAGCACTACATGTATCCGTTCGAGTTAATTAAGAAAATAATTTTTCTTTGTATTTCCGATTATTTAATTAAGTTTAACAGCCGCGGTCTTCCAATTGCGACGCTCGCTTCCACTCAGCATCTGTTAACCACCGTACAGTATATTAATGAGAAATTATTATTTGGAAAGATGCAAATCAGTTCTTATTTCTAGTTCAACCTCTACAGGTTTGATTGTTTATATATTTAAAAAAAAGGAAAAAAATACACGCACATATTGTTATTTAGAAGAAGGGAAATAGTAGGGAAACATATAGTGACACTACTATTCAGTGATGTCTCAAAAAATGATTACAGAACAAAGATATTATTAACTGACCGCTATAATTAATAAGCCGGTATGCTAATTAAAAATCATTTTATTACGTCTCATCATCATCGCGGTCATTTCTGTTCCTAGAAACCCCGCGATCTGTCCGCTGAATCTGTCGGTCAGAATGCTAAGATACGATTTAAACCGTAATGTGTGCACTTGCGACGTTCGCTACCACTACTAAACTAACGCTACGTGTATAGTATTCAAAAAGTTTGCCCAGCGATTGTCTCCATTCTAATAAGCAAAAAACACTACGGAAAATATCGTGTCCGGAAAACGCCTTAGTCAAATTCATGTACAACATTTTCATTTTACTTAAACAGATATCTCAGGGGCGGATTTTCAATATTGATGAGGGAATAGTAAAATTATTTATCGATAACTACGTTTTATTATTATCACTGGTGATAAGAATGATTATTACAAATAATTACGAGATGGTATGTGTTATTTTCATCTGAATGTCGAAACAGGTTATAAACATACTACATTTTAAGTGTAAAACAGATTTTTATCTTACAGACAACAATATAATTTTAAATGAAAGTTCAGTAATTTCGAAATTTAAACCAATACTAAATAGAAGAACGAAATGTAAAAAGCTCGGTAGGACACTTGTATCTGAACTTTTTTGAAATGTACCTGTTGTATATTTCGTTTGCCTCCTATAAATGCGCTTTTTCAACCTCGCCAAATGGAGTACAGATGCTAGTCTCCTATGATTCTTCTCGTTTTTATAAATATACACAATTTTTTATAGTCGATGCAAAAACGTTACGTGATTTTGTTTTCATATATTGTCTCCGGCGTAATAACATGGCGATTAACATATATACTACTAAATGGATATAACCCAATTCTCCGGACCTTGCTATCAGGAGAACCCCTAGAGACCTCCCCGGATGTTAATTGATTACAATAAAATTAAATAAACGTCTTATAAGCGCGACGAAAATACGTTGCAGATTTTGTTGCGGGATTTTTTTATTATCTCCGATTAAGAATAATGGAAAAAACATTAATGTGTAAAAAACTCAATCCTTCGTGGCAACACTCCTGCGCCCCCCAAACGGTAGTTCTCGTTTAGTACTTGTAGAAGAGTAAATTTCAATTGACTACGTTATTACTACAAAATAAATAAATCATGAAAATGTAATTCCCTAAATGGCAAACAAAATTTATTTTAAAATAATTTATAATTCTAGCAAACATGCTAATAGAATTTTCTTTTATAATTAATAGAAAAATTTTTCTAAATTTACGACACAGATTTTTGTAAGAATGTGCCTGTGTTATATACATATTAACGTTCTTCGACCCCCACTACTTGTCACAAAAATTTGTCCCAAAATGTGTGTGACTTTAAGTCAAGATTTACTTTTTTTTTTTTTTTGTCGCGCAATTAGACGAATGGCGTTGTCAAATTTTCCTCGTTTTATATGAAGTACAGAAGTGATAGAGCTTTGGATGCGGCAGGTGGGGCTCCTTGCAAGGCACGAAGGGCCGAATTTATGCATATATATGAATATGTCTGTATAAATCAATGGCAGCTGTTCTATAAATGCACATGTGCAGGTAAACCGCAAAAAAATTAACAATAACTTAGACACATTGATGCGTGTAATATATATTTTTATTACGTATGATGAATCTGCCTTCCTCAATAAACCAACCTCGCATTGAACGAGCCGTTTAGGAATCATTTAACATTCATTTACTGTCATTATATATGTACGTAACTTTTTTATTTCAAACTTACCACCAATCAATGGATTAGTTGATTGATATTTCATCAAATTAGCGAGCATAATTTCGTACGCTTAATGCGAGATTATATTCGGTGCTAACACGTTTTTCTCGGAAAGCAGGTAAGGTCACGCTTTAACTGATACTCTGAGACGGGAATCCAAGACTATTTTTTCCTTTATTTCGGGCTGGTCAGCGTCGATCGCGTTTACCGATCATCGTGAGGAAAATATTTTAAACGGACATGGAGGAGAAATATTGTGTAAAGAGAAAGAGCGGTAAAATCTAAAATGAGAGAGAAACTGATGAATAGAACAGGAAGATACCAAATAGGATAAGAGGAAATGAGATTGGAAAAAGGAGGTAAATTTTGTAACTGTCCATGGTGATGTCTTCAAAGGAAATGCCTGATATAAAAAGTAATTAACTAATGAACTAGTCTGAAAGTAGCGAATGTTAAAATCGCCGATAAAAAAATATGTATTATGTGATCTAAACTCCTAAATTATTTATAGTTACTATTTAATTTATTACAAAAATTCATATACCTATTTCTTTGTTAACTTGTCACAATTATTAAACGCATACATGATATATATATATATTTAATAAGTCCACAATAATTATATGCGTATGCATGTAAAGAAGAAATCGACATATAATCGGCTGGGCCTTAATCGACCAACAGTAAAAATGTTTCCATAATGAAAAAGAAAAATAAATAAATAAATTTCGCCAATAACAATAAAACGATGCCAATACACATACTCGACCATTATTATTTGTCTATCAATGAAATTTATAGCCTTTTTTTTTTTTTAATTAGATTATATTACAATCTTAAGAATAACGTGATCCCTCCCCCCCCCCCCCCCCCTAAAAAAAGAGAACAAGAACATCGTTTCTCCGAACCCACTAATTTTCGCATCAGAAATGATCGAAATGAAAGAGATGATAGAGATTATTGAGATCATTGAGATCTCAAAAACATAATCGTCTTATATGAAAAGCGCCATGCTTAGCAAAAAGGTGAAATCGAGTTTAACATAAATTCGATGGTATTCAGGTATTTGCACGGCATGTCACTGGCTGGCAAACAAAGGTAATTTCCACTCCGAGCCATAGTCTCGGGGTTCCTGTCCGGTGTTGATCATTGTTAATTTCGAAATTCGATGGTCCCATCATGCGAGGAAAGAAGGAAATTTTATGATATTAATAACGAATTTTAAACAATATATAATATTGATATATATATATATATATATATATATATGTATCAATCATTAGAGAGAGAGAGAGCTGAATCGAGGAGGTCGAATGGATTTTAATTTGGCGTCGATTATTGATTAGGAGGAATAAATTGAAATATTTGCAAAGGGGAGTGTTAAGCGTGTGTAAGCAGTTTTTCGACAGAACGAAAATCAACAAGATGCTGATGTGTATCATTTTTCGATCGTCTTCTTGCTCGAACGGTTACTTATCAGTTGAGTGCGTTATTATTTCGCATTAATTAAAAGGAAAAACAGCGACGGAATTCCTTAGCAAATCGTTGTCGGTATTAATCGCTAACGGCAGTTTACACTAGAGGAGGAGTTGGCACATCGCTGCTGGTCAGATTTCATACTTTGATCAGCGCGTAGACAGAGATCCGAGAACACAGATAAAGTAGGCTTGTGTCAATATGTAGAGCATTTGTCGGCCGAAGCGAGCGAACGCTGCCTTTTGGCTACGGATTTAATAATCGTTTTTAGCAAGCCAATTGCCGTCTCAGCAGATTTATAATTATTTCGAAGCGTCGTAATCAGTGGCCACAATCGAAACTGTGGCGGCTGCATGCAGCCACTGCGAGCGGGTAGGCCGGGCGGCCGGCGGTGTGCTTTGACACGAAGGTTACCGCGAAGAGGAGAAGAGAGCGACTTCACCGAAATCATCGGTAATAATTTTTTTTTTCCCCTTTCGCTTTGAGAAATATGCGAGCGAGTGAAATTTCGGTTCTAACACGCCGGCTGATAGATATCATCGAAATGTCAGATGAAGTTCTGTAGAGATTCTCTGCGATTGCGACTGATAAGCGAATTTATATCAGTCGGTCGCGCGTGCCAGCGGGGGCGAGGTCCGCCCGATTAGACAGAGTATTTCAGTATTTACGCAACGGTACGCACACACGGACACATGTGGCTCTGTTCATCATACACGGATACAGGAATATTTGTGAACGGTGTGTGTCTATATATATATATATACATATATATATATATATATATATATATATATATATATATATATATATATATATATATATATATGTAACATAGCGCACATAGTAGTGTAGCACCTAGTAAGCATATTTCGAGCTTTGCTCGTAATTAAACGATTTAGACGAGTACCTTATTGATCTAAATTACGCCGCTAATTGGTTAGTATTTATCGTCGCAGATACGAAATTGTCGTCTGTCGGCGCCTGTGTTAAACGCAATCTAGTCTCTTCACCTATAGCCCGCCGATATTTGTAATTTTTTTTACTATTTCAGTAATGCATAGCGACGAACTGGGAAATTTTTAAAAATTACTTCGCTGTATTCGTTTTTATTTTTCTCTATTTTTCCTTTTTTTTTTTTTTTTTTTTTTTTTTTTATATATATATATATATAAATGGGCTCGGGTTAACACTGACCCAATTACATGGATTTGGATCACCTACTCAGATTCTGAGGCGATCGGAGATAGAAAGTATAAAGGAAAGAAGGAGGGGAATAACGGCTGGAAGAGATGGGAAAGAAAGAACAAAGCAAGCATTGAAAGGGGCAGGAGTGTTAGACGTATTCGAGAGGATTTGACCCTTTGTGGACGAAAACTATCAAGTCTTCCATCATAAAGCCGAAATCGCTCTGGCTAGAAACATATAGACCCCCCGCGACTACTCTACACAGAATACGACTTAATATCACTACTATCGGCTGTGTAGATTTTACACAGCTTTTTATACGAGTAAAAACTGGTGTGTGTGTGTGAGAAAGTTGCCCCGTAATTTTCAGAACTCTGTTCATGTACTAACGAACTGAAATTATTCGAAATATTAAATAGCCAGTTCCAAATGACGTCACGAACCTCAAGTTGCGAAAAAAATGTTAATTATTTTTTGTCGCTCGATAATTCGCACTGCCTCCTTGTCAATTTTTAAAGTCCCCCCCAGTGTCAATTTCAATAAACTCGGACGAAAGTTAAAGAGTCGTGAAATTTAAATATTCGGTTTTTATTTTATAGAATTCCCCTTTTTTGAGGTAGGTACGATATTTTTCTTAAATTAAAAAATCGGTGGTATTAATTTTGGACGAAAATGGCGCTGAAGTTGAATAGTTTTAAAAAAGGCCGCCGCTTAGTTGATTTTTAATATATTTTTTTTTTTTTTTCCGATAGCCGCAACATGAATAAACCATGTAGAGGGACATCCGCTTAAAAATGTGCCTCTCTTTCTACTATCATATTTAGTATAATGTGCTGTCTATAGGTAGAAAATAATAACGCTACACGCTGCACGTATTTATTTTAATAAATTTTTATTTGTTAAGTGAAGACTTAAAAATATTAATTAAAATCCGTTTTTTGAAAAAAAGTATTTTTTTTGTGTTTCGGCATATGTTTCGGTGCACTGTATTAAAAAGTTCAATTTTCAGATCTCCGCTCGTCCGATATCTGTCAGATTTAATAATGCGACGAGATATTATCAACTATAGACGTGCAATATTTTGTGCGAGATTTTTCATTAGTACCTGTAAGTTGTTAGCCATCGTTGTGCGAAATAACTTCGTTCACAATTGTTTCGTGGTACGCGTTCTGTACTAATTCAGAGCCCTTTTTAACAATGTGCATGCGTGTGTGTGTGTGTGTGTGTGTGTGTCATTCTTCCAAAGCATAACAATCGGCATATGTCTGCACTGGAAAAGAAAAAAAAAATTGATGAAGAACTGAAAGAAAAACCGGTTAAGTACCGTCTTAAGATTTAACGAAATTGAGGTTCGCTCCGATTCCTTCAAGGATCGCGATAACTTTCGATAATTCCGAACAAAAACTCTGCTAAACCGGAATATATATGTGTATTTCCGCAACATTCGGTTAATACTAAAAGAAAATTTCAGAAAAAAAAAAAAAAAAAAGACTTCTCTCTCCCCCTGGGTTCCAGGTCATGTTGGTGTACCTGCTAGCAACATGTAGTCCGAAGACAGGGCTCCCTCTTCCACAACTATTGCTTCCCCGGAGCATAGGGAAATCATGTGGTGAAATATCGTGACTGAGATCAATCAAGATGCCAACTGAACACACTGCGGTGGCATGTACCGCGCAGAAAAGAATTTTCGACGCTGACCGTACTACGTGTAGGGCACACACCAATGTCCCCCGGGGCTACGACGGTTAAAAGGATCTCCTGCCTGTTATGTAACTTGCCGGCCTTGCTAATTCTGCGCAACATATCCCGGAACATTATCCATTCTCCGCCCTCCAACTTACCACGTTATCAAAAAAAAAAAAAAAAAAAAAAACTAGTCCAAGATAAATCTAGGTGCAGCAGTTAAACCGATCAAAAGTACTTATCTGCGTTGGTCCGTAGCGATCTTGGCGATTACACACATCGTAAATAGTGTTTAAAAAGCACTTCAATAGAAGCCTGTGTAGTGTGTAGGAGTTGGACATCAGGCTTTAAATTTTTTAATTATATTAATAAGTAGCATAGTGTGTCCAATTCCAAAATAATAATGAAAATAATCATCAAATCAAATATTTATTATCGTTATAATTATTATCATACTTTAAAACGTTCGCGAGTAATAGAATATTATAGTAAAGGAGAAAAAAGTTAATATCAGCGATGAAGTATAATATAATCACTGCCTTGTGAGAATTTATGCAACACAAAATGAAAACAAAACTTTCCGTTTAAGAAAGAATCTTACCAGAATACTCTCTACCTGTATAAGGTGTGCTGATGTTATATGGAAAAAAGAAAATAACAAAAACCGGTAAAAACAAAAAAACATTACCATTTCAAATATTAACTCGTTCGTAATCTTCCTTTGTATTAACACTATTCGTATACATCTGCATCTATTATAATATGAATAAAAGTCGAAAAATACGTCTGTCTTTTAGTCTGTCTACCCGCCTATCTCTCTGCGAAGTCTAAAACTTTGTCGAACCGATTTTGTTCCGCTCGATAAAAAAGATTGTAGAAAATTTTCATAAAATTTTTACCGCGGTACATGATTTAAATAAAATAATTACACGATAGTAAATATAAATTAAACATATATTAAACATATACTAAACGTAAATAAAAACTCTAGGTAATCATTAGTTTCCGGCGTCTCTTGGTATTTCGCACTATTTTAAAAATCATTAAACTCTGCTGTGACGACCGGATGTGTATACAAGCCACGTTCCTAGGCTGTTGTACGCGGCCCGGAGCAGATTTAAGAAAAGAAAAAGGTGCTGTACGTTAGTTTTTGCAGAGAAAAGTAACAGAATATTTAATAACTGCTACCTGGAATATTATTTATATTCGAATGTTAACAACTATTACGTGTGCTAATTAAGGTAGTTATTTTTATAAAATGCCTCCGACGAAGAGAACGAACGATGCCGAACAAAATCCGGCATGCGGGTAGAAAACATGTTCTTTTAAATATGAATTTTTTAGAAATTACCATCGGCCTCGCATCCGATTTTTTTAACGAAATGTCTTGTGTGATCGTCCGGTAAAAAAGTAGAAACTATATTTATTGATTTTATACTTTTATTTTTTTAGTTGAACGAAACTTTTCGTTGGATCGCGATAGACACAAGAGTTATAGAAATACTGGGAATGAATCTCTTTACATAAATATATTAATTAAAAACCAAAAGTAAATAAAAATTTAAAACTATCTAAAACTCCAGCAAGCAAAATGGGGACAGTTTTTATAGAATAAACGAATGATACGAGGAAAATGATTAAGAAGAAGTAAAAAAAAAGTAGGATCAATTGTAGTGATGAAAGTAATTTGATTTTCAAGAATTTGTAACTTTAATTTTAAAGTATTTCAGTAGAAAAGAAGTTTATTAACTAGTGTATATTGAATTAACGCGTAATTGCAAGTATTAATATATCAGAAATATTTCTTTATAAAAAAAATACTTTTTTCTTTTTTCAATATTTGGATACACAATTTTGGTAAGTATGCACAATGTATTACTAATGTATGGGGGAAAAAAACATGTATTGAAATTATGAAAAATCTTATTGGGGACATATTCTTAAATGTCTAAACTATCAGAATATGCAAAAAAAAAAAAAAATCGATTTTTTCATATTTCTAGACTAGAATACCCCCTTAATTTATCACAAAATTGTTTACCGGTTCGAATATTGTGAGGCTTACTCTACTTTCCCAGTACAGTTCTAGAACATATATTTGATGATGTGAATTAAATTGATAAATTAAAATAAATCGTGGTTAGTGAATTTCATCTCGATCCATTCTAAAATAAGGTCTAATTCGAATTTTACAATTTTTCAACTTAGAGCCGTAGTTTCTACTACCAGCCACTTCATGACCAGAGAGCTGCTATTTAAAGTATATCTGTACGAATTTAAGGTCGCCTTTTCAAGTTCCGTTAAGCGTTGCATTAATAATAAATTTCATACTTACGACATTAACAACTTGTAGAAATTTAAATGGATTTTTAATAAATTTGCAATTGAAAAAATAAAATATCGTAAAAATAATTTGCACATGTATTGAGAAACATATAAATATATAAATAAATATATATCTATATATATATATATATATATATATATGTATGTATGTGTATATGTGTGTACGAGATTGCAAAACAAAGCTTGATAACATAATATCAAAAGCTTAACTGAATGAATTATGTTAACTATAAACAAATCAGTACGTAAAAAGGATAATATTATTGAACAAAAAAAAGAAGAATAAAAATACTAGGCATTCAAATTTTAGACCTATCGAAATTCACAGACACTTCTTGAATTTGCTAATGATGATGATGATAATCTACGCTCTTCCGCTGCTGAAGTCAGCCCGTCCCAGTAACATACTGAAGGTTGTTCGGTGACGAAAAGGGGATCCACACTTAGTGTGACAAAATCAGAAATTGCGATTAGACGATATTTACATATATTATGTAAAGTTTTTTTTGTAAAGAATAAGCACCCTGGCCACAGGGTGCTGAGTATTGTGAAGTTTAGTTGTTCATATTGTACTAAAGCGTGTACAGAATTATAAAATACTAATACATCAATAAAACATTAATGCGCGTCGTACATAATTATATATAAATGTATATATTTTTTATATTTCGAAATATGATATAAAAAAAAAAAAAAAAAAAAAAAACATTAAAAACTATATCAATGTTTTTTTTTAACGATGTCAAAACATTTTAATTTTTTTGGAAAATCGCAGTCGTTGCGTTTTGTAACTATATGTCACACTGTACACCCGTGGAACTGAAACTTCGCTACAACTTATTAAGCAAATCCGTGTTTTCTACAGGTATTTAGAGTCTGAAACCACATTGCTTTCTTGCGTCTTTCGGTGTGTATCGCTATTTGCGGACTGTACGAAGTCCAGCGCATATTTTTTTTTTTTTTGCCTTATTGACGGTTAATTATTTCGGCTGATAATTATATTAGAGTAGTCAATAAACACGCCCTTATTCCTTCTAGTCACTCTACTGCTTCGGAATTTCACGTCGACGATAAATTTCTTAATTATTCTAGAGATCAGCGTGAATTCGTTTGATGTTTTTCGTCAGATAAGAGAAAATTTCTATCAAATACGTTACGTCACGAATCGGTTGTGTCGTAGTGGCAACAAATCCAACACTATTGTGGCGCCTGAAATAAGAAACAAGTCACAATCCAGGTCAAAGAAGAAGTTAGAGATTAACGCATTCTTTGGAAGACACAAACTCTCGATAAAAAGGACAGAGATGCCTAGAACGCCTTTTCAGAATTCAACTGCGTTACAGGACTATTGTTATTATTATTATTATTATTATTATTATTATTATTATTATTATTATTAGAAATAGTGGTGGTAGTAATAATATTTCTTTTTCATATAATTTCCGAAAGCTAAGATGTGTGCTGTTACTGCTGACGCTGCAATCATTTTTCCTTATCTATTCTTTATCAGAGATTCACATATGCATGTTCGTTACTAAAGCCCTTTCTACTTCATCATTTAGCCATCCGATTGAAAATAAAGAAGGTCCGTGAAAAATATGCTCTACGCGATGTTGCGAATAGAACAAAACTGTTGAAAATTTGGATTTTTTAGTGTAAAATAATATGCTCGAGTATTAAATTCTTAATTAAATTAAAAATTGTTGCTTTTAATTTTTTATCGTGACTTACCGGGCACGGATGAGACTAGTCTCGTATCCGAATCGAGAAAAGATAGGTAAACATATTACATACGGAGTGTGCTCACTGAGATATATATATATTTATGTGTTTAACCGCTTTGAAAAGGCATCACATACCGAACAATTAAACGGCACCTTTTGAAAATAAAAACTTTCATACTGGTCCCAAATTGTTCGAAACAAGCCATATGAAATGTTCATTGAAAAAAATATACACATAAGTATGATTCACGATCTTCAGTGACCATTTCCGTGTTGCGAAGGTTGACGCACATGACCAGTCAGTCGGGATAGCCCCAGAGTGTCTTTCATTTCTCCTTCTTCCGTGATTATTCTGAGAATTTCGCATTCCTCGCCTCTCATCATGTGGCCGGAATATTGCGTAGCCTTTTATCTTCTTACCAGGTGCCATCACAGATTATTAACGACTGGAAATCACGGCATTCTTAGATGTGACGATAGGCAGTAAGACGCCCTTCGTGTCCAACGTGTGCCGGACAGTGGTGTAAATGAAAAAGATACCACTTCCGGATTTCATTATTTTCATTACTAGGCTTGGCCGATGCTGAATTTCTTTTGAAGGTGCGGCTATTGCAGTATTGCGAAAATATTTGACCGCTATTGACAGTAGGTTTTATGAAAAAAAACAATTGCGCTATATTAAATAACGATGAAATCTACAATATCAACAGAGTTAGACATCTAGCCTGTTCACAGGAATCAACAATAATAAACGAAAAAAAAAAAAAAAAAACATTTAAAAATTGCTCGAATTAAACCGGAAAAGGGGTGTTGGAACTCGCAACAATTGTGGCAAATGTGTGAGTTTGTTTCGGACCTTTATCACATTTATTCTACGGGGAGCCCACGCTTTTACCATTTACCAACTCCTCTTAATATACTTTTTAATAAAATTCTGAAAAACCAGCTGAAAATAGCCATTTTCAGACCCCTTCAATCCCACAACGATTTTCAAATTAAGGGTCTTGATATTTCCGCTTGAACCACGAAATTTTCATCCAGCTAAGAAAAATAAAATTTTCAACCGTACCGATGAGAACACATATACAAACGCGCGCGCACACACACACACACACACACACACACACACACATATATATATATATATATATATATATATATATATTGATAAATGAGCTATATATTCCGAACTTGCAGATCAAAGTATTCATATGCATACAAATGAGACATAAATTTTGTGTACAATGCACGTTACTGGCTTTAATGTTGCAATATTGTCCCGTAACAAAAAATAAAAGTAAGCTTCATAAAATTACTATCTGTAAAAAAGCGATTATCAAAACGAACACTAGTTGCCCCTTCCTTTTACAGTTGCTCGTTTCGTAGAATTTTTTCAAAAATAACTGACCAATCGATTTCTAAAAACTCGCAATTTATGCTTTCGAAAACCCTTTTACATGTATATATATATATATATATATATATATATATATATATATACATGGGCGTCGCCAGGGGGGAAAGCCGTTAGCCCCCCTGGAGGCTCGAAACTTTTTAATTAACCGGCTATGATGGGTATTTATAGGCGCGTAATCATGGACAATTTGGAAGACTTTTATAATAAAGTAGTAGAACAATTTGTCAGAAACTCACGAAAATTATGTGTTTTAATTAAGATTTTATTCTTGTTTATTAAATAAAATATTAAGCCTTTACAAATTATACATTTTATTTTTTCTGTAACTCATATCCTCTTTCTATCATCTTGCTCTTCCCTGGTTCACCAGCTGTCGACGCCCTTGTATACATATATATTAATTACAACGTAATTCTTAGGGGCTACCCCTCCCATTAGAAAAAATGTCTCAATTTTATGTAACGTTTGTTATATTTTTTATAGGATTTCTGTGATTATGTTATTATATTCATATAGACCGATTTAGAATTACGTTGTAAATTTTGATCATTTTATACAAAGTATAGAGAGAAAGAGATAGAAATGTAAGCCAGAAGAGTCAAGGGGCACAGCCCCTTGCAAGGCCAAAATGGTCGAGTTATAGTATATATATATATATACGTATGTATATATATATATATATATATATATATATATATATATATGTATATACGTATGTATATATATATATATATATATGTATATACGTATGTATATATATATATATAAAATATTTCATACAAATCATGATAATTGAAAACAGATATACTTTGTTTTACGAAGAAATAAATTTATTTACGTTTTACACAACGGATTTAAATAAATTATATCAATTACCAAACATACAGGACGTCGTTAGATAGACGGATAAAAATTTTAATATTTCTGGCTGATATTATTATTAACGGAGAATATCTTTTAAAATTGCTCGTTTCGTATAGAATTTTGTCGAAACAATAAGATCTCTGTCGATTTATCGAAACCTCTAAAAACCGCTTATTCGTGAATTTCATCAAAATTGTTGGAACTGTTTTCGAAAACCCAGTTACATATACATATCTAAATATATATTTTTTTGATTTATTTATTTAGGATATATCAATTTATCTATCAAAATTTTCAATAAACATAATTTTTGAGATTGCGACCTCTTCAAAAAAAAGATCTCTACGGCAGTTTTTGTACATGCTCAGTAGTTATATTAAAAATTTATGTATATATATGTATAAATCTATATAACTATTTCACTGAAAATAATCATTCTGGCTGCTCAAAAATTTCCTTTATATTCTGAGTTTTATTTCAATTATTTCGATATATAGTACGTGCTATATGGTAAACAAAGTGTGTGTGTGTGTGAGGTAACAACGGAAACCTGAGAACTATACATGTTATAGTTTACTATGGCTTATAAAGTATACACGTGTGTGTAGGAAGAGCGATGTTGCCATTTCTATCAATAGATCAGACACACACATCGGGGTAAAATTAATTCAGGCACGATGTTGGCGCGATGACGCGAGGCGGAATACAGAGAGCCGAGATAAAAATATCGTTAAGCGAAGAAAACTTAAGTGCTTACGACACACTTAAGCAAGTGTCACATCACATCACATCACATCGCAGCACTACACATCCTCGAACGTTACTCGGGGACTGGGTGCGGGATCGGTCTCGGCTAAGGAGATTAACTTACATGTTCCATTTTCACTCTTTCAAATAAGAGATGAGAGCTTGTGTCGCTGGCTTCGCGGATAAGCAACGTACGAGATAAGCTTTTCTCGCACACATTAATTCCGTGCCTGTGTGCGCTGGTGTGTCTTGAATATCGGAGCAACTGTTTATTTTAGGATCGCATCGATTATTCGGCAATACTCATCTCCATTTGACACTGCCACCACTAGCACCGGCACCAACACCGTCACTGGCAGCAGCACTACCGCCACTAATTACACGTACACTTTTCCATGTCGGCCTGTTGTTCGCTCGGCAATGTAGCGCACATCTCGCGTGGCGGGCGACGCAGCGCCGATCTGCCAGGTACCGCGCAACCGGAATGATAATGGTAGAACGGCACAACGATAAAAGTTCTAACGCGATGTGATAAGGGCGGCGGCGAGGTTGACAAGAAAAAGATAAAAAAGTTTAAAAACGCCGCTGCGACGACATTCACATCTCGCTGTGCAAGAACACGGGGCTGGCGACACTTGTGCGTGTTCGCGGTCGGGCCTCAGCTGCAATATCTTTATAATTTCTCTACCTGTGATGATATTGTTATTACAATTCGCTTAGCGTTATCGTCGTCATAGGCCACTGATAGATGTGTACGCGCGATTGCGATTGCGATTGCCTTCCTCCGTCTCTGTCTACCTTTAGCAGATTCTTCAAGTAGCGCGAGCTTTCACACTGTAGTAGCGGCTGTGCTTGCCTCTGCCATTACACCGGGCTGCCAGCCGACGCAACTGGATCGATCACCTATGCCGGGGCAAGCACGCACACAGGCAAACAAATGCAGCCGCACTCTAATAATCGGAAGGTATTCTACTCTACTCAAGATTATTGCATGAGCACATCAGACGACCGCGAACGCAGGAATGTGTTTATAAAAGTAACCCCGATAATAATGTGTAAGTGCATATGTTTGTTGTGCGCATATTTTTTAACCGACACTCTGTGTTCTGGTGTACGTATGTGTGGTGCCTCTGTCGACGACGCGACTGTACTAATTCTCTTCCTTTAAGCGTAGTCAACATACCGATTTTATGTATATACAATATCGATAAATTAATATATATATATATATATGTATGCGTATATTTGAGTGAGAGCGAATTAGCGGAATTCGATTGTATTTTGGAGTCACTGCTTGTTGTTTTGTTTTGTTTTTTTTTTTTTTTTAGTTTCATAGTCTGGAGATTTAATTACCGATTAGTAAAAAGTTTTTCCAGTATTTCATATCTAATGTGAAATATTTCTTCAGCGAAATATTAACGCTGCTCGCTCACTGATTGATTGATTGATTGATGATTTTTTTTTTACTACTTCTCGAAATAGGTGTTAATTTGATGACTATTCCCTAGTTGTAACCGGTTGTTCCTATTCGAAAACCGCTTGCGAACGTTCTTTCTCGAAATTTTTTTCTATTCAACAAAACTGCAGCTGAAACTCTAATTAGAACGCGTTACTCTTAAGCAAATACAGTCGAGCGCGCCTGACTGAAGCGATAATAATAATCAGGGTAAAACGGAACTTCCAACAGTGTTTTAGCTTTTGTTTCTTAAGATCATCCGGAGGAGATGATGGCACGCGATCACATCCAGCAGTCACACCGAAAGTAATACGTCTTAATTAATCGCATCGACAGTGTAGCGCGTAGCAAGATAATACTATCATCGCACGGTGGTGATTTTGTTACCGACGTGTGTGTGTGTGTGTGTCTTCTCTTCCATCATCATCGGGTTTTAAAGCGGAAGAACTCTGATCACGATAGAGCGCAGCGGTCGCTCTTATCGAATCTGGTAAAACAGGTATTCTCATTCCCTATATAATAATATGCGCTCGGTAGCAGCGATGATGATGATGGTGGTTGCAGTTTAAGCCAGATTATTATATAAACTTTACGTCGGAGGTGGGCGTGGAAACTGGCCTTCAAACCAATAATAATCGGCCCCTGTATAGCGCGAATAATCAATTCCCACTAATCGGCTATCAATTGGCGGCAGAATTCAATTATCTACGGACAAAGTCTCTTCTCTAGAGGAACACCTTAAGAAATGCAATAGCAGTAAGATGATATTGTGCCAGTACGATACTTCTCGAATGAAGATAAACACAATACAACGAACGTTTAAAACAGATTTTAAACTTTCGCCGATTTTACTTTTTTGATTTATTATACAATTCTCCTTTGTGCTATTTTCGGTAATCACACTTTTTTTTTGGTTTTCTTTTTTTTTTTGAAATTCAATTAAAAATTATCAAAATACTAACACACAACGTAAAATAGTTTTGTAGAATTTTCCATATAATGGCGGATCTATAGAACCTTTTTTTTGAAATTCAATTAAAAATTATCAAAATACTAACACACAACGTAAAATAGTTTTGTAGAATTTTCCATATAATGGCGGATCTGTAGAACTTTTTCTTTTTTTTTTGAAATTCAATTCAATTATCAAAATACTAACACACAACGTAAAATAGTTTTGTAGAATTTTCCATATAATGGCGGATCTGTAGAACTTTTTCTTTTTTTTTTGAAATTCAATTCAATTATCAAAATACTAACACACAACGTAAAATAGTTTTGTAGAATTTTCTTATCCCGGTAATTTCTGTGAATGGAAATTACTCATTGTGTTTTAATTATTTGATAATAATATTTTATATATAAAAAAATCTGCCGACAATAAAAACCACCCAATCTCGTAATATCTCTCTAGATACAATGTGTGTGTGTATATTGCAAAGAAAATTCTAACGAAACGAAAAATACTTTCTCCTCAAAGCGATACTTTTTAAACGTTCCTCTTTAGAATAAGATCCCAGTGATGCGGATCGTTTTCTCCCATCATCCCCCGACAATTCGAAATATTTTCTCAATCATTCACAACCCGAAACCTCTTGTAAACGGTGTCTTCTAACATTCAGTCTCTTATTTCTGGCTACACGTGCGCGCGGGCATTCTGTAGACAATAAATCAACTAAATTTGCAACTACGAGAACTATATCATCGCGTATATCGCAATTATCTGTAGATAATAATCCATTTTTGATAACCCCCTCTTTTGCAGCATAGGAAAAAGGGCTCATTCATGCGAGAAAATATTTGTACCGAACTAAATTTTTTTTAAAAATTTCCGCATTTATCCTACATCTAAGAAAAAAAAGTTTTTTTTTTTTTTTTTTACTACCTGCCCTAGCAAATTACATATATTCTTTTGCCCCCTTTCCCGTCTTCGTCAACAACCCGATCGGTTCTTTGCGAAGAACAAGTGTGTATACACGATATCCACATCATCGCAGAGGGAAATGATATGGGCATTATTATTTCGAATTTTTTTGACAAAACCGCGCGCAAAAAAAGAAAAAAAGAAAAAGAAAAATCGATTATGTAGACACGGGGAATAACAACAGAGTAGAGTGCAAAATCCTAACACAGACAAAAAAGTTATATTCTCCCGATGTTCATCTAAATTCGACGAGATATAAACTTATCGCTGGTTTATATCGCGATTGTATACGATGTTATTGGCGGAAAATTAAAATTCGTCGTGTATTTCAACTCAGAGAACAATCGCCGACCACAGTGTGTCACTTTTCTCTGGTGTATGTGCTCATTTGGAACTCGGATCTAATTCTGTTCGGTGATATTATAGCAATATGTGCAAACACCAGTATCGATAGATCAATAAGTATCGCGTCTTCGTCTGCGTAATAATTACAAACTGTCGCGCTACCTAGGCCGTAATAACGCGTACTTATTCCATCGTTAAATGCTGTTTGCAGATTGTTTATTTAAGATTGAAGCTCTATATAAGTATCGGATTGCTCATGCGCGTATACCTCTCAACTGCCTCTTCTATCTCTCTCTCTCTCTCTCTCTTGCTCGTGTGTACACGCATAAAAGAATGAGAGGAATAAAGATTTCATTATTATTAATTAGGCCTAGCCCCGTTTAAAAGACACACGCGTAAATAAATAAGCTGAAGCAGATTTAGAATCTATTCGAAATATAGAGACCACACCTATTCGAACTGAACGATAGTATTATAGCAATGGATGAATTACGAGGAAAATGTGGAAAAAAAATTCTACAACTTTCATTCGTCCAGTAAACAACATAGCTTAAAACAGTAGCATAGTATTTTTAACGTTTATTACATAGTTTGCGGAAATGGAGTTAACAACTCTGATATCAGTAAAGAAACAACGGTTGCAAACCGTTTGTAATGTGTTTAAAAATTTTGAAAAAGTACTTTACTAAGAAAAATAGAAAAAAATGCGATTCGATAATTTCTGTTTTTTCTGAAACTGTGTATATTTGACCACAGAAGTTCGTTCTTTCATCTAAGATTAACTCTCTCACAGAGCTATAAGGTAAGTCCTTTTCCACCTGAATTCCGATCAATATTTAGCGATCTTTCACCTCAGCTAACTTTTTTCTTTCGTGATTACCACAGAAAAACGAATAACAATAATAACAGTAATAGTAATAAAACAATTTTTCAAATCGAACAGTTTTTGTTACATTTCGTCACATTGATGAATATATATATATATATATATATATAAACTCGGCCATTTTGACCTCGCAAGGGGCTGTGCCCCTTGACCCCTCTTGCTTTCATTTCTGTCTCTTTCTCTTCTATACTTTGTATAAAATGATTAAAATTTACAACGTAATTCTTACTGGCATCAACACACACAAAAAATAACATAACCACAAAAATCCTATTCTAACATTTAACTTCCGTTATATAAAATTAAGACAATTTTTCGTTACATTTTTCGTTACATATTTCATTACATAAAATTGTGACATTTTTTAAATAACAATAACAAAAATCCTACAAAATATAACAAACGTTACATAAAATTGGGACATTTTTCTGGGACATTTTTTGGGACATTTAGCGTTACATAAAATTGGGACATTTAGCGTTACATAAAATTGGGACATTTAGCGTTACATAAAATTGGGACATTTTTTCGAATGGGGGGTAGCCTAAGAATTACGTTGTAATTAATATATATATATATATATATGTATACGTGTGTGTGTGTGTGTGTGTGTGTATTGCATCATAATATTTACTACCCGTACATATTAAGTATGTAATTTCATTTTGATTTTTTCTCACTGCTATTGTGCAGTTGTGATCTTAAAGTCTGTAAAGTTCCCTGCGGTTCGTTAATCGTTAATACATATTTTATGCGCTTTACAGTTAATTTGCTTGCGACTTAATATTTCCACTTTATCATACGTATTCTATTAATTTCCATCTTGCGGTGCTTCATGAATGTATACGCTAGTAAAGCTAAACTAGATCTGCCACTATCTGAGTTAGAGAGTTATAAAAGTATGCAGCTTTGATAGGATTTCTGTTCTAATTTTGCGGCCCTAGTAGTTATGTTATACACAGTTAATGTGCCAAAATGTATAAAGTGAATTTCTTATAATTTGATGATGGTATTTCCTTTCTCTCCCTGTTTGAGGGTCTACTAATCAGTTTAACATAAACAATTTAGACATTTTGATTTTTTATGCTTGTATAGTAATGATAATGATAATGAAAATAAAAATAATAATAATGAAAATAAAAATAATAATAATGAAAATAAAAATAATAATAATAATTGTGGTAATAGTAATACAAAAAAAAAAAAAAATTAGTAGGTTTTTTATTTCCTTCGCACCTATTGCATTCTCTAATGGGTTCGTTGAAAATGAAATTCTTTCAGACATAACACCCGTTGTATATTCTGGTAATTGTTCCGACGTTTTAGTGAATTTCCAGGAATTTTTTGTCGATTCGCAAACACGGTCGCGGACGTACAAAAAAAATAAAAGAAAAAAATACGACTTTTTTCCACTACAGCGCGGAGGTAGATGCTAAAAAAGAAGAGTGCAACAATTAGTAAACTTTTCCTTCCCGGGACGGTTATTTTGATATTCTTTATTCTCGTTTATACTTTGTTTATTTTTTTGCAATGAAATTACACGTAGTGTGAAGGTACCTAAGAGCAAAATATATGATGTTGTTTTTTTCATCCCTACCCTGGGCGCGCCAGCGGCCTTGACTCAAAACAATATGATAAATCAAGAGATAGAACTAAATAGTCAGGGGCAAAATGTTTTGCTCCAATAACTAAATTTGTATTTTTTTTTTTTTTTTGTAATAAAGATTACACACGTTCTTTTACACAAATGGAGGAGTTCGTTTCAAACATGTTTATCATCTGAAAGGGCACTGCTCTCACATGATGTTCTAATTCCGTATTGTGCGTCCTTTATTCTCTCTCTACAGTCAACGTTGATCATCCCAATTGTAGCAAAATTCCCATCTTCTAAACTTCATCATATTAAGATCTAATCCCTTCAGTAGTTATCATTCACTTGATCATTTCTATCTTCTGGTGTCCAGTTACTTCTAATAAACTCCTCTCTAAATGAAGATCACGCACCGATGTTGCAGTTACAGTTACAAACATGCACAGCTCGCAGTTAATATTGCGGCCCTAACGTTAGATAGCGAACTCCTTGTCAGTCGGCACCGCGGACGCTGCTGTTACAGTACTGGCCATTGTGTTGGGTGTAAATTTTATTCATTTCCTTTTGACAGTATACGCTGTTTTCGCAGTCGTCGCCATACTTATTATTCAATTTTCATAATTACGAATCGTAAACTTTACTTTATAGCAGAGGAGAAAGTCATTGAACTTTCGGATAACTTTTCACGGCACGCTAAGAAGCGCTGTGATCTATATTATAGCTGTGGTGCTTGATGACTCTAACTGCTTTTCAAACATATACCGTGTTTCTTCTTCCTTAATTATTTGTAGTCTGATTCCTTCGTGTCCGTTTCTACTAGGGCTCTGTAAGATGTGGCCATGGTATAGGACAACTAACACTCCTTTTTAACCTTCGGCAACGTCATTCCTTCTCTTTTTAGGATATGCATATGTTTGGCATTTATCGACACGTTGATTGTCTTTGTTTCTCAATCCTTAGTATTCTTTGTCAGATTCCATTTCTTGTAACTCCTAATTGCTTCTATTTACATGTGTTAATGGGTAATCATCTATTATTGACAAGCCCAAGGAAAACCCAAACAAGAAATGAAAAAAAAAACATGACAAAAAAAAATTTCAATACCTCAGTTGCACATTTTTAAAGAGGCGGCGAGTTGGTTTTTGTTTTTTTTTTTGAAAATTTTAAAATGGGCTGATAGAAAGTTTTTCCAAAAAAAAAAAAAGAACTTGATTTTTCGAGACAGACTGGCAAAGTCACCTTTTTTTTTTTTTTTTCGTAAAAATAATCTTTTAAAAGGGCGCATAGTAAATAAATCCTACGGGTCAGGGAGAGAAAAAAAGGATACCAAAACGAATATCAGATATAAGAAATATATCTGATATTCGTTTTGGTATTATTATCTAGAAATCGTAAAGAAGCTTTCGAGAATTATTACGAATAGCAAAATGAAAGCGGGAAATAAAAGTTGGTGTGATGTAAAAAATATTTGCCGAATAAAAACCAGCGCAAAATTAGAAATACCGACAAATATACTGGATGGACGGGCAGTGACAGACCATGGTAAAGTCGAACCGATTGCAAATTAACACACATACACGATAATTATTCGTTAAAGACAAATATAAAAGATGAGAAGTCAACACACACAGAAAATAACAAAATAGGAAGAAATATAATTAATATAAATAAAAGACTAAAAGAAAAACCAGGTACGGTATTCCGTTTCATAAACGCAAGTATTTAATAATAATAATAATAATAATAATAATAATAATAATAATAATAATAATAATAATAATAATAATAATAATAATAATAATAATAATAATAATAAAGGTATCCAGCAGCCGTAATTTTCAATAAGCTGTGTTTAAGCATAGAAAAAAAAAAAAGAAAAAAAAAACAAAAAAACATGGTTACTGCGCGGATCAATTTTTCAGTAATGATATCGAAAACTAATAAAACAAAAAAAAAAAAAAAAACTTATAAAGCTACCATAAAATTTTGGTAAAATGTACGGGCCTTACTAATAAAAATCGAAAAATTCTGCGCAAAAAAAAAAATCAAAAAAAGTCAAGAAGATCGGATGAAAGAGGAAATTGGTAGAATTAGAAGTCTGGGATATTTACAACGCAAAAAGAACTTTAATAGGAAATCATGTAAATTAGACATCCAACTCTCATTAGAAATATATTTTTAATGCTTAGATGAAAGAGATGTGTATAATAAAAATATAAACATAATTACAAAAGAAAATTACAAATTAATACTGTGACAGCTGTGTGAATATTGTACAGTTTGCACGAATTTAAAAACACCCGTGTAACCTAGCAATTAATTGTAGCAGATTTTAGTAAAAAGAAAATTGTAAGTTACGATAGAAAAAAAAAAAAAAAAAAAAAAAAAAAGTTTAAACTAAAACTCATTTAAACACCGAATGAAGCAAACATATGGTCACGCTAAACTAAATCTAAAAAAACTAAATCTCTGCAAAAAAAACCCACTCAAGATTAAAGAAAAACAACGGGTAAAATTAGACAAAAACGTCAAATTATAACTATAAGGTAAACAATAAAATTACAAAATTTACAAATATATTCACGAAATCGTTTAATTAAAGTAATAAAAGAAGGGTGTTTTATTGAATGAGTTATATTTTCATACAGTATCGGTTTAATTATATTTTATCCTCAAAGCGGTGTTCAAGTATATTAAGAAAATGAAGTTATATGTTACATATAATAGTGTCGCATATTAATAATAATGGTAAAAAACAGAGAAAAGTAATAATTTTTGCTTTTCTACACATCGATGTGATATATTAGATTACATAAATGTGTGTTACCTTAGCCGTGGTTTATGCAACTGAAAAAGAAACAAGCTAGTGGAAATTCGCGAAAACCCGAATACCAAGTTTTTTTGTGTCCGAATTTCTACGAATTTTCATCTACAACAACAATTGTTCGTACTCGCTGTACTAATTCCGATTGATTGCGTCGGTTTAACAACACATTTTATTTATTTACACACCTCTTGCTTTTAAATTTGGAGTCCTTTATACAGTTAAGAGCTGAAACAAGCGGTTAACTCTATGCGTATTATTATACAATTTCCATCACATGCGGGCAATTTATGCCGGATATCTACTAAAGCGTATTATTAATTAAAATACAAAATTTCGTAAAAAGATCCCCCCCCCCCCTCCCTCCTAATTAAATTAATAGAATATTAATAAATGAATCGATGACTTCTTTACTAATTCGAGCTAATAACACAACTCCCGCTGCATCCTTTACGAGAGAAGTTCTTCTAAGTTCTAAGGGATATTAAAATTTAAAAAAGAAAAAAAGAAACTCGGGCATTTCTTTTTTGCCCCAAAACAACAACTCATCCTTACTAATATTACAAATACGAAAGTAATTCTGTCTGTTCGTGTTACCTTCTCACGCTTAAACCGTTGAACCGATTTAGATGGAATTTGGTATGGAAATAGTTTGACGTCCAAGGAAGGACATGTGATAGATTCTGGAAATCACCCTATAATGGGGTGAAAGTTTGTATGGAAGTATGGCATTACTGAACTTTGAAGCGTGAAAATTGATATGTATGTAAGCTATTGTAGACACCTAAATAGCGATTTTCTTAATTTCAACCCCTAAGGGCGAGTAATGGGGTGCAGAGTTTGTATGGGATATGTTATATTTTTGGGCGTTTTTGTTATTTGAAATTTTAATTTCGGCCATTTTTGTAAAGTCGTCATAGGTGATATATATATTTCACATTTTCGGGCGGATTTTTTTAAAAAGATAAAAATTAAAAGCTAAAAAGATATATTATAAATACGAAAGTTGAGATACATTGGAGATATAGAAACAAAATTGCCTAGCACGGGACCAGCCATGCCCCATGCACGCTACTATAATGAATTTGCGCGAAAAAGATAAAAAGACAAAATTCCCGTGAATTATTAATAAAAAAGAAGTTATATAATTTATTGTAAATCTATAATAATAATAAATTATTATAAATATGAGTAATCTTTCATTTTTACGCATTTTACGACCAAGCTTTATCGATTTTTCATTGTAATATACAGGCCTTCCATTTGATATATGTATATATATATATATATATATTGAATAGTAAATGAATATACACTGGCAGCACAACGTCTGAAAAACGTTGTATACAAAAATGTGTTGAATTAAAATTTTACTACTGTAAATGTAAATAAATAAATACTACCCTAAATGTAAATAAACAAAAATAATTACATAAAAGTAAATAATAAAAAAAATACTTAATAAAAAAAAAAGAATAATAATAAAAAAATAAAAACCTATAGTTATGATTTAATAATAATAAAACCTCTTTCATATTTAGATTTGTTTTCGAAAGAGCCTACTTGAAATTTCTCCGCGGACAAAGTCAAAAGCTAGTTTCTTTATAAATTAAGTACTATATTTAACGATAAATTAAGTAATTTTTTCCGCGCTTCCTTTAGAATCTGTATTATTCTTACTTTTATGTAAAGTCACACATTTCGCATAATGTGCACAAACGAGGTCTAATTTTTTGTCAAAAGCCACTTAAAACATAATTCGATAGCATTCCGAATTTATACGAATTCGGCACATGCGAGCAAATGGTCTGCCGCTTTTCCGTATATATATATATATATATATATATATATTTTTCCGTATTCCGAAATACTATATATTCCTGTGGTGCCGCGGCTGCTTTCGCCACCTACACTCTGAAAACCGTTTAGTTGCGCCTATTTTCTTTTGTTCAGCCGCAGACCGAATGGAGTTTGTTGTTCGTGTACCGAGCCAGGACGTGTACGGCAGATAGCTGGTCACACTATTTCACAACAACAAGAGCCGTCGGATGACCTCGGCAGATATATTATTAACGTATGTATTTTACCTTTAGATAAGCGGACAGTTTTATTAGCTCGCTCGAGGAGTAGTTTTTTTAATTTTACCTTTAGCACACACGTTCAGCCGGCGACATTTACGTCTTATCCGTAAAGCCTCGCGCCACTCTGCTCACTCATCCTAATGCTGCGCACTACTCGTTAATCAATCAATTTTTCCTAGCGGGCACCGTGTTTTTCGCTTTTTACGCGTTTAACTATCATTTTTTTAAATTTCTCTCTGACTTCTCTGCGCCATATTTTCCTCTGTCTCAGTCCACCTGATAACGAGACACCGCTGAAACGCGTTGCCACACCACAAACACTAGCTCGCTACGTACGTGCACAGGAGGCTTTCTCCTTCGGAATTCCTCGATGGCCGCGATAAAAAGCGCTAGAACGGCTGTGCAATTTAATTTTTTAAGCATGTAGATAAAATCCCCCGCGATGCACATTCTCCGTTCGAGATATTGAATGCACTAGTGTAGGCTATTTCCACACGGCGACTGTTCGTCAAAACGGGCCATAGTTAATAATATCGAATTTCCAAATATCCGATAGGGTCCGACGGAAGACCTCCTCCTTGCCCTTCTTATTTTTGTAGCAACTTCTCTATTCCATCTCGTGTGTTTCCTTTTTTTTCGACCTTTACTCAGAACTAAATTAGAAATATGAATATCACTTTTGATGCGCTCAGATATTCTTACTAGGAAGGAACAAATAATATGGGGATGTATGTGGAGAGAAGATAACGGACACCATATAGGAATATAGGCAATTCGCAACAAATTGGAATAGAAAGCACAACAAAGAGCACTCAAAGGAAACGCATGATCTTCTTTGGGTTTTGTTCCATCTTTTTAATTCCCCTTCGCAATGTCACTGTTGCAATACATCTCACACTTTTTTTTCCCGATCACGATATTACATAGTGCGCATGTACAAGAGAGCTGTGTGTAGCTGCTGCTGTGGACGTTCTTAGTCACGTCATCATCCGCCTTCTCGCAATCCGCCGGAAATATAAAAAGTACACAAGCTACGTGTTGTTTTCAAGTGGTTAATCAAAAATATCCACCAAATTCAGGAAAAAATAACTGAATATGCGCTTTTATTTTATATATCGGTGTAAATTGAAAATTTATTAATAAAACTCGATATTTTCATAAAACTCAGAGGTAATAATCATCGTCCTAAAACTGGGAAACGCCGGTAATATTAATCGGACTTCTTTTCGAAGATGTGATATTTTTTTATCTCTGTTAGTCGTTGGAAAAAAAACAAGTACACCGAGAATACATTTTAGAAACAACGGCTGCTAAAATGCCGAAAGTCCGCTTCGGTACGACGAACAAAACTATTTATCACTAGGCCGATGATTTGTGAAGCGAGAGAGATCTATTAAGATATGCGCGCTGCTCGAGGCGATAATTTTTCGCTTGGCTGCGACTGTTTGAATAGAAGGGTATATAATACCCGGCGCTGAAACCTGTAGATTTTAGTCATTTAGAGCCGCTGATCGACGACGACGCACGCTTTGCCAACTGATTACACACACATCTAGTCTGTAACCATGGCAACAAAGCCGAACGTAATCGACCGCGTTATCACAGCATCATCAAGTAGGTGTTTTGTGAAAATATGGTAAACATTGAGAGTTTGTCCGCGTTTTGAAGTAATGTCAACACCTTTCCATGTGGCTGGGGGGGGGCATCCTCCTTACAGGGCCGATATAGCACACCGTGCGATTCTCTCTTTCCGATACTGGAAATGGAAAAGAATCGCGAGAAACACCACAGAGATTCGACTCGGAGTGAACTATGTATGTATGTGCGAAAGTTTATGTCGGGAAAAGCGAATATGAACAATGAAATAATGAAAGAATCTGACATGATTTCGATAAAAGCGATTACGCATAACTTTTTGTACAATCGAATTATTATTATTATTATTATTATTATTATTATTATTATTATTATCATTATTATTATTATCATTATTCGTAAAGTCTACATTTTGAACCTTTAAAAAAAAAAAAATGCGCCGAGCATCTTAAGTGCCTCATAATATCGTCCTACAGCGTCAACAGAGAAACAAACTGTAATAACTCCATGTCGAAACGAACTCTCGGCATTTTTACCTATTAGTAATAAGCCCCAATTGTGCATATACAATTTTCCAAAAAAATATATACGACAAAATAAGCTGAATTATACTATACGATCATAAGGTAGCAGAATAGAAAGGTAGCTGTGCGAGTGAGAATGAAAAGTAAAGAGGAAAGAATCTGTAATTGGAGAGAAGGAAGAAAGTCGTCAGTCTCAAAAAGAAGCCGTGAATATGTCGGACTAATTTATTATATTTATTTTTTTATACGGTTCATTTTTTAATATTTTTAAAATCGATAAGATTAGTAATAGTCGTAATAACAGTATTAGTGAAAAACCGCAGAGTTAACGGTTGGGGTAGTACAGTATATTGTTATATAATTCATGTTATTATTGGTGATAGTCATATGAGTACAAAGTTTTTTAACCAAAGGAGAAACTCTAAGAAGAGAATCCATTTTTTTTGTCAGATTTAAAAAACTATCTTCGAATCGAAGACAAGTAGGAAATTGTAAGGCTCACTAATAATTAAGGAGACATCAAGAAGGAAGAAAACAAACTCGATTTTTTAGTGCAAAATAAGGAAACAATAAAAGCAACTCCGAAGAGTGAAAGAAGCATAAGAATTGAAAGATATATATATGCAGGAAGAGAGAGACTAACCTAAGAGATGATATAAATAGTTTAGCGAAGAGATATCGTTGAAAGAAAATACACGATCGCTTGCCGTGTCAGAATTTGACGAAGAGGAGAGAAAAAGGAAAAAGCGATGATGAAGAAATCACTGGCTAAAGCGAAGACAACGAGAGTGAGGAATGAAAATACGATCGAGATGAGAATATAATCATGATGATTAGGAAAGAGGCTGAATGCAGAGAGCAGTATATTGATATCGATAAAATTTAAACTGGCCGTGATTAGAAAGAAAATTAATTTTCGGAAATTTGATATGAAATCGACACACGGAGAGCACAGGACAAATCAGCTTGCTCACTGCGCCCTCAAATGACCCGAAAAGGTAAAAATTAATACGGATAGAACGATATACCGATAGACTATATTTATTAACGATCGAATGAAATAACTGGATCTAGCGAGCCAAGTGATGACCCGGCAAGCGCGCTTTTAACAGTGAAAACAATAACAAAATCATTAAGAACAATATGAAGGATAGGTTGCGGAATAGTCGTCAAGGATTCACAGATGGACGGGAAGGTAATTTAATGGATTATTGTCGAGAGAGACATTTTAACAATCTTAAACCGAGAAGATGTTTTTCTGGATGGCCTGACGATGATCGACTGGGGCTCCAACGTTACTAAATACACATAATAGCTAGGATTCCAAGTCAACGTGAAAGGCAGCCTCGCGGAAAAAATGAAACGGGGAAAGAATATATAACAGTACCAGCTTCACTAGCGATATCAGTAATAAGAAATTATTCGTAATAACACCCCATCATCCGCAAACATTGAAGGGTAAATCCGATTTCAGACATGACAGGGCCACCGGTAGAGAAACAATTTAACAATCTCGAGGAATTTTGATCGAGAATTCGCTTAATAAATATATATATCTTATTTAAGACGCTAATGTTTGACCAAGTTTTTTTTTCACAGCAACTGGATCAAAACCGATTTAGCTTCTCAAAAATGTTAAATTTTGACACGATTTTCTCTTTCGAAACTTGTTTAATCTTTCCGAAAATCCCCGTTGTTCTCAACTCGTCCGAATGCTGTGTTTTATCCTATAGCTTGGAACCTAAATCTCAAACAAGCCTTTGAAGCCTCTAAGTCAGTTCTGCGCGACAAATTAGACGCTGCATACAGAAATCTTCGCGAACTTTGTTAATAATATTAATAATAAGCTTTTTAACGAAAGTTGCAAAAAAAAGAAAAAAATCTTTAGCGAGCGCCATTTCTTCGGCTAACGTGCGTTCAATTGCACGCCGTAAAGTTGCGACATTTTACACTTTAAGGATGCGTGGAAATATTATAGGTGAAATATTTCCAATTTTTAGACAAAGAACGATAGAACAAAAGGAAAACAGCCATCTGACAACACCAACATATATCTTTATCGTGTAATCGCCCCCTTATGATGAGACTAAAACACCTTTTAAACGTAGCTATCCTAATCTCCTAGCATCAGCCCGAATCTCGTGCTTGATTTTCTGTCGGTACACGGTGGCGCCGGGAAAAATACAGGCAAAAGAGCTGAGCAGAAGAAGCAGAGAGAGAGGTCGTGCTCGCAAACAGATCATGTATATTTGTTTGCTTTTTTTCTTTTTCAATTACAAGCAAAATGACGATACATTCAAGTGTGCGAAGTGCCCAAAAGCGCTTCCGTCACCATTTTCATCAATAAGAAGAGCAATTCGTCGTGTACGGAATGTGCGCTGGACGGCGCTACCGAGACAGAGAGAAGTTTCTCATTCGACGAACGGATACATTAATCATCTGTATGCTAAATGTAGCATTATCACGGCACGGAGGACATACCCAGATATCTTCGCCCAATCTGTGTGGACACTGTGCTGTTGAACAGGCTGGAAGCAAAGATACTGTCAGTCATAGTATCTTTTCTCATCTTCGCTGCTTAGTCAACGTGACGATCGCTCATTCCACGTTTTGGACGTGCCTCGAATAATTCCGGTTAGTTACTTTTTCTCTCATACGGCACACACCATTCAGCGCAGTCGATGGACGGGTCTGACTTTTATCTCTGCACTGCGGAACACAGTTGCTCTGTTTGTTTTCATTCTTCTCTCTTTCCAGTTCACAATTATTATGCACACATACGCATGGTAATGACGGTCCGACCTACACACATAGGCACATTCTGTCAGAGTGCACGACAAATTCTTTGTTTCATCTCGACGACGACGTAGACGACGTAGACGACGGCGACGAAGACAACAGGCACGCGCAGGTGCTGATGGCGACCAATTCGGATTTTTCGCCAAATACCGTTCGACTGAATGGCACTCCGATTTCGGATTTTGACCGGAGGCCGTGACTCGCGTCGTTCGAACGATAATCGGACGCGCATCTCATCTATCCGCAATGCGGCCGACCCCACAGTTCGCGCGCCATTCTTTCAACTCTAATGTCGCACAGCAGCAAGCAACACAGTGCCGCGTGAATCTGCTGTCCATCTGCCGCTTCCTTCTTGCACTTTGCCATGCGATAAATTAGTGTCCGGGCACAGCCTTCCGGCGGTTATCTCCTTTTTCCCGTTAATTACTTCGCACGCTAGAAATCATCTTCTCTCCTCGGACCGCCGCTACCCGATGTTTTCGACTCTGCTACAGTCTGCTCTTTGTCACTCGGACACTTTACTACTCGCGTTCTTCGCCGTTATTTCTGAACAGTTCACCGCGCGACCATAGTTCACCGACTAGAGTAAGGGTCTCTTTCCGATTTCGGCTATCGTTTCGCCGTTGTCTCGGAGATGAACAGCTACTATCGAGTGGAAAAATCGCAGTTAGAAAAAAGAGACCGAAAGTGGCATGCTAAAATTCAGAACTCGAGCGGAGACCCTACATTAGATTTATTCCATTGATCAATTTCCTCCGAAAGAGTTAAAAACACGTCTAGCAGAAGTTCCACGATACTAATATTATTTAGTGTGTAAAAAAGTAGACTGAATTTAGAAACAACTTAGTTATTGATCACTTACGTGAATAACAAGTATTATTATAAAACAAATAATTATCCAACCACGATATTTTATCGTTTCCGACAAACTTACTATACGAATTATGATAATTTACATTAAATACGTTGTTTTTCGAATAAGTCGCGACTCGTGGTGTTGTTCACTCATCGCGTTCGATTACTATGACAATAATTTTCATTTTATACCAGAATCTTCCATTCCATTCAAGGAAGAAAAGGTATTATTCTTACCAGACTCGCATCGATCCCCCTCTTTGTAGAACGCGGCTTTCCATTCCCCACTTACTAACATCTTGTCATTCTCTTATACGACACTTAGAGCCCAACATGCCCCCTTCCTTACCACAACTCCTAGCTGATTCTTCCTGTCATATTCGCAGTGCGTTTTCCAATTCCTTCATTCCGTTAACCTCTTTTAAGTTCAATTTAGTATCTCTTCCGTTCTCCGGGCGCGTATGGCCTGTTTGAGTAGCCGGCACCTGTACCTTCCAATGTAATAATGATAATACTAATAATAATAATAATAATAATTCATTTACGAAAAAAAAAGGAATTAATTCCTTTCGAAAAGAAAAAACAAGCAAAAAACAGGAAATGAACCCTCTAATAAAACAGTAAAGGAATTTGTTCTAGCTCATGTCCCGTGTGCTATCATCGTGACTGATGTTATCATTTTCAAAATCACTCAGTAATGTAAACATCGTCGCAGTTAGATTCGTAAAAACAAAAACATCTACATATTTTTAGCAATGATTAGAAATCGCTCACATTCGCGGTCCCTTTTATTTTAATATTTTAAGACTTCCTATAATACATTGTCCCAATATTCTACTGGCAAAAAGACGTCGATTAAAACGAATCATTCCCATACCTTCCATAGAACGATTTAGCAAAATTTGTGGCTAATTTTTGTCTGGCCGTGTTAAAAATTCACCGTTTATTTTCGAGCTAAGCTTTCTTCCGTGACAAAAATAACATTGATTAAGAGAGTCGCGTTTGAAAACTTATTGAATACATGCGTTCTGCGATACTTATCGATATCCTGGCACGGTACTATCACTGGCCGGGATGCTTACCGACCTAAACAATCAAAAGTTACGCACGAACAAACCTAGAAGGCAGTTTTAAATGATTTTAAATGATTATCAATACAGCAGCAAAAAAAGCGGATAAATGGAAATAGTTAAAACTAGAAAACTTGACGCTCCCCTTGTTGCACAACTCCTATATATTTCGTTTCTCATTTCAACGTCTATAGTAATAATAATAAAAGTAGTAATAGTAATAATAATAGTAATAGTAATAATAATAATAATAATAATAATAATAATAATAATAATAATAATAATAATAATAATAATATCCTCCGCCGCAAACTAATATTAAAAACTAAGAGAAAAGCTGATAAGAAATGACAAAATGTCGTTTAGAAGAAAGTATTTAGCTTTTTACTGACGCAGTGTGCTCTTTGTGTTGTTATTTGGCTGCGAGCAGCTCCTTCAAATAGAGAACAATTACGATTTTTATATTATCCGCGAATATCTTGTGGCAGCGCGCAGCCATAATCGGTAAAATCACGCGACTTTGTCCTTACATCTAATTAGTTTGTCGTATTGCAATTCTTGTACCGCGAGCGACGACGCTTAGTCAAGGTTATTTTTTAAAATTCTTCGAGACTATATCATCGGCGCACACCTTACGATCACCGATAATTAACCGAACTTCATTCCAATTCTTTCTCCTTTTTAACTCTTCTGACAAGAACATTTTTTTCTGTTCATTATTTAAATTTAGAATTTCGGGAAAGAAAAGAAAGAAAAAAAGATCACGAAAAACTGTATAAAAATCTTCTTAATAGTAATAAAAACCCGCGAGAAAATTTTTAAGCATTCGAGAAGATCAATTATTAAAGTTCGCGTTGGAAAGCGGATTTTACCGAATGCCGAGAGTGAATTGTATAAATTTATATCGCTATATTGTAATAATTTTTCCGAAAAAACCGCATAGAATACAGACAAAAAATTAGTTTTTCTACCGATTATATTTATACACTGTCTCTAGACCTGTTTAGAATGTAAATCCCGATTGAGACTGTCTTGATGACTACTGGAATATTTATTAATTATCGCGCAATCGTTAAACATTACAAAAAAGCTGCACACAGAAGAGATTTCGCTACGAATTAGAAAGGTTATAATTAGTTTAATGTTTAAATTTTTAAGGCGATTATGTTGGTTTTTTTCTGTATCTCTCTTTTTTTTTTGTTTTCTACCTCCATCTAAATACTGAAATTTTTTTTGAAATCTGCTCGATAGGATAATAGAATTTGGACTGCAACTTGCAAAATTTTCCCCCTTCGCAAAAATATTAAACATTTATTTTTTCACAATCTCCTTTACCCCTTGTTAATGCACACCGATAATGTAGGTTTTATTTATTTATTTATTTATTTATTTATTTATTTTTTTGATTATACGTGATAAAGTTTAATATTTTTTTTTTTTTTTTTTTTAAAAAACATTTCTATTTCATGCCATTAAAAATATTTCACAAAAGCTGGTTTTCATTTAAAAATAACAAGCGTAAATTGCATCGGGAAAATTTACTAAACAACTTCCGGTTAAATTTTATTATAATAGCCAGCGATTGACTTAGGGGATCGACTTTTAGAACTGATACGGAGTAGGAGGGTGATGTGAAAGAAGCGAAAGAATCAAAACAACGGTTAATTAAGAAAATTTTTCCGAATTCCATATATATATCAATTCTCTTTTTTGGGTATTTCTTTTTCTAAGACCGCCTTAAACTCCGGTTAATATTGTGAGAAAGTTTAAAAATTTGTTAGATACGTCAAAATGTCTAGTTTATATATTTTTTCTTTTTTCTTTTTAATGCCAGTAATTCGAGAAATTTTTAATTTTTTTAAGAAGGACGGAAATATGATTTCAATATTATATTAATTAAAAAACACGCGGAACTCATTCATTCCCGAAACGATATTTAGTTAAATCCGCTTCAGGTTACCAAATCGCATTACGCAATTGATAATGTACAAAACAAGAGAGCTGGTGGCCAATCGATTTGTTCCTTATATTATACAGAACTGATAATGCGGAAATACCAATCAAATGCTTCCCTAACAGAACTATTATATGTCATTTTTCAGGACATTTGTTCTAATGATGGATAGTCTAAGAATTACGTTGTAATTAATATATATATATATATATATATATATATATATATATATATATATATATAACTCGGCCATTTTGACCTTGCAAGTGGATGTGCTACTTGACCCCCTTTGCTTACATTTTATGGTCTGCTTCTCTTCTATACGTTGTATAAAATGATCAAAATTTACAACGTAATTCTAAATCGGTAACATAATCACAAAAATCGTATAAAATATAACAAACGTTACATAAAATTGGGAAACTTTTTCTAATGGGGGGTTCCCTAAGAGTTACGTTGTAATTAATATTTAAAAAGACAGCGAAAAGAAATACAAAGGGGATAAAAAAAAAAAAAAACAGTTCTTACGGTTTTTGGCAGATGTTTGAAATGAAAAGAAAAGAAGGGTACTAGTTGACAGGAATTAGAATATAGATAAAAAAATATTTTTCGCCGTCGTCGAGCTTAACTATCAGAGGGGAGGTATATATAAAAATTTATTAGAATACTAGTTTTTAAGAATAATTCCAAAAAAAAAAAAAATATACTAACGTAAGTATCATATTCCTTTTCATTCTTTCGCTTAACGAGTAGTTTCATTTTAAAATATGACGATATATTAATTTAATGATTAATAATAATTCAGTGATAATAATTCGCTGAATGTCTTTTAAACGTCATCATTTCTTCAAAACTCTTTCAAAAGTTTTCGAACCGCGATGTGTTTAGTCGAAATGTACAATAGGGATAAACTGTGTCTCCTCGCAGAAATGACATCCTTCAAACACAATTACAATTGTACATTCAAAAAATAAGAAATCAACAGAAAAAAAAAAGTAAATTAAAAAATAAAATAAAAATTGAAGAATACAACAACTGAAATTATAGGAAAAAAGAAAGAGGGTGAGAAGTTTTGGAGAAATTAACGAGAAATTAACGAGAAATTAACGAGAAATTAACGAAAAAAGGGAAAACGGAAGGGATGAAAATGAAATAAAACACGTAACATGTAGTAAAAATAACGTTGTGAATATTTCTGTTTCACAATTTCTAAAGCGAAACGGAAAGGGAATTGTACGAAGCGCGCATGCGATTATCTGTAAAATAAAATAAAAAGTTTCACAACAGAATCGGATGAAGTAGTGGAACAACCGTGTGTATCGGGAAGGGAAAATAAATAATTTATTATTATTATAAATAATTTCTAAAAGAAATATGGAATAATATGGAGTATCTATTTTCTTCTGATATCGCGTGTTTGATAACAACGGTGATTAATGTAGCAAACATCTGTATACATAATATATATATCTATACGACACAGAGATATATATAAATATAGGAAGTACAACTGATCCGAGCCAAACTGACGCAGTGTATAATATATAACACACTATATTATTCTCCGCAGAGAGATTGTAATATGGATTATATTCCTATGTATATGCATATATATATATATATATGTGTGTGTGTATATGTATATGTATATGTATATGAATATATATATATATATATATATATATATATATATATTAATATATACACATTTAAAGTTGTTAAACTCATCTGTGCCCTACATTTTCACACATTAGTTATCTCTAGTCATATTTTGTCAACTATATCTCCTGACGACAAACAGCGTATCACGTTAACATATACAAATATATCTATTTGTATATCTGTTACTGGGTTAAACACTATCGCTAATCCACCGATATAATAATAGGTATCTGTTTGGACAGACAGTATTATTTCGAGTGCTTTTACGAGTCGTGCATACACCGCCGAAACTACAACTGGAGTTTTGTGCGAGGATGCATATTTAATGATAGCGCTAGCAACAATAATAACCAAAAACAACCGGTTTTAAATGAAATTTTTTTAATTTAAAAAAAGAAAAATACCTGCTCCTAGGAAATCTTTCAAATATCAAGTGTTGCAAAAAGAATGCTACCTAGGCCATTTTATCTAAATATTTCTAATGATGTATTTTAAAGAAACCGATTATGAACTTTTTTTTTTTTTTTTCTTTTTCCACTGTACCGGCTTAAGAGGCCATAAACAGCGCCAGTGACTTCCGCTTTAACCGACCAAATAAATCAGGCCAATCCCTCCAACGAGAGAATTAGGTCCGAGATACCAATTCTTCGCAATAAAAGATATATACGGAAAATTGAAAATTGTCAAAAACAATGCAAAAAGCGCGTAGTATATAATAAACACGCGCGGGCACTACGAAATAATGTACACAAGTTTGTTTCCATTGTTTAATTTCCAAAATGATTAATATAAAATCTGAAAAAATGAAAAAAAAAAACAACGATAAACCCTTCAAAATTTTACGTTTAATTAAAAAACCTCGATGAACTTATATAAAAAAAAAAAAAAAGCTAAACCGCCAAAATTCGCAAAATAATTTTCTCGAAATAAATTCTTAACGCAAACTACAATATCCTAAATATTCTATTATGCATTCCGTTAAGTGTACGGACATATTTTTATAATTCGTTCACTTATTAATCATCCTCCACACAAATTGTTTTCCTTCTCTAAAAAGAGCGTTAAAAAAATCGTATTTGAAATTTAATATAAGGAATTTCTAATATTTTACCCATAGTGTATAGAGATGTTAAATTGTGAGAAAATTCGAGAAATAAGTAAAAATTACAAATCGTTATTGTGAATAATACAGTGTGTGTATTGTTGTCCGATTATCGATAAGGGAAAACAGAATATTTTTAAAATGTACAAATAATTCTGAATTAATTAACCGATGCTGGTGGATTAAAAAATTATTCCGAGTTATTATAGCGTTTCTGCGATACCGTCTCTTCCCGATTTAGAAAATTCATGTTCTGACGCGTGGTAATATTTTTTTCGGGTTTCGCTAGGATCGTACTAATCCAAATCCGCCTTCTTGTGCAAGATTGTCCCCCTATCCCGTTTAATTATATCTCTCGTAATAAGGTCGAAATTTACTTTAATCTCACGAGATTTTGCTTCGCAGATACATTAATTGAGAATTATTTGCACATTTTAAAAGTGTCCATACTACACAACGTCGATGAACGTGCGACAACTATACTAAAATTCTAAACGTATTTCGATAAAAATATTTAAAGCACATATCGATGAATAAACAATCTCATAGCTATGACCGATTCATCCGATAATATTCTTTCCATATTCGAATCCTGTGTGATTGGGCATCAAGCGGTTACTCTTTTTCTTCTTGTTTTTTAATTAAAAGTTTTTAATATTATCATTGTATAATAATGATAATAATATTCCGTACGAAACAATGTATAATAGTAATAATCTCTCCTTTCTCGAGGACGAGTATGGGGACCACTACCACACCCTCAATAATCTCATCCCTGTTTATGACGTATGTGAGGGGAGGCAAGCTCGATGCGATGTGTGGTTTAGAAATCACAGAGTTAACGCGTACGTTTCTTTTTTTGATGCGTTTCTACCTGGGCAATAGTATATGGAGAAATTCGAATCATTCTATATGTTAAATCGTCCATTGCCGGGCATTAAGGTCTGCGATTCGTCATTTCTGAAGAAACAAAAGCAGTGTGGCGTAGGTGGGGTCAGAGCAAGTCGGAGCATCTTCCCCCGGGGCTCAGCATCTAGGGTAAGGACGCTGAAATTGCTGAACAATAACATTATAGGATAAAACTTCCCCCCTCCCCATTATTGTTGTAATTATTTTATTCTACCTTTTAGAGAATGTAGTGAAACCTTGAAAATATAAGCATAAAAAGTTCTTATCAAATTAAAATATTTGAAAATGTAAAACTATTTAAAATAAAAAAATATCCTTAAAATTTAATATTTAATACATTTTCGAAATTTGTCTTTCCCATCGCCATTTTGACAAACAAGAAAGGTGCAAAATATGTTCAGTTGCCGCCCCGCAGGCTTAAAAAATCCCTAAGCCTCTACGTGAAAACATCGAGTTAAAATCTGTAATTATCGAATACTGTTTTCTCTCATTACAAATGGCACACTGATGTGTGTTATCTTTGAAAAATGACGTACTCTAAATTGTCGACTTTGAAAACTATGCAATATGTAATTTCAAAGAGATATAATATCAGTGCGCTCTATTTATATTAAACAGATGTAGTAGTAGCGGTAGAAATATTGAAAAATATTCGATAATCTCTACACAACATTTTAGATTTCGTTGCAAGCATCTATTTAACGAATTGAATTGATTCCTCTAGTTAACGAAATTATTTATTCTGTATATAATAATTATTGTAAAAATTTGTATCGTTTTATCGATTAATAAAAGTATTTTAAAATGTGGATATTACAACTAACAACCTTAACGTACGCATCCTCTATTAAATTATTGTACGGTAATTCGATTAAACTAAGCAAATACATAAAAATTTTCCGAATAGGACGAAGCAAAAGACAAACAAAATTCTAAACCTCTAAACCTTCCAATTTAAATCGGAAAATGTTTTATACCATTATTGATGGTGAAGATTATAAGTAAAAATGTGCCGCGTTCAGATAGAAAAAAATAAATAAAATCACCTACTCTACTCCTGGTTTAGATTTTCAATCATTTTTCTTCCAAAAATGTGTACCAGCCATTACACTTCTTTTTTTTTTTGTTTTATTATATTCGCCAACATTAGCCCAGTACAAGAGAGCAATCTGTCTATATTCTTAACTTACCGAATCGGGGTTCGAAAATCAAGTCCTCTCCTACAATGTTTCAATAAGCAGCCTCTCCGATAGCTAGCTGAGATCTCATTGTTTTAAATGCTTGCTTCATTTTGTCAAACAACAACAACAACAACAACAATAGGGATTTGTGTCATTTTGTAAACTGATTTCAACACCTTTTTTTTTTTCCAGAGTATAAAAAATTCGAAGAAGTCACTCTTTGATCTACTCCCTAATACGTGTTTGAGGGTACACGTTGGCCTATTTATTTACAGCGTGCATTTTTACCTAACGCTATTAAAAAAAAAAAAAAAAACCGATTCTTATATATTTACGTACGTATTTACATATACACATAATATATGTATAATTATTATTAGCTGATCAATATTAGCCTCTTTTTGATATACACATGCCTAACATACATATATGTGTGTTTGTTGATATGTTTGATTAAACTAGCGATTTTAATTATATTCGCGCAAATCGAAGATTTTTAGAATCTGAAAATGGGAATTAGTCAAATAGTGCATTTAGAAAACAGCAAAGTAATACGATTATTTAAACCACAGTGTGTGAAAATGTTTCACAGAAATATTTAGCGTGGTAAATAACGAACTGAAAGCAGATAAAAGTGTATACGTGTGTCTTTATCCCATGATGGAAAATATATATTCCTTTACGGTGTTTATTTAACAATTTTAAGTATAGTATGACTAGATTTTATGCTGCTGGTCGATGTAGAGTTGTGATAATTTTAATAATATTCCCAGCTCCGTTCGATTTTGTTTCGTGTGAAACGCGGAACTTCAATATAAAAAAATGAACAATAACACGGTCTATACAAATGTGTGTGTGTGTGTGTGTGTGTAGCTTTCATATTCGGCATTTTTAATATTTCTATTTTGAAACTGATTAATACGTGTCCATCTGACAAAGCAGACGCAGCGGCTTAATTATTTATCTGATCTTTGTCAGACGATAACATACTGTATAGTTTTGTAAAATTTGTATGCGATAAAAGGTTCGTGAAAAATATTTTTAAAAAAGTGAATGATAACAATTTTATTTCGGTCTAGGTATTTATTTATAAAAAAATACCAAACAATGTTTCTTAACGAAAGACGAGAGAAACAGTTTTTCCAGCGACGCTGTAAAATGTTTTAGTTTTTAATTAACATGCTGTTTGAATTATGTATGCTTAAATGTTGATTATGATTAGCTAGCGAGATAAAATGTCAAAAAATTTTAGTGTGGTTGTGCAAAACATTGTTATTTCACGAGCGACGAAGGTATAATGTCGTTTGTTGAATCACCATTATTTACGATTAATTCAGCAAACATCTAGTGTAAAAGATGAGAGCAGGTAACTTTACACGTAGCAGGATTTCCACCTCTTCCCAAATAGATTCCCCCCAATTGTTTGTATTTCCTCCTCAACGCCGTGGAAGAGTCGTGAACTATTTGAACAGGACATTATATCTTGCACACACGTTAGACAGTATTACACGTACTATTATGATCCAGTCTCCGTAGTCGAGCTAGCGTGTGAGTTGATTGACTGTAAATCGCGAAGCAGCGAAATTATTAAGTTTTCATTTCTCCTAATTGTCGAAGAGTTAGTAATATTTTGTGGGTATTTTATATTTCTAAAATTTCGAAGTATTCGTTGCAATGGAGTAATGTGAAAAATAAAGGAAATTGAATTTGCATAATACTTATGTGTGTATATGTGTGTTTTAAAAAAGTACTGAAATATTTTTTAAAAAAAATTTTCTTTTATTTTTTTGAGAAGGGGGAAAGCCGACCGAGGGCAACGACCCAGCAAATAAAGAATAAAAAATTAGTGAAATGAAAAGAAAACAAAAACGCCGACACAAATTACTGTATGAGATTCAGCTTGAATTAGGAAGAAGAACATTTAAAGCATTTAGAATGTGTAAATGAGAAAACCACGACATCTGCTCCAACGTCATCATAAGAATCATCAATAAAAATGATAGCGGATGAATGAATTTTTTATTAAATTCACTTAAGAAGTGACAGAAGGTGTAGATTTAGGGTCCTCCAATGGGAGTAAAAACGAATGCCCGGCGTATGTAAAGAAATTGAAAAGCAGAAAATGAAGGAAAACGGTTTATTACGGCAAAAATCAGTAAAATGGAATAATCATTCCTAGAAAGAAAAAAAAAGAAAAAACGATTAATAGTTACACAACTAAATAAACGAAGAGAAGTGAATTATCCACCGATAAACACGAGAAAGAGTGAAGAAATCTAAACTGCAAATTAGTTAAATGGATAGGTAAGTGGGGAAATTAATTTAAAGAAAGTATTAGAAACGATCGTCAAGAAAGGATCTGCAGATGTGTAAGTGAAACATTAAAAGTAGTTTATTATGCGCTAGTAGAGTGGAGGATCAGATATTTCAAGCATGGGGAATGGCGAGAAAAGCATATACTTGGGGAAAATAAATAAACTGCAAATTAAATGCTTGAAATTAATAGGAAATCCTTAAGGGGAGAAACCGATGGTGACATAATTAGAAAAGATGACGGAATGAGCATAAAAGAAATGTACACTTATTAGCAAAGATATGATTAGCAGAAAAGAAAATTGAATTGGAGGAAATAATAAACACAGAATTTGAGTTGTGAGGGAAAAATTTGCGAACTAATTATCGTTAGCAAGAACAAAGATTAGCAAACGGACAAATATATTATAACTCAGATGTTGAATGAAATACCCAAAGAAATAATAGAGAAAAAGAAAAAATAGGGAAAAGAAAAAATAGGGAAAAGAAAAAGGAAAATAAAGGAATGGCTTCAGGAAGAAAATATAAAAAAAATAATAAACATAAAATAAAATAACAAGGCACAACAAAAAAAAACGGAAGAAAAAAAAACAAAAAAAACATCAAATATAAAAGACAGAAATAGATTATTAAGTGTATTGATAAGTAAAAAGATAGATTAAGACTAGTAAATATTACACGATTATGTATATGTATAAGTTAATTAAAGATGGTAAAGTGTTTAATAGGATAATTCGTCGACAGGCGTTTTAACTTGACGAAAGTTTTGTATGTAAAAAATAATAAATACATATTTTTCAAAAAAAAAAAAAGAAAAAAGATGTATGTTGGATTCTGAGAAGAACTTCAGAACTCTAAAAAAAAAGGAGAATCTGTTTAGGAACATTAAGCTATAGAAACAATGGTCAAGTTTGGAACGGATAACTCATTTGTGAAGAATAAAAAGCACATTAGGATCGTCAGCGCATTTGTATGGGGAAAAAGCTTTTAATAGATTAGTTCTATTAGAACAGGGGGAGTTTAAATAAAAAAAAAAAAAAAAAAAAGACACCTATCGACAGATCGATATATTGGTCGACTACTATATGCCGTCTGCAATCCGGGGATAACTGCATAACCGATTAAAAACCAAAGTACAATGTCAGAACCGTTCAACCGAGCGAAGACAAGCAGTTTTTAATAAGCGCTAAGAGCCACTACTGCAACCGTTATTACTATATATATATATTTCACCGCTTTAATCTTTTATATTAATCTGGTCTGCCTCCGAACGATACTGAACTTACGGCACCCATACACGTACCGCAAAAACCACCTTTGTGCAGTACACTCGTACAATATCTATCTACATTCAACATCGACCTGCGTCAGCTGCTTATCACAGCAGACAACATGGCCGATAGATGATGCACCTTTGACTTTTTCGCTTAAAACTGATCATCCCCGCTTTAGTACTGTTTTTAAAAACCGGAAATCTCAAATAGAAGAATCCCGCAAATACACCTCGAGGATTATTTTCATTAATTTTAAACAGCTCTCTTCTTCATTTATATTTATCAGCGGTAGAGATGTTGGCCGGTTATATTGGTTCATCTTTTCTCTCTCGAATAAATCTACAGCTGATGTTTCGGGTAATTTGTAAATACTTTGATTTTTTCTTTAAAGAAAATTTAAAAAGTGTACATCTATACGAAAAGAAACGTCATTGTGCAGAAATAGAATAATTTCCGATTTTTATTATAAATAATAATTATCATCATTAGAGTTATTTCCTTGTTAGTCAGAGGCTGGTTCGACTTTTTAACCGAATGTTATTATTTTTTTTCCCCTTAATTACATATATTAAAAACAAAAAATGTTACTTCAACTATCCTTTTCTAGTCTAGCCTCATTTCCAACTACTTTTCTGAAGGGAGATTCTCTCAACGGGGACATCAGTACTACCAGAAAAAAAGAAAACAAAAAAAAAACGTATTTATTTATATTTCGATAGGAAAAAATAAAATTTATAGCGAGAACGGAAAAAGAAAACAACTTAAATTTACATTAAAATCCTATTAGAATATATGGTGAAATATGTACCAAATGAGAGAGGAGCCTTCTTTTTAAATATGCAAAAATTTATAGAAAATTCTATTACATTTTTCCGTAATTAAATACGCCTATAAATAAAAGTAATTTGAGACAATTTTTAAAAACATAGTTTAGATCTTTCAAATGTTGCAGTCGCAAAATAAAATCTCAACGGAGAAAAATATTCGTATGATTTAAAGTAGTTCTTTCATGATTGTACATCATTAAAAGGCGTGTTCGAATTCGCTTTCTACTGGAATAGTTTTCCAGCGAACTTTCAAATTATTTAAATTATTTTATTACCGGTATTCGATCGATCTTTTAATTCTTGGTACGTCCATTCGTAGGGTTCCGCAAAAAAAACCTTGTAATAAAGCTTCCACTTTGTTGAAGTATTTGCTCGCCATCTCTAAAAACAAAAATAAAAGAAGAAAAAAAAAAGACAAAAAAAATGCTCTTTATAGCTTAGAATTATCGAAATAATAATAATAATAATAATAATAATAATAATAATAATAATAATAATAATAATAATAATAATAATAATAATAATAATAATAATAATAATAATAATAATAATAATAAATGTTCAAAAATATGAACATTCATTTCCATCTTCCGTATTTTTCAAACAGATTGCGAATTTATGTTTTTTCATTATTTCGAAGAAAAAAACAAACAAAAAACAATCGAAGTGAAGTGGAATGGAAATTGTTCTAATAATAAACCTGTTCCACTCCTGACTCACCTCAATGTTCTTTCGATTATTGTTAGGATTTCTTCATTCAACGAAGGCCCGTGAACCTCTAATGTAAATTAATATATCTTAAAATCATTCGTTCGAGAAACCGTTAAATAATTCAACGATAAAGTACACGGTAATATTTTGTACATTTACACCTGCCTTTTTATTTTTTATTTCATTTCTTTTTTTTGAACACTTCCAACCAATGTACAAAAAATTTGCATTGAGCGAGGATTTTTCTAAAAAAGTAAGAAATTTTATTACCATTTCGCATAAATTGTTTTTAATTGGACGAGAACTCCACGGACAGCGTGAAATTAATTAAATTATGATAACCCGTTTTGCGAACATTAGCTCCATTACGAAGGCAGCTTTAATGTACCGAAAACATATCGAAGTAGCATAATATTTTTTTTAGAATTCACAATTTTTGCCGAGTGGTATATCTATTTAAAATGCTAACAAAAATTACTTACAAAATAATCAAAAATCCGATGATAACACATTCTTAATCATATTTACATTTTCACCATCTCTTAATTATGCGTATTTATTTGTAACTTATCGTAAAGACCGCAAAAGTGGAAACTGAGAATTGAACAATTGAAACCTTTAAAAACTAAAAAATGTGAGTGCATGCATACATACATATATATATATATATATATATGTGAGTGCATTTCTGTGGAGGAAGCACGTCTTTGTGCATGTAGAAATGATTCTATTTACTATCGCTATTTGTCGTTTGATTCGTGTTAATGTAGAATCGTTGCCATTACCAAAGAAAATTAAAAAAAAAAACACCTTAAAAAAAAATTATAATTCGAAAACATAAAATATGTATATGTGTTTGTATGTATGTGGATGTATCGGAAATTAGAAGGAGCCCAAAATATATCAACCGAGAGTAAAAAATGAGAAATGTAATATATATATGTATAATATACATATACAAGTATATATATATATATAAACTCGGCCATTTTGGCCTCGTAAGGGGCTGTGCCCCTTGACCCCTCTTGCTTTCATTTTTGTCTCTTTCTCTTCTATACTTTGTATAAAATGATCAAAATTTACAACGTAATTCTTACTGGCATCAACACAAAAAGAAAAACAAAACATAATCACAAAAATCCTATCCTAACATTTAACTTTCATCACATAAAATTAAGATATTGTTTCATTACATTTTTCGTTATATATTTCGTTACATAAAATTGTGACATTTTTTAAATAACAATAGCAAAAATCTTATAAAATATAACAAACGTTACATAAAATTGGGACATTTTGCGTTACATAAAGTTGGGACATTTTATCGTTACATAAAATTGGCACATTTTTTTGGGACATTTTTTCTAATGGGGGTTGGTCTAGGAATTACGTTGTAATTAATATATATATGTATATGTGTATATGGTTGAAACTGAAAGCGTACTTTTTGAAATTGTACACAACTTTTTCCAGCTTAACTGTAATATTACGAAAAAACAGACTTTAAAGAACGAATGTTTTACCGGTTCGTGTCTTTTCGTCTGTTAGGCACTCTGTATGGCAACGGAAGTTTCTAGCAAGTTCCGCTGGGTTTATCCAGCAGAAGGCAAATATGTTATCGTTTATCGATTTTTGTACCGAATGATGGTGATCTCGCATTGTTACCTAGTTGAGAAAGTGTTTTGGAGCGGATAAGGATTTGAAAAAAGCGCTGTCAGAATTGAGCCGGTAAGTAAGGCAGTATCGGTATGGCGATTCGGTAGCAGTATTGAATTTTCCAGATAGTAACTGTAAATGAGGAGAAGAAAAATTAGCAGTTTGTGGTAAACCGGTGCACATGAACAGGTTGTTAATTGGTGTTACATTGAACGTTGCTGTAACGACTCTATGGTAGCTGTTATATATGTTTAGAATCGGTTACCGGTTTCTGGTAGTCGCAGAATCGGCAGACTTATTCACACCTTCTGTGTTTAACGGTTCAACTTGACCTTGAATAATTACACGTCTCGTGCTGCAGTTGCGTCTTCTTTCGGTAGCAGATCATCACGGAAATTGAACTTCAGTTTCCAGCCTCTCTCCGCGTCCGCCACCCGGCCGCCTTGTTCGCGTGTGTGTATCATCGAGACTCGCAGGTACCAACCGGAACAGAAACTATCATTTCGAAAAGTAGAATAAACGAAAGCGGCTCTGTCAGGATGGTAGAATGCGAAGGGTTAAAGGCTAGTGACCGTTTAGTTGTTGGGAACTGGTCGCAGACCCGAGAGCGGGGAGTGAGTGTGTGTTTAGCAAAGGGCAGTTTTTTTTACTCGCGTCGTGAATAACAGATGTTTCCGGAAATGAAACCTGCCTCTAAATATTTAGTAGCCCCGACGACGAGGAACAAACGACTACCTGAAACAGGCGAAAACAAAACCTGACCATCTTCATTTTCACAGACCGAAAGGGTCCGACAAGTAATGCCGAATAATCGTAACCGCTGTCTAGAATGTATATTAATTTTTTATTACACAGAACACAAGCGACCACAGTGATTATCTGCTGCGTTCCCAACGGTATAAAGACGATACTTATATAACTTAATACTATAATATCTTATTTGAACCGTATTATAATATGCCATTTTCCGGCAACTAGTTAGGATCGGCCAATACCTTTACTCATTCTCCCATACTTTTGCTACAGTGCGATATTGCTGTATCAAACTATGTCAAATTCCAAACGACTTTATTAGGAAATCAATTCTAATCAAGATACACGTAGACTTCTTTTTTTTATTTATTTACTAGAAATTTAAATTTAAGAATAAGTTTCCACAGTGTATATTGTGAATTTTTCCTAAAATTAAGTTCCTTTGTCGTCGTACAATTAACCTCCAGATGCTAAATCCCCTCCGACATTATGCTGAAAATTACACGCAGAAACGTTATATTTTTCTAAACATAACTTGAAATTAGAAAAATTACCGAAAGCGGACACGCGATGTCCGGTAATTTTTGTAAGAAACCGACAATAATTTAGTCCGAATGTTAATAATTACTTTCCTCGATAGTTGTAAAAAATAAACTTCACAATTCCCGACGCCCCGCTAAGGGCCCCCCTAGGGGACTTACTTTATTTCTATTGTTGATGCTTCAGCAGAAGCTAATAATTGTGTAGCCGAATAAAATTTATTTCGTTCGTAATTTAAAAAATTATTTTCCGTTACTTGGTTAACAAAATCACCTGTTATTATTATTCAATGACACGGATCCGAGACATTTTTTAAATTTTTTATTTTAGAATCGGGAATAGTTTTAATTACTCTATAACGGGCCCCGATCTATACGTCGTTCTTCGAGCCTTTTTTTTTTTTCGTTGGTTTTTATTGTTTCTTAATGTGTTTTTTTTTTTTTCTTTTTTAAAGGACCAATCCACCTAGTAACTGTAGCAAAAAGATCAATTATTTTTTATAAGCGAAATAATAAATTTTAAATTATATTCACCTCGAAACAACTTTATAATAGCATACATCGCTTGAATCATTCTAAACGTGTTTATACATAGTATTATGCTCATGGGAGATTCCAGATGTAGATAAACACACTGATATCAATGTGAAATACATGGAGAAGCTCACGGAAGTTGACAAGGAGTCCAGTGTGTACGTTGCCGTCCTGGATCAAAGACGTTTTAAAGTTATCGACAATTTAGGGGAATGAAAAATTACATTTCCGACTTTAAAATTACGAAGAAAAAAAAGTAGACGAAATTGATTAGATTATCAACCGATCATTGAATAAAATAAAAAGTTCCGGCTACTCTTTTGGAAATGCAGCTAATGCGGTGCAGTTGCGTAGGCGTTCCGTCATCTCGTGGCCGCCCATTGAAAATACAGAAAAATTTCACGTTAATGTCCATGGTTGAGAGTAGGAGTCAGCCGAAAAAAAGTTTTTCGGAAAAATCCCGAAATTTAACATTAAACAAAAACGGAGGCGCTTCTAACAAATGCCCTCTGAAGTAGCTTTTGGAGCAAAAAAAGGAATTAAATTTTTTTTTACGGTTACTAATTTTTAATAATAAGATGCAGGCAAAAACGACGTTTAAATTTAACGATATTAGGAGGTAGGCGGTGCTGCTTATTTCAAATTGTCAAGATAGAGGATAAAGGAGAAAGAGAATAAAATAGATTATTTATTAAAGAGTCATTTCGAATCGGCATTCTAAAAAATTATATAGCCCACCCCTCGTAGATACTCCAGTTGTGTCGTATCATTATTTAATTTTTTTTTTGGTGATCAACCACGGGGACCTCCACCGAAAAACGGTAGAAAGCAGAGTCAACTAATTAGAACTTAATTCGATTGGAAATAGCTGAACTAAATATAGGCAGGAGTAACGGAAAAGTAAAGAGATGTTAATAAAGTAAAAAAAAACGTTCAGCAGAAAGAATGGAACATTCAAAGAAAATGTGATCAGTATCGTAGACAACTGTTTCGTAAAAGGAGACCAAAGAAAGATAAATATTAAAGCGTAGGCGAATAACAGAGACTACAACGGGAAAACTCTGAGCAAAATATATAAAATAATATTATTATTATTTTATATTTAAAAAAAAAAAAAAAAATTGAGAACCAAGGATTAGAAGGAATTATTTGTAAAAGAGGTGTAATACATGTATCGGTCCAAAATTTAAAATGAAATTTCTTACTTATGCCTTATTCCAGCAACGGCTAACTATCTATACCAGGGTCGTATCTGTGGAAGGGGGTTTTTCAAACCCCCCGAAATGTCTGCGAAATAATAACTGCTTGAATTAAATGAACCCTAAATTCAAAATAAATTTATTTCTTTTCAATTTTTAACAAAAGAAAAAAAAAAAATCGTAGCCTTCCTCAAAGACATCTCAGTATTCCAACTTATCTAACTTCCTCAGCCTTCAGCTGACTTTTTTGATTATTTTGTTGTTTCGCGCATTTTCAAATATTCAACATAAAATGTTATAATTATCTGTAAAACCGTAGTCGCTAATGACCTTGTAGTCCAAAAGCGACTTGTAAATACAATAAATAAATAATAAAAAAAATAATAAAAGAAAATTGAAAATTCTACGAATTCTATGGAAAGGTCTCTATTTTTTATTTGTTTTTATTGTAGTGTTCGAATATTGCATATACAATAATTGACTATAAGGCTTTAGTGTACTATTTATTAATAAATATATTTCATAATAATACACACTCACATATATATATATATATATATATATATGAATATATATATTTATAAAAATATTTTCGTAACCCCTCCCGAAATTTTGGACTAGAATCGGCCCCCTGATCTATATTATCAGTAAGGCAACAAAATTTTAATTTCTCGCAAAAAAGTAAAAACCTTATGAATCTAGCGACCTTGTACTCGACTGCGTCAGCCATATAGGAACGACCATTTCTCGAGGCGAGGGGGGGGGGGGGGATTAACATTTCTGAAAACAATCTCTAGCGTGTAAAATGCGTGTGAGAACTGTTTTTGAAATTTCCAACACGGTATTGGGGGGAACCGATCTCGAATATATGATTTTATCTGATCGAGTTGAGCGTTCGAATGTAAAATTCGGCGATTTTAAATATGTAGCCGAAATTATCACCTAGGACCGGATTTAAAATAAAATTTAAAAAAAATGAAAAGAGGAATTATTACGCAACTGGACAAGTAGGAGATATTTTCCCGGAAGATAACATTTTCCCAAGTGACAAGATACAGAGGGTTTCGGTAAAATAATAATTTAACCAACTTTCCCTCATGTCTGCCCTAGACACGATGTGTATGGTAAATCTAGAATTTCAGGGTTAAGAAGGGGTTGTTGAGCGTCTTGCTCAACAACCACTTCTTAACCGCTGAAATTCTAAATTTACCGTACACATCGAAAATTCGCCAAAATCTATTACCACCGCGCGATTCATGTTGATCAGTTCCTCGTTTCCAATGAACCGGCAGGTAAAAATGTGTCAGACAAGCAAAAAACCTTATACGAGGGACTCTTCCTCATCAAATAGTAATAATAATAATAATAATAATAATAATAATAATAATAATAATAATAATAATAATGTTATTTTATTCCAAGAAGAAAAAGGGCGGGAGGGGGTGATTTGTAAGAACTCCCACATACATTAGTTGGTATCGGTTTTGCAGAAGAAGAGGTTGTTTTAGCATTTCCGATGGAGATGTTAAATGTTGTTATCACATATTAAAAAACATTGTGTATTATATGTCATAAAAATCACCAGAAGATGCCATATCATCTCCCAATTCGTAAAATAGTAATTTTGAACAGATATTTTAAGCTGGTCTTTTGGTTTTTGAGTAGTTGTTGCGTTTTTAATACTAAAAAAAGAAAACAAAACATAATATGTACTAATTTTCAAAATGTCGGCCAGTTCTAAATTGGGGGGGGGGGGATTTAAAATCAACTAATCAAATTATTATTTTTGAGGTGAACAAATTGCAGAACGAAAGTGCATTAGCGAAACAACGGCTGCATTGAAATATCAACATAGTACATGTTTCGTCTCAGCATTGCATAATAAAAGGTACATGGTTGGATTATCGATCGGTTGGGCAGTTGTTCTGTTTCCACTTTATTCTTCTGAGCATTCTAAGGCAGCTCCGGCAATTATCTCATATAATCAGATATTGAAAATTAAACGAAATTCGAAAGTGAAAAAATGTTCAGCTCTGCATAGGTATCATCAGGGGTATTTCGGACGTGGCCAGTCGGAATATCACTCGAGATTAACGAAGCAGCGCCATGATTTTAATTCTATTTTTTCGGAAGCACCCTCCTCCAGAATTTTCTTAGCTGTTGCACGGTGTTTTTGTGTTTTTCTTTTGTTGTTTATTTTTGTTGTTTATTTTTGTTGTTTATTTTTGTTGTTTATTTTTTGGAGGGAGGAATATCATCTTATAATCGGCCACTTAGACAAGAAATTCAGAGACAAACGCATTCGACTAATCTTTTCCTAGGCCTCTGCGCCGCCGAGTGAGCATAAACAAGCTCAGACGAAGGTTATGATTAGAAACGGGTTAGGGCGGATGCGGGGAGGCTGCACTTAACTTAATTAACAAAAGTGAATTCTAAATGGTAATTAAACTAGTTAGCGAAGCTGCTTGTAGCGCGCGATTAATAATAACGACCCTGCAGATCGATATGTTTGCTTATCTTCTCTTCATCCACGGAAAAAAAAAAAAAAATATACACCAAAAAAAAAAAAAGAAGGAGAAAAAATAATAAAAAAACTCGATCATCTCTTCCGTCCTTAAATGTGTACAGACAATACGCGAACACACAGGTTGCCCTAGTGGTTATTTCGAGTCCTGGTCGTTGTCGTTGTCGGAGTATGGATGTTTGTATTTGGCTGTGTGCGTGGCTGACGAATGAGACGAATGTGTGACGTTCGATTCATGGACCGTGACAAATAATACATTTACTCAGTTCATTACAATAGCGACGTACATAGGCATCATCTTTTCATTAGTCTCTCGCGTTTCTTACTTAAATAATAACTCGTAACGAAGGTTGTCAGTTGCTTCGGATATATCTCTCAGACTTCTCTCTACATACTACATAGCAGCGGTCTACTAGCTCGGAATATAATTATATGTACAAAGGCGCACAACCTGTTCCGTCGTCCCCCCGCGCCCCAACTGCATTTCAAAAACATAACAGCGCACGCAGAATATTTCCTCTATGATTTTACCGATGAGAACGACTGTAATAACACATAAATCCGTCCGTAATGAGCCGCAGTCGAATTTTACCGCAGACCTGGAATTACACGGCTTCCTCTGTCACCGGTGTCTCTGTGTCGCTTTTACGAAAAAGCTGCACCACATGTGTAATGTGGCAAAATCATGTACCGGATTTTTTTTCCTCCTCAAACTAATGATGGCATATTTCACAGCTGATAACGTCTCCGATAAATTCATTCTGTACTTTGGTAAGTTTTAAGAAATTCTTTCTGCACACTTCACAGTTTATTAGTTCCGAGCGATTCCCTTCTACGGTCTGTAGTTTTAAGCAATTCCTCACTGTGGTCTATAATTTTGAACAATTCTACGCTTTGCCACTCCATACTCATCGGTCTACAGTTTGGAACATCATCCGAAAATTAATGACCGATTGATTATATTTAAATAGGAATCGTACCGATAATTAACGTTGTTGTTTAGTTATGCTTTCGTTTTTTTTGTTGTTTTTTTTTTGAAGTTGCCGCTAACTTTGTCATTAATGTGTTTTCTCCGTAACATTGTAATTATTACAAATCTACTTGGGCAGTATCGTATATAGTTAATTTATATTGAAGAATCACAGTAACGGTTGCTTAGTCGCTGCTCTTTAGATTAATAATCGTGAATATACAAGAAATATCATTACTCTCCGTGAATATTGAGTCCCTCCGACACTTTTCCCTCTGTTGTTCTACCTGCGTTTGTCTCTAGACATATATCTATATTTCTTCGTGTATCCTCCTTCCTCCCCTTAATGAGTTGTTTTTCAACGAAAGTCGTTAATGCGTAATTTTCTGTCATTTCATTTTACCGATATACTCTGTATAAATTTATTAAATACCTTTCTTTTTTCCTTTTTTCCTTTTTCCTTTTAAGAAGATAATCATTATCGATGAAAAGTTGCCCATCAACAAACACAATAATAATAATAATAATTTCAATTTCAAATGTCAATTTGTTTACAGTATTAAAAGATATACCACTAAAAAACTACATTATCATAATTTTAGGCCGCATATGCGTAATGGTTGCGCGAGTAGCGGGATCCATATTAATTTACATGGATTAAACTTCTGCATACAATGTGGATCACATTTCCATTTATGCAGATTATCTTTAACCTATAGGTTTACAGTTTATTTGCAGCTAATTAAATATTATATAGAAAATGAAAAATAAACTACGCCTACACGATTCAAGATCGCTCACATTCACACGTACACTTACATAATTACACATAACGAAATATATTCTTTAATTCTTTCGAAAATGATTTGTCAGAATTAAGGAATATATTTCGTTATGTGTAATTATGTAAGTGTACGTGTGAATGTGAGCGATCTTGAATCGTGTAGGCGTAGTTTATTTTTCATTTTCTATATAATATTTAATTAGCTGCAAATAAACTGTAAACATATAGGTTAAAGATAATCTACATAAATGGAAATGTAATCCATATAATAATAATAATAATAATAATAATAATAATCATTTTAATTTTATTGCAAATGACAAGTTAATATAATACATTAGCTAAAAGGTATGTTCCACAAATGCGCAGAAATTGCGCGAGTAGTGGGATTATTATTATATAGCAGAATAAATAAAAAGGAAATAATTGAAAATAGAGATAAAAACCTGATGGAGTTAAAGAAGAGTAAATATACAATAAAGTAAAATAAGTACAGTAGGATGAGCAAAGGTAATAAACAGAAAAAAAAAACAATACAGCGGAACATCATACAATGACCAAACAATTATTGGCTACAAATATAATTGTATATTTAAATATATGTATCAGTTGTTTTTGGCCATTGTTTACATACTTTAATATTATTACATAATAATAATAATTAAACAATAATAATAATTAAATAATACTAATAATTAAATAATAATAATTAAATAATAATAATACTAATAATAGTTATAATAATAATAATAATAATAATAATAATAATAATAATAATAATAATAATAATAATAATAATAATAATAATAATAATAATAATAGGCGTTTTATTTCATTTCGCGTTACGAAATAAACTGTTAAATATGTCGCAAACCGTGCGTGTCGAATTGTTCATTGCAACTTATTTAAAAAATTACTCCATTATCAAGAATAAAATTTAAATTTGGCATATTTAACCTCGTTAAAAAATTTTCTCGCCTCTAGGCGACGCACAATATTTTGAAATTATTTTTAATTAAAGAAAAGGTTTAATTTTCTGTTTCAAAATTAATGAGCTATATTCTTGCCCGTTAATCCGGCACAAATCACGTTACATACGAGTACGAGTATAGAATATTACGTGTGTATGAGCGCGCCCATGTGATGCTTGCGATATGTACCTCATTTTAATCACCTGCGATGGCAGCGTGAAAACTTTTCAGATTGTTTTTTGGAATTACTTAATTACACGCAAGATGCGTATAGGCTACTCTATACAGCACGTAGCGGATACGCTTTAAGGATAAACAAAATAAGTGATCTTGTGCGACTGAAACTGCATTTAGCTTCTTAAGTCGAGCATTTTCAGAAATCCTTACGGACAGATAGGATAGTTTCCATTTTTGGCAATTTTTCCATCTTTTTATGAAACTCTTAATAGGACGCATCAATAATAGTGAGATCATCAGTTGAAGCTGTGTGTGTACCTTCTGTTAACCAAAAGTGCACGAGCTAATTTTTAATGCGCTAACGTTACAGTAATATGTACGTCTGCTGCGTGGAAACTTCCTCAAAACCCCTAGCATACGGGTAAAGGGACCACCGGAAGAGAAATACATAAAAAGTAAATGAGTTATATTTTTATTGGAATGTGCGTGCTATAGCAAGACAGGTAATACCAGAGAAATGATATTGTTAAACAGTTTCGAAACTAATTAGAACCGAAAGAAATATGGTCTGGCTAAAACAACAGAAATGTGTACCACGTTGTGTATGTGTATGTGTACGTGTATGTGTATGTGTATGTGTATGTGTACGTGTATGTGTATGTGTATGTGTATGTGTATGTGTTTGGACAAACTGCAAAATGAAAAGTTTGCTTAGGGCCGGCGATTGGAAAATTTCAGTTACGAGAGAAGGAATGTTGTATTAAGATTGGAATTTTTCTTTTTTTTTTTTGTCCAATAATCCGTCGTTCCGAAAGCTCGGAAGAAATACGCATTTCCCCTACTCCGTGCATTTCCAAAAACAAACATTAACGGCGTTGAAACAAAAGTCCAGCTGTGTAATTCTTCCTAACTTTGCAAAAAATATTACGAATTTGTACGTAGTTATAGATTTTATCGTGTTTAACCTATAGTTGGCGAAATCCAATCGAAAAAATTAAAGTAATTCTTTATAAAGCGAAAATTCACCGCTTCCAAATATAATAAGCTTTTTTTTTTTTTTTTGGTTTTTTTTGTTTTGTTTTGTTTTTTTTTTTTTTGTTATTTTATTTATTTTTTTCTTTTTAATTTGAAAGATCAGTTCGAAGAAAAACCCAAGTTTCACATTATATTTTCATCTTTAGAGGGACAAAAACATAGTTTAATAAGATAATTTTTATATTTTATCTTCCTTACGAATACCAAATAGAAATACTAAAAAATCGAACACATGGAAACTATAAACTTAAAACATTAATTTTTTAAATAAGCTATCCTTAACAAAAATTTACTATGCAACAGAAACAGTGATGATGAGAGATATTTGCTTCCCCTTATTTACTAATCGTTGAGATTCTGCAGGCCTGAGCTACAATCTCCGACGATAGTTTAAAATAATTCACTAAATCAAAATGCGGAGATATATGGAAAAGACAGAGAGCCTTCAGGAAAGGATAACGAATGATTGTAAAAGCAGCACGGCGCTCATTAGAAACGGAAAAATTCGCCAAGGATTCGATGAAGCCATGAGTAGAGTGCATCCTGTTTGCGAAGAACTGCGCAAGTTTTTCATTGTATTTCTTTAGAATCTTTTTGAAATCTCGGGACTGCTGAAATTTTAAAGGAATTTTTGGAGATCCTTTTTATATTTTTCGCTATTCGATAAACTTTTTAGGCGCCACACAGGACGCACGAACGGAATCTGAAACGGTGTGGGACAGCTATCTGGGACAGAGGTGAAAAATTCAGTTACATTTTCGTATTTTTCCGCGTAAATGTTAAAAAATAGTTTATCTAATGAAGCTCCTTTAAGGTATCGCCGGTATAAAGTCAATAAGTGCGTATACGCTCACACGATAAACGTACGCTTGTTTTTTGAAAACAACGTGTCAACAAAATTATCGGCGTGCGTTAATTTTAAATATGCCTATTTTTCACGAAAAATTGTCTACGTCTCGTTCGATTTTCACGAAATCGACCACTTACCAACGCTAATTTTCATCAGCGTTATCGCTGTCATTGAGCTAGTGGATTTTCGTAATGAAGGTGCAAGCAGTTAGTATCCGAATAGAGTACACCTTTGAAAATCTTTAAAACCCCACCCGGGACATTTAAAATTTTATATTATATTTCTCTTGTGCATCTAACATAAAACCGATCCTATCAGAATTTTCTAAATCTTTAACTTTGTCACACCGTTTTCATCCGGATTCGCTCAGAAACCTTCGTCTGTCTGATGGCAGGGCATCCGAAAAGATTTCATATAAGTCTCCAAAGTTTATATCTATGCGTTCACGCGAGTACTTACCTCTAAAAAAAGAACTAAGTACTCGCGTGGTTTATTTTAGAGCCTTAAAGTCATTGAATGAAATCTCATCGGTCGCCTTTGAAAACGATTACTTACTTCCGCCCCCGACTATTTATAGAAATATGAGCAAAAAAGATAATTTTTGGACTACTCTCTTTGAATGTACCCCCCCTCCCCCCCTGACGCATAATTACTGTCCGCTGAAATTCAACTAATCCCGTGTTGACAACAACGCGGATTGATTGTGATCGATTCTATTTGATTCGGCCCCTACCACCCTCTTTATTTCTCAGAATAAGAAATTGCACGATCCTGCATATGATTTAATTTCGTCCAATTAGAATAATATCGTTTTTTTGAACATGTTAGTTCTTTATATTGTTTCTTTTTCCCCTTCGCATGGATGTACCAAGAGAGGAGATGGCAGTGATTAATGAAAAAATCAAAAACCTTTGAATCCCTTCTGCAAAAGTATACCGAAAAAATGTGCGTTACTCGGTATGTTAGAAAGGCATATTTTTATTACTATATGATTTTCCGAAAATTTTATGAATCCTTATCTTGAAAAATTTTAAGTGTATTGCTTAAAGCAATTGATCGGAACAAAGTTAAAATCGCGAAAAACTGTGTAATCACCGCGCAGGATGATGTTTTTTTGGAGCGATGTTGTGACAGAGGCCGGATTATTCCTGCTTACTGTCATAGTCGCAGAATAATTTAGCAAGAAATGAGAAGAAAAAATAAGAGTATTATAAGAAGTGCTGATTCCTCTGTTTTATACTTACGATTATTTTATAAACCTTATTCCTGTTTAGTTGCATGGCCTCTTCATACTTATTGGTCTGATATAACGGATGTTCTGTTCAAAATTCAAACCAAAAATAAACATAAAACTTCTGTAAATTTTTGTTAAATAAATTAAAAAGTAATAATATATGTACATTATTATCGAATCGTTTCACCTCATGTAAATTTCAAGGGAGAATGTTAACAAAAAGGGGGCTGGATGATTATCAGAACGTTAGCAAATTGCTGTAAATAAAATTCGCGCAAGAACGATTAAGGTTGATAAGTGTCTGAGTTTTAAATTCGTAGAAAATGTTAAACAAAAGAAACGAAATGAATAGATTAAAATTTTTCCAGACTATAACATCAACCTCGTAGAAGCCTGCTGATAAGTGAGCTTTAGGACGATCGAAGAAGCGCGCGGGGAGTAAAATTCGAAAATTTAGGGGACATAAAATCGCGACGTCTATTTAAAAACTTTGGGGAGGGCACTTTCGCCTCACATGAACTGACAACGGTGATAAGAATACAAACTGTTCTGTAAACTTTCATCGAAACCTAAACTTATTAATATATATTTAGTTATGTTCAAGTCAGTCGGGAGACCTTTTGCAGTAGTGAACTTGCGCCTCAGACATATCGATGGATTTTAACTCAAGGGTGCACAAGTGGAATGTGCCCTTGCTTTTGTATCAAGCATTCATCGGCGTGCTGATATATATATATATATATATACATATAAATATATATATATATATATATATATATATATATATGCAAACGGTACGAGATGGTTTGAATTACGCCGAGAAATTTAAATTTCTTCCGAATTCATTGACGGTTGACATACGGAGCACGTTATTCGCAACGACCGGATACTAAAATGAATATCCAGAAACGCTAAAATATTTTCTTTTCGGAATGTTGGCACATTTCCGGTCATCCCTCCTCCTTCTCCAGGTAGATTTCAAAATATCCATGTTTGTAAAAAAAAATGGTAGAAAAAATAATGCGATAATATTCTCTTGAGGTAGATTTCAAAATAGCCATGTTTATAAAAAAAACGGTAGAAAAAATAATACCGATAATGTCCTCTTGAGGTAGATTTCAAAATAGCCATGTTTATAAAAAAAACGGTAGAAAAAATAATACCGATAATGTCCTCTTGAGGTAGATTTCAAAATATCCATGTTTATAAAAAAAACGGTAGAAAAAATAATACCGATAATGTCCTTTTGAGGTAGATTTCAAAATATCCATGTTTATAAAAAAAAACGGTAGAAAAAATAATACCGATAATGTCCCCTTGAGGTAGATTTCAAAATATCCATGTTTATAAAAAAAACGGCTGAAAGAATAATGCGATGGTATCCGCTGGAGAATGGTCTCCAGAACGCCATGTACGCGGTTTATCGGGGCTAACACTTTATCTGTGACAAGTAGTTTAGACGGATGACGGATTCTATTTCAGTCGATTAAAATTTAAACCTACATACTCATTAGGTGCAGGTTAAAAAACGCGTGTGTTTATCTCGTTGCTCCCCATAAATGCCGCGCGAGTTGATATTGTAATTGAAAAAGTTTAAATTCTCACTAATTACTAGCTCGATGGCGCGGTTTAAGGTGTGTGTGTGTGCATCATGGAGTTCCGGAAGCAGAACCGAATTAAACTCAATAAGTAGTCAATCAGAAGTTCTCTCTAGGTAAACGTGAGCCGGCTCAACTTATCGCGTTCAAGCAGGTAACTTATTAAAAATACAATAAGGAGAAAACAAAGGAAAAGAAACAAACCGAAAAGAGAGATGTCGAATAATGAGAGTCTACTCTTTATCTTCGTGCTTGACTGGGTTACGGAGACGATGTAAGCTAATCTCGTTGTAACGTTTTCCGTTGTCGACCCCTCTACCATGACCACAACTGTTCATTAATTTATCTTACTGTTTTTCGTTTTTCCGTTGCACTCGATAAACGCCGTCGCCGTTCCCACGTCATTCGCCGAAATGAACAATAATTTCAAAAGATAAATAATATTTCAGCTAATAGAATATGTTGAGCACCGCACTGAGAAAACACGCGGTCGCCCGAGCGATTAATAATAAATCTACATAATGCTATCGACCCTAAAAATAGGAGATCATCGTAAACAATTTAACACCGCTCTCGTCCCCCGCCGCGCCCCCCATCAATTAGAAAAAACCGTTTATACGATGATTTTCACTTTTTCCTTTTTCTAATTTCGCAGAATGCTCGAATTTACGGATTAGCTAAATTCCGGGAAAAATTTGCACCATCGAAAGAAATCTGGGTAAGTATAATTAATAATACTTAATAAATATCGTGATTATTATTTTATCGGACGCGTTGAGAATCGAAGCGCGCGTCATTAATAATGCATAATTGGGCGTGAAAGATTAAACAGAAAAAAAAAAAAACAAAACATATTTTATAATAAAATAAACTTTAATAACAAACAATATAGAACAATAAATTAGATAAATACCTATTTAGAAACGTTTTCGGGCATAACCCATCATCAGCTAACACTAACTTAAAGGAAACTTAAAACATACTGAAGTGAATATAGGGAATACATGTGTATACACCCTGTCAAGAAAGTATCGGGAATTGTTAAATAAAACGAACAATTTTTAATTTTCATCCAAATTTATTTTGTCACCTTCAAAATAACATCCATTCGAAGCGATGCACATATGCCAACGCTTTTTCCACTCGGCAAAGCACTTCTGATAGGCGGTTTCCGGGATGGCCTTTAGCTCTCGCGTCGCATTCGTCTTGATGTCATCAATCGATTCGAAGCGCATTCCCCGTAGCGGAAATTTGAGTTTTGAGAATAGGAAGAAGTCGCAGGGTGCTAAATCTGGTGAATACGGCGGTTGTTCGATGATATTTACCGAGTGTTTGGCCAAAAACTCATTCACAATTATGGCTTTGTGAGACGGCGCATTATCGTGATGGAGAATCCAAGAATTGTCGACCCACAAATCGTTACGTTTACGACGGATAGCCTCTCTCAAACGTCTCAAAACACTTAAGTAAAACTCTTTGGTGACTGTCTGTCCGGCTGGCACATATTCATAGTGTACCACGCCTCGAATATCGAAGAAAACAATCAACATGATCTTCACTTTCGATCGGCTTTGGCGAGGTTTTTTCGGCTTTGGCGCGCCAATTGGCCGCCATTCGGACGATTGCTGGTTCGTAAGCGTGTCGTACTCGTACACCCATGTCTCGTCACCAGTAATTATCTTTTCCAAGAAGGTAGGATCCAAATTGGCTCGATCCAGCATGTCTGCAGCTACCTGTTCTCGGTACTTTTTTTGAAAGAAATTCAGGTCTTTCGGAACAAGCCGAGCCGCAACGCGTTGCATACCCAATTTTTCGTGCACAATCGTACGTACGCTCTCGTGTGACATGCCCAATCCATGAGCCATCTCTCTCAAGCTCACATGACAATTTTCAGCAACGATTTCCTTGATTTTATCGACGTTATCATCGGTCACACTCGTTGAAGGCCGTCCAGAGCGAGGCATGTCTTCGACCGTCTCCCGACCATCCTTGAACGCTCTGTACCACTCGTAAACCCGCGTTTTTGATAAAGCAGATTCACCAAAAGCCTTCTGTAACATTTTCAGTGTATCGGCACAAGAAATTTCGTTCGAAACACAGAATTTAACACAAGTACGTTGTTCAATATTTTCACTCATTGTAAAACTTCGACAAAACACTTCAAGGTCGACTGATTTTAACAGCTGCTGTAAACACACTGGTTGACAGATCGCGCTAAAAATAGGCATCATAATACAAAACAGTTGTACCAACCTGGAAAAAAAAAATTATCTGCCTAGCTATTACCCGGGAGATTTAAATTGACAATTCCCGATACTTTCTTGACAGGGTGTATATAGTAGATGTAAAGAGGAATAAACATGGCAGGTATAAAAATCTATAGGTTGAAAATGCTAATAATTAATATAAAATATAAAATAAAACAAGAAGACAAAAAGTTAAATTTTTATATTAAACAGTGGATTATTATTATCAGGTGTTTGGTCATTTAAAATATTATTTTTATATTTATTTATATAATAATTTTCTGCAATGTTCATATTATTACCTTTGTGATAAGTGGCCAGGATGGTTACAGTATTTTCTATTGAATTAGGTTTATGTTTATTTTTAATTAGATGTTCTGCATAGGTTTAAGTTTCCTTTAAGTTAGTGTTAGCTGATGATGGGTTATGCCCGAAAACGTTTCTAAATAGGTGTATTTATCTAATTTATTGTTCTATATTGTTTGTTATTAAAGTTTATTTTATTATACCATTTTAACAAACAGGATGTATTCACCTACATACTTAAAACATATTTTCATGGAGGATAATAATTTTCTCCGTAGTAATAAGACAAAACGGGTAGGAGGGACAATAGTTATTTTTGTTTTTCATTATACCGGATCGAGATTAAATATCAATCTTTGATAATAATATTGTAAATAGTGTAATCGAAATAAATAATACGGTGTTATTTATGGCCCCAAAAGAGAACTTATTTTTTCGGGGGGGGGGGGGGGACATAAAAACCCCAGCGACTTTTACAATGCTATTTGAGTAATTTTATATTGGCTACGTTCGAAAGTTGATCACGCCAGTTTATCTCTATCATCATCAGGTTGCAGACAAACGCGAGATTAAGCGCCTTTTGCTTATACAGAATTTATTAATCTATTAAACTCGTATTCGATATTTAAACATACCCTCGCGATAATCTGGAAATACTCGGTTGTGCCTATTTTCGATGTTCCCGCATATCTCACGCAATTCTATAATTGCAATATCTTTAAGCAAAAATGCACGTTATCATCTCCCGCTTTTTGTAATTGGTACATATAAAGAGAAGTACCAATTGCTCTAGCGTTAATGTATAATCATTTTTCAACGTTTGAAATGTAATTTCCTTAAAAATAATTATTAGCAACTCTTTAAACGCTTAAAAGAGCAGAGAAAACCATCTTTCCAGGCAATAAAACTTTCCATTCACATCCCCCTCAAACCGTTGTGTTACTCAAACAATCTTCTAACATACGAAACTGTTAATTAAAAGTGTTTCCGCTTTTTTTTTTTTTGTGTGTGTGTGATAATATAAATCCTATTTGCAGAAGCTAAAATCACATGCCGATTTTTAAACATTCTAAATTCATTTAAATTGTACATTTTTTATGGAGGCAGGATAAAAAAAAAAAAAAAATGCAAAAATTACAGGTAACAATTAGAGCTAGATCGGATCGGCCATACTGTTTGGCGTTGAAACACGATTTTCCTTCCTTATCGTGTGATATAGCTAGTTATTTCGACTAATTCTTGTCTAGATTGTTATTGTAATTTCCATGTGTCCCGGCTTTAGTAGTTTACGTAAAAGTTATTATTTATTTCCGTCGTAAGCATTTTGAATAGCTTCTAGAATTTTTAAATGTCATATGCGATATAAATTCTCTCTCGTACGACAGAAAACAGCATATTGTACAACTCCGTCCAGCAGAATTATTCACTTCTCCTCTCCATAATGAAGAATCCCTTTGTTTTTTTCGAGTTCGCGATCCTGTGCCAGCTATGCTAATCTATTAATATACCCGGATCCAATTCATTTGATTCTCTACCACTATGGCTGGTCATCAACCAGAAAATTAATCGCTGACACACCTATATGTCAAATCGAAGTTATCAAGTTCTCTTAACATTTCTGCCCAAACCCCAGAAATAATAGAGAAACACTTTGACTACGTCATGTGAGCACGCAGTTATAGTGTCAAATCTGATGTAACATCTGACCACCGTGGTAATGGTCACAGTTTACTACTTTTTAGACTATTCGGCATCTTCTTATTATTATTTGCTTAACTTTCTTCCGAACGCTATCCAGGCGAGAAATATTCTCCTTTTTATCTCTAACTGCGCGTGCTATTATTCTTCTTCCTCGTTGTATTGTCGTAAGCATATATACACATCTGTTTTTACGCGATCGATTTTTTCACCACTTATAGTTATCGTCGTGACACTTCCGCCACATTCATCATTATCTTTTAGTTTTTTGAAGATTTTTAATTTTAGTGTCCTATCTTTCCGGAATTTATGCGTCAAGTTCTGTTAACATTATTTACATTTCTTCTGCGCTATTGCTAGAGGGCTACGTCATCAGCGAAACGTAGGTGATTAAGTTTTTCTGAGTAAACATGAATACTATTGACTAAGATCAAAGTGTGCTTTCTTAACTGTGTCCCCTAATATGTATGCTCTAGTCAGTTAGGTGTTTCCAGTTGATCCAGTTTCACTCTATATTTTGATATCTTGTCGTCTATGATGATACTCTTTCCATCTTCATCTTCTAATAATTAGAGATGTGTCTCTTGATTGACCGTTTTCACCCCCCCTCTCACATTACGTCTGCGACTATTATTTCGTTACATAAAATTGGGACGAGCCTAAGAATTACGTTGTAATTAACATATATTATACCTAATGTTGATTCAGACTGGAAAAAACCCCCGCGTGAAGTTGTTCAAAAAATTTTTACGTTCTAATTTAGTCGAGTAATTATTATAATTTACGATTATTTGTTAACTACACGAAGAGAGAATTATGGACAAAAAGACAAAAAGTTAAAAAAAACCATCAAGACATCTAAGAATATAACATTCACTGAATAATGATAATAACACGTTGGAAAATAATAAAGGTTCCCTCTTCTATCCGACACTAAAAATCAAAAATAATACGAACTGGCAGTTGTACATTTTTTATCATCGAAAAATTTAAATAAACCTAAAATATACATATATTTTTTTTTATTTTATTTCTATTTTTTTTTTATCATTATTTTATCATTATTTCATCATTATTTCATCATTATTTCATCATTATTTCATCATTATTTCATCACAACTGACCAACACTTTAGTGGGGTCATTTAGCGATTAATTTATTGCGATAAAGAATGTTTTGTGGAGGGGTAGTACTCAGTAGTACTCCCTCTTAAATCTTAATAATGGAGGTCTAAAATTTTGCCACAGTCTGCGTATTTCACCGGAGTTATCCAGCAAATTGGTAGCAAGTGGATTCGTCGGGCGACATGTATTTTTCATTTCATCAAACGTGACGTTTAAATCATTATGGATAGGGTACAATTTAAGACGCACCAGGGGGCTGCAGTAATGGTTCTCCTTAGTACTACCCTATTTTGATATCGTTGTATTTTCTGTAAGTTCGATGTTTTTGCGCAGCCCCACCACAGAGCTGTATACCGTACAGCCCCAGATCGGTTTTAGAGCTACTATTTTATATAATAGAGTTTTATTGTCTAACGATAAGCGGGGAACTCGATTAAAATTAGTTAATTAATAGTTAAAAGATATAATAAAAATATAAATCTTACAAGTAGACTAAATTCTAAGGCAAATTAAAAACAAAAAACGTTAAAAAACTTAATTATTAGAGCTGACGTTTCATTTCTGGGACATTTAACATAGCCAGTTTTACACAACCTAATTATCTTAATATTGAAAGTTCAGGGGGAAACAAAAAAATAATTCTCGCATCTCAATCAAAAGATCCACTTACGTACATCGTTCAGTTAATATCGATAACTTCTGTATTAGATTAACTAAAATTTGTTTTGAAAAATACTTATTTTCATTAAGAATCCAGTTTATAGAGATTTAAAAAAAAGAAACAAAGACACAAAAAAAAAAAACAAAGACACAAAAAAAAAATGTTGACCAGTGTTGTGCGTATTTCGCGCCCCTGTAGAACGTAAAATAATAGTAATGAAAGAATTTTTTTTTGTTTTTTTGTTTTTTTGTTTTCTTTGGGCGCGTCAACACAGAACATTTACCCAACACAAAGGACTAACAAATAATGAAACATAGGGATATTTTTGTACGTTACATATCAGGAAGCGATTAGAAACAAAAGAAATGAAGGTAGTGATGAAAGAACGCAGTGAACGAAATTAAACGAAAAAAAAAAAAAAAAAAAAAAAAAGGTAGAAAATTCATTTTCGTTACATTATCGGTAAAAATTTTATATGTAGAGGTAACAATTAATCCAATCGTGCCAACCACCTATCAACTATCACCACCACCATCACCACCGGTAGAGTTAGATTAGGCAGAGTTTTTCGTTCGGGTAGAATATGCTGATTCTGTAAATTAAGAGTACAGATAAATTCCTCTTGCGCTAGACAATTTGACCGGACTTTCAGTAAAAATAACTAATCAAGAGCAAGCATATTGATACTTTCAAATTTCAGTTCATAATCCACCAGGGTTGGCCATTCTTTGAGAAAATAAAAAAAGTAGGGGTTTCGAGATAAGAGTGGGAAAATGTATGCGAACTTGAATCGGAGTTGTAATCAGAAATCAGAGTTATAATCAGAGTCGGAATCGGGAATCCGAGTTGAAATCAGAGTTGGAATAAGAAAGGGAATAATCTAACCGACGAGAGGCTAGCTAACTGTCGCGGCCGTGATTGATGGCGGCCGTGGCTTGGTCGCCGACAGCGTATGTGCATAATTACACGGGGGCTTATTAGTGTTCAGCATCCGCCGCGGCCATCTTCATTACCGGCCGAACAGAATGTAATCATTTTTTCTGCGCGCCTCGTCGTCCGGCACTCGAACGTAGAATGGGAAAATTAGCCGAACGGACACAGACGCCCAAGTTAAGGACAAACGCGGACTGCCGGGAGTAGCGGCAAGGCGGCGGGCGATCGGCGCCCGGACAGCAAGCAGGGAGGAGGGGTGCACTTGATATTATTTTTTTATAGCGGGAGAGGCGGCTATCTGAGCGTGCCGCATATGTAGCTAGAGGAAATGAAGGACAAGGAAAATAACAACTTTGCAGCCGAGCACAATGATTAGGATTTCCTTTTGTCTGCGGCGTGGCTGCTGCTCCATGTCCAGAAGCGAGCTCGCAACTTTATTCCGAGTCGAGCATCATCTTCCATCGTCGTCACCATTACTTCTTATAATCGCCATTGCGCGTTCATTATCGTCATCACCTGTTCCGCAGGGCCACAGCGCTACATGATGATAGATAGATAGATACATCTTTCGGTCGCCAGATTAACTCTGTCCGCTCCGTACTCCCGATCGTTCTCTGCGCTCGCACCGTTTCTTAGCAGATTTTCGCCTGTTTCTCATTTCCATCATCATGCACGCTGTCCTCGTCATTTCCATCATCAGCGCCGGGCGGCCTTATCATCAGCATTACTCTGATTACTATTGTGTACTTTTTGTTTTCCGTGTCGCTTTTGGCGGCCTAGCGCACCGAAGACGACTGCCATGTTGTTGCTGCGGCATCCTATGTGATTTTCTTATTGCCGCTCAGCGGTCGGCTCGCCATGCAGGACGCGGTATTCAACCACATCATTGGTCGACTAAAGGATGTTCTAGTTGGCGTGTTTATCGCTTCGATGCTGCTCCGCTCTAGTGGGGACCTCGTTTTTCTCGTTACTCGCATGCACCTATCCGGCTTGATAAAATAATACTACATGTAGTCTTGGCATCTCGGCGCATTTCCTCAGCAGATCACGGTGATGTAACCTACGCGAAATACCCCTCAACACCGACCGACGCAGTCTGACAGACTTTCCCAGTTGTTTACTTTTTTCTATTTTTCCGTTTATTAAATCGAACTTGTACCGTGTTTAAACATTCCTTCTGTTAATAATTAATTAATTAACATCGATCGATTAAATAATTAATATAACTTAATATATATATATATATATATATATATATATATATATATATATATAACATGTTCAATTAATTCACCGCAAAATGATTTAATTAAAGATCACTAGCCCCTTAAGAAACAGGGTCGTCGTCACAGAGGCATCCCTTAAGCTCCTCCATTCAAGCTTGCCCTTTTAAAATAGTTGAAGCAATGGAATGGTCCTCTAATCTTATGTCCTTCCGTCCTCTTCTGTCCTTTTTTTTTTTTTTTTTTTTCGTACAAATTGTCCAATCCGTTATGACTTTGCCTTTTTTTAGCCCCTTGGTTTGTGTTCCTTTTTGCGATACACTTAAGCTTACTCCTTAATTATTCATCGGATAAAATCAGCCGATACTTTTCCGGAAGGTGCGTTATAATTCTATATAAAAGGATTATTAGAAATATTTTCTATTTCAATTTACCTTTCTCATCATCACGTAGCGAAAATGTTAAATTCTATAAAATATAATACTCTACCCTCGTAGGTGCTAAATGGAATATTTTAAGTGAAATTTAACTAGAAAAAAACAAAAATAATAAATAGGAATAACGTATTTAAGAAAAAAACAAATAGGAATAACATATTTTAAAAAAAAACAAAACAAATATAACAATTAACGTTGCCATATATTAAAAATTACTAACGATCATCAAATTAAATCAGATGCACTTTCAAAAAAGTATAAATACTGAAATTAAAATTTTGAAATAAAATTAAGGCTCTAAAAGCCGCTTAATGGCAGTAACGGGAAAAAATGTATTTCAGAATACGTGAACCGAACGACCGGTAAAAAATAATCATAAAAATAACTTATTTTTCGAAACATTTTAACTCGTGTTTACACAACGCCGATTATTCCAGAATTAACGCATTTTTAAACAGAATTTGAACAAAACCGATAAAAGTAATATCCTAAAATTTAAAATCCCTTTGCACTCGTAACTATTTCAATTACGATTAGTAAATGTAATGTTAGTTACTTAATGATATTGATAATTAATAAATTAATATTTGTTTTTACCTTCTCCTGTGTCCTTCCCTGATATTAACTTCACAAAGAAGATCAATCTTTCGAACTGAAAATATTAGGCTGCCTGCATGTACCGATATACAGATGCGTATTTACGGTATATGTATGTATCTGCATTCAAATACTATACATATATACATATATATATATATATATATATATACATACACTTAGATTTAACTTTAGGTTTATTAATATTATGATTTATAAATAAGCAATTTTTTTTTTTTTTTTTTTTTTTTTTTTTTTGAATAAAAGTTAATAGGAGTGGCGGGCACTTACACAACGGGCATATTTGCCCCCTGTGAGACTCGAAACTTATTTCAAGAAAAAAATAAGAACTAATATTTGCTAATGGAAAATACGATGCTCTAATAAATAATTAAATAGAGAATAATAGGTAAAATAATTTCGATAACAGCAATAATAGTGCAGCTGTTTTTAGAAAATTGTTTCTTTATGTCGTAAAAAAGAGAAATATTATCTATTAAAATACCGCTAAGGAGTCAGTATCTAGCTTTCTTCGTTTTATCACCGTTCCAGATTGTGATATATCTTAGGGCGATCTCAATATTCTCTTCAAGAATTATCGTCATCATTATCTTCCATTTTTATCTAATGCGATAATGATACGGCGAAACATTTCATTTTCACGATCTCATTTTCTAACAATCCTTCTTTCTTTTTCCGGGACTACTTTTTTTTTTTTTTTTTTTTTGGCCTGAACAATATAAGTTCATTTGGCCAGCAGGCTAACGTTCAAATCATACTGAATTCACGGAAACAAAACAAAATAAAAAAAAAAAAAAAAGTAAGAAAACGTTTTCTTGTTTTTATCTAATTATATAAACATTACCTACACTACTGGATAGTCAGTATAAAAGAAGTAACTTCGTCCTGGCCAAAAAAATTAAAAAAAAAAAAACTTCGTCCTGCAATATGGCCGCAACTGCAGAGCAGTGCCCACAATGCTCAGATGAAATTTAAGAAAACAGGAAGAAAAAGAAAATACAATGCTAAACACTGGTCGCCCTTTCTTCGTATATAAAAAGCCCTTGAAAACTATTATTTTAGTCAATAAATGGAATCTGGGAAATCACACGCTCCCTTACTTTCGGCCGTAAAATGCATTACTTAAAACATTTTCTACCATTAAATATGTACCTATATATATATATTATATATAAATCATATAAATCACGGAGTTAATAGAAAAGCAAATTGTGTTCAGCGGGAGGTCAAGAAGGCACCTAGCGGTTAGTTTAGAAAATTTTACTGCAGTGAATGCCCTCCCCGTTCACTTGAACAAAGAAGCGAGCTATAATACAGTTTTACTTAATAAAATAATAAAAAACACAATCAAACAAACTTAGAAACACTAAAAAAGATGTAACACTTTTACGCAAAGTAATAATAATAAAATCGATCGCAAATAGTTTTAATGACTAATAACGCAATAGATTGACTTTGTTTCTTTTTCTTTCCTTTGACGTCAGTTCTCGTCGTCGAGTCATTTAACTACTCTAGCTTTTTTTTTTTTATTGTTGGTTCGATTTTTTTTTTTTCAATTAATATATTTTCTTCTCTGTACCTTTTCGTCTCCGTTAAATTTTCCTAATCACTAAACCTCGCCGAACACTAGCTAAATCTTAAAACCGTATTCTTCCGTGATTCCATAACAAGTCTGGAAGTAAATAGCACATTGTGCAGTAATATACACACACTGGTCGTTTACAACTTCGATCGCTGGTTTTTCTAATAAGCGATAATTTTAAAAATATACACGAACATCTCGTTAAAAACATATTGCATTGCGTCCTCACTTCGTTCACTATGTTCAGTTGCTTTTGCCATGGTCGGTACAAGATTCTAGTTACTAGAATTTTGGATTCCTAAAATGCTTGCCGCATCATTCTACATTGGACAATTACGGTAGACTTTATTAACTACCTGGAATTTAAAAACGTCACAATTTCTATAAATTTCTATTATATGTCATACTAAAACACTGGGTGGACTTTTTTAGTCTGTTTAATAAAATTATAAGCAAATAAATACACGTGATAACCTACTCCAGCCAGAAGCAAAATTATTCTCCGAATATCGTGGCATTTTTACATTACCACTCAGGATGATTTGGAATATACCTCGCAGTTACTGTCAGCGAACGAAGAGAAGTTAATACATCCATAAAAACGAAAAAATAAAAATCAAAAAACTAGTTTTAAAATAGATTCTGTAATCCGATATATTAGTAGGTACTATCTTTTTTTTTTTTTTTTGTCATAAAGAAGTTGCGGCTCCCGCAAAGACGTCTACATTAAGTAATGGACTGAATTTTCATTTTGTTGTTATTTACATTATTAGATTGTTATAAGAAAATAACTCGATATATAAAGGTAGTTGGTCCATGTGTATAAAATTGATGAAATAACAATGAAATAATTCAATAATATAAATGATTTAAAATAAAATAATGAAATGAAATAATAAAATAAAAAATATAACAACGGATAAAGGATATAAAAAATATAAAAAAAATATATATATGTATTTTAATTTTATGAGGTTTTTATATTAAATAACATATGGTATTATTTGCTGATTATAAAAGTTAGTAACTGCAATTTTGGACATTCATTTATTTACCTATTATTGGCAGTTTACAAGCAATTTAAGGAAGAAAAATAGTTATAAAAACAGTTTAGCTGCGAAATATAATATTCACTTCACGAATGAAAATTACATTTCATTATCATATTCGAAACACGCTCGCATCAAAGAAGAAATTAACCGGTACAAAAAAATTTGTATCGGATAACCTCTTAATTATATACATATATATATATATATATATATATACCATTTGTATATAGATTTGGTATCGTAAAACAACTGGCCTACATCAGATGTTTAAACGCCATGCCCGCTGATTGCACTAATATCTCTATTATTATCTTTGTAATCCTATCAATTTTACTAAAAAAACGAAAGAAAAAAGAAAAAAAAAATCCTTTTAATTTTGAAATTCTTAATTAGGAGGAACAAAACGCGTTCTGTTTTAGAAGTAGTATGAAAAATTAATAGCTTAGTTTTTATTCATATTTAAGAATTACATAGACCGTAGAAATTATAAGTTTGTAATTTTGTTATATTGTCTTGGACTGATGATTGGTTTTGCCAAAGTTCGATAAGTAAACAACAAAAAAAAACTAAATTAATCTAGATGCCTAAATTAGAGGGCGGGAAAAAGTTGAATCTAAAAAGAGAATATCAAAAAAGATGATCAAAATAAAATCCCACTTAAAAATTTGGATAATGTGAAATGGTTTACCCCAGAGTATTTTTGTTTGTTGCAACTATCGAAAGAGATTAGTAAACATGACGAAAAATGCACTGACGATAACAATCGGGACAGAAATGAATAAAAATGTTTTTTCTTTCCTCGATGAAACGATTTAAACGATTTATCGCTTAGTATTTTCAAATCAGCTGACACAAACGGTAAGAGCGTAGAGCAGGCAACGAAACCTTTTTATTGTTCCGTAATGATTTAAAAATTATTGCACGTGCGATTGTATAATTAGATTTTCCGTTTAAACACATTCAAAACAATTGAGCGACCTGAAAAAAAAAAAAGGAAATAGAACACAATTCAATTTCGACGAATTAGTGCGATTTCAATCTAACACGAGCGATTTATTATTGAACAAAAAAAAAAAAACAAAACAAAACAAAACAAAACAAAAAAACGTACTTAATTAGAAACCAAAAAGAAAAAGAAAAAATGTTCAAACATAAATCGGAAATATAATGTTAAAAAAAAAAGTTAAAATTTTGAAATGTTTGTTTTTTTTTTTATTTTTACAATTTGAATTTATAAGTTAATAAATTAAATAAAATAAACACTACACTGATTTTTTCGTTTGGGCCATTGCTCCTAGCAAATTTACCTTTAAAAAAAAAAATATATATATATATATGTACATATGTACTACATAGGTATAATAAATATATATGTGCCCCGCGTATTTAATAAATTTTTCTTTGGAATGATTTTATATTTATTTACTATTTTATTTTTCTTAACATTGACCCAATTTTAATTAAGTATCAAATTTTAATTTCCACTTTTTCATGTTTTTACCACTGCATCATTCTAACATGTATACACATGTATATTATATATATATATATATGCAACTTTCATTACGTATGCACTAGATGACGAACTAGGGTAAAAAATGGGGTAATGCGGCACTTAACTTAATTATATCTATAGAGTAAACTTTGAGCAAAAGCCATATTGCATTAGTCAATCTTCTGGCCCGTTCATTCGACTGCTACGCTCTCGTGACCATCTACCACCTATCTTCTTTCTTTTTCCCTTGTTTCTTAGAATAGTGCATTATTTTTCCCCCGTTCTTCTACTACAGACGCACACACACACACACATAAATAAGTATCATATATATGTGTGTATACTTTTAACCAGGTTGACAGCTATCGTGATAATAAATGAAATTGAAGTTGTTCATCATCTCTCTGATGATGACCTAATATTAATTTAATGTGTAAAATGCTGCGTAGGAAATTTTGAAAAAGAATGAAACATCTGTGTTTCACACTATCTCTTTTGCATTTGTTTCTTTAAAAATATCTTACGCGTATTTTCAGATAAATAAAAATCATCGGCGATTTAAACGAAGAAAGTGTATAGCATGATAAAATTCAGTTACCTATTACGCGTTGACCGGTAATTCTGAGAATTGATGGAGTACGGCAATCCCCTGCGTGACTCATAATGATTCTTCCGTTATTAACACGGCCTAGAGGGAATCCTCGAGTAATGTTCCCTGTTAGGCATAACGATCATCATCATATATTCCGATGTTTTCTGTTTTCTTTTTGGTGCTATCATTTCTGAATATAGTTTATGATCGGAAAAAGCGTACGTAAAAATACACACGCATGCATCAACAACAAGTGCTTCGGCATCATTATGTATGAAGGAGATATTGTACATGTATTTCTTGAGAAATACCAAAGTAACTCTTACTGTAAAAGGAAAACTATGTGTACAATCCGCAATAATTAACCGCTACCGATGATTCCATAAACACATAGTGTGTGTGTGTGTGCGTGGGAGGGATGTTGAAACTTTTGTTGTGAGCTGTTTAAGTTTTGTATTCGATGACAAAGTACAATACGTAAGTAATAGATATTAGAGAATATGTGCTTTTTGGTGAAAAAAGTAAAACTAAAAATTCCAGAACTTATGACATTTATCGTAAATTATTATAAAATAAGTCACGAAAACGAAAACTTTAATTATTAGTAAAAATAATAAAAACACATAAAAACACCGAAATATTTCGAAGTCGCATAAATCGCGGTAAAAATTATTTTAAAGTTAACGCAAAAAAACAAATATAAATATGTTAAAAACCGATTATAATGATGATTTAAAACGACGATGATACATCGCGATATGTTAACATTCAATTTTGAATTTTAAATACAGGATTTTATTAGTCGAAATGAGATTATTATTAATTAAATTATTTTTTAATTTAATTTTGATATATGTAGTAGTACGCTTTTTACGTATTTTTTGCGAACAGTTAAACTTTTGTTGTTTTCGTGATTTGTTTTACAATAGTTTATATTAATACAGAAAATGGGCCGTTATAATTTCAATATTAATTCGAGGATATATTTACTGCGATGATAACAATTAGATTGTTGATTAAATAATAATTGAGTGCCACAGCATCGATACAATGTATTTTGCCGATATACAATCATAAGTATAGCCGGAATATTAATAGAAATTCGATTTTACCCGGGATATTACTAGAAACTCAACTTTAGCCGGGATATTACTAGAAATTCGATTTTTCGTTCTACAGACGCGGGGGCCTCTCACACTAGTAAAGCAAAAAGAGAATATCACGCAAACAGAACTTTTTTTTTAAAATAGAACTCTAATTTTGAATTTATTTTAAAAGAGAAAAAGATGACCATTCCATTCGATGCAATGTTTTTATTTGTAAGAAAAGTTATGTAGTATTACAAAGCTCGAATTTTCAGAAAATCAATTTTTTATAACTACATCGTTTTCATTTTCGAAAACAAACCGTTAACGAAAATACATAATCTCTGCTAAAAAAAAAAAAAAAAAAAAAAAAAACGTTTTAACATTATCAATTGTCATCCTAATTTTTGAATTTTTTTAAGACACACACTAAATCTGATATTCCACTGTGAAGAAACGCACACACACTCATGAAATATTAGAGTAATCATGAAGTGTGACTATTACAATTTTTTTACATGCAGAGACTAAAAAAAGGGGGCGGTACCATTTTAATTAGTGCCTTTTTTTTTAAATTTACCAAGTTGTCCCTCAGCAGCTTCTCGTTTTCTTTTATCAGGTGCAACTAAAATGCAGAGAAAATTCAACAACGCTGACATTATTAAAATAATGATTTTATACATTCAACAATTATTAATTGAGATCATAAATTTCTTTCGCGAAAGAAAAAAAATTCAGGAGTTTTGTAATGTTACCAGACTATGCAGTAGTAGCAGAAGAAACATTTTTCACCTTCTAACAGACGCAAACAAAGCTTACCTATTTTTGAAATTCTTTAAACTGTACATTTTGTTTTATGTTTTTTTATAGCCGTCGAGAATTAAATTCAATTATGCAGATGACAACTATGAATTTATTCTGACCAGCACAGGGCCGTGTATCTAGACCAAAATTTCGGGGGGGGGATTATGAAACTATTTTTATAATTATACTATATATATATACATATGTGTGTATGTGTATGGTATTATGAAATATATTTATTTATAAATGGTACACTAAAGCCTTGTAGTCAATTATTGTATATGGAATATTTGAACACTACAATAAAAACAAAAAATAGTCGTTTTCATAGAATTCATAAAAATTTTCTTTTTCTTTTCTTCTGTCAAAAATTGAAAAGAAATAAATTTATCCTGGATTTCGGTGCATTTAATTCGCTTAGTTATATTTTCGCAGACATTTCGGGGCCGGCTTGAACGCTGAAAACCCCCTTTCAGATACTGCCAGCACGTATTCATTTCAGGGTGTAGGAATATTTTGGATTTGGAATGCTTTAACTTTGTTATTGTTGACGTAAATAGTAAAATTGCATTTATACTATTCGGGTAAAATAGAAATGTTTTTTTTTCTCTCGTTAATTGAATTTAATGGGAAAAAATAAAGTTACTATTATTTTAATGCACTATGATTTCGTCGACATTTTTGAGGGTTGAACCCGGAAAACCCCCCACAGATACGGCTCTAGACCAGCGCACATACTTATTGTTCGATATTGTACTTGTTTCTGAGCGTTCAGTGCGCAATCTCCTTATCAAGTTCTACTGTGTTCCTAGTCTCAGTAAACCCCCTACTACATATACATATACATATATATGTATACATATATATATATATATATATATATATATATATATATATATATATATATATCGGCACTGTCACCGAACATTTTAGAAAGTTTGTAAAATTTCGAAGCAGAAAATTGATAAAAAATTGATTGATTTAAAAAAGTGTTTACCGTAATAGAGAAATAAAAAAAATATTATTAATTGTTTGCGAAAATCGCTTCAAATTTTAATATATACTGATAGCCATTCCAGCTTAAAAGAAGTAATTTGTCAGGGCGAAGAGTTGAAGACGGAAGAAGTTCGCTCTGCAATACTTCAAGATACTAAATAACAGAAGTAGGCTTTGGAACCGTGATAACCGTATGCGCTTTTTAAAAACAGTTCAAAGTACACATATATTAAAAAAAAAAAAAAGAAAAAAACATCAGATATTTTTTAAAAAAATTCGATAATTTAAGGTATCATTTTTTGTAATTTCGTTTTATTTTTTTCGTAACTAAAAATAAAACAAAAGTTAAATTAAAAATTGTAATAATTATAGGTATTTTTAAAACACAATTTTTTAAACATTTCTATAAAGGTCGCTACTATTTGATTTTCTTTATCAAAACAAGGGGGCTATTTTATAAATATCTACTGCCTACTGTAGAAGATTTTACGTAATTATATAATTCCCCCCACCCCAAAAAAGGCCTTCTGGATCCGCTTCTCATCGCTATAATGCATTTTTTTATTTTCTTACTAAAACACATTCCTTTATTAGAATTTTGATTTTTGTCTCTATAAAACCATCGATTGACGGACTTCGAAGTATTATTGAATAAATTAAGCATATGTATAAGCGCATATGATAGGGGAAACAAGAAAGCGAAGTTTAGATGCCTTTTTTTGCGGCGAAACTGTTGTCTTAACTTATTCTTGGATCAAAAAAATGAAATCATTCATAATCGCCCAAAAGAAGGAAATAAGTAAATAAGTAAAATTTGGATACAATGTTAACAAGCCACCTCGGTCTATCGATTTTTTTTTGATTTTTTTTTTTTTTTTGGTAAAGTTCTTTCTTGTTCAATAGTAGAGATTAACACAAAAATCTGTGAACGGCCGAGATAACGCGATGCAAATAATCTCGCCGCTGTTGCTTTCTATAGCTGCTGTTTATCTAACTGAAAAATGGAAATTAGTTCGTTTATCGAACGGAACTGAATAAACGAACTAAACTGTTGTTACCTGTACATAACTTTTTACTTTTTCATCCGCATTGCTCCTTTAGTTCAGTTTACGCTAACAATGTATTTGCTCGTTAACTGTACTTTATGCTCGCAATCAGTTTGTAGCCAGGCTTCCCCTCATTAAATCTACCGGTTAACCGTAAATTTATCATTACGTTCGATAACAACGAACGCGCGTATTCGCAATACGTTTCCAGCAATGCTATTTCGATTGTACTTATTCCGATTGCGTTAACATGTTACATTAATTATAACAATTTCGAAGAAGAAGAAAATATATAAAATCTCTCTAGTCTATATTCTTCTTGTCTACTTCTTTCGGCAGTTTCTATTTGTCTCACAATTAGTACTATATAACATATATTCCTGGTTTTTGATCTAAATTCCTTTTGAACCTTTTTGTTGTTTTTTTTTCTTACTAATAGCCCTATCATCTCGATAAAACAAATTCTCTTGTTTCCGACACAAAAGCCTCTAATCCTCTTAATGCAATGGTAAGAAGATGTTTAAGTTCTCCCACGCGACGACCGACGGACAGTGCTGGATTCGGTTCAGTAACAAATGCAAATCTTACGGCTATTGCCTGCAACGTAAAGAAAAGAACTGTTTATATGCACGTCATGACACTAATGTGTACACATATACGTACCAGTATGCGCATGTATGTAGAATGACTTGGATTGCCGTTATTTATTTTTATGTTAGCCGTCGTTGCAATTGGCCAACATTATTAGTACGCAATTAATAAATAATTAAACAAAAGCGCTCGACTCTTAATGTCGCACCCCGCATAGTAAACGTTTCAGCCATGTTTTCCTCTACTTTCATCATACACGAAATCCCATTTTAATCTTTGTTCCGCAAAAGAAGTCAACTATCACATTTCTCTGACAAATTGTCGGGCTTACATTTTCCGGACGAGGAACCCATTCCCAGCCGGAGGTGCGAGAAAAATTCTTTTAACTAGATGCAATTTCTGTTCTCACGTCACCTTCGCCAAAAAGCAATAAAAAACGAAACAACTTAATTAATTGAAAAATAAGAGGTGATTTTACTGAAATTTAATACTAGATAACGGTCGTCCGTTCACTCTAAATTCATTTTAAAAAAAAAAAGAAAACATCTTTACGATTTAATAAGAATCTAAATCTGTTCTGGTGCCTCACTTATCCTAGAACACTCGTAACAATTAATTACTTTATCTAATAAATTTTTAAAGATGCGAAGTATTTGTAACGTACTTCAGCCATCTTAAAATATGCCGCTTTAGTACTACTATCAATCAATCATCTGACAGAAGTGAACAATTTACGCGGTAGACTTAATGTCCTAGACGGCGGTTTTCCCATTTGCTGACAGAAACGTCATCTAATTAAGTGCAAATTCGAAATTCTTCTACGCTTTGATAACACATACCCTGGCTTCTCCTCTCCTGCCCGTGAAATATTTGTTATTACCTTAACTTTTTTTTTTTTTTTTTATTACACAGAAAGAATAATTTTAGAATTTGTTCTGATTTTCGCTGTTGCAATTAACAGTGAAATAACAATAAAAATAATAAATTAAACACTAATTTCTCGCTGCTGATATAATGTATAAATATATATACACATATGTATATACATATATTATATATATATATATATATATATATATTAATTACAACGTAATTCTTAGGCAACCCCCCATTCGAAAAAATGTCCCAATTTTATGTAACGCAAGATGTCCCAAAAAAATGTCCCAATTTTATGTAACGCAAAATGTCCCAAAAAAATGTCCCAATTTTATGTAACGTTTGTTATACTTTATAGGATTTTTGTTATTGTTATTTAAAAAATGTCTTAATTTTATATAATGAAAGTTAAATGTTAGAATAGGACTCTTTTGTAGTTATGTTATTTTTTTTTTTTTGTGTTGATGCCAGTAAGAATTACGTTGTAAATTTTGATCATTTTATACAAAGTATAGAAGAGAAAGAGACAGAAATGAAAGCAAGAGGGGTCACACAGTCCCTTGCGAGGCCAAAATGGCCAAGCTGTATATAATATATATATATATTAACAGAAAAATCACCTTTTATGAATGAATTATTTTATTATTGTTTATGAATTAATGGAATATTTTCCCATCTGCGTGATATATTAAGTTACCGAAAAATTTGAAAATTAGACTGAAAGTGATAAACTTAAGCTACAGACATTTAAATATCGGTAGATTATCGAGTTTTTTTGTTTGTTTTTTTTTTTTTTCATATTAGAGAACATATGTTGCGATTCATGGATGTTAAAATTTCCAACTGTTTAATAATTAGTTGATTTCTTAGATGATACTCGATGAAAGAATATGATAATCATCAGTTTTGCTAAAAAAAAAAAAAGTAATCGAACAAAATGTCGTAGATTATATTACTGCGCGACTTTTCCTCTACGACATATAATTTGCCAAAAAAATATTCCAGATAAGTTAGTATACTTTCGTATGACGTCCGAAGTTGCACCTCCATACCTGCCAACTATCATGCGCAGCGACCGTGTGCACTCACACTAACGCTCTCGGTTTTGAAATATTCACAGATCGACAGTGAAAGTATTCTAATATAGTCATTCAACAAATCTTCATTAGATGCCCCGTTAGAATAGTTTTTATTCTACTCAAAATAGTTATTTAACAAATTTTGCTCGATTGATTCTAAATTGACAGCGTTAAAAAACTAAATTTATTCAACAAAAAAAATGGTGTACAGGTTTTTGTTAAATCAATTAAACTGCAACACTTGTTTTGGTAATGGTAGAGACTTGCTTAACTTTTTTTCACTGGTAAACAAAATAAAAACGAAGGGAAAAAAAGTAAAAGGGAACTGAAATAATTTTCTTCGAAAAAAAAAAAAGTATTTATTTAAAAGTAATAACATATAGTTTTCATGTTTCGTCAAGAAATGTAAATGTATCAACATCTCTAAAGCTATAACAGCAACTGAGAATGTTAATAATTGCGCTATGTGATGTTATATTCGACAGCGCATGAGAATGCAGAAAGATACCGAGTTTTGTAACATGCGTAATATTGTGAATTTATAAAATTTCATTAACCATCACCAATTTCTTACACAAAAGTTTGTCAATATTCAATTTTTAGACTCCGAATGTTCAAAGTAGCACGTCAAATCGCGAAGTATTCGAAATTTCTGAGCAGTTGGGGGTCATAGGCGTCGCCAGCGGTGGGCAGGAGGACAACTGCCCGCCCCTGGAGCCTTGAAACTTTTTAATCAACTGGCCATGATGAGTATTCATAGGCGCGTAATCATGGGCAATTTGCCAGAAACCCACGAAAATTATGTTTTAATTAAGATTTTATTCTTGTTTAATAAAATATTAAGCCTTTACAACTTGTACATATTTTATTCTTTTCCTATAACTCATATCCTCTTTCTATCATCTTGTCCCCCCCCCCCCGGCTCATCGGCTGGCGACGCCCTTGATGGGGGTTTAGTCTGAATTTAAATTTGTGTATCAGTAAGAGCGCTCATTTTTGCGATGTTGCCAAACAACAAGCATATGACTTGTCTGGACTATGTATGTATATTTTAAAAATCGGTTTAATAATTTTTCTAACAAAAACAGTTCTTTAAATTAAAAATTTCGAGAAAACAAAACGTGTTTATGAAGTGTTCATCTCTTTCTACTGAGTGCTCTGCTTTCTATTCCATTTTATTGATACTCGGTCTTCCTACTCCATATTACGCCTCTTATGTCCTATCTTTTCCTTTTAATCACATTGTTCCCATCGTATTGATTACTTCCTCCTAACAACATTCGATATCGTATGAAGATATAATTGACTCCTTCCTATTTTAATTGTTTCTGGGTAAAGGTCCCCGGTTGACGAGCCCCCCAAAAAAACAATAACTTTCAAGTTTTGAAAAATTTATATAAATTCTTCTTTTTATAATATTCTCTTCTCGCGCGCATTTATTGTTCTCTACTGCTCGCGCTATTTTGCGCACGTGTGAAATTTTAGAATAAAAATATTGATTTGAAAATGAATTCGATTAAAAAATACTCCTCGTCATAACTTATATTTATATATATTTGTATGTGTGTTTGTGTTTTTAAAAACAAATATAAAAGTAAAATAAACGCTGCTTTACAAAAAAAAACAATAAAATCAACATTATTATTATTATTACCATTATCATTATAAAGACACATATGTATTACGCACGTATTAATCTCATAAAATAATAATTATTATGATAAATTTAATAGTCCCTAAAAGTAAATATAACGGTAACAATTCATTGTACGCAATAATCGGATAAAATAAATTGGAGTTATTGTCAGAGCATCTCTCTAAAAATCAAAACCTGGAACAACAGAGTTCTAAATTGGCGTCAATGTTCGGAAGTATTAGGTTACCGTTGAACATTGGAAAACAGTTATTGAATGTAAATTTTCCGTAGGAATAACAGATGAATAAATAAATAAGTATTCACATACGAGTTACCAGCGATTAGCAAAAAGTCGAACAGTAGTTTCCACCTAGCGTTTAAATACCAGAAAATTGTATAAATTAAAAAAAAAAAACAAAAATAAAATAACACCGAGCCGAATAAACATTTCGGCTCTCGCTAATAAGAATTAATTTTAATTCATCGATCGGCATCGGGAGTACTGTTATACATGTGCAGTTTTAATATTGTATCTCGTATTTTAGAATTGAATAATTAATGCTTATTATTATTATCATAACCATTACACATTACTGTTATCATTATTGTTGTTAAAGTTATCGTTATCTTTATTATTATTATTATTATTATTATTGTTATTATTACTATTATTAATGGCTGGGTTCAGATATAAAGGTGCGAAAGGAAGTGAATAATGCTGTAAATGTGTAATAGTAATTGAAAGCAAAGAGGAAAATCTCGGATGATTTTATGAGGGGTTTGTTTCTATAGTTACCTGTGGCAAAACACATCTGGCGAGCTCCGTTTTTTGTTACTATGGAGATAGAAAAAGATAACAAAATCACCGCGTAATCAACTTCGCTTCAGCCTCAGAAAGGTCACTAAACATTATTGTATCCGCTAATACTATTAACATTTATATGTAGAGGTTTCTGCGTGAATGTTATGCACACACTTACCTAACGAGCATTACACTAGCAGCAGCGATGTATCTCTTTTAGAAACTAAACGAAATTATTAAATGAATTTCGCTAAATAAAAACAATTAGTAAATATAATTTCATCAATAACAAAATGCCCTATACATATGTAGTAGAAAATCTTGAATATAGGCTACTTAGTAAAACATGAAAGAAAAAAATTATTCAAAGTTCATTCTTTTTGCTACCCCACCCCCACCCCCCACCGTATATTTTTTGTTTCAAAAGTAAATTATAAATCGCATTTTCGGTGTTTTAATGCAATATGGGCTAGAATCGGTTCGGGGAATTTGAATAATTTTGGGAGCAATACTGTGTTAGCAAACCAGAAAGAAAATCAACACGTGTTTAGAGTGGAGTACTGAACTTAAAAATGAAAAATGAAAAACTAATTGAAGATGACGTAATCTACGGAGTCAAGAATATACATATTTATATATTGTAATGGTGAAGAACGTTTAAAAATAGAAATATAAAGATATGATCAGACACCATAAAGCTGCTTTTTTTCCTACCAAAAAAAGTGGATAATTTAGATAGCAACGCGCGAAATAGTTGTGATCAATGTCTGCTATTAATACAGCCGGGGTCGTATCTGAGGGGGGGGGGGGGTTTCAGAATACACCCTCCAATGTCTGCGAAATAATAACTGTTCGAATTAAATGAACCGAAGTTCGGAATAAATTTATTTCTTTTTAATTTTGAACAAAAGAAAAGAAAACTGAAATTTTTATGAATTCTATGGAAACGACTATTTTTTATTTGTTTTTATTGTAGTATTCAAATATTGCATATACACAATAATTGACTGCAAGACTTTATAAATAAATATATTTCATGATAATACATACACATATATATATATATATATATATATATATATATATATATATATGTATATATATAAATATTTTCGTACTAGATAAGGCCCTGAATACAGCTGCTATATACGTTTTAGAGCATACATTGGAATATATTTAAAAAAACAACATTTTCACCTAAGAAAGTGTCAATAGAAAAATTTTAATTTTCTTAAAATTTCCTACTATTAAAATTCTAAAATTTTCGTGTTATTCATAAAAACTTATTTCGGTGAAAATACTTTAGAATTTTTGACGACTATCCCTGCTGAAAAATCGGTATATATACATGCTAATTAATATTGAAAGCTGTATCAGCACATTTTTTTTTGTTTCTATTTATTTTTGTTACTTATTTATTTATTTATTTATTTATTTATTTATTTATTTATTTATTTATTTATTTATTTATTTATTTATTTATTTATTTATTTATTTATTTATTTATTTATTTATTTTTTAATTAGAAAAAAGAAGAAATGCTTTTTAAAGAAGTTTTATCGTTCTACCGCTAGTTAAACAGTTACACCGCATCGACAAAGTCAAAGTGTTGTTAGTGTAGTAAAAAAGCGGAAACAATTTTCGGTAAGTTTTACATGTACATAATATATTTTTTATTATAACTAAACGATGTTGCAGACTGAAATTATTACAGCTACTGAAAGTCGTGACAATACTGATAATATTCGAATTCAGTCCATTAAAAAATTTGCAAATAAAGAAAGAGTCTTATGTGGGGGAAAAAAGTGTTTCTACAAACATCCTACAAAACAAAAATAAATAATACATAATTTCAGGAAAGTTTAACCTTATAATTATTTTCAATGTAATAATTACATATTTATATATATATATATATATATGTATATATAGTTCTTCTAGAAATAAATGTAACTTTTTCACATAGCTTTTGGGAATTGGAACATGTAATTAAGTTCGATTAAAAGCTAGTACAATCGTCGTTTGAACTATATCAACCATGGGCGCAGACTTATTTTCAACTTTTTTTGTTTGACTCACTTCGAGGTGATTTTTCAACAGTACAGTTGAGTGTCAAAAGTTATTTCTCGAGCAACCATTATTTTTGTACATTCACCGGTAATATGGATTTAAATGCACTGCCTCATTTTGGATTCCCTTTCCAATTACGATTAGGACGAACTTCAAAAGAATGTTTAGAGCTTCTAAATTACTACTGTTGTCTTCTCTAATTTCCAAAATTCTTCGCAGGGGAAATGAAAATCTTTAACGTAATATAAGTGAAGGAAATATCATTGTGCACATACTTGAAAAAAAAATAGATATAACGAGTGAAATACGAATTACACACATACTCACGTACACTTGATGCAGTGTACTACAGTAAATCAGTCTAAGGTCACGATTTCGACTCGAAAAAATTATTGAGTTTTGTCTGTTTCTTCGATTCTTCTGTCAGTTTCCGCACTGTATAAATAATGTCGTTCAAATTCCCTATATATTAACCGCCTGATGAAGAACACTCAGCCTTCCTAAGAATCGCGAGAACGTCCATAATTTCTTTATTTGTCGATCATTTGTCTTCTTTTCACCGCCCGTATTAGATTCAGCGGCAGTTCATTCACAAATGCATCACGGACGATCTTCCGTGTTCATTTTCGGAGGTTTACATAAATGTTAATCCAGTTTTCATTATTTTCTTCAAAGACATTTTTTCAGGTAAATAATGACTCTATTTCCGTTTGATAAATCCACCGTGACGGAGACAAAAAACTCCGAATTGTTTGCATACTTACGTTATTCCAGGAATTTATTTTTTTCGCAATTTTGTTTGTATGCCTCGACTTAAATAGGTATAATACATGTGCACATATAAAAAAAACATTTGAAGAAAGTTCCTACGAACTCGATATGTTTATACAGACGTTATTCCATCGTGTATTATTACAGATGTGACCTTCAATCCTTCTTCCCATTTCAAATAATCGATAAGTTATTTCCACAAATGGATTGATTTTCAACGTGTCACAATATACGACCAGTCTATTCTTAAAAAATATTTTGCTTCAATAAGGCAATTAGATTAGTGTTATCTGTGGTTCATTTAACAGCGCCCACTGTAAATACAGACATACGTATATATCTATATCGTGTATCTTTTAAGAATTGTTCTTATATTTTTTTATTTTTTTTGTCCGAACGAAAAAGAAAAAAAACAAAAACAAAAGGAGAAACTTAATTAGCCCCCCGGAGACTTATTATGATTTTTTCTTTTAATTTAAATAACATACGGAGAACCCACAAGGCATGTATAAAATTATTTAAATAAAATACCACATATTGTAAATACAAAAAAAAAAGAGATATTTTAAATTTGGTTGATATCTCGAATTTTTTTCTATTTTTAAAGGTTAAAATTAATCGATTTTATTTTTCGAGTGTTTACGAAGCTTCACCATCCCCAAAGCCCTTCCGTCGTGGGTATCTCATTTTACCGCTTTACTTCTATTTTGTACTTATTGTAGTGAAATAAATTTTTATTCGAAATTTATTTATATTCTACGCGACAAAAAGAACATATAATACAAATAGAATGTAGATAATGAAATAATGAAAAATCGACAGCGGAAAATAAAAAAGCAATATAATAATGGAGATCAATTATATCGAATATTAAAACGACACAATTGAGATGAAAAGAGAGTCGGGATCCGTAAGTATAATTCAGAGGGGATTATAAGATAATGAGAAATTATACGCTAGAAAATAATAAATTTGTCAATGAATAGGCGGCCCCATTAGACAAAACGGGCCAAAAAATTAATCTCTCCGTTTGATGAGCGGCTGTGGAATTACTACTAGAGATCTACGAGAGATACCAAAGATGAGTTAACGACATTAGACAATGAACAGTCAGAATGATGAAGAAAGACGAAAAGAATGGAAAAAGTGTATAGTCAATGGCAATCAAAAACCAATTATTATTATTATTATTATTATTATTATATGTACGAGAAAATAAAAATACGAAATAATTCGTATGATTTAACGATAAAAATCGGAAACCGAATAAGTTCGAAAACGTTTAGAATCGAAAAGAGAGATGGCAACTAAAAAACCGCCCCAAAAACACCGGTGAACAATAAAGAAAAAGGAGGAGTTTTAAAGCTTAACTGAATTCGACGAAAAAGGAGCGTAAACATTTTTGATAATTGTTGTTAAGCGTAATAAATTCGAATATTCATAATAGGTACATGGAAAGAGAAAGAGAGAGTGAAAGAAAACAAGAAGAGTAGGAACCTTTTTTGAAGAAAGAAAATCGTCAATTATTTCAAGTGAAAATATAGAAAAAAAGTAAGTTTAGCGACCTAAAATGAATAAGATACACTCAACGTAAATCCCTTGAAAATTGATCAACTTATCCACCTTTTTCGTTTATCGAAATCGAGAGAGGATAATTCATTTTTTCCGATTGAAACATCTCTATTTGTCTTTTATTCATTCGCTTTAGAGTTAACCTTCCGCGCCTTGTACCACTAAGCCTTTTTAAAATCATCTCTACATATTAAAGGACATCGTTACCCCCATCAATTTTCAGATTAGTTCATTTCCGAACTGGCTACCTAACTACGAGGTAAAACAATAACTCCGGCCACTAGCAAAGATTGCAAATTCAACGTGTTACTTCATTAACAGTCGCGATTATTACACGGAGTTATATCTCCGAAATTAGATTGTGATATTTTTCTATTATTATGCGTTTAGTTTGTGTCAAGTATTTTCTGATTTGTCTGAATATAATGAAAAAATACACAAAAATTGTTTGACAGTTAAATTAATTATTTTTCCCATTAATGACAAAATCTAGTCTCCTTCAGAAGCATACTATGTAAAAGCAAAAAAATATAGTGCCAATTAATTTCTTAATGCTCTTAATGAAATTCAAGTATCATATCCTATATCTCACAACGAAGTAGTTGAAATGTATGCTGAACACTACTACTAAACCAGATATTGTGAATTGTAGATGTTTTTTTCAAAGCCGAAGTACACAAAATAGAATTCATTTTATTTAGAGCATTTTTTTTTTTTTAAGAAAAAAAAAAAGAGTTAAAATTATTTAAATAGAGGATAATTTTATACCAAAAAAAAAAAAAAAAAAAATCATAATAATTAAATAAAATAAGTAACACAAAACTGATTTTTACGGGAATATATTTCAGATACCAACGTTCGTATATGTACATACATCGTTTTCTTTCGAATAAGTTTTGCACGAAATGATTAAAGTTCTACTAAAGCATATATTTTGCTGACGACCACATCGTCGATTGTACTATTTATTTTTGATGTACATTTTTTTGCTTAAATAATATTTCAACAAAAAAAAAAAAATATATATATATATACAGGGACGGATCCAAAGAACATTTGAGGGTAGGGGGAATTATATAATTACGTAAAATCTTCTACGGTAGAACTGGAGATTTGAGAAATAGCCCTTGTTTTGATAAAGAAAATCAAATAGTAGCGGCCTTTATAGAAATTTTGAAAAACTGTGTTTTAAAAATACATAATTGTTACAATTTTTAATTTAACTTTTGTTTTATTTTTAGTTATGAAAAAAATAAAACGAAATTACAAAAAATTATACCTTAAATATGGTAGTTTAGAAATAGTAAGAAAGATAGCTATATTTCTTATTAGATACTTTACTTCTTTTTTATTTTTATTAGTAATCCGATCCGAATTCTCTTTGTTCATGAGCAAGTTTTTAAATATATATATTTCTCATTGAAATATTTTTAAATTAAAATTACAAAATAAAAATTAAAAATAAATAAAAAGGGCAAAAAATATCCATGACAGTTGCGTTTAAAATAGAATAAAAACGTATAACATTAATGGTTTTACTAGAAAATATCATACAAATCTTTTATAGCATAAATTAAGTTTCTCTGTTATAACAAATTTTTTCATAGAGGCTTTGGTTCTTTAGGGGAAAAAATGTCCCCTGTCCCACCCTCCATTGATATATATATATATATATATATATATATATATATATATATATATATATATATAATTTAACGAAAACAAAAGAAAGAACTCTATGCTAATTCGTTATTTTCTTCTAACTGCGGATCTTTATAGACATTGAATTCTTGAATTGCCACTCTTTTTCTATCACACAAAATATAGATAATGGGAATTTCCACATAAGCATAACAAAATTAATTTGACCACCCTTTTTTAGAACGCTTGCATTAAAAAAAGAAAAAATCTATTTTTCCTATATATCGAGATCATTTTTGCCGGCGTAACTCACGGATTAATTGGATAAAATTAATTGACTTGAAAGCCCCGATTATAGGAAGAGAAAATTTCGTAAACTACCACGACATGGAATATATTCGAGTAGGTGAACCGTTAACTGCTGCTCTGTCCCCTTCTTTTAACGAAAATGGAGAATCCTATTAGGCGCAAAAGGCGAACTTACAAAATCATATGAAGTTTCATAGCGCACTGTGAAATTTGTTCGCATTTCCTAAGAGATGAAAATGGATTTTGAAAATGTGCGAACAAATACAAAAAAAAAAAAAAAATGCTAGTTATTTTTTCATCCGAAGTAATTTTAATAAAAATCCCCCCCCCCCCAGTTTGTCTACTAATTAAGAATGTAGTTATTTATCGTACTATTTTACGTTTTTTTTTTCTCATTTTCAAGTACTCAACAATGATTGGAAAGCGGTGTTGTAATGGACAGTGAACGAATGGCGGAGGTTTTACAAAAATCGGTTCGAATGGAGCGAGAGATGAATTATGATCATTTCTCTGACAGTGAAACGGACAATATGAATGGAACCAATAGCTCCGACGACAATGAAATGTATACAAACTGTACCGACCAGGTAGTTGCAAATTTCCAAATTTCTAAATGTGCGCATTTTTTATGTTTTTTTTTTTTTTTTTTCGTAGGCATAATAAAATTTAGTTTTCGCGGAAGTGTGGAAAGAAAAGTATTCCATTAATGAGTAAAATACAATTATCAAAGATCTCAAAATATTAAAAATAACAAACGCAATATATACACAAGAAATTTCACGCATATCCACAAAAACTATGAAGGAAAGAATTCAGATTGTGTACTTTTCGCTTTTAAAGTATAAGCACTTTAAAGTTTTGCAGACAACATTAGCTATTTTTCACCGGGGTTAAAAAAGAAACCTGATGCGCACCACGATATATTAAAAAGCCGAACTTGGAGCATTCTGCGTATAGAGTGACAAATCAAATTTAGAGAAATGAAAAATAGAAAAAAATTAAAATTAACATATTTTACTTATAAGCTCGCAAACTACAATTGCAGAAAAATTTTCAGAAAATCTTTCAACGACTATTTACTTTTTTTTTACAAAAATACTTATTAATTCGTAATATCGATTTAAAATTAGTTTTTCCCCGTTGTATCGTATATCCCCGCCAGATTCGAGTTCGTTCCACAACAAAAGACTACTCTTCCAACCGTACTTAATTCGAATGCTCCCAATTTAACTATTGAATAGATATGAATTTTTAAATGATTTAGTTAAAATGGCATCGCCGGTACCTTTCGCACTACCGCAAGTTTACATGTAGGCAGCTTTCTTTTTCATAAAACTTTATGACATGATCAGTTATTTTAACGTTAATTAAGACTATTGTGGAAGCACGCATAAAAAAAAAAAAAAAAAGTCTACTACTATTGTAGGTAGTATTTATTTTTTATCGTTCTTTTTAAAGAACACAGTATTTAAAATTACAAAATTAATTTTGTTATAATCGTAGGGGTAAAATTCTAGTAATCTGTTTAATTTTTGATACTGTATTAATTTTCTTACGTTTCATTTCTGTGCACATTATTACACAGTTAAAAATATGGGATCACAAGTAACGGAAATATATTATTCACACAAACCGACAAAAATTAAACTAAAACAAAATCTGTTCCAATTTTTATGAATTTGTGAATGTATTTTTCTATTATTTGTGACAGGATACCTTTTTTTAATTGTAATATTTAAAATAAAGAGAATTTCTATAAAACTCTTAAATTTCCAAAAATTACGCCAAAATTAAACACGTTATTAATTAACTTCAAAAAAGAGGGGTGGGGGGGGGGGGGCATTAGCCACATTGACCACCGTAATATTACTATAATATGCAGAGTGATTCTATTAGTCTCTATTTGTCCATTTAAATATCTTTAAGAAACACGGTAATATTTAATATTTATGTAAAAACCGGTTTTTTGTTTTTTCATTTCGAGTCTTATATCCGGATGATTCGAACTTTAAAAATAAGAGAAGAAAAACGAAAATAACAAAAAAAAAAAAAAAAAAATAGTTCAAAAAATTTACATAAACGCAATGTGCGTCAAACTTCAATTTTTACCAATGTCGCCCGAAGTATTTTTCCTACTGTAGCGCCATCTGTGGACAATTTTACGTATCTCATAAACATCGTTAACTTCATTATTTTTCCGCGAGATGCTGCAGCATCTACAAAATATAATAGATTATTCGAGTTCTCTTTTTTTCCTTTTTACTTGATTTTTGGTCTTCAAAAAAAAAAAAAAAATGGCTCCCATTAAAAAATGAGTCGGATTAACGTTATTTTTGCTAGAAAATGTGTAGCGGGAAAATATGAAAAGAACGATAACGCGATAATAGCGCAATTGTCACTAGAGCAGGGAAACCAGTTTAATTTATGCGGCGAGTTTTATTTATGAATTATATCGTTCTGCAGCCAAGCAAATAACAATTGAAGGTTAATTTCTGTATAGAGCTAAAGTAATCGTAATTCCACTCTCTACTTAAAACGACTGCGAGCTTACGCGGTAAAAAATATACACTGTTCCTAATAATGTCAGACTCTGTGTAGTGATGGGAAATTTCAATTAAGGAAACAAAACATGCAGAATTTACTATATCTAACAGTTACATCAAATAATAGAAGCAGATGAAACTTAATAATTAAGAAGATATTTTAATATAGTTTTATGTAATAAACACATGCAATCTCGAAATATGAAAAATGTACATTAAACTGTAAAAAAATTTATGGATACACATGTTTCTTCTTTTTTCTTATAAATACAAACTTCGAATATATTATCTAAGGCATCTTTTTTTCTTAATACATTTCTTCATAAACATATATATTATTATATATATTGAAACAAAATAAACTGGTATAAAAGCAATTTTATTTTTATTCATTTATTTATATACTAGCTGTGCCCGCGGCGTTGCTCGCGTCAATTACGATTATAAAAAATTACTTTATTTGTTAAATTACACCCGCGCGGAATTCAATTCATGACTGTGTAAGAGTATCACAGTAAATGATTATTTGTCAAAAGATTTTTTATTGGCTGTGGCAGCTCCTGAATATTGGGGAGACTAATTATTTCAGAAGCACAGCACATACCATTAGGTTTATTGGCCCATTTTTTGGCAGAACACTTAGAGCAGATCTTATTCATGGCTCCATTTTGGACGAAAGACTGTTGAGCATAATCAATCTGTGGATCGTATTTGAAAGCCGATCTGTTACTGTGAGCTAAAACTCGATTACGAACTCTAATCGTTGACGTCTGTTGTCTTTCTCTCTGATCTCGAAGGCGTTGGGAACGCTCAGAGCTCGATTCCCTAGTGCGAGCTTGTATGTTTGTCCAATATTATTTTGCTCTTTAAGCCGCTGCGAACGCTCGATATTCGACTCTCGCGCGCGTACTTGAGAGGTTCTCAAATTTTGTTCAGCAAGCCGCTGCGAACGCTCGATACTGGACTCTCTGGCACGCGATTGCGACGCGTATTCTCTCTGACTTGCAAGACGATTTTCAGTTTCTGATGAAGATTCTCCATTACGACATATTTTTGATGCCCTCGCCTAGGAACTATTTCTAGAAAGTTGAGATCTTAATCTTTTGGGCATTTTGTACCTTTTACAAAAAAGATAACGGTAACGCTAGAAAATTTTCATTCCTTACTAACACACACTATTTCCATTAGTGATGATCCGAATTTCCATTTCCCCATGGTAATTAACATATTGATATTTTAATGTTTTATAAAAAAAGTTTATGCAGCGCACGCGATGTAAGGAATTGTTTAGGTCATTTTTTTACACCTTGGGTTACATTATTGGAGTTTTAGTAAGGATCCGTAATTTTTTTGAAAATATAATATAGCCTATGTCACCCGGAGATAGTGTAGCTTCCCAACGGTGAAAGAATTTTTCAAATCGGTCCAGAAGTTTCGGAGCCTATTCAATGCAAACAAACAAACAAACAATCAAATCTTTCCTCTTTATAATAATAGTAAAGATTCTTTTTCTCTTTTTAAATATGACTTCACGATCGTATAATATAACTTACGCGTTTGAAAACAAATATTGTGAATCGTGTACGTTTTATTAAGATCTTGCTGATGAGCTACTTCTGTCGGGTCGTCCCGCGAATATGTTGTTCATAACTCCCTTAAGAAAAAAAGGCAAAACACAGTTTTCACGTGTTACGGCGCATATAAATTTTAATTAAATACCTTTTGTCAGCCAACTGTAACTCAGTAATCAAACCGAGATGTGTATGTCGCTGCTAAAATTATTATTTCTAACATATAACATGATTTTTGTTATTAAAAATATTTTAAAAGTCGTTTGTTCGATACTTTTTGGAAAAGTGCCTGCTTACAGAGAAAAGGGCAAAGTCAATTGAGAAAATTCGTACATACCGGAATTTTAAAAAATTCCAGATAATTCCAAAAGCTTGTGTAGACCGCTTACTTTTTAACTTTTTCCTATTTGTCACCACAAAACAACATTATTAATAAGAAAATAAAAACAGTCTAGGAGTATTTGAAAGGAAAAAATATGTTGTTGTTCTGATCTTAATAATTTGCCTCAAAATCAAAATGCTGCTTAAACATTTCACTCTATTCGTTGAAAATACTCTATAATTTCAGTAAAAACGCACGAAATAATTGACACCGATGTGCGGAAGAGTTATGGTTGTTAAAAAAAAAAAGGTTTCAACGGAATAATATTTAATAGGAAATTACATTTCCGTGTCCAGTGTTTCTAAATCGGTTGCATATATATATATATATATATATGTAGTTGTTTAAAAAAAGCGAATGTAGTTCATGAGAATGTTTAACTGCGATATACTTAGCATCTTATTAGAAAAGACTGTAACCGCGATGAATTAAGGCATTTAGCGCGTTGGTAACATTCGGAGCGAGGTGGTAGTATCGATGAAATAGTAAGAACGGAATGTAGGAAGAAAAGGAAGAAAGTGTTTTTACGGAACTGGTCCGTTGGTAATATTTGCAAATATGTATCAGAAAATATTTACGTAACCGAACTGTTAGACGGTTGTGCCGTTATCGCGAGACTAATGCGACCACTTGAGCAAGCTGATATAGTTTATAATGGGTCAGAAGTTGCTTTTTCTGTGATAAGTTGGCCAACTGCGATAGGCGAACAGCAGCGCCACTAATTGCCGCACTGGTAAAAAATAAAAACTATATAGAAACAAGAAGGAAATTAATACATCGCAACAGGTCGGCTCTATTAGCTAATCTGCATTCTATCCGCGACAATAATTTCTTCTTCATTATCTTCTCTCGCTTTTCTTTCTTTGCCAGACTATGTGTGTGTTTGTTAGTGTGTGTCAGTGTGTGTCAGTGTGTGTCAGCTCGACACGATTCAACATCGCCTACACACGTACTAGAGCCTGGTCGAAAATTAATTATAAATGGTGTATAGTAAAGACTGATTTAAAATACTCTGTTGTAATTTTTTATATTTTGGTTTTTTCCAGAAAGTAGAAGATAGTACTACATCGGATGCCGGAAGCTGCGGGAAAAACACGTCAGCCGAGTCAATTTTAAAGATGGAGGACATTAAACAAGGGGAACTGGCGGGAACACTGGTTAAAGATTGTAAGCAATGCGGTAATCGCAACGTCGAAGAGTCGTCCGAAACTTGCAACAGTTGTCAAACAGTGAAAAACGTAAAACGCGATAATAAAAAAACGTACGAGTTTAAATGTCTGACGCGTCAACTGGAAACGAACGAAACGTCCCGTAACGAGGATAACAACAATAATAATTTGCAGACTAGCAGTAACGAACAGGAAGAAATGACCGTTGCCGGCGGTGACAATAGTGACGCGAGCGAACGCGAAACCGTCGTCGTCGAAAAGCGCGAGGACGACAGTCGCGAAAGATCGCAGAATGAAGAAGAATTAGAAGAAGCGGAAGGAGAAGAAGAAGAAGAAGAAGAGGAAGACGACGACGACGACGATGGTGATGATGACGACGACGACGACGACGACGAAGAAGAGGACGGGGAGGAGGAAGAAGAGGACGAAGTGGTAGACGGAAAGGAGGAAGTTTACTACTGTTCGAAACTGAAACAGGTGCTGGAAAGCGCGACGAACGAGCAGAAGAAGAGCCGATTCTTGGCCGAATTGAATCTGCGCAGCAAACGAAGAAATGATTTGAGCGGCGGTAACGAGCGTCTGGTCGGTTTCGCGGACGATCGACTGTTGAAGATGAACAACAACGTTCCGTCGGACCAGTTGACGGCGATCAATCTGCTGCTGCCGATGTCGGTACGAGTTAAAGCGATGGCGCAGCCGCCCACTAAACTGGCGGTTTCGGCGGAAGAAGACGAGGTTAACGACGACGATCCGTTTCGATCGGAAGTGAGGGATATGAAGCGGCGAGGAGAATTTCCATGCCGCATATGCGACAAAGTGTTTCGCAATCTGCGGGCGTTGAAGGGTCACGCGCGAATTCACATATGCGGAAATCGCGGCTCGAGTCGCGTGCCGTACGAGTGCAATATATGCACGTTCCAGACGAACGACAAGTCGGTCGTGATTCGGCACATACGCGGACACAACGGCGACCATCCGTACAAGTGTCAGCTCTGTTTCTCGACGTTCACGACGAAGGCGAACTGCGAGCGCCACCTGCGAAACGCGCACCGGAAAACGTCGCGCGACGAGATCAAACGATTACTGCTGGACTTGAACATCAAACAGCAGCAGCAGCAGCAGCAGCAGCAACAGCAGGAGGCTCTGCTGGTGAACTACCGGCCGTCGCCGAACAACACCTTGAAAGGGTTGCTGATGACCGATCTGAAAGAAAACGTTAAGCTAAGAAGCGGCGCCAGTAGCTGCGAAGATACCGATCTGAACGAGGACCGGATGACGATCGGAAGCAGCAACGGTACCGAGAGCGGCATAGTGAACGCTTGTAAGCGGAAAAAGAAATCGCGCAAACCGTCCTACATGTTCACGACGTACGACGGTAGTAGACGCGGCGAGGACGATCGACGACCGATGTCGACCGACAACGAAGACGACGAAGAGCCGCCGTACCGACGATACCGGAAAACGACCGCGATCGACAGAAAATCCGTCTACGCTCTGGAACCGGAAAACGATAAGGTGTTGATCAGCGACGACAACAACAACAGTAACGGCAGTTTCGTGTACGGGCCGTCTGCCGGACAGGCTATCGATGCGAGCGAAGAAAAAGATCTCCGTTGCGGAGCATCCGACGTGCACCGGCAACTGTTGCTGAAGCGGAATTTCGGCTACTACAGCGAAGACGGCGGTATCGTCGCCGCCGCGGCAACGACCGAACTCGTGAAATCGTTCGAAGACAAAACCGATCATCTCTACGACGCGGACGAGGAACAGCGCAGAATGGTCAGCATCACCGCGGCAGCGGCTACAGCGCTGTTGGATATGAAAAGCAGTTCTTCCTCCTCCGGTGGACCGCGAATACCGGTCGACTGTCGATCGGTATTCATTCAAGATGACGGTATAATTCGAAAGCCGAATTTCAGCCAACCGTCGTTAGCGGCAACACTGGTGCCGGACGAATATCAACAGGAACCGTTGGATTTAACGGTGAACGTGCTCGATTTAAGCACCAAACGGAAACTGAATGCCGACCTTCCGGCGAGTTCGTGCAATAACGCGCCATCGCCAAAATTCTACGAAAAACCGCCATCGACGCCACTTCTTAAAATCGTCCACCCGGACATTGCGGCTAATTTGGTTGTCAATGCCGCTCCGTCGCCAGTATGGTACGGTAATAGTAACAGTAACAGCAGCGGCAATACTATTAATAATACTAATATTATTAATAACAATAATAACAATAATAATAATAATAGTAGTAGTAGTAGTAGTACGATAATAACGGTCAAACCGCCGTTGCTGAGAACGGTACCTTTGGTTTCCAGCTTAGGCGAGCAGCCAGCGGTATCCTTAATAAATTTGAATTTTCTCGACCAGCAACAGCAGCAGCAGCAACAGCATCCGATCGACGGCTCTTTATTAACGAACGGTAACAGTCGTCGACAACTATTTAAAGATATCGACGGCGGTGCTCGACAGAAACAGTTAGGCCGCTACCATCGATACGGTTTGCAATTTCAATCGCCCGAACCGGCCAACGCAGCCAGTACCACCAGTTTCATTCTTAACTCGTTGTCGTCGTCCGACGATCAGCGTCGTTCGAACGAAAACGATATTATTAAAATGAAAGCCGGCCGCGGTCAGCTAGAATCAGATCGGAAACAGACTTCCACTAGCGTGACAACAGCTATGTCGGTAAAGTCCTCCTCTTCGTCTTCGTCCTCGATGAAGGCGGCGACGCGCGCTAACAAGTCGTCCACCGTCAAGATGGTAATGAAAGACGGCGTCTTGGTCGAGAAGCAGAAACAACGTCGATATCGCACGGAAAAACCGTTCTGGTGCATGCACTGCCCCGGCAGATTCACTCTGCGCTCCAACATGGATCGTCACATCAAACAGCAGCATCCGGAATTCTGGAAGCAGCGACAACGCGGCTCCGGAAAATCGCGCCATCACAATAGCGCCGCTGTACCGTCCAGCATCTCTTCCTCATCTTCGCTGATCGATTACTCGCCAGCTGTGAGCAGCGCGGCTGCCGTTTTCGTTACAATACCCGCTAGCAGCTGCACCGCTAGTAGTACGACCAGCGTGAAAAGTGGCACTAGGGCTGTCGTAAACGATGATAACCGGACGCAACAACAAATCCAGCAGAAAATGAACTTCGACAGCGAACTGGACAACGACACGCGCGACAGCGAAATCGAAAAAACGGCCAACGTTCTATTGTCGCTAGCTTCGACTAAACTCGCACCGACTAGCGGCGCTGCCGGCGGTCGGAGTAGTAGCAGTAGCAGTAGTAGCAGTAGCAGTAGCGTTAGTAGCAGCGGCGTGAACGACTACGACAACGGCGCTGCTGGTAACCGGACGAAATTCCAATTCGATTCTTCTTCCGGCAAGCGGTCTGACGATGTCGCCGAAGAAGCTGAAGTGGAAGATGACGACGACGAAGAGGACGGCGATCTCGTGATAGACGAACGCGATGTTTCGGCCGACAACGACAAACGACCGGAAGACGAAAAAGAACGGAAGGAAAACGACAATGTCGTCCGAACGGAAAGCGGCGCCAGCAAGAAAGAAGACAATCCGGCCGATTTGGCCAGCGTGCGAATGCTTCTAGATAACGTATCGACGCAAACCTTTAGTCAGTTTTTTCACTCGAACGAGGAAGATCGTACCAGTAGCAAACACGAGTACGGCAGCGAAGAAGATGAAGAAGGTTTAGTGGCCGGTAGCAGTAGCGAAGGCAACGTTTCTGGCAGTGAAGATATCAGGTAACATATATATCACTACGGACGGATTAAGCAAAGAACTACGTCGTACTACACCATTTAGCTCTTTTAGTCAGTGGTACAGAGTGCACCTGTCTAATCACTGCTCCCTTAATTTCAAAGAATCTGGAAAGAAAAAAATGAAAAGAGGATTTGAAACCTTACAAATTGTTGTTCGCCGCGTTGGAAATGAACTGTTGAATAGTAACACAACAAATTTCTAACGGCCATCTAATGCAACTATAATAGTGTATGCTAAAAAAACTCATTTCGAAAATAGACAGCATATGTCCCGATAATTAGAGTATTACTTTTGCTAGTTTTAATTTAAAAAAAAAAAAGAAAATCAAATAAAAACGTAAAAATTATGATGGTCGGAAAAAGGATTAAAACCAAATGGTAGGATACAATTAGGAAACTATCGAAAATTAAATAAAAATCATCGTTATAATATTTGTCAAAAAAAAATAAATAAATAATAATTCTAGAACAAGAAGCAGGCTTCTTCTTATTCTTCTTCTTCTTCGTCTTCTTTACGCCATCTCCGTTCGAAGTTTGGCGATCATCTTAGCTAGTACCGGCTGTGATGTTGCGGTCTGCTGTAGTTCCGTTTTGGAGCATCCATATTCCATACAGCATATTTTTAAATCACCCATTCATCACATTCGTCCAGGTTTTCTTTTACATCTTTAATTTCACCATTTAATAAAATGGTACTTCTTTTCTTGTTGTCTGTACACATGTCCAAGTATTTGAGCTTCCTTAACTGTACGCAGCAGCTCGGCTTCCTTTGAAATGCGGTTCAGCAATTCCGCATTTGTAATATGATCCGGATAGGGGATATTTTAAGCATGCGACACGATAGACGTACATTTCTCAAAGGCTGCTATTTTCTTTTCTAGTGTCAAACTCTGCATACCATAGAGTAATACTGACCAAACGTAACGTTGTAAAAGACGTAGACGTAACCGGAGGTTTAGATCTCTCCTGGACATTCAGGCTAAGGAGGAAAATTAAGGTCGATGTATTTTTATTAATTAATAAAAGAAGTAAAAATTATTATTATTATTATTATTATTATTATTATTCCGAAACGTATTTAGAAAAGTTGTGTTTTCTTATTGTGTAATTAGGAATCAGGCGGAAACGGAAGGAGAAGCGAATTCAGAAGACGGCTCGAAATCGATGAAAAAGAAAAAGAGCGCCTATTCGTCAGCACCGAACCGAGTTCATTGCGACTTTTGTTACAGATCGTTTCCGTGGGCTTCGTCGTTGCGACGACATACACTCACTCATACCGGGCAAAAGCCGTACAAATGTTCCAGTTGTCCGTTGCTTTTCACCACTAAATCGAACTGCGATCGTCATTTCTTGCGCAAACATCGTCCTCATACAACGGCCGCGTCCAGCGAATCAACCGCATTGATCAAGTCCAGCTGCGTGGCGGTGACCGATGCGAATAGTTCACCTTTGATACCGACTTTCGTGACCAGGAATGTACCGGAAAGACCTCACAAGTGTTCTCACTGTCCCAGTTCGACTTTTTCCACGTACAATAATCTACGCAAACACATGCTGGAAAAGCATAACACCACCATCACGGACGAAGATAAAAGTTGCTCGTCGAAAGAAAGATTAACGACCGCTGTCGAAGAAGATTGTAGCGGCGCTGAGTTCCTGTCCGAAAACTGTTCGTTTCAGAAAACAGAACTGGACAGGGACGGCGGGTACATGACCAGATCAGCATCGCAGGCGTCGGCGACAGACCAGCTACATCAGCAGGAAGGCGCCGGCATCATAGCGACCGACCAAAGCACCGAACCGGAGAAGAACCGTGACGACGACACGGATAGTCAAGACAACGTGAGCAACAGTACCGTCAACGGCGGCTCCAACAGCAGCACCATCGGGAATTCGGCTGAACTGCCATTTAAATGCCATCTCTGCGAAAAGGGTTTCATCGACAGGCAGCTCACATTAGACCACATTAAAAATTACCATACGACTGAATACGATCATCTGATCTACAAAGGCGCCCTAGACATGAATGCGGTTCTCGGCCTCTCGGAAGAATATTGCCATCAAGAGGACACTAACGGTACCGCCATAAACGGCACTCACAATGCCGAAGAGCTGGAGCACTTGCGTGGACGCTTTCCAGATTACTCTAGTCGAAAAGTAATTTAAAATTTTTATTCTTTTTGATTTTTTTATTAAACTTATTATTATTATTATTATTATTATTGTCATTATTAATCGTCGATTTTCGCCAGCAAGACTAAAGCAATTTACAATCCGATATTTTTCATCTTTAATTTTGTGACGCAGTTAATTACATTAAATAAAACATTTTTCAATAAGCACCGTGCAACGCTATCATTAATACGGAGTTCTATTCCAGATTATAAGTAAAATGAGAATCGATTTCTGAAAATTTATCGAAATAATACGCAAAATAAACACTTTACTGACTTGTATTACATACCTTACAAAAAAAAGCTGCTCAAACTGAACTACCTTTTTTCTATTATCAGCATTCATTTAAATTCTTCTTTTTTTTTTTTTCGTAAGATTCGCAAATTTTACTTATCTTTATTATCATCAACATCATACGTAGCCTTTCGCGGCAGCCGGTAATTATTCGTTTCTACTTTTTGATTATCCTAAAAACCAAACAAAATGATATGTAAATAAGAAGCATTACTATTAATGATGACACAAATGAGCGAATATCGGTAGTTCATCACACTTCACAACAAAACCTATTGCAAATCTGTGACAATTATAGAATACAATACGAAATGTTCCGTAGACTTCACATTCTTCTTGAACACCCTTTAGTCGCCGAAGAAGTCTTTTTATACAAGTCAAAGTAAATTTTATATCATATCTACTTGAAATCCGAATACGTAAAAATAGCGAATAGAACCGTCGTTTTTATAAGAATGCAAACGACAGTAATCTTTTAATAAAGTTTCTAGTGCACAAATATGTATAGTACGTTTTTGGGAGACCGTTTGAACAATGAAACAAAAAGTGTATTTTAAAATCTATTTCGATTATTTATAGTCTCTGTTTCATAAATTATTGTTAATAAAAATTTTAAAATACTGCAGTAAAAAATATTTCAACTAAAAATAAATTAAATTGCAATAAATTATAAAATTATAAAAATATAAAATTATAAGAATTATAAAATTATAAAAATTATAAGAATTATAAAATTATAAAAATTATAAGAATTATAAAATTATAAAAATTATAAGAATTATAAAATTATAAAAATTATAAAATTATAAAAATAGCCGACTAGTAATTTTGGATTTCAACGATCCATAATCATGGTGCTAATTAACATTTAATAATTATTAGCCATGATTATGATGTCCGAAACTAGTAATAAGCTATTTTTATAATTCTATAATTTTTATAATTTTATAATTTACTGCGAATATATTTTATGTGTGAATCTGTTTCAATTTATTTTTAGTAATCAAAACACAAAAATGGATGAAAATCATTTTAATTATAAAAAATATTTTATATTTGAGTTGTAAATGTTTAAATCCATTTTCTGTGTTATTATTACTTTATTAAAAATTTATAAAAACATGTGTTACAGAAAATTATACTTTAAAAATATTAAAAAGAGCCGACATGTTTCGGAGTTACGTACTCCATCATAATCATGGCATTAATAAATAAAGTTAAAAATTAAAAACCATATCATATTTGTCAATATTATAAGCTAGTACAATATATCGATATGTTATGATTGATTCTTAATTTTAAATAATGGGTTATTATAAGATTATTATTAATTTAATTATCTTTAAATTTATTAATGTAGTCGCGATTTCGTAAAAAAAAAAAAAAACCGCATCGTAAAAAGTAGTGAACACAAAAGGAAAGGGGCCTAAAGAGCTCCGAAATTTTTTAAAATAATCTCTTCTTACCATGTGACGCTCATTAAAACAGTACGAATATTTAAAGTACCGATACCAGATTAACAACGCACTTAATGAAACAAAATTGTACAAATAAAATTTCATATTGTGGTGTTTTTTTTTTTTTGCTCGCTTAATTATCCTCATATATGTATATTTTTTACATCGCGACTTCTGAATTATTAACCTAATTTACTACATATTTAGTACATCTACGCGACTGTGTTAACAAATAGTTTTATTAGAACTGAGTGAAAACATGAATGATCAAATATGTGCGTATTGCGTTAAAACACATTAAAATTTTAGTTTTGCCGTTTTATAGTCTATTCGTTTCTTTAACGTATTATATAATTAATCGTGCATTTAACGATTTTTTTAACGCATTACACTTGCAAGTACTTCATCAACTGGCCCCTCCGCTGTTCAGTCAATTTTTACAAACGCTCTGATATGAGGCGTAATTATTTTCACACTGTGTATTACTTCTGAACAACACGCAAAGAATGTTGTTAATATTGCAATACAATTACGATTACGATGATATTGGAGAAGAAAAAAATTGGCCGGTTCTTTTTTTCCATTTGTAATTATAGTCACGTATTTTTTTACAGGTGATTTGCGCATTTTGTTTGCGTCGATTTTGGTCAGCTGAAGATTTAAGGCGACATATGCGAACCCACACCGGAGAACGACCGTTCGCGTGCGATATTTGCCAAAGACGGTTCACTCTTAAGCACAGCATGCTTCGTCATCGGAAGAAACATTCGGCCAAAGATAAATTTTGCTCAGTTAATAATAATAACGAACACAATTCGAATACGGACGATGACGACCCGTGTTCACCGACCGCATCGATTCCTAATCGTTCCCGACGATCTCTCTTTAACTGCAGCAGCAGTAGCAGCAGCGAACTGACGACAGCCGACAGTGAGACGATATCACCGTCCAGTCAGTTTCAAACATCTTCTAACAACGAATTCGAGCAGAATTACTACTCGGCCAAGCGAATTACCAGTTCGAGTAGCGCCGAGACGAAGAAACACAATCTTGCCGCTTACAAGGAAGACGGAGCAGATCTGTTAGCGAAACTCCTGGACATAGATGATAAGTCGTTGGTTGACGATATGTTGACCAACAAGTCTGCCGAAGACGTGGCTATCTTGCTCGGAGTGAAAAAGTAATATCGGCAAATTAATCTGCGTAATAATCTTTCACTTCGGTAAGAATAGTTTAAGGGAAAGAAGAGCGGAAGTCTATGGAAAAAAAAATGAACAATTCCAAACACTGTATTCCATATCCTCGCATATTTTTCCGCCAGCACTTAAATAATCCACTTCCTTCCGCGGTTTTTTCTGTACTTCCGTTCTGACTTTACCGAAATTTTTTGTATACATCGAATATACCACTTCTTACAATATTAGCGTATTCTCGGATTCGGTGAAGCAACGCCACAACATTTGTTTTTTCATGTTGCAACTACTTTTAGAACAGTTTAATATAAGTTTTTTAGAAGTGTTTTTAAGTGTTATACACACTCCTTTCTGGATAATTTTCTCTAATTCTAGTCGTCGATGTAAATTCGCAACAAAAGCTTCGGTCATGAAAAGAAAAAGAGAAAATATAATACATACACGTCCGCTATACAAGTGAAAAAATGTTAAACACACTTTAAACTTGATGATCGCTTTCCCTTGTTATGATCTAGTCTCATCTAAGTCGACAAAATAATAATTATTGCCTATAATATATTCGAATAATCAGTACGCGGATAAACTTCTCTAATAAAGATTCTTTAAATTGTAGGTTAATTATTTTTTACGTAATGTTTTTCTAACATAACTGATGATGTCGTTCGAAGTGCAGTGCTAATGTCACATTTTGCAATTGTACACGAAGAACTTTCAATTATCCTGGACCAATATAAAATATCGTTGAACACAAATGTTTCGTTTAAAATTTAAAAAAAAAAAAATGTCTGAATTTGTTTTCAATTTTTAAAAGTTTTCCTTCTTCCGGCAAAAAACCATGCAAATAAAATAGAATAATTTATTACAAATCGAAATATTAATAATGTAACCTTATAATAAATTAAAAAGTACGATACATCAAACATATACATAAAACTCAATCCTTCGGACACGTTCTCCCCTAAAGAGAGAGAATACCTTCCGAATCCTAAGATAACACAAGTCTTCTATAATTCTTATAGATAATTCGATTTTAATGGACTATAACATCACTTTTAAACATTACATATAATCGATAATACATTTAATTAATTTCCAAAAATTACATTCAATTAGTAGAAAAAATACGTGTAACCAATGAAAAAAAAATAAAAGGCCAAAAATACTGCATAATTTTTCATATAACCTCCGTATGTAACGTACGCGTATCTAGCAATACCTACATATATGTATATATAAAATCTCAGGAAACAACCAAAACTATTCCAACATCGACCAATGAAATTCATAAATCTAAAAAAAAAAAAAAAAAAAAAGATTAAAACAAAATTATTTCAAATCTATATTGAATTTATTATTATACGGGTAATATTCTTATAGTTCTAATTTTATAAAATTGGATATATTATAAATTTCAAATGGTACCTAATTATAAACGCTCTGAAAAGTAACCAAAAATGTAATAAAGTTCTCTCTAGTATGATATTGTAAATGTGGTCCGCTGCAACGAGTAAAATTCGGTATGTTGAATTCTAAAACTCTTTTTTAAAATTAAAAATAACAAAGTAAGCTGCACATATATAAAATTAAAACAAATTTTTACTCTCAACAGACTTAAATAATTTGTCGACTTATTATGTATTTTTGTTATTAAGTATGAGCGTATTTTTATTTTATAGTTTGTATTTCTTTTGCTATACGTTTTAAATGATTTAAAGTAGATTTTATTAGTCGTATTATGTTTTTTAGGAATTTTTTGAAAATTTTTATGTTTTTAAGATTGATGAATTTATTAACTTCAGTTTTCATTGTTAATGTCAAAACAACTTTATATTAAAAACATCTTATTTTTACAAAACTCTCCGTTTTAAATATACACACATATATATATATATATATATATATATATATTTTAATTAAATAGCAAAGAAAGAAGGTTATCAAAAAAATTTAACTATTTTCAATTTTTCTCCGTCGTTCTCATTTTTATTATTATTTTTATTTTAAATTATTTTATTATTTAGAATCACGATAATAAAATTTACTTCACTTTAAGTGCGTGTAATAATAACCTGCGTTTAAATTGTAAGATATAGGAGCATTTTGTTTAAAGTAATTCCTTCTAAGTAAGCATATTAAATATTAAGGTTTTTAATTTATTTAAATTATTCGAATTCCAAAGATCGATAGTATATAATACATGTAACCTTAAGTTTGTTATCGATAGTATGCGTAATTTATTTATTAGCAATGAATAAAAAGGTGCCTTGTTAAATAGAATAAGACTGTCTTATAACCTCTGTGTTGACTCCAAAAACAAAAGTGTACACGGCAAAAGTAATTTATTCAATAAAAATGAATCGAACGAATCGTCGTAAAAAAGCGTGCGATACCGAACTAACTTATCAATAAGAATCTTGGCTCGGCCGAGTTGTCACAGGACCACGGGTCGTAAGTGATCTGCCGCCCGGTAGAGCGGAGAATTTCGATCAGTGCGACCAGAAAGGAGTTTGTGGTTCCCACAAGACACAACTGTGTATAAACTTTCACGTGTAGATTGTTACATATTCTTTTTTTCCCTTAAATTTTTCTTTTTCGCCTATCCTTTCATCGTGTAAATTAAATTTAAGCAATTACATAGTCTTTATATTATATACGATACCGCCATTGCTGGCTTTGGTCAAGTGTGTATATTGTGTTTTATATTTTTCCCAAGTATGTTTATTTAAGTTCAAGCGTGTCATTTTTAGTCGATATTAGTTCTATGTAAATGCCATAAGCTTACTTATATGAAAAATACGGTCTAGTGTCATTTATATTTAGATAAACTAATATGCGTAATCGACCCCCCGGTAAGTGTCTATCAGTTATTCAACTGTAATATTTAGATCTTTTGCCTTCTTCGTTAATATATATATATATATGTAAATGTGTGTATGTACGTGTGTAAATGTCTATTCTATTTCGATTACAACATAATTTTTATAATGTCCTGCCATTTTTGATTAATTTAAAATTATCACGTGTATATATAAACAATGTATTTCTATGTTTTATTTAGGTGATTTTGTTGAAATTTTATTAACAATTAAGCCATTGTTTCCGAAATCGCAGTAATACGTAATTTAAAAAAATTGCTGGTAGCAAACCTGTATGCGATGTTAACATTCTTAGCAACCAATTAAGCGATTGTAAAAAGTACATTTTATTTTTATTAGAATTAAATGCCAGTTTTATTGTTTAAAACCGATCTCAATTAAATACAAACTATGTATTGCGAAAAAAGTTCAGTAAATTTTGTCATTTGCCTGCTCGCTACCATTTCAATGGTGATTGAATGTGTTTACACTTCTCTTTTTGATATTCAAACGAGGTGACCGTCATTTTACTAAAATTTCCATCGTTTTCAAAATATAACTTTTTTATTTAAACTATAATAACTTAAAATTTAACATCGCCATTTATAATATAATTACTTGCTTAACATTTTTATATCTTATTATAATACCAATAGGTTAGAATTTACTATAGTTTACAGCGGCCAGTTTGAAAAATTCAAACGTGAACCACACATCGGCGTTTCTTCAATTTTAGTTTACTTTTTAACCTACAAGTCTCAAAGAGTAGAGAATTAGCTACGGTGTCATATCCCTCCGCTTAACTCGGTAATTTCTTTTAACTGCATTACTTGAACTTCAGTCGATTTTGATTTTACAATTGTGTTTTTAAATAACAATCGATGGCTATAATCCGTTTAAGGGGGTGCAATTTGTGATCGCATAACATTTCTATGTGGCCCGTGATTTGAGAAAAATATATATGCATAAAACACTAGTTTAATAGTCGTGCTAATTAATAATGTTCTCATCCACCATATGATTCCTCAAATAATTTATAAGTTCCTTTCTTCCTGAAAAATTATCTCTCAACATACACATTTATATGAATAGTTAAATAAACAGTACGAGATAATAATAAAACATAAATAAAATTTGTCGGAGACAAAAAATTAAGTTTGTAAAAAGTAGGAAAAAAATGCCAGTTCGGCATTTAAAATTTTATTGGTATTATTTCTGCGTTTTAGTTTGATCAGTTCATTAAAATATTGTCTGTAAGTGAATAATGTAGAGAATTTTTCATTGATGCGATCTGCCGAAATTTTAAAAATTCGAAAATGTCCTGTTATGTTAAACAAGGTCTGGTTTAATGTTTTTACTGATACTTGGAGTAATACTTTCTTGTAATGTTTATTTCGTTCTATGATAAATCCCTAAGACGTTTTTAAATTACTTTTTTTTTGCAATATGAAGAAATTTAAAACAAAACAAAAAAAAAAAACGATTTATCTAACAAATTTAACGAACCGTATATCGCATTTTTCTCCGTAAATTAGGAACTAAATAATTTTATTGAACATCTTCAAATGCGATAATTGTTTCTCAGGAATTCGTCCTATTTTGGAAGAAAATCCGTGTGCCGTCCGTGAACTTTAATTTAACGAAATCCGAAATTTCGTACTTTTCATAGCCTTTCATTCTATTTACCCATATTGCCTAATGTGTAGAAAATAATTGTATTTCAAAGGAGAATCCATTTTTTTATTCGCGACAAAAAGTAGTTGACATGCTTTCAGCTAAAACTAAAATTTCAGTAACACACGCTAGTTATTTATACCCGGAAATTGTTTAAATTATTTATTTTTTGATATCCCATCATCAGCTCGAAAAAAGATAAATGATGATGATTTTTTAGGAAACACCTTTTTAGCACTGCAGGGAAATGATTTTTTTTTAACGTGATATTAACGAGTGAATGCGTTCAGTATATTTATTAATTTTATAGTATTCTTTATAATTCTAACAATTTTATGCAATATTAAACCGTTGTATAGTGCAATTTTGTTTCTTCATATTGTGTACCATTTTTGACTAAATAAATTGTGTGTTATAAAATCAGTTCGCACGCTTTTTGTTATCTAACAAATTATTAAAATTCTGGCGCGGAACCGCGTGCGCACAGATATCTAGAACTGTTGTAGAATTTATTTATTAGATTAAAAAAATTGTTTTGATTAAAAGTTCATTTGATTGGCAATTTTACTGATATAATAATATTATCCTTGAAAATCAACTATTTCCCTCATTAACATTCAGATTTCTAAAATAACTGGAATAAAAATCTGCAATCTTCCGGATAAATTCATATATACAATGGCGTCGCCAGTAAATGAGCCGTGGGTGGGGGGCAAGATGATATAAAGAGGATAAGGAAAAATAAAATTTATAATTTGTAAAGGCTTAATATTTTATTAAACAAGAATAAAATCTTAATTATATGTAACTTAATTTTCGTGGGTTTCTGGCAAATTGTTCTACTACTTTATTATAAAAGTCTTCCAAATTGTCCATGATTACGTGCCTATGAATACTCATCATGGCCAGTTGATAAAAAGTTTCAAAGCTTCAGGGGGGCAGCTGCCACCCGCTGGCGCGTCCATGCATATTTATATTAATTACAACGTAATTCTTAGGCTACCCCCAATTCGAAAAGATGACCAAAAAAAATGTCCCAATTCTATGTAACGTTTATTATATTTTATAGAATTTTTGTTATTGTTATTTAAAAAATGTCACAATTTTATGTAACGAAAAGTGTAATGAAACAATACCTTAATTTTATATAATGAAAGTTAAATGTTAGGATAGGATTTTTGTGATTATGTTTTGTTTTTCTTTTTGAGAGAGAAATGAAAGAAAGGGGGTCAAGGGGCCCAGCCCCTTGCGAGGCCAAAATGACCGAGTTTATATATATATATATATATATATATATATATGTCATTTGTAGTTAATAACGTAATCATTATGGATATTCTTTATTTGCGGGAGTATATTAGAGTTGCCACCCTACGGGAAATTATGATACCGAGAGTGAACTGGGAATTTTCCCGTAAAGTCGGGGAAAAGATAAAAATAGCTAATGAAGATATTTTCGACGAGCAAAAACTATTTAAAGTGAAAAATGAAATCGTTTTTTGATACTATATTTCGTGAAATGGGAGAAGTTACTTGTTTTATGAAAGTCAAAAGACATGAATTTTAGCTATCAACTTCTTTTTGGGAGGCTCATCAACTGAATTCAGCGCGAGAGAAATTTATTTATATCTTCAATGTGCAACAGCGAAATTCACACCAGATCCTACCCGAACGAAACAGCATCGTTTAATTTATTTATTAATGCAAATAATGGTAATATTATTTAAAGTCGTACATTGCAAACACTGGGGGAAACCGACTTACGAGAAATATCAAGAAAGGAGCTGAAAGTGGTTTCTTGAAAATTAGAATTATATTTTAAATTTTAATTCAACTGTAAAGTAATCGAATTTGTATTTTAACAAATTAATAATATCTTGAAAGGTTCAAAAATTTCTCGTACGAATATTTAGAATTATAGAAATATATTTCAAAAAAAAAAAAAAATGGACTCGTTTATTGTAAGAATTATTTACGAATTCCATCTTTTTTTTTTTATACCCACCGCCTACCGGTGTGGAGATAAATATACAATGGACTTTATAATGTTCTAACGTTCTTACGGCGATAAGCAAGACACATGCATTGATGACTGATGGGTATAAGTAAAAGTAAAGTAAGTCCCATACCCTCGATAGGGCGTTGGAATTGTGAAATTAAGGTTCACAATGTGCTAAGCCTAATGGATCTAAGGAGAATACTGGGGCCAGTTCTTTTTTCTCGGCCGCCTTGGGTATATATATAAAAAAAAAAATTGGAAATAATTAATTACTGTTGGAGTATAACATACCACTGAAACTACTAAATCTATGAAGTTGAAAATTCACATGTAGCATAATGACATAATGTATTTATGCCGGGGCCAGCTCTTTTGGGCGTGATCTTTCGGTTGTGGATCGTTCGGGTAGCAGCGAACGAGGGTTTTTACTCAGACCTTTTTACAGGCTACCTGCAGTGATTTTCAGGTGTCATCCGTTAAACGCTATCATTTGTGTTAGTGGGAAATTACCAAATTTATTTCTACATTACCAATTCACTGTTATCAGAAATTCCACACGAAAAATACCGTTCTTCGTTAACGATTTAGTTTTTTCACGTGTATAGCATGTTATATATACATACGTATATATAATCACAAAACACATATTTTACATAATTTTATTAGGTCATTCATTTTTCTAAAATATTTTTTATTTTTTTTAAATAACGGCTTCGGTGTGAAATACTGATAAATAGACTTTTGCAATATAAATTTAAGAGTTCCGTTAGCATTAGTAATACGAAACGGATGAAGATGATTAATATTAATAATCGGTCAAGTGCAATATCGCTTCTTTTCTTCTTCTTTTGTTTTTTATGTATAGTTAACAAATTACAAACCACCAACTATACGTAATTTAAACTGTGTAACATAACTGGATTGAATTTACTTCTAATATATATATATATATATATATATATATATATATATATATATATATACCTTATATTATCTTTTTCATTCGTATCTAGCAAGTATTTGGAGATAAGTTTATTGAAGTTTCTTCTTTTATTTATAATTTTAATTATATATTTAATTCCTTGACGAAGCTCCCGCCTAGGTTTCAAAAAAATATCGAAAAAGACAAATAAAGGCACAACAATTTGTTAACACATAAATAAACACATTTATGTTCATGCTGGCCGAGAAATATATACGATATTACAGATTAAGAGTAATAACCCTCGTTCGCTACCGCCCGAAAGAGAACGACCTCTTATGCCATGCGAAAATACATTAAAGATTCCAGATTTTCGGAGGGTGAAAAAAGGCTAAAATCAGAAAATCGATTTTTAAAATACAAATAATCAGGGCCGGATCTGGGTAGACTATAGCCCTGGGGTTGACCCCAGCCTCCAGAAGATCCTACGCTTCTAAACAGAAAAAAAATTTAATTTTCGACGTGCAAAATTGAAGTTTCCTTTTCTAAAATACTTAATACTGTAAAAATACAAGATTTTAAATTTACGTTTTTTTATCTGAAAAATAATTTCGATAATTTTTATATTGTATATAAAAAAATATATGAGTTCATTAATAAAATTATATAGTTTTTCCCTATAAAACTCTCCCCCACCCCGTAAAATGAATATTTATAGGAATTTTCTGCGATAAATCAAATTTTGAATGAATCTATTGAATTATAAATAAACATTCAATAAATCGATTAATAACAATTATTTACTCAAATATTGGATACACAAAAATCGTAAATTTTTTTTTGTAAAAATGTTGTACGATCTGAAATATTCTTCAAATTTAACAATATTTTATTTTTTATTTTTGTTTAAAGTTAAAATAGAACTGTATAAAAATCATTTAAAATAACAGCGGTTTTGATCGTTTGCTGATTTTATAAATATGCTAGCTGTTACCCACGGCTTCACCCGTGTACTGATAACTGTTTAAATCTGTACCTTGAAATTCATAAAAGAATTTTCGTTTTATCTCGAATTACATGTAAAGATTCTTTCTCTGTTTTGGGTAAATCACCGTCTAACGAAAAATGGTCTTCACGTTTCTTTTCTTTCACACAAACACCTTGTTGTGTCCTGACAATTACGAACACAACAATAAAAAAATCAGACAAATCGGTCGAGCCGTTCTCAAGTGATGATCAGCCATATGTGCGGCAGTTAATTTATATATATTGTTATGTTTTCACTGGTATTCTGTGTTATCACCGCGAAAACACAACTTAATTTTTCTATACTCCTTTCTTACCTTTTCTCTTTTTAAACTAGGTTTTCAATTTCGTAGTATTTAAATTGTCGTCAACGGAGAAAAAAAACATATCACTTTTTAAATTATATTAACATCGAATGCACAAAAATACAAAAAAAAAACAAATATGACTTTAAGTGATTTAAATATTGAAAAATGGACGACTAGGTTTTTTCCAAGGGCCCCCCCTCTCGCAACGCCACACACATACCAATCACATTTTATTACATCTCACACATATACATACAATTTATAAACACGCCTAATGATTGTAAAAATAAATAAATATATTATATATAACAAAATTTTTAAGAACTTGCGTGTTGGAGTGATTTTACGGGATTTCCTTCTGCTGGTAATTGGTGCGATACTTAGCCCGGATATTTGTCGCCGAATTCTTTTGTTACCACCGACAACACGTACGAATCACCGTCGTTGTTTATTAATTTCCTGATTTGTAATTATTGACAACTTCTTCAGTTTACTTCCTTGGCGGTTATTTAGCGTTGATTCTGAGTTTATTTAATTGATACTGGAATTCTTAGTTTTTATATACAAATTACATCTATTTCGAGTAAAAAAGAATATAACAAAAATTACGGAACTGTTCTTTTAACCGTTAACGAAAACTGCTTGTACTAACATACTCGTATTTCTTTTTTTTTTTTTTTTAAATGGGCTCAGTGTTAACACTGACCCAACTACATGGACTTAGATCACCTACTCAGATTCTGTGACGATCGGAGATAGAAAGTATAAAGGAAAGAAGGATGGTAATAACGGCTGGAGATGGGAAGGAAATGATAAAGGAAGCGTTGTAAGGGGTAGAAAGATCCAACGCCAAAAGTTCGGCGTATAGATGAGAGCACTCAGGAAAAAGAGCAGGGCATTCAAAGAGGATATGGTTGGGATTGCATATAAAGGGCGGATCAGTAGGGTGGAGAGGGCAAAAGGGAGAAGGTGAAAGAGAAGAAAAAAAGACGAGAAAAGGGAAGGAGGGAATGACCAAGTCTCAGTCTGATTAAAGAAACTATAGCCGAGCGCCGAGAAAAGGGAAGAAATTGATACCAAGGCTGTGAATTGGGAGTAGACTATAGGAGGAGGTAGAAGGAGGAGCGATTGGCAAAAAAGAAAGGGTAAATGTCAACCCGTAGTCTGGTATGGAGACTTGCGGAGAGGAAAGGATGTCGGAGGCAGGAAAATGCGGAAGGAATGGACCATTGAGAGACGCCGAGCGAGCTAGGAAGTCAGCTGCTTCGTTTCCCTCAATGCCATAGTGGCCAGGAACCCATAAAAAGTCAATAAGGATAGAACGTGCTAAGCGCAAGTTGGAGATAGAGGCACGAACAGAAAGAATGATATCATTAGTCGAGTGGGAAGGTAGAGAAGAGATAGCTTGCAGTACGGATTTGGAATCGGTAATAATGAGATATTTACAGATCCCTCTGGAAGAGGAAATAAAGGCGACAGCAGCACGGAGAGTAGAGACTGCTTCAGCAGAAAAAATGGAACAAAAGGAAGGAAGTTTGAAGGATTCCGAGTGGTTAAGCGAGGAGGCCGTAATATAAGTTCCTCAGCAAAAATACGAAGAGACCGATAAAAACCGATCAGCTCCGCATTTACTTCGCGATAAGCCGAATTTTAATAATCCCGCACCGCCAATATCCGAACAAAAGATGAATAGATAAATATCACCGTCTTTTGTTTAAAATACGGGATATTTATCTATACCTTACCGTCGTCGAGCCAGAGCACAGCCACTAGCAGTTCGGTCTTTTCTGGTTTTATCATTATTATTATTATTATTATTATTATTACTACTATTATTATTATTACCACTTGTGTACCTAACTAGTTCACGACAATATACTATATACAAGGGCGTCGCCAGCCGATGAGCCATGGAGGGGCAAGATGAGTTGCCAGACGTCAGGGGGGGGGGCAAGATGATAGAAAGAGGATATGAGTTATAGGAAAAATAAAATTTATAAGTTGTAAAGGCTTAATATTTTATTAGATAAGAATAAAATCTTAATTAAAACATAAGTTTTCCAAATTGTCCATGATTACGCATCTATGAATACTCATCAATGCCAGTTGATTAAAAAGTTTCAAGGTTCCAGGGGGGGGGGCAGCTGCCCCTCCCTGCCCCCGCTAGCGACGCCCATGACTATATATATATAGATTTGTATTTCGGAAAATTTAATAAATCATGCTGTGTTCCATTTATTTTGTTCTGATAACATGAACAATTATGGAATTTCAAACAAGTATGTTTAATTTATATAAAGAAGAGAACGTGATATAAATATATGCACATATAAAATTCCGTATTTAACATTAAATTTATTTAGTATTTGAAAAAAGAGCATAATTTTAATTTTATTAGTAATTCATGCGTTAGCAGTAGGCTCTTTTTTACTTGTTTGTTTGCACATGTATAATACGGAATTGTCTTACCATTTTTTTTTTGAAGGGGGAGCCCCCCCTCTTGTTCAAGATTAGTCCCGGGCCCTGCGAATCTTTAATCCGCCCCTGTCAATAATCATGCTAAAGCCAAAACCATCAGCACCAGATAACTGAAATTTCATATGAACATTACTTATGTATCGAAGATGTGAAATAAAAACGCCTTTTTGAAAGTTCGAACCTCAAGGAATAAAACGGTTAACACTAGACGAGCCGCCGTCCCATTTTTGTCCCATCCGCAAGTTTGATTGTAACTTTTTTATTTTTTAATTTATGTCGGTGAGACTTTTTGACTTTTAGTGATTTTATAAACATTTATATAATTTAAAATATTTTTAATTTTATAACAATAATAGTTTTTAAAATAAAATACGTTTTACCTAAAACTGCCGCTGGGTCATTTATGTCTCGTTATTATATCTGCGGACTTGAGTTATAAACGTCATCGTCGGCGCTGCCATAATTATATAAAATTGTCAACAATAGCAAAATTAAACGCAGAGATTTTTTATTGCAATTTGGAGAAGAATTAGGAGCAAAAAATTGAACTAGTAGGAAAACTACAATTCCTGTGGAAATTCCGGAAAACATACCAAAGAGACAAGAAAAACATACAAGGTGGTGTCAGGTCAAGTCGAAATGCTCAAACAATAAATCATCTGTGAGGTGCTACATGTGCAAAAAAACTGTCTGCAATAAATGCACTATTTTCTGAAAAAGACAAAATGTTGTGTATTTTTAATACGAATAAGGTTAACAAATTATAATTTTGCGTTAAGATATCTTACGTGGTCTGTTAAAATTTTACATTTATTTTTTTTTTAATCCTCTAAATTTTAATCACCAAAAAAGGGTGATTGCACCTCGTTTTTAGCATAAAACAACAATTACGTTACACAACTGAAATCATTTACCTCAAATGACTGAAATTCCATGCACATTACCCATATACTTAAAATGTGAAATATAAAATTTTTTTTGAAAATTCTAACTTTAAAAGATGAAAAAAAGTTGCAAACTGTTTTCCAAAAAGTATGTATATTATAAGTGTAATATATTTGCGAAAAGTAAGTTTATCTTATTATAATTTTGCATGAACATTGTGTTTATATTCTTTATTGAAAGTTTGTGTTTTTTTTTTTAAAACTTCGAAATTTTAAGTTGAAGAAAGGTTGTAATTTATGTTTAGAAAAAAGTTGCTATCGCGCTACCACTCTAAGGAGAGGAATGGTGTTTATAACGAAAAATAATTTATGAACAGTTCAGAAACTGCAACTGTTTAAAATTCAAGTAGATCTTTGTGAAACCATACTAGTGACATCATAGGAAGACAACTCTGTATCTAGGTCAGTTTATTTCGTGCCTAAAAAAAAAAAAAATAAGAAAACACACATTTGTCAAGAGCGTTCAATCTGACGTGGTTATTTGTTTATATTAAGAGAGAACGGTATGTTTTCATTCGACTGCAAATTAGAATTTCTTCTTTTCCTCTCGAATGATTTAATCCTTTTCGGAATCGGTTTCCACGTTTCGATTTGTTCGGCGCTTACCAACACACCAGCTGATGTAGCGTTTATTCTGAACAGGGACAACATATATTTGCTGCTAGCGGCCAGAAAATTAAACCGGCTTTTGTTATAGGTTAATAATTTTTATCTGTTTGTCACGAAGCGGAACGGTTATATTATATGTATGTGTTTAAAATTTAACCGGCGATACATTTTCGGAAAACAAACAGAATCGCGAAAGACATTTGTAATTTTCTTATTAAACTGAAATGCGCGTTTATAAGTTGTTTTTTTTTTTCCATTTTCTTAATTAGTAGACAATTTTTAAAGAACCAAATTTTCGTGTTTTCTGCATTTTTTGCTTTTGTCTTCATGCGTGTTTTATATCGATCGGATAGAAATTATTTTGCCATTCGCTGTTTGTAATCGTTTAAAGTCACACATTTTGCGTTAATTTCCGCCTTTGTTAAAATTTCTTTTATTAATTTTTTAATTTTTTTTTATTCATTTTTAATTTATACTTGTCGGAGATTTACTTGGCTGGGGAGTCCTGCTGATTTACTGCTAGATATTTCATAAAGCGATTTTTATGTACTGCACGTTTGTGTTCCGGACGACATCCTCTGTAATTTGCTGGATGATCGGCACATTGCACAAGTTGGCTTCTTAGCGGTAGCGTCATTTTTGCAGTGTTTACAATCATGTTTGTTACCTCATTTCACGCACCTAAATGGCAGGTTACAGTAATTGTACGATGACCGTACAGCTGGCATCTTCTACACTGCACAAGTTGTTTTTACGTATCAAAATTCTTGAACCTCTATGCGTGTGTATAATAGTTCCGTTAACATAAAGAGATTTCGTAATTTTTAGGCGACGGGTTCAGATCGACATAGTGCATAGAGATAATTGAGACTTGTTTCTGCGATGTATTACATTAACGAAGTTCCGGATACTAAAACCGAATTTTTCTAATTTAGTTTTAATTTCGTTCCTGTCTGTAGACAGATGCAGGTTCCTATAATGACCCGAAAGGATTTCTCTTCAAATACATAGGTTGTTCGTGAAATAACGCCTCCGCACATCCGGCGCGCTCTGTAGGCAATGTACAGAATTATATCTACGTTAGTTAAGAAAGTTGCAACTAGGTATACTTTGTTTCGCGGCAGGTGATCGGGTTTTCTCGCGATGAGTGAAAACATGAAACGCACTACCGAGCAACAACGGTACACGCAGAAAGCAATTATGAGAAAATGTACCGCCACCTATCGTGAATTTTCGACGTCTACAAACAGCGTGTTTGGTGCGAATATACTTGATGTCAGTAAGGTGCGATACTGGGCTCGCCTGGCTCGTGCTGGTACCATAAAACTATTCGCGTTCAGGCTGTCCAAACCTGCGTAGGTCAGATGAGGTAAAGAACGTGATCGACGCGCAGATCAAACAAAATCGGGATGTCACCCAAAGGGAATCAGCCGCGGGCGACAGGAATGTAGCTCGTGGGGGACAGTAAACAAATTCGTAAACGGATTTTAAGGTACTGAAGATTTCTTCAGTAGAAATCAAAAGTAAACCAAACCGCGAGATACAAGAGATCTTAAGAAAGATACTACACCGGCTGCTAGAATCGATTAAATGTTACACGGATGCATCCAAAACAGCATCACACATATAGGTGGAGCTTATTCCATACAAAACAAAATCCAGTCCTTTAATCTTCCGTCCATGCTGTCAGTCCCCTTTCGGATGAGCTAGTGGCTTTGCTTCAGTGTCTGCTCCAGATCGCTGATCTTCCGTCCAACCGCTATGTAATTTGCTCAGACTCATCGTTGGCTTTAAAACATATAGAGCTCCAATGAAGCAGTTGTTGATCATATCTCGTTTTCCTTACCGCAGTTATATAATCTTAATACTAAAATTACCTTTGTTTGGATCCCAAGCCATCGAAGAATTTTTTTTCCATGACGCTGTTCATCGTGCGGTTCGATGGCCATCGCAGACTTGCTTGCCGATAACTACCGGAATGGATTACATACAGTTCTCTATCCAGAACATTTTAAGTTCGCCGAGTTGATCATTCCATACGCGACCAAGTATTCTGGGGAACACCGAAAAAGACCACTCAGCGTGACCCAAACTCATCGGCACGGCCTCCTTACCAAGATTGAAAACAGCTGTAAATTCGGTTTCATAAATAACGAAAAGAGCAGAATTTATGTTTAAAGAATAAGATGTAAAGTTTGAGATTACTGAAATATAAAATTGTTTACGTACCAAAAAAAACAACAATAAATACATTATATATATGCTTGTATATTGTACATAAGTTATATCGTATGTGCGAGAGAAAAAATTTCAATTCACTCGAAATGCGATATGTTTTTACTAAATGTGTCATATTTTTCGAACAATAAATTGGCCTAAGGTGAATTTTGGTAGAAATACAGCCATTTAGTGGTTAAAATTGAAACTTCCTACATTGTACTATTGTGCATATTGAGCTGAGAGGTTCTCAGTCGATGGGGTAGAAAATAAAATTAGCATTTAACCCTTGCGCGCGATTATAGTAAAACTTCTCTTATAAAATGACATATGATTATACTGAAAATAAATAAAACGTGATAATGACGGTTAAATGACAATGTTCGTATAAGCGATAGGAGGTCATACAATATATAATTATATTTAATTTTATTAAACACTATTATAATTCAAGCACGAAATAGCAGGCTTACGATAGAACTAACATGAGAAATTCTACTTTGCAGTTTTCGGAAATTTCTGGAAAATCTGCATGAATCATTGTTGATTGAACTATTTTAAATTTCTCGCTTCAATAAGAACTCGCGTTTTGATGGCGGAAAGTATGGTCGGTTTTTTCGTTCATCATTTTGTATAGACCAAATGTTCCACGACAGTTCTATCATTTATTACGTGATACAGAAAATTATTCAGTGCGGTTGTGTTTTGGCATGTATTAAGAATAGAAAATAATTTTTATATATATATATATATATATTTGTATATTTGTATAAGGTACACACATGCAATTATACAACATCCATGCATGCTCTATAATATTTTTGTCAACTTTAAACAAGTACAAGTAATAATTATCGATAATAAATAAATATATACTGAAAATAAATCACAACTTCGTGATAATCCTTCTGCTCGCCGATGTGATAGTTTACTTTTCCCTTATTTGAACTTCACCAGGATTTACAAGTGATCGCCTTGTCTATTTTAATTCATTTTCTGTCGCGATTATGTTCATATCACAATATCTTACTAGTACAGTAGAAAGAACACATTTGTTTTCCACACAGGTGGGTCACTGTAACCAATTAACTTTTTGGGCGCGATGAATAAAATATGGCACAGTATTCTTTTAAAGAAAACGAGTTTGATATGCTACGATTAAAAGTAAAAATATTTCCCAGAAACGGGCGCCCAAAAAATACAGCTTCCGGACTTAATAATTAAGTTTAAGGAATATAAAGCTAAAAGTTCAGTTGCTTATCCTAGACAAAAGTACTGTACGGTATTTGTCTATTCTGGCTCAGAAAAAGTTTTTCGTGCAAAAGAATCAAAGCCATACAATTCTCGTCCTTCCTCTATTCCTTCCATAAGTTAACGGATTTCTTTGAACTTCATTTTACGAACGCATCTTTATCGTCATCTAAAATCTTTTCTTTTTCTGCCTATGAAGTAAAAAGATATAAAATCTTTTTCCTCCAAATCAAAATTTAAATTATCAACTTCAGTTTTAAATTTTAATAAAAAGTAGTCGACACCTGACTTTGACTTTCATACACACTCGAATATTCTGCTAAATCCGCTAAACAACAATTTCATAAAAATACACAATCAAACTGAATTCGTTTACCCCAGTTTCTTGAAAGTCAGTTTTAACTAATTTTTCAAATGCAATTATTTTATCAGATTTATAAACTCATTCCTTAAATGGTTAATAGACTAACTGTCTGTTATGATCTTTAATTCTTTTCACAATTATCGGCCGAAAATCAAAATACCCGGTTATTAAATGGTTCTCCCGGGCTTACAGTTGAAACCTAAACTAGGTATTATTTGTGTTAGGTGCACAGAAAAAGATTAAGTGCTTATTGAGAACTGACGGATGAGAGTATAAATGATTAGACGGGCAATATCACATAGTGAACAGTCGCTGTAGATCAGTTTAAGTAAAAATTGGATCTTCTCGCTCCTTTCTATTAATTGAAAATTCTTCGAGGCTCCTAACCAATTTAATTTATCATATAAATGGCACACATTGCTGAATGCAAATAACCTTCCGTGAACGGTCTTAACAGAATATCCCTTGCGTGCAACCTTCCATCAAACGCTAAATCCCTTCAATTCACAATCAGTCGGACATGTCCATCGGCAGAAAGTAATGGGTTCGTGTCTCTTTTCCTACTGAAGTACATTACATAAAATTCCGTAAAAGCTGGCGTTCTTCTTTTTCCTAAATAGCTCTTTTTTTACTTTCTCTTTTGGACCTGGTATTTTACCGGATCTTTTCACATTTCTAACGCGCGGTTATTTAGAAACGCGGTCTACTCTTAAATACTTATCTGACCATAAGTATTAATCCTAAATTATTTTTTTATTTTCTTAATTATTTGTTTTTTCGTCCAACTAGTAAATTTCTTCTCTAAAGTCCATCAAACATACAGTACCTATTGAACAGTATTCACATGAGTGTGTTTGCGCATTGACAGTCGCACCTCTTTCATTCTATATTTTTAATTTTCAAATCCTTCGTAATATCTTTGTTTGGCAATTAACGATTTTTCCAATAAATTCCTCTATCTTTCATCTATTCTTTCGAAATAATCCGTTACCTAATATTCTGTCTCTTTTTCTGAAAAATCTATCGGTCATGCAAGAAAAAGACTTTTTTCTTTCTCCCATAACACGCTACACTTCAAGTGAAATTCAACTCTGTTCATCTAAATGATTATTGTTCCATTTTGGAAGTCGAATTATACGGAGCATTCTCGTTGATCTTGAAGTATGTTTGTTGCATAATTCCAACGATAACCGCTTCGTCCTCATAACAGATCATTTGGCGTTCCTTCAGCCCCTGCGGCTTTTTTTAGCGGTCCTTTGCTGTCTGTAAAATAAGAATTACAGTACATCGATTCTGGTAAGTTGAAATACATGTGACTTTTTCGGTGACCGGACAAAAGCGCACAAGACAAAAGCGCACAGGACAAAAGCGCACATGATAAAAACGCATCGGACAAAAGCGCACAGGACAAAAGCGCACACGGATAAAAGCGCACACGGATAAAAGCGCACACGGATAAAAGCGCACATGGATAAAAGCGCACACGGACAAAAGCGCACACGGACAAAAGCGCACACGGATAAAAGCGCACACGGATAAAAGCGCACATGGATAAAAGCGCACACGGACAAAAGCGCACATGGATAAAAGCGCACACGGATAAAAGCGCACACGGACAAAAGCGCACACGGACAAAAGCGCAAACGGATAAAAGCGCACACGGACAAAAGGGCCCATCGATTTGCAGAACAGAAGCTAATTTATTCATTTTTCCGTTCTCGGCAATTGCATCATTTGTGAAAAAGCAAAACTGGACAGTTGCCCCGCAAAGAATTTAAAATTCAAAAAAATTATTGGTAATCAGCGAAAACAAAGTAAAAATAATACAATTTTTTGTATGATTCACTAGTCATTTTTCTGTTTTTTTTTGTTCTTATATGTGTATTTGTTTGTTAATAATCATAGTGTCTATTGACTATGACCGCTAGGAAGTTACCGTATATAAAAAATAAAATTTGTATCAATAATGTATTCAGGGGCGTCTCAAGCATCCCAAGTTGTGGGAGTGGTACATTACCCAAAATACCGATTCATGAATTCATATAATTTAAAAATATTTTTTTTTTATACTGTATAGCTTATATAACAAAATGTTATATGGTGTTTTTTAATGATTTTCTTTAAACTTTTACAATGCGGGTCTTTTATTTTTTACTTCTGCAGTCAAAACTGATTTAGATCGAACTGTGACGACTAAAAATATTTAAAAAAAAAATTTTATTAAAAGACATCTCACGTTTTAATGCTAAGCCTATAAGACTTTGTAATAATGCTTTACTTTTTCAAACAGTGAGGGTAACTTTTATTTTACACTGTTGTATACTAACTGTTTCTTTATAAATTGTTTCAACTGGTCTGAATTTTCTTAATAATTTTTGCTTTTAAATTAGTATCAAAAAATTCGCAACTCTTTGTTAACTTAGTAAAAGTTTTCATTATATTTGACACGTCTATATCGTCAACCGTTTGTTTGCTTATTTCTTCTTCATCGTTTTCATCACTGTTGTTTATTTGACTCTTTGATCGCGGTTTCATTGCTAATTAAAACAACTGTTGCAATATTTTTGTCAACGTTTAATTATTCCTTTGATAATAAATTTCCCGATGATCATTCTAATATTGTGGAAAACTTGAACTCTGTTTTTATTCCGCAATACTTCAAATTTTTGTATTAAGGGAATTTTACTTACTTTCATTTTAATATGATCAGAATAAAATATATAAATATAATGATTGAATGATTTAAAACTGAACAGAATTTGCTGTTAATTAAGCGGCTTCTATTGTATAATTCTTTAAATTTCTACAAGTCTGTTGTAGTGACCTAAATTGTACGATTCTTGGCCGTTGTTAAGAAGTTCGCAATTCGACCACAGTTGCAGACAAATACATAAATTAAATATATTTGCACTTCCTTGTTACTAGGTTAATATTTTGATGCAGAGGGACTAAAAACGTACACAAAAAAAATCTAAAATTTATTTCAATGAAATACTATGGAAATTTAAATTATGGTGAAGTTGTGAAAGAGTTTCATGTAGAGTTGAGAAAAAAGACGTCAAGAACATTATGTTTGATTTACTTGTTACTTAAAATAATCAAATTTCGTTCTTTCAGCTAAAATTCATTATTTTTAATTTTGCGTAACGAGGTCCGATTATATTTAATTATTATTTCTATTATTTTCGCCGCAATATTTATATTTTTGTTTTATTTGATAATTGTATGCCAGCGCCTAAATTTAAAAGGTTGCCATATTGTCAGGATAGCGTTGGTATGTATTTTTTAAAGGACAGTATGGCTGTCGCGGTCGGCATCAAATAGTTTTTAGGTTTAGAGACGCGTATGTAGCGAATTGGTGTGGGTCATTGTGTGTTTTTTTTACGGGAGAAAACGTGTCTCCTTTAGGTGTTCGAATATATAAAGCGTTGTTATCAATTTATATATGCATATATTTGTTGTTTGTAAAAGTTATGTTCTGTTAATTTGCGTGAAAAATTAATAAAGAGTAGAATTTAGTAGATTTGTTTGTATTTTTTATTTTCGTCGATCATCTGTTGTGTTTTTTTTTGTGTAAACAATAAATTCGTTAGTTTAAAATTTCGGCTGACGACAGTGACTTTAATTCAAATTCTTTCCAATACTAGAAAACGTTATTTTCAAATGATAAAGTTCTTTATAATACAATGTTAAGGCTGAGAATTGTTTTAAAAAATTGAATTCGTATTTTAAAACAAATAAAGATTTTGACAGTAAAACACATGTTTATACCTTTAGTCCGCTTAAAAAAAGTTAATCTTTGATTTTATTTGTTCATTGTTTTTTGCTAAAAGTATCATGCGTAAAATCAAAAATTTAATGGAATTATTGAACAGAGAACTCAGTAATAAGTTTGATGTTACACAACTAATTCGAAGTACGGTAAAAATATTTCAAAAAATGAAAAATGATAAACAAATTTCTGCATTGATCAACTCTCTGGTTCTTTTTGTAAAAAATATTCATAATCCCGAACCTGATTTTTCAAATACAAAGTGCGTTGTATGCTAAAAAGTTGTGATGAAGCCCTGGGGAGACTACATGTGATGTAGATTTTATAACATTCGATTTAAAAAAAACAGAGCTGTTTTTGAAGTCTTTACTTCTTGTATTCATGACGACTTATTTAAAATTCTTTCAATTTTTTAACCTTTTCGAAAAATATTTACAATTCCAGTAAAAAAAATAATTCTTGAATCAAATTAATAATAGATATAATAGATGTAACTTTAAATTTTTGAAGGAACATATAGAACGTTTACATATTGACGTGCAAATGCTTCTCAATTCTTGCGAAGATTTTACAAGTTTTTTAAGTATTTCAAAAATTGCATTTAAATCATAAAATGTACTGCCTTTTGCATTCAAATCTGGTCATTTTATTTTATCATCATTTTTATTGTCACCGTTTTGTGAGCATTTGAGCGCTAAAATTAATTTTCAATCATTCACACACAACGATAAGCGGAAACCGTTTGTTTTCATTAATGTTACTTTTTTCTTGATAGAATGTAGTAAATAAAATAAATACTCATAAAACAGTCAAACTGTAATCAAAGTTAAACTTTAAAAAATAAAAACGAAAATCGAAATTCACTTCGCAATTAATTTCTATTATAAAATATAACATTTGCTTCATATAATTCAACGCATATTGTCCTTTTCAGGTATCGACCCCTGCTCATTTTACTTTAAAAAATTAATTTCTCCCATATTTGAAATTAAAAATTATGAATTTTAAAAGCAGATGAATTTTAGCTGAAAGTACGAAATTTGATTATTTTAAGTAACAAGTAAATCAAACATAATGTTCTTGACGTCTTTTTTCTCAACTCTACATGAAACTCTTTCACAACTTCACTATAATTTAAATTTCCGAACTATTATATTGAAATAAATTTTAGATTTTTTTTGTGTACGTTTTTAGTCCCTCTGCATCAAGATATTAACCTAGTAACAAGGAAGTGCAAATATATTTAATTTATGTATTTGTCTGCAACTATGGTCGAATTGCGAAGTTCTTAACAACAGCCAAGAATCGTACAATTTAGGTCACTACAACAGACTTGTAGAAATTTAAAGAATTATACAATAGAAACCGCTTAATTAACAGCGAATTCTGTTCAGTTTTAAATCAATCAATCATTATATTTATATATTTTATTCTGATCATATTAAAATGAAAGTAAGTAAAATTCCCTTAATACAAAAGTTTGAAGTATTACGGAATAAAAACAGAGTTCAAGTTTTTCACAATATTAGAATGATCATCGGGAAATTTATTATCAAAGGAATAATTAAACGTTGACAAAAATATTGCAACAGTTGTTTTAATCAGCAATGAAACCGCGATCAAAGAGTCAAATAAACAACAGTGATGAAAACGATGAAGAAGAAATAAGCAACAAACGGTTGACGATATAGAAGTGTCAAATATAATGAAAACTTATACCAAGTTAACAAAGAGTTGCGGATTTTTCGATACTAATTTAAAAGCAAAAATTATTAAGAAAATTCAGACCAGTTGAAACAATTTATAAAGAAACGGTTAGTATACAACAGTGTAAAATAAAAGTTACCCTCACTGTTTGAAAAAGTAAAGCATTATTACAAAATCTTATAGGCTTAGCATTAAAACGTGAGATTTCTTTTAATAAAATTTTTTTTTAAAAATATTTTTAGTCCTCACAGTTCGATCTAAATCAGTTTTGACTGCAAAAGTAAAAAATAAAAGACCCATATTGTAAAAGTTTAAAGAAAATCATTAAAAAACACCATGTAACATTTTGTTATATAAGCTATACAGTATAAAAAAAATTATTTTTAAATTATATGAATTCATGAATCGGTATTTTGGGTTATGCACCACTCCCACAACTTGGCATGCTTGAGACGCCCCTGAATACATTATTGATACAAATTTTATTTTTTATATACGGTAACTTCCTAGCGGTCATAGTCAATAGACACTATGATTATTAACAAACAAATACACATATAAGAACAAAAAAAAACAGAAAAATGACTAGTGAATCATACAAAAAATTGTATTATTTTTACTTTGTTTTCGCTGATTACCAATAATTTTTTTGAATTTTAAATTCTTTGCGGGGCAACTGTCCAGTTTTGCCTTTTCACAAATGATGCAATTGCCGAGAACGGAAAAATTAATAATTTAGCTCCTGTTCTGCAAATCGATGTGCGCTTTTGTCTGTGTGCGCTTTTACCCATGTGCGGTTTTATCCGTGTGCGCTTTTATCCATGTGCGGTTTTATCCGTGTGCGCTTTTATCCGTGTGCGCTTTTGTCCTGTGCGCTTTTGTCTTGTGCGCTTTTGTCCGTGAACCATACAATCTGAGCTCAATTCAACGTTAAAGGAGCCTTCTCCTTCAAAAACTACCGTTAAACGCTGGGTTGCAGAGTTTAAGATGGGTCGTACAAGCACAGAAGATGAACCACGCAGTGAACGCCCGATAGAAGCAACTACGCCAGAAATCGTCGAAAAAATATACAGAATGGTGCTGCAAGATCGGCGCATCAGAATTAAAGAGTTAGCTGAAGGTGAAGGCATATCGTTTGAATGAGTGTACGATATTTTACACGTAGTTTTGGGGATGAACACGCTCTGCGCAAGATGGGTGCCGCGTTTGCCCATAGCTGAACAAAAACAGCGCCAAAAAGACATCTTAGCTCAAAACCTTCAGTACTTTAATCGCAATACAGCCGATCTTTTGCGTTGATTCATCAATGTTGATGAAACTTGGGTTCACCATTAGTACCAATACCGAAACTAGCGTTGCCGGATGATATTATTAAGTATCTGTACACGTAAACCGAATAAAATCTAATAGTGTAAAAATGGTATAAGTCAATAGATGATATGTAATGTGTGCTTTTGATGAAATTGTGCGGACATTTCGCACGCTTTATTGATACGATATACTCAATGCGACTTATTAGTCACTTACATGTAACTAGTCCCTCACTTCGGTGATTGAATTAAAATCTGTTATGCGGTCTCTCTAAGTGAACAGACTTTTTACACGCTTCTAGGAATAATCTGAAGACTAAGCTGCCTGGATTTTTTTTTTAACTTAATAAGATTTTAATGATGCTTCGAAAACAGAGAAACCTGGTTTGCTAGAAGATTTGCACTTGTACACGACAACTTCCCTTTGGCTGTGAACCCCGAAGTTTTATTAATTACTTAGCTGTCGGCGGGCTGATTTATTATGAGGATGGCCACCCAAATGTGAAAACCAAGAATAAGCCGGGAATTTTATGACAAAATTCCCGAACAGTTTTGATAAAAAAAAAAAAAAACATCATTTGAAACGAAAAATGAATGCATTTTTAATGTACTTTACTGAATAATTAATTAAGAAGTTCTTTTTTATTTGTATAAAACATGCTGCGGTCGTCAAACATTATTAATAGTAACAAAAAAAATTCCATTCTTAATACCATTTGCCCTTAACTTTTTTTTTTTGTTAAAAGACGTTTTCTATAATAACAATAGGTCTATTTTCACGATGAGTAATATTTATGTTTTAGTTAAAATTTTAACGAAACACGCGAAGATTTTTCTTATTAGGCTCCGTTATATTTTTAATCATACGCGTTAACTTCAAAGGGTTTACCTTTGAAGTTAACCCGTACGATTAGAAATATAAATATTAGACATTAAATAATTTTTTTTTAAAGTTAGAACTATTTAAATGGGAAGTAGTAAATCAACCTGTTATAAACATTATTATTTTGACCGAGTTAGTTATAGTAGTCATTATAACGGTAAAATATTTAAAAAGTGAATAACTTCAAAAAACCAAAAAAAAAAATTAGTTTGCAATTTTTTTGTTTCTATTGATATTTTATTTGCCTGATAAATGTGTTTTGTAGAAGTAGTAAATAAATAAACGAGTTTTAAATATATTTCTGCTTTAATTGTCCAAGTGTAATAGAGGTTTCCAAAATTGTTAGGTACTTAAATGTGACAAAATATGTCTAAGATGTCATAAGAATAAACGCTCCGAAAAAATGGCAACCTAGAGACTTCGTAAATTTCAAGAGGTATAACATGTGGTTAGAGATTGAGCATAAAAGTAAGCGAACAAAAAGTCGTAAAAAGTGCATCGGACAAATAGAAGTAGAAAAATATATCGAACGGCCATTACACTTGCGTTCGTAATAATAGCCATCCTCCACCTTATCCATCAAACATCACTTTTAATAATCTCACGTCCTCGTGTAAAGCCCATTGGTCCTCATGTCAGACTTTCTTAAGGCTAATCAAATCCTCAATTGAACCATTGTGGCCAGAAAAAAACATTTCCGGTAGAGATTTCTGTGCCCTTCGCCGCTAACGCACAGGTCACACAACCTTGTCGTATAATTCTATTTTTCAAAGAACCCCACCACCTATGAATTGTCCTTTCTGTTGACAAAGTGTTGCCCCTTCAACTACCCACGTAATGTGTGACTGTCCAAAACTCTCATTCTACCGGCCTTCTTTTATAAATAACAAATCAGTCATTAACATCCTTGAGAATTCCCCCCCAGTGCAATTTCATCTGTGACACAGTTTATCAGAATTAGTGGAATAGGCAGTTATCTACGAGAACAAACCGCGCATCCTCGTACTGTAATAATAGCCGCAGCTGTTAAACACGGTATAGGATGTTGCATCTACAAAAAAAAAAAAAAAAAAGCTGCACATGAAATATTTCTTGTTGTTCTTTTAGATTTTTTTTTACTGTTCATGGACGTTAAGGCAACATCATGATGGATTTTCAATCATAGGCAGACTCTCTGTTTTTCGGTTATCCCGTGAATAGGCAATGAAGTAAATTCATCAACTGAAACTACGTTTGTAGACTTTAGATTGATTAAACATTATCGTTGCAAAAGACAACCGTATAATAATCTACCAGAAATTCAGCAAACAGCGATGACTATTCATTACATCAAGGATTATTCTAGTGGCGACAACAACAACATCGATACATTGGAAGTGCAGTTACCATGATAACAGTCAAAATGAAAAATGAACCAAATTGAAAAAATTACCATTTCGAGAATTTATTAGATATGTTTAAGCTGCACAAGTCACAAATTGTTGCAGCTCGCAATGGATTAACGTTTTAAGTTATTTATCATTTTCATACTAAACTATTACGGTCCAATGTAATGCGGAAGTAAATTCCCCATTACTTTTTTAAATTCAGTTACTATTTTTTCGCTTGAGGAATGGAGGTGTCCTTAAGCAATCATTAAAGAAAGTAAATTGACCCATATAAATCAAAAACAGTAACAAAAAATTACAAAAATGTTTATACTGACAAGGAAAGTACGCGAGTTGTTAGACGCCAATTTTGATGAAATTTTGATATGTTGCAGAGTATAAAAAAAATATTAGACACGTGTTTTTTTTTTTTTTGTTATCGGCCCATATGCAGTTTCAAGGGGTGAAAACCACCCCTTAAGCTCACCCCCCGAAAATCGTTTTCCCTAAATATCTCGTCTTCAACTAGATGTTTTTTTATGAAACAAACTGGAAATTACTTCTCGTGCAAAGGACAAGTAATCCACAGTGATTTAAGCAGTGGGCTTGCATCCGCTATTCTCTAGGGAGTGAAAACACCTTTTTTTGGTCATAATTATGGAATAAAAAATTATAAAATAACATAAAAAAATAAGAATTTTTTTTTTTTAACACACACAATTAAAAAATAGAGTTGACGTGTTTCGGCATTTTTATGAATTTCACCCTTAAAGGGGGTTAAAGCACCCTTCACAAGAAAAATCAATAAATTCATGTATCAAGTAATCGAAATTTCGTTAAAAATTTGCATGTAAGGCTTTTTGAGGTCGCTAATTATGAATCCGTCATCAGATTTTGTTAATTCTAAATGGCGGACAAAGAAGTCAAAAAAGTTTTAATTTTAATGATAAATTGTATACGAGGATTATTGAGGTCGCTGATTACCATTCTGTTATCAATTTTTTGAAAATTCAAATTATCCTGTGCTTTAAAACATAATCTGAAATATAATAATTAAAATTTTTAAAAATAAATATCTTTAACTTTTGACATTGGCTCGTCCAGGAGGGTGATGTTCATTTTGCTCGTTATAACTTTAGTCAAAACAGCGTGTTAATTTGCGAGATTTTTCTCAAATTTGGACGCTTAATGCGCATTTTGTTGTTGGTAAGCTGGTTCCGAAATTAGTTTTTCGTTTTAATTATCGGCTCTCCGGTAATTAGAGTCTAAAATATTAAAAGTTAACAATTAATTTCGCCGGAAAATCGCGTTTAGTTTCGTACGTCGCTTGGTGTTGTGCTAAGGCATTCTCATTTGTAAATTTATCGTTTATTTTCTGAATGACTTATTATGTTTGAGCGATGATTTTCTCGTATATCTTCCATTACCGCCAGTTCTTTTCTCTGTTCGAACGTTATTCATTAGACTTTAACTGGATCATTCTTTGTCGACTATTTTTGTGGTAGAATAAGCCCTTTTCTTTGTAACAGTTTTTCAAATGCCAGCCATTATTTTCGGTGAACAACTTATTCTTTTTAAAGTCATAGGTCCACTATCCCGGCTATTTAGTTATATCTCTTAATTTTTCATGTTGTTGGGTCAAGGCCGCTGGCGCGCCTAGGGTAGGATAAAAAAAAAAAAAAAAACTATCCCAATCTTTTATTCTTCTTTATTATTTGTCACGTTCTACTAATGTCAAACTGGAACACGATATTTCTTTGACATTGCAGGTAAGATACATCATTTCTATCTTATAACCGGTTTCGCGTTGTACCGTTATTTATTGCAAACATGTTTCAAGCCGAATTTTAACTTTTTTCGATCTTTAGTTATTTCTTTTTCGAACAAGGTGCAATTTTCTCGTTTTCCGAATCAATACACCGAGTTTTACCTAGTTTCGCCTATTCTTCTACGCCAGACCAACATCGGCTCACGCAGTGCACCTGCCTCTGAAATTTGTCAAACTAACGATCATTAATCGTAGCCGTTGTATTTATTCAACAATTTCTTGGAATTGGTTCTTTTATAAATTTTGTCCGTTTTCTTTATAGAATATTTACAACTTCACGGTACTATTTGGTGTGAGCTTACGGTCAACATTCCTTAACTCATTTTCCGACACAACTTGCACCTCAACTGCGTACATTCGAAATTATTCCATTTAAATTGGCCTTCTAAATTTCTTTGTCCCCGCGAATGTCCGATACTTTAAATTAAGTTAAATTCCAACTTCACGCACTACGAAATATTTACATCAACATTCGCTCTACATTATTATATACTTTACTAGAAGCCATCTGTTATTAATGACTATATCTACTGTAGGATTATTTTTGATTTCCTATTTTAACCGATAAAGATGTGATATCCACTTGCCCTTCAAAGCATATTATACGAATTTAATTGCCCTTTATAATGATATGTGTAAAATACGATAAGTTTTTTGTTTTTTTAACAATTATCTCTTATTTCAGTGGTCGCGGGTTACCGTAATTCTACGTACCTTCGTCGACATAATTTTCCTCGTTCTATAACTCACATCCGTATTTCCCGGGTCACGAATGGGCCATCATATAATAAGTCTCATTTCCGACCCCGTTCCGTTGATTCATTTATCACTGTGCGTTTTTAAAGGTGTGCCTGCTTCCCTATTTCATCCTTTCGATGTTTAAATGTATCACTTCTCCTTCATTTTCCCTCTGGCTACCCTCAACATTTTCTCATAGTCATAATTTCGGCTCTCCGGAAACACAATATTTTCATCAATGGATCTATCCGGAATCTGTTTCCTGGATGGATAATTGGAGGGAGGGGATAATGCCGGTCACCGTACTTAGTACACAATTCAGATCATTCTGTCTACACATATTTTATGCGAGTTTTATGATTTTTATACGTGATTAATAGCGGTAATTTCGTTATTTCTCGACTTAATTTCAACCGCAGAGCACTTTGATTAATAAATCGATGAATGCCGAAAATCGATACTTTCCATCTCACACTAATCCGCCCATATATTACTCCGAAATATGGTACCGCTATGACGTATCAACGCTTTAGGTTTCCTTACATGCTTCGTATATTCCTTTAATTTTCGAATAACTACAATTGACATGGTCTTATCTATCGGATGTATTTTTACATTTTCGGTAAATATATCATAAGATACAAGTAACTTGTCTAATTACCTTCGGCAAGGATCCGTTCATATCCACGGAAACTATTTCCAATGGACTCGTTGTAATGATACTTTTGATTTTAGATTTATTTGCTTTCGTTATCAATTTAATCTTCTTACGCCTGTTGCATTTTCGTATTCGGCTTCTTACTTCTTTAGTCATCTTTTTGTCCACGCACTCTTCTGCTGATAAATGGATAGTTCTATTTACTCCGCGTTTCCCGTAATGCAAATGTGTTTTCTAAATTATTAGTTTTAATGATTTTTCCGGCCTTGTTTTTATAAATAACAACTCGTTTTAATGCAGGTTGTAGAACTTTTTTGAACAGTCCAAATTTTTTCTTACTTCCCCCTATCGTACATCTTCGGCTATATTATTTAATAGATTTCCTTTATTTACTGTGATGCGATTTGTTCTAATTTAACTGTCGTTATCATCATCCTCCTCACTATACATCCGAGATAAACTATTGGCTGATGTGTTACTCTGTTTTTTAATAATATATTTTATGTCTAATTCGAATTGTTTTAAGTATAGTGCCAATCATCCTTTGTCCATTTAGATTCATCTTAAACATTCATGATCTGTTACTGAAACAATTTTAAATCCTTGTACGATTATTCAGAATTTCTGACATGGATACAAGATTTTTCCATTATACCATATTTCTGATTAAAATTGATTTAAAATTCGGCTGATAAACATAGTTGGCTGTGGGTGCTCCTCCTTATATTGAAACAATTGAGTTCCAGTTGCAATTCCTGCCACACCGCAAGAAATGTAAAAGGGTTTTTCATAGGTAAGCGATTAAAACGACATTCTCTGCGATTTTTTTTTTTTCCTTTTTTGTATTCTTCGAAGGATTTTTCCGTTTCTTTGCACCATATTGGGGTCATACATAGACTACTGTTCATAATTATCTGCCCATACTTAAAAATAAGTAAATCACAAACACTGTTAGTTAAAAAATATTTATGAAACATTAAAATATTGTTAATTATGAAGTTATAAATTAAACAAAAGTAATTATAAATACAAAAATAAAAAAAAATCGATCATTCATCTCTATATTAATTACTTTTGTTTTTAATTAATTCTGTGCATAATTTTACCAAACTGTTTTATAGTTTTACCAATTTTTCAGCTGAATTTTTCTTCACTCTAATTGTGTTATACGCCGAAAGCGATCAGAAGATGTAGATATTTTTCGAACATTTTTGTTGATATTTGTCCATTAATAGTTCAATAGAATTAAGATCTGGCGATTGGGGTGGCCGAAGGATTACTTCTATACACAGGGACCTTCCTCAGTCAGGTTTCTAAATATTTCTTTGTAGTTTAGATGTGTACTGTATAAATTTTTGGTCAAAAATAAGATGATCCAGATGATAGAATTTAACTGTAAAGCGTGTTTAAGCAGTTTTTTCCGCATGGTAGCTCCAATTTTAAACACATATCCAATGGTGTTGCCCCGACTGTTAAATGGGAGGAACTAAGCAGTGCCCTGAAATCCGTTTTTCGATATATCTATCTACGAAAGAACTCTTCTTCCAAATAATATATGAAAAAGTGATACTCATTGCTCCAATGTAATATTTTTCTAGTCTTCTACGGACGAGTAGGTACTTTTTAAGTTGCTGTAACAATTTTAACTTATTGGTTTCAAAGAAAAGAATTTTTTGCTGCAACACATCTATGTAGACCGGTTTTGTTAAGTCTGCAGTTTATAACACTTGTACCGGATTATACAGTTTTGTTTCGAAGTAATTATTCTTTTTGGACGAGCATTTGAAGCGGTTCATACACGAAATTATGAGAACCAGTGAAAATGCTACGATTAGTAATATTAAATTTAAAAATGTCAATTTTGGAATACGCTTTGGCTTCACAAACACCATTCGTAAATTTTAATAACAGTGGTAATCGTAAATTTTTTAATCAGCTTCCGTTAAAAAATTTTAAACTTAAATGTATCTCGCAATAATTTGAATCATACAGTGCTCGTTAGTATTACTGATGTGGTAATTTAAAATCTGCTAGTTCAGTAAAAATAATCGAATTGCTGAAATGAGTATTTCTTTCAAAACTAATAAAGATATTAAAGTTAATTATTATAATAATAATGTTGATGAAGATTTAAATACGGGTCAACTAAGGGTTGTTAAACTACCCGTAAATTGAAATAATCGGTTTCACGTGTAATATTTATTAAAATATTTAAAGTTAATTAATAGGGTACAAAAGTTTGAACTAAAAAATTTCGGTGAAATAAGTAGAAACATATCAACCGATTGGCAAAAAAGCAAATGCGCTAGATAAAAAATTTGTAAGCTTAGAAAATCAGGTTTCAGAAATAATTGAAAATAATTTATTAAAATTAAAGGTAGAAGTATAATTTGAATAATATGGTGATGAATTCACTAAAAAAAAATCATTAATTTTAAATTTAAAAGAACTTGAAAAGTTCTAAATAAATCAACTGAAAATAAATGATATAATCTAAAATGAATAAATCGGTAAATTTAAAAGTCAGTTGAATACTGAACTGGAATGAAGTGATGAATGAAAATCTATCTGAGAGGTGGAAAACTAAAAGAAATAGACGACGAATGAGATAGTGAAAATGACTGAAGTGGGTCTAAATTCGAAAACTCTGATGAACGAAGTGGAAGAAAATAAGGCTTATTTATAAAGTATCTGCAAAGCAAAGTTTGGCATCTAAGTCAGTCCCTAATGCAACCTTCTTTCCTCTTTCTGCCAAATCTATTCCGAAGTCTGTAATCAAACAGGAGTTCTACCGTTTTAACAGATGCTTGTTTCCTTCCCACTTGTCCATACTTACGGATAGTTCAAGGGACCCCGGTGGAGTTGGGGCCTCATTCGTTTTTCCTGACGTTAATCACATTAAGTCTTTTCGTCTTCTTAACTTCTGCTCTAATCTTCACCGCTAAGCTTACCACCATATTACGCGTTATTGTCTGTATCTCTTCTCATCGCTCTTTTTTGAGCTATTTGATTATCTCCGACTCTATGGGTGCGGTATAAGCTATTTCCCCTCATTTCTCAGCTTACTCCTGTGATTTTGTCTCTCTTCGTATTCGCTTCCATATATACAATCTTCGTACTCTCCACTCTTTTCGGATTGAATTGTTCTGAGTCCCTAGTCACGTGAGCATCGAGGGTAATGATATGGCGGATTCTTTTGCTAGATTTCATACTAGATTCTGGTCAGATTTTTATTCTTCTTCCTTCTCCAACAATCATCCCTTTCATCTGTCCATCCAGCTGAATCTTCCTACCCACCCTTGGTTCTACGACTTTTCTTCCCTTCAGTGTTCTGTTGTCGTCTCCATTATTCGTCTGCGCCTTAATTACACTCGGCTACCTTCCTCGCGTTTTCGTCTTCATTTAGCTCCTTCTCTCAACTGTCATCATCTTCCAAATCTTGAAGCTGTCTGTGATTCCAACCTTATTTTCTCCGAGTGTCCCGTCTGAGCGTGCTATTCTCTTTTCTAGCTTGCTGTCCCTCGGATTTTTTGGTCCTTAGTGCATTTCGTACATCTTGTTACTTTTCTCACAGTCCATTATCCCTGTTCTTGGTTCTTTTTTTTTGTTTTTTATAACCCACTTTTAGGCATATCAACAAAGAATCTTCGTCCAGAAACGAAACGCGGGAGAAGGATCAGTTAAATGCAGATTCGGTCAGCTATGGATAAGATAAAAGAACTGAGGTAATGAACAACGGAGATTGACGGAAACGGTAGGATATACGAGGCACAATAAGGAGTAGGGAGTTTGAGTGGTAGCAGATTCTTAGTTCTTTCATTCTGGCTATTTCTGACCGAATCAGTATTTAGTTGACCCTCTCTTTTACTGTTGTTGCTGGGTGAAGGTCTTCTGTTGACTTGTTCATAAAAAAAAGAGTCTAAATCAGGCGACGGAAGAACAATATAGTGAAGTTCTAAATGGTTAAGGAATTGTAATAGCCGCGAATAAAAGCCGGGAATTGTCATTGGTAAAAAAGGACGACAGTACCAACAAAAATTATAAGGAGAAATCAGAAAAAAGTGATTTCTTTACTAACGAGAATTTATTAAATAGTCTTGAAAGATTCGATATAAAAAATCGGAAACAAATCATCGGGTCCGGCAAGAGTAACGTACGCAGACTGTGGCGAAATAAGCCTTTAGACCTCGCCTTGTTATTATAAAGTTTAGAGGTAGTGATATGAAGTCTCAAGGGGTGAAAACCACCCCTAAAGTTCACCCTCAAAAATCGTTTTTCCTAAATATCTCGTCTTCAACTCGATATTTTTTATGAAACAAACTGGAAATTACTTCTATTGAAAAAATTACCATTTCGAGAATTTATTAGATATGTTTAAGCTGCACAAGTCACAAATTGTTGCAGCTCGCAATGGATTAACGTTTTAAGTTATTTATCATTTTCATACTAAACTATTACGGTCCAATGTAATGCGGAAGTAAATTCCCCATTACTTTTTTAAATTCAGTTACTATTTTTTCGCTTGAGGAATGGAGGTGTCCTTAAGCAATCATTAAAGAAAGTAAATTGACCCATATAAATCAAAAACAGTAACAAAAAATTACAAAAATGTTTATACTGACAAGGAAAGTACGCGAGTTGTTAGACGCCAATTTTGATGAAATTTTGATATGTTGCAGAGTATAAAAAAAATATTAGACACGTGTTTTTTTTTTTTTGTTATCGGCCCATATGCAGTTTCAAGGGGTGAAAACCACCCCTTAAGCTCACCCCCCGAAAATCGTTTTCCCTAAATATCTCGTCTTCAACTAGATGTTTTTTTATGAAACAAACTGGAAATTACTTCTCGTGCAAAGGACAAGTAATCCACAGTGATTTAAGCAGTGGGCTTGCATCCGCTATTCTCTAGGGAGTGAAAACACCTTTTTTTGGTCATAATTATGGAATAAAAAATTATAAAATAACATAAAAAAATAAGAATTTTTTTTTTTTAACACACACAATTAAAAAATAGAGTTGACGTGTTTCGGCATTTTTATGAATTTCACCCTTAAAGGGGGTTAAAGCACCCTTCACAAGAAAAATCAATAAATTCATGTATCAAGTAATCGAAATTTCGTTAAAAATTTGCATGTAAGGCTTTTTGAGGTCGCTAATTATGAATCCGTCATCAGATTTTGTTAATTCTAAATGGCGGACAAAGAAGTCAAAAAAGTTTTAATTTTAATGACAAATTGTATACGAGGATTATTGAGGTCGCTGATTACCATTCTGTTATCAATTTTTTGAAAATTCAAATTATCCTGTGCTTTATAACCACGCAGCACCAAACCCCTAAAACCGAGACAGCCATTCAGTCTGTGTTTTTTTAAACCAACAATCCCCAAACGCCTAAATCCCAGACAGGCCAGAGGCCCGTGCATTATAACCGTACAACTTCAAACCTCTAAACATCAGACAGGCCGATTGCCTAAGACTAAAACCGCACCACTCCTAAATTGCAGGTGTCTGAAAGGCCTATTCATTGTGGTATAAAACCGTTCTTATAATTTACTTATTTAAAAAATTATCGGTACGGTTCAACTTATGTATTTATTTATTTCTTTATCTTACTAGCGGGAATTATTCTCTTCTTACGAAAATAATAACAAAAATAAATTAATAAGTGGCCAAAAATAAATTAGTAATATAATACGTGTTTTTTTTTTTTTTTAAATGAACCTTAATACACATTAAGAGAATTACATTCAATGAGTAAATTAAAACATTTATTACTAATTCTCACGATCAATAAACAGTAAACAGTATATTAATACTATTATAGGTATAATTCGTACCGCTATCATGCTCAATAAATCCGCTAGAATCTGAAATATAATAATCAACGTTTTTAAATATAAACATCTTCAACTTTTAACATTGGCTCGTCCAGGAAAGTGGTGTTCATTTTACTCGTTATAACTTTAGCCAAAACAGTCTGTCTGGGGTTTACCTGTTTATAAACATGAGCCTTCGGCCTGACTGAGGTTTAAATGTTTGAGGTTAATTGATTTAAAAAAACACAGGCTGAATGCCTGTCAGGGTTTTAGGGGTTTGTGGCTGTATGGTTATAAAGCACAGGATAATTTGAATTTAAAGAGATTGATAACAGATTCGTAATCAGCGACCTCAAAAATCCTCGTATACAATTTGTCATTAAAATTAAAATTCTTTTGACTTTTTTCCCGCCATATTGGATCCGCCATTTTTAATTAAGGAAGCTGATGATGGATTCGTAATCAGCGACCTCAAAAACCTTTACATACAAATTACTTACGAAATTGATTTATTTGATACATGTATTTATGGATTTTTCTTATAAGGGGTGCTTTACCCCCCTTTAAGGGTGAAGTTCATAAAAATGCCGGAACGCATCAACCTTATTTTTTAATTGTATGTGTTAAATGATTTTTTTTCTTATTTTTTTGTTATTTTATAATTTTTTATTCCATAATTATGACCAACAAAAGGTGTTTTCACTCCCTAGAGAATAGCGGATGCCAGCACACTGCTTAAATCACTGTGGATTACTTATCCTTTGCACGAGAAGTAATTTCTAGTTTGTTTCATAAAAAAACATCTAGTTGAAGACGAGATATTTAGGGAAAACGATTTTCGGGGGGTGAACTTAAGGGATTGTTTTCACCCCTTGAAACTGCATATGGGCGATAACAGAAAAAAACACGTGTCTAATACTTTTTTTATACTCTACAACATATCCAAATTTCATCAAAATCGGTGTCTGACAACCTGTGTGCTTTCCTTGTGAGTACCACCCCTCCAAAAACGTTCTTTATCACATCAAGTTAATTGCTAAATGACCACTAAAGTTGGTCAGTTGTGATGAAACAAAAAAAAAAAAGACACGAGTGACGTGGAATATCTAATAAATAATGACATAAAGAGCAAGAGACAGAAATAGGGTTAAACGTACTAGAAAATTGAATTATACGCGTTAATGAAATATTTTAAATTCCTTAGAGTAATAATTCAGGAAAAATTGACATTATGTACACCATTCATTTATTAATGTCGGGGTAAAAACCATGTCACAATTTTTTTCCACTGACGTTTCGACATATACATTTTTAATCATCATCAGAATAAAACACACTGATTTGGAGTACGAAAAACCCACTCCTTAAATAAATATTCCACATTCACAGATGTGCACCGATTGGTTTTAAGTACATGTGCTTATCATAAATTTCTACATTCACAAAAGAGGAAATTATTTTTTAAGTGATATATGAACGAAAAAAAATCAAAAAAAACATAGAAGACGGAATTATCTTCTAAACAAATTAATTACTAATTTCACGGGCTTTTTTTTTTATTTAATGCTTATTTTACAGCGTAAATATGACATTAATTAAGGAAAAAATTAAAAGCTCACTAACGCTAAACTAGATCTATTTGGAAAATTTGACACGTTCATTTAACCAAAAATTAAAGTACTAAGTACAGATTAAATTTAAAGAAATGAAAATCGTAGATTCCGAAAAATCGAAATAAAATAAAGATTTAAAACTGCTAGGAACTAGCGATTAAATAACACGATAAGAAAACAAAACTTATTATTCTACACAGATAATGTGAAAGAATGAACTTATCGGTCTGTTGATAACAGTTTTACGGGCAGATATCGGGAACGTAATTCAAACAAAATTTGTAAGCAAAAATTGATAATATATGATCATATTTGTGTTTGTTTTTCAGGGTAAATGGCTGAAATGTTATTAAATATAAATCACATTTTACGGTCTTATTATTCCGAAATAGTTTGTAAATGATGTCGTACGAATTCAAAAGATAACCGGAAGTTATGTTTACCATGGACATTCCATGAATAAGAAGAACTCTAGCACTAATTTCCGAGAACTATGTGTGCAAAACATATTGAGCCGAGAAGTAAAAAAAGAACTGAATCATGTGTGAAACATGTAAAGATATATAGCCAATTATGAAAACAAATTCAGAATTAAACATATTATTATAGCGAAGTGAGATTAGAGACAGTCTCAGTTAACGTAAAGGGATTACTGCCGAAAGTAGGAAAAGTAGGTGTAAATTACTCGTATATATATAAAGTTATTAACAAATCAACGTCGATTGATTAAAAAAAAGATTAAAGAAATAAATAAAAAATACAGGCTAATGATCATGATCTACGGTCGTCACCTTAGATGGGGTATCGTGATTAACATTTAATCCGCCAGTGATTTTGTGATTTTCCGCCATTTGTCACGATCCCCTGATTGACGTACGCAGCACAATATCTGTTCATCTCATAGATGTACGCCCCGGTGGTGGGCGTTTTCGATTAATTTTCCCCAGGACCCACGTGCGTTCCGTTCCCTCTTGAAGGCATTTATATAGGCAATGCAACTATATTCTACAGCACAGTACCGGAATATCACTGTAGATTGGAACATAAAGGTAATCGATATTACAACTCAAAAGCGAACGAAGAAATTACAAAAATTTAACAAATACACGCGCATAAAAATCATAAAACATGAGTAAAATATGTGAGCAGAATGGAGAAAATGTTTAATTACTTGCCCAGTACAATGGCACAGAGTGTAGTATTTAATAAAAAAAAAGTTCCATACCGAGTTTCAAGATAGCCGAAATTATAATTACGATAAAATCTTAAGAACTACAAAGATTTTCGAGAACAAAATTAATGATAAATTTATGCACCTACAATGCAAAGTAAGAGTTCTTGTATACTTAAAAAGATGTGTATAGGTGTTCTTGTGAATAGATCTAAAAAACAATGCCAAAAATTTTATATATTACAGAAAGGGTTATATATATAATTAAGCGCACAGGCGCACTATGAATTTTTTTTTGGTCGGGGCTAGAATTTAGAAGATGAGTTAGGGGGTGTTAACTCGGCACCTCGACTAAGTACCTATTTAATTCTGTGGTTCGTAAATTAAAATGAAAGAAATAAAAAAAAAATATATAAAATTACAAAACTGACGAATTTTATTTTTTTAAAAATTAGCTAAAAGTACATAACATTATACTTGTAATATAAGTAAAAAGTAAATATGTATGTTTTTTAAAAAAAAATAAGTAAAACAAAATAATACAAAACGAAATTAAGATTTCGAAGATTTTTTGGGAGGAGCAATGGCCCCTAGGCACCACAACTTGAGTGCGCCAATGATCAAACGAAAAATTTTCGAAAATAATGCGAATAATAGGAAAAAAGAAAAACATCTGTACAATCACGGCAATTTAAAACGAACGAAACAAAATTGAATAATTATACTCGATTGATTGAAGAATATTCACTGTCAGCGTGCAAGTGGAATGTATTGATGTAAGTAGTACAAATATAAAATTAAATACATTTAAATTAGACATCTTTGCTAAATAAAAAATGCCAGTAACCGAGAGCTGCTAATGGTTTAGCACATAACGGGACGTAACAAGAACTGGTCGCCGTAATAGGCGCCATCGTAGGACAGCTATAAAATATATAAACAGGTTCAAGAAAAACGAAATGTTTTACAACATACAGTACAGAACCAGATTTCAAAAAACCTTTTTTCTTCTAAGAACATCGAAATAAGCCGTATCGCGGTCAAGAAATAATTTTACCGAAATTACCCCCTAATTATTGCAAAAACCGACTATACATTGTTGACGTTTTCGGCAATTTCAAAAAATATTAGAAATGACACGTGCCACGAGGCATCAACAATAAATTACGAAAATGACCTTTTGTGATTTCCAATGAAAAAACATTTACTAACAATACATCAGGTATAAATGTGTAAAAGGTCTATTGCGTATTTTGGCCAGCACAGAGGTCATTATAGAGTATTTTTCATTATTAGAAAAATAAACTGCCTGTTCGAAACTTTCCAAAAAATGAATTTGAAAATAAGTGCATTTTTTCAAAACTTTACAATATTCTTCTGCGACTAAAAATGCTAAGAAACGTAAACTATATAATCAGTAATAAAGTAAATAATACAGGTTCTGAATAAATCCAGAATGCACATAAAATCTGTTGGTGGTACGCTTCATAAAATTTCGGAATGGATCATTAGTCGAAAGGAAAGTAAATCCCAGAACGATTCCAAAGCAAAAACAATGAAAAAAAGCCACAGTAATTTTTTACAGTAAAATAATTTTTATCTTGCCGAAATCGCTTTTTTATTTTTTCGGCCGAAACCCAAATTCGGTGTATTATATTTTTTTAAACAGAGGTCAAGACCGAAAACGGAACTTTAGAGGAGTTTATTAAACAATTAACGGAATTGAAACGATTATTATGCAGGGAAATATTCCACATGACATGTTGCTTAAACGGAACTTGGTTTAAAGAAAATAACACGTAATCATAAAAGAATACCATATAATAAAATGTGTTAGAGAAGAGAACGGGAGGGGGACGTCGGAGTTGCTCTTCTCACACATAATTCCATAAAATGAACTGCCGAATTAATGATGAAGTCGATATAGTAAATATTTAAAGTGATGATATCCACTTATCGGTAATAAACGCATTCGCCGCTCCATCAAGTGGATTTTAAAGTATTGATTTTCATGACGTTATAAACAATACACGAGTTATTAGTAATAGATTTATATTAGTAGGTGATTTTAATAGCCATCAAAGCTCTTGGGGATCTTATAGCTAAAATAGGGAGGGTAGGAATTTATATAATTTTATATGTGGCAAAAATCTATATAGTGTTAATAGTTCAAAAATAACCTGCCTCGCGTATTTTATTAGACGAGGTAATAATTTAGACCTGATTTTCAGTATTGCAAACCTTGTATTAAAATAAATTATAAAATAATGAAAAACACGACGGGTAGCAACCATTTCGCAATATTAATAAAACTAGACAATGACAGAAATAACATTAAGAGAAGTTATTATTAGTCATAACATTGATGATCGTGAAGATGATGGTGGCGGCATTCGTAATTATTACGCTCTAAATTTTCAAAAAACCAAGTACGTAAAATACAAGATTTACATACGAAAGGAATGTAGAAAGGTAAATATATAGTAACAGGACAATATGAATCTATGTATAATATAATAAATAACTCGATGCGTGAAGCTACGCCGTTAGTGATTTTACCTAAATCTGAAGGAAAACATTGTTCCCGTAAAAAGTCAAAGATATGGTGTGGTTCGAATTTCAACAAAGTCGTTCAAAACGAAGATTAAACATCCAATAAATTTGATACTACATTTAATACGCTGTGTAATCAAGGGGAATTAAATAAAAGTTCAGGCCCATAATAAAAATACTGCAGTAAGAACGGATACTATTCCATACGAGGCATTAAGGCGATTAAGTCCAGAGGGTAAACACATATTATACTGATTCTATTAAACTTTTCACTTACTCAAAATGGCAGCAGAAACCTTTTGGTTTTATTCAAACAATTTATTTGCTATTTTTCAGTTCCAGCAAACGCTGGAAATTAATCAAAAAGGCAAATTAAAGCTTACTATGAAGCCTTTGTCAGACATAAGGTGGGAATGCAGAATTGAAACATTGAAGGCCGCAATTATTGCAATAATTTGATAATGTCGTTGAACGCATCGAAAGCTTAAAATATCAATCTGAACAATCTCGTACACTCAGTTATTGTAATTCGGTTTTAAACAAAATGTTTAATTCAGAATTTATATCATATCATTACATGTATGGTATGAGATATTATTGCGAGTTAATAAGCAAATTACGTCAATTTGTACATGTCCATTTAAGCATTGTTCTTGAATATTTGCGTACATTTTGTGACCGGGTCAAAGAATACTGACAAATTGAACTCGAAAAATGTTTGTATCAGACGCTCGTCATTTTATTGAGAAAATCAGTTACGATCTACTAGAAGAGTTTAAAAATAAATGGGTAGCCAAAAAAGAAGATAGATAAGAATGTTCGATTACGAAGGCAGCGATCAACCTGTATACAGTGTCTCCTAATAGACAGTATGAAACAGATTTTTTTAACGCCATGATTGATTCTATTATAAGCAATGTGGTTTCGAGATTTCTTTTTATCATCATTTTGAAAATTTTGGTGTTCCCTACGATCTAATGAAGTTAAAAAGTATATTCCCAGAGAGCAATTAGTAAAAAACTGTCAAGATTTACACACTACCCTGCGAGTGGATGAGAGCAGCCACTTCCAACCTTACAAATTGTATGAAGAATTTATAACAATGCTCTCCCAAATTTACCCAACTTCATTTAAGATGTGAAACATCTGCTCCAGTATATAACGGAAAATAGATTGAAAGAAATTTACCCAAATATTTACATAGTCTTTCGAATATTTCTAACAAGACTGGTAAATCGTCCGCTAAAAGAAGCTTTGCAAAATTAAAACTAATTAAAAATGATTTAAGAAATACAACGGGTAAGGAAAGACTTAAGCTTTGGCAGTTTTATATTTTGAAGTAGATGTCTAAGCTGAATTACGATACTATTATTAAGGAATTCAGTAAAAGTCGGAAATTTCTGTTTCTTTAATCGATTTCTTTAATTTTTTGTCAAATAGTTTGCATTTTTATGAATAAAAACTGGATAATTGCAATTGTTTTTTCTGTTTTATAAAATCCGTCTTCTTACGTTACCAGAGGTTCTCGCAAAATGTACCTTGCCCACATAAAATGTAGGTCTTGCCCCGCTACTGGTCAGTGTTCGATTTTACCTAAAATGTAAGTCTAATCGATATCATCCGTTAAACAAATTGATGCCGCAATTATATCCATACGTCGCAAATAGTCGGTACTAATTAAATTGGACGTATCTGACTTTAATCATTAGTTGTGAAAACTATAACGAACTAAATATTGCGCAAGATGTTAAGCTGCCGTATTGTAACGTATATATTAATATATCAGGGATGGGATAGATACCGATTTTTCTGCACGAGTGCACTGACGATACACTTAATATTAATAATGCAATTTTCGAAAAATTAATAAACAGACATTTTCAAGATTACGAATTTATATAAACAGACGTATCGGTAAACTTGATTGAACATCGTTTGTCTGCAGCTTTTTATAATAAAACGTTAAATATTAAAAGAAAATTTAAAATCCCTTCGTTATATTCCTCATGTACTACTGAAATGTTAGCAATCCAGGAAGCTGCATCATGGAAGATTAAAGTAAGGAATACAAAAATATCGATCCTAACAGATTCGTTAGTAGCGATCCACAAAATTAAGAACAGAACAGACAAACAGGATTATACTTTAAGGAACATCGTGAAGAACCGCGGTAGACTGAAAGCAAATAATAATATAGTGTTCAAGTGTATTGCATAATAGAAGGAAATTATATTGTTGACCAACTTACCAAGTACCAATTAACCAACAACAAGTAAATATAAAATATACTTAGAAGGAGTTTAAAAACAAACTGAAGTGTAAAAATTTAATAGAAACAAAAACATTAGTACAAGTTGCGAAAAATATTACTATAACATCCAAAATATGACATATTAAGTTATACCTAATTCTCGAGAAGTTTAGAAAAAGATTTATTTAACTTATGATCAGGCCCGGATTAAGTGTATGATAGACCCGGGGCTACGGAAATATTAGGGGCCCTTTTCGGAAGTGACAAAATTATCAGTTTTATAGAATAACTAAATTTTCTTTAATTTAATTTAATTATATTATTTTGAATTCACGAATTAACATATAATTATTGATGTAAACAAAACTAAATATACAAACAATGGGTAGAATTTTTGATGCCAAAAGAAATATACATATATATAATTTTAAACGATGAATTTTTCAGCAAATTTTAATCAAAGATTTGCATAAAAGGATTGCGTGTGTGTGTGTGTGTTGCGCGTGTACATACGCAAACACATTCATACGGACATTTCCTAAAAATGTAGATTCCGACTCGTTATACTTCGAAACAAATTTCTGGTACGTTTTTATGAAACTCGAAATTTCACTATTACGAAATTTCCTCCTCTAGGAGGAAATAAAAATGGATACAAAATTATTAACAAATAAATGTTTTTTTAAAAAAATGCACTTGCTCCTGTAAATTTTATTCTATTTATTAAAAAAAAAGTTGATGTGTATGACAAATGATAGATTTATTTTTTATTACATGTCGGAAGTGGGTGTCTATTGGGGGCCCCTTTGTAAGGCGGTGCCTGGGGCTGCATCCTCCTGGACCCCTCCTAAATCCAGGCCTGCTTATGATACGATTTAGGACAGGACATAATGTTAACTTCCAAAAAATGAAAATAACCGAATATGATTAACTCAGATATATGTGAATGTGGAAAACAAGAAGGATTCATCGAACGTATAGTTTAAATTGCACATTGAAAAACAATGGGAGGGAAGAATTGTTTGAGAAAATCGTTCCCGAATATATAATACGCTGCCAATTCGTATTAATTAAATAAACAGTGAACCAACATCAAAAGTAGCTGTCGAAATAGCCCGATTTTTAAAAAACAATCGCGTTGTTGATGTATAAATTTAAGTTTAAGATATAAACACATATTATACTTCGATTGAGAAAACTGGCTAAATGGGTAATACCAGGGACAAAAATCTAATACACAATTTTCCATTTTTTGTAGAAATATAAAAATTTATCAACTTACTGATTATAATAAAAAGGTGGTATACCTTTATAAAATGGAAACAATGATGTTTCAGCGTTCTCAACAAACAAATTACGTTGACAAAACTTCCACATGAAAACAAAAAATACGCAAGAAAAAGCAAAGGTATGTAGGAAAACAGTGTTGTAGCCTATCACCAACGAATTTCACTTTGGACCATACGGTTAAAACAATATAGACTGAAATAATTAATGGATTAATAAAAACAAATAGATAAATAAAAAAGAAAATTAAATAATGAAACACGCATTTTTTAAAAGGACGATAAAAAATAATTATTTGAAATTTTAATTTTCATTAAAAAAAGTTGTAAACATAAGTAAAATATAAATGAATTAATAAAAGGAATATTTTTAATGACGTGCCATTTTGCACAGAGATAAGCGTTGGTTTTTTTGTTTTTTTTCGGGCTCGTCAACCAGGGGGACCTCACCGAGAGTCAACTAATTAAAACTTAATTCGATCGGAAATAGTTGAAATAAAGGAATCAATGGCATGGGCAACAGACTGAGAAGGTAAGGACAGGATATAGAAAGCACAATAAGGAGCAAGAAGCCTTAACTTTTGGAGGGTAAATAAAGAGAAAAACGTTCTGCAGAAAGAGCAGGGCACTCAACGAAAACAACGTGATTAGCAAAGCATTGGCTTGATTTTGAATAAATACCTCGCTGAAATGGTAAAGATAATAGTGGTATGGAAAAAAGAAAAAATTAAAGCAGTATGGATAATCGGAAATTCACGTTGATTACACCAAAAACTATATTTAAAATAATCAACTTTTATGTAAAGAAAACTATTGTAAATAATCGTGATTACGCGGAGATGAACCCGAACATAACGGTTTTCTTTTACTTAAATATAAATAAAAATACCAAAAAAGCAAAAAAACAAACACAAAAGGAAGAAACTAATAAAAACATTTAAGCGAACGCTGTGATACTAGAAATTATTATTTGTAAAAAATCTTAACCACGACTATTATTGCTTCCGTTTTAAAAAAAAAGTGATGAAAAAATCTTTCTACACATATACTATCAAACACTTGCAATAAAAAATTTTAATTTATGATAAAACAGCAGGATAACACTAAAGCCAAATTTTAAAAGATGTAATTATTTTTTTGTCTTAAATGCGGCGTCAATAAGAAATACGGTAATTTTAAAATTTAAACGAAATATAGTGAACAGCTGAGCACTCTACCCTTTAGTTGACTAGTCGATTGGTGTTGCCGACGCGGAGAAAGGTATTTCGCCTTTTTTCAGTTCGGGGCATCAATATTTCGAATTACTGATTTCACGAAACAAACTTTAATTCGTCGATATTGCAGCAACGCTGACGAACCAGTCGATCTGAATTTCTCAAGCTGCAGCTTGAAAAAATCAATATCCATTTCGAGTTCAAACTGATGATTCGTAATTTTATTTTTATTAAGCGTCAGTTTTAAGGAAAAAATTTTCGCATTTGCTTATCGTCTAGGACTGATAAAAACTTGTTTTGCTGACCTTAAGTTAGATCTTTTTGAAAATGTCTTTTTTGTGTGTTTTGCGATTAAATGCGCCTCTTTCTCTAAAGAAAACAGAATAAAGGTCGAAAAAAGCAAACAACGAGAATACAATTAGTAGAACATTATACGGACAGAAATACCATTTAAGGATGTAAGAGTGAAAGAAATACTGGGATAAAAAAAAAGAAAAATATAGACTAAAGAAACTACCGAGTAACGTACACGATCAACGATCAAAAAAAAAAGTAACTGAACTGTCCACTGGTGGCGCTCCAGTCGGGACTACGATGAATCATTAGTTCCAGCAAGTATCGTAACTGGATAAATTCCAGCACACAATTTGCCAAACGTTTAGTTGATCTTCAGCTTCTGTCAATACCTGAAGTTCTCTTCTTGAGCTCTTGAATCTTCTGTTGGAACAGATTGTAGTTAATTTCATTAGAAATTTACAGCTGCGTTTTAAAATATTCGGGTAAGTTTTTATTATATTTTAATAATTTTTACTGTATCCGTTTGCTGTACTAGTATTTATGTTGTATTTTTAATTTCTTTTAAATTAATGATTTTTATTTCTTAAACACAGTTTGTTCCATTCGATATCCGGTGAATCATTAGTTCCGGCAAGTATCGTAGCCGGTTAAATTCCAGTACACAATTTGCCAAACGTTCGGCTGATCTTCAGCTTCTGCTTATATCTGAAGTTCTCTTCTTGAGCTCTTGGATCTTCTGTTGGAACAGACTGTGGCTAATTTGATTTCGAATTTGCAGCTGCGTTTCAAAATAGTCGAGTAAGTTTTTATTAATTTTTAAAATTTTTTACTGTATTTTGTATGCTGTACTAGTGTTTATGTTGTATTTTTAATTTCTTTTAAATTAACGATTTTTTTTCTTAAACACAGTTTTTTCCATTCGATTTACTCCTTCACCCCTATTAGCGTAGGTACCAAATATAACACATACATATGTTTATGCATATATATATATATATCAGAGCACCGTTTGGCCATTTCTCGGTCCATCCTCCTTTCGGATTTTTAATTGTTTTACTTAATTTTTAGAGCGGACCGCATTAATCACACAATTTTTATTTTTTTCAAAAAAATATTAAATAAGATTAGAATATCTCAAAAAATAAAACCGCCAGGTGGGTGTTAAATGGAAGCGGAACCTGCTACGTTTAATTCGTTTTAAAATGAAATGTTGGCGATTAAATAACATTTGTTTCCTTAAATTTAGTTGCAATTGCCAATTTCTTAGAATTCAAGCAATAATATTTGAAGTCATTGGCGACCAACATTGTGCCAATAATTTCAGAATTTGTACTCTTTAATTGTACTATTTAGGGGTTTTGTATTTTTGTGGTATTCTCAAGGGGGACGACAATATAATAAATAAATAAATTTCGTAACTCTTACAAAACAAATTGCGAAATTTTTGAAAAAAATTGTTTTTACAGCATGATTTTTTCTTTTTTTTTCAAGTTTTGCATATTTTTATTTTAAAATTTTGGGAGGTTTTAAAGTTTTCTTATCTTCTAATAATGAAAAGAAAAAATGACACTAGTTCTCAATGCGAAGGGTGTGGACTTTTAGTTTTTGCGGTTTTATCGTTAGAGGTATACACATTGTCCCAAATTTATTAGGCTCTTAAATTTCAATTTTTTTTTTGAAAATTGTGTATTTTTTTATTTTTCCAAGCAGGAAAGTATTAAAAAAAAAATTGTGGCTTAACTGTTTAAGAACAGGCCGTGAAATTTTTAATTATATTTTAAAATTTGGGCCCTTTAATTTTATAATTTTTGTAATTTCATGGTTTTCTTTATAATCTGATAATGAAAATTCGTCGATTGCAAACATAATTTACCTTCCAACTACTACAGAATAGACTGTACAATTTTTGCCTCTGCCGTTTCATAAGATCCATGTAAATGTACTGAAATTTAAAATATGCCATTTAAATTAACCATTTCTTGAAATGTATTTGTAAATCAAGTAAAAAGGCCTAATATACACTTGTATCTCGTTTGTGATGCTATCATAAATTATTTTTTTATTTTTAAAATACTATTAATTACAAGTTGTGTTTTTAACGGATATATAAATATAATAAAATTCCCCGATTAATTTATTTTAAGTAATTTTATTTTCCTTTTATTTAATTTATTGGTTACTTCAGAAAGTTTTGATTATAAACTAACGTTCGTCACAAGTTAAATGTAAAGTTTTAGAAAATACAATAAAATTAGCTCGACGGAAGATGGGCAGGTATTCAAATATTATTTTTCGAGCACACTAGATCGGATTTAGCATTGACCAGAGTTTTATATTCTGACAACGTTCTTGAAATATAATGTTTATTCTTTTTCATGACTATTTAACTGTATCAAATAACGTTGCTTTCGAAAAATTTATTTATAGCATTCATTTAAAAGTTGAGTGGTCCAGATGATAATTCGCATTGACTTAATTTTATGTTTGAGTGTCAACATTTTTTATATAATTTACTTACTCTTCTATTCAGATATACATCGGAGCATTTATATTGTTTTCTGTAAAAACCACAATCCCCTTCTCTACTTGCTGTAAAATACCCCTAGAAGAACATAAGACACTACGTTTTACCGGTGGATTTAAATTTCTTCCTAGGAACTCTTAAATTTTTCACCATGCTCTTTGCGGGCTAACGTTAACGACAACGTTGGACTTGGAGACTTGTCCTTGAAGGTAACATCATTCGAAAACGATTTAAACGTATTTTTTGTGAATTCTCTTAATTTGATTTAGAAATATGAACTTTACTTCTTGTAGTGCTCAAATTATACCCGTTCATTTTTTTTTTTCTGCGAACTGTTTGCGGTAACGAATTTTTTTTCTCGTTTTTTGTTTATTTATTGTAGTAGCTACTTTTGGAACTCCTATCTTCGGAGTTTTCACTAGTGTTCGCACGATGAACCGCTCATCTCGAATAAAAACTTTCAGCGGTCTTCCTCTTTCCGGGATAGATTAAATTACAGCTTGAGCAGTTCGAATGGGTGAATAGTAGTAACGCACATGGGGGTCCTTTTTGATATTTTAAATAATAATTTTGAAATTTCAACTCAGTTCAGACCTTTTGAGTGATTTTAAATCTAATTGGTGCAGATCAACTAACATGTTACCTAATTTTCTACCCATTTATGAAAGAAATTGTGCTCAATTCAACAGCTGACGTACCCGAAACTATCGCATTTTATTTTATTTCCAAATATTTATGTAACATTTTGAGGTTATTTTTTTTTTACTACAGTCGAGCAGCTATGCTATTTTTGGTTATTACGTTGAAGCATTTGTGTCATGCGAGATCTATTATACGCGCTTATGGCGAAATATTTCTTATCAAACCGTCGCTTGCTCATTTATAAGTAGAACATTTTTTTCTGCAGTTTCCAAATATTTTTGAAACTCATGTATAAAGAGGAACTTTTAAGGAAAAATTTAATCGATATTATAATTTAAAATCCAGGATCACTTCAAGCTGCCAAGAACTTAAACGAAGCCGAGACGGAAATTTTCTCGGACATGCATCGATGAAAAACTCGACGCTTCGGGGTAGTAAATATACGTGTTTTGATGAACTTTGAAAATTTGTCAATAGTTCTAGACCGGTTAATTGTACTTAATAAGTCTTTTTATATATTTACGGGAATATTTCGTAAACTATGAAGTCGATCGAAACGGACAATATTTGTTTTCAATTTAGCGTCGCATAAATCTAAATTATGATATTGATAAATATAATTTTCAGCACTGATGCATTCAGAGGTGGATTAAGGATTTACGGGGCCTGGGACTAATCTTGAATGAGGGTCCCTCCCTTCGAAGAAAAAATGGTGATAAAATTGTACAAACAAATAAGCAAAAAAAACGCGTATGAATGACTAATAGGATCAAAATTAAGCTCTCTTCACAAGATCAACTTTCTGACCCTAAGAAATTAAATACTTACATAAAGTGAACGTCAAATAAGGAATTTTATATATACATATATACGTATATATATCAATATTCGTAATTTTTCGTTAATAATTTTTTTTTTCTAGAAAGAAATATTTATATGTATAAACTAAATATTATAAAGTTGATGATAAGGAATCCATTATCTAAGTCGGCTTAGCCGGCTGACTGAGAATTGACTACCGAACGATTACAAACAGATACTGATTAAATTAATAAACAAACACAGAACACACGTCAATTGAAAGCAACCCGTTAACCAAATTGACCTTACTATCCTTTCGAACCTAGTCAGTTTCCTGCACTATTCAGAGCTATACTATGTAATTCATTTATTTAACATATACATCTATATTTATCCGTGCCTCTAGCCGATAGTTGCTGTGCATGACACGTAAATTTAAACAAATAAATAATAAATAAATATTGCGGGTAGCAAAAAATAATCATTTTTTCAAATAAAGTTAAAAATTTCATTTATAATGCATTATCTAAAGCGGCAACGTTATCATTGTTGGTACAGCAGTTTTTAAGATAATTTCAATACACTCATGCAATTCTTTGATCCTACTCTATTCGTTATAGAAATTAAACATGCGTGTTTAAAATTCCATAATTGTTTATGTGACTAGAAAAAAGTAAATGAAACACAGTATGATGTATTAAATTCTTCGAAATATAAATATGTATTTATAAAATCAGCGATTGATTAAAATTCGCTTTTATTATAAATAATTTTTATACAGTTCAAAATAAAACGTATTAACTTTCAATAAAAAAAAAAGAAAAAAGTATAATGTTGAAATTAAGAATATTTCAAATCGGAAAATGTTTTTACATACAAAAATTTACAACGATTGCATAGGTATCAATATTTGAATACTGAATTGTTATTAATCGATTTGTCGAGTGTTTATTTATTATTCAATACCTCAGTTAAAGGACATATTCAATTTTTTAAACACAATGAATTAGATTTATCTTGAAAAACTTCCTATAAGTATTTATTTTATGTAGCATTTAGTTTATGGAGAAAAAGAGAGAAAGTTTTACAGAGAAAGAGTATATAATTTTTTTAATGAACTCTCGTATATTATTTCTTTATATATAAAAATTAACTGAATTCTATTTAGGATAAAAAACGCAAATTAATAATCTTGCTTTTTTACATTATTGAGTACTTTGGGAAAAGAAACTTATATTTTGCACGTAGAAAATTTAATTTTTCTCTATTCAAGAGCGCAGGGCTCTCGTGGGGTCTGGGGCCCAGGACTAAAACCCCCTTCACTAGATCCGGATCTGTATGCATTATATTTGATTGTTAAAATAATCACTAGCTTAAAAGTATTATGAAGGTTCCGGTAGCAATTTATGAACGACAGAATGAACATTTTCTCGGTTTTATTAAGAAAATTCGTAAAAAGTTATTTAAAAATAAATTCAAAGTTATAGTTGATATAAAGTTTTGGTTTATTCTAGAGTTAAGAATTCTTCTATAATTTTTCACGGGCATTATTATAGAAAACTGAAATATTGCTTTATTATTTCTTGAGTTGTCGATAGTTTTTTTTCGGTTTTCAAAGTTCTAAGGGATTCGATATTTATAGTTATTTTAAGCTATAATATCAACTACATTTTTACTTCGAAACTACCCTTTGCATATGTACTTGCGATCTATTTTGGATTTTTGGAAATTCTGTAACAAAATTTCGATTTATGAGAAAATAACTTTCTTCCCTGTTTTTCGCTTCGAATGGTAAATTAAATGACCATAACGATAATTCTATGTTGTTTTTTTTTGTGACGCGTGGTTTGATATTTGTCGTATATTTTTCGTTTCAAGACTAATTGGTTTTTCTACGAGACCAGTTATAAATTTCTAAGCGGCATTTTATTGTGTGGACGTGTCATATATATTCTGACAGAGCGTTTTTTATGCAAAATTTCTGTATGTAATTTTACGTTCAGAGAACAATTATGTTTCTCCATGAAAAAAAATATCGATGGAACAGCGCGGGATCGCTTTTTCTTTAACTGCTATTCCATTAAAACAACAAAAGATATTACAAAATTGTAATTTTACAACGGCTCTGTCGAATTTCAAAGAACTATTTGAAGGTTTTGAGTATGTTCAAAATTAGAAGTTGAATTTAGTTTTATGCAATATTTCAGCAAATACGCAAAATATTTATAATCTACTTGAAAGTCACCTACAAAACCAGGTGAGCGAGGTTTAATTCTGATCTCGAAGCTTGCAATAAATTTATAACTCGCTTGCTTTATTATTTCTATATGCGCTTTCAGTAAAACAAAAACAACATAAGTGTTAATTTAACGTGGAATGTGAATATTACTATAAATTCTTTTTAATATAAAAAAACGCAAATTTATAAACTTGCATTTTACAGTATTGAGCATTTTGGGAAAGAATACTTAAATTTTGCGCGTGGGAAATTGAATATATTTTTCTGTTCAAGAACACGGGGCCCCCGGATATGTATACATTTTCCCAATTAAAATGGGCATCATTCATTCACGCGTTATTTACACGTATTACAATAACAAAAAAAAAAAATCAAAACAACAGCTTACAAAAAAAAAACCAAAAATCGGCCACTGCATTTTGTGCGACTCGATACTCGCCCACTATTGGTTTATACTACACTAAGTGACGTGCTCCAATCCGTAGGCACCTTTTTTTCCATTTATGTATGTATTCAGTTAAACGCCTTGTTGTGGGTTCTATTTTGGAAATTGTTTTGAATAATTTTTTCGCTAAGTTAGTGTGAAATTTAATTGAATTCCTTCCGCTTCCAACCCGGATTCCTTTATCTTGTCTATTCAGCCTTTCCTTCCTGGCATCCCATGGTTTCTTGACTTTTCTTCATATTTTGTTTCCTTGCTCGCTTTTCGGTTACTCTCTTCTGCCGTTTCCTTCTGGTCCATTGCACCCCTCCAATATACAACTTGTATGTGATCCCGATCACATAATGTTCGGGTGTCCATCTCTTGTAACCGATCAAGCTGCTTTTTATTCCTCCCTTTTACATATTCCCACTCCATACAGTGCTTCGTTCATTATTTTCTCTTCTTAATGCATATGTAAATTTCATTTAATTTCAATAACTTATATTCACGTGCTAATGCATCTGATCGATTCAATTAAAAAAATTATAATAATTTTATTTGTCTTGGATTTTCAATTGCTTGAGGTACTTGCCATTCTCCAAATTAAATATTTTGTCTACGCGGTAAATGAAAACATCAAGTCCGATGATAGCGTTTGACTGAAAATGCATTTATGATTCATAGATGCGCCATACAGTTTCAGTTGGTCTTTTACATAAAGGATACATATTAGTCAATGGAACAAGAATGCGCATCAAGTTTATGCATCGCAGTACTATCGATTGTGAAGTATTAACGGAACTGCACGCAATAAGAGAATTTTGATTCCACGCATAAATTTAACATACTCCGGTGCTATTTTACCATTTAACTTTCAAAGAACTCAATTTCCAATGATACCTGCATTCGCGATGACAATAAAAAATACACAAAGACGCATTTTTCAACCTTGTTCAAACTTCTTAGTAATAATACCCGTGTCAAAAAGAGGACTAAAAACGTCATTTTTCAGGCTTTTTTGAAATTTTTGCCAACTTTGGAAGTTTCTTTAAAAATAAATATGGGTTTGTTAATGACAAATAGCGCGACCGTTCGATCCATATAACACATGGCCGGATAACGAACATAATTTTTTCGAAACTTTGGAGCTTTCGGCGCTCCAAGGGCCTAAGTATAAAGTTATAAACTAGGATATATTTTTCCAATAAAGCGGTCCATTATGCATACATTTGTGATACATTTTGGTTTCCCCAACTTTTTTACTCCAGCAATTACTTACGTGAACTTCCTTTTTTATTTTTTGTCCTAAAAGGGGTAAGTTTAAACAGCTCTTTTGACCGTAATTTTTCGAATTTATGAAACGGTTTCTGCGTTTTATTTTATGATTTTAGAATTTCACTTTTCAAAGGTAGTATTTGCTGATGAGTTGTGAATATTTTAAAGGTGAATTTTGAGGCTGTTCTAATTCAATATTATGTATTCTTGACAATTTATGGAGTTTTTTGTTACCCAGGATAATCGGATAGCTTGGAATTCTAGATTGCCATAGACAAAAGTTTAATTGTAATTTATGATCCGATTTTGAAGTTTGTAATTCAAACCGTTCGTAGCCATTAAAATTTTTTTGGTTTCGAACGGAATCTTAATGAGATGGTTCGGAAACGACAAAAATATCAAATAAACATCAATAACTTACGAAAGGTTTGACTTATAAACTTCATATTTGAAATAAATAAAATTTTCTTTAAAACGATCTATAGCTTCAAGTAGGGCGGCTTCGTACGAAAAATTAACCAAGCTTACCACTCTTTATATTCAAACCCTTGGGGCGCCGAAAGCTCAAAAAGTTTTAAAAAAATATTTTTTTTTCTCGGGTTTGTGATGATATACCGTTGGGAAGATCGCTATTTGTCGGAAACGAAACGGTATTTCATTTCCTTAACGAAACTTTCACAGTTTACGAAAAGTTCAAAAAAGCGCGAGAACTGATATGCAGCTCATGGCTAAAACTTTTGTACAAGGTTGAAAATATTCTCCGAGTTGGAACATCTAGGTTTCCAACTTAAAGGGGGTACATACGTCCAGCAGCGCCAAAAATGTGCTAAAAGAAAAACTGTTTTTAGAAGGGATAGCAAAAGAAATTAATAAAACTAACTTTTACAGATTGTTTATTAGCATTTAAACTTTATAAAAAAGTTTATTTCATTTTTTTCCGCAAAAATTACAACATAAAACATGACGTTTCCCGAAACACTATGAAAAAAAGTTGTTCCACGGTCTGCATCATTTCTCTTTGAAATGTTGATGGATCTGTAAAACGTTAAAAAAATCTTGTAAAATAAAGTTATAGTTATAATCTGTCGAGCCGAATCTTTGAAATTCGAAAAATTTGGCAATTTACAGCAGTTTAAAAAAAAGTGTGCATTTTTGTCATAAATGTCACACTTTAATTATGTTTATAAAATTTTTTAATCACAATATCAAAAATCCGGCTCGACAGACTATAGAGAAAACAATTACGAATATTTAAAAAACAAAAGCATTAAAAAATATTAAAAACTGTATGAGCTACCATGCAGACCGTGTCGGAAAAAGAAGTTTTGAGAGAAACGCATTTAAAGTTTGAAGTGCTTTTCGCTCGAGGTCGCGCTTAGCTAAAGCAAGAACTTTATGAATTTTTAAATTTATTTTGTTAACTTACGTCTAATCTTCCATTTGAGCTTCAAATTGTATGCCTTCCTTGTCAGTAAACAATTGTTGTTGTTTATTTTTTTCCAGTCGACGAGTTGTTCTGCCCTCTTTTGTTGCATTAGTAGCCTTGATTCGTGCATGTTTTAGCCGATTAGCATTTTCTCCGAGACAATATGATACCCTCGTATCCAATTGTTATTCCAAGTAATCTTTCTATTCTTAATAAACTCTCTGCCCCATCATTAAAAGTACATACAGCAACATCGGTAGCTATATCAACCGCTTTCTTACTACCTGGACTACATTTGGGTGCAATTTTCCAAATCTTTGAATTGCGAATCATATTGACATTTTGTGTAAATCCACCCAAACATTTTTCCAGTGATTGATCGTCACTTAATGATTCATAGATGGCTTTCAACATTTTTACGCGTCGTATACTTAAAAAATAGCCCATTTTCCGCAAAGCCTTAAAGGTGGTTTTTTCTAAGCAACCGAAATGTTATTTCAAATAGCAAACGTTCCATCGATATGATAAAGACATTTTGGAAGTCACTAAAAGAAGAACGACACTTCTACTGATTTTATTCCTTCGTCGATTTTATAAAATCCGGAGTTTTTTTTTAAAGTGGTGCGCAATTCAAGTTCTCAGCAGATGGGTTATTTCGGGTCGGTGCGCAATTCGGGTATCCGCATTTTTCTGTGTTTTTGACAATTTCTCGGGCATTTCAATTTCTATTTCTCCGGCTTCTTCGGGCAGCGTGCAAACTGAGCATTCTCCGGCAATAACGCTAAGTCTACAAATTTCGTGAGAATTGCGACTGTGCACGGCGTCAGAGTGGCAATCCGTTTATAGTGTGCGTTAGTGCATCAGACTCTCGTCGGGCAGTCACGTTTCCTGTAATAACTTTCGACCTATGGGGAATTTTTACAATCGACTTTCACAGAAATGCGCCTAAAACTATAGAGAATAATAATCCGTAAAAAAAATAAAATAGATTTTTTGAAAATTCTGGACGTATGTACCCCCCTAAAATTAGCGCCCGATCCTATCAGAGCTCGAAACATTTTAAAAAAATATTTTTTTTCTCGGGCATATGATATTTTGTTGGAAAGAGCGCTATTTGTCGGAAACGAAACGGTATTTCATTTCCTTAACGAAACCTTCAAAGTTCACAACAAGTTCAAAAAAGTGCGAGAACTGATATGCAGCTCCTTTTTAGGACGCGAGTATTATGGCTAAAAATTTTGAACAAGGTTGAAAATACTTGCATTCACGTATATTTCTCTAATTTGGAGCATATTCGGGGTTCCAACATGAAAAATAAGCCCTGTGGGGCGCGGTATACTCGAAAATTTTGAAAAATAAATTCTTTTTTCGGGCACGTGATATATCAATTGAGAGATTGCTATTAGTCGGCTAAAGGAAACGGTATTTCATTTTCTTAACGAAATTTTCGAGATGGAGATAATTTTAAAAAATCACAATAAATTACGTTACTCTTCCATTTTGCAGCGGAAAAATCAAATTTCTTTTTTTTTGAATTTAGTATTATGTGGATATAGATATTATAGTTATCGTTAACTTAACATACGAAATAACCCTGAGCGCATGAAACATCATGCTTGATTAAACTTGTTATTTTACATTTTTGTCTTTTCTGATCCATCTTATTAAGATTCTGCACATTATGTAAATGGAATCCTAAAAATGCACATGGTGTTTTCAGTTATTTCATAATCAAGAAAATTATTTTTTTTTTTTTTTTTTGGTTTCAGACAAAATGCCACCACGGACTACGTTGCCTCCTCAAGATACCTATATTGAGCAGTTCAACAACGTCGAAATTTCCGATGACGATCATGTTCCTGGTCCGCCCGAAATATACTCGGATGATGATTTAGACGATGAAGTGATAGGTGATTTCGATGAAATCGATGAGGGTAATGATGAGGTCATCACAGATGACTATTTTTTTGATCATCCTCTTTGGAGAATACATCCCTCCAATTTTCAAACTTATTACGGCGAGGGTGATCCCAATAATGTTGACGATTATAGGACAGGCGACAATAATAATACCGCCGATGATAGGACAAGCGACAATAATAATACCGACGATGATAACACAAGCGAGGATAACAATATCAACGGTGGTTGGATAAGTGAGGAAATTCATATCGACGATGATTGGAGAAGCGACGTTGATACCTGCGAAGATTAACTATATTAGCTTCTCACGTAATGGTAACATATCTGTCTATAAAGATATTTATGTATTATATTAATAAATGTAAAGACAATCTTTTGATTAATTTTTCTTCTACTGTTATTGTGCTGGCTCTGTTGTAATCGTGATGAGCCTGAATAGTAAATAAGAAGAAAAATATATATGTTTATTGCATTAATATATGTTTTGAAGTTATCCAGAAGAAGAAAATAACAATGGATGCAATTTAAATTATTTATATGAATTAGTGAAAAAAGTTGAACTAAAATCAATGTATTACGCTACATTTCACCGACTTCCAATTAAGAGATAGTGGAAGCCCTTAGCGATACACTGCCTAAGTTTGATTGAATGATAAAATTACAAAACGGATATCTTCGCTGAATGAATAATTAATAAAATTAACGTAATTTACAAGGATGTACAAGGTGAAGAGACTTGAAAACGGTATCTGGAGTACTGTTTCATTCCTTTTTGGAACATCGTAGCCAAGAGATTTTCATTCAAGAAGCAAATGACAATCTAGATAGCACAATATTGTTAATGTAACATACATATTAAATTTGAACGATGTAACTTACAGCTTTTGTAATTTTTGATTATAGATTTACATGACCAATTAATGAAAGCTAAGAGAAGGGTAGAGCAGTTATGTGCGGACAAAGTAAGTGTCTTTATCAATTTTACAAACCCAGCCATCGTTTTTTTTTTTTTGTCGGCCCCCTGTTATAATGTAACAAAGATATGATGGTCACTGATAATTTTAATTCTTGTAATTTTTAATTAGAAGAAAAATATAATCGCCTGGCTATTTAGTTCGACCTCTTAATTTTCCATGTTGTTGGATCAAGGCCGCTGGCGCACCAGAGTAGGGGAAAAAAAATTTACTAAATTATTTCCATTTTCTGACACAGTTTAAGACGAACTGCTGCTGAAGCTTTTAATATTTCATTAAAAAATTTATTTTTAAAAAATATTACTAAACACACTGTAAATTTGCATAAATTAATGGTATAAAAAATTATTTAGTTTTGTTTATTCGTTTTTTTTGTTAAGAAGGATGTATAAAAAATTAAATACTTTTTGTAATCGGTTTATTACTGAGTAAAATATAAGTTAACAATACCAGTTACCAGACACAGATGTGCACCGATTGGTTTTAATAAGTTTTTATATTCACAAAAGAGCAAATAATTTTTAAGTGATATATGAACGAAAAAAAACCAAAAACATTGAAGACCCCGAATTATCTTCTAAGCAAAGTAATCATTAATTTCGCTTGGGTTTTTTAAATTTAATGCCTCTTTTACGTTGTAAATATGTCATTAATTAAAGAAAAAATTAAAAACTCACTAACGCTGAACTAGATGTATTGGAAAATTTGACGCCTTCATTTAACCAATTAAGTATTAAGACAACCGTAAATGCAAAGAAATGAAAATCTTAGATTCCGAAAAATCGAAATAAAATGAAGGTTTAAAACTGCTAGGAAGTAGCGATTGAATAACACGATAAGAAAACAAAACTTATTATTCTACACAGATAACGTGATAGAATGATCTTATCGGTCTGTTGATAACAGTTTTACGAGCAGATATCGGGAACGTAATTAAAACTAAATCTGTAAGTAAAAATTGATAATATATGATCATATTTGTGTTTGTTTTTCAGGGTAAATGGCTGAAATGCTGTTAAATATAAATAATATTTTACGACCTTATTATTCCGAAATGGTTTGTACATAATGCTGCACGAATCCAAAAAGTAACCGGAAGTTATGTTTACCTAAAAGTTTACTGCTTACAGTTTTGCATTGAAAGTCCATGTTCAAGACCGTATCTAAATCAAAATTTCGGGAGAGGTTACGAAAATATTTTTATAAGTATATATATATATATATATAAATGTGTGTGTATTATCATGAAATATATTTATTTATAAATGGTACCCTAAAACCTTGTAGTCAATTATTGTATGTGCAATATTTGAACACTACAATAAAAACAAATACAAAATAGTCGTTTCCATAGAATTCATAAAAATTTTAATTTTCTTTTCTTTTATCACAAAATTGAAAAGAAAAAAATTTATTCTGAATTTCAGTCCATATAATTCAAGCAGTAATTATTTCACAGATATTTGGGGAGTGGGGTGGACCTTGAAAACCTCCCCTTAGATACGGCCATGGCTACGTTTACCATGGACATTCCAGGAATAAGAAGAACTCTAGCACTAATTTCCGAGAACTATGTGTGCAAAACATATTGAGCCGAGAAGTAAAAAAAGAACTGGACCATGTGTGAAACATGTAAAGATATCAAGCCAATTATGTAAACAAATTCAGAATTAAACATACTATTACAGCGAAGCGAGATTAGAGACAGTCTCAGTTAACGTAAAGGTACTACTGCCGAGAGTAGGAAAAGTAGGTGTAAATTACTCGTATATATAAAGTTATTAACAAATCAACGTCGATTGAGTTAAAAAAAAGATTAAAGAAATAAATAAAAAATACAGGCTAATCATCATCTACGGTCTTCACCTTAGATAGGGTATCGTGATTAACATTTAATCCGCCAGTGATTTTGTGATTTTCCGCCATTTGTCACGATCCCCTGATTGACGTACGCAGCACAATATCTGTTCATCTCATAGATGTACGCCCCGGTGGTGGGCGTTTTCGATTAATTTTCCCCAGGACCAACGTGCGTTCCGTTCCCTCTTGAAGGCATTTATATAGGCAATGCAACTATATTCTACAGCACAGTACCGGAATATCACTGTAGATTGGAACATAAAGGTAATCGATATTACAACTCAAAAGCGAACGAAGAAATTACAAAAATTTAACAAATACACGCGCATAAAAATCATAAAACATGAGTAAAATATGTGAGCAGAATGGAGAAAATGTTTAATCACTTGCCCAGTACAATGGCACAGAGTGTAGTATTTAATAAAAAAAAAGTTCCATACCGAGTTTCAAGATAGCCGAAATTATAATTACGATAAAATCTTAAGAACTACAAAGATTTTCGAGAACAAAATTAATGATAAATTTATGCACCTACAATGCAAAGTAAGAGTTCTTGTATACTTAAAAAGATGTGTATAGGTGTTCTTGTGAATAGATCTAAAAAACAATGCCAAAAATTTTATATATTACAGAAAGGGTTATATATATAATTAAGCGCACAGGCGCACTATGAATTTTTTTTTGGTCGGGGCTAGAATTTAGAAGATGAGTTAGGGGGTGTTAACTCGGCACCTCGACTAAGTACCTATTTAATTCTGTGGTTCGTAAATTAAAATGAAAGAAATAAAAAAAAAATATATAAAATTACAAAACTGACGAATTTTATTTTTTTAAAAATTAGCTAAAAGTACATAACATTATACTTGTAATATAAGTAAAAAGTAAATATGTATGTTTTTTAAAAAAAAATAAGTAAAACAAAATAATACAAAACGAAATTAAGATTTCGAAGATTTTTTGGGAGGAGCAATGGCCCCTAGGCACCACAACTTGAGTGCGCCAATGATCAAACGAAAAATTTTCGAAAATAATGCGAATAATAGGAAAAAAGAAAAACATCTGTACAATCACGGCAATTTAAAACGAACGAAACAAAATTGAATAATTATACTCGATTGTTTGAAGAATATTCACTGTCAGCGTGCAAGTGGAATGTATTGATGTAAGTAGTACAAATATAAAATTAAATACATTTAAATTAGACATCTTTGCTAAATAAAAAATGCCAGTAACCGAGAGCTGCTAATGGTTTAGCACATAACGGGACGTAACAAGAACTGGTCGCCGTAATAGGCGCCATCGTAGGACAGCTATAAAATATATAAACAGGTTCAAGAAAAACGAAATGTTTTACAACATACAGTACAGAACCAGATTTCAAAAAACCTTTTTTCTTCTAAGAACATCGAAATAAGCCGTATCGCGGTCAAGAAATAATTTTACCGAAATTACTCCCTAATTATTGCAAAAACCGACTATACATTGTTGACGTTTTCGGCAATTTCAAAAAATATTAGAAATGACACGTGCCACGAGGCATCAACAATAAATTACGAAAATGACCTTTTGTGATTTCCAATGAAAAAACATTTACTAACAATACATCAGGTATAAATGTGTAAAAGGTCTATTGCGTATTTTGGCCAGCACAGAGGTCATTATAGAGTATTTTTCATTATTAGAAAAATAAACTGCCTGTTCGAAACTTTCCAAAAAATGAATTTGAAAATAAGTGCATTTTTTCAAAACTTTACAATATTCTTCTGCGACTAAAAATGCTAAGAAACGTAAACAACTTATATAATGATACGGTTTGTGCGGCCTCTAGCCGGTTTAAGAGTATATTAATTTGTTTCGTTTGGTTGATCCTTTTAGATCGAGAGATGGCGCCAATTACCCGTTATTTGATTATTGGGGTAGTTGCGCGTCGATAAAGGCTAGTGGTCAGCATCGTTGTTATCTGCTCTTTCCGATGGGCGGAGCGGTGTGCGGTGCGCTCGTTGTCTATTCTTCGATAAAATGATAGCGGAGGTATAGACAGCGAGCTAGCCGAAGATTATGTTCGTTCGTTCTCTCGTCGCGCATGCTGTAATTAGGCATTATTGTTAGCGGCCGCGTTAATTATGATCTTAGGTAGATGTCGTCGCGTGTTATTACGCTGCAGCGTGTTCACGTAGAATCATCGAAAAATTTGTCTGGTTGTTTATGTGTTTTTGTAATAAAAGTTGATTTTAAAAAGAAAAATTATTAATTAAAAACGTCTTTAATCATCGCGTGGAGCGCATCTCCACTGGCGCCCGGAATAAGAAGGAAGAAGAGGAAAAGAACAGTTAAAAATAAGAAATTTTCCTCCGTCAGGCAGGCTATGTTCGTATCAATAATCAGTAATAAAGTAAATAATACAGGTTCTGAATAAATCCAGAATGCACATAAAATCCGTTGGTGGTACGCTTCATCAAATTTCAGAACGGATCATTAGTCGAAAGGAAAGTAAATCTCAGAACGATTCCAAAGCAAAAACAATGAAAAAAAGCCACAGTAATTTGTTACAGTAAAATAATTTTTATCTTGCCGAAATCGCTTTTTTATTTTTTCAGCCGAAACCCAAATTCGGTGTATCGTATTTTTTTAAACAGAGGTCAAGACCGAAGAGGGAACTGTAGAGTAGTTTGTTAAACAATTAACAGAATTAAAACGATTATTATGCAGGGAAATATTCCACATGACATGTTGCTTAAACGGAACTTGGTTAAAAGAATACCATATAATAAAATGTATTAGTGAAGAAAATAAGAGGGGGACGTCGGAGTTGCTCTTCTCACACATAATTCCATAAAATGAACTGCCGAATTAATGACGAAGTCGATATAGTAAATATTTAAAGTGATGATATCCACTTATCGGTAATAAACGCATACGCCGCTCCATCAAGTGGATTTTAAAGTATTGATTTTCATGACGTTATAAACAATACACGAGTTATTAGTAATAGATTTATATTAGTAGGTGATTTTAATAGCCATCAAAGCTCTTGGGGATCTTATAGCTAAAATAGGGAGGGTAGGAATTTCTATGATTTTATATGTGGCAAAAATCTATATAGTGTTGATAGTTCAAAAATAACCTGCCTCGCGTATTTTATTAGACGAGGTAATATAATTTAGACCTGATTTTCAGTATTGCAAACCTTGTATTAAAATAAATTATAAAATAATGAAAGACACGACGGGTAGCAACCATTTCGCAATATTAATAAAACTAGATAATGACAGAAATAACAGTAAGAGAAGTTATTATTAGTCATAACATTGATGATCGTGAAGATGATGGTGGCGGCATTCGTAATTATTGCGCTCTAAATTTTCAAAAAACCAAGTAGGTGAAATACAAGATTTACATACGAAAGGAATGTAGAAAGGTAAATATATAGTAACAGGACAATATGAATCTATGTATAATATAGTAAATAACTCGATGCGTGAAGCTACGCCGTTAGTGATTTTACCTAAATCTGAAGGAAAACATTGTTCCCGTAAAAAGTCAAAGATATGGTGTGGTTCAGATTTCAACAAAGTCGTTCAAAACGAAGATTAAACATCCAATAAATTTGATACTACATTTAATACGCTGTGTAATCAAGGGTGAATTAAATAAAAGTTCAGGCCCATAATAAAAATACTGCAGTAAGAACGGATACTATTCCATACGAGTCATTAAGGCGATTAAGTCTAGAGGGTAAACACATATTATACTGATTCTATTAAACTTTTCACTTACTCAAAATGGCAGCAGAAACCTTTTGGTTTTATTCAAACAATTTATTTGCTATTTTTCAGTTCCAGCAAACGCTGGAAATTAATCAAAAAGGCAAATTAAAGCTTACTATGAAGCCTTTGTCAGACATAAGGTGGGAATGCAGAATTGAAACATTGAAGGCCGTATTATTGCAATAATTTGATGATATCGTTGAACGCATCGAAAGCTAAAAATACCAAACTGAACAATCTGGCACACTCAGTTATTGTAATTCGGTTGTAAACAAAATATTTAATTCAGAATTTATATCATATCATTACATGTATGGTATGAGATATTATTGCGAGTTAATAAGCAAATTACGTCAATTTGTAACATGTCCATTTAAGCATTGTTCTTGAATATTTGCGTACATTTTGTGACCGGGTCAAAGAATACCGACAAATTGAACTCGAAAAATGTTTGTATCAGACGCTCGTCATTTTATTGAGAAAATCAGTTACGATCTACTAGAAGACTTTAAAAATAAAAGGGTAGCCAAAAAAGAAGAAAGATTAGAATGTTCGATTACGAAGGCAGCGATCAACCTGTATACAGTGTCTCCTAATAGACGGTATGAAACAGATTTCTTTAACGCCATGATTGATTCTATTATAAGCAATGTGGTTTCGAGATTTCTTTTTATCATCATTTTGAAAATTTTGGTTTTCTCTACGATCTAATGAAGTTAAAAAGTATATTCCCAGAGAGCAATTAGTAAAAAACTGTCAAGATTTACACACTACCCTGCGAGTGGATGAGAGCAGCCACTTCCAACCTTACAAATTGTATGAAGAATTTATAACAATGCTCTCCTAAATTTACCCAACTTCATTAAAAATGAGAAAAGAGATGTAGGAAAAGAATGTTGTAGCCCACCACCACCAACGAATTTCACTTTGGACCATACGGTTAAAACAATATAGACTGAAATAATTAATGGATTAATAAAAATAAATAGATAAATAAAAAAAAAAAAATTAAACAATGAAACACGCATTTTTTAAAAGGATGATAAAAAATAATTAATAACTAAAGTATCACCAAAAAAATTCACGGATTTTAAATTTCTGATTTTTTTTTTTTTCATTTTGTAGTTGTTTATTTAAATTTTTATTAAGATTTTAACAGCAATACTTTAATAATGTTAATAAAAAATTTTAAAAAATTTTGCCTTTGAAAAGTTAATTAGGTTTATTTTAAAAGATTTATTTATTGTTTTCTCTAAATTTATTTTTCGAAACTAGTAATTGAAATGGGAATATTACTCGTAAAATAGTTAAATACAGGGTTACGCTAACAGTCTGTTCAATATGAGCAGCGTTCTACGTGGGCTGTGGCAGAGAGACGGTAAGGAACTTCTAAGTAAATATAAAAACCAAAGAAATTAACCATTTTCTTCATACTTTATATTTTATAAAACAAAGTATATTGCAAGTTTGTACACGTTGAAATTTTAATTTTCATTAAAAAAAGTTGTAAACATAAGTAAAATATAATTGAATTAATAAAAGGAATATTTTCAATGACGTTCCACTTTGCACAGAGATAAGCGTTGGTTTTTTTGTTTTTTTTCGGGCTCGTCAACCAGGTGGACCTCACCCAGAGTCAACTGATTAAAATTTAATTCGATCGGAAATAGTTGAAATAAAGGAATCAATGGCTTGGGCAACAGACTGAGAAGAAAAGAACAGTATATAGGAAGCACAATAAGGAGCAAGAAGCCTTAACTTTAGGAGGAGTAAATAAAGAGAAAAACGTTCCGCAGAAAGAGCAGGGCACTTAAAGAAAACAACGTGATTAGCAAAGCATTGGCTTGATTTTGAATAAATACCCCGCTGAAATGGTAAAGATAATAGTGGTATGGAAAAAAGAAAAAATTAAAGCAGTATGGATAATCGGAAATTCATGTTGATTGCACCAAAAACGATTTAAAATAATCAACTTTGAAGTAAAGAAAACTATTGTAAGTAATCGTGATTACGTGGAGATGAACCCGAACATAACGCTTTTCTTTTACTTAAAAATAAATGCAAATACTAAAAAAGCAAAAAAAACAAACATAAAAAGAAGAAACTAATAAAAACATTTAAGCGAACGCTGTGATACTAGAAATTATTATTTGTAAAAAATCTTAACCACGACTATTATTGCTTCCGTTTTAAAAAAAAAGTGATGAAAAATCTTTCTATACATATACTATCAAACACTTGCAATAAAAAATTTAAATTTATGATAAAACAGCAGGATAACACCAAAGCCAAATTTTAAAAGATGTTATTATTTTTTTGTCTTAAATGCGGCGTCAATAAGAAATACGGTAATTTCAAAATGTAAACAAAATATAGTGATCAGCTGAGCACTCCAACCTTTAGTTGCCTATTCTATTGTTGTTGCCGACGCAGAAAAAGGTATATCGTCTTTTTTCAGTTCGGGGCATCAATATTTCGAATTCATGATTGCACGAAACAAACTTTAATTCGTCGATATTGCAGCAACGCCGACGAACCAGTCGACCTGAATTTCTCAAGCTGTCAGCTTGAAAAAATCAATATCCATTTCGAGGTCAAACTGATGATTCGTAATTTTATTTTTATTAAGCGTCAGTTTTAAGGAAAAGATTTTCGCATTTGCTTATCGTCTAGGACTGATAAAAACTTGTTTTGCTGACCTTAAGTTAGATCTTTTTGAAAATGTCTTTTTTGTGTGTTTTGCGATTAAATGCGCCCCCTTCTCTAAAGAAAACAGAAAAAAGGTCGAAAAAAGCAAACAACGAGAATTACCATTTAAGGATGTAAGAGGGAAAGAAATACTGGGAAAAAAAAAAGAAAAATATAGACTAAAGAAACTACCGAGTAACGTACACGATCAACGATCAAAAAAAAAAGTAACTGAACTGTCCACTGGTGGCGCTCCAGTCGGGACTACGATGAATCATTAGTTCCAGCAAGTATCGTAGCCGGATAAATTCCAGCACACAATTTGCCAAATGTTTAGTTGATCTTCAGCTTCTGTTGATATCTGAAGTTCTCTTCTTGAGCTCTTGGATCTTCTGTTGGAACAGACTAGTTAATTTCATTAGGAATTTGCAGCTAATTTCGTTTCTATTACAAAACAGGCTGCGGAATTTTTAAAAATAATTCTTTTTACAGCATGTTTTTTTCTCTCTTTTTACCAGGTTTTGCATATTTTTATTTTAAAATTTTGGGGGTTTTAAAGTTTTCTTATCTTTTAACAATAAAAAGAAAAAATGACACCAGCTCTCAATGGAATGGGTGTGGACTTTTAGCTTTTGCGGTCTTATGGCTAGAAGTATACACATTGTCTCAAATTTATTAGTCTCTTAAATTTCAATTTTTTTTTTGAAAATTGTGTATTTTTTTATTTTTCCAAGCAGGAAAGTATTAAAAAATAATTGTGGCGTAACTGTTTACGAACAGACCGTGAAATTTTTAATTTTATAATTTTTGTAATTTCATGGGTTTCTTTATAATCTGATAATTGAAATTCGTCGATTGCGAACATAATTTACCTTCCAACTACTGCAGAATAGGCTGTACGATTGTTTCTTCATATGAATATGTCAAGTATACGATACCGGTAGGACGAATTTTATATATATATTTTTGGGAATTAATTATGTTTTTTAAACTTGTATTTTAATCTAATTAATAATTTAATATAAATAAAGTTATATGTTTTAATGAATTGAAAGTTACTCTGTGTCCGTGCAATATATAAAATTATATAACATTTGTAACGTAACTTAATGGTTTTAAAATATAATATTTATAAATTATCATATTATTAAGACAAGCGATTACAGGAAGAAATAACACATAATATATAATTTTATTAATGAACTCCCGTATATTCTTTCTTTATATATAAAAATTAACTGAATTCTATTTAGGATAAAAAATGCAAATTAATAATCTTGCTTTTTTACATTATTGAGTACTTTGGGGAAAAAAACTTATATTTTGCACGTAGAAAATTTAATTTTTCTCTATTCAAGAGCGCAGGGCTCTCGTGGGGTCTGGGGCCCGGGACTAAAACCCCCTTCACTAGATCCGGATCTTTATGAATTATATTTGATTGTTAAAATAATCACTAGCTTAAAAGTATTATGAAGGTTTCGGTTGTAATTTATGAACGACTGAATGAACGTTTTCTCAGTTTTATTAAGAAATTTCGTAAAAAGTTATTTAAAGATAAATTCAAAGTTATAGTTGGTATAAAGTTTTGGTATATTCTAGAGTTAAGAATTCTTCTATAATTTTTCACGGGTATTATTATAGAAAACTGAAATATTGCTTTATTATTTCTTGAGTTGTCGATAGTTTTTTTTCGGTTTTCAAAGTTCTAAGGGATTCGATATTTATAGTTATTTTAAGCTGTAATATCAACTACATTTTTACTTCGAAACTACCCTTTGCATATGCACTTGCGGTCTATTTTGGATTTTTGGAAATTCTGTAACAAAATTTCGATTTACGAGAAAATAACTTTCTTCCCTGTTTTTCGCTTCGAATGGTAAATTAAATGACTATAACGATAATTATTTGTTGTTTTTTTTGTGACGCGTGGTTTGATATTTGTCGTATATTTTTCGTTTCAAGACTAATTGGTTTTTCCACGAGACAAGTTATAAATTTCTAAGCGGCATTTTAGATTTTTTTGAAAATATTCTTGACCCGTGTTTTTCAGATGTTTGACGCTCAGGAGTCAGAATAACCTATTGTGTGGACGTGTCATATATTTTCTGACAGAGCGTTTTTTATGCAAAATTTCTGTACGCAATTTTACGTTCAGAGATCAATTATTTTTCTCCATCAAAAAAAATATCGGTGGAACAGCACGGGGTCGCTTTTTCTTCAATTGCTATTCCATTAAAACAACAGAAGATATTACAAAATCGTAATTTTACAACGGCTCCGTAGAATTTTAAAGAACTATTTGAAGATTTTAGATATGTTCAAAATTAGAAGTTGAATTTAGTTTTATACAATATTTCAGCAAATACGCAAAATTCTTTAGATTAAATTAATTAAAAATAAATTAACGTGTGTTTAATGCACGTTTATGTATCGTTTGGATGTAAATTGATTTGTTTTTGCCAAGTTTTATTCGTTAAATTCGCTATTTTAAATCATGCAATTTTTCTGTAAATTACCTTATTATTATTATTAGCTTCTCTTATAAAAAGAGGTTGCTCCGATCCAGCTATCTTAGTCAGCATATTGAATCGCCTGCGTCCTCTTTCCGGTTTTCCTAGTATTTTCCCGGTGGAAACTAGTATGAATAACCGGTCCTTTTGTAGTCTGGCCGTTAAGTATTTCGTTTTTCCATTCATGATCTTCTGAAACAGTGACAATCCCGTTAGATTTAGTCTACGCAGCACTTCTTGATTTGTAATCTTGTCTATCCATTTTATCCTTTCAATTACCTAGCCATGTAAAATGTTGTACTTTAATGTCTACACATTTTCTTTTAATAGAACTTTTTTGGTACTAAAAACTGAAGCTAAATGGTAAAGTTCAATGTGAGTGTTTTGTGTGCCTTCAATGATTTTGTACATGAATAGAGTACTACAATCTTATTTTTTCATTCCACGAAGTTTACTGAAAAATATACCTAATTTAATTTTTTGTATACGAGTAGGGTGCTGCGAGTATTTTCTCTTCTTAATGCATATGTAAATTTCATTTAATTTCAATAACTTATATTCATGTGCTGATGCATCTGATCGATTCAATTAAAAAAATTATAATAATTTTATTTGTCTTGGATTTTCAATTGCTTGACGTACTTGCCATTCTCCAAATTAAATATTCTGTTTACGCGGTAAATGACAACATCAAGTCCGACGATAGCTTGTGGCTGAAAAACTCTTCCTTTTCGCAGTGGAAAAATCAGATTTCTTTTTTTTTGAATTTAGTATTATGTGAATATAGATATTATAGTTATTGTTAACTTAACATACGAAATAACACTGAGCGCATGAAACATCATGCTTGATTAAACTTGTTATTTTACATTTTTGTCCTTTCTGATCCATCTTATTAAGATTCTGCACATTATGTAAATGGAATCCTAAAAATGCACATGGTGTTTTCAGTTATTTCATAATCAAGAAAACTATTTTTTTTTTTTTTTTTTGGTTTCAGACAAAATGCCACCACGGACTACGTTGCCTCCTCAAGATACCTATATTGAGCAGTTCAACAACATCGAAATTTCCGATGACGATCATGTTCCTGGTCCGCCCGAAATGTACTCGGATAATGATTTAGACGATGAAGTGGTAGGTGATTTCGATGAAATCGATGAGGTTAATGATGAGGTCATCACAGATGACTATTTTTTTGATCATCCTCTTTGGAGAATACATCCCTCCAAATTTCAAACTTATTACGGCGAGGGTGATCCCAATAATGTTGACGATTATAGGACAGGCGACAATAATAATACCGCCGATGATAGGACAAGCGACAATAATAATACCGACGATGATAACACAAGCGAGGATAACAATATCGACGGTGGTTGGATAAGTGAGGAAATTCATATCGACGATGATTGGAGAAGCGACGTTGATACCTGCGAAGATTAACTATATTAGCTTCTCACGTAATGGTAACACATCTGTCTATAAAGATATTTATGTATTATATTAATAAATGTAAAGACAATCTTTTGATTAATTTTTCTTCTACTGTTATTATGCTGGTTCTGTTGTAATCGTGATGAACCTGAATAGTAAATAAGAAGAAAAATATATATATTTTTTGAATTAATATATGTTTTGAGGTTATCCAGAAGAAGAAATGAAGTGATAGGAGATTTCGATGAAATCGATGAGGCTGATGATGAGGTCATCACAGATGTCTATTTTTTTTTTCAATCTCTTTGGAGAATACAGAGTAACAATATCGACGATGATAGTACAAGCGAGGGTAACAATATCGATGATGATAGAACAAGCGATGATAACAATATCGACGATGATAGAACAAGCGACATTGATACTAGCAAAGATATTGATTATAATGATATCGATGATGACGTGAATAAATGGTAATTTCTAGTGTGTCGTACGTTTACCGATTAAGTTTGTGTATTTATTTTTGTCATGGGTGAAGCAGAGTTTTAATTTTCACCTTTTGTATGTTGTTTAGTCTATTCATTTTTATTTAGTTCTCATTTTATTCATGTTTGTTAAAATAATAATTTTATTTATAGAAAAAAATAATATTTAAATTTACGTCAATATTGGAATTTTTTAATTTCACATCTACAGACAAAGAAAATGAACCATTATTAGGTGTCACTCTTACAATGAATTAAAGGGCTGTTATGGAGTCAGATATAATCAAGAATTTAGAAGAAAGGTGATTGGAGGAAATGAAAATAATGGAACTGGAACGTAGGATAGTCATTAATACGTTTATGAAGGTAGAACAGAAAGGAGGCAAGCGAAAAGATTATGAAAAACCAAAATCTGGGAGAGCAAAGGCGCATGCGAAGGAAATTGAAAATTGATAAAACTGTGGAATTCGTGTCTAATTAGGGCGTATTGAAGAAATTTAGAGAGCGTAGGTATAATAAACATATTTGGAGGATGGTAGAGATCGCCAAAATTAGTTTCAAGTACACAAATATGTATAGTACGCTTTTGGGAGACCGTTTAAACAATGAAACGAAAAATGTATTTTAAAATCTATTTCGATTATTAGTAGTCTCTGTTTCATAAATTATTGTTAATAAAAACTTAAAAATACTGCAGTAAAAAATATTTTAACTAAGAATAAATTGAAACAAACACCAAAATATATTCGCAATAAATTATAAAATTATAAAAATTGCCGACTAAGTACTAATTTCGGATTTCAACGATCCGTAATCATGGCGTTAATCAACATTTAATAATTATTAGCCATGATTATGATGTCCGAAACTAGTAGTAAGCTATTTTTATAGTTTTATAATTTACTGCAAATATATTTTTTGTGTGAATCTGTTTCAATTTATTTTTAGTAATCAAAACACAAAAATGTTTGAAAATCATTTTAATTATAAAAAATATTTTATATTTGAGTTGTAAATGTTTAAATCCATTTTCTGTGTTATTATTACTTTATTAAAAATTTATAAAAACATGCGTTACAGAAAATTATACTTTAAAAATATTAAAAAGAGCCGACATGTTTCGGAGTTACGTACTCCATCATAATCATGGCATTAATAAATAAAGTTAAAAATTAAAAACCCATATCCATATTTGTCAATCTTATGAGCTAATACGATATATATCGATATGTTATGATTGATTCTTAATTTTAAATAATGGGTTATTATAAGATTATTATTAATTTAATTATCTTTAAATTTATTAATGTAGGCGCGATTTCGTAAAAAAAAAAAACCGCATCGTAAAAAGTAGTGAACACAAAAGGAAAGGGGCCTAAAGAGCTCCGAAATTTTTTAAAATAATCTCTTCTTACCATATGACGCTCATTAAAACAGTACGGATATTTAGAGGTACCGATACCAGATTAACAACGCACTTAATGAAACAAAATTGTACAAATAAAATTTCCTATTGTGGTGTTTTTTTGTTTTCTTGTTTTTTTTTGCTCGCTTAATTATCCTCATATATGTATATTTTTTACATCGCGACTTCTGAATTATTAACCAGTACATCTACGCGACTGTGTTAACAAACAGTTTTATTAAAACTGAGTGAAAACATGAATGATCAAATATACGCGTATTGCGTTAAAACACATTAAAATTTTAGTTTTGCCGTTTTATAGTCTATTCGTTTCTTTAACGTATTATATAATTAATCGTGCATTTAACGATTTTTTTAACGCATTACACTTACAAGTACTTCATCAACTGGCCCCTCCGCTGTTCAGTCAATTTTTATATGCGCTCTGATATGAAGCGTAATTATTTTCACACTGTGTATTACTTCTGAACAACACGCAAAGCATGTTGTTAATATTGCAATACAATTACGATTACGATGATATTGGAGAAGAAAAAAATTGGCCGGTTCTTTTTTTCCATTTGTAATTATAGTCACGTATTTTTTTACAGGTGATTTGCGCATTTTGTTTGCGTCGATTTTGGTAAGCTGAAGATTTAAGGCGACATATGCGAACCCACACCGGAGAACGACCGTTCGCGTGCGATATTTGCCAAAGACGGTTCACTCTTAAGCACAGCATGCTTCGTCATCGGAAGAAACATTCGGTCAAAGATAAATTTTGCTCAGTTAATAATAATAACGAACACAATTCGAATACGGACGATGACGACCCGTGTTCACCGACCGCATCGATTCCTAATCGTTCCCGACGATCTCTCTTTAACTGCAGCAGCAGTAGCAGCAGCGAACTGACGACAGCCGACAGTGAGACGATATCACCATCCAATCAGTTTCAAACATCTTCTAACAACGAATTCGAGCAGAATTACTACTCGGCCATGCGAATTACCAGTTCGAGTAGCGTCGAGACGAAGAAGCACAATCTTGCCGCTTACAAGGAAGACGGAGCAGATCTGTTAGCGAAACTCCTGGACATAGATGATAAGTCGTTGGTTAACGATATGTTGACCAATAAGTCTGCCGAAGACGTGGCTATCTTGCTCGGAGTGAAAAAGTAATATCCGCAAATTAATCTGCGTAAAAATCTTTCACTTCGGTAAGAATAGTTTAAGGGAAAGAAGAGCGGAAGTCTATGGAAAAAAAAATGAACAATTCCAAACACTGTATTCCATATCCTCGCATATTTTTCCGCCAGCACTTAAATAATCCCCTTCCTTCCGCGATTTTTTCTGTACTTCCGTTCTGACTTTACCGAAATTTTTTGTATACATCGAATATACCACTTCTTACAATATTAGCGTATTCTCAGATTCGGTGAAGCAACGCCACAACATTTGTTTTTTCATGTTGCAATTACTTTTAGAACAGTTTAATATAAGTTTATAGAAGTGTTTTTAAGTGTTATACATACTCCTTTCTGGATAATTTTCTCTAATTCTAGTCGTCGATGTAAATTCTCAATAAAAGCTTCGGTCATGAAAAGAAAAAGAGAAAATATAATAATACACGTCCGCTATACAAGTAAAAAAATGTTAAACACACTTTAAACTTGATGATTGCTTTCCTTTGTTATGATCTAGTCTCATCTAAGTCGACAAAATAATAATTATTGCCTGTAATATATTCGAATAATCAGTACGCGGATAAACTTCTCTAATAAACATTCTTTAAATTGTACGTTAATTATTTTTTGCGTAGTGTTTTTCTAACATACCTGATGATGTCATTCGAAGTGTAGTGCTAATGTCACATTTTACAATTGTACACGAAGTACTTTCAATTATCCTGGACCAATATAAAATATCGTTGAACAGAAACGTTTCGTTTAAAATTAAAAAAAAAGAATGTCTGAATTTGTTTTCAATTTTTAAAAGTTTTCCTTGTTCCGGCAAAAAACCATGCAAATAAAATAGAATAATTTATATAAAATCGAAATATTAATAATGTAACCTTATAATAAATTAAAAAGTACGATACATCAAACATATACATAAAACTCAATCCTTCGGACACGTTCTCCCCTAAAGAGAGAGAATACCTTCCGAATCCTAAGATAACATAAGTCTTCTATAATTCTTATAGATAATTCGATTTTAATGGACTATAACATCATTTTTAAACATTACATATAATCGATAATACATTTAATTAATTTCCAAAGATTACATTCAATTAGTAGAAAAAATACGTGTAACCAATAAAAAAAAAATAAAAGGCCAAAAGTACTGCATAATTTTTCATATAACCTCCGTATGTAACATACGCGTATCTAGCAATACCTACATATATGTATATATAAAATCTTAGGAAACAACCAAAACTATTCCAACATCGACCAATGAAATCATAAACCTAAAAAAAAAAAAAAAAAAGATTAAAACAAAATTATTTCAAGTCTATATTGAATTTATTATTATACGGGTAATATTCTTATAGTTCTAATTTTATAAAATTGGATATATTATAAATTTCAAATGGTACCTAATTATAAACGTTCTGAAAAGTAACCAAAAATGTAATAAAATTCTCTCTAGTATGATATTGTAAATGTGGTCCGCTGCAACGAGTAAAATTCGGTATGTTGAATTCTAAAACTCTTTTTTAAAATTAAAAATAACAAAGTAAGCTGCACATATATAAAATTAAAACAAATTTTTACTCTCAACAGACTTAAATAATTTGTCGACTTATTATGTATTTTTGTTATTAAGTATGAGCGTATTTTTATTTTATAGTTTGTATTTCTTTTGCTATACGTTTTAAATGATTTAAAGTAGATTTTATTAGTCGTATTATGTTTTTTAGGAATTTTTTGAAAATTTTTACGTTCTTAAGATTGATGAATTTATTAACTTCAGTTTTCATTGTTAATGTCAAGACAACTTTATATTAAAAACATCTTATTTTTACAAAACTCTCCGTTTTAAATATACACACATATATATATATATATCTATATATATAAAAATCCCGTGTCTTTATGTTTGTGCAGGATAAACTCGGAATTTACTTAACCGATTTTTATAAAATTTTGAAAGTACATGCAATTTAATCCAACTCTTAAGAGATAGGATACTTTTTGTTTTAATTATTTACATAAATATTTGTTATATTAAATAATTTAATCAATCAATTTTAAAAAAACAAATTTAATTGTTGGCTATTACTTTTTGCTTTAATTATTTACATAAATATTTGTCATATTAAATAAAACAAATTTGGACAATTTTATTATTTTTTGAGCGCCAACTACTTTTCGTGGCGACTTTTGTGTATCGTGCGATGTTAATCGAAATGCAACCATGTTCATCGCTGGCGCATGGCGTTATTATCGATGAATGATAAAATAAATTTTTTCGCTGTTGTTTACAAAAAAGTTCGTGTTATTACGGAGTTGTTGTTTATGAAAAAAAAAAAAAAATATTGTGCGATATTGTGCGGTATTTAATTTATTTATATTTCAGTGTATTTAATAAACGTCGTGCCTTAATTAAAAAAAAAAAAAAAAATTTTAATATTCCCACAACAATATTGTGGCAGTGATACAACTCTCTGACATCGTTGGGCATGTAAGTTGCTTTATATTTCAGTATAAAATAATGCCGCGGAGACAATCGAACCTCAACAATGCGTGTAGCAGAAATGCACGGCGTATGCGTGTTATGAGAGCTACTGAATCTGAAAAAGAAATTGCAAGAATAAATGCATGTTGCCTGCTCACGTGTGGGAACACCATCAAATCTATTCGTCTAAGCAAAAGACAGGTGGACCAAGAACATTGTGCACAAATTAATGCTTAGATAATTTTCAATTTTATAAAATAATATAACTAATAGTTTGAAACCAATGTTATCTGCCTCATTTATAAAATTTAATTTTTATGTAACTAATTTATTTAGTATATTGTGTAAATAAGTCATTAATTACAGATTAAAGTTAAAGGTAAGATAAATAAAATGTAAATTCAGTAAGTGTATGGATAATTTAATTCTCTACATATGATTCAAAATCGGCTAAATAATTTCAGGTTATTAGTAAAAATTAATTTGGTTGCATCAAAATAGTAAGTAAAAAATGAATTTAATCTATTATAACTACTAAGCCACAGCAACGCGTGGCTGGGTCAGCTAGTATATATATATATATATCTATATATTTTAATTAAATAGCAAAGAAAGAAGGTTATCAAAAAAATTTAACTATTTCCAATTTTTCTCCGTCGTTCTCATTTTTATTATTATTTTTATTTTAAATTATTTTATTATTTAGAATCACGATAATGAGATTTACTTCACTTTAAGTGCGCGTAATAATAACCTGCGTTTAAATTGTAAGATATAGGAGCATTTTGTTTAAAGTAATTCCTTCTAAGTAAGCATATTAAGGTTTTTAATTTATTTAAATTATTCGAATTCTAAAGATCGATAGTATATAATACATGTAACCTTAAGTTTGTTATCGATAGTATGCGTAATTTATTTATTAGCAATGAATAAAAAGGTGCCTTGTTAAATAGAATAAGACTGTCTTATAACCTCTGTGTTGACTCCAAAAACAAAAGTGTACACGGCAAAAGTAATTTATACAATAAAAATGAATCGAACGAACCGTCGTAAAAAAGCGTGCGGTACCGAACTAACTTATTAATAAGAATCTTGGCTCGGCCGAGTTGTCACAGGACCACGGGTCGTAAGTGATCTGCCGCCCGGTAGAGCGGAGAATTTCGATCAGTGCGACTAGAAAGGAGTTTGTGGTTCCCACAAGACACAACTGTGTATAAACTTTCACGTGTAGATTGTTACATATTCTTTTTTTCCCTTAAATTTTTCTTTTTCGCCTATCCTTTCATCGTATGAATTAAATTTAAGCAATTACATAGTCTTTATATTATATACGATACCGCCATTGCTGGCTTTGGTCAAGTGTGTATATTGTGTTTTATATTTTTCCCAAGTATGTTTATTTAAGTTTAAGCGTGTCATTTTTAGTCGATATTAGTTCTATGTAAATGCCATAAGCTTACTTATATGAAAAATACGGTCTAGTGTCATTTATATTTAGATAAACTAATATGCGTAATCGACCCCCCGGTAAGTGACTGTCAGTTATTCAACTGTAATATTTAGATCTTTTGCCTTCTTCGTTAATATATATATATATATATGTAAATGTGTGTATGTACGTGTGTAAATGTCTATTCTATTTCGATTACAACATAATTTTTATAGTGTCCTGCATTTTCGATTAATTTAAAATTATCACGTGTATATATAAACAATGTATTTCTATGTTTTATTTAGGTGATTTTGTTGAAATTTTATTAACAATTAAGCCATTGTTTCCGAAATCGCAGTAATACGTAATTTAAAAAAATTGCTGGTAGCAAACCTGTATGCGATGTTAACATTCTTAGCAACCAATTAAACGATTTTAAAAAGTACATTTTATTTTTATTAGAATTAAATGTCAGTTTTATTGTTTAAAACCGATCTCAATTAAATACAAACTATGTATTGCGAAAAAAGTTCAGTAAATTTTGTCATTTGCCTGCTCGCTACCATTTCAATGGTGATTGAATGTGTTTACACTTCTCTTTTTGATATTCAAACGAGGTGACCGTCATTTTACTAAAATTTCCATCGTTTTCATAATATAACTTTTTTATTTAAACTATAATAACTTAAAATTTAACATCGCCATTTATAATATAATTACTTGCTTAACATTTTTATTATCTTATTATAATACCTATAGGTTAGAATTTACTATAGTTTACAGCGGCCAGTTTGAAAAATTCAAACGTGAACCACACATCGGCGTTTCTTCAATTCTAGTTTACTTTTTAACCTACAAGTCTCAAAGAGTAGAGAATTAGCTACGGTGTCATATCCCTCCGCTTAACTCGGTAATTTCTTTTAACTGCATTACTTGAACTTCAGTCGATTTTGATTTTACAATTGTGTTTTTAAATAACATTCGATGGCTATAATCCGTTTAAGGGGGTGCAATTTGTGATCGCATAACATTTCTATGTGGCCCGTGATTTGAGAAAAATATATATGCATAAAACACTAGTTTAATAGTCGTGCTAATTAATAATGTTCTCATCCACCATATGATTCCTCAAATAATTTATAAGTTCCTTTCTTCCTGAAAAATTATCTCTCAACATACACATTTATATGAATAGTTAAATAAACAGTACGAGATAATAATAAAACATAAATAAAATTTGTCGGAGACAAAAAATTAAGTTTGTAAAAAGTAGGAAAAAAATGCCAGTTCGGCATTTAAAATTTTATTGGTATTATTTCTGCGTTTTAGTTTGATCAGTTCATTAAAATATTGTCTGTAAGTGAATAATGTAGAGAATTTTTCATTGATGCGATCTGCCGAAATTTTAAAAATTCGAAAATGTCCTGTTATGTTAAACAAGGTCTGGTTTAATGTTTTTACTGATACTTGGAGTAATACTTTCTTGTAATGTTTATTTCGTTCTATGATAAATCCCTAAGACGTTTTTAAATTACTTTTTTTTTGCAATATGAAGAAATTTAAAACAAAACAAAAAAAAAAAACGATTTATCTAACAAATTTAACGAACCGTATATCGCATTTTTCTCCGTAAATTAGGAACTAAATAATTTTATTGAACATCTTCAAATGCGATAATTGTTTCTCAGGAATTCGTCCTATTTTGGAAGAAAATCCGTGTGCCGTCCGTGAACTTTAATTTAACGAAATCCGAAATTTCGTACTTTTCATAGCCTTTCATTCTATTTACCCATATTGCCTAATGTGTAGAAAATAATTGTATTTCAAAGGAGAATCCATTTTTTTATTCGCGACAAAAAGTAGTTGACATGCTTTCAGCTAAAACTAAAATTTCAGTAACACACGCTAGTTATTTATACCCGGAAATTGTTTAAATTATTTATTTTTTGATATCCCATCATCAGCTCGAAAAAAGATAAATGATGATGATTTTTTAGGAAACACCTTTTTAGCACTGCAGGGAAATGATTTTTTTTTAACGTGATATTAACGAGTGAATGCGTTCAGTATATTTATTAATTTTATAGTATTCTTTATAATTCTAACAATTTTATGCAATATTAAACCGTTGTATAGTGCAATTTTGTTTCTTCATATTGTGTACCATTTTTGACTAAATAAATTGTGTGTTATAAAATCAGTTCGCACGCTTTTTGTTATCTAACAAATTATTAAAATTCTGGCGCGGAACCGCGTGCGCACAGATATCTAGAACTGTTGTAGAATTTATTTATTAGATTAAAAAAATTGTTTTGATTAAAAGTTCATTTGATTGGCAATTTTACTGATATAATAATATTATCCTTGAAAATCAACTATTTCCCTCATTAACATTCAGATTTCTAAAATAACTGGAATAAAAATCTGCAATCTTCCGGATAAATTCATATATACAATGGCGTCGCCAGTAAATGAGCCGTGGGTGGGGGGCAAGATGATATAAAGAGGATAAGGAAAAATAAAATTTATAATTTGTAAAGGCTTAATATTTTATTAAACAAGAATAAAATCTTAATTATATGTAACTTAATTTTCGTGGGTTTCTGGCAAATTGTTCTACTACTTTATTATAAAAGTCTTCCAAATTGTCCATGATTACGTGCCTATGAATACTCATCATGGCCAGTTGATAAAAAGTTTCAAAGCTTCAGGGGGGCAGCTGCCACCCGCTGGCGCGTCCATGCATATTTATATTAATTACAACGTAATTCTTAGGCTACCCCCAATTCGAAAAGATGACCAAAAAAAATGTCCCAATTCTATGTAACGTTTATTATATTTTATAGAATTTTTGTTATTGTTATTTAAAAAATGTCACAATTTTATGTAACGAAAAGTGTAATGAAACAATACCTTAATTTTATATAATGAAAGTTAAATGTTAGGATAGGATTTTTGTGATTATGTTTTGTTTTTCTTTTTGAGAGAGAAATGAAAGAAAGGGGGTCAAGGGGCCCAGCCCCTTGCGAGGCCAAAATGACCGAGTTTATATATATATATATATATATATATATATGTCATTTGTAGTTAATAACGTAATCATTATGGATATTCTTTATTTGCGGGAGTATATTAGAGTTGCCACCCTACGGGAAATTATGATACCGAGAGTGAACTGGGAATTTTCCCGTAAAGTCGGGGAAAAGATAAAAATAGCTAATGAAGATATTTTCGACGAGCAAAAACTATTTAAAGTGAAAAATGAAATCGTTTTTTGATACTATATTTCGTGAAATGGGAGAAGTTACTTGTTTTATGAAAGTCAAAAGACATGAATTTTAGCTATCAACTTCTTTTTGGGAGGCTCATCAACTGAATTCAGCGCGAGAGAAATTTATTTATATCTTCAATGTGCAACAGCGAAATTCACACCAGATCCTACCCGAACGAAACAGCATCGTTTAATTTATTTATTAATGCAAATAATGGTAATATTATTTAAAGTCGTACATTGCAAACACTGGGGGAAACCGACTTACGAGAAATATCAAGAAAGGAGCTGAAAGTGGTTTCTTGAAAATTAGAATTATATTTTAAATTTTAATTCAACTGTAAAGTAATCGAATTTGTATTTTAACAAATTAATAATATCTTGAAAGGTTCAAAAATTTCTCGTACGAATATTTAGAATTATAGAAATATATTTCAAAAAAAAAAAAAAATGGACTCGTTTATTGTAAGAATTATTTACGAATTCCATCTTTTTTTTTTTATACCCACCGCCTACCGGTGTGGAGATAAATATACAATGGACTTTATAATGTTCTAACGTTCTTACGGCGATAAGCAAGACACATGCATTGATGACTGATGGGTATAAGTAAAAGTAAAGTAAGTCCCATACCCTCGATAGGGCGTTGGAATTGTGAAATTAAGGTTCACAATGTGCTAAGCCTAATGGATCTAAGGAGAATACTGGGGCCAGTTCTTTTTTCTCGGCCGCCTTGGGTATATATATAAAAAAAAAAATTGGAAATAATTAATTACTGTTGGAGTATAACATACCACTGAAACTACTAAATCTATGAAGTTGAAAATTCACATGTAGCATAATGACATAATGTATTTATGCCGGGGCCAGCTCTTTTGGGCGTGATCTTTCGGGTGTGGATCGTTCGGGTAGCAGCGAACGAGGGTTTTTACTCAGACCTTTTTACAGGCTACCTGCAGTGATTTTCAGGTGTCATCCGTTAAACGCTATCATTTGTGTTAGTGGGAAATTACCAAATTTATTTCTACATTACCAATTCACTGTTATCAGAAATTCCACACGAAAAATACCGTTCTTCGTTAACGATTTAGTTTTTTCACGTGTATAGCATGTTATATATACATACGTATATATAATCACAAAACACATATTTTACATAATTTTATTAGGTCATTCATTTTTCTAAAATATTTTTTATTTTTTTTAAATAACGGCTTCGGTGTGAAATACTGATAAATAGACTTTTGCAATATAAATTTAAGAGTTCCGTTAGCATTAGTAATACGAAACGGATGAAGATGATTAATATTAATAATCGGTCAAGTGCAATATCGCTTCTTTTCTTCTTCTTTTGTTTTTTATGTATAGTTAACAAATTACAAACCACCAACTATACGTAATTTAAACTGTGTAACATAACTGGATTGAATTTACTTCTAATATATATATATATATATATATATATATATACCTTATATTATCTTTTTCATTCGTATCTAGCAAGTATTTGGAGATAAGTTTATTGAAGTTTCTTCTTTTATTTATAATTTTAATTATATATTTAATTCCTTGACGAAGCTCCCGCCTAGGTTTCAAAAAAATATCGAAAAAGACAAATAAAGGCACAACAATTTGTTAACACATAAATAAACACATTTATGTTCATGCTGGGCGAGAAATATATACGATATTACAGATTAAGAGTAATAACCCTCGTTCGCTACCGCCCGAAAGAGAACGACCTCTTATGCCATGCGAAAATACATTAAAGATTCCAGATTTTCGGAGGGTGAAAAAAGGCTAAAATCAGAAAATCGATTTTTAAAATACAAATAATCAGGGCCGGATCTGGGTGGACTATAGCCCTGGGGTTGACCCCAGCCTCCAGAAGATCCTACGCTTCTAAACAGAAAAAAAATTTAATTTTCGACGTGCAAAATTGAAGTTTCCTTTCCTAAAATACTTAATACTGTAAAAATACAAGATTTTAAATTTACGTTTTTTTATCTGAAAAATAATTTCGATAATTTTTATATTGTATATAAAAAAATATATGAGTTCATTAATAAAATTATATAGTTTTTCCCTATAAAACTCTCCCCCACCCCGTAAAATGAATATTTATAGGAATTTTCTGCGATAAATCAAATTTTGAATGAATCTATTGAATAATAAATAAACATTCAATAAATCGATTAATAACAATTATTTACTCAAATATTGGATACACAAAAATCGTAAATTTTTTTTTGTAAAAATGTTGTACGATCTGAAATATTCTTCAAATTTAACAATATTTTATTTTTTATTTTTGTTTAAAGTTAAAATAGAACTGTATAAAAATCATTTAAAATAACAGCGGGTTTTGATCGTTTGCTGATTTTATAAATATGCTAGCTGTTACCCACGGCTTCACCCGTGTACTGATAACTGTTTAAATCTGTACCTTGAAATTCATAAAAGAATTTTCGTTTTATCTCGAATTACATGTAAAGATTCTTTCTCTGTTTTGGGTAAATCACCGTCTAACGAAAAATGGTCTTCACGTTTCTTTTCTTTCACACAAACACCTTGTTGTGTCCTGACAATTACGAACACAACAATAAAAAAATCAGACAAATCGGTCGAGCCGTTCTCAAGTGATGATCAGCCATATGTGCGGCAGTTAATTTATATATATTGTTATGTTTTCACTGGTATTCTGTGTTATCACCGCGAAAACACAACTTAATTTTTCTATACTCCTTTCTTACCTTTTCTCTTTTTAAACTAGGTTTTCAATTTCGTAGTATTTAAATTGTCGTCAACGGAGAAAAAAAACATATCACTTTTTAAATTATATTAACATCGAATGCACAAAAATACAAAAAAAAAACAAATATGACTTTAAGTGATTTAAATATTGAAAAATGGACGACTAGGTTTTTTCCAAGGGCCCCCCCTCTCGCAACGCCACACACATACCAATCACATTTTATTACATCTCACACATATACATACAATTTATAAACACGCCTAATGATTGTAAAAATAAATAAATATATTATATATAACAAAATTTTTAAGAACTTGCGTGTTGGAGTGATTTTACGGGATTTCCTTCTGCTGGTAATTGGTGCGATACTTAGCTCGGATATTTGTCGCCGAATTCTTTTGTTACCACCGACAACACGTACGAATCACCGTCGTTGTTTATTAATTTCCTGATTTGTAATTATTGACAACTTCTTCAGTTTCCTTCCTTGGCGGTTATTTAGCGTTGATTCTGAGTTTATTTAATTGATACTGGAATTCTTAGTTTTTATATACAAATTACATCTATTTCGAGTAAAAAAGAATATAACAAAAATTACGGAACTGTTCTTTTAACCGTTAACGAAAACTGCTTGTACTAACATACTCGTATTTCTTTTTTTTTTTTTTTTTAAATGGGCTCAGTGTTAACACTGACCCAACTACATGGACTTAGATCACCTACTCAGATTCTGTAACGATCGGAGATAGAAAGTATAAAGGAAAGAAGGATGGTAATAACGGCTGGAGATGGGAAGGAAATGATAAAGGAAGCGTTGTAAGGGGTAGAAAGATCCAACGCCAAAAGTTCGGCGTATAGATGAGAGCACTCAGGAAAAAGAGCAGGGCATTCAAAGAGGATATGGTTGGGATTGCATATAAAGGGCGGATCAGTAGGGTGGAGAGGGCAAAAGGGAGAAGGTGAAAGAGAAGAAAAAAAACGAGAAAAGGGAAGGAGGGAATGACCAAGTCTCAGTCTGATTAAAGAAACTATAGCCGAGCGCCGAGAAAAGGGAAGAAATTGATACCAAGGCTGTGAATTGGGAGTAGACTATAGGAGGAGGTAGAAGGAGGAGCGATTGGCAAAAAAGAAAGGGTAAATGTCAACCCATAGTCTGGTATGGAGACTTGCGGAGAGGAAAGGATGTCGGAGGCAGGAAAATGCGGAAGGAATGGACCATTGAGAGACGCCGAGCGAGCTAGGAAGTCAGCTGCTTCGTTTCCCTCAATGCCATAGTGGCCAGGAACCCATAAAAAGTCAATAAGGATAGAACGTGCTAAGCGCAAGTTGGAGATAGAGGCACGAACAGAAAGAATGATATCATTAGTCGAGTGGGAAGGTAGAGAAGAGATAGCTTGCAGTACGGATTTGGAATCGGTAATAATGAGATATTTACAGATCCCTCTTGAAGAGGAAATAAAGGCGACAGCAGCACGGAGAGTAGAGACTGCTTCAGCAGAAAAAATGGAACAAAAGGAAGGAAGTTTGAAGGATTCCGAGTGGTTAAGCGAGGAGGCCATAATATAAGTTCCTCAGCAAAAATACGAAGAGACCGATAAAAACCGATCAGCTCCGCATTTACTTCGCGATAAGCCGAATTTTAATAATCCCGCACCGCCAATATCCGAACAAAAGATGAATAGATAAATATCACCGTCTTTTGTTTAAAATACGGGATATTTATCTATACCTTACCGTCGTCGAGCCAGAGCACAGCCACTAGCAGTTCGGTCTTTTCTGGTTTTATCATTATTATTATTATTATTATTATTATTACTACTATTATTATTATTACCACTAGTGTACCTAACTAGTTCACGACAATATACTATATACAAGGGCGTCGTCAGCCGATGAGCCATGGAGGGGCAAGATGAGTTGCCAGACGTCAGGGGGGGGGGCAAGATGATAGAAAGAGGATATGAGTTATAGGAAAAATAAAATTTATAAGTTGTAAAGGCTTAATATTTTATTAGATAAGAATAAAATCTTAATTAAAACATGTTTTCCAAATTGTCCATGATTACGCATCTATGAATACTCATCAATGCCAGTTGATTAAAAAGTTTCAAGGTTCCAGGGGGGGGGCAGCTGCCCCTCCCTGCCCCCCGCTGGCGACGCCCATGACTATATATATATAGATTTGTATTTCGGAAAATTTAATAAATCATGCTGTGTTCCATTTATTTTGTTCTGATAACATGAACAATTATGGAATTTCAAACAAGTATGTTTAATTTATATAAAGAAGAGAACGTGATATAAATATATGCACATATAAAATTCCGTATTTAACATTAAATTTATTTAGTATTTGAAAAAAGAGCATAATTTTAATTTTATTAGTAATTCATGCGTTAGCAGTAGGCTCTTTTTTACTTGTTTGTTTGCACATGTATAATACGGAATTGTCTTACCATTTTTTCTTTGAAGGGGGAGCCCCCCCTCTTGTTCAAGATTAGTCCCGGGCCCTGCGAATCTTTAATCCGCCCCTGTCAATAATCATGCTAAAGCCAAAACCATCAGCACCAGATAACTGAAATTTCATATGAACATTACTTATGTACCGAAGATGTGAAATAAAAACGCCTTTTTGAAAGTTCGAACCTCAAGGAATAAAACGGTTAACACTAGACGAGCCGCCGTCCCATTTTTGTCCCATCCGCAAGTTTGATTGTAACTTTTTTATTTTTTAATTTATGTCGGTGAGACTTTTTGACTTTTAGTGATTTTATAAACATTTATATAATTTAAAATATTTTTAATTTTATAACAATAATAGTTTTTAAAATAAAATACGTTTTACCTAAAACTGCGGCTGGGTCATTTTTGTCTCGTTATTATACCCGTCGGAAATATCTGCGGACTTGAGTTATAAACGTCATCGTCGGTGCTGCCATAATTATATAAAATTGTCAACAATAGCAAAATTAAACGCAGAGATTTTTTATTGCAATTGGGAGAAGAATTAGGAGCAAAAAATTGAACTAGTAGGAAAACTACAATTCCTGTGGAAATTCCGGAAAACATACCAAAGAGACAAGAAAAACATACAAGGTGGTGTCAGGTCAAGTCGAAATGCTCAAACAATAAATCATCTGTGAGGTGCTACATGTGCAAAAAAACTGTCTGCAATAAATGCACTATTTTCTGAAAAAGACAAAATGTTGTGTATTTTTAATACGAATAAGGTTAACAAATTATAATTTTGCGTTAAGATATCTTACGTGGTCTGTTAAAATTTTACATTTATTTTTTTTTTAATCCTCTAAATTTTAATCACCAAAAAAGGGTGATTGCACCTCGTTTTTAGCATAAAACAACAATTACGTTACACAACTGAAATCATTTACCTCAAATGACTGAAATTCCATGCACATTACCCATATACTTAAAATGTGAAATATAAAATTTTTTTTGAAAATTCTAACTTTAAAAGGTGAAAAAAAGTTGCAAACTGTTTTCCAAAAAGTATGTATATTATAAGTGTAATATATTTGCGAAAAGTAAGTTTATCTTATTATAATTTTGGATGAACATTGTGTTTATATTCTTTATTGAAAGTTTGTGTTTTTTTTTTAAAACTTCGAAATTTTAAGTTGAAGAAAGGTTGTACTTTATGTTTAGAAAAAAGTTGCTATCGCGCTACCACTCTAAGGAGAGGAATGGTGTTTATAACGAAAAATAATTTATGAACAGTTCAGAAACTGCAACTGTTTAAAATTCAAGTAGATCTTTGTGAAACCATACTAGTGACATCATAGGAAGACAACTCTGTATCTAGGTCAGTTTATTTCGTGCCTAAAAAAAAAAAAATAAGAAAACACACATTTGTCAAGAGCGTTCAATCTGACGTGGTTATTTGTTTATATTAAGAGAGAACGGTATGTTTTCATTCGACTGCAAATTAGAATTTCTTCTTTTCCTCTCGAATGATTTAATCCTTTTCGGAATCGGTTTCCACGTTTCGATTTGTTCGGCGCTTACCAACACACCAGCTGATGTAGCGTTTATTCTGAACAGGGACAACATATATTTGCTGCTAGCGGCCAGAAAATTAAACCGGCTTTTGTTATAGGTTAATAATTTTTATCTGTTTGTCACGAAGCGGAACGGTTATATTATATGTATGTGTTTAAAATTTAACCGGCGATACATTTTCGGAAAACAAACAGAATCGCGAAAGACATTTGTAATTTTCTTATTAAACTGAAATGCGCGTTTATAAGTTGTTTTTTTTTTCCATTTTCTTAATTAGTAGACAATTTTTAAAGAACCAAATTTTCGTGTTTTCTGCATTTTTTGCTTTTGTCTTCATGCGTGTTTTATATCGATCGGATAGAAATTATTTTGCCATTCGCTGTTTGTAATCGTTTAAAGTCACACATTTTGCGTTAATTTCCGCCTTTGTTAAAATTTCTTTTATTAATTTTTTAATTTTTTTTTATTCATTTTTAATTTATACTTGTCGGAGATTTACTTGGCTGGGGAGTCCTGCTGATTTACTGCTAGATATTTCATAAAGCGATTTTTATGTACTGCACGTTTGTGTTCCGGACGACATCCTCTGTAATTTGCTGGATGATCGGCACATTGCACAAGTTGGCTTCTTAGCGGTAGCGTCATTTTTGCAGTGTTTACAATCATGTTTGTTACCTCATTTCACGCACCTAAATGGCAGGTTACAGTAATTGTACGATGACCGTACAGCTGGCATCTTCTACACTGCACAAGTTGTTTTTACGTATCAAAATTCTTGAACCTCTATGCGTGTGTATAATAGTTCCGTTAACATAAAGAGATTTCGTAATTTTTAGGCGACGGGTTCAGATCGACATAGTGCATAGATATAATTGAGACTTGTTTCTACGATGTATTACATTAACGAAGTTCCGGATACTAAAACCGAATTTTTCTAATTTAGTTTTAATTTCGTTCCTGTCTGTAGACAGATGCAGGTTCCTATAATGACCCGAAAGGATTTCTCTTCAAATACATAGGTTGTTCGTGAAATAACGCCTCCGCACATCCGGCGCGCTCTGTAGGCAATGTACAGAATTATATCTACGTTAGTTAAGAAAGTTGCAACTAGGTATACTTTGTTTCGCGGCAGGTGATCGGGTTTTCTCGCGATGAGTGAAAACATGAAACGCACTACCGAGCAACAACGGTACACGCAGAAAGCAATTATGAGAAAATGTACCGCCACCTATCGTGAATTTTCGACGTCTACAAACAGCGTGTTTGGTGCGAATATACTTGATGTCAGTAAGGTGCGATACTGGGCTCGCCTGGCTCGTGCTGGTACCATAAAACTATTCGCGTTCAGGCTGTCCAAACCTGCGTAGGTCAGATGAGGTAAAGAACGTGATCGACGCGCAGATCAAACAAAATCGGGATGTCACCCAAAGGGAATCAGCCGCGGGCGACAGGAATGTAGCTCGTGGGGGACAGCAAACAAATTCGTAAACGGATTTTAAGGTACTGAAGATTTCTTCAGTAGAAATCAAAAGTAAACCAAACCGCGAGATACAAGAGATCTTAAGAAAGATACTACACCGGCTGCTAGAATCGATTAAATGTTACACGGATGCATCCAAAACAGCATCACACATATAGGTGGAGCTTATTCCATACAAAACAAAATCCAGTCCTTTAATCTTCCGTCCATGCTGTCAGTCCCCTTTCGGATGAGCTAGTGGCTTTGCTTCAGTGTCTGCTCCAGATCGCTGATCTTCCGTCCAACCGCTATGTAATTTGCTCAGACTCATCGTTGGCTTTAAAACATATAGAGCTCCAATGAAGCAGTTGTTGATCATATCTCGTTTTCCTTACCGCAGTTATATAATCTTAATACTAAAATTACCTTTGTTTGGATCCCAAGCCATCGAAGAATTTTTTTTCCATGACGCTGTTCATCGTGCGGTTCGATGGCCATCGCAGACTTGCTTGCCGATAACTACCGGAATGGATTACATACAGTTCTCTATCCAGAACATTTTAAGTTCGCCGAGTTGATCATTCCATACGCGACCAAGTATTCTGGGGAACACCGAAAAAGACCACTCAGCGTGACCCAAACTCATCGGCACGGCCTCCTTACCAAGATTGAAAACAGCTGTAAATTCGGTTTCATAAATAACGAAAAGAGCAGAATTTATGTTTAAAGAATAAGATGTAAAGTTTGAGATTACTGAAATATAAAATTGTTTACGTACCAAAAAAAACAACAATAAATACATTATATATATGCTTGTATATTGTACATAAGTTATATCGTATGTGCGAGAGAAAAAATTTCAATTCACTCGAAATGCGATATGTTTTTACTAAATGTGTCATATTTTTCGAACAATAAATTGGCCTAAGGTGAATTTTGGTAGAAATACAGCCATTTAGTGGTTAAAATTGAAACTTCCTACATTGTACTATTGTGCATATTGAGCTGAGAGGTTCTCAGTCGATGGGGTAGAAAATAAAATTAGCATTTAACCCTTGCGCGCGATTATAGTAAAACTTCTCTTATAAAATGACATATGATTATACTGAAAATAAATAAAACGTGATAATGACGGTTAAATGACAATGTTCGTATAAGCGATAGGAGGTCATACAATATATAATTATATTTAATTTTATTAAACACTATTATAATTCAAGCACGAAATAGCAGGCTTACGATAGAACTAACATGAGAAATTCTACTTTGCAGTTTTCGGAAATTTCTGGAAAATCTGCATGAATCATTGTCGATTGAACTATTTTAAATTTCTCGCTTCAATAAGAACTCGCGTTTTGATGGCGGAAAGTATGGTCGGTTTTTTCGTTCATCATTTTCTATAGACCAAATGTTCCACGACAGTTCTATCATTTATTACGTGATACAGAAAATTATTCAGTGCGGTTGTGTTTTGGCATGTATTAAGAATAGAAAATAATTTTTATATATATATATATATATATATTTGTATATTTGTATAAGGTACACACATGCAATTATACAACATCCATGCATGCTCTATAATATTTTTGTCAACTTTAAAAAAGTACAAGTAATAATTATCGATAATAAATAAATATATACTGAAAATAAATCACAACTTCGTGATAATCCTTCTGCTCGCCGATGTGATAGTTTACTTTTCCCTTATTTGAACTTCACCAGGATTTACAAGTGATCGCCTTGTCTATTTTAATTCATTTTCTGTCGCGATTATGTTCATATCACAATATCTTACTAGTACAGTAGAAAGAACACATTTGTTTTCCACACAGGTGGGTCACTGTAACCAATTAACTTTTTGGGCGCGATGAATAAAATATGGCACAGTATTCTTTTAAAGAAAACGAGTTTGATATGCTACGATTAAAAGTAAAAATATTTCCCAGAAACGGGCGCCCAAAAAATACAGCTTCCGGACTTAATAATTAAGTTTAAGGAATATAAAGCTAAAAAATTCAGTTGCTTATCTTGGACAAGAGTACCATACGGTATTTATCTATTCTGGTTCAAAAAAAAATTTTCATTCAAAAGTATCAAAGCCATAAAATTCTCGTCCTTCCTCTATTCCTTCCATAAGTTAATGAATTTCTTTGAACTACATTTTACGAACGCATCTTTATCGTCATCTAACATCTTTTCTTTTTTTGCCTATGAAGTAATAAGATATAAAATCTTTTTCCTGCAAATCAAAATTTAAACTATCAACTTCAGTTTTAAATTTTAAAAAAAATTAGTCGACACCCGACTTTGACTCATACACACTCGACTATTCTGCTAACTCCGCTAAACAACAATTTCATAAAAATACACAATCAAACTGAATTCGTTTACCCCAGTTTCTTGAAAGTCAGTTTTAACTAATTTTTCAAATGCAATTATTTTATCAGATTTATAAACTCATTCCTTAAATGGTTAATAGACTAACTGTCTGTAATGATCTTTAATTCTTTTCACAATTATCGGCCGAAAATCAAAATACCCGGTTATTAAATGGCTCTCCCGGGCTTACAGTTGAAACCTAAACTAGGTATTATTTGTGTTAGGTGCACAGAAAAAGATTAAGTGCTTATTGAGAACTGACGGATGAGAGTATAAATGATTAGACGGGCAATATCACATAGTGAACAGTCGCTGTAGATCAGTTTAAGTAAAAATTGGAACTTCTCGCTCCTTTCTATTAATTGAAAATTCTTCGAGGCTCCTAACCAATTTAATTTATCATATAAATGGCACACATTGCTGAATGCAAATAACCTTCCGTGAACGGTCTTAACAGAATATCCCTTGCGTGCAACCTTCCATCAAACGCTAAATCCCTTCAATTCACAATCAGTCGGACATGTCCATCGGCAGAAAGTAATGGGTTCGTGTCTCTTTTCCTACTGAAGTACATTACATAAAATTCCGTAAAAGCTGGCGTTCTTCTTTTTCCTAAATAGCTCTTTTTTTACTTTCTCTTTTGGACCTGGTATTTTACCGGATCTTTTCACATTTCTAACGCGCGGTTATTTAGAAACGCGGTCTACTCTTAAATACTTATCTGACCATAAGTATTAATCCTAAATTATTTTTTTATTTTCTTAATTATTTGTTTTTTCGTCCAACTAGTAAATTTCTTCTCTAAAGTCCATCAAACATACAGTACCTATTGAACAGTATTCACATGAGTGTGTTTGCGCATTGACAGTCGCACCTCTTTCATTCTATATTTTTAATTTTCAAATCCTTCGTAATACCTTTGTTTGGCAATTAACGATTTTTCCAATAAATTCCTCTATCTTTCATCTATTCTTTCGAAATAATCCGTTACCTAATATTCTGTCTCTTTTTCTGAAAAATCTATCGGTCATGCAAGAAAAAGACTTTTTTCTTTCTCCCATAACACGCTACACTTCAAGTGAAATTCAACTCTGTTCATCTAAATGATTATTGTTCCATTTTGGAAGTCGAATTATACGGAGCATTCTCGTTGATCTTGAAGTATGTTTGTTGCATAATTCCAACGATAACCGCTTCGTCCTCATAACAGATCATTTGGCGTTCCTTCAGCCCCTGCGGCTTTTTTTTAGCGGTCCTTTGCTGTCTGTAAAATAAGAATTACAGTACATCGATTCTGGTAAGTTGAAATACATGTGACTTTTTCGGTGACCGGACAAAAGCGCACAAGACAAAAGCGCACAGGACAAAAGCGCACATGATAAAAACGCATCGGACAAAAGCGCACAGGACAAAAGCGCACACGGATAAAAGCGCACACGGATAAAAGCGCATATGGATAAAAGCGCACACGGACAAAAGCGCACACGGACAAAAGCGCACACGGATAAAAGCGCACACGGATAAAAGCGCACATGGATAAAAGCGCACACGGACAAAAGCGCACATGGATAAAAGCGCACACGGATAAAAGCGCACATGGATAAAAGCGCACACGGATAAAAGCGCACATGGATAAAAGCGCACAGGACAAAAGCGCACATGATAAAAACGCATCGGACAAAAGCGCACAGGACAAAAGCGCACACGGATAAAAGCGCACACGGATAAAAGCGCACATGGATAAAAGCGCACACGGATAAAAGCGCACATGGATAAAAGCGCACACGGATAAAAGCGCACATGGATAAAAGCGCACACGGACAAAAGCGCACACGGACAAAAGCGCACACGGATAAAAGCGCACACGGACAAAAGCGCCCATCGATTTGCAGAACAGAAGCTAATTTATTCATTTTTCCGTTCTCGGCAATTGCATCATTTGTGAAAAAGCAAAACTGGACAGTTGCCCCGCAAAGAATTTAAAATTCAAAAAAATTATTGGTAATCAGCGAAAACAAAGTAAAAATAATACAATTTTTTGTATGATTCACTAGTCATTTTTCTGTTTTTTTTTGTTCTTATATGTGTATTTGTTTGTTAATAATCATAGTGTCTATTGACTATGACCGCTAGGAAGTTACCGTATATAAAAAATAAAATTTGTATCAATAATGTATTCAGGGGCGTCTCAAGCATCCCAAGTTGTGGGAGTGGTACATTACCCAAAATACCGATTCATGAATTCATATAATTTAAAAATATTTTTTTTTTATACTGTATAGCTTATATAACAAAATGTTATATGGTGTTTTTTAATGATTTTCTTTAAACTTTTACAATGCGGGTCTTTTATTTTTTACTTCTGCAGTCAAAACTGATTTAGATCGAACTGTGAGGACTAAAAATATTTTAAAAAAAATTTTTATTAAAAGACATCTCACGTTTTAATGCTAAGCCTATAAGACTTTGTAATAATGCTTTACTTTTTCAAACAGTGAGGGTAACTTTTATTTTACACTGTTGTATACTAACTGTTTCTTTATAAATTGTTTCAACTGGTCTGAATTTTCTTAATAATTTTTGCTTTTAAATTAGTATCAAAAAATTCGCAACTCTTTGTTAACTTAGTAAAAGTTTTCATTATATTTGACACGTCTATATCGTCAACCGTTTGTTTGCTTATTTCTTCTTCATCGTTTTCATCACTGTTGTTTATTTGACTCTTTGATCGCGGTTTCATTGCTAATTAAAACAACTGTTGCAATATTTTTGTCAACGTTTAATTATTCCTTTGATAATAAATTTCCCGATGATCATTCTAATATTGTGGAAAACTTGAACTCTGTTTTTATTCCGCAATACTTCAAATTTTTGTATTAAGGGAATTTTACTTACTTTCATTTTAATATGATCAGAATAAAATATATAAATATAATGATTGAATGATTTAAAACTGAACAGAATTTGCTGTTAATTAAGCGGCTTCTATTGTATAATTCTTTAAATTTCTACAAGTCTGTTGTAGTGACCTAAATTGTACGATTCTTGGCCGTTGTTAAGAAGTTCGCAATTCGACCACAGTTGCAGACAAATACATAAATTAAATATATTTGCACTTCCTTGTTACTAGGTTAATATTTTGATGCAGAGGGACTAAAAACGTACACAAAAAAAATCTAAAATTTATTTCAATGAAATACTATGGAAATTTAAATTATGGTGAAGTTGTAAAAAAGTTTCATGTAGAGTTGAGAAAAAAGACGTCAAGAACATTATGTTTGATTTACTTGTTACTTAAAATAATCAAATTTCGTACTTTCAGCTAAAATTCATTATTTTTAATTTTGTGTAACGAGGTCCGATTATATTTAATTATTATTTCTATTATTTTCGCCGCAATATTTATATTTTTGTTTTATTTGATAATTGTATGCCAGCGCCTAAATTTAAAAGGTTGCCATATTGTCAGGATAGCGTTGGTATGTATTTTTTAAAGGACAGTATGGCTGTCGCGGTCGGCATCAAATAGTTTTTAGGTTTAGAGACGCGTATGTAGCGAATTGGTGTGGGTCATTGTGTGTTTTTTTTACGGGAGAAAACGTGTCTCCTTTAGGTGTTCGAATATATAAAGCGTTGTTATCAATTTATATATGCATATATTTGTTGTTTGTAAAAGTTATGTTCTGTTAATTTGCGTGAAAAATTAATAAAGAGTAGAATTTAGTAGATTTGTTTGTATTTTTTATTTTCGTCGATCATCTGTTGTGTTTTTTTTTGTGTAAACAATAAATTCGTTAGTTTAAAATTTCGGCTGACGACAGTGACTTTAATTCAAATTCTTTCCAATACTAGAAAACGTTATTTTCAAATGATAAAGTTCTTTATAATACAATGTTAAGGCTGAGAATTGTTTTAAAAAATTGAATTCGTATTTTAAAACAAATAAAGATTTTGACAGTAAAACACATGTTTATACCTTTAGTCCGCTTAAAAAAAGTTAATCTTTGATTTTATTTGTTCATTGTTTTTTGCTAAAAGTATCATGCGTAAAATCAAAAATTTAATGGAATCATTGAACAGAGAACTCAGTAATAAGTTTGATGTTACACAACTAATTCGAAGTACGGTAAAAATATTTCAAAAAATGAAAAATGATAAACAAATTTCTGCATTGATCAACTCTCTGGTTCTTTTTGTAAAAAATATTCATAATCCCGAACCTGATTTTTCAAATACAAAGTGCGTTGTGCGCTAAAAAGTTGTGATGAAGTGCTGGGGAGACTACATGTGATGTAGATTTTATAACATTCGATTTAAAAAAAACAGAGCTGTTTTTGAAGTCTTTACTTCTTGTATTCATGACGACTTATTTAAAATTCTTTCAATTTTTTAACCTTTTCGAAAAATATTTACAATTCCAGTAAAAAAAATAATTCTTGAATCAAATTAATAATAGATATAATAGATGTAACTTTAAATTTTTGAAGGAACATATAGAACGTTTACATATTGACGTGCAAATGCTTCTCAATTCTTGCGAAGATTTTACAAGTTTTTTAAGTATTTCAAAAATTGCATTTAAATCATAAAATGTACTGCCTTTTGCATTCAAATCTGGTCATTTTATTTTATCATCATTTTTATTGTCACCGTTTTGTGAGCATTTGAGCGCTAAAATTAATTTTCAATCATTCACACACAACGATAAGCGGAAACCGTTTGTTTTCATTAATGTTACTTTTTTCTTGATAGAATGTAGTAAATAAAATAAATACTCATAAAACAGTCAAACTGTAATCAAAGTTAAACTTTAAAAAATAAAAACGAAAATCGAAATTCACTTCGCAATTAATTTCTATTATAAAATATAACATTTGCTTCATATAATTCAACGCATATTGTCCTTTTCAGGTATCGACCCCTGCTCATTTTACTTTAAAAAATTAATTTCTCCCATATTTGAAATTAAAAATTATGAATTTTAAAAGCAGATGAATTTTAGCTGAAAGTACGAAATTTGATTATTTTAAGTAACAAGTAAATCAAACATAATGTTCTTGACGTCTTTTTTCTCAACTCTACATGAAACTCTTTCACAACTTCACTATAATTTAAATTTCCGAACTATTATATTGAAATAAATTTTAGATTTTTTTTGTGTACGTTTTTAGTCCCTCTGCATCAAGATATTAACCTAGTAACAAGGAAGTGCAAATATATTTAATTTATGTATTTGTCTGCAACTATGGTCGAATTGCGAAGTTCTTAACAACAGCCAAGAATCGTACAATTTAGGTCACTACAACAGACTTGTAGAAATTTAAAGAATTATACAATAGAAACCGCTTAATTAACAGCGAATTCTGTTCAGTTTTAAATCAATCAATCATTATATTTATATATTTTATTCTGATCATATTAAAATGAAAGTAAGTAAAATTCCCTTAATACAAAAGTTTGAAGTATTACGGAATAAAAACAGAGTTCAAGTTTTTCACAATATTAGAATGATCATCGGGAAATTTATTATCAAAGGAATAATTAAACGTTGACAAAAATATTGCAACAGTTGTTTTAATCAGCAATGAAACCGCGATCAAAGAGTCAAATAAACAACAGTGATGAAAACGATGAAGAAGAAATAAGCAACAAACGGTTGACGATATAGAAGTGTCAAATATAATGAAAACTTATACCAAGTTAACAAAGAGTTGCGGATTTTTCGATACTAATTTAAAAGCAAAAATTATTAAGAAAATTCAGACCAGTTGAAACAATTTATAAAGAAACGGTTAGTATACAACAGTGTAAAATAAAAGTTACCCTCACTGTTTGAAAAAGTAAAGCATTATTACAAAATCTTATAGGCTTAGCATTAAAACGTGAGATTTCTTTTAATAAAATTTTTTTTTAAAAATATTTTTAGTCCTCACAGTTCGATCTAAATCAGTTTTGACTGCAAAAGTAAAAAATAAAAGACCCATATTGTAAAAGTTTAAAGAAAATCATTAAAAAACACCATGTAACATTTTGTTATATAAGCTATACAGTATAAAAAAAATTATTTTTAAATTATATGAATTCATGAATCGGTATTTTGGGTTATGCACCACTCCCACAACTTGGCATGCTTGAGACGCCCCTGAATACATTATTGATACAAATTTTATTTTTTATATACGGTAACTTCCTAGCGGTCATAGTCAATAGACACTATGATTATTAACAAACAAATACACATATAAGAACAAAAAAAAACAGAAAAATGACTAGTGAATCATACAAAAAATTGTATTATTTTTACTTTGTTTTCGCTGATTACCAATAATTTTTTTGAATTTTAAATTCTTTGCGGGGCAACTGTCCAGTTTTGCCTTTTCACAAATGATGCAATTGCCGAGAACGGAAAAATTAATAATTTAGCTCCTGTTCTGCAAATCGATGTGCGCTTTTGTCTGTGTGCGCTTTTACCCATGTGCGGTTTTATCCGTGTGCGCTTTTATCCATGTGCGGTTTTATCCGTGTGCGCTTTTATCCGTGTGCGCTTTTGTCCTGTGCGCTTTTGTCTTGTGCGCTTTTGTCCGTGAACCATACAATCTGAGCTCAATTCAACGTTAAAGGAGCCTTCTCCTTCAAAAACTACCGTTAAACGCTGGGTTGCAGAGTTTAAGATGGGTCGTACAAGCACAGAAGATGAACCACGCAGTGAACGCCCGATAGAAGCAACTACGCCAGAAATCGTCGAAAAAATATACAGAATGGTGCTGCAAGATCGGCGCATCAGAATTAAAGAGTTAGCTGAAGGTGAAGGCATATCGTTTGAATGAGTGTACGATATTTTACACGTAGTTTTGGGGATGAACACGCTCTGCGCAAGATGGGTGCCGCGTTTGCCCATAGCTGAACAAAAACAGCGCCAAAAAGACATCTTAGCTCAAAACCTTCAGTACTTTAATCGCAATACAGCCGATCTTTTGCGTTGATTCATCAATGTTGATGAAACTTGGGTTCACCATTAGTACCAATACCGAAACTAGCGTTGCCGGATGATATTATTAAGTATCTGTACACGTAAACCGAATAAAATCTAATAGTGTAAAAATGGTATAAGTCAATAGATGATATGTAATGTGTGCTTTTGATGAAATTGTGCGGACATTTCGCACGCTTTATTGATACGATATACTCAATGCGACTTATTAGTCACTTACATGTAACTAGTCCCTCACTTCGGTGATTGAATTAAAATCTGTTATGCGGTCTCTCTAAGTGAACAGACTTTTTACACGCTTCTAGGAATAATCTGAAGACTAAGCTGCCTGGATTTTTTTTTTAACTTAATAAGATTTTAATGATGCTTCGAAAACAGAGAAACCTGGTTTGCTAGAAGATTTGCACTTGTACACGACAACTTCCCTTTGGCTGTGAACCCCGAAGTTTTATTAATTACTTAGCTGTCGGCGGGCTGATTTATTATGAGGATGGCCACCCAAATGTGAAAACCAAGAATAAGCCGGGAATTTTATGACAAAATTCCCGAACAGTTTTGATAAAAAAAAAAAAAAACATCATTTGAAACGAAAAATGAATGCATTTTTAATGTACTTTACTGAATAATTAATTAAGAAGTTCTTTTTTATTTGTATAAAACATGCTGCGGTCGTCAAACATTATTAATAGTAACAAAAAAAATTCCATTCTTAATACCATTTGCCCTTAACTTTTTTTTTTTGTTAAAAGACGTTTTCTATAATAACAATAGGTCTATTTTCACGATGAGTAATATTTATGTTTTAGTTAAAATTTTAACGAAACACGCGAAGATTTTTCTTATTAGGCTCCGTTATATTTTTAATCATACGCGTTAACTTCAAAGGGTTTACCTTTGAAGTTAACCCGTACGATTAGAAATATAAATATTAGACATTAAATAATTTTTTTTTAAAGTTAGAACTATTTAAATGGGAAGTAGTAAATCAACCTGTTATAAACATTATTATTTTGACCGAGTTAGTTATAGTAGTCATTATAACGGTAAAATATTTAAAAAGTGAATAACTTCAAAAAACCAAAAAAAAAAATTAGTTTGCAATTTTTTTGTTTCTATTGATATTTTATTTGCCTGATAAATGTGTTTTGTAGAAGTAGTAAATAAATAAACGAGTTTTAAATATATTTCTGCTTTAATTGTCCAAGTGTAATAGAGGTTTCCAAAATTGTTAGGTACTTAAATGTGACAAAATATGTCTAAGATGTCATAAGAATAAACGCTCCGAAAAAATGGCAACCTAGAGACTTCGTAAATTTCAAGAGGTATAACATGTGGTTAGAGATTGAGCATAAAAGTAAGCGAACAAAAAGTCGTAAAAAGTGCATCGGACAAATAGAAGTAGAAAAATATATCGAACGGCCATTACACTTGCGTTCGTAATAATAGCCATCCTCCACCTTATCCATCAAACATCACTTTTAATAATCTCACGTCCTCGTGTAAAGCCCATTGGTCCTCATGTCAGACTTTCTTAAGGCTAATCAAATCCTCAATTGAACCATTGTGGCCAGAAAAAAACATTTCCGGTAGAGATTTCTGTGCCCTTCGCCGCTAACGCACAGGTCACACAACCTTGTCGTATAATTCTATTTTTCAAAGAACCCCACCACCTATGAATTGTCCTTTCTGTTGACAAAGTGTTGCCCCTTCAACTACCCACGTAATGTGTGACTGTCCAAAACTCTCATTCTACCGGCCTTCTTTTATAAATAACAAATCAGTCATTAACATCCTTGAGAATTCCCCCCCAGTGCAATTTCATCTGTGACACAGTTTATCAGAATTAGTGGAATAGGCAGTTATCTACGAGAACAAACCGCGCATCCTCGTACTGTAATAATAGCCGCAGCTGTTAAACACGGTATAGGATGTTGCATCTACAAAAAAAAAAAAAAAAAAGCTGCACATGAAATATTTCTTGTTGTTCTTTTAGATTTTTTTTTACTGTTCATGGACGTTAAGGCAACATCATGATGGATTTTCAATCATAGGCAGACTCTCTGTTTTTCGGTTATCCCGTGAATAGGCAATGAAGTAAATTCATCAACTGAAACTACGTTTGTAGACTTTAGATTGATTAAACATTATCGTTGCAAAAGACAACCGTATAATAATCTACCAGAAATTCAGCAAACAGCGATGACTATTCATTACATCAAGGATTATTCTAGTGGCGACAACAACAACATCGATACATTGGAAGTGCAGTTACCATGATAACAGTCAAAATGAAAAATGAACCAAATTGAAAAAATTACCATTTCGAGAATTTATTAGATATGTTTAAGCTGCACAAGTCACAAATTGTTGCAGCTCGCAATGGATTAACGTTTTAAGTTATTTATCATTTTCATACTAAACTATTACGGTCCAATGTAATGCGGAAGTAAATTCCCCATTACTTTTTTAAATTCAGTTACTATTTTTTCGCTTGAGGAATGGAGGTGTCCTTAAGCAATCATTAAAGAAAGTAAATTGACCCATATAAATCAAAAACAGTAACAAAAAATTACAAAAATGTTTATACTGACAAGGAAAGTACGCGAGTTGTTAGACGCCAATTTTGATGAAATTTTGATATGTTGCAGAGTATAAAAAAAATATTAGACACGTGTTTTTTTTTTTTTTGTTATCGGCCCATATGCAGTTTCAAGGGGTGAAAACCACCCCTTAAGCTCACCCCCCGAAAATCGTTTTCCCTAAATATCTCGTCTTCAACTAGATGTTTTTTTATGAAACAAACTGGAAATTACTTCTCGTGCAAAGGACAAGTAATCCACAGTGATTTAAGCAGTGGGCTTGCATCCGCTATTCTCTAGGGAGTGAAAACACCTTTTTTTGGTCATAATTATGGAATAAAAAATTATAAAATAACATAAAAAAATAAGAATTTTTTTTTTTTAACACACACAATTAAAAAATAGAGTTGACGTGTTTCGGCATTTTTATGAATTTCACCCTTAAAGGGGGTTAAAGCACCCTTCACAAGAAAAATCAATAAATTCATGTATCAAGTAATCGAAATTTCGTTAAAAATTTGCATGTAAGGCTTTTTGAGGTCGCTAATTATGAATCCGTCATCAGATTTTGTTAATTCTAAATGGCGGACAAAGAAGTCAAAAAAGTTTTAATTTTAATGATAAATTGTATACGAGGATTATTGAGGTCGCTGATTACCATTCTGTTATCAATTTTTTGAAAATTCAAATTATCCTGTGCTTTAAAACATAATCTGAAATATAATAATTAAAATTTTTAAAAATAAATATCTTTAACTTTTGACATTGGCTCGTCCAGGAGGGTGATGTTCATTTTGCTCGTTATAACTTTAGTCAAAACAGCGTGTTAATTTGCGAGATTTTTCTCAAATTTGGACGCTTAATGCGCATTTTGTTGTTGGTAAGCTGGTTCCGAAATTAGTTTTTCGTTTTAATTATCGGCTCTCCGGTAATTAGAGTCTAAAATATTAAAAGTTAACAATTAATTTCGCCGGAAAATCGCGTTTAGTTTCGTACGTCGCTTGGTGTTGTGCTAAGGCATTCTCATTTGTAAATTTATCGTTTATTTTCTGAATGACTTATTATGTTTGAGCGATGATTTTCTCGTATATCTTCCATTACCGCCAGTTCTTTTCTCTGTTCGAACGTTATTCATTAGACTTTAACTGGATCATTCTTTGTCGACTATTTTTGTGGTAGAATAAGCCCTTTTCTTTGTAACAGTTTTTCAAATGCCAGCCATTATTTTCGGTGAACAACTTATTCTTTTTAAAGTCATAGGTCCACTATCCCGGCTATTTAGTTATATCTCTTAATTTTTCATGTTGTTGGGTCAAGGCCGCTGGCGCGCCTAGGGTAGGATAAAAAAAAAAAAAAAAACTATCCCAATCTTTTATTCTTCTTTATTATTTGTCACGTTCTACTAATGTCAAACTGGAACACGATATTTCTTTGACATTGCAGGTAAGATACATCATTTCTATCTTATAACCGGTTTCGCGTTGTACCGTTATTTATTGCAAACATGTTTCAAGCCGAATTTTAACTTTTTTCGATCTTTAGTTATTTCTTTTTCGAACAAGGTGCAATTTTCTCGTTTTCCGAATCAATACACCGAGTTTTACCTAGTTTCGCCTATTCTTCTACGCCAGACCAACATCGGCTCACGCAGTGCACCTGCCTCTGAAATTTGTCAAACTAACGATCATTAATCGTAGCCGTTGTATTTATTCAACAATTTCTTGGAATTGGTTCTTTTATAAATTTTGTCCGTTTTCTTTATAGAATATTTACAACTTCACGGTACTATTTGGTGTGAGCTTACGGTCAACATTCCTTAACTCATTTTCCGACACAACTTGCACCTCAACTGCGTACATTCGAAATTATTCCATTTAAATTGGCCTTCTAAATTTCTTTGTCCCCGCGAATGTCCGATACTTTAAATTAAGTTAAATTCCAACTTCACGCACTACGAAATATTTACATCAACATTCGCTCTACATTATTATATACTTTACTAGAAGCCATCTGTTATTAATGACTATATCTACTGTAGGATTATTTTTGATTTCCTATTTTAACCGATAAAGATGTGATATCCACTTGCCCTTCAAAGCATATTATACGAATTTAATTGCCCTTTATAATGATATGTGTAAAATACGATAAGTTTTTTGTTTTTTTAACAATTATCTCTTATTTCAGTGGTCGCGGGTTACCGTAATTCTACGTACCTTCGTCGACATAATTTTCCTCGTTCTATAACTCACATCCGTATTTCCCGGGTCACGAATGGGCCATCATATAATAAGTCTCATTTCCGACCCCGTTCCGTTGATTCATTTATCACTGTGCGTTTTTAAAGGTGTGCCTGCTTCCCTATTTCATCCTTTCGATGTTTAAATGTATCACTTCTCCTTCATTTTCCCTCTGGCTACCCTCAACATTTTCTCATAGTCATAATTTCGGCTCTCCGGAAACACAATATTTTCATCAATGGATCTATCCGGAATCTGTTTCCTGGATGGATAATTGGAGGGAGGGGATAATGCCGGTCACCGTACTTAGTACACAATTCAGATCATTCTGTCTACACATATTTTATGCGAGTTTTATGATTTTTATACGTGATTAATAGCGGTAATTTCGTTATTTCTCGACTTAATTTCAACCGCAGAGCACTTTGATTAATAAATCGATGAATGCCGAAAATCGATACTTTCCATCTCACACTAATCCGCCCATATATTACTCCGAAATATGGTACCGCTATGACGTATCAACGCTTTAGGTTTCCTTACATGCTTCGTATATTCCTTTAATTTTCGAATAACTACAATTGACATGGTCTTATCTATCGGATGTATTTTTACATTTTCGGTAAATATATCATAAGATACAAGTAACTTGTCTAATTACCTTCGGCAAGGATCCGTTCATATCCACGGAAACTATTTCCAATGGACTCGTTGTAATGATACTTTTGATTTTAGATTTATTTGCTTTCGTTATCAATTTAATCTTCTTACGCCTGTTGCATTTTCGTATTCGGCTTCTTACTTCTTTAGTCATCTTTTTGTCCACGCACTCTTCTGCTGATAAATGGATAGTTCTATTTACTCCGCGTTTCCCGTAATGCAAATGTGTTTTCTAAATTATTAGTTTTAATGATTTTTCCGGCCTTGTTTTTATAAATAACAACTCGTTTTAATGCAGGTTGTAGAACTTTTTTGAACAGTCCAAATTTTTTCTTACTTCCCCCTATCGTACATCTTCGGCTATATTATTTAATAGATTTCCTTTATTTACTGTGATGCGATTTGTTCTAATTTAACTGTCGTTATCATCATCCTCCTCACTATACATCCGAGATAAACTATTGGCTGATGTGTTACTCTGTTTTTTAATAATATATTTTATGTCTAATTCGAATTGTTTTAAGTATAGTGCCAATCATCCTTTGTCCATTTAGATTCATCTTAAACATTCATGATCTGTTACTGAAACAATTTTAAATCCTTGTACGATTATTCAGAATTTCTGACATGGATACAAGATTTTTCCATTATACCATATTTCTGATTAAAATTGATTTAAAATTCGGCTGATAAACATAGTTGGCTGTGGGTGCTCCTCCTTATATTGAAACAATTGAGTTCCAGTTGCAATTCCTGCCACACCGCAAGAAATGTAAAAGGGTTTTTCATAGGTAAGCGATTAAAACGACATTCTCTGCGATTTTTTTTTTTTCCTTTTTTGTATTCTTCGAAGGATTTTTCCGTTTCTTTGCACCATATTGGGGTCATACATAGACTACTGTTCATAATTATCTGCCCATACTTAAAAATAAGTAAATCACAAACACTGTTAGTTAAAAAATATTTATGAAACATTAAAATATTGTTAATTATGAAGTTATAAATTAAACAAAAGTAATTATAAATACAAAAATAAAAAAAAATCGATCATTCATCTCTATATTAATTACTTTTGTTTTTAATTAATTCTGTGCATAATTTTACCAAACTGTTTTATAGTTTTACCAATTTTTCAGCTGAATTTTTCTTCACTCTAATTGTGTTATACGCCGAAAGCGATCAGAAGATGTAGATATTTTTCGAACATTTTTGTTGATATTTGTCCATTAATAGTTCAATAGAATTAAGATCTGGCGATTGGGGTGGCCGAAGCATTACTTCTATACACAGGGACCTTCCTCAGTCAGGTTTCTAAATATTTCTTTGTAGTTTAGATGTGTACTGTATAAATTTTTGGTCAAAAATAAGATGATCCAGATGATAGAATTTAACTGTAAAGCGTGTTTAAGCAGTTTTTTCCGCATGGTAGCTCCAATTTTAAACACATATCCAATGGTGTTGCCCCGACTGTTAAATGGGAGGAACTAAGCAGTGCCCTGAAATCCGTTTTTCGATATATCTATCTACGAAAGAACTCTTCTTCCAAATAATATATGAAAAAGTGATACTCATTGCTCCAATGTAATATTTTTCTAGTCTTCTACGGACGAGTAGGTACTTTTTAAGTTGCTGTAACAATTTTAACTTATTGGTTTCAAAGAAAAGAATTTTTTGCTGCAACACATCTATGTAGACCGGTTTTGTTAAGTCTGCAGTTTATAACACTTGTACCGGATTATACAGTTTTGTTTCGAAGTAATTATTCTTTTTGGACGATCATTTGAAGCGGTTCATACACGAAATTATGAGAACCAGTGAAAATGCTACGATTAGTAATATTAAATTTAAAAATGTCAATTTTAGAATACGCTTTGGCTTCACAAACACCATTCGTAAATTTTAATAACAGTGGTAATCGTAAATTTTTTAATCAGCTTCCGTTAAAAAATTTTAAACTTAAATGTATCTCGCAATAATTTGAATCATACAGTGCTCGTTAGTATTACTGATGTGGTAATTTAAAATCTGCTAGTTCAGTAAAAATAAACGAATTGCTGAAATGAGTATTTCTTTCAAAACTAATAAAGATATTAAAGTTAATTATTATAATAATAATGTTGATGAAGATTTAAATACGGGTCAACTAAGGGTTGTTAAACTACCCGTAAATTGAAATAATCGGTTTCACGTGTAGTGTTTATTAAAATTTTTAAAGTTAATTAATAGGGTACAAAAGTTTGAACTAAAAAATTTCGGTGAAATAAGTAGAAACATATCAACCGTTTGGCAAAAAAGCAAATGCGCTAGATAAAAAATTTGTAAGCTTAGAAAATCAGGTTTCAGAAATAAATGAAAATAATTTATTAAAATTAAAGGTAGAAATATAATTTGAATAATATGGTGATGAATTCACTAAAAAAAAATCATTAATTTTAAATTTAAAAGAACTTGAAAAGTTCTAAATAAATCAACTGAAAATAAATGATATAATCTAAAATGAATAAATCGGTAAATTTAAAAGTCAGTTGAATACTGAACTGGAATGAAGTGATGAATGAAAATCTATCTGAGAGGTGGAAAACTAAAAGAAATAGACGACGAATGAGATAGTGAAAATGACTGAAGTGGGTCTAAATTCGAAAACTCTGATGAACGAAGTGGAAGAAAATAAGGCTTATTTATAAAGTATCTGCAAAGCAAAGTTTGGCATCTAAGTCAGTCCCTAATGCAACCTTCTTTCCTCTTTCTGCCAAATCTATTCCGAAGTCTGTAATCAAACAGGAGTTCTACCGTTTTAACAGATGCTTGTTTCCTTCCCACTTGTCCATACTTACGGATAGTTCAAGGGACCCCGGTGGAGTTGGGGCCTCATTCGTTTTTCCTGACGTTAATCACATTAAGTCTTTTCGTCTTCTTAACTTCTGCTCTAATCTTCACCGCTAAGCTTACCGCCATATTACGCGTTATTGTCTGTATCTCTTCTCATCGCTCTTTTTTGAGCTATTTGATTATCTCCGACTCCATGGGTGCGGTATAAGCTATTTCCCCTCATTTCTCAGCTTACTCCTGTGATTTTGTCTCTCTTCGTATTCGCTTCCATATATACAATCTTCGTACTCTCCACTCTTTTCGGATTGAATTGTTCTGAGTCCCTAGTCACGTGAGCATCGAGGGTAATGATATGGCGGATTCTTTTGCTAGATTTCATACTAGATTCTGGTCAGATTTTTATTCTTCTTCCTTCTCCAACAATCATCCCTTTCATCTGTCCATCCAGCTGAATCTTCCTACCCACCCTTGGTTCTACGACTTTTCTTCCCTTCAGTGTTCTGTTGTCGTCTCCATTATTCGTCTGCGCCTTAATTACACTCGGCTACCTTCCTCGCGTTTTCGTCTTCATTTAGCTCCTTCTCTCAACTGTCATCATCTTCCAAATCTTGAAGCTGTCTGTGATTCCAACCTTATTTTCTCCGAGTGTCCCGTCTGAGCGTGCTATTCTCTTTTCTAGCTTGCTGTCCCTCGGATTTTTTGGTCCTTAGTGCATTTCGTACATCTTGTTACTTTTCTCACAGTCCATTATCCCTGTTCTTGGTTCTTTTTTTTTGTTTTTTATAACCCACTTTTAGGCATATCAACAAAGAATCTTCGTCCAGAAACGAAACGCGGGAGAAGGATCAGTTAAATGCAGATTCGGTCAGCTATGGATAAGATAAAAGAACTGAGGTAATGAACAACGGAGATTGACGGAAACGGTAGGATATACGAGGCACAATAAGGAGTAGGGAGTTTGAGTGGTAGCAGATTCTTGGTTCTTTCATTCTGGCTATTTCCGACCGAATCAGTATTTAGTTGACCCTCTCTTTTACTGTTGTTGCTGGGTGAAGGTCTTCTGTTGACTTGTTCATAAAAAAAAGAGTCTAAATCAGGCGACGGAAGAACAATATAGTGAAGTTCTAAATGGTTAAGGAATTGTAATAGCCGCGAATAAAAGCCGGGAATTGTCATTGGTAAAAAAGGACGACAGTACCAACAAAAATTATAAGGAGAAATCAGAAAAAAGTGATTTCTTTACTAACGAGAATTTATTAAATAGTCTTGAAAGATTCGATATAAAAAATCGGAAACAAATCATCGGGTCCGGCAAGAGTAACGTACGCAGACTGTGGCGAAATAAGCCTTTAGACCTCGCCTTGTTATTATAAAGTTTAGAGGTAGTGATATGAAGTCTCAAGGGGTGAAAACCACCCCTAAAGTTCACCCTCAAAAATCGTTTTTCCTAAATATCTCGTCTTCAACTCGATATTTTTTATGAAACAAACTGGAAATTACTTCTATTGAAAAAATTACCATTTCGAGAATTTATTAGATATGTTTAAGCTGCACAAGTCACAAATTGTTGCAGCTCGCAATGGATTAACGTTTTAAGTTATTTATCATTTTCATACTAAACTATTACGGTCCAATGTAATGCGGAAGTAAATTCCCCATTACTTTTTTAAATTCAGTTACTATTTTTTCGCTTGAGGAATGGAGGTGTCCTTAAGCAATTATTAAAGAAAGTAAATTGACCCATATAAATCAAAAACAGTAACAAAAAATTACAAAAATGTTTATACTGACAAGGAAAGTACGCGAGTTGTTAGACGCCAATTTTGATGAAATTTTGATATGTTGCAGAGTATAAAAAAAATATTAGACACGTGTTTTTTTTTTTTTTGTTATCGGCCCACATGCAGTTTCAAGGGATGAAAACCACTCCTTAAGCTCACCCCTCGAAAATCGTTTTCCCTAAATATCTCGTCTTCAACTAGATGTTTTTTTATGAAACAAACTGGAAATTACTTCTCGTGCAAAGGACAAGTAATCCACAGTGATTTAAGCAGTGGGCTTGCATCCGCTATTCTCTAGGGAGTGAAAACACCTTTTTTTGGTCATAATTATGGAATAAAAAATTATAAAATAACATAAAAAAATAAGAATTTTTTTTTTTTAACACACACAATTAAAAAATAGAGTTGACGTGTTCCGGCATTTTTATGAATTTCACCCTTAAAGGGGGTTAAAGCACCCTTCACAAGAAAAATCAATAAATTCATGTATCAAGTAATCGAAATTTCGTTAAAAATTTGCATGTAAGGCTTTTTGAGGTCGCTAATTATGAATCCGTCATCAGATTTTGTTAATTCTAAATGGCGGACAATGAAGTCAAAAAAGTTTTAATTTTAATGACAAATTGTATACGAGGATTATTGAGGTCGCTGATTACCATTCTGTTATCAATTTTTTGAAAATTCAAATTATCCTGTGCTTTATAACCACACAGCACCAAACCCCTAAAACCGAGACAGCCATTCAGTCTGTGTTTTTTTAAACCAACAAACCCCAAACGCCTAAATCCCAGACAGGCCAGAGGCCCGTGCATTATAACCGTACAACTTCAAACCTCTAAACATCAGACAGGCCGATTGCCTAAGACTAAAACCGCACCACTCCTAAATTGCAGGAGTCTGAAAGGCCTATTCATTGTGGTATAAAACCGTTCTTATAATTTACTTATTTAAAAAATTATCGGTACGGTTCAACTTATGTATTTATTTATTTCTTTATCTTACTAGCGGGAATTATTCTCTTCTTACGAAAATAATAACAAAAATAAATTAATAAGTGGCCAAAAATAAATTAGTAATATAATACGTGTTTTTTTTTTTTTTTAAATGAACCTTAATACACATTAAGAGAATTACGTTCAATGAGTAAATTAAAACATTTATTACTAATTCTCACGATCAATAAACAGTAAACAGTATATTAATACTATTATAGGTATAATTCGTACCGCTATCATGCTCAATAAATCCGCTAGAATCTGAAATATAATAATCAACGTTTTTAAATATAAACATCTTCAACTTTTAACATTGGCTCGTCCAGGAAAGTGGTGTTCATTTTACTCGTTATAACTTTAGCCAAAACAGTCTGTCTGGGGTTTACCTGTTCATAAACATGAGCCTTCGGCCTGACTGAGGTTTAAATGTTTGAGGTTAATTGATTTAAAAAAACACAGGCTGAATGCCTGTCAGGGTTTTAGGGGTTTGTGGCTGTATGGTTATAAAGCACAGGATAATTTGAATTTAAAGAGATTGATAACAGATTCGTAATCAGCGACCTCAAAAATCCTCGTATACAATTTGTCATTAAAATTAAAATTCTTTTGACTTTTTTCCCGCCATATTGGATCCGCCATTTTTAATTAAGGAAGCTGATGATGGATTCGTAATCAGCGACCTCAAAAACCTTTACATACAAATTACTTACGAAATTGATTTATTTGATACATGTATTTATGGATTTTTCTTATAAGGGGTGCTTTACCCCCCTTTAAGGGTGAAGTTCATAAAAATGCCGGAACGCATCAACCTTATTTTTTAATTGTATGTGTTAAATGATTTTTTTTCTTATTTTTTTGTTATTTTATAATTTTTTATTCCATAATTATGACCAACAAAAGGTGTTTTCACTCCCTAGAGAATAGCGGATGCCAGCACACTGCTTAAATCACTGTGGATTACTTATCCTTTGCACGAGAAGTAATTTCTAGTTTGTTTCATAAAAAAACATCTAGTTGAAGACGAGATATTTAGGGAAAACGATTTTCGGGGGGTGAACTTAAGGGATTGTTTTCACCCCTTGAAACTGCATATGGGCGATAACAGAAAAAAACACGTGTCTAATACTTTTTTTATACTCTACAACATATCCAAATTTCATCAAAATCGGTGTCTGACAACCTGTGTGCTTTCCTTGTGAGTACCACCCCTCCAAAAACGTTCTTTATCACATCAAGTTAATTGCTAAATGACCACTAAAGTTGGTCAGTTGTGATGAAACAAAAAAAAAAAAGACACGAGTGACGTGGAATATCTAATAAATAATGACATAAAGAGCAAGAGACAGAAATAGGGTTAAACGTACTAGAAAATTGAATTATACGCGTTAATGAAATATTTTAAATTCCTTAGAGTAATAATTCAGGAAAAATTGACATTATGTACACCATTCATTTATTAATGTCGGGGTAAAAACCATGTCACAATTTTTTTCCACTGACGTTTCGACATATACATTTTTAATCATCATCAGAATAAAACACACTGATTTGGAGTACGAAAAACCCACTCCTTAAATAAATATTCCACATTCACAGATGTGCACCGATTGGTTTTAAGTACATGTGCTTATCATAAATTTCTACATTCACAAAAGAGGAAATTATTTTTTAAGTGATATATGAACGAAAAAAAATCAAAAAAAAACATAGAAGACGGAATTATCTTCTAAACAAATTAATTACTAATTTCACGGGCTTTTTTTTTTATTTAATGCTTATTTTACAGCGTAAATATGACATTAATTAAGGAAAAAATTAAAAGCTCACTAACGCTAAACTAGATCTATTTGGAAAATTTGACACGTTCATTTAACCAAAAATTAAAGTACTAAGTACAGATTAAATTTAAAGAAATGAAAATCGTAGATTCCGAAAAATCGAAATAAAATAAAGATTTAAAACTGCTAGGAACTAGCGATTAAATAACACGATAAGAAAACAAAACTTATTATTCTACACAGATAATGTGAAAGAATGAACTTATCGGTCTGTTGATAACAGTTTTACGGGCAGATATTGAGAACGTAATTCAAACAAAATTTGTAAGCAAAAATTGATAATATATGATCATATTTGTGTTTGTTTTTCAGGGTAAATGGCTGAAATGTTATTAAATATAAATCACATTTTACGGTCTTATTATTCCGAAATAGTTTGTAAATGATGTCGTACGAATTCAAAAGATAACCGGAAGTTATGTTTACCATGGACATTCCATGAATAAGAAGAACTCTAGCACTAATTTCCGAGAACTATGTGTGCAAAACATATTGAGCCGAGAAGTAAAAAAAGAACTGAATCATGTGTGAAACATGTAAAGATATATAGCCAATTATGAAAACAAATTCAGAATTAAACATATTATTATAGCGAAGTGAGATTAGAGACAGTCTCAGTTAACGTAAAGGGATTACTGCCGAAAGTAGGAAAAGTAGGTATAAATTACTCGTATATATATAAAGTTATTAACAAATCAACGTCGATTGATTAAAAAAAAGATTAAAGAAATAAATAAAAAATACAGGCTAATGATCATGATCTACGGTCGTCACCTTAGATGGGGTATCGTGATTAACATTTAATCCGCCAGTGATTTTGTGATTTTCCGCCATTTGTCACGATCCCCTGATTGACGTACGCAGCACAATATCTGTTCATCTCATAGATGTACGCCCCGGTGGTGGGCGTTTTCGATTAATTTTCCCCAGGACCCACGTGCGTTCCGTTCCCTCTTGAAGGCATTTATATAGGCAATGCAACTATATTCTACAGCACAGTACCGGAATATCACTGTAGATTGGAACATAAAGGTAATCGATATTACAACTCAAAAGCGAACGAAGAAATTACAAAAATTTAACAAATACACGCGCATAAAAATCATAAAACATGAGTAAAATATGTGAGCAGAATGGAGAAAATGTTTAATCACTTGCCCAGTACAATGGCACAGAGTGTAGTATTTAATAAAAAAAAAGTTCCATACCGAGTTTCAAGATAGCCGAAATTATAATTACGATAAAATCTTAAGAACTACAAAGATTTTCGAGAACAAAATTAATGATAAATTTATGCACCTACAATGCAAAGTAAGAGTTCTTGTATACTTAAAAAGATGTGTATAGGTGTTCTTGTGAATAGATCTAAAAAACAATGCCAAAAATTTTATATATTACAGAACGGGTTATATATATAATTAAGCGCACAGGCGCACTATGAATTTTTTTTTGGTCGGGGCTAGAATTTAGAAGATGAGTTAGGGGGTGTTAACTCGGCACCTCGACTAAGTACCTATTTAATTCTGTGGTTCGTAAATTAAAATGAAAGAAATAAAAAAAAAATATATAAAATTACAAAACTGACGAATTTTATTTTTTAAAAAATTAGCTAAAAGTACATAACATTATACTTGTAATATAAGTAAAAAGTAAATATGTATGTTTTTTAAAAAAAAATAAGTAAAACAAAATAATACAAAACGAAATTAAGATTTCGAAGATTTTTTGGGAGGAGCAATGGCCCCTAGGCACCACAACTTGAGTGCGCCAATGATCAAACGAAAAATTTTCGAAAATAATGCGAATAATAGGAAAAAAGAAAAACATTTGTACAATCACGGCAATTTAAAACGAACGAAACAAAATTGAATAATTATACTCGATTGTTTGAAGAATATTCACTGTCAGCGTGCAAGTGGAATGTATTGATGTAAGTAGTACAAATATAAAATTAAATACATTTAAATTAGACATCTTTGCTAAATAAAAAATGCCAGTAACCGAGAGCTGCTAATGGTTTAGCACATAACGGGACGTAACAAGAACTGGTCGCCGTAATAGGCGCCATCGTAGGACAGCTATAAAATATATAAACAGGTTCAAGAAAAACGAAATGTTTTACAACATACAGTACAGAACCAGATTTCAAAAAACCTTTTTTCTTCTAAGAACATCGAAATAAGCCGTATCGCGGTCAAGAAATAATTTTACCGAAATTACCCCCTAATTATTGCAAAAACCCACTATCCATTGTTGACGTTTTCGGCAATTTCAAAGAATATTAGAAATGACACGTGCCACGAGGCATCAACAATAAATTACGAAAATGACCTTTTGTGATTTCCAATGAAAAAACATTTACTAACAATACATCAGGTATAAATGTGTAAAAGGTCTATTGCGTATTTTGGCCAGCACAGAGGTCATTATAGAGTATTTTTCATTATTAGAAAAATAAACTGCCTGTTCGAAACTTTCCAAAAAATGAATTTGAAAATAAGTGCATTTTTTCAAAACTTTACAATATTCTTCTGCGACTAAAAATGCTAAGAAACGTAAACAACTTATATAATGATACGGTTTGTGCGGCCTCTAGCCGGTTTAAGAGTATATTAATTTGTTTCGTTTGGTTGATCCTTTTAGATCGAGAGATGGCGCCAATTACCCGTTATTTGATTATTGGGGTAGTTGCGCGTCGATAAAGGCTAGTGGTCAGCATCGTTGTTATCTGCTCTTTCCGATGGGCGGAGCGGTGTGCGGTGCGCTCGTTGTCTATTCTTCGATAAAATGATAGCGGAGGTATAGACAGCGAGCTAGCCGAAGATTATGTTCGTTCGTTCTCTCGTCGCGCATGCTGTAATTAGGCATTATTGTTAGCGGCCGCGTTAATTATGATCTTAGGTAGATGTCGTCGCGTGTTATTACGCTGCAGCGTGTTCACGTAGAATCATCGAAAAATTTGTCTGGTTGTTTATGTGTTTTTGTAATAAAAGTTGATTTTAAAAAGAAAAATTATTAATTAAAAACGTCTTTAATCATCGCGTGGAGCGCATCTCCACTGGCGCCCGGAATAAGAAGGAAGAAGAGGAAAAGAACAGTTAAAAATAAGAAATTTTCCTCCGTCAGGCAGGCTATGTTCGTATCAATAATCAGTAATAAAGTAAATAATACAGGTTCTGAATAAATCCAGAATGCACATAAAATCCGTTGGTGGTACGCTTCATCAAATTTCAGAACGGATCATTAGTCGAAAGGAAAGTAAATCTCAGAACGATTCCAAAGCAAAAACAATGAAAAAAAGCCACAGTAATTTGTTACAGTAAAATAATTTTTATCTTGCCGAAATCGCTTTTTTATTTTTTCAGCCGAAACCCAAATTCGGTGTATCGTATTTTTTTAAACAGAGGTCAAGACCGAAGAGGGAACTGTAGAGTAGTTTGTTAAACAATTAACAGAATTAAAACGATTATTATGCAGGGAAATATTCCACATGACATGTTGCTTAAACGGAACTTGGTTAAAAGAATACCATATAATAAAATGTATTAGTGAAGAAAATAAGAGGGGGACGTCGGAGTTGCTCTTCTCACACATAATTCCATAAAATGAACTGCCGAATTAATGACGAAGTCGATATAGTAAATATTTAAAGTGATGATATCCACTTATCGGTAATAAACGCATACGCCGCTCCATCAAGTGGATTTTAAAGTATTGATTTTCATGACGTTATAAACAATACACGAGTTATTAGTAATAGATTTATATTAGTAGGTGATTTTAATAGCCATCAAAGCTCTTGGGGATCTTATAGCTAAAATAGGGAGGGTAGGAATTTCTATGATTTTATATGTGGCAAAAATCTATATAGTGTTGATAGTTCAAAAATAACCTGCCTCGCGTATTTTATTAGACGAGGTAATATAATTTAGACCTGATTTTCAGTATTGCAAACCTTGTATTAAAATAAATTATAAAATAATGAAAGACACGACGGGTAGCAACCATTTCGCAATATTAATAAAACTAGATAATGACAGAAATAACAGTAAGAGAAGTTATTATTAGTCATAACATTGATGATCGTGAAGATGATGGTGGCGGCATTCGTAATTATTGCGCTCTAAATTTTCAAAAAACCAAGTAGGTGAAATACAAGATTTACATACGAAAGGAATGTAGAAAGGTAAATATATAGTAACAGGACAATATGAATCTATGTATAATATAGTAAATAACTCGATGCGTGAAGCTACGCCGTTAGTGATTTTACCTAAATCTGAAGGAAAACATTGTTCCCGTAAAAAGTCAAAGATATGGTGTGGTTCGGATTTCAACAAAGTCGTTCAAAACGAAGATTAAACATCCAATAAATTTGATACTACATTTAATACGCTGTGTAATCAAGGGTGAATTAAATAAAAGTTCAGGCCCATAATAAAAATACTGCAGTAAGAACGGATACTATTCCATACGAGTCATTAAGGCGATTAAGTCTAGAGGGTAAACACATATTATACTGATTCTATTAAACTTTTCACTTACTCAAAATGGCAGCAGAAACCTTTTGGTTTTATTCAAACAATTTATTTGCTATTTTTCAGTTCCAGCAAACGCTGGAAATTAATCAAAAAGGCAAATTAAAGCTTACTATGAAGCCTTTGTCAGACATAAGGTGGGAATGCAGAATTGAAACATTGAAGGCCGTATTATTGCAATAATTTGATGATATCGTTGAACGCATCGAAAGCTAAAAATACCAAACTGAACAATCTGGCACACTCAGTTATTGTAATTCGGTTGTAAACAAAATATTTAATTCAGAATTTATATCATATCATTACATGTATGGTATGAGATATTATTGCGAGTTAATAAGCAAATTACGTCAATTTGTACATGTCCATTTAAGCATTGTTCTTGAATATTTGCGTACATTTTGTGACCGGGTCAAAGAATACCGACAAATTGAACTCGAAAAATGTTTGTATCAGACGCTCGTCATTTTATTGAGAAAATCAGTTACGATCTACTAGAAGACTTTAAAAATAAAAGGGTAGCCAAAAAAGAAGAAAGATTAGAATGTTCGATTACGAAGGCAGCGATCAACCTGTATACAGTGTCTCCTAATAGACGGTATGAAACAGATTTCTTTAACGCCATGATTGATTCTATTATAAGCAATGTGGTTTCGAGATTTCTTTTTATCATCATTTTGAAAATTTTGGTTTTCTCTACGATCTAATGAAGTTAAAAAGTATATTCCCAGAGAGCAATTAGTAAAAAACTGTCAAGATTTACACACTACCCTGCGAGTGGATGAGAGCAGCCACTTCCAACCTTACAAATTGTATGAAGAATTTATAACAATGCTCTCCTAAATTTACCCAACTTCATTAAAAATGAGAAAAGAGATGTAGGAAAAGAATGTTGTAGCCCACCACCACCAACGAATTTCACTTTGGACCATACGGTTAAAACAATATAGACTGAAATAATTAATGGATTAATAAAAATAAATAGATAAATAAAAAAAAAAAAATTAAACAATGAAACACGCATTTTTTAAAAGGATGATAAAAAATAATTAATAACTAAAGTATCACCAAAAAAATTCACGGATTTTAAATTTCTGATTTTTTTTTTTTTCATTTTGTAGTTGTTTATTTAAATTTTTATTAAGATTTTAACAGCAATACTTTAATAATGTTAATAAAAAATTTTAAAAAATTTTGCCTTTGAAAAGTTAATTAGGTTTATTTTAAAAGATTTATTTATTGTTTTCTCTAAATTTATTTTTCGAAACTAGTAATTGAAATGGGAATATTACTCGTAAAATAGTTAAATACAGGGTTACGCTAACAGTCTGTTCAATATGAGCAGCGTTCTACGTGGGCTGTGGCAGAGAGACGGTAAGGAACTTCTAAGTAAATATAAAAACCAAAGAAATTAACCATTTTCTTCATACTTTATATTTTATAAAACAAAGTATATTGCAAGTTTGTACACGTTGAAATTTTAATTTTCATTAAAAAAAGTTGTAAACATAAGTAAAATATAATTGAATTAATAAAAGGAATATTTTCAATGACGTTCCACTTTGCACAGAGATAAGCGTTGGTTTTTTTGTTTTTTTTCGGGCTCGTCAACCAGGTGGACCTCACCCAGAGTCAACTGATTAAAATTTAATTCGATCGGAAATAGTTGAAATAAAGGAATCAATGGCTTGGGCAACAGACTGAGAAGAAAAGAACAGTATATAGGAAGCACAATAAGGAGCAAGAAGCCTTAACTTTAGGAGGAGTAAATAAAGAGAAAAACGTTCCGCAGAAAGAGCAGGGCACTTAAAGAAAACAACGTGATTAGCAAAGCATTGGCTTGATTTTGAATAAATACCCCGCTGAAATGGTAAAGATAATAGTGGTATGGAAAAAAGAAAAAATTAAAGCAGTATGGATAATCGGAAATTCATGTTGATTGCACCAAAAACGATTTAAAATAATCAACTTTGAAGTAAAGAAAACTATTGTAAGTAATCGTGATTACGTGGAGATGAACCCGAACATAACGCTTTTCTTTTACTTAAAAATAAATGCAAATACTAAAAAAGCAAAAAAAACAAACATAAAAAGAAGAAACTAATAAAAACATTTAAGCGAACGCTGTGATACTAGAAATTATTATTTGTAAAAAATCTTAACCACGACTATTATTGCTTCCGTTTTAAAAAAAAAGTGATGAAAAATCTTTCTATACATATACTATCAAACACTTGCAATAAAAAATTTAAATTTATGATAAAACAGCAGGATAACACCAAAGCCAAATTTTAAAAGATGTTATTATTTTTTTGTCTTAAATGCGGCGTCAATAAGAAATACGGTAATTTCAAAATGTAAACAAAATATAGTGATCAGCTGAGCACTCCAACCTTTAGTTGCCTATTCTATTGTTGTTGCCGACGCAGAAAAAGGTATATCGTCTTTTTTCAGTTCGGGGCATCAATATTTCGAATTCATGATTGCACGAAACAAACTTTAATTCGTCGATATTGCAGCAACGCCGACGAACCAGTCGACCTGAATTTCTCAAGCTGTCAGCTTGAAAAAATCAATATCCATTTCGAGGTCAAACTGATGATTCGTAATTTTATTTTTATTAAGCGTCAGTTTTAAGGAAAAGATTTTCGCATTTGCTTATCGTCTAGGACTGATAAAAACTTGTTTTGCTGACCTTAAGTTAGATCTTTTTGAAAATGTCTTTTTTGTGTGTTTTGCGATTAAATGCGCCCCCTTCTCTAAAGAAAACAGAAAAAAGGTCGAAAAAAGCAAACAACGAGAATTACCATTTAAGGATGTAAGAGGGAAAGAAATACTGGGAAAAAAAAAAGAAAAATATAGACTAAAGAAACTACCGAGTAACGTACACGATCAACGATCAAAAAAAAAAGTAACTGAACTGTCCACTGGTGGCGCTCCAGTCGGGACTACGATGAATCATTAGTTCCAGCAAGTATCGTAGCCGGATAAATTCCAGCACACAATTTGCCAAATGTTTAGTTGATCTTCAGCTTCTGTTGATATCTGAAGTTCTCTTCTTGAGCTCTTGGATCTTCTGTTGGAACAGACTAGTTAATTTCATTAGGAATTTGCAGCTAATTTCGTTTCTATTACAAAACAGGCTGCGGAATTTTTAAAAATAATTCTTTTTACAGCATGTTTTTTTCTCTCTTTTTACCAGGTTTTGCATATTTTTATTTTAAAATTTTGGGGGTTTTAAAGTTTTCTTATCTTTTAACAATAAAAAGAAAAAATGACACCAGCTCTCAATGGAATGGGTGTGGACTTTTAGCTTTTGCGGTCTTATGGCTAGAAGTATACACATTGTCTCAAATTTATTAGTCTCTTAAATTTCAATTTTTTTTTTGAAAATTGTGTATTTTTTTATTTTTCCAAGCAGGAAAGTATTAAAAAATAATTGTGGCGTAACTGTTTACGAACAGACCGTGAAATTTTTAATTTTATAATTTTTGTAATTTCATGGGTTTCTTTATAATCTGATAATTGAAATTCGTCGATTGCGAACATAATTTACCTTCCAACTACTGCAGAATAGGCTGTACGATTGTTTCTTCATATGAATATGTCAAGTATACGATACCGGTAGGACGAATTTTATATATATATTTTTGGGAATTAATTATGTTTTTTAAACTTGTATTTTAATCTAATTAATAATTTAATATAAATAAAGTTATATGTTTTAATGAATTGAAAGTTACTCTGTGTCCGTGCAATATATAAAATTATATAACATTTGTAACGTAACTTAATGGTTTTAAAATATAATATTTATAAATTATCATATTATTAAGACAAGCGATTACAGGAAGAAATAACACATAATATATAATTTTATTAATGAACTCCCGTATATTCTTTCTTTATATATAAAAATTAACTGAATTCTATTTAGGATAAAAAATGCAAATTAATAATCTTGCTTTTTTACATTATTGAGTACTTTGGGAAAAAAAACTTATATTTTGCACGTAGAAAATTTAATTTTTCTCTATTCAAGAGCGCAGGGCTCTCGTGGGGTCTGGGGCCCGGGACTAAAACCCCCTTCACTAGATCCGGATCTTTATGAATTATATTTGATTGTTAAAATAATCACTAGCTTAAAAGTATTATGAAGGTTTCGGTTGTAATTTATGAACGACTGAATGAACGTTTTCTCAGTTTTATTAAGAAATTTCGTAAAAAGTTATTTAAAGATAAATTCAAAGTTATAGTTGGTATAAAGTTTTGGTATATTCTAGAGTTAAGAATTCTTCTATAATTTTTCACGGGTATTATTATAGAAAACTGAAATATTGCTTTATTATTTCTTGAGTTGTCGATAGTTTTTTTTCGGTTTTCAAAGTTCTAAGGGATTCGATATTTATAGTTATTTTAAGCTGTAATATCAACTACATTTTTACTTCGAAACTACCCTTTGCATATGCACTTACGATCTATTTTGGATTTTTGGAAATTCTGTAACAAAATTTCGATTTACGAGAAAATAACTTTCTTCCCTGTTTTTCGCTTCGAATGGTAAATTAAATGACTATAACGATAATTATTTGTTGTTTTTTTTGTGACGCGTGGTTTGATATTTGTCGTATATTTTTCGTTTCAAGACTAATTGGTTTTTCCACGAGACAAGTTATAAATTTCTAAGCGGCATTTTAGATTTTTTTGAAAATATTCTTGACCCGTGTTTTTCAGATGTTTGACGCTCAGGAGTCAGAATAACCTATTGTGTGGACGTGTCATATATTTTCTGACAGAGCGTTTTTTATGCAAAATTTCTGTACGCAATTTTACGTTCAGAGATCAATTATTTTTCTCCATCAAAAAAAATATCGGTGGAACAGCACGGGGTCGCTTTTTCTTCAATTGCTATTCCATTAAAACAACAGAAGATATTACAAAATCGTAATTTTACAACGGCTCCGTAGAATTTTAAAGAACTATTTGAAGATTTTAGATATGTTCAAAATTAGAAGTTGAATTTAGTTTTATACAATATTTCAGCAAATACGCAAAATTCTTTAGATTAAATTAATTAAAAATAAATTAACGTGTGTTTAATGCACGTTTATGTATCGTTTGGATGTAAATTGATTTGTTTTTGCCAAGTTTTATTCGTTAAATTCGCTATTTTAAATCATGCAATTTTTCTGTAAATTACCTTATTATTATTATTAGCTTCTCTTATAAAAAGAGGTTGCTCCGATCCAGCTATCTTAGTCAGCATATTGAATCGCCTGCGTCCTCTTTCCGCTTTTCCTAGTATTTTCCCGGTGGAAACTAGTATGAATAACCGGTCCTTTTGTAGTCTGGCCGTTAAGTATTTCGTTTTTCCATTCATGATCTTCTGAAACAGTGACAATCCCGTTAGATTTAGTCTACGCAGCACTTCTTGATTTGTAATCTTGTCTATCCATTTTATCCTTTCAATTACCTAGCCATGTAAAATGTTGTACTTTAATGTCTACACATTTTCTTTTAATAGAACTTTTTTGGTACTAAAAACTGAAGCTAAATGGTAAAGTTCAATGTGAGTGTTTTGTGTGCCTTCAATGATTTTGTACATGAATAGAGTACTACAATCTTATTTTTTCATTCCACGAAGTTTACTGAAAAATATACCTAATTTAATTTTTTGTATACGAGTAGGGTGCTGCGAGTATTTTCTCTTCTTAATGCATATGTAAATTTCATTTAATTTCAATAACTTATATTCATGTGCTGATGCATCTGATCGATTCAATTAAAAAAATTATAATAATTTTATTTGTCTTGGATTTTCAATTGCTTGACGTACTTGCCATTCTCCAAATTAAATATTCTGTTTACGCGGTAAATGACAACATCAAGTCCGACGATAGCTTGTGGCTGAAAAACTCTTCCTTTTCGCAGTGGAAAAATCAGATTTCTTTTTTTTTGAATTTAGTATTATGTGAATATAGATATTATAGTTATTGTTAACTTAACATACGAAATAACACTGAGCGCATGAAACATCATGCTTGATTAAACTTGTTATTTTACATTTTTGTCCTTTCTGATCCATCTTATTAAGATTCTGCACATTATGTAAATGGAATCCTAAAAATGCACATGGTGTTTTCAGTTATTTCATAATCAAGAAAACTATTTTTTTTTTTTTTTTTTGGTTTCAGACAAAATGCCACCACGGACTACGTTGCCTCCTCAAGATACCTATATTGAGCAGTTCAACAACATCGAAATTTCCGATGACGATCATGTTCCTGGTCCGCCCGAAATGTACTCGGATAATGATTTAGACGATGAAGTGGTAGGTGATTTCGATGAAATCGATGAGGTTAATGATGAGGTCATCACAGATGACTATTTTTTTGATCATCCTCTTTGGAGAATACATCCCTCCAAATTTCAAACTTATTACGGCGAGGGTGATCCCAATAATGTTGACGATTATAGGACAGGCGACAATAATAATACCGCCGATGATAGGACAAGCGACAATAATAATACCGACGATGATAACACAAGCGAGGATAACAATATCGACGGTGGTTGGATAAGTGAGGAAATTCATATCGACGATGATTGGAGAAGCGACGTTGATACCTGCGAAGATTAACTATATTAGCTTCTCACGTAATGGTAACACATCTGTCTATAAAGATATTTATGTATTATATTAATAAATGTAAAGACAATCTTTTGATTAATTTTTCTTCTACTGTTATTATGCTGGTTCTGTTGTAATCGTGATGAACCTGAATAGTAAATAAGAAGAAAAATATATATATTTTTTGAATTAATATATGTTTTGAGGTTATCCAGAAGAAGAAATGAAGTGATAGGAGATTTCGATGAAATCGATGAGGCTGATGATGAGGTCATCACAGATGTCTATTTTTTTTTTCAATCTCTTTGGAGAATACAGAGTAACAATATCGACGATGATAGTACAAGCGAGGGTAACAATATCGATGATGATAGAACAAGCGATGATAACAATATCGACGATGATAGAACAAGCGACATTGATACTAGCAAAGATATTGATTATAATGATATCGATGATGACGTGAATAAATGGTAATTTCTAGTGTGTCGTACGTTTACCGATTAAGTTTGTGTATTTATTTTTGTCATGGGTGAAGCAGAGTTTTAATTTTCACCTTTTGTATGTTGTTTAGTCTATTCATTTTTATTTAGTTCTCATTTTATTCATGTTTGTTAAAATAATAATTTTATTTATAGAAAAAAATAATATTTAAATTTACGTCAATATTGGAATTTTTTAATTTCACATCTACAGACAAAGAAAATGAACCATTATTAGGTGTCACTCTTACAATGAATTAAAGGGCTGTTATGGAGTCAGATATAATCAAGAATTTAGAAGAAAGGTGATTGGAGGAAATGAAAATAATGGAACTGGAACGTAGGATAGTCATTAATACGTTTATGAAGGTAGAACAGAAAGGAGGCAAGCGAAAAGATTCTGAAAAACCAAAATCTGGGAGAGCAAAGGCGCATGCGAAGGAAATTGAAAATTGATAAAACTGTGGAATTCGTGTCTAATTAGGGCGTATTGAAGAAATTTAGAGAGCGTAGGTATAATAAACATATTTGGAGGATGGTAGAGATCGCCAAAATTAGTTTCAAGTACACAAATATGTATAGTACGTTTTTGGGAGACCGTTTAAACAATGAAACGAAAAATGTATTTTAAAATCTATTTCGATTATTAGTAGTCTCTGTTTCATAAATTATTGTTAATAAAAACTTAAAAATACTGCAGTAAAAAATATTTTAACTAAGAATAAATTGAAACAAACACCAAAATATATTCGCAATAAATTATAAAATTATAAAAATTGCCGACTAAGTACTAATTTCGGATTTCAACGATCCGTAATCATGGCGTTAATCAACATTTAATAATTATTAGCCATGATTATGATGTCCGAAACTAGTAGTAAGCTATTTTTATAGTTTTATAATTTACTGCAAATATATTTTTTGTGTGAATCTGTTTCAATTTATTTTTAGTAATCAAAACACAAAAATGTTTGAAAATCATTTTAATTATAAAAAATATTTTATATTTGAGTTGTAAATGTTTAAATCCATTTTCTGTGTTATTATTACTTTATTAAAAATTTATAAAAACATGCGTTACAGAAAATTATACTTTAAAAATATTAAAAAGAGCCGACATGTTTCGGAGTTACGTACTCCATCATAATCATGGCATTAATAAATAAAGTTAAAAATTAAAAACCCATATCCATATTTGTCAATCTTATGAGCTAATACGATATATATCGATATGTTATGATTGATTCTTAATTTTAAATAATGGGTTATTATAAGATTATTATTAATTTAATTATCTTTAAATTTATTAATGTAGGCGCGATTTCGTAAAAAAAAAAAACCGCATCGTAAAAAGTAGTGAACACAAAAGGAAAGGGGCCTAAAGAGCTCCGAAATTTTTTAAAATAATCTCTTCTTACCATGTGACGCTCATTAAAACAGTACGGATATTTAGAGGTACCGATACCAGATTAACAACGCACTTAATGAAACAAAATTGTACAAATAAAATTTCCTATTGTGGTGTTTTTTTGTTTTCTTGTTTTTTTTTGCTCGCTTAATTATCCTCATATATGTATATTTTTTACATCGCGACTTCTGAATTATTAACCTAATTTACTACATATTTAGTACATCTACGCGACTGTGTTAACAAACAGTTTTATTAAAACTGAGTGAAAACATGAATGATCAAATATGCGCGTATTGCGTTAAAACACATTAAAATTTTAGTTTTGCCGTTTTATAGTCTATTCGTTTCTTTAACGTATCATATAATTAATCGTGCATTTAACGATTTTTTTAACGCATTACACTTACAAGTACTTCATCAACTGGCCCCTCCGCTGTTCAGTCAATTTTTACACACGCTCTGATATGAAGCGTAATTATTTTCGCACTGTGTATTACTTCTGAACAACACGCAAAGCATGTTGTTAATATTGCAATACAATTACGATTACGATGATATTGGAGAAGAAAAAAATTGGCCGGTTTTTTTTTTTCCATTTGTAATTATAGTCACGTATCTTTTTACAGGTGATTTGCGCATTTTGGTCAGCTGAAGATTTAAGGCGACATATGCGAACCCACACCGGAGAACGACCGTTCGCGTGCGATATTTGCCAAAGACGGTTCACTCTTAAGCACAGCATGCTTCGTCATCGGAAGAAACATTCGGTCAAAGATAAATTTTGCTCAGTGAATAATAATAACGAACACAATTCGAATACGGACGATGACGACCTTTTTTTAACGTGATATTAACGAGTGGATGAGTTCAGTATATTTATTAATTTTATAGTATTCTTTATAATTATAACATTTTTATGCAATATTAAACCGTTGTATAGTGCAATTTTGTTTCTTCATATTGTGTACCATTTTTGACTAAATAAATTGTGTGTTATAAAATCAGTTCGCACGCTTTTTGTTATTTAACAAATTATTAAAATTCTAGCGCGGAACCACGTGCGCACAGATATCTGGAGCTGTTGTAGAATTTATTTATTAGATTAAAAAAATTGTTTTGATTAAAAGTTCATTTGATTAGCAATTTTACTGATATAATAATATTATCCTTGAAAATCAACTATTTCCCTCATTAACATTCAGATTTCTAAAATAACTGGAATACAAATCTCGCAATCTTCCGGATAAATTCATATATACAAGGGCGTCGCCAGCAAATGTGCCGGGGGGGGGGGGCAAGATGATATAAAGAGGATAAGGAAAAATAAAATTTATAAGTTTTAAAGGCTTAATATTTTATTAAACAAGAATAAAGTCTTAATTAAAACATAATTTTCGTGGGTTTCTGGCAAATTGTTCTACTATTTTGTTATAAGTCTTTCAAATTGTCCATGATTACGTGCCCATGAATACTCATCATGGCCAGTTGATAAAAAGTTTCAAGGTTCCAGGGGGGTAGCTGCCCCCCGCTGGCGCGCCCATGCATATATATATTAATTACAACGTAATTCTTAGGCCTACCCCCTATTCGAAAAGATGTCCCAATTTTATGTAGCGTTTGTTATATTTTATAGAATTTTTGTTATTGTTATTTAAAAAATGTCACAATTTTATGTAACAAAATGTGTAACGAAGAATGTAATGAAACAATACCTTAATTTTATATAATGAAAGTTAAATGTTAGGATAGTATTTTTGTGATTATGTTTTGTTTTTCTTATTGTGTTGATACCAGTAAGAATTACGTAGTAAATTTTGATCATTTTATACAAAGTATAGAAGAGAAAGAGACAGAAATGAAAGCAAGAGGGGTCAAGGGGCACAGCTCCTTGCGAGGCCAAAATGGCCGAGTTTTTATTTATATATATATATATATATATATATATTGTAATATATCCAATATGGAGTCACTGTTCCGGACGCCAGTTGATGTAAATCAAATTGTTCTCATGTCCCTGATTTCGGGAGCCACTTGATATAAATTCAATTCTGAGGTCCTTGATTTCGGAAACCACTTATTATAAATCGAAATCTTCGCAGGTACGGGAAAAAATATATAAAAAAACTAATAAAAACTATTTTTTTTTTTTTTTTTGCGGGCGCCAGTAGCAATATACGGCTTGCTACTACCGGAAAACTCTACCGAGCAGAGCTCTAGGCTTTTGAGAAAAATAAATAAATAAAAAAAAAATATGAAACCCGCGAAACCCGCCGTTCGATGGCGGTATTTCTCCCGGTGGAGATATCACGGGGTAACCACGTGTCCAATAACGAAGCTTTTTTATGAAACGGGTATATTTAAACAAAGTTTACAAAAAGAAAAAAACATAGAGGAAACAAATTCCAAACATTATAATCAAACGAAAAAACGAAATTTTGGTCAAAATTGCGATAAATATAGGCGGAAATTAACGATGACTAGAGTAAAATAGATACACGTGACCACGTGATTTTATAACCAAATTAAACGATCGACCATTATTGACTCGCGAAAGAACCGACTCGCGTGTATAACCGAATTAATCTAACTCGCGTTAACAACTGAATTGAAACTGACTATCGATTTACCGTCTCTAGCACGAACGAAAATTTTTCGGTACACGATGGGCTATTCCAAACGATATAGTCGAATCGCTGAAAATTACCCCGTACCTTATCAATTCATACGCACGCCGATTTTTCTAGAACATTCTTATAATTATACGTATTTTAAATCGGCTGCTACCCTGTCTTTTCGGGATTTCACCAATTCTCTCGCGACTCTCGTAGCTACACGCTCCGTACTTATACGTTTCAACGGTAAACGCGACCGCGATTTCCCACGCGCAACCAGTTCACCGCGGCAACACAGCCGACAGAACGGCTGCGTTCGGGATAACCAGGCTTCTCGGTCGAAATATCTTCTCCGATCGCAATTCACCGTCATCTCTGCTGCCCGAGAAAAACCCGAAATGTAAAATGAATTAAAATCGAAATAATAATTTCTACCTCGGACAGCATTATCAGAAATCGTATAAAACGTAATTAAACCACTACAACTGCCGAATCCGTCTTAATATATATATATACATATATATATATGTCATTTCTAGTTAATAACGTAGTTATTATGGATATTCTTTATCTGCGGAAGTACATTAGAGTGGCCACCCTACGGGAAATTATGATACCGAGAGTGAACTGGGAATTTTGTCGTAAAGTCAGGGATAAAATAAAAATAGCTAATGAAGATATTTTCGACGAGCAAAAACTATTTAAAGTGAAAAATGAAATCGTTTTTTGATACTATATTTCGTGAAATGGGAGAAGTTACTTGTTTTATGAAAGTCAAAAGACATGAATTTTAGCTATCAACTTCTTTTTGGGAGGCTCATCAACTGAATTCAGCGCGAGAGAAATTTATTTATATCTTCAATGTGCAACAGCGAAATTCAAACCAGATCCTACCCGAACGAAACAGCATCGTTTAATTTATTTATTAATGCAAATAATGGTAATATTATTTAAAGTCGTACATTGCAAACACTGGGGGAAACCGACTTACGAGAAATATCAAGAAAGGAGCTGAAAGTGGTTTCTTGAAAATTAGAATTATATTTTAAATTGTAATTCAACTGTAAAGAAATCGAATTTGTATTTTAACAAATTAATAATATCTTGAAAGGGTCGAAAATTCCTCATACGAATACTTAGAATTATAGAAATATATTTCAAAAAAAAACAAAAATTGGACTCGTTTATTGTAAGAATTATTTACGAATTCCATCTTTTTTTTATACCTACCGCCTACCGGTGTGGAGATAAATATACAATGGACTTCATAATGTTCTAACGTGTTTACGGCGATAAGTAAGACACATGCATTGATGACTGATGGGTATAAGTAAAAGTAAAGTAAGTCCCATACCCTTGATTGGGCGTTGGGATTGTGAATTTAAGGTTCACAATGTACTAAGCCTAATGGATCTAAGGAGAATACTGGGGCCAGTTCTTTTCTCTCGGCCGCCTTGGGTATATATATATAAAAAAAAAAAATTGGAAATACTTAATTACTTCAACATTTATTAACATACCATGAAACTACTAAATCTATGAAGTTGAAAATTCACATGTAGCATAATGACATAATGTATTTATGTCGGGGTCAGCTCTTTCGGGCGCGATCGTTCTTTACTCAGACCTTTTTACAGGCTACCTGCGGTGATTTTCAGGTGTTATGCGTTAAACGTTATCATTTGTATTAGTGGGAAATTACCAAATTTATTTCTACATTACCAATTCACTGTTATCAGAAATTCCACACGAAAAATACCGTTCTTCGTTAACGATTTAGTTTTTTCACGTGTATACCATGTTATATATACATACGTATATATAATCACAAAACACATATTTTACATAATTTTATTAGGTCATTCATTTTTCTAAAATATTTTTTATTTTTTTTTAAATAACGGCTTCGGTGTGAAATACTGATAAACAGACTTTTGCAATATAAATTTAGGAGTTCCGTTAGCATTAGTTATACGAAACAGATGAAGATGATTAATATTAATAATCGGTCAAGTGCAATATCGCTTCTTTTCTTCTTCTTTTGTTTTTTATGTATAGTTAACAAATTACAAACCACCAACTATACGTAATTTAAACTGTGTAACATAACTGGATTGAATTTACTTCTAATATATATATATATACATATATATATATATATATATATATACCTTATATTATCTTTTTCATTCGTATCTAGCAAGTATTTGGAGATAAGTTTATTGAAGTTTCTTCTTTTATTTATAATTTTAATTATATATTTAATTCCTTGACGAAGCTCCCGCCTAGGTTTCAAAAAAATATCGAAAAAGACAAATAAAGGCACAACAATTTGTTAACACATAAATAAACACATTTATGTTCATGCTGGGCGAGAAATATATACGATATTACAGATTAAGAGTAATAACCCTCGTTCGCTACCGCCCGAAAGAGAACGACCTCTTATGCCATGCGAAAATACATTAAAGATTCCAGATTTTCGGAGGGTGAAAAAAGGCTAAAATCAGAAAATCGATTTTTAAAATACAAATAATCAGGGCCGGATCTGGGTGGACTATAGCCCCGGGGCTGACCCCAGCCTCCAGAGGATCCTGCGCTCTCAAACGGAAAAAAATTTAATTTTCGACGTGCAAAATTGAAGTTTCCTTTCCTAAAATACTTAATACTGTAAAAATACAAGATTTTAAATTTACGTTTTTTTATCTGAAAAATAATTTCGATAATTTTTATATTGTATATAAAAAAATATATGAGTTCATTAATAAAATTATATAGTTTTTCCCTATAAAACTCTCTCCCACCCCGTAAAATGAATATTTATAGGACTTTTCTGCGATGAATCTGATTTTGAATGAATCTATTGAATAATAAATAAACATTCAATAAATCGATTAATAACAATTATCTACTCAAATATTGGATACACATACAATCGTAAATTTTTTTTTGTAAAAATGTTTTACGATTTGAAATATTCTTCAAATTTAACAATATTTTATTTTTTATTTTTATTTAAAGTTAAAATAAAACTGTATAAAAATCATTTAAAATAACAGCGGGTTTTAATCATTTGCTGATTTTATAAATATGCTAGCTGTTACCCACGGCTTCACCCGTGTACTGATAACTGTTTAAATCTGTACATGGAAATTCATAAAAGAATTTTCGTTTTATCTCGAATTACATGTAAAGATTCTTTCTCTCTTTTGGGTAAATCACCCTCTAACGAAAAATGGTCTTCACGTTTCACTTTTAATCAAAGATTATCGATCTCTTGTCTGAACTAACAACAACTTTCGTTCAATTAAACAGCATATAGCCATCCTTTCGAAGAGGTCAAGTTATTCCTATAATTACACTCGTATCTTTCAACCTTTCCGTCTCGAGCATTTTATTAAAATTAATTTATTAACGAAATTAGTATAAATAACATACCCCCGGTAGTGGGTATTAAAAATGTCATTGCATTCCCTGTAAAAAATGAATAGAGAACGCTACATTTTTTTTTAGCTGCCCTCAGTGAGTACGGTAATTAGGCTAGGAGCACGATCACGTCATGGAGGTTTGATGATTTCAGTAACGCAAAAAGTGAAGTAACAGGACGTGGTGTATTTACTAACGCCAGAAATTAATAAACTATTATCTGGAGTTTAATCATGGTAATCATTGTATCCAAATTTTTACGTTTAATTTATATATTTATTATGGTAATTATTTTATTTTAAATTTTATACAAATTATTATTATTCGTTTTTATTCGTCCCGTATGCATTTCTGTATCGTTGGTTGCATCTCAACTTTTCGACTGTTCCGGTGAATTTTCCCAACATTTTCTTTCACATAAACACCTTGTTATGTCCTGACAATTACGAACACAACAATAAAAAATCAGCCAAATCGGTCGAGCCGTTCTCAAGTGATGATCAGCCATACGTGCGGCAGTTGATTTATATATATTGTTATGTTTTCACTGGTATTCTATGTTATCACCGCGAAAACACAACTTAATTTTTCTATACTCCTTTCTTGCCTTTTCTCTTTTTAAACTAGGTTTCCAATTTCGTAGTACTTAAGTTGTCACCAACGGAAAAAAAAAACATATCACTTTTTAAATTATATTAATATCGAATACACAAAAATACAAAAAGAAACAAATAAGCAATTATGAGAAAATGTGCCGCCGCCTATCATGAACTTTCGACGTCTACAAACGGCGTGTTTGGTGCGAATGCACTTGATGTCAGTAATGTGCGATACTGGGCTCGCCTGGCTCGTGCTGGTACCATAAAACTATTCGCGTTCAGGTTGTCCAAACCTGCATGAGGTAAAGAACGTGATCGACGTGCAGATCAAATAAAATCGGGATGTCACCCAAATGGAATTAGCCGCGGGCGACAGGAATGTAGCTCGTGGGGGACAGTAAACAAATTCGTGAAAGGATTTTAAGGTACTGAAGATTTCTTCAGTAGAAATCAAAAGTAAACCAAACCACGAGATACAAGAGATCTTAAGAAAGATACTACACCGGCTGCCAGAATCGATTAAATGTTACACGGATGCATTCAAAACAGCATCACATATAGGTGGAGCTTATTCCATACAAAACCAAATCCAGTCCTTCAATCTTCCGTCCATGCTGTCAGTCCCCTTTCGGATGAGCTAGTGGCTTTGCTTCAGTGTCTGCTCCAGATCGCTGATCTTCCGTCCAACCACTATGTAATTTGCTCAGACTCATCGTTGGCTTTAAAACATATAGAGCTCCAATGAAGCAGATCTTGTTTTCCTTACTGCAGTTATATAATGTTAATACTAAAATTACCTTTGTTTGGATCCCAAGCCATCGAAGAATTTTTTTCCCATGACGCTGTTCATCGTGCGGCTCGATGGCCATCGCAGACTTGCTTGCCGATAACTACAGGAATGGATTACGTACAGTTCTCTATTCAGAACATTTTAAGTTCGCCGAGTCGACCAAGTATTCTGGGAAACACCAAAAAAGACCACTCAGCGTGGCCCAAACTCATCGGCAAGGCCTGCTTACCAAGATTGGAAACAGCTGTAAATTCGGTTTCATAAATAAGAAAAGAGCAGAATTTATGTTTAAAGAATTAGACGTGAAGTTTGAGATTAGTGAAATATAAAATTGTTTACGTACCAGAAAAAAAAAAAAAAAAAATATATATATATATATATATATATATATATATATTATATATTATATATATATATATATATATATATATATATATTTGTTTATTTTATCTAAGTTATATCGTATGTGCGAGAGAAAAAATTTCAATTCACTCGAAATGCGATATGTTTTTACTAGATGTGTCATATTTTCCGAACAATAAATTGGCCTAAGGTGAATTTTGGTAGAAATACAGCTATTTAGTGGTTAAAATTGAAATTTCCTACATTTTACTATTTGGCATATTGAGCTGAGAGGTTCTAACGAACGCTCCTTTCTTTACGCCCAACTTCTAGTTTTGGATCTTCCTACTCCCTTTAACGCTACCTATATTCTTTCGTTTCCATTGCCTTCAGTTATTCCATTGCTGCTGTCCTTTATCTTTTCCATTTCTGACCGCCTGGCTATTTAGTTATAACTCTTAATTTTTCATGTTGTTGGGTCAAGGCCGCTGGCGCGCCCAGGGTTGGAAAAAAAAAAGAGATAATAAAGAGTGCGAATTTATTAAAGGGTACTTATTCTCCCGATCGCAAAAAATGCCACCCATTATATATTTGTGAGTTTTTTTTAACAATTTATCTCAAACGCTCGAGAGAGGGGGCGCCACTATCAAGTTCTTGCCCCGGTTCGAAAAAATCGTAGATCCGGGGCTGGTTTTACAGTATAGCTAATGTTATATATAGTTGTGAACTGTGAATGTCATATGTCGTTTGTGTAATATAAAAAATACAATAACTTATAATATATAAGGGAGAGATACGTTATTTTTCGTGCTTTTTTGAACTTTTCGCTAACTTCGACGGTTTCATTAAAAGAATGTCACAGTTTCATTCTCGACAAATAACGATCTTTCATTTGATGCATTAAAGGCCGAAAAAAAAAAAAAAAAAATCCAAAATTTCAAGCTTTCATCGCTCCGAGGGCCTAATTTTAAAATTGGAAACCCGTATGTTTCAAATTAAAAAAATATACGAGTATGGACATATTTCTAACCTTGTTCAAAACTTTAAAAAAAATACTCACGGCGCAAGAAGAGGGAGAGGGCTACAAGTCACTTTTTTGCGTTTTTTTGAACTTTTCGTCAACTCCGGAAGTTTTGTTAAGGAAACAAAATGCAGTTTCGTTCCCGACAAATAGCAATCTCTCTAACGATATATTACATGCCTGGAAAAAAAAAAAAAAATAAAAGAATTTCGACTTCTCGACGCTCCGAGAGCCTTAATATAAAGTTGTGAGCTGGTTATAGTTTTCTTAACAAGCGATCCTTTATGCACATACATATTTCATATACGTTTTGGTTTCCTTAACTGTTTTGCTCGGGTTATTACTTACGTGAATATCTTTTTCTTTGCTGTTTTTTTAAAATAATTTGTTAAGCGTATTTTTTCGATTTTATGAAAGAATATTTGCGTTTTATTTTACACGTCGAATTTTACTTTTAAAAGAATATCCGGTGATGAGTTATGGATTTTTCAAGGGTGATTTTTGAGGTCGTTTTAAATTCGATATACTTGACGGTTTTTTGCCGTCCAGAGTAAATTCGTTAGCTTGAAGCTATAGATATGGTTTTAAAGAGAATTTTTAATGTAATTTTCCTAGACTATAAAAAAAAAAAAAAAAATATCGTTTGAAGGGTGATATAAGGTAAGTTTTTCGATACCGAAATAGTATACTTGAATTTATTTATAATACTTACAATATCGAAAATTTGGAAACAGATGTTACAATGTGAAAATCAATGATAATTACGCTTAATACCCAGAATTCTTACAGAAACGTAATAAAATAATAATAATAAAAAAAAATATCGCACGATTTGAATTTTAGAAATAGATTACATGGTATGAACGAGGAGCGAAGGTCTATTTTCTACGATTTCCTGAAAAAAACTATATTTTGATAAGAAAAGTGACAATTAAATATTTGCGGTAATGAAACGACAAGAGTCTGCGACGTACACTTGTGTGCACGGCATATTACAAAAAGATTTGAAAACATTTTTGTGTAACGAAAGAATAAAAATATACTTGGGCTAATTTTATAACAAAAAAGAAAAAAATATTATATTCGATATGGAAGATAGTGTATCGGTGACGTTAGTACTGTGTGTTCAGAGATTTTGTCAGTGGTGCGCAATCGAGAACTGTGACGACCATAAGTATTTTTTTTTTTTCTTTCTTTAGGCGCGTCAACTCAGGACATTTACCGAGCACAAAGGACTAACAAATAATGAAACGTAGGGACTTGAAAGTTAAATCAGGAAGCGATTAGAAACAGAAGAAATAATGATAGCTAATATAGAAACAACAGAAAGAGAAGGAAGAGCAAGAACGTAGTGGGCATAGTAAGGGGTTGGGAGGCCAAGGCCAAGCAAATTAGAATAAAGAACTGCGCGTTCTGAGGAGGTAGATGAGCATTCGACATGAGTATTCTAAAACAAACACTATGAATGAAAAAAAGAAAGTCTTTTAGACGGCCTTTTTTGCTTTCGATATGCCAATTGTTCAGGAATAGTTGCAGGTAACTTCGACGAGTTTTACAATCAAGCTGTTGTTCTGGAGAATACACCCCTTTATCTCACACACATACATGCATGTAGTCTCTCACTCGCACGTTGCAACCCTGATCTGCTTGTGTTACCGCGTTTTTTCTTCGAATATGCTGTGCCTCGTAAACTAACAGGATTAGCACTATGTTTCTCGGCTGCTGAATACGGATGCCCTATATGGGGAAGATAGGTACATATACTAAAAAGGTTGATACCTCAATAAATGAAACGTGCCAGATAGTCACTGGATGCTTAAAACCTACCAAAGTGGATAAGCTGTATCTTGCCTGTTGCCTAGCTTCGCCAGATATTCGACGATCCGTTGCTACTGATGCAGAAAGAACAAGGCTAGAGACAGATTACAGGCACCCAATGTTTGGTCAGAAGGCTGGCATATCACGCCTTAAATCCGGAAGAAGCTTCCTACTACACTGCTCAAGACGACTGGATGAGCTAGCACAAAAAGCTCGCGCAAAGAGTTGGACGGAAAAATATGGAAACGGAAATAGTCTGAAAGAAGAACTGAACCCGATGCGCCACCGCTAAGTTGGCGTAGCTGGAAAACGTTAAACCGGCTTCGCTCTGGTTGCGCCAGAACCTCAGTGAACTTAGTTATAAATAGGGAGTCTGCCCGAAAATGATAAATGCAAGTGCGGGGAACAGCAGAACCGTGGGCAGCTGTTTCAGTGCAGCTTGGTGTCTGTAGCCATTACGGGGAGAGAGAGACCTATGGAGTACGGCGCTAACTGACGAAGCCATAAAAATGGTTCATGCGTGGACTGATAGCGTATAAATCCGCTGTATATCAGTTAACTTTATTTCATTTTAGTATATTAGTCCTCAGGCGTCTCCTCGGACACGATAATAATAATAATAAAGACGAAGATGCACTATACAGATGGAACTTTGGATGGTAGTACTTTACCTGATGAAGGAAAAATTATAATCAAAGACTTTTTTATCCTAACTGAAATTTTGTAAAGCCAATGAAAAAACATTGCTTCTTCAGCAGCTATCTAATAAGGAAAATTATATATCGGGAAAAACAATAATTTTTGATATAACTAATATTTATCGAAATGTATATAATCCAATCTATGGTTTTGTAGTATTTCAGATAAATGGGACTTTAAATTAATTATATAATAGCAGTAGTACTTTTGAAAATGTTCAAGTTCAGAATGCTTAGTTTATTAATTAATAATAAGAATTACCCTGAAGAATCACAGAATGGTAAAATTTGTATTTTCTATGAGGATTTTTTTGTGATTTTAAAAATAAATTAGTAAAAAATGAACCTTTTTCCTACGTCGATTCGTTTGTTTACAAAGATAATAAATTCATTTTTGCTTCTGATTTTACTAGGCAGCCAGTAATGATTATAATAAAAATTAATATTATATTAAAATTAGAATTTTCAGAATCCATAAAACCTCCTTCTAGTTTTCTAATGAAGGTACTATTTGTTATGTAATTCTTGTGTCAAAAATAGCCTATTCCTATAAATATGTGATCCTACGCTTTAATGAAACTTTTCGTAAACTTCGAAAGTTTCATTATAGAAATAAAATACGGATTTTGTTCTCGACAAATAGCGCGATCTTTCCAACAATATAATATCATATGGCCGAAAAAAAAAATATATTTTCCCAAAATTTCGAGCTTTCGGCGCCCCGAGGGTCTAATTTTAAAGCTGAAAACTCAGATGTTGCATAATATTGTATTGTCATCTATTATAACAAGCATTTCTGCAAAAGAACACTTTTTTAATTCACGAGGAACTAGGTGAAAAATCGTTTGCCAGATTCCCCGCAGACAGACAGACGGAATGTCGAATAGACACACACTGACAAAGCGATTAAATAAAAGGCTATAAAAATGCGAGTTTAATAAAATGTAAAAAAATATATACACAAAAAAGTATAAAAAGCACAGAAATTACCTGTAGCTTATAAATAGGAACAGTGCAATATATAAGTGAAAAAAAGATATATAAACATTAGAGCAGGAAACTTGTATCCGCGCCTTTTTCAAATGAAATGTAAAACTTTAAAATTTAAATTTTTCTTTTTCTCGATCTTGTTCGGTTATTACTTTTCGCGTTGAGATTTCGTGTTGTAAAATATATACTTTATTAATACTTCTGCTCACTCTCCGTAAAATATATTAAATTAGTCAAGTTAAGTGTTTAACTCCCGATATTCGGGAACGAACAGTTTTACGCTTCTTTCGCCGAAACTGGATCGTCGGTCGGACAAATAAGGAAACTTTGTAACTACAGAAGATAATCAATCCCCTGCTGCTGCAGTCTTCCTAAAACCGGCATTGCAAACAGCTCAGCTGATAACGATCTTAATTATCTATCTAACAATAACAATATTGTAAGTGACGACAATATTACTAATAGCGGTTGCGGTAATAACACATCTTTATCTATTCAAGCAAAATCGAGTACAGATAATCATACATACATTTATGCACCAATATTATCATCTCTGTCTATGGACGTCGTAGTTGTAAATAAAATATATACTAAACGCTCAGCCAAATAAACATCCATCGGACGTGGTGAAAAATAAAAGGAAAAGGAAAAAACAAAACATAACAAGTGATTCTTCTGAGAATACTACAGATATTCATTATAGAAGTACTGACAGAATTTGCACCTCTAGCAATAGATAATGATATTGATTACCGACATGTTAAAATGATAAATAACGATAGTGAAACTAAACCTGAACCGTTTCGCAATATTACCGTGTGCCGGCGTAGCTAACTGCTCTAAAATATCAACCAATATATAGAATGTTGTGCCTCTTAACTCTTACACCTGTAAGTCACTCACAGAGATAATCGAGTGCTGCGAATTAAAACAAATAATTCCGACAATTACCGTTTACTAGTTAGATACTTCCGAGAGGAGGGAATAGAACGTTACACTTATCAGATGAAATCTCAACGAAGCTTTCGTGTAATAATTCGTCACCTACAACACCATTCCATTGACACCGACCATATTGAAATTATCAATAATGTTAGACATAAAGTAAAGTAAGTCCCATATGTGTCCTTCTCATAAGATATTATGGATTGTGAAGTTAAGCTTTTCATAATGATACTTAAGGATCTAATGAATCTAAGGAGAATACCGGGGCCAGTTTCTTTCTACTTGCGATCCGCCTTTACTTTCCCCCAGATAGTTCTCTGGTACCCAATTCAATTTCAGATTAGGTATGAAGCTGGGAGCGACTTAGATCCGGGACAAGATAAGTCTCGATAACCTATGACACCTCTGATTTGGTGGCCAATACGGCTAAAATAATTGTCCACGCAAGAAGCATTGATTTTCTAAATTCCATACGCATACTTGCAAACATTGTCCTTGCGCTTTATTAATAGTCATAGCGAACGCAAGCCGTATCGGAAATTTAAGTCGTTTGAACTTGAACGTCACATCTGTCGGAATAAATGGTATTCGTGGAAGTAGTAAGTCTTCACATTTATCAGATCCGATCAGAATTGTTCCTTCAATTAGATTATTCATCAATTTTTAACTACTAATCAATCGTGTACCATTGCATAACTTTGGCTGACTGATGTTTCGGAGTAATATAATTGGCACGCTGCAATTTCCAAATTCAAAATGTGTGACGCTAGTCCAGGAATACCGAGTGAATTAAGCAATTTCATTGGAAAATTCACTGCTTAATTTTGGTCCATCACGGAGTCAATAGATTTTTGTATGCCACTGTTTCACCTGCGATTCTGTTTAGAATGATGCTCATATCATGTACGCCGACATTTTTAGCCGCTACAATGGCTCTTAAACTCAACCATGTCTGATTTCGATAATTTGTTTCGATGCTTTGGAATACCATGTGTCTGCTAATTTTTTTTTTGAATTTACAATGCGACAAAAATTAGAGGGGAAGGTGATTTTTCCTGTTTCTGGATTTGTAGGTACACAGTACCATTACCGACTTCGAATAATTGTCTTGAAAATATGACAGCTGTTGGATCACTTCAAAGTTGAACTCTTACATTCATTCTAAAATGATTTTTTTTTTTTTTGCTCTGCTCCAAAAAGTCGAATATTCTAAGTAGTCATGCAACTGATCAGCTGGTGTTGAGCGAAGTATCATTTTGGAAGCGTTTACCTGAAGTCACCGGATAGTAACACCAGTGCTCCACCAAATGGAAGCTGATTATTTCGCACGTCTTTCAATATATGGTCTAATGTTTCCAGTGACTTCTTGTGAGCCATTGTACACATATCTATATACATATATACGTTTACATATATACAATTTACGAAACTGAATTCTAAAATTAATATAATTATGATCTCTTTTTTGACTTTTGCTTATTTTAAAAACACTCAAGCAATCCGTGTTCAAGTTTCAAAAAAAACACTACATGTTTATATTTTCGGCTATATATTATGTTACTCTATCTAATGTGTATCCCCTCAGTTAATTACAGTCTATATAGGCAGAGTATACATCTGCACAAATATTACTTAAATAGATACATGCAGATACAAAGATGAATAATATTTATATCGAACACTTCATCGATCGGCATGTTCAAGGTACTTGATAAAAATGTAGGTGTAACCGTATATTAATCTTTTAATTAGTCATTGTATTTCAAAAAAAAAAAAAACTAAAAGAAGAAAAATAGATGATAAACGGTTAGAATTGATATGATGATATGTAGTTTTCATTTTACAGATTCTCCGATAATTTAAATTAGGCTTATTTATTTTTGTTTTTTCATCTGCATTTTAATTTTCTGTTTCTATTTCAATCGTTTGGATCCGGTATTTTTCAATAACTTTTTTCTCTCCGTGATTTAGATTATTTTTCATATAAATTTATTATCCTTGTTTCCCAAATATGGTGTATATTTTATTCGTTTAATTTATTATTGATGTTCAAATCTTTATTTTGCTATGCACATTTAAATAAAAGAAAACTGTTGAAAAAACGACAAACACTTTGGAAAAAGACAATGTACACAGTGTAAATAACAATTTCAATTGCCGTGCGGTTCAACTTTCTCCAGCACTGTACCATCCCTCAAAATCACAAACAATGTTGTGTATTAATGTTTTTTTTCTTCTAGCATCGTCATCAACCTGTTTGCTTGCTGGACGATGATGATCGTTTCCGTGCAACCGACCTGTTGCAGTGCACCCTTTCCCTCGCCTATATATATTCTCTCTCACTCATCTCATCCCTAATCGGAAACTATCGCCGCGTATTTGTATTTACACACACTTAAGCAATTATACATCCTCCCGTATATATATATATATATATATAGTCACGATACGTTTGTCTGAAATTCCTCTCTATAAAATCGAAAGCAAATCATATATCGCTCCACTTAAATTATTTTTCAAAGCGCTTAGAATTTCCCGTTCCCGGAGGAACTTAGGGACAAAAAGTATATACAAACACTCTTATATAGAAATGCAACGTTGTGTAAAAATTTCAGGTCAATCTATCCACTACTTTTCGAGTTTTGCGATCACAAATACACGGTCGCTTCATTTTTATATATTTTAAGATAAAATAAGATAAGATATATATATATATATATCTAATGGTGGGTTTTGAGAAATGATAGCCAACAAAAATTGCAACAAATTTTTTTACCAAATTAAAGATCAAAAAATAGGGGCTTTTTTAATATATTATTTAATTCGGCAACTTCTTGATCGTAAAAATAACATCGCTTAAATGGTGGCCTTCACTTTCGGAACATTTACAAAGCTGTAAAACAAAATTATCATCAACTTTACTCAGTATAGCCTGAATAGAAACCGCGAACTTCGAATCTTCATTTTCAATTCATCTAGGCCTGCAGGTTTATTTTCAGACACTTTCGACTTCAAATGTAGCCATAAAAAATTCGCAGCCTGAGAGATCTCGCGAACGCAACGGCTACGGGATTTTCGCGCTGCACGAAATTATTCGGCAATCACACATACATCTCCAACAAATTATCGTTTCATTGCGCCATCTTGTTAAAAGTTCAACAGCTGTTTATGTATATCGCTTGCTGTTAACGGTGTCTTCAAAAAAAAAAAAAAATAACGGCCTTGGCTGGATATCTGCATGTGCATAGACAGTGTTTGGCGTGATCCTAATCTGCTTCAGAAGATTTGGTTGTTTTAACACAAATTTCTCTGAAGTTTTTGAACAATAAACAGGAAGATTTCTCGGCACACACAAGTTTCTCAGACGTAAACGCCAAAGGTATTAGAACTTACGCTTGTCACCGTATGTGACTCGTTATGAAAAATACTGCTCCACCGCGTATGCTCGGTGCTTGATCAGACAGTCACTCGTGTTGGCTCGTTACTAAATGCAAATAAACCTTCCTTCCTTCCTCTTCGCAACATGACCAAGATCGCTTCTCTACATTGAATAGAGAGGACGCTATAATTTTCAGGCGACCAGGAAATCGTAATGACGGCAGGAAAGAAACGGAAGGAACAATTAAAATAACAGACAATAAAAAGAATTAAATAATAAAAGAAAAAATAGATAAAGCGTAAATAGAAATAAAAATAACAAAAAACGAAGAACAAAACACGAAGAACAAAACACGCAAAATTAATGTACCATACACTACCATACTAATTACGAATTATTGGAAATAAAAGAAGAAAAATAAAACAGAAAAAATTAGAAAAAAATAAATAAAGGAACCATAAAAACAAAACCAATATAGAAATAATCATATACACTATGTAGCGAGACAGATACTCGCCACATGAGTAATAAACAATTTTAATCATTTCTTTTTATAATGAAAATAAAAATTCGATAATACATACATACATACATACATATATATATACATATATATACATATATATATATATATATATACTAGGGGGCTTTGCCCCCTGGCCGCTTCGCGGCCCAACCCCACGCGGCTCCGCCCCCAAACTCCTGTTTTGTGGGAGTTTCGTCGTGACCAAGTTTGCTCTTAAAACAATGATTTTTTTTTTTTTGCTAAATTCGTACTCTGCTCTCGAATTTACTTTATTGTTTTAATCATCCAACAATACTAAATTGTTTAATATTTTTTTGCAAGTTTATTGCTCACAGAACTTGGTAGATGCACATGTTTGAAATTCAACGCATGAGGATTCATTCAGTCTTAATACCTTGGACAGGTTTTGATCGTAGTACCTGAAAAATTGAGCATAATGTCGAGTATATGTAAATTTTGTAGGCCCGGATACTAACTAAACCCACTAAACCTACATTTTCAATGTAAAACAATAAATTATTGAAATTCAAGTAAAGCTTACGGTCTTGATAACTATTCCCACGCAAATATTTTCCAGCAGGTAATTTGAATAGGTAATAAAATTTGAAATCTGTAACAAAACAAAGTACCAAGACAAAAATTATAATTTTCACCCCATACTCAATTTCACAAAAAAATAGCGGAATAAAATAGGCCTACCTTGGTAAAACACGAGTACAAATAGAGGTGATTATTGCAATTCAAGTCCAAGTGTCCATCACCCTATCATTCTATGTTCCTAACAGCTGCTATAAAATCCTGAATCATAAAAAAATTTTGCATTATTTTGTGAAATTTGAAGATAAATGATTACAATGCCGTAAATCAAACTCACATTCGAATAAGTATGTATCTGATCATAGTCCAAGGATCAAATTCATCAGTGCATCGAAGCAACAGGATCAAGTAATTCATGAAATACGGGGTTTGCGGTATATAGACCAGCTTCCGTCATTTCAGTTTCAACGCTCAAAATGCATATATTTTTCGATGTTCTCACTCGACTCAAGGCAGCATACAATTGCCCGTGAGTGAAGACATTGTCCCTCAAATCAACAACGGTAAAATCCGATGTTTCACCCTGAGCTTTGTTAATGGTCATGGCATAGGGCTAACTTGATAGGAAATTGTCTCCTTAAAATCTGAATGCCAGTGTTGGCAGCTGTAAATTTGAAACTGATCCTAGGAATCAGAAACGTCTTACATTCATTTTCCGGACGAAATACTTCAATTATGAAACGTTTAGCAGATTCAATGATGACTTTTGTTCCATTCACCAGGCCTTCTTCGAAATTCAAATTTCTGATGAGGATACAAATCGCTTAAATTTTTATAGTAATTTTGTGATCTGGAACTCCTAGGTCTGACATTTTGTTTAAAATTTCACTACATAAATGTATGGAATCTTCATTTGTTTCTTTTTCATCAATCAGAGTTGTATCAGCACTGTATAGATTTATTTCATCTCCAGAATTTTTTTTTCCTATTATCAATGTTTATTTGATTTGTTTTTATTCGTTGGTGATAAAATACATCTTTTGGACATTTTAGAAAAGTTTGAAAGTACATCATCGGGATAAATGTGATCAATCATTTCATCAAGTGAAGTAAAAATTTTCAAATCGGGGAAATTTAATAGGATTCCATTTTCTTCGCCATACAAAATCTCTGGCATTTTTCCTTCATCAGTTTCTAATAAAAATTTTGAGTAACTCGGATCACTAATGCTTCTTCGAGAAATGGTCAGCTTTAGAATTTCCAAAGAGCGCCAAACTTCGGAAAATTTCATGCTACTCTGTAAGATTTCAGTTTTTGTTCCATACTTAATTATTGGAGGAATTTGTTTAAAGTCGCCGGAAAATATTATATTTTTTCCTCCAAAAGGCAATCTATTGTTCGTCATGTCTTTCAAAGTATTGTCCAAACATTCAACATTGAAACGATGAGCCATTGGAGCTTCGTCCCAGATAATGAGATCAGAATTTCGAATCTAATCTGCTCGTTGCGATCTGTTGAAAATATTACAGGTGGAATGGCCGTCTAAATTTTCAGTAGGAATTTTAAACATCGCGAATGTGCTGTACAACCACCGTCATAATTCAAAGCTGCAATTCCGGTATAGGCGGTACATAGAACACAATTTTGCCTTCATAACGAAGTCTAGCTGTGTTATACAACGTAAGCGAACAGTCTTTCCAGTACCCCCTGCGCCATCAATGAATGTTGTAATTGTATTTCCTGACGAAATTTTCTGAACCACAGCATTATAAATTTCTTTTTGGGTTTCATTCAGAAGTGGCACCCCCAGTAATTGAGATAATTTTTCAAATTGCTTTTATCCCATCCGATTCGCTCTCTATCTACCTCTTTTGAATCATCTATAGCTGCAGGAAGTCCTACTTCCTCACAACTTTTGCCATGTTTTCGTAACATAATGTCGAGGTGGCATAATGCTTTATTGAATGCCAAATCTGGATTCTGCGGTAACTGATCTAAAAAATCTTCGGCTAAAATTTGCCTAAATTCTTCCCATAAAATTGCAAAAGGGGCACCACTGATTATTAAATTTAAAATAATAAAATTCTTAAATCGCGTCCCGTTTTGAATCCGGCTGCCTCTATTATTGCTTCTTTATATTCATTAACGTCTGACAATAGCCCCTTTGTATAAGCTGCTTTTTGATACGGTTTCTAAAATTTTCCCATCTACAGTTCTTAGCTCTTCGTAACTATAGGCTCTGGAAACTTTCCCAAAAGTAGTCTCAGATAGTAAATCTCTCCGAGAGTTGGAGAAAGCCAGTGCATTCGAGAAACACATACTCCTCGAACTCTTCTTATAAAACGATAGCGACCAGTCTCTATATTTTTTTTTCCACTATCACGATACTGTTCGTAGAATTGCAAATACGTTAGTTTGCTCATTTCTTCAGTCTTGGGCCTATCAAAATATAACTCTAATTTTGACGCACTTTTCGCGAGGGCTTGTGTTTCTTGACCTTCTTCGAAAATAACCATATTTTTGTTTGATAAGTGCACACTGGTAAAGCAGTCACTGTTGGCTCACGTACAGACACATCAAATTCCAACAAACGCCAAATCGCTTCTTATGCACTGATATACCTCATTTGGACATATTTTTCTATTTCATCGATGTTTTCATCTGTTGAGTCTGGAACTATGGAAATTTTGGCCATATCTAGCCCTTTATGGATGTATTTAAATAAATAATGCAGGATCTAAAAATTGAACCAACTGAGGTTTCCTTTCATTTTGTTTCCATATAAAAATTTTTCTTGGATTTGCAATCGGAGTAGTATGAACCACTGCTGCGATTTCTGCGCAAGTTGGTCGATCACCAAGAACTGGTCCATGTGTTTTACGCGTGTTTTTTTTTTTTCGAAGACCAAGTGTGCATTTTCAGATTCTTCTTTATGTAATTGTTTTAAAGAAGAGATGAAAGCGGGGTTCACGCTATGTAAATATTTTGAAATTTCTGAAACTATTTCGGAGTCTAATTTAATTTTTTTTTGCTATTTCTAGACGTTCTTTTCCATCATCAACGTAAAGTGAAGAGTTGTTGGTACTGGCTTTGAAATTCAAATCGAAAACTCTATGATAAATTCGACCTTGAATTTTTACTAAATATGGTCCTGAATTTTGTATTTGAAAAACCTCCTGAGATACACCTAGGGCCGAAAATGCGAATAAATTGTTCTAGACTCGTGCATGTGACCGAAAAGCTGGATTGTTGTAAAACGGTGCATTTAAATCTGGAAATTTTATTTTTATTCGGCCTTTTCCACAACACCACATAATGCTGGATGATTCTTCTGAAAAAAGTCTCGCGTTGCAATGGCGGCATTTGTAACCTTCATTCAACGGTGTTTGTTTTAAAAAGTAATTTATATCTTCACTTTTTACGTTATTTGGCCTACCTTTGGGTTTTGAAGTTTTATTTTGGTTTTCGATATTTTTTTTGGATATTTTTGTATTATTATCATCGTCAAATTTTTCAACTTTTTTTGGCCTACCCCTTGCTTCGATTTTATTTGTATTAAGAGATTTTAGGCATTCCTCGTTTGTTTGAAATTTTCAAACTTTTCATAACTTTTTCTGTTCTTGGTCTGCCGATTTTCTCAACTTTTTTAGGCCTACCACTTGTTTTGGTATTAATTATAGTTGAGAAGGGTAGCGATTCATTTTTAGAAATTATTTCTACAATGTGAGGACGCATCTGATCTATAATAAAATTCTGTGTATCAGGTTGGACATTATGACAAATAGCCGACGCAAATGCCAATGCAAATACTCCGCAGTCTGTCCTATTCGACTGCTGCTGCTGCACGTTGTGGGGTAAACGAACTCAAAATTCTGTTGTAATAGGTGACCAAAAAAAAAGTTGTTTGCTCATTTGTAATGAACTGCCGATTCAAACTGTCATAAACATGAATCGAACAGTCGTCAAAGTGGAAAGTTACCCAATGAGTGATTTCAGCAAGAGAACTTGCGGGTTTATCGGGCAAGATTTGCAAAAACTTGTTTGTAATTTGAGGAATGGCATCGTGTATGCCCATGAAATTAACGTCAATCGGAGAATACAAAGAATTTCGCGTTATAATTTCAAGAACTTCATTGATTCTTTCTCCTGGTAAATAATCTTCCAGTTCCGTCTCAAATTTGAAGTCGGCCTAAAAACCACACGCAATCGTTCAAATATATGGAAACTTTTACATCGCAAAATTTTGTCTAATTTTAAGTAATTACCTTTCTCTTTTATTTGTTAAAATTCTTCTTTGCTAGGTATTATTTCAATTCGAATGGAATAGCGTAAATATCTTTAAAGAAAGAAAAAAATTGTAATACGTGTTCATTAGGGTGTCCGTTATCTAAAAAAAATTTAATACGTGTTCGTTAGGGTGTCCGTTATTTAAAAAATTTTGAAATTGAGGGAATGCACCCCCTAGATCTTTTCTTCATTACCTTAAACTATTTTCCAAATTTTTTCAGATTTTTAAAATAAAATTAAACACATCCTCCCCAACCCTTTTAGTTTTATATGGATATTTACATAGGGTTTTTACGATAAACACATTGTTTCCGAAAAACAGAATTTTAAAATACACTCACAAATATCATAATGGAATGTATTGAATGTAAATAACATTCCAAACATTTTCAAGCCAAAAAAATTTTTTTGGTTGAAAATTGAATTTTTGCAGGGGTTTGAAAAATACGAAATTTTTAAACAAATGCGTTTTATTTTTTCTACGGGTGGAATATATTTGATCCCCCCGAAAAAAAATTCTAATTGCGATATTTGTGAGATCACTTTAAAATTATTTTTTTTTCGAAACGACCCTATGTAAATATCCATATAAAACTAAAAGGGCCGGGGGGTCGGTTTAATTTTTATTTTAAAAATCTGAAAAAAACTCAGAAAACAGTTTTAGGTGATGAAGAAAAGATCTAGGGGGTGCACTCTCCAATTTCAAAATTTTTTAAAATAATGTACACCTTAGTGTTAATGTTTCCTATTTAAATTTAAATATTATCATAGTATTAATTTTTTTCTTACCTTGTTTCTGATTTAAAATCGTCTAACTTCACCACAAATGCACCAACTTCGAAATACAACCTTGTTCTGATTTAAAATCGTTGAAATACACCAATAATATACAATAGAGGAAACAAAAGAAGGATCGTTAACCAAGGATGTTTCGTCTTCGTCCACTATGAGTAATACACGATGAAGAAAAAGCCGGTACCGGTCGATGGGAAGGTGGAAGCGCGATACTGCGTAAGTAAATACTGTAGTACTGCGTTTTCATGCGATTGGTAATGATCTTATTAAATTAGCGCTGATCTATTCCCTTTTTGTTTTGAGCCCCAAGGTATGAAAATTTTGGACATCTTATAATTTTCCTAAAAGCCACTGACCTGGAGCTGTCGATTAAAAAAAAAATTAGCTTTCCAAGTGCCATAGAACGGTCTCAGGACTTTTTTTTTGATTTTTCATCTAATAATACGAAAATTGAAATTATTTTGTTAAAAGTTTGAAATAAAATAGCTCCTCAAAAAGTTCAATCGCTAGAAGGGTAGTGTAAGCGAGGGAAATACTCTAAATTCAATTCTCTTTTAAATGAGACCTAGTTCAGTAGAATAATTAGTTTTTGATAAACGATTAAAAAATTGAAATAGCGGCAAAAAAATTCGATTTATTGCTGGTTTTGAGCCCTAAGGTATTAAAATTTCGAGCATTGTATATTTTTCCTGAAAGCTACCAACCTGGAGCTGTCGATTAAAAAAAAAAAATTAGCTTTCTAAGTGCCATAGAACGGGCTAAGGATTTTTTTTTTCATTTTTGGTCTTTTGTCTTCTTTTCGTCTATAATGAAAGAAAAATTTGATTCATTGCTCGTTTTGAACCCCAAGGTATAACAATTTTGAACATTTTATAATTTTCCTAAAAGCTACGGACTTGAAGCTATGGATTAAAAAAAAAAAAATAGCTTTCCAAGTGCCATAGAACGGTCTCAGGACTTTTTTTTGATTTTTCGTTTATTTTTTTCCGATTTTTCGTCTATTTATTTCCTTGGTGCTTTATTATATAGATACTAGCTGACCCAGCCACGCGTTGCTGTGGCTTAGTAGTCGAAAAAATGTATTTTATCATTCATCGATAAAAACGCTATGCGCCAGCGATAAACTCGATTAACATCGCACGATACACAAAAGTCGCCACGACAAGTAGTTGGTGCTCAAAAAATAATAAAATTGTCAAAATTTAATTGTGCATATCTTTAACAGTAAAATAATGAAAATTATGTGTAACTAAAACACATAAAGTGTGGTTGGATGTACTGAGGATGTTTCGAAGGAATCTAAAATTTAATTAATGACGAAGGGCAAAACACAATGTATTAATATGATAAAGAATAATAAATTTTGTCAAAATAGAAGAATACATTTTCCGTTAGTTTATTATATTTCTTTTATTTATTCACTTTTATGTTAGTTTAGATATATTGTTTTAAATAATCGTTCGGCAACGAATGTGTGCCGGATGTTGGTTTATATAGTGTCTATGCGTTTTTGAATATAAATAAATTAACCGAAAGTGTGGTTTTTTAAAATTAACATTAAACAAAAAATAATAAAATGGTAGCAGAGCGGGTTATAAGTAAATTTAGAGCACCTATACATTACAAATATATGGTATATATAATCAGAATATATCACCTCAAACTTTGTAAATAATTACTCCATGTTTTCACAAATATTTTAATGTTAGTTACTTTCAGATTTTATGTCAACGAAGTCACGAAGAACATTTATAATAAAACACAAGACTGGGAATAATGAATATATGCTGAAAAAGGAAAAGAAATACAATCCATAGTCAAAAAAAAAACTGAATAAACATCAATATAAATTACAATTTTTGCACATACACAATCACTGTACCATGAACTAAGGGCTCTTCATCTGCTCCATTTAATTCATTCTCTTCTGAATTATTACTTATCTTCATTTTTTCTATTTCAGTTTCAGTTAGTAGTAGACGATTGCTATTTTCGCTATTTTCATTGAATATTTCAGATGCTTCTATGTTCGTTTCCAAACTTGCATCATAATTTTCAATGCATCATTGTTACATTACTTCTATTACGACGACTTTCATATTTGCAATTCTGATGTAATAAATTTATACTCTCTCTGTTGCTTAAAATAGTATTTAAATCAATTAAATTTATTTAATTAAACTAATATTATATGGTATAGATTTTTCGGAAAAAAATTAATAAAGCCATTAATCATTTTAAAGTAAAGAATTTTTCTTTCAAAAGCGGAGCTTCTATATTTTAATGTAATGTACGCAGTACACTGTATAAGAAAAATAGACAAAAAAATGTTCAACAATATTTATTCAAAGATTATCTAACTTAGAAAAGAGAAAAAAGCGAAATGGAAATATCAACTTCAAAACTGATCATTTAATCATAAACTCGTAATTCATGGTTGTAAATTTCAATAGATTTTTAAAAAATACGTAATATTTAATGTACATAAATTATAAATGATTACAAAATTATCCTAGAAGGCACACATGTGCTGTGCCTAAATCGTAAAATTGAAAACTATATTATACATCGATCAATAAAGGCTATAAAAATAAAAAACGCCAACATATTCCATTATACAAAAATGACTATCAGTACATTCAGCAATTGTATAAAGACCATGCTAGTAAATTAATGATCCACAAATCTCACCTACATACCGGTTGGAGCGAATATTATTAGTATATGACTGACAGGGCAACTCTTCGATTCACAATTATAAGAATACATGTAAACATCATTATTTGCGTAAATAGTTTTAAATTCTTCTGAGCAGCAGTATTTCGATTATTCGGATTATTATCACTATTATCTAAAAATGTCCATTGAGAATCTTTTAAACGATACATCTTGTTGCCTTCACCGATGTTGAACATATACCGCGTCATCAGAAGAACTAATTTGAAATTCTTCATAATTCACTTCTGTCGTTATCATCACATGTATTGTTTCTAGTTTCGTATTGAATATATCTACTCTTATTAGATCTGATTCATTCGTGCTGTGAATTCTCACCGTTTGTTCTGTGGCTGCACTGGTTCGCGTCGGCTAGCACTGTCGCTTTTTTAATAACTTTCATCGCATAAATACGTTTTGTCTTCATCAATTCCACCATTAATACTTTAGCGTAACTCCCGCGACCAATAACTCTGATTAATTCGAAGTGATTGATGGAATACTGACGTTACGTACCCGGCTCCAGGTTTTCATCATATTTATCTGGATCTTACACCGGCACCGACTCGGAATTTCTATTTAGCACCGGATCTGAGAAATACTTATTGTTTTCCGGAGGTAAATCTGGCTATGGGGTAGCGGCTATGGAAGGTTCTCCGGATCCTTCGTCCCTTTGAATTGGTTCAACGGATTCACTGGTGCGCCGTTTAAGTATTAGTTTACGCCATTTCTTATAAATTAATAATTTACACTGAATACATTTGAATCCTTGTCTTCCTAAGCCCCAAATTCGATCGTGACAAAAAGCACAGAAAGCTCTCCGATTACACCTTTTGGCTTGAAATATATGACTATTTACACGGTACAGCTTCATCCATCGTCTGGCACCTCTTCTATATATGCTTCGATCTTCGCCTTGACACGGCATACCCGACATGGCAGGCGTTCATTTGGAAACACATGAATTTTCAATTCTGCTACTTTATTTAAGCCGTACAAACGAACTGCCGTATCGAATTCCATTTGTGTAGATATGGTACATGGATCTCCTCCTCCGTCTACTCACTTCATCGTGAATACTTGATCCCGGCAAAAACAGCAGATTCCCGCATGATCGGAAGAAGCAATTTGAAATTCCTCATAATTCACTTCTGTCTTTATCGTCATATGCATTGCTTCTAGTTTCGTATTGAATTTATCTACTCTTATTAGATCTGATTCTTTTGTGCTGTGAATTCTCACCGTTTGTTCTGTGGCTGCACTGGTTCGCGTCGGCTAGCACTGTCGCTTTTTTAATAACTTTCATCGCATAAATACGTTTTGTCTTCATCAGTTCCACCATTAATACTTTAGCGTAACTCCCGCGACCAATAACTTTGATTAATTCGAAGTGATTGATGGAATACTGACGTTACATACCCGGCTCCAGCTTTTCATCATATTTATCTGGATCTTACACCGGCACCGACTCAGAATTTCTATTTAGCACCGGATCTGAGAAATATTTATTATTTTCTGGAGGTAAATCTGGCTATGGAGTAGTGGCTATGGAAGGTTCTCCGGATCCTTCGTCCCTTTGAATTGGTTCAACGGATTCACTAGTGCGCCGTTTAAGTATTAGTTTACGCCATTTCTTATGAATTAATAATTTACATTGAATACATTTGAATCCTTGTCTTCCTAAGCCCTAAATTCGATCGTGACAAAAAGCGCAGAAAGCTCTCCGATTATACCTTTTGGCTTGAAATATATGACTATTTACACGGTACAGCTTCCTCCATCGTCTGGCACCTCTTCTATATATGCTTCGATCTTCGCCTTAACACGGCATACCGGACATGGCAGGCGCTCATTTGGAAACACATGAATTTTCAATTCTGCTACTTTATTTAAGCCATACAAACGAACAGCCGTATCGAATTCCATTTGTGTAGATATGTTACATGGATCTCCTTCTTCGTCTACCCACTTCATCATGAATGGTTGATCCCTGTGAAATCAGCAGATATCAGTGATTTCTTATTTAAGCTTTTCTAACATGATCATCGGATCAATGTAAGTGATCGTTACGTCACCGTTGTATGCGGTTTTCACTTTTATTTCAGAATTATTAAACTCGTCATGTGCACTTGTTAACATCATTACTAATTATCTATTTACTTTTTTTTATTTTCACGAACTAGAATTAACTTTGATAAGTCGACATGTTTTAGATATTTTGCACAAGTGGTAGTCTTCTATATTTTAATCTGGGTTTTCTGTAGAACCTGGAATAACAAATTGGACTTTGGTGGCCAACATTTCATACTACAGCGCTCCTAATGCACACCAGTCCGCACTAAATCCGTAATCCTCGCCGCGCAATATTTCCGGAGCAATATAATTCGGTGTACCGCAAAATATGGAAGTAGTGTCACCGGGTCGAATACCATGCGTATCTGGAGAGCTGTTCGCTCCGAATCCGAACCCGCCATACGATTTTACAGGTTATTGCAACAAGTTACGCTACCTGTTTACATACTTTCTTCCGGCACGCGTACAGCACAAAGCAAATCAATCTCCTTTCGTTCATCGCGATCTCTTCCCTACACCGAAGGTTTTCCTGCGCGTAAACCGCGTCCGTAAACCCCTAGAACTGCCTTGTTCTAAAATGGTAAAAGAAATATTTTTGTATCGATCAGAATGGCTGCCGTGTTATCCTGCTTCAATTCTACAACAAATCAAAAAAGTGTTTCGTTATTTTAAGTAAATTTTTTTTTTTTTTTTATTTATATAATTTGCGGGTCCCACAAGGCAAATGCCCGTCTGTGGGTTCCCAACATAATTATATCGTTTATTCACAAATATAATACATCTTAATGCTAACACATTATTATATTGATCTTATATCTATTGCTTAATTATACTTTAGCTTTTATTTTCACTGAATTACATTTCATTTTTAAAACAAATACATTCATGCCCAACACACATTCTAATGAAATATTTACTCGTAAGCCAAAAGGTATACAGCTAAAGAAAGGAGCTACCGTGCATTTTTTTTTTATATACCTTATTTCATTTTTTATGTACCTTATTTCATTTTTGATGTACCTTATTTATAATTATTCTTTGTTTCTTTCCTTTGTCTATTCTTTTCTCAATCTTTGCACCACGCTATCAACCAAATTTTAATTAAACGTGCTATTATCCAGTTTGGTACTTTATAAACATGTACATATACAAAATTCAATCCTTCGAACCTCGCCATGGGACAACACACCCCTGGAGCTCCAGATGTTTGTGCTACACTTCATTCAAAATATTTATGAACTTTACGTTATTATTAATCATTATTATTATTATTATTATTATTATTATTATTGAATGTCGTACCACTACTCGTGGCACGCAGGGGAATGCATCAGCGTCTATCGGCGGAGCGGTAAATCAGGCCGATCAGCTGTCTCTGCGAACGGACATAAGCGTGTTGCGAGAGGACATGATGTCGGCGTTTAATGAGATGCGCGCTGCGATGACTGATAACGCGGCTAAATTGTCTAATGCGCTCGAATTAATTAGTACATTGCGCGAAGAAAATAGCATACTCAGGCAGCAGTGCAGCCAACTTAGCGGCAAAGTGGCCGAATTAGAGCAATATTCACGACGTAACAATGCCATCATCAGCAGCGTCCCAGTGCAGCCGAATGAGAGGATCGAAAGTGTGCTAGAAAAAATCGGCGCAGCCGTAGGAACGCCGATAGAGGCTGCCGATATAGACTGTTGCTATCGGTTGCGGTTGCCGCCAAGCAGTACACAGAAATGGCCGCTTATAGTTGTCAAGTTTTGCCGCCGATCACAAAAGGCCGATTTCATTAAAAATTGCCGAGTAAAAAGGCCTAAGCTAGACGTTCTCGGATATACGGATGCAACTTCCGGGTCTCGAATCTTCGTTAACGAACATCTCACGCTGGCAAATTCGGGTCTTTTCTCTGCCGCGCGGCAATTGCGCACCAAAGGTTGGTTGTTTGTGTGGACGAGGGACGCAAAGATATTTGCAAAAAAAAACGAGACTGCTCCGGTGATCAGAATTTCTTCACAAGAACAACTCTCCGGCCTCATGCTAGTCAATGAATGACTCCATTCGGCGACTAGAATTAACTTTATATCTAATTCATTAAATATTAAGTGCATAAAATGTACGTATAAAAACGTTCTTAAAATGTTACTAATGCAATTCATTTTTAATAGGTTATTATTTTCATTATTTTTAATATCTATTGTCTGTGTAGCGGTTACCTCAATAGTAAAATCTAGGTTTCTCTTTAGGTTTATTTTTAATTTTATTATCCTAAATTACATCAATTCCTGTCCTTTATTTTACATTACTCCTCACTACTTTCAAAAGCAAATCCACACTAAAAATATATATTCCTCATTTCTATTTTATTTAATTACCCTGCATTTACTCCACATCCATTGTCCAACTACACTCCACTCCTTCAGCTATGTTATCTATACCAATAATCACTTTGTCTAAAACTCATATTTCAATAATCCGTAAATTTCATTTTCGTAAATCTTAATTCTCTGTTTAGTAATCCGTACCACAATACGCATACACATATATTTCCCACACATAAATTTTTCCTTACTTCCGGGTTATTTTGTCTTTTTCTAGCTACTTACTTCAATAACAAGATTCAAATAATTCAAAACACATCCTCGCAATGAAGCTTCAATTGTCCAGTTTCGCTATTTTATATTCGAATATTTTTATACATTTGTAAGATTTAGCGCGTTATTAGCAAATTAAAAAATACGCAAAGTAACAACCCGATTATGTTAAAATTCAAAAAATTCAATTCCTGTTGTTATTTTTCGGCAAATTTTTCCAAAATACAAGAAATCTAAATTTATAAATGGAACAACCTAAATTTATACATTACGTTTTATAACAACAAATCACAGATTGATGCATAAAACAAATCTAAACATATTTACATTAAACGTAAGTAGTTTGCAGGCGCATTATGATGAACTAATGATGTTGTTGAATGAATGTAACATGAATTACGACTTAGTGCTATTAACCGAAACATGGATAAGTGAAGATGAATTAAATCGGTACGAAATAGCAGGATATACAGCCCGAGCAGATTGCAGAAAGCACAAAAGATCTGGAGGAGTATTAGTATACATCAGAAATAGTTTTCTAATATCTGATATTGAGGTTAAAATCTCAACCGGAAATATCATTTGCTTTAATATAAAATTAGATAAAAATCAAAATCTCTCAGTTGTATGCGTCTATCGTTTTTGCGATTCACATATTACTGATTTCCTGACAGAATTAGTTACAGCGATGAACACATTAAATGAAACTGCAATAATAACGGGGGATTTAAACATAAACCTAATGGACAATGTAAAAAGTTTGGACTATTTGAATGTTTTGAGTTCGCACGGTTTTAAAAGTATGCAAAATAAACCTACTTATCACAGGGATAAAGACGGTTACTCGTCCTGCCTAGACCATGTTCTTGTTCGTGGAATAATAAACGCTAAAACACCTTTAAATGTTTATACTCGTGTTCTACCGTGTAACTTTTCTGATCACTCGATTCTAAGCATACACCTTAACTTACACCAGAATTTACGGTTAAAAAGTAACGAACCTAGTTATTATATCGATAAAATTCTATTACAAAGTAATCTCAAGTTGTGCAGTTTCAAAAATATTTATACTGAATCACTATCAATAGACGAAAAGTACGACATGTTTATAACAACTGTTAAAAACACTCTAGAAAATTCTAAAAAGTTCAGAAAAATCCCGAAAACACAACGCAAAAGATCAGAATGGGTAACTAATGAAGTAGTTGCTTTATCGACTGAAAAAAATTTACTTTATACATTAGTCAAAAAATACCCCACAGACAAAAATAAACTTGTTCAATTTAAACTCACCTCCAAGAAATTACAACAATTAATACGGATAACAAAACGAGAATACTATACACATAAACTGCAAATATATAATGACAATCCGAAAAAATACTGGACTCTGGTCAAAAATGTCATAGGTAACAAAAAACCCATATTAAAAGAAATCAAAATCAACAATAGTTTAACATCAGTATGCGACAATGAATATATAACAGCGAACCATTTTAACAGTTATTTCGTAAACACAATAAAAAGCATTAAACAAAACACAATTACAGCCTCAACTGATTTAAACAATTACAATAGTAATTTTAATTCTTTTGGATTCGTTGATTTTACTACAGACGATGTAAAAAATGCTATTTCATCCCTCCCGTACAAAAGTTCATATGGATCTGACGCAATACCGATCACCCTTATAAAAGAAAATATGGGATTTTTCGTAAAACCACTCACATACTTATTTAATACATCCATCAAAGCAGGTATATTTCCAAATTCTTTTAAGTTCGGCATTATAACACCCGTGTTTAAAAGCGGTACAACTTCAGACGTTTCAAACTATAGGCCAATCTGTTTACTGTCATCCTTTTCCAAAATTTTCGAAAAATGCGTCAAAATAAAAATGTTAAGCTACCTTAATAAACTCGACTTCTTCAGTAATAACCAATATGGATTCCTACAACAAAAATGCACTGATGATGCATTATACAGTCACATAAAAACAATAACAGAAAAGCTAGAATCTGGTTGTTCAGTAGTCGCTGTGTATTTCGATATATGCAAAGCGTTCGACACGGTAGAACACAGTATACTATTAAAGAAGTTATATGCATGCGGTTTTCGGGGATTTATATACAGCTGGCTAAAATCATACTTGATGCGGAGAAAAATTGTAACAAAAATAAATAAAACTCACAGTGATACATTATATCAAGAATTTGGAGTACCGCGGGGCAGTATATTAGGACCTTTATTATTTCTAATTTATATCAATGATCTATGTAACCTAAAGGTATCCGGGAGAATTTATACTTACGCTGATGATACTGTTCTAATAGTCAGTTCGCGTTTCGTAAATATACTACAAAAACAAGTACAGAGTGATGTGAATAAAATCCGCACATGTATGTCTCAACATTCCCTGCAGTTAAATGTTAAAAAAACAAAATACTTAGTATATAGCAACCTTCCACAGCGCAGATGGGATGACATCAAAGTGCAATGGGAAGATAACATTTTTATAGAAAGATCATATGAGGTAAAATATCTGGGGATATACTTGGACTGCAAGTTATTATGGGGTAATCATTTAAAATACTTAGCGTCAAAACTGAGAAAGTTACATTATTTATTTTATTATTTAAAACAATTTTTTAACAATATCCAACTTCGAAAATTATATTTAGTGCTATATCAGCCAACTTTAGCATACGGCATAATACATTGGGGAAGTGCTGCAAGATACCATCTTGCACCAATTTATTACTTGCAAAAGTCACTATGTAAGAAATTAACGTCATGTAATCAATCAAGTACAAACAGAACTTTGCTAAATGTAAGTGAACTTTACGCAACTAATATCATACTATACGTTATGAAAAATAAAGAGAAATTTAATATACACATTTCTAATGGAAAAACGAGAGCTTCACTAAACGAAAGAGCGGACTTACCTCACTATTACAAAGAGCATAGCAGACTACAAGCTAGTTACATGGGGGCCAAAATATTTAATACGTTACCAGAAACATTAAAAAATAGACTCAAAAATTTTAAATATAAAAGAAAAATATTAATAAATTATTTCATTACAACACTAGACAAGAACAAAGTAACAAATTAATATTTGGCATCATCACATGTGGAGATTTGAGAGTTGCATAGGTGTGAAAAGCTTGTCTGTACGACTGTTTATGTAATGTATGGATTGTAAGCGTGTATAACTGGGTATATAATTGGGTCTATATTTGGGTGTGCAGATGTGGTACGTAAGTGAAAAATACTTTACTATAACGTATTGGTAATTGTGCTTTACATAATTTATACTGTTACTTAAATCTATACACAATATTTAATATTTAATGAGATGAAATTTTGTAAACAACAGCCAATAATCAATAACCAGGTTGGTTTTTGTAATAAATAGTTATATAATAATATTCACCACTGCTCGCGCAACAATGCGCATTTGTGGTAAACATATTTTAGTTACTCTAATATTTAAGATTTAAGAAATAAATGATTATTTGATTTGATTTGATTTGATTCTTTATTACATTAAGGGATGTCCAGACGAAATTCATATCAATCCTTATTTTCATTACCAATCCCGACAGTTTTATCTTTATTCTCATTATCAGTCTTAACGTTGTCAGTTGTTTAACTATTTACTCTTTTTCCAAGATTAATTTCCTCTCTTAATTTCTATTTACCGCGTTTCCGTTTATTTAGTTTGTGATATCAGCAATATTCCTCACGCAAGGGCCGTCGCCGATAGTTTAAAAGTTTTTCCCATTATATTGTCTTTCGGGAAAATATTAGTTGGGCAATTAGCAATATGAAATTTACCCGTTAGTACAATGTTTCCAAAATTTAGGGTAATGAAAGTGTAGCCTAATGATTCAATAGATGCATATGCACTTATACCATCTGGAAGAATTTTTTCATCGTCGTAGAATTTAGTACTGCCTTCAAAGCTAGAAGTATTAATTATACACAACTGTTTGCTCCGGTATCGATTAAAAATTTGAAATTCTTATTATTGTTGCGAAATTTGATTTACATTCGATATGCATTGCATTTTTTACACTAGATATATTTCCATTTATTGTTTGGATACCTATACTTCGCTGTTTGGGTATTCTTGAACGAAAGTCAAAAGATAAGTTTAGTACGCTGATTTTGTTGATTTCTGTATTTTAATTCGCTACGGTCTTCGACATTATTCCCCAAATTTTGGCAATATCTACAACTTCTATTATAAGGTTTATTTGTCATTTTATTATCATATTTATGAAAGTTGTTACTATTCGCATAAGTGATCTTATTCAGGTGTCCCGCTTTTGAGAGACAAATCCTTTAATTTTTTTTTTTTTTGAGTGCCGTGTACAGCTGCCGGGGCTATTACGACACTATGGCAATCGGAAAGTTAAATGGTTCGAAATAAGTTAGTTGTATAAAGAAACCGAATAGTGTCTGCAATGTTCAAAGGCGAATTGGCCAAAGACGACTGCAAAGACGCTATGCGGAGCTTAGCGCGCCGGAGCGCGAAGAAGGGGCACTACTCCAGGAGCAGGTGTTTTACTGTAGGAGCGGCAGGGGGAAGGGAGCAAAAGGGGCATTCGAAAGGGGGCTCGCAATTAAGTAAGAGATGATCATGAGTCAGAGAAATATGTCCAATGCGGAGTCTTGCCATAGCCACAAATTTTGACACTATCGATGACTTCAATGGACAAAAATGATTCTACGAAGAAGTAAATTTTCCTTTGGCAATAACGCGTCTTATCACCATACCGAATTGTAGATGATTGAGAAACTGGCGCGAGCAATTTTAGGAATTGATTATTCAGCATATTAGAAAAGCGAAAGATGTTCGGGTTTCGCTGAACACATATGTATGATACCGCGCATAATACTTCCGGCCACTGCTGTCTGATTTAAAATAAAATGATAATTGCTTCACAAACGTATGTATAATTTTTTAAACCTCTTAATAAAATTGCACGATATCAGGATAAAGATCTATTCATTACATACATAATTGTCCATTACTGTACCTTTTAGGTGCTGTTAATTTTATTGGCATTATTATATATAATTAGTTCAATTAAATAAATCGATTTGAATATTATTTTAAGCGGTAGAGCGAATACAAATTTAGTACGTAGTATTTACAAATACCAAAAACCGAGGTAGATATTTTTTTGTTTCTATTATTCATTTCATTTATTTTGTCTTGTGGTATTTATTTTCAATATTTGATATGCAGTATGCTTTAAGGGGTAACAACAGTGTGAAGTGCTGAAAATGAATGTGTTTTTTAAGAATGCGTTTTGAAGAAACTACTACACAAATCGATTTAAAATTTTGTACGTTTATTCATATAATCAAGAAGTATACAAATAATTTTTTTATTTTTATTTTTTATGGTCTCAATTTTGCACAAAAGCGTTCACAAGATTGCGTTCTGAAAAAAAGGTCCCTTTGCCGTTGACAGCACAACTCCGACTACGGACGTTTGAAATCAGTATTTCAAAAAGATTATTAAATGATAGATGAATAGTTATCGCAGCGTCGTAGAAAATTTGAAAATTTTGATTAGAAAAAAATGGTGGCCATTTAAAAAAAAAATTTCGCAGTCAATTGATAATAAAAAGAACTGTTCGATGTGACGATCACGACACATTTCCTGAATGAAATCCATTTTGAATCAGGTCGATCGGATAAAAAGGATTTTAGTTATACTATCAACCAGGTCAAAAAACATGATTTCGAGAAGGACGCGTTTAAAATTTTGTGAACTCAAGAGCGTCACCAACCGCCAGGGGGGGGGGGCAAGATGATAGAAAGAGGATATGAGAAAAAAAATAAAATTTATCAGTTGTAAAGGCTTCATATTTTATTTAATAAACAAGAATAAAATCTTAATTAAATTTTCGTGGGTTGCTGGCATATTGTTCATGATTACGCGCCTATGAATACTCATTATGGCCAGTTGATTAAAACGTTTCAAGACTCCGAGGGGGCTGCCCCTACCCGCCACTGTCACGCCCATGATCGAACTTGTTTTTATCTTTTAATCTGCTATCCCTAGGCCATACAGAAGCTTATCCACGTCTTTTGATGCCATACCTTTGTCCTCGATTGTTTTCCAGCCCTCAAACGTCCTTCATGTGTATTGGCAGCTGAGATGCGATTGGCATGCATTATTCTGTGTTCGTCAATTTGATGGCAGTAATCGTATAGTTTTTGGCCTATAGGGATTCCCAAGCGCTCTGCAACATCCAAAAGAGTCACGTGACCGTCGTTAAAAATGATAGTCGTCAAATTAGCTGCTGTTTCGACGACGATTTTAGAGCTGCTGAAACTGCTTTTCGGAGCAAACTTCCAAATTACCGAATTCAAACTGTCGTTGCCATTTTGATTGAACGCTCCCAGGCATCATTCGAGAAAATCATCCCGGCTGAAGTCCGCATGATTGTGTCTGCAACCTGCTTCGGCAGTGCTGCCTCATGATTAATTAAACGCGATAGGAAACACTTTCATTTAACTCAATCTGATTCTCACCGAATGTACTCCCAGTTTGGATGAGGACATACTTAGATTTACCTTTTCTTTTTCCATATCGTAACAATTCTTCGTAGGTATAAATTTACTTCTTTTTCTGTTTTCCCGATTTACTGTACCACCTGGCACGTGTCCCTTGCGATCCATTTTTCGAATAAACGTACAGGTGCACTCGACAAACCGAAAAATACGTAGGTACACACCACCGTTTTGTTTGCTTCTCGATTGGTTATGGCTTATAACTGACTATATTAATACACACGCGACCAAGTACACATATATACCACTGTCCCTGACCTTGCCCAAGTCACGTGGATATAAATTTCCGGCATCAACAACGAAGAAAGGGGCGGTAAATTGTGCGCATCCACAATGACGTGCGCTATGCTTAAGAGCGCTCCGGAAGCGTCAGTGTTTGCCGCTAATTTTGAATAGTTCCGAGTCAAATAAGTTTCCGGGGGCTCAGAATAACATTTTTGAGATTCTAAACTATCGATTAAAGCAAAAAAAAAATCGTTTTTTTTTTATTTTTTTTCACACCGTTGTAACCCTTTAATGTACAGTACCGTTAATTTTGCTCGCTTCATTATTAGTTTGTTATTTCCGTTTTTTAACTTTTCCTGTTATCAGCTCGGTAATCAGTTGTTTCGGCAGACCGGTGAGATCGCTTCATTGTTATCTATTCAGATAAATAATTTCGGTTTCTTCGCTGTCGCATTTAACTTTTACTTAGTAACTAATATCGATCTATTTTACGTTTATTTTTCGCCTTTACATTTTAATATTTCAGTTTGTTTAAATTCACTACGGTCCCTTCTTTTTTCTTTCATTTTATTTTCCTCTCTTTTTTAAGTCAGTTGATCGATGAGCTCGCCTAGTACGGGCCACCACTCGGTGGCCTCCTCCAAAGATTTAAAAGCGAAACCGAATGTATCGCTAAAATTGATGGAGGTTGACGCTGTCGGCAAGCGCAAACCTTCCGGCCCTCTCTCGCCGTCCGCGGTTTTGCCAAGCAAGGATCTGCGGCTATCTCGACCGGATTCACCTAATCTCGCCACTTCAAATAATTCTAACAACAGTGCTAATACAGCTGTCGAGAATTTTATTATGGATAATAGTAAAAATAATAATAATAATAATAATAAAAATAACAACATAATATCATTACCACCCCCGCCACCACCAATAATAATATTAATAATAATAATAGTAATGACAATAACAATAATAATAATGATAATAGTAATATTAATAATAACAGCAGTTATAATAATAGTAACAATAACGATAATAACAGTAACACTATTAATAACAGCAACACTATTAATTCGCCGGTCAATGTCAACAGCTCCGATCATCCAAATCCCGATGAATGCTATCCCCTCAATCATCCTGGTCCTTACCCTATCTTAATTGAGTGCACCTCATCCGATGATAATATAGGCAATTACCACCCCTTAGCGTTGGCTAGACTTATAAATTCAATATCTTCGTCCTTTATTGATATCTCTCCTCGCGGAAGAAATCGAATTTCCGTCTCATTCCCGTCTTCTGCAACTGCTAACCATTCCCTTCAAAACCATAACTTCTTCTTCAAACATAATCTAAAAGCATTTATTCCTTCTACTTCGTTATATAGATTGGGCGTAATTTCAAACGTTCATCCTTCCTTTTCTGAGGATGATATTAGAGAGGGTCTTGAACCCAGCATTCCTGTAATCTCCATCAGAAGAATCCTTCGCACTGCCGAAGATAAGATAATTCCTATAAGAGCCGTGGAACTTAAGTTCGCGAACACCATTCTTCCTGAATTTGTATCTATTTTCAAACTCCGATTTCCCGTCTCACCTAGTATCAAACCTCCTACTCAGTGTTCTAAGTGTTTCCTTTTCGGGCACATTGCGAGACACTGTCGTAGTTCTAATTCTATTTGCTCCCACTGTTCATTAAAGCATTCTTACTCGGAACGCAATATGTAGAAACTGCAAAGGTTCTCATTGTTCCAATGACCGCAGTTGCCCTGACTGTCTAAACAAAAGGATATCAAAAAAATCATGTCTTACGAGAACATTTCTTTCCACGAAGCCTCGTCCATAAAAAACAATTCCTACACTACTCAGGCATTTTCATACACCAACCGCGCTTCCATTCCCTCCTTTACTACTACGGTTTCTCCTAATACTTCTTCTTTAATTTCAAATGCCCCTGTTAAGTCTACTACTTTCCACAAGCCTAACAAATCTAAACATTCATATAAACCTCTTCCTCACTTTCCCCTTCTTCCTTCCAATAAACTTCCAACCCCCTCCAATGGCTGGGCTATTAACCATCCGATTACTGAAAGCAACAACTCCGGTTGCTCTAATCTAAAGCCTTCTGCTTCTAATTCTTCCTGTGACAATTCCAACACTACATCCACTATTCCTACTCTTCCTGCCATCAATAATCTATCAGCAGCAATTATGGATTTGCTTTCCCATCATAATGTAGCTTCGTCCTCTCACTTTGTCGCTTTGCTTTCCTCCTTCCTATCCGATAATTTACAGTTTGGGGTTCTGCAAGTCATAATAGGAACGGGCATATCCTCGAGAATTTTATCCCCAATAACAACTTTGTCCTCTTGAACGATCATTCCCCCCTAGTCTCTGCACAGGTGTTTATAGTCGCAGCTCGATTGACCTCTCTTTAACCACCCCTAACTTTGCTCTCAACTATCATTGGGAAACCCTTGATAGTACCTTCGGCAGTGATCATGTCCCTATTATTTTTTCCTTGAACGATCTCCTTCCTCCTCCTCCAGATCCTATCAAACCTCTCAATGCTCCTAAATGGTCTCTATCCAAAGTCGACTGGGATAAATTTCGGTCAATCGTTGATTCATCTCTCTCTAACATTAATTCTCTTCCTAATTCTATGCATCAATACGATTCCTTCTATGACTATTTCCTCCGCGCTAACCTCCTCTTCTGCACCGGTTCGTCCCCCTACAAAGAATCGACACTTTCTTGCTTCTTCGCTTTGGTGGAACAACGATTGTTCAGAGGCCATTAGCGACAGTATTTCCTGTTTTAGGCTTTTTCGGGCGTGTTCCTCTTTTGAGAACTTCTTAGCATATAAGAAGGCTAATGCCAAGTCTAGACTTATCCTTAAAAAGGTCAAAAAGAATTCATGGAAAAACTTTTGCTCCTTATTTTCTAGGTCCACCCCTATCTCCCAAATTTGGAGAATGGCTAAAGCTTTTCAAGCTCCTCATTCTGAACGTCCTTCATATTATAACCTTCCTTCCGAAAAACTTACTTCTTTCATTGCATCTATTGTTCCCGCTTATGTTCAATCTCTCGAAGAAACACTTACTCCCACATATGTTCGTACAGCTCCTGCACATATTCTTTCTTCTGACTTCAGCATCGGTGAGCTCCGTGCTTCTTTGTCTAATTCCTCCAATTCTAGCCCCGGATTAGACCGAATTTCATACCTTGCTCTTAAAAATCTTTCAAACTCTGCACTTAATACTCTTCTGTTAATCTATAATCGTTTCCTATATACTGGCTCAACTCCACCTTGCTGGAACTCCTTTATGGTTATCCCGATTCCGAAGAAAAAGCCTAATTCCTTCTGTTCAATATCCTTGGCTTCTTGCTTAAGAAAACTTCTCGAAAACATGATCAATATACGTCTGGTCTGGTGGCTAGAACATCATAATATACTCCCTGACAATATGTTTGGTTTCCGTCCGGGCCTGGGCTCTATGGACTGCCTATCTTTATTCCCTTCTGACATTTATAAATCTCTTATCCTCAAAAAATTCACCGTTGTTGCGTTCATTGATGTCACCTCTGGCTTTGATTATGTCCATTTACCTTCCTTGCATGACAATATGCTCTCTATCAATATTCCTCTCCACTTCACCTCACTAGTTATTAATCTTTTCCGTAACAAGATAATTCACCTTTCTACTCCCCTTTTTGATGATTCCAGGGTGGTCTACGTCTTAGTCCTTCTCTTTTCAATATATATTTTCATAGTCTGTTGGAGTTTTAGCAGACCATCCCTTTTATAGCCTCTCCACGTTCCCCAGCCCTATATATGCTGTCACTACTGGAGTCGTCTGGGAATGAGACTTTCCACCAGTATCCGCTTTTTAGTCCGTGCCTGCTTATTTGTCCAGTTGAGCGTTCTGGGCTTATTCATCTAGAGGGGTTATTCCACAGTCCGCAACCTGTGGACGCGCTCCGTTCTGGTTAGAGCTCCACTTCCCAAATGGTACAAAGTACTCCCCGGGGGGGACATATATATATATATATATATATATATACAAGAATTGCTCGTTTAAAGATATTAGATACAAGCATTGTTCGTTTGGAGATATTAGATAGATATGGTACGAGGGGTGACCGGACAAAAGCGCACAAGACAAAACCGCACAGGACAAAAGCGCATCGGACAAAAGCGCACACGGATAAGAGCGCACACGGACAAAACCGCACAGAGATAAAAGAGCACACGGACAAAAGCACACATCGATTTGCAGAACAGGAGCTAAATTATTAATTTTTCCGTTCTCGGCAATTGCATCATTTGTGAAAAGGCAAAACTGGACAGTTGCCCCGCAAAGAATTTAAAATTCAAAAAAATTATTGGTAATCAGCGAAAACAAAGTAAAAATAATACAACTTTTTGTACGATTCACTAGTCATTTTTCTATTTTTTTTTGTTCTTATATGTGTATTTGTTTTTGTTAATAATCATAGTGTCTATTGACTATGACCGCTAGGAAGTTACCGTATATAAAAAATAAAATTTGTATCAATAATGTATTCAGGGGCGTCTCAAGCATGCCAAGTTGTAGGAGTGGTACATTACCCAAAATATCGATTCATGAATTCATATAATTTAAAAATAATTTTTTTTTATACTGTATAGCTTATGTAACAAAATGTTATATGGTGTTTTTTAATGATTTTCTTTAAACTTTTACAATGTGGGTCTTTTATTTTTTACTTCTGCAGTCAAAACTGATTTAGATCGAACGGTGAGTATGTCTATTATTTGTAATTTTTTAAACATTTATTTATAAATTATAACTATTTTAAGTTACTTTCGATTTATTATTAGAAAATGAACTATAAAAAAATGCGCAATTTTTTATATGATTGTTGCCGTCATTTTAGAACGTTTACATATTGACGTGCAAATGCTTCTCAATTCTTGCGAAGATTTTACAAGTTTTTTAAGTATTTCAAAAATTGCATTTAAATCATAAAATGACTGCCTTTTGCATTCAAATCTGGTCATTTTATTTTGTCATTTTTTTTATTGTCACCGTCTTGTGAGCGATCATTTGAGCGCTGAAATTAATTTTCAATCATTCACATACAACGATAAACGGAAACCGTTTGTTTTCATTAATGTTACTTTTTTCTTGATAAAATGTAGTAAATAAAATAAATACTCATAAAACAGTCAAACTGTAATCAAAGTTAAACTTTAAAAAATAAAAACGAAAATCGAAATTTACTTCGCAATTAATTTCTATTATAAAATATAACATTTGCTTCATTTAATTCAATGCATATTGTCCTTTTCAGGGTCGATCAAAAGTAGAAAGAGTTTTTCAAGTTTAAATAAAATACATACTTTTAAAGTCGGACTCATTAAATTCGGAGATTTTATATTTTAATTAAAGATTTTATAATATGCTTATTGCTGTTTTCAAATTCGGCACAGTTTAAAATTTTTTTATTAATTTCAATAAAGTATATATTTCAAAATTAAGTACATTAAATCTCATATTTGAATTAAGAGTTTTATAACGAAAACATCATGATTTTGCCAAATGATTAATGTTTTTTTATCCACCTTAAAGTATTTTGCCCACAAAATTGTATTTCTGCTACAATACTTTTAATTTCTTTTCTTCTATACATCTTTTTCCTACGTTTATGGTACACTTATTGGCTCCCCGTCAACCACACTCACCACAAAACATAATAATAAATTTCTCCAACAACGAATGGCATTTCCAGATAATAATAAAGAAAATAACCGTTTCGTTTAGAATTCTTAGTAAAAATAATTTTAAATTATTAAATCACAGAAGGTATCGGCCCCTGCTCATTTTATTTAAAAAAATTAAATTCTCCCATATTAGAAATTAAAAATAATGAATTTTAAAAGCAGATGAATTTTAGCTGAAAGTACGAAATTTGATTATTTTAAGTAACAAGTAAATCAAACATAATGTTCTTGACGTCTTTTTTCTCAACTCTACATGAAACTTTCACAACTTCACCATAATTTAAATTTCCGAACTATTTTATTGAAATAAATTTTAAATTTTTTTTTGTGTACGTTTTTAAGTCCCTCTGCATCAAGATATTAACCTAGTAACAAGGAAGTGCAAATATATTTAATTTATGTATTTGTCTGCAACTATGGTCGAATTGCGAAGTTCTTAACAACAGCCAAGAATCGTACAATTTAGGTCACTACAACAGACTTGTAGAAATTTAAAGAATTATACAATAGAAGCTCTTAATTAACAGCGAATTCTGTTCAGTTTTAAATCATTCAATCATTATATTTATATATTTTATTCTGATCATATTAAAATGAAAGTAAGTAAAATTCCCTTAATACAAAAGTTTGTAGTATTGCGGAATAAAAACAGAGTTCAAGTTTTTCACAATATTAGAATGATCATCGGGAAATTTATTATCAAAGGAATAATTAAACGTTGACAAAAATATTGCAACAGTTGTTTTAATCAGCAATGAAACCGCGATCAAAGAGTCAAATAAACAACAGTGATGAAAATGATGAAGAAGAAATAAGCAAACAAACGGTTGACGATAAAGAAGTGTCAAATATAATGAAAACTTTTACCAAGTTAACAAAGAGTTGCGGATTTTTCGATACTGATTTAAAAGCAAAAATTATTAAGAAAATTCAGACCAGTTGAAACAATTTATAAAGAAACGGTTAGGATACAACAGTGTAAAATAAAAGTTACCCCCACTGTTTGAAAAAGTAAAGCATTATTACAAAGTCTTATAGGCTTAGCATTAAAAGGTGAGATTTCTTTAAATAAAATTTTTTTTTTTAAAATATTTTTAGTCCTCACAGTTCGATCTAAATCAGTTTTGACTGCAGAAGTAAAAAATAAAAGACTCACATTGTAAAAGTTTAAAGAAAATCATTAAAAAACACCATATAACATTTTGTTATATAAGCTATACGGTATAAAAAAAAATTATTTTTAAATTATATGAATTCACAACTTGGCATGCTTGAGACGCCCCTGAATACATTATTGATACAAATTTTATTTTTTATATACGGTAACTTCCTAGCGGTCATAGTCAATAGACACTATGATTATTAACAAAAACAAATACACATATAAGAACAAAAAAAAACAGAAAAATGACTAGTGAATCGTACAAAAAGTTGTATTATTTTTACTTTGTTTTCGCTGATTACCAATAATTTTTTTGAATTTTAAATTCTTTGCGGGGCAACTGTCCAGTTTTGCCTTTTCACAAATGATGCAATTGCCGAGAACGGAAAAATTAATAATTTAGCTCCTGTTCTGCAAATCGATGTGTGCTTTTGTCCGTGTGCTCTTTTATCTCTGTGCGGTTTTGTCCGTGTGCGCTCTTATCCGTGTGCGCTTTTGTCCGATGCGCTTTTGTCCTGTGCGGTTTTGTCTTGTGCGCTTTTGTCCGGTCACCCCTCGTACCATATCTATCTAATATCTCCAAACGAACAATGCTTGTATCTAATATCTTTAAACGAGCAATTCTTGTATATATATATATATATATATATATGTCCCCCCCGGGGAGTACTTTGTACCATTTGGGAAGTGGAGCTCTAACCAGAACGGAGCGCGTCCACAGGTTGCGGACTGTGGAATAACCCCTCTAGATGAATAAGCCCAGAACGCTCAACTGGACAAATAAGCAGGCACGGACTAAAGAGCGGATACTGGTGGAAAGTCTCATTCGTAGACGACTCCAGTAGTGACAGGATATATAGGGCTGGGGAACGTGGAGAGGCTATAAAAGGGATGGTCTGCTAAAACTCCAACAATGATTATCGAAAGTCCTTTTCCTTGGCGAGTCGAGGCCGCCGTAAATCTCGTTCGCTATCTGCCTAATAGCAAACGGTAGGACAGGCTCTCTAGCGCTGTAACACAACTGTCCTAGGAGAATGGATAAATGGATACTCCGAAACTAAACCACTCTTCCACAAGCGCCTTGAGCAAGCGCGGGGGAGCTCTTTTTCCTTGTTCCTTTCCCTTTTTACGTTTCCTAATTCTCTTTCTTCGTCCAGTTATTTTCCCATCTTCTTTCTGTTCCTTTTCTTTTAGATAAATTTATCCTATTCCTGTCCGCAGTTAAATGCACCAACTGCATCAGTCCAATCATCCTGTTCTCATCCTTGCCGCTGGATTAACTGGTGTAGTTGGGTGGACGGCATGGTTATTGGAAAGTATAATTTTCATACAAAATTTTATAAGTATTAATTGCACTTATAAGCATTCTTACTAGATATATTTAAATAGTCGAATAAAACTGTTTTATATTACTAACATAAAATGAAAACGTAAAGAATGCAGGTACTTAACAAAAACTAATTAAGTTTAGCTTAGTATCTCAGTATATCATTAGTAAGAAATCTAATCGTTTTTTGTTTTTTTTTTAAATTATTTTATTTAGATATTTAAAAATTGCATGTTACCATTTTACAAGTGATTTATGAAGAAGAAAAAAATTGAATCTTTTGAAGCCTCTACACCTATTTCCTCCGTAATAAAAATCATATTCAAGAAAGGCGGAAACATAAAGATGGAAATATTCTTGCGTCTATAATTATTTATGTCGTCAAATTTGCTGGAGCGGGAATGCTTGCAGAACATTAAACGTCACGTAAGAGCTGATGGAAAAAAGGCTGGTGCGCACATATTCTTCATAAATCAGACCGAATTGTAAAACGGTGAAGTCATTGCCGAAACGAAATGTCGGTCGTTGTGTTCATAAAACGCGTCGTGCTCGGTTGCTGTAGTGAACATTTCATTTTGGTTGTCTCGCAAATCGTCGCTTTGTCGACTGCCAAAAATTAGCTTTGTCTCGCAAACAGGGATAAATCCAGTCGGGGTTTTGGCCGGGGGGTGCAATGTCCCTCAGAACTTTAAAATCCCTCCCGCTCAAGAACTAAATACAAGCTGTTTAAGAATGCGGCAATTTCATAGGAAATAAAATTCGTTTTATCGGCTTTGTTTACAATTACGTTAAAAGTTGCTGCCAAAACATTTTGAAATAGTTAAATTAATCGCATATTTTTAAATTTCGAAATTACGAGATTAATTGTTGACGAAAAAATGAAACTTCATAAAATAATAATAAAAAAAAAATGATCTTTTAAAATTTAACTTTGACGTTTGCGTGTTATTCTACGAAAAAATTGATATGCTTTCATTGCAAATGTGCAAAAGATGTAAAAATTATTCGCCGTAGTTGGTATCTGGAACTTCCACGTTTCACATTGATGCATTTATCATTAATATTTAAAGGTTTCTCTCTTTTCAGTTTTCATTTATTCCTTCCTTTTTTTTTTTTAAAGCGACATGATCTATAGATAACATTTCACGGTCTTTGTTGCTTTTTTCTTATTTTTTATTTCCAAGAAAAATTCCAAAATTTGAAACAGCTGAAACAGCACGGCGTATTCGTTTATTATAAAAAGATAATGAACCCATTAGAATGTTTTTACACAATATGATGTTCTTTAATGCTACAATTAGAATTAATGATTAATTGAGAAAACATTGTTGTTTATAATCGGGGTTATTTTACTTCGGAATTTATCGTTTAAACTTCATTTTTCATTATTTTAAATTACGTAATAAATCATGTTTTACATACTCAGGTTTATTCAGGAATATCCCTAAAAAAAATGTTCTCAGTAAAAATACAAAAAAAAAATCTCTGTCGCCCCAGAAACGGATTCCTGAATTCATCACGGCTCGCAAAACTAAACCGCCGTTGCATTCGCCAAATGAGATTCGTTAGAATTGTAAGTTTTCAGTCTACAGAATTCGAAATATTTTTTGAACGAATATTTAATAAAATTTTTATTTTGCCGCATGTTTAAAGTTTATTTCTTCGCTTAAAGCAGCGCTACTAAAACATTCCTTTAATATCGAAAAAATTTTCCATCTTAGCAATTGTAAAATTTTCTGATTTCTGTGAAATACGAAACTATTCAAGCTTCCCTCCCCCCATCTTTTATCAATTTAAACTCATCGGGATTTACATTTTCGTCATTTCGAGATTCTAAATTTTGTAGAATGCGAGCCACTCAATTACCTAGCCTCGAGAAGAAATATTGAGTAATATTATCGTTGTATCCCTGCCTCATATTAGCTAGTTCTTCAGTGAACCACGCATAATGTTTTTATCCCGCTGTAAGAGTTTTTGTATATCCTTTAAATCATCCCATGAACTATAAGAGTAAGTGATTATAGTATAAAAAATAAATGCTAAAATAACAAACTAATACGTAAGTAACAAAATTAATATAAGAATATCAAACTTGTTATCTTAGGAACGTTTTCGGGCATAACCCATCTTCAGCTAAAATATAATCGAACTAAATTAAAAACATAGTGTAACAGTGAACACAATTTAAAACTTCACTTTGAAGCTAAAATAAAATTAAATTAAATTAAAAGCTTCAAAGTGAAGTTTTAAATTGTGTTCACTGTTACACTATGTTTTTAATTTAGTTCGATTATATTTTAGCTGAAGATGGGTTATGCCCGAAAACGTTCCTAAGATAACAAGTTTGATATTCTTATATTAATTTTGTTACTTACGTATTAGTTTGTTATTTTAGCATTTATTTTTTATACTATAGTTACTAACAAACAGGATGATAAAATATTCTTTAAAGTAAGTGATTAGTTGTGCCTTAGCATTACCGTAAATTTTATCGGAAACTATACATAAGAAAGGCAATTCCTGTGTTACGTAGGTGTTCTCGATTACTGGAAAATTCCCTCGGTATTAATTTAGTTAAGAAATCGTAAGCAATACGACGTCTTCTGATGACTGAACCATTACTTTTAACGCATGTATGAGAACGTAAATATCTATAAATTGACCAGGCCAACTAATCAATCGGTATGAAAAGGAGAACAATTAAAAACCAAAAATTCGCACAGGAAGGAATTGAATAGTAAGTAGACTTATCGAATAATGTTGAGCGACAATTTTTCGGTATGAAGAAATGGGTCTCTACGTCAGGTTAATCCTAGGAGTTGCTAACTCCTATGTCCCTGGGAAATAACGAGATTATGAATCTTAATAACGATGACCGTTGGTGATAAACCGAACGCGTATCGCGAATCTCGTCTCACCGGATGATGATCTTCGAATTCGTTATTTTACCTCGAACTTACACTTATTTCTTGGTCGGAAAATGAAACAAAAAGAAAAAAGCATCGTACCACTGACTGATCCGGAAAAATCTCTTAAAATGTTTTGTTCCTCTATTCCCGATCGAGCGGAGACGAATTAAAGTGGCAAATTAGGACTAACCAATTTAATTTTTCTCTTTGTCACTGAAACAATCCGGAAAACGGTCCGTAATCTATTTTATTATGAAATACGAGAAATAACAGTATGAACGATTTGTTCTACGAGACGAAAATTAGCTGGCTTTTGCCCGGCTAAAATTACAACTTCACACCGCCGAACGACGCCAGAAAAAACTTCAAAGATCGAAATAATTAAAAGTCGGGAAGACCGAACAGGACTCGAATGAAACCGAGTTCCAGGCTAGGAGCACGAGCTGAGCTTAGTCTTGGAGACTGCCAAACTGGAACTGACTCGGAAAAGGAAAATACAGAAATACACAGATTCCTCTACAAGTTGCGGGCGAATATATCAAAGGAGGCTGTTTAAGCTAAAGGCGTGATAAAAATGGTGCCGAATGGCAATGATGATCAATGAATCGGATAAACCGATGATAGAGTATTGATAATGATAGATACGTTATCTAAATGATTTAACGACAAACCCAAAAAAGCATTTTTAGGATACCAGCAACGGCTCTTGCCCGAGGAATATTATTGTGATCAGGGCCGGATTATAGCCAAATGCTGCTGTGGGCTCGGTAATTTATGGCGTCCTTGGAATAATTTATAAATTAAGTAATAAAAATTATAATCGAGGAACTGAAGTAAGAAAGGATATAAAAGTTAAAAATTAATTTTCAATTAAAAAATTTCACACATTTCTAAAACATACCTAAATTTTATCATAATTTATACATACATTAAGTTTACATTTTTTATGACGCAATTTCAAAGATGCAAATTTATTGTATCATCAAAGTTTAAATTCTTTACTAACTGTTCTTCAATAAATAAAACAGATAATAAATCATTTAACTCTTTTAGTGAGACATTGTTGATCTGAACAAATTTTTTAATTCTTTTCATTGTAGGAAATGAGCGCGTCCTGCTGAGCAAATTTTATTCAGCGCTAATCTTTCTTTATGTGTGTTTTTTCCCATCATGTTATCACGTGTTATTGTAATTGTGTTTTTTGTAGTGTTGTAGAGTTGGTTTTTCCAGTTACATTCGAGTTTTTACTTTTGTTTGTTAAACGATCACAAAAATTAAATAAAGTGTACATTTATTCTTAATGTATTATTTTCGCCGTTAGCGTGTTTATTCATCAGATTCAGTATTCCGAATAGTTTCAACAGGTTATGGGCCCAGCACGATTCCCGCAGTGCCCCAATGCCACACTGCTTCGAGCAGCTTTCATCGTTTGGTACGGCAAGAAATAATATAAATAATTCTTCGAAAAATCTTCCTTAACTTTTGTCGTATCAATGAGATACCGCTACTACATTTGTGAATTTTCAGCTTTTTCTTCCGTCTTGTTTGACCTCTTATCATGCCGACCAGCCATTGTGCACACTTCGAGAATTTCCTTTAACTGCTAATATAAACCCCCATTTAGTCTAATAATAATGCACGTTGCGGTTTACACTTCGTTAATTTTACATTTCTCTATTCCCCCCTGCTTACATGTCATTTGTCTCTATAATCATTTGGAAATTTTACCTAAATCAATCTATTCCCATTTTTAACTTTTCTGTACATTAATGCAAGTTAAAAAATGATTTTATCACATTCTTCTCCTACCCTAGTATGACTAAAACGCCATAATATATGTAACAATATTTTGGAAATTTTAAATATTTTTCAAAAGAAAAAAACTTTTCGATCTCATGCAAATTTGCCGCCTTTCGAATTTTACCGCTGTGGGCTGTAGCCCATTTAAGTCTGTGTGGTGTAAATCGATGACTGATTGTGATCACAAACTAAATAAACGAAAACGCGGTAAACAAAAATCACGAAAGGAAACCAGACTTTGACAACAGTAAATAGCTGAACAGGTCACAACTTTATAAAAATAAAGATAAAATCGTCGGGATCGGTAACAAACAAAAAGAATCGTATGAATATATATTATTTGAACATCGCTTAATATAATAACGATTATTAGTAATAAGAATAATAATTAACAACATAAAGTTAATAATAAACAGGTCCAGAGTTAAGCATGATGTTTCATGCGCTGAGGATTCCGTATGTTAAGTTGAAGATACTATAATTTACATTTACATAATATTAAATTCAAAATAAAGAAATCTGAACTTTCACAATCCATAGACGGATAGACGCGTCATTTTTCGCGCTTTTTTGAATTTTTCGTCAACTACGAATTTTGCGTTAAGAATATGAACTAAGGTTTCAACCCGACAAAAAACGATTAATCCACCGATACATCATATGCTGTGAAAAAATCATATTTTCAAAAATTTCGAGCCCTCGGCGCCTTGGTAATTTAAAAGTTGAAAACCCGAATATGCTCCAAACTTGAGACCTGTATGAAGATGCGCATATTTTTAACTTGATTCAAAATTTTTAATAGCGGCAGAAGAGCTAGACGTAAGTTTTCTCGCTTTTTTTAACTTTTCGTCAAACTTCGAAAGTTTCGTTAGATAATCGAAATACGGCTTCATTCTTAATAAATCCGGATTTTTCCGGTTTTCTCGACCTTTTTATTTGAACTGTTACTTACATGAACATCCTTTTTTTTTTTTTTTATGCTGTTTTTTGGCCTAAAAGAGAGGCTTAAATAACTCTTTAACCGTAATTATTTCACTTGATGAAAGAGCTGCTGCGTTCTGTTTTATATATTGAGCTTCATATTTTAAAGGGTTATCTGGTAATGAGTTATTTCTTAATGATTTTAGGGGCCGTTTTAAATCAATATTCTTGACGGTTTTTATGGGGTTCTTCGTCAGCCCAAAGTGGCTAGCTTGAAGTTATAGATCGCCTTAAAATGAATTTTAATTGTAACTTGCGATCTAATTTTGAAGTTTATAAGTCAAACCTTTCGTGAGTTATTGATTTTTATTTTATACATTCGTCGCTTCTGAACCATTTTATTACAGATTTATAAGAGTAGAATAGATTTCAATTCGCGTAATTTTTACAAAAATATATTAAGCAATTTATTTCATCAAAGTAGTTTTTCATAACAGTTTATCACAACGCTTATTTCACATGGTTAATAAATATTGGAAGGATTTGAATGGGTTTGAAAAATCAAAAGTAAATTATTGTTGGAACAAAATTTAAAAAAAAAAGAGAAAAATACTTTAATAAAAAATTTGTTGAACAACTAAAATTATAGAATCTTTCCGTTTTTATGCTTTTCTTTTTTAAAGGCTTTCATTTAACAAAACCTTCTTGTTTGCATTCTTGCAAATCTTGGAATTCCACGATCTAAAAAAAACGGCAATATATACTATTATGAACATCGGTATCTAGATAGATCTGTACCTACAGAAGGGTTTGCAAATGAAAATTTAGGATTAAGTTTGGCTAACCACGTTACTTAAAACTAAAATTGTTATACGAAAAAAAAAAAAATTGCGGCCATTTCCACTGTTTTATTTATATAGAATTTGCACTGTTCAGATAATTTTTTCCCCTTTTACGCCTCCATTCGTCCATAAATATAAGTAAAAATTATAAAATAAACCCGTTATAATATTAATAATTATTTCGTTTTTGTTACGCCCAAAGAGATGCCACAGCGGCCGGAAAAGTTACCTAAATTATTATAATAAAATTAATATTATTTGAATTTTTTCGTAGCATATTAATGAAAAATGCCTCTATATCAATCTCTCTGTACCAGTCGACCGCTACAAAAACACAACAGCAAATAATACGAACCAATGAATAATTATAAATAATGTAAATAAGCAAATGTACGTACCATTGTCTTTCTCCTTTATTGGTTAAATTTAAACGATAACCGCGCGAACAACGCTTTTACTAACAAAGACTTTTTAACAACCGTGATTTAAAAGCAGAGTAGTCTCTGACTCCGACTGATACGCTTTGCTGTATCCAAACTATAACTTGTGGAAAGGTCGAATTATCTCCAAATGGACAATTATCCATGAGCAAGGCAAAGAAAAACAAGCAAATTGCTAAAAACAGATAAACTACTTCTTTCGAATATATACGAAGAATGACTCTGTGAAAAAATCTTTCCGAGATCTTTTCACATATCTTCCCCCCTTACAGCCCAAAGCGGATTGGAGTTCACCCAATTAGGTACACGCTTCTTCTTGCGATAGTCGATGATTGGCTACCCCCGACCACAAACAGGACTTCAGGCGCGCGCACATTTACACTCGCACCACTTCTTCCAAATTATTCTTTTTAAGATTTCGTACTACACATGTAATGTACGGAATGCTAATAAGATGGTTAAGATACGACAAAAATATCAAATAAATATCGATAACTCACGAACGGTTCGACTTATACTCTTCAAAATTGAATCATAAATTCTAATTAAAATTAACTACGACTTCAAGCTAACCGATCACCCTATGCGCCAAAAAACTCCAAAAACCGTCAACAATATACAATATAGAATTTCAAATGGCCTTAAAAATCATCTTTAAAAAAATTCATAACTCATCACCACATAAACCTATAAAAGTGAAATTCAAAATATAAAACAAAACGCAGAGAAACTCTTTCATAAAAGTAAAAAATTACAGTTAAAAAATTATATGGACTATAATATCTTTGGGCCCAAAAACAACAACAAAATTATGCTCATGTACACAATAGCCCCAGTAAAAAAGCAGAGAAAACCAATGCCTATCTCAAACTTATGCACAAATGACCGCTCTATAGGAAAATTATAGGCGAGCTTACAACTTTATATTAAAATCGAAAGTTTTGAAAAAAATATTATTTTTTCCGGGCTTTGTCGGGAACAAAATTGTATTTCATTTCCATAACGAAACTTTCAAAATGGGCGAAAAGTTCAAAAAAGCATATAAGATGATGTGGCTCTTCCTCTAAATCTGATTTCTTAGTTTTGACTTTAGTATTATGTAAATATGTGAGTTATTGTTATGTTTAACTTAATATACGGGATCCTCAGCGCATGAAACATCGTGCTTGATTCAACTTTCCTTTTTTTTTTTGCGATTTTACCGTCCTTAAAAGTCGTTTACACACTTTTTGGGAAAGCGTTTTATAAGCGATTTATGCGCAAAATTTCAAATTTATACATTAAACGATATTTTTTTTTGTCTTTCATTTATGTTTTCCAAATCGTTGCATTAACATTCTGCATATTATTCGCGCCTGAGGTCCTAAAAATTCCACTGCAAGAAATGTCAGTTTATTTTCAATTGACGCATTTATTATAATGCTGCGAACTATGAAGTCTCGCTTATATACATAAGTTGTTTTTTTTTTTGTTTTTTTTTGCTTTTGTATTTAATGCAAAAAGTTGTTCGACGACCGCGAAATTTAAACAGACGTAGAAGCGAGTTTGAGGTTCAATGTATCTCATTAAATGGATTACACTTACACGACGGAGGTAGAACAAAGTAACAGATAGTTTGAAAAGGTTTTCGGGTTTTCGGGTTTTCGAGTTGTTCGTCTTCGGTGAACTGTGCCATTCGATCGGTCAGCCAGTTTATCCTACTCCCAATTCATTTCCAATCAATCAAGATTAATTAAAACGATTCCCCCCGTTTATACCCTACGACAAAAGTCATCGATTATCATTCTGTTTGACGATTTTTTAAACGAACGATTAAATCGGGTTTTTCCAGATTTTTTGATTTCCTAAAAATTTGCCGGTTTCAATTTCACGCTAATACGTACCGAACGATATGAGCCGGAAGTAATTGGTACCATCATCAGTTTAAACGTGTCGCAAGCCTATTCACAGCCCAAATGCCTGCAAACGCGTGCGCATACCGATACGCGTTTAAAAAGTGTTTTAAGGGGTTCCGTACACATTCAAATTAAAACATGCAATAACTCACAAACAGTTTGACTTGCAGATTTCAAAATTGGATGATAAATCGATATTAAAATTCTCGTTAAAATCATCTCTACAAGTTTAAACTAACCGATTACTCTGGCCGGCAAAAACCTCAAAAGCCCCTTGAGAATATATAATATGGAATTTAAAACGACCTCAAAAATTACCCCTAAAAAATTTATAATTCATCACCCTTTCATAAAATCAAAATAGTACGGTTACAAAATTATTCAAATCCGACCTTCTGAACCAAAAACAGCAAAAAAAAACAACGATGTTCACATAATAGCTCGAGTAAAAAAGTTGAAAAAACCAAAACTTATCTCAAACATATGCATATAAAGAAGGACCGCTTGTAGGGAACTTATAACCGATTTTACAACTTCATATTTAGACCTCCGGGGGGGGGGCGCCGATAGTTCAAAATTTTGGAAAAAAATTAATTTTTTTCTCCCCGACATGTGATGTACCGTTGGAAATATCGCTGTTTCGCGAGAACGAAACCGTATTTTATTTCCTTAACAAAACTTCCAAAGTTAGCGAAAAATGACGTGCTCTCCTTTTTCGTCGCTCGAAAAATCACGACATCTTTGTTTTGAATTTAATATTATGTAAACGTAAATTATAGTTATGTTTAACTTAACATACGAAATCCTCAGCGCATGAAACATGGCTGAACTTGTTTTTATTTTGTGCTTCCTTACCGTGTAATAGATACACTACAATTCACGGCGTCACCGAAAAATAAATTTGCTATAGAATTTAAAACTTTCTATCTAATTAAATTTACAAACTATTATTTACAAATTTAATTTAATTTATTAGTATCAATTAATTTCTGAACCAAGCAATTAATAATACACTACGCCTTCCTTTGCCGTGCACCACTTCGTTCGCTTTGGAGTCCTTTCGCCTTTCTTAAATTGTTTTTTTAGAAGGTAACAATCTTCTTTTCTTTTAATCTAATGCTAGTTAAACTCACACTTTGACCGACGCCTAAGTCGGTTCGTTTCATAATTACCGTTAAACTTTGATTACACAGTGACACTACTTTGTCTTACAAATACGGTGACTTCCCATTTCGCCTAAATTTAAGGTTTCGGTTACTCAGATAATAAAAAACAAATCAAACATACGAATATAATTTCGTGTTGGCAACAGCGCGTCATCATTGTCGAATTTTAAACAGACTAAACGCAGCATTTTTTTTTTTTTGCTATTTGATTCCGCTCTTAATCTTTTCTTTCCGAAAAACAATAAAAAAGGTTCATATGAAAATCAGAAGTGAAAAAATACCGCTAAAAATGTTTAATGTAAATGCACGCGAAACGACGACTCCGATTAATATTTGCGAGTTATTCCATTCCAAGTCCAGTGCTCTATAAATCCCATCCGCCTTATCAGTCACTATATGGAAAGCCTTATTGATATTTAGTTTAACATAAACATTAAAGTGTTCGCAGTTGCAGAAAAAAAGAAAGAAAAGTGATCTAAATAAAGAGTTGTAAGCAAACAAACGATTTTATTACAAATTGAAAACAATGCACATTTATGCTAGTTTTATCTAAGTTCCTCATTAAAAAACAAACAGAATAATTTTTTTCTTTTTCTTAATTTTTTCGTTTTGGACAGAAATTTGTTTCTAATATTTTCTTTTTAAATCTTAAGAAAGTGTATTCATTTGTTTATTTGTTGTTTTTTTTCCTTATTGCGTTAGACTTGTCAGCAGCGGACGATTACCCATCAAAAAGAAGGTGTATTTAAAAAGTTAATATTAAGCAAAACTGACTTATTAATCTAACAGTATACTTTAAATTTTTTACAAGTCAATAAACTTGTCTTTAATTTTTAATTTTTTCTGACTTACAAATAGTAAGAGTTTATTGTTCGTCGTGTATGATTTTTTTTTTTTTTTTTTTTGTTTGTTGGCGCATAACTCATATTCATATGGATCAACCATTTTACTGATTCAGACGGCATTTTTCGGCAAATCCAAAAAAAGATAAAGAAAAAAAACCTTCTATTTTACTATTTAAAATGTCTTCGTTCAATAAATCGCCAAAAGATTACGATTTAACATTACAAAAGGAAAAATAAAGATAATATAAAAAGACGCTATTTAATTAACCAAATATTTTATAATACACTTTTGACGTACAAAACAAAAATTTATAGCAATTAATAGAAAATAATTTTTTAATGGATGACAATTTTTTTTTATTCTCTGTTGCCGAAATCTAATTGAATACCATTTCATTTAAAGCGTAATTTGCAATAAATATTTCAATTTACAAATATAAGATATATATATATATTATTTAATAAATGATACATCCATTACTACATATATTAGACTGACTCAAAATTTTTGTTTTATTTACAAGCGACAACTTATAATATTTAAGATAGAAGTTTGTTTTTTTTGTTTTTTTTTTGAAAAATATGTGTTTATTATTTTTTATATACAAAACTTTCGTCAAGCTAAAACGCTTGTCGACGAATTATCCTATTGAACACTTTACCATCCTAAATTAACTTATACATATACACATAATCGTGTAATATTTACTAGTCTTAATCTATCTATTTTACTTATCAATAATTAATCTATTTCTATCTTCTATATTCAAAGTTTTTTTTGTTTTTTTTTCTAGTTTTTTTTGTTTTTTTTTTCTAGTTTTTTTTGTTGCGCTTCGTAATTTTATTTTATGTTTATTATTTTTTTTATATTTTCTTCTTCCTGAAGCCATTCCTTTATTTTCCTTTTTCTTTCCCCTATTTTTTCCATCTCAATTATTATTTCTTTGGGTATTTTATTCAACATCTGAGTTATAATATATTTGTCCATTTGCTAATCTATGTTCTTGCTAACGGCAGTTGGTACGAAAGTTTTTCCCTCAACTCGTATTCTGTGTTTATTCTTTCCTCCAATTCAATTTTCTTTTCTGCTGATATGTACCTACTCCCATATCTCCAGTAATAAGTACATTCATTTTATGCTCATTACGTTTTCTCTTTTAATTATCTAACTATCGGCTTCTCCCCATAAGGATTGCCTATTAATTTCAAGCATTTAATTTGCAGTTTATTTATTTTCCCCAACTATACTTTCCTCGTCATTATGCCTAAATTCCATGTCTGATCCTCGACTCTACTAGCGCATAATAAACTATTTTTAATGTTTCATTTGTTGCATATTTCTTTAATGCATATAAAGGTGGTAAAAATGCTCTTATTTCCTTTGCAATGTATTCCATATTTACGTCTCATCTTAAGTGTCGGTCAATCATTACTCCCCGAAAATGTTTATACTGCGTTACTATGTCTAACTTTTGACCGTTTTTCATTTCGCATTCATTTCTTCCTCCCTAATCGAGTATGCAAATTCGTTCGAGTGCATTATTATATTTGGACAATACAAATCGGAGCTGTCCCTTTTCATACGTAGTATCATTAGTCTTTTTTACATTTATTCTTAGACTTTTATCGTGTGCCCATTTACTTATTGTTATTAGATCTTTTTGCATCCTTATTTCTGCCTCTTTAACATCTTTATGTGACGTAACTATTGCTATATCATCCGCGTACGAGACTACCTCATTGTAACTTAATTCCCCTTATACAGAGACCATTTATATATACAATAAACAGTATTGGCGCTAAATTGCTACCCTGTAGTACTCCTACATTCATCTCTTTTTCGCTGTGCACATTTAAAGATATTTATACTCTGGCTTAAATAACTCTGAAATCATTTTTTTCAAACTATATTCGTTATTCCTCTTTCCTCTAATGCGTTTTATTTTATGATCAACCATTTCAAATGTTCTAGTAAGATCTATAAACGTTATCAACACCTTCTTTCCCTCTTCAAAGCTATCTCTTATTTTTTCGGTAAGCTCACCGATTGCTTTCGATGTGGATTTTCCTTTTTGAAATCCGTATTGTGTTTTGTCAATTATCCGATTTTCTTGTAGGTTCTTCGTTAGATTATTTGCTACGTTCTTTTCTAATATTGTTCCAGAACAAATTACGACTTCATAGCGTAAAGCAGTCAGTATGCGATGATTTCTCTATTTATTTACACACCTGCTCATTGTTGTAGTTGGTATTTTCAGTGCGACCTTTGCATTCATACACGATTATTCATCATTAAGAAATAGGTTTGAAATATCCTGTGTATGTTGTGAAAAACAACACAAAGACAGCTTTATCTTTTTGCAGACACTAGAACCGTTTTTCGATGAAAGAATACAGTTGTTTGTTCAATATTGACAAGTGTCTTTTTATTTCCACGGGTCTTCTTGTCTTGGAACTTAACAAAAAAATTGTTTATAGTATTCTACCCGCTCTTTACGGCTAAGCAATTTTCTTTCTATTGACAACATTTCTTCATTGTTTGTCTGGGTCCGAGACACGATATTCTTCACGGACAGCCTGTTTCGTTCACATTCAAGTACCGCTTTACCTGATCAGACATTCACCTGTACAATTGACCGTTATTATGTGTGGCAGTAATTCTTTCCGAGAATTGTAAACACCATATGTGTATTTTCTTAACTTTATGGCTGGCAACCGGTACATATATCTTTTCTTTCCAGAGACCTTTACAATAGTTTAGGTATAGATTTCCAGAATTTCCAAACGTTCGGTCAAGATAAAACGATACATCTTTACCGATATCGTTACACGACCGGTTTCTTCTCAGAATAGGTCACTTTATCAATAAACTTTTTAAAAATTGTATTTATCTGGAGTTAACCTTTATCAACATGACTTACGTAATTCTGTTACCTTTAAACTTCGTATTCTAATACTATTTACTATGACATATTAATACTTTACATTAACATAACATTTTTTCCCAGAAGTCCTTTCTCATAAGTTATATCTCTGCTAATATATTCACCGCCTGCTCATTAATACCCCAGATTTTTACGACATACGTTTAAAACGTAATTCTAAGTTTTAATACATTTGCGTACAACAAATCCTTTAATTTATATAAACAATGTTTAAACTCTATCTATCACAACACATTATTTACATATGTATCAATTCAATTCTATTTATCTTTCAGCCTATAAGTATAATTTTCTCTCGCATTTATAAATGACGAACAGTCTAATTTATATACATCCATTTCTGTTTTCTCGTAGGATTTATATATTACACAACAATTTACCAATTTTACTAATCTTAAAAATTATTCTATATATTTCTTCCGATACAGCACGACATTTTATTCTTTACTAGTTATGTATATTCTCCCATTTCTCGTGCATCAATATTTACATGTTAGTTTTTATTAGTTTCCGATATATGTATTTCACCCATTAACTCTGTACTATTGAACTGTTTACAATATTTAAAAGTACTATTAATACTCACTTTTGCTTCCATTCAGGTCGCGGTATATTCTTCAGTCCCTATCTACCTCATTTTATACACATCGACTACTTTGTCCTGAGATACTATTTCCGAAGATCTATCAACTTACATTAAGTTCAAATTATTTCTATTCCAGATACCCTTATTTATTTCACAGTTCATAAATTATCGTGATTATGGATTTCTTTATTGACGTCTTTTTCCTAGTTGCATACTTCATACCTGACGTTCGCTGAGAAAAGGGGAGACTACCTGTGATGCGAAAATTAGTTTTTGAAAAAAACGCGTTCAAAGTTTGGGCGAAGTAATACTACCATTATAATATACTACTGTAACGCATGCTTGTATGTAGCGTGCTGCCAAATTAAACGTTATAGAAACTTAAGGCAGCATTATGAATTGACTTTTGAGAGCGAAAACATGGACTAAGTGATAGGCGAACAGAAGGTAGATCGGGTGTAGTCAAATAGTCATGTCTTTGAATTCATTTAAAATTTTTTGCTGCACCACTTCCCAGTAGAATGTCAAATTTCAGTGATAACAAAGTGATCAAATTGCTATGCAGCAAAACAACGCTGTTTATTGTCGTTTTGTTAAAATATGTCTCCCAGAAGATAACATCACGGAAAAAAACCTTTTTTGAACATATACGCGCGTTATTGTATTTCTTCGATTAATTGATGATCTCTACGAATACATGCCAACAAAATTCGATTATTATCCTCCAGAAGGCCTTGACAGAAACGATTCCGGAAGCCAGAGAAGCAAAAAATTAAATACGGGCACTTGCCCATCTTGATTGTGCAAAACATCAACTCAAGTTCACCGAACAGTGCTGTAAAATGACCGAATCGACTGCAGCTGCGACTTCGACTCTTGCACACTTAGTTATATGATTATACTCAAAACATCTCCTATCCGAGTAGTTCTCAGCAAATTGGCTTATCGTTCTTCAAGGCAGCGTGTAAATGCTTCATTCTCGGTATTCACGATGAACTCTAAGTAAGATTCAAAATTCGATTAAATTTCGAGTTGATCTCACCTATTTCTCGCGTTTAACTTTGCAATGTCTTGTTTCTTGAAAATAAAACTAGTGACGTAATACTATCGCTTACATCGAATTATATTCAGCGAATTTAGGAAAAATGCTCGTGTGTCATTGGTTTCTTGTAATTGTCTCTGGTCGGTCGAAAAATGTTTACATATTTCATATTGCGTTCGAAGAATTAAGTAAATATATTTAATATTCTTTCTCTGTTTTGTTTTTGTTGAATCGTCACCGGCGATGAATTGATAGAGAGAGACTACGTTGTTTCAGTATAGCTGTGCAGCCATTTAATAAACAAAAATATATTGTAATTTTGGCATTCAATTTTCTTTTAACAGTTTTTGAAGAATCAGAAGAGGAATTTAGTTCCGAACAGAGTTAATTGCAACGTAATGTTAATTCAAGATAATCCCACCATGGATGGAGCCGCTATTTTGACGTTCGAAAGTGAACGTGTGAAATGAAGATGAAGAAATAAAACGTTCGGTAAATGACCATTCTGATAATAGGATTACAAGCACTTCAGCAGAAGGAACCGAAATCCACTCGTGGAAAGCTAAAAATCAAAATACGTCCAGTGCTGATAATCAGAAGTTACGCGACCTGGCCGGCAAGTTTAATTCTGAATGTTGCTCGTAATTACTCTAACAAGTAGAGGTCATGATCTGCGGGTCACCGATTTTGATGAAACTTTACAGATCGATAGAAGACCATGAGTATATAAACTGTGTAAAATACTATTAGAGTGAAACGTTTTGATATACGCGAGAAATTTAAATTTTTAGAAGCCGAATTTAACCGATGATATACATAGCCGCTTTTTAGACAAAAATATAGGCAAAAAATTCCAGATCATGTTTATATTTATTTTATGCAAATAATTCGGAAGACTGATTATTTCAAAATGAAGTATATTAAACAAAAAAATTAAAAGTAATAAGTTAATAATAACAGATATAATAAACAATTAGAACAAACGAATAAGATAAATTTTCTTACTTAGTAACGTTTTCGGGCATAATCCATCATCAGCTAAAACAATATGTGAACAGATAAAAAATTCTAAATCACTATCTGTTCACATATTGGTTTAGCTGATGATGGGTTATGCCCGAAAACGCTACTAAGTAAGAAAATTTATCTTATTCGTTTGTTATAATTGTATATTATATTTGTTATTATTGACTTATTATTTTTATATATTTAACAAACAGTAATTAAAAAAATAAAATAATTTAAAAAATTCAATTTTTAATTTAATAAAAATTTACACATGTCATTTATTAAAAGTGACGTCTATTTGTACATACTTTTTCTGGGTTTGAATGGCCCCACGGCGTCCCGTAAAATTTTTGATTCTTATATTTTAAATTACTAATTTTTAACTAATTATTTCAATTCTTTATACATAACTACATAAATATAATAAAGCGTAAGATAAATATGTTTTATACACAACAAATTCATTATATACATAATGAATATAAATATAAATAAAAAAATATACTTATCTACATATAAAATAAGAGAGTTGATGAATATCAGTTATAATTAAAATGCTACAAACTTAATTTTTATTTATATAATTTGGGGTGACATAGATTATAAAAACAAAGAAAACAGCAATTCCTGCGACATTTACTGCAACATATAAATGAATTATTACCACAGGTGCAAAATTCTTTTAATTTTTCATTTGAAAAACGACAAATTTCATTTACATTTAAAACTATTTCACGTTTATCTGAATGTTTAGAGGGAAGCCATGCACAAAAACAGTCGTTAAATAATTTAAATGTTTAAAAATTGTTGTTATATTTATATATAGTAGTTATGTATAAAGAATTGAAATAATTAGTTAAAAATTAGTAATTTAAAATATAAGAATCAAAAATTTTACGGGACACCGCAGGAGGGCAATTCGAACCCGGATATCTTACTTCCGAGTATGTACAAATAAACGTCACTTTTACCACTACACCACAAAACATATACAATGTAATCTGTGTTTTATAGTATATAAATGTAATAAATGGCACATGTTTAAATTTTTATTAAATTAAAAATTAAATTTTTTAAATTATTTTATTGTTTTTTAATAATTTTCCTTTGTTTAATATACTTCATTTTGGAATAATCAGTCTTCCGAATTATTTGCATAAAATAAATATCAACATGATCTGGAATTTTTTGCCTATATTTTTGTCTAAAAAGCAGCTATGTATACATCGGTTGAATTCGGCTTCTAAAAATTTAAATTTCTCGCGTATATCAAAACGTTGCACTCTAATAGTATTTTACACGGCAGTTTATATACTCATGGTCTTCTATCGATCTGCAAAGTTTCATCAAAATCAGTGACCCGCAGATTGTGACCTCTCCTTGTAAGATTGCGCGCAAGATTAAATCATTAATAGAAGTGCAAGAAATTGCGATAAACGATGTAGTTTAGGAAATTACGCGCGACCTAAAGTTGGATCCTACAAAGCCTTCTTATTCGCAAATTATAAGACCAAGAAGTCAGAGAACTATGTGCTGATTGTGTCCTCGAATTATGCAGAAGAAACTTCCAGCACCTTTAGAATAATATCAATCGTAATAAGAAAGCTATTGGCCCTTCCTCCGATTAAGTTGGACGAGAATAAAATCGTTCTTCATTTTCGTGACAAAGAAGACCTCAATGAAATGATTCACGAAATTAGTTCGTTGAGTTTGCCGGGAACGTCGATCAAAAAATCGTCTAAATTAACGGCAACAATAAGAGTGTTTAACACAAAAACGATATACCAAAAGAAGAACTATCTTCTATTACCACAATCATCGCGGGTAGTCATCAACCTTTGAATATTAACAACACAATTCCCATAAATAAAAGGGGTATGCTTATGTCAGGTTGGAAAAACAGATTACTATATAATTAACAACTCCCCTCATAGAATACTGTGCAACTATGTTTCATATAAATACCATAAATTTATTTCCGTTAGAATATGTAAATTATGTAATTGTTTGGTCATATAGAAAAAACTTCTGCAAACAAAATGACAACATTAAACATTACGGATAGATATTATGTCAGCAAAAAAAAAGTATACTCTAATTATGTATGTGAATTTCTTTCAAAATTAATCAGTGAAGGGAAAAATTTAGAACAAGCGAAAACTATAAGCTTGAATAATGTAGAACATAAAACCTTTAGTGAAAATTGCCCAGCCTATTAAAGAGTTTCTAGAAAGAAGATACGACTTTTAAACAGAAATATGACAAATTGTGGGTTAACTTGTGTAATGTTTAACGTGGGTCGCAGTAAATACCGAAAGCTGAAATTTTGCAACAAAGCAAATACGATATATTATTATATTCACAAAGTCCTTTCTAAAAAGATCTTTTCGGCGGTGCTGTTTGTTAAATAGCTTTTTTGTAAAATTAGTCGTTTGGTGAAAGGCGAGAAGACATCGAGCGATCTTCGGCACACACACTTGTAGTTTAACGCCAATTTTAATCGGATGTTGAACGTCGTCGAGGCTCCTTTGCCTCCAGCAACTCGTCGCGTAATCGTCTGCAAATTGTACGCGCAAAACACACGCTTTTGCCTTGTTAAATTTCTATTTGTCAATTTTTGTTTATGTATTTTTGTCGTACGAACATTCCATGATTTTTTCTTTCGATTTATTTTATTTTATTTTCTGTCCTAATGGCAAATATAACGTTTTTTACAAAAAAAAAAAAATCTTTCTTAGTGGGCACAGGGTGGGTCCTTGCGACATCTCCCTATCGGAGACATTATTTTTTTTTTATTTTTTTACATATTTTTGTTTTAATAAATTCCATCATCGAAAGAATTGAGTCCACCTCAACTGGCTCCCGGAAAAGGGAAATGAAAGAAAGGAGTCTCTACATCAATACGGATATTCGGTATTTACCTGGCGCGATGATGTCGAACTAGAAGTTATTCTCTGATTAAAATCATTAATTTTCGATCTCTCGACATCAATCCTATTATTTATCGTCGTCAGAGAATACGGCTGGGACATTTAAACTATGGATGTTACGAATGTAACATTTTCGATATTCGCGAATGTGAATACAAATATTTGGGAAAGTCATTAAAACAGATTATGTTATTTAATCGTTTTTATTAATAATTACATTAATACGGGACAGTACAAATAACAGAAAAGATCTATTATAGAATCGATATTGTATTATATAGTTTTGTTTTAATAATCAAATTTTAAAAGTGGCAAATTATATTTTATAAATAGTAATTTAGCTGCCTTTTCTCTCATGAGGTGACTTCTGATTGGCCGGTATATAAAAAGCAAGCTGCACTAAATAATTGCTCACTCGGAACGATGGATGGAGGAACGATTGCGAGCAAGATCTGACAGCTTGTCGTATTTCAATTTAGTTTTCCACGAGTTCGGAGAGTTTTCATCGAAGGAGGCTCGTTTTCCTTTGAGATATGCCTTTAATTGTGCTTTAATTTCATGTTCCAGAATTCCGGCTAGATTGCTAATGGGACTTTTAGCAGAACAATCAAAACTTGTTGAAGGCTCATTGATATTATGTGTTGATTCCTTCGGCCTTTTAGTACCAGACGTTGAAGCTGAAGAATCCCGATTTCGATTAGACAGTTTTAATGCGAATGCAACAACGTCAGCATTTACTCTGTCCTTTACAATATCATTACAGAATTTATGCTTGTAACGTGGATCCAAAAACGTCGAAATTGTAAATAAGGAATTCGTAAGAATAGATAGCGACTTGCACATTCGCAAAATATTCGCATCGTTTGCTGCGAACGCGAATGTTAAAAATGATGCGATCACTAATTTACACGGGCGAATTCCGTTTTTCGTCGAATTTCTAGGCACGACCAGTGTCAAGAGGTTGTGTAAGTATCCTGGTATGTGCGGTCTGCATCAGCAGGATAGCGTCTGTCGGCCGCGTGGGAAGATCAGCGCAGTGGCGATTATGTATGATCGGTGATGTACCGTTAGTTTAATAAATGAGATAAAAGTCGCGAGTGGTCGTCGTTGAGTTAGCGTTCTATTAGCGAGTCAGCGCGACGTTGCATGTGGCTTTTTGTTTGTTTTTTTTTCTAGTCATTGTTTACTGCGAAAATACGGATGCCATACCGTTTGCATACCGTTCTTTTCAACTTTATTAATTTTCATCATCTCGTAAAGTCTGAGTCGAGACTGGTTTGATACGTATGTGAATTTTTATAGCCTTTTATTTAACTCAGTTTGTCATTCTTCCTATCTGGGGGGAATCTAGCGAACGATTTTTCACCTACTTCTTCGTGAATCAAAAAAAGTGTCCTTTTGCAGAAATGCTTGTTATAATAGATGCCAATACAATATTATGCAACATCCGAGTTTCCAGCTTTTAAAATTAGACCCTCGGGGCGCCGAAAGCTCAAAATTTTTGAAAAAAAAAGAAATTTTTTTTCGGTCATATGAATTATATTGTTGTTGGAAAGATCACTATTTATCGAGAACAAAACCATATTTTATTTCTATAATGAAACTTTCGGAGTTTACGAAAAGTTTCATTACAGCGTGAGATCTAATATGTAGCTCCCTCTTTGCATTATAGCTCTAAAAATTTTGAACAAGGTTGAAAATGTGCATATGCACGTCTTTATATTTCTTTGGTTTGGAACATCTAGGTTTCCAACTTTAAAATTAGCCTCTAAAAGCTTCGAAAGCTCGAACTCTTGGATAAAAATATTTTTTTTCCCGCTCAGGTGATCATATATACTGTCGGAAAGAGCGCTATTTGTCGGCAGCAAAACTCGTATTTCATTTTCTTAACGAAACATTGGAAGTTTACTAAAAGTTTAAAAAAGCACAAAAAAGAACACGTAGCCCCCGTTTGTGGATCAGCTTTATAGCTAAAAATTTTTTGAATAAGGTTAAAAAAGTGCGCGTCCTTGTGTATTTCTTTACTTTGGAACATTTGGGTTTTCAACTTTAAAATCGGACAACACTTGGTGCGCTAAAAGCTCGAAAGTTTCAAAAAAAAAAAAAATTCTCAATCATTGCAATATATTAATGGAAAGATCGTTATTAGTCAGTCAAACATTGTGTTTCATGTGCTGAAGATTCCGTATGTATTGTATGAAAAACAAAATACGATATAATTGAAAGAATGCGATCTATTATTGAATAATAAAATGTAACACAAATTTCTGTAAATATACTATAATCGAAATATTGAATAAAATAAAGTAAAATAAAATAGAATTCTAAATTTATTTTTTTTTTATTGAAATACATAGAAAAAAATCCAAACCAAAATTAAATTTTTTTTTTTAAAAATAGCCTTTTATTTACGCACTAAAAATAAGTACAACTATATTAGTTTGCGACTACCAGATACTCATCTTAACATTAAAATCTGAAACTACAAAATATTCTGAAAAATAAGGATCGGTACGTGGGGATCAAATGACGTAGAATGCGTAACATATTGGAGTGCCATCATTCCAACTAGACACTTTATGTTAACACCTACCTCACCTGCTCGTGGTGACCCCTGCACGTTTTGACTAGAATGAACGTATCGATGTTAATCCGATAGTAGTGGCGCCTAGGAATTGCCACAAACGAGGAAGGTGGAAATGGGATTACAACCCCCATTTTGCCATAGCCCAAATTCAAGCTACAACCTACAGCAGTCAGCAATACATTAAATAAATATAAAATAACTTATATATAAAAGGCAGGATAATAAACAAAGAAAATGATGAAATAAAATACATAATCCCAACTCTAGAACTTACAATTCTAGTTTTAATCCTGGAACCGGTGCTAATCGCTTCCCCCCGAGTTCTACATTCTTCTTCAAAAAAATCCCATCCTCTAATCTCTTGCCTTTGTGTAAATATTTCCATCTCAGATTTTGGTCGGATATGTACCCTTCCTCCTTTTCTAATTGTCGCTATTTTTATCTGTCCGTTCAGCCTAATCTTCCTTCAAATCCTTGGTTACTTCTGTTCCCTTCACTTCCTCGTTCTGTTGTTGTCTCCATTGTGCGTTTTTGCGCTTTAACCATACCTTGCTGCCTTCCTCACTATTTCGCCTCTCGTTAACCTCTTCCCCATGTTGTCCTCTTCATTAAAATGATGCGGTTGTTTGCGACGCCGATCACGTGTTCTTTGAGTGCTCTGCTCTTTCGGTGGAGCGCTCGGCTCTGTATTCCCACTTGCTTGGGCTGGGGCTTCCTGCTTCTATTTATGCTGTCTTTTCCTTCTACACTTATTATCCCCTCCATTGTTTCCTTCTTATTAGCGATAGCTGATCGCCTCACTATATAACTTTCGTTTTCCCTTAATTGTTTCTGGGTGAAGGTCCTTGGTTGACGAACCCAATTTAAAAAAAAAAAAATATATATATATTAACAGCAAACTTTGGTTTGTAAAACATGATGGAAAGTCAGTCAAAGGGAACTAATACTCCAGGTGGTAATAAATAATGAAGAAATACTGGAAAGAACGAAAAAGGAAAAGTAAATGGATCCAACAGAACGAATCTTTACACACTGATTTAAGGATCAAACGAATCAACGAAGTCATTAAAGATTTTTAGATTCCATATCAATCCGAACCCGGAAGCATTGGATCTTTAGCTTACTACACAAGATTTAAGACTTCTTTAAAACCGAACTTCCTAGTCGTATTGTAAAATTTTATTGTACGTACGTGTATATAAATAGCAAAGAATAGATCTAGCGGACTATATTATGTTAATTTACTTTTAGTTATTTCTTTATAGTGCCATACTCAGCTTCTGAGCGTCGGCGACTACCTATTCGTACATCTCAGCTGTACAGATATATGTACTAGGCAATTGTTTATATGCAACGCAGGTGTACACACGCAAGACTACATTCGGAACTGATTAGTAATCGTTTGATTTATCGATATACAAGTGCAGTCCCGCGTGTGTCTGCTGTGTGTACTGAACTAGCGCGCATATGATGGTATATGTGGTGGGTTGCCGCTGCCTTCCACGTGATTATTAGCGAGTATTTATTTATTTATTTAATTCTTGTAATAAGTTCGTCGTCGCTTGGGATCGAACCCGTGACCTCCATAACGGAAGTCAAGCGCTCTAGCAACTAGGCTGTCGCGACGACTTAATGGCAGAAAAAGCGGATTTCGATATTAGCCGTGATTATCACAGCTATTATGTAGATTATTCGTTTATAAATTCTTAAAAAACATTTTAAAATACCGCGAAACGTTCGATATCTGGTTAGATAGAGATATTCCTGTTCTTCTAGAACCTGGATCAGTTCTGCTGCCAGGTTTTAAACATTAAAATATCGCTTCCCGATATAACTTACAAATCCCCACGTTTCATCATTTGTTAGTTCTTTGTGTTGGGTAAATGTCTTGTAATGAAGAGCTCAAAGAAAAAAAACAAACAAAAAAACATTAAAATAATAATCATCGCATTGGGCAAATGTCTGGGGGAAAAAACCAAAAAACAAAACAAAAAACGTGCGTCTTTTTATGTTCGGAATAAATATGATTGCCTAATTTCTGTAGACTTCGCCGATTTAAGCATTATACTAACTTTTTTTACAGTGCAGATTATTCTACTATTTGTATTTATTAGTAATCAGCTGTCCGAAAATCTGCAAAATTATATTGAATTTTATAATCAAAACGTTTCGTATATTTCTGTAAATTGTATATCACAAAACCGCAAAACGAATTAAGTGCGACTTAATGATAAAAATAATAATAAAAAAGTTTTAGTCACATTGTTCAATGCGCATTATTGAATAGATCTAAAAAACAGTGCCAAAATTTAATTGGTTATAGAAAGGGTTCTATATATTGAGACGGATTCAGCAGCTATAGGATTTTTATTACGTTTTATTATACGCTATCTGATAACGCATCACACCAATTAAAGTACACAAGTTATTGTAAAATTTTATGAGATGGTACTTCCTGAATTTTAAATTTAATTTTATTTTATGTAACATAAAAATACTTCAATATAGAAAAAATAAAATGCGTTTTTACAAAAAATAAATACCGACTTCAAGGTTTATTATAAACATTTAAAAATGCACTAAAAAGTAAAAAATAATTACTCCCGATAAAATATATATATCAGAGTGATATAACTTAAGGTGATATCGTAATTCTTATACAACATTAACTTTTTGGAGTTGGAATTAAATTCATGTTAGGAACAATTTAATCAACATTTGATGCAGTTTTTAATTAATCTTTTAATATGAATTTGATGCCAACTCCCAAAAAATTAATGTTGTATAAGAATTACGATATCACCACTTAAGTGTTATTTCACTCTGATATATATATTTTATCGGGAGTAATTATTTTTTACTTTTTAGTGCATTTTTATTCAATTAAATTAAAACATTTTAATAAGAACAGAAGCTACATTTCCATGGTAATTTGGCAGATTTATAGTATTCTAAGTCAAAAATCTAATCCGACGGTGAAAACAATCATGAATGAAAAGCATCCAAAAAGCTCCAATCTCCCGCATTATTAAGGATAACTCAAAAATTATCGGTCAGATCTTGATCAAATTTAAATGGGACCACATGACAAACACTACCTTTCAAATAAAAGAAGAATCATCAAAATCGGTTCATCTAGAAGAAAGTTCTGTGGTAACACGCATAAAAAAAAAAAAAAAAAAAAAAATACAGTCGAATTGAATACCTCCTCCTTTTTTGAAGTCGGTTAAAAAATAGTGCAATATTTACAAACTTTCATGTTACATACATATTGCTAAATTTTTAAATGTTTGTGAATTTATTAATACTTCGATTGATCTACAAATTTCAAATAAATCAGAAGCATTGCTCGGTTATCAGGTGCCAGAATACCCGGGGAAAGTTAGAAACATTTGCATTTATCATTTTACTTTGCTTATTGAAATTTTTTATACCTGTTCTTGATCACAAATTTGATAGATCGACCAATTCTTCATCACTACTGCTGGTCTTTTTTTTTTTTGTTACATGTTAAAGAAGTAGAACGAAATGGAATCTATTACAAGTACAAACAAAAGTCCTGAGGATTATTTCAAGAAGAATGAAACAAAAATGTCTAGCAAAAGAGAAAAAAAAAAGATAAAATAAATTAAGATAAAACTGGAAAAATACAAAAATAAGGAAATTAGAACTAGTGAAAATATCTGGAAAAAAATTGCATGTACTAACGAATAAATAAACGGAAACTACAAAAATAAACACCACACCACATAACGGAGAAGAAAAAAACAGGAATTATTATTACAGAATTACAATTATTACCATATTTACGGAACGATTTAAATTTGACCGGAAAGAGAGATAATTCGCTTCTTCATAAACACAGCATTAAGTGCATATGACGGTAAATGATGAAACAAAATTATAAAAAAATGCTTCATACTTGAAAAAATATTTATTAATAATTATTCAAAGATAACAAAGAGTGAGGAACAAAATCTATCAAAATTTCTGGTTTGACAAAGGTGGGTAACAAAATACGTAAATGTAAACATTAAACGCAATACACCCGTACAAAAAAAACAAAACATTAAATAATAAAAATAAAACGCGAATAATTAATTAAAAAACACATTAACAATAGTTTTGAAATTATTCTTCTTATTGAATTACGCGAGAACAATATTATCGATAAAAATTATTTTATCGGAACAATACTGTTGTTTCGGCGCGTTAAGTTTTAAATCGTGAGCTGTTTTTCTAAAATATGTTATTTTCAACGCGACGAATTGTTTTTAATCAGTTAAACAGAGTAATAGCATCATCAGTTGCCCATTTTCAAATGCAGAATCACTTAAACTTATCGTTACTTAAAAAAAAAATAATAATTTTATTATCCCTTATTACCGCGTGTGGTGTAGTAATGGAACATGGAAAATACAACTCCAATTGCATCCTTTCTCTAATTTTCTCGGGAACGTACGGGTATGTGAAACCACGTTTAAATTGTAGCATGAAATAAACGCTTTAATATTACAAGCTTCCAATGTATACAAGTTGGTTAAAAATGTTATCCTGTTTTTAGAGAAAGAACGTAAGAATGTTCTGAATTCATTATACTGTTATTGTGTTTGTGTGAATGTTTAAAAACCATTTTCGACATAGAATAAACGGAATATTAAAATTCTCGGGAAGAACCGAAATTACAGGAACAGCTCTATTATCGGAAACTTGGCACATCTTCAATAGAGACTTCCTTGAAGACCGTACCTAATCTTAATACGGCATTTCACCTGAGAATCTATAAAATTTCAGGCAACGTCGTAATATCTCGGCAAAAATGGGGATGAAGCAGCGCTTTTGCGCAATTTTGAACTAAAAATAAACTTTTGAACTTTGTAAATTCTACTGCTGTTGCCTAATAATTCTCAAATTGCTCTAAAACTTACCTCGGCAATTTGCTTCGTTTCTGTAAACTTTTTAAACGTTCAGACAGTCTGGCAAAGAGATATTTTCTCCTTATTTCTTTTCCAAATCAGCTGTTGTTCCTCGTTTTTTCAACTGAAAAGGTCAAAAAAAAAAAAAAAAAAAACGAAACAAACCGAGTAGCACATTTCAGATACAATCTGTATTACCTCGTCTGAGGTACTACAATCAACGCAAGAGTCTGACGCACAGCTGAGACTGTGTATTTGTACTATCCGGGGCTAAACAGCTCAGTTGTTTGTAAACTTAATTATATGACACAGATGGGTTGATTAGCTGCGCGCGATTTGTTATTACAATTATTGTTGCAAAAAAATAAAGAGAAAACAATCTTACCGGAACAATTGATACACAAGCAAAAAACTCTGGAGTACAGTGTTTAGAACGAGTCTTGAGGAAGGTTTTTTTTTTTGTAATATACTTTTGTGATTCGTCATTCAATGCAAAGCGATAAAAAATAATTCTGAAAATTTTTCAAATTAAACATTGCACAGCCCAACTACGCCCTCAGTCTGATAAAAGGCAATATCAAAAATGAAATACTTTAAAGAAACAAGTGCGGAAGAAAAATTAGCCATACAAAGATCTGTCGTCGGTACAAACTACAAGTTTGTATTTACCGATGCTATATATCTTACGGGAAGTAAGGTTATAACGGGAAATGTTTTTGGGGAGAAGTAATATCGAAAAACAATTTTTCAGGGTAATAATATATATGTTGCTTTCAAATTCGAACATTGTCTTATCGGCAACGAAGCATTACAAATATGATGAAACCATTTTTTCGACCAGTCGGAAGTGCTGAAGGACAAAAGGGGCTCTCTTTTCAACAGCTGTCTTTGTCGAGCTCGAACAGTTTCTAAAAAGGTGCACTTAACTTATTCAATCAGGGATATTTCCTAAATTTTACATGCCCCATAAAACCGGAGAAGACAGCCGATTTGGTTTTTGTAACGTGCTGCTTACAACATTTGTTGAGAGATGCCTTTTTAAACACTCAAAATAAACCTTACTATAAATGAAATCCAACTGCACTATCCAGCACACTTCAAATATTACGCTGTTTGACAAGCGTAGCCTAATATTGACGGATTTTCTGTAACAGAACCATTCACAAAATATTTCAACTGTGACGCAGAAGTAATAGCTTAGCAAAATGACCAGGTATGGCCTACGATTTTCTACTATGCATTATTTAGTGAAAACGTCGCCGCTACAGATCTATTGAAAATCTGTCGTAATTTTAAAATGTAAAAATTAATTACAATATTATAAGTAATTTTTAATACAGTAATTAATTTTAAACACTAATTTAAAATTAATTACTGTACAATAAACACAAAAGAAAACAATTGAGTGAAATAAACAGATATAGTACTTTTTAATACTACAAATTTTTAAATATTGCATTCGTTATTTTTAAAAACTTCAATTGTACTTATGTTTATTTATTTATTTTTTTTTTTAAATCATTTATTTCTGAATAAATAGACGTTATTTACTAAAAAATGTAATACTTTGAAAAATAAAAAGAAAATATATAATAAAAACCAACTTCAATAACAAACCAAAATAAAAGGGTAAAAATAATTTATAAGAATAAATTAAATAAATACCTTATTTAGTAATGCTTTCGGGTATAACCCATCATCAGCTAAAACTAACTTAAAACTCAAAACTGAGTGTGTTTTGAGTTTTGATTAAGTTAATTTTAGCTGATGATGGGTTATACCCGAAAGCATTACTAAATAAGGTATTTATTTAATTTATTCTTATAAATTATTTTTACCCTTTTATTTTGGTTTGTTACTGAAGTTGGTTTTTATTATACAATTTATAACAAACAAGCATGTATTCACCTACATTTAAAAAGAAAATACAGTAAAGAAAACGGCATTACATACATAACAGTTTAAAAAGAAAGTATTTAGGTTATTTACTTTGTTTTTTGCCTTTTTTTTTGTTTATTAATTATTGCACATACACTAAATTCTACATATATATTATTATCTGAAATTTGTAATCTGCGTTTTTTTAATCTTATCAGTATAAAACAAGGCTTAAAGTTAATAAATGATAAAAAATGGTGTTATATTTTTGTTTCCTGATCTCCTTGGGTTAAAATCCGCTATTTCTTTCCAACAATTATCTTTTACTATTTCATCTTCATATACGGAACATGCCACATCACAATTGCAAGAAAACTATACTACCATTTCCAACAGTTTGTCATTCTATTCGGCAGTAAATAATCTCGTTATGCAAAACAGATGGTAAAAAAGGAAATAATTTCCTTCACTGATTATGTCTGCGCTACTCTCGAAGCTGTACAGTCGTGTGGCTATTCTCGTTCTATTGTCGCTGCAAATTGCCGACACCTGTAAGGAATATCGCTTTCACTATTTTGCATTGTAGCAGTGTACTACGTCGACACGTAATAGGAATCGTACCTTCAGAAAAAATTAAAAATTCTTACAACACGTTTTTTTTTATAAAAACTCAAAATTCCCTTTATCTTTTATAACTGATTGTAATAAATTATTCAATACTAGAGTTCCATTTAGAATAGTTTTTACCGTTAACATCTCCGCTGCCATATAAGAAGAATTAAGTGCAAACTGATTAGGTCATATCAGATGCTTTTGAATAACATATTACCTCTCGCACAATCAAACGCGCATCTTTCTTCCACAAATGACCATCTCTTTTAGTTCAATATTTTTTAAATTATTTAGTTGCAATCGAAACCGAATATTATTTCAACGCTAATTTCTGATTAGTTCGGTTTTAAATGTTAACGTGATAATCTTTTATAAAACATTAAGCGGATGCAATTTACCTTTTTGTCAACTGATGAAGTGATTTTTACTGTTCTAAACTAGTGGACTTACTGTCCCCACAGGGTAAAAATGTAAGTTTAAAATTGTTGTTCATAATCAACTTGTGAATTAAGTGTAACAAAGATCAGTCCATAAAAAATACATATAAAAATTAATAAAAACTAATACATTAAAAAATTTAACATAAGTAATAGGAAACTGTAAATAACTAGTATTTTAGAAAGTAACTTAAATATATATATATATATAAATAAAAATAAATAGAAATAGAAAAATGCTCAAATATGGCCGATTAAAATAATCAAAGATGCTGTATAGGAAAACTAATATATATGTATATATATATATATATATATATATATATATATATATATATATATATATAATTGATATATTGCTGAAAGCAACCAAGTCAAAAGAAATATGAAAATGAATTTATCCAAGCCTCGTAAAAATATGATATTATATTTCTACTGCCGTAGCTATAATTTAGCTAAATTAGATTTTTTGACCCAACAGACTTATATGGATTATCGATAGGGAAGAAAGGTGAAATTAGAATAAACAGAAATACCTTTACAGAGAACCAAAAATTTTGAATTTAAAAAATAAAATTATAAAGTTGCAAAGTATGACATTAGTGAAGTCGTGTAGAATTTTTTGAAAATTCTTTCAATAAATATATTATTTATTTTCTAAAAAAATAAATTATATTTTAACAGTTTTCCGTCTTCGTAGATTTTCGCCAATTTTGCAAATTTCTGAAGGTAGTAAATAATCTTTAATACCACTTACGCGGAGTAAGAATGCGTCACTGAGATCATTAGAGCTTTTTCAGTGAAGATGAATAAACTGTGTCGATCTTTTAAACAAAAATGGAAGTGGTATTAGCCAATCAGAAGGTGGGGTCAACTGTGATTGCTGGCGTATCTATTTAAGGTCTAGGTTTTCCCGTGTTTGATTCATTGTGTGCCTGGTTCTGATGATGAACAGAGCACTACTATGCGAAACGTTAACGAAAATAAATTGGGACGTGGCTGTTACCGAAAAAAGTAGACAAATGGTTAATAAAACAATAGGCACGAAAATTTAAAATAATTTTTAAACACAATCTTCTGTCAGATTTTTTAAGACTTCCGCAATAAGAAATTAAAAATTGAAATGGCTCATTACTTCGTACACTGTTTGTCTCGGTCACTTTTAGCAGTAAACCACTGTTTTCACATAAGACAGCAAAAAATTTGTTTTTAAAATTAAATTTTAAAAAGTTTATACTATGTAATGTACACTTCTAATTATTAAAATTTGCGAGAAATTTCACTTAATAATAACGCTACAACATACAACAAAACAAAAAAGGTAAAATAGAAAATTTTAAAGAAAATCAATGATATTATTAATAGGACATTAAAATGTTAAACGAAAAATAATAGTTAAATGAAACGCGAACGTCAAAAGAGAATAATGGGAAAGTATTTAAAAACTACTTGACTATTAGCCACGCGAAGTCTACAATTTAATGTTCTCCGCTTTTGCTATTTCGGCAATATTTTTTTTAATCCGTAAAGATGTTAACCGCGCTGAACTGTTCGGATACCAACATTCTTGCATTACTTTTACTATTGACTTTAATGCCTGCATTGAACAGTGAAGAAAAATGTAACACTAACAACAACACGTTTAAAATCAAATAAGAAACGAATTTTTATATTTCGTATGAACGGAAAATTCAGTTACAATACATAATCAATCACGTAAATTTAGCCCATTAAACTTTAATGCATAAAACTCGGCTTACATTGTATCCAAGTGTACGCATAACAAATTTGTTAAATATAATCAATAGTTTTAGCCTAACTTTTTTTCTTTTTTTTTTTTTTTAAAATGAAAACACATATATAAAAATCTTATTTGAAATATCGGAACTAACCGAACGTATTTCAAATCGCTTTAACTCGGGAACAAATAATCGTAGAGGAATTCTTTTTTTACCAAATGACGCGGAATTTTATCTATTTTTATTCGAAATTAATCATTATTACCTGATTAGTTCGCCTTAAAAATAACATACCACCCTTTTATTTTTGACTGAATTCTCGGCTCGTTTCTTGAAATTTTCGATTACTTTTTTGAGTATAACGGCACGGACTATGTTGGTCCTCCTGAGTTGTGCTAGGTCACGTGGTTTATCGATGTTGTACTTCAAATATCGCCATAAGAAAAAATCGCAACACGGCAAATCGGCAGAGCGCAGCGGCCAAACGAGATGTACGTGAGATTAGACGGTGGCCAAAATGTTTTCGAAGCAATTCGATGTGCGGTATGACATGTGGCATTATCTCGTTGAAACCAACTAGACGATAGTTTCCTCTTTTTCTGCAGCTCCCGCAAGAGAAAACTTGACCAACATCTTTCAGTAGCGATCACCGTTAACTGTTTCTTCGAGAAAGTAACGACCGATCACACGTTCAATGTTTGCCGACGTTCTCACGGTATTTTTCGGGCCCGGAGGAGGCTTAATTTTATTAACCGTACCGTTTTCGGGAAAGTTTTTATCTCAAAGACGGACAGTTTTTTCAAAAGGAACGGGTTTATGAGGTTGAATAGAGAAACGTTTTCGAAAAGCGCGAATAGAGCACACGTGTAGGATGATTCTTGACTCTTTGAAAACGACTCTACGGCAAACGCGCGGTGTCGCATGTTCCACTCAGCCGTCGTGACTAAAATTACCAATAACTAAAACTTGATCGACTGGACTACCACCAGCAGAAATCCCTACTCTATTCGTTTAGCTACAAAAGCGATTTGAAATACGTTCGTGTATTTCTTTATATTTTCTGAATTCCTTAATAGTACGTACTCTTCCTTTTTTTATATTCGTTTCTGCGTCATTTCATTTAATACCACAAAAAAAAAAACAAAAAAAAAACGCGAAAACACATATTAATTAATTTTATTAAACATCATTGCTATCACGACTGTTTTAAATGAAGGTGGACCACCCCATAACACCCCAGAGCTTAACTATTTAAACATCTTCCGGTCTCTGTTTTTGATTCACTTCTATTGATTCGTCTTTCTTTTTCTGCAAAACATTCTAAAAAGCTATACAAAGGTTCAGCTATTACTTTCAAATGAGATTCGAAATATTGAATGCTCTTTACTTTACACAAACTCTTCTCTCTCACTATACCGTGAAACATATTTTATACTATAACCAGTCGGATATCTTTCTCTTTACTTCGATTGATTCATCTGTTTGTGATATGTATTGTATACTGTAGTAAGTCAACTACTGCAATGAAAACACTTTTTTTCTTTTCTTCTTATTTTTTTTTTTCTTTCTTTTAAATCGTCAAAACTAACAGCCCTTTTTATGTAAGATTAAACGGTATTCATGAAATTACCCAACTTCTTCATGATATTCGTCCTCATATAAAAGTATATGTGTTTTTTTATATATGTGTTTTTATATATATGTTTTTTTATATATGTGTTTTTATATATGTGTTTTTTTATATATGTGTTTTTATATATGTATGTGTTTTTTTATATATGTTTTTTTATATATGTGTTTTTTTACGTTTTAAGGATATGGTAAGGAAGCATAGATTGTAACCAGCTAGCTAAACAAAACGAACTGATACAACTTTGGAACGTTGACATCTCACATTACAAAAGCATTGCTCTTTAAATATTAATGTTCTAAGTCAAATACAATTTTTTAAAATTTATGTGTTAGTGTGCGGAGTAACTCTATACGCTGTTGGATGTTAAATGATTTATTTAGAAAAATAAATATATCAACGAGTGAACTCTATAAACTCAATTATATCATCGTACTCATTGCTAATAAAAGCGGAAGAGTAGCTGTGCAATTAATCAGTAAAAAGGTAAAAGCAATGAAAAAAATATATTTTTAAAGATAAGACTAAAAAAAAAAAACCTGGATTGTTGATAGCGATGGAATAAATGACTAACTTTTAACTTATGTCTGTTCTTGAATCGATTCGTTTAGAGTCGAAGCGATGTTTAATTTTCTATCGATTACCGATTTCGTTTTTAAAGTAGTACTATAAACCAGTCGCGACTCGAGCGCAGCGTTGTAAATATTACGCATACCGCTTGCAGTAACGCAATAGCATGAGCACCGTATCTACGACGTTACTATATTATTCTCTTTCAAAATTGACAGCATATTAAATGTGAAAAGTTAAAAGAAATAAAGATTAGTCGCTGTAACGACCAGAATTAGGCGAAAGGTTAAGAAAAACAATATTAACTTTATTAAAAATTTTATAAAACGTGTATTACAGAAAATTGAATTTTAAAAATATTAAAACAAGCCCCGACATTTTTCGGAGTTACGTATTATTCCATAATCATGGCATTAATAAAAAAAAAATAATAAAATTAATGCCATGATTATGGAATAATACGTAACTCCGAAAAATGTCGGGGCTTGTTTTAATATTTTTAAAATGCAATTATCTGTAATAGATGTTTTATAAAATTTTTAATAAAGTAATAACACAGAAAACGGACATAAACATTTGTAACTCAAATATAAACAATATTAAGTTGCGAGTTACGAACAGACAAATTACGTCGATGGCTTTTTGTTTTTTTTTTTTTTCGTTTACATTTCAATCATTTCTTACGTGCAACAAAGTTTAGAATTCAAAAAGGTGAACATCACAAAAATTTGCTCTCGGACTGCGATAGTTACTCATTGAGAATTATACACAATAGTATAGTTTATTGCTTACCATCACGCCTCTTCATACACAAGCGTAGTATCATTTTAGTCATCAGGCTATACTAGGGGGAAGTCGTGAAGTGAACTTCTGATTTTGAACGCTTTAGTACACTTCAAACTGCCTCAACAACCGAAAATGACTCTCCAGTCAGAGAATTTCAGGTGTCAATTTGTGTGCATACGACGTTGCAGAAATGTACCGAGACGTTAATACCCTTATCATCTATTTGTGATTTTTAATGATTTTGGCTTGTAATCTGCAAATGAAAATGAGATTGTTCACGTGTTATGTTTCTAATTTCTTTATAATTTTACGCGCAATTGATAGCTGAAATTCTACGATTGGAAAAGCCGTTCGGTCGCTACAACAGTTTTAAGTGCTATTCGGAATCGGAGGTTCATTGCGCGGCTCCGGTCGCTGGCTGTCGACAGCAGAACACGATATATTTGTACACATCGAAAGCAATGAAAAATGTATACTATCTTGCTTACAGCTAGCATACTGGTATAACTGTCATGGAGTTGTTGTCGCGAATTTGAGAGTAAATTTTTGTAACATTCACTTTTTGAATACCGGAGATTGAACTGTAGAGTCAAAAAAAAAAAAAAAATAAATAAAGTCCACAAGGTTTAGTCCGTAAAATGTAGGAAAATAACCGGCTAACCATTTATTGGCAATTGTTTTAGATTAGTAGACGTAGGAAAAATATTGATAGGAATCATCAGCGAAGCATTTTTTTAAAAAAAAAACACAATTTTTCAAATAGTAAATATATAAATCACCCCTAATATAAATTTACACCGGGTGAAATAGGTAATGAAATATATGCAGTACCGGGTATGATTTCCATCTATCCGGAATACACGGTCTTCTTTGTTCAACGTAAACGACTTTACACATTTCTTCAATAGTAGGATCAGACGGTACCATTTCATAAAAGGGCAGTTGATAATCATCACAATAACCAGCCACTACACAGCGCCTAGCAATTTCCCACATTATTAAACCAAAAGCGTAAACATCTCCTTTTTTAAATGATTCAAAGTGACCAATATTTATCGTTTCCGCCAAAACCTGTAAAAAAAAAAAAAATAATAATAATAATAATAATAATAATAGAAAGAATCGGAAGACACGTCGGAAAGTATTATTTCACATAGTTCTGAAACGGTCAGTTGTAACGAAATAGCTCTATATATTCTCGTAATTATTTGTGCCGGTGTATTTTGTATAGCGACGTGAAATTATTTGTCATAATTTTAACAGATATTTAAACAAGTCTTCCCCGAACCTAATCCGCAATTGACAATTTTTTATACTGTGTAATTCGATTAATATCACAACTAAATTAGCCTGGTTTGTGCTATCTATGAACGGTTTATTACGTTGAAATTTTCGTATGGTACGTAAACTACACCGCGCGAGAAATTATGTAAAAGTATTAAAACTTTTAAACGTTGTATTTATCTCGCTATTATTTTAATTTTTTTACACTTGTTTGTCACGAATGAAATACTAAAGTAGTGCTAATAGCTTCTATCCTTTTTTTTTTTTTTTTTTTTTTTTTTAGTTTAATATTCTCATTGTAATTATACGTATTTTTATTTCCGATTTTGATTATTTTCTCTTCCAGTGTTAGTCTATTCTACTTTTTAAGAAACTCGAAAATTTTATCTGAAACTGAGTTAGGACAGTCATTAGAGGCTGAAATATCTGAAGAAAAAATTGGAGGCGAAGGTTTCTGAAGTAATATAGCGAGTATATATAGTGGATCTGAATTAGAAAGTTGCGAATGAAAATGATAAAGAAGACTACTTTATTAGGAAAGATAATTCTGATAACTGTAAAGGGAAATCCCTGACAAATAAATTTGTAAAAACAGAAAAAAAAAAAAAAAAAGTATATAAGTTAGCTGCTTTTAAAAGAAATAAAACACGGCATATCTCTCGCTATTTATCATTTACGATTATAATATCATCATCTTCGTTTCTGCTGTTGATAAAAAATGATAATTCGATATGCAATATGAAGAATCTGAAGAGGGCGAAGAAAATGGAAAGAAATAGAATGGACGATATTTTAATTGAAAAAACAAAACAGAAAACAAAAAAGAGAGCGCAAATATAACAGTGATAAAACTGGATAAATAATCACTGTGAAAAGTGAATAATAAATTAAACGTGAAAATACTCATTCATAAATGAAAGGGTATTATAATAATAATAATAGAAATTCTATTATTTCATTGTTATTTAAATGATGGCGGAGCAATGTGTGCACTTAGACGAATTTATCGTCGGAAACATGGGCATTTGTCGCGGAAAAAAGAATCGATGACATTCTTGGAAGAGAAAAATTAAGAAATGATTACACTGCATCAGTGCAGTGATGGAGGCATATTTTCTATTGTACTTATTTTATTCGCGTTAAATCGCACACGAATTTGATATTAAAAATAGGATGTGTGATAAATTGTTCTTAATTCTTTTTTATTTATTTACGCTTTTTCTACACATAGTGTTTTTGTTCGATTACCTTCAAGTTCGGTCAACCGATTTAAATGCGTATTACTTATTTTTACATGTGGTGTTTTCTATTATTACCGTAAGTTACATTTTTGAAATATTTAAAATAATTGCATTATTCTTTTTTACGTAAATATATAGATTATTGTTTTAGTTCTGCTGTGTCACTGTATCGTGCAATCGCGCATGTGCACCATCAAGAAGCAAAACAATAATCCTTTGCTAATAGTATTGGACGGAACGTTGCGCACTTTCGATCGTTTTTTGTTTTTTTTTTTTTTCAAGTTTCAAAAACGTAGCGCATCAACACACTTTACCATGATTAATTGCAATATTCATTAATTCGTGAGATGGCAAACAATAACTTGATCCTCGTCAAAAACCATAATCAACAAGTGCTTCACTTCAGTTTGTTGTCTTCAGAATTTTACCGGAGGCGGAAAGATGTGCCGCTGTTTTATTGCTCCAGAATTCATACAAATTTATTATAACATTTCAATGCATAACAAATATTGTATACTTTTTTAGGCTTTTTTTTCTTCTTCTTCTTCTTCTTTGAATATTTTAAATCGCAGCCTTTATTATGTTTGCCATCCAAAACTCAAGTTAATTTTAATTTTACCTTTTCAAAAGAAGCTTGAACTAATATCCATTTAAAAAAGTAAAAAAAGTGTCAGTTTTTTTGTTAAAAATTAGAAATAAATTGTGGGTCCACAGAGCAAATATGCCCGTTGTGTGAGTGCCCAACACACTTACCAGCGTTTATTACAAAAAAGATACCAATTACAAAAATTTTAACTATCTTAACTGATTTCCTAAATAACAAATTTCATATTCAGACTGAATATCGCCAACTTACGTTGATTACGATAATTCCGTGAAAAAATGCCTACCTCTGACTTTAAAACTGGTTCGGGAACTATTTTCCTTTATTAGCAAGTACGGTGCACACTGCTTATGTGACGTCTCCTCGATTTTGTTAAAATTCCTAACATTACTAGCTACAGTTTGTCCGATGTCGTACTTGGAAGAAATAAAACAAAAGCGCGCAGTACTGCTAGAAATAAACTTCCACGGTAGTTAATAGCGTCATCAATTAACAGTTTAGTGATATATTTTTTTTCTTCTTCGTACACTAATAATAATTTCAGTTGTTTTTTATGTAGTTGTTTCGTTATTTCTTTATGCTCTTAAGCTGTATTTATTTCAATTGTATTTTTCCATATTTCTTTCTTTCGCTTATTATTAATCTTTGAAATAGCCATTATGAGAAGAGTTACAGTCCCTTTATTAGTGTTCATTTTTTTCGGCGGATTAAATTTCACTAACAAACACATTAGTCATGTAAAGCTTAGACAATTTCGGCGAAATAGTGCAATTTAAAAAGAAATGGTTTTCGATTTGCTCGAATTTTCTTTATTTTCAGTGATTAGCAGAATTTTTGGATAAAATAAAATTAAACTATACAAAATACATACGGTGGTATGCAACTAAATTCGAAAATATTTTAGAACAGAACTATTTAAAAATGTATTTTTTTAACGGTTCTTCGTTACGAATTGTTATAATAATAAAGATAAGGCAATTTTTAAAATAACGCTGTATTCGCGACCTCGGTAAAACATTTTTTTTTTTTCCTAACTGGCAACGTTGTACTTATTCGGCGCATTTTTCTTCCGGTACAAGACATCAGATAAATTGTAGTACGTACAGTTTACCCCAATGCAATAAACATGCTGGCTTCGCGCGCGACAACTTCATGTCGGGACTACTTTTGTCGATTTTTGAAGCGATAATCGACATATTTGTTGATTCGAACTCTGAGTTCCGTCTGGCGAATAGTCTTCTAACAATCTCCCAAAACTAAATCATGCCACCGTTAAGCTGTTATACTCTCGGTTTATTTTTCGCTCTTCTCTAATCCTAATTCTCATTGTCTGCTACTTAATCCTTCGCTGTTTCTTGTCTTTGGATCTGTTACGTCCTTCATTTGTATCAATCCGTAGTTACTAAAATATATCGCTTTCATTTCTCGCTCAGCCGCCTCCCTTCTCTAAACCGCTGTTCCTTGACAACTTCTCCCTTTTGTGTCAGTTGCATCCGGCAAGTTCCTATTACGTTTGTGACACAGATCACATATTTTTCGGGTTATTCTATTCTCAACTCTTAAAACTCAGTCTTCCCGCTCCATTCAACGCCTCCTATATTCTCTCTTTATCGATCCTTTCGGTTCTTGTTCTAAGGCAGTGTCCAAATTGGTCGTGCGGTGCGAAAATATTTTCAAACACAACGGATTGGTTCGATTTTCAAACATGTTTGATTTTCTTGAACCACACGCAGATTTTAAAAACTGCGTACAATATCGATAGTGCGGTTAGTTGTGTTTTTATGTATTTTAATAATGAAACAATTAATTATGGAAGCGGAAAAATAGCCGATTTAATAATATTATAAAAGAAGGAATATAGTGGAAAAAAATTACTGTGATTAAAGCTTTGTTTATTTCAAAATAATTGTAATTATGCGAGAAAAGTATACAAAGTTTTTTTTTTTTACAAATTGCAGCATCGAATTAGGCATATTTGCTAATAATAAAGTATTATTGGTAAAATTTAATTCTATACTTCGAAATTTAGTGAAAGTTTAAAAAAAAAATCATGATAAGGTAAGGTGGGCTAATTCTGATTTGGGGAAATTCCGATACCTCGTTTTAACAACTTTGAAAAGTGCAAGTTGGCAACACTGATGGCTGGAGGGTTAGTAAGAAACAGTTCTTTTTATTTTCCTTCAGTTTTTAATTATAAATATCTCAGTGGATAATTTTATCATAGAATGTTGAAAACTGAACAAAAGTGATTATGAAAAGTTAACGTGTACCGTAATTGTCCCGAAACATATCTCATAAGAACACAATGCATTTTGAAGAGAGGTATCAGAATTGTCCCGAAACATATCTCATAAGAACACAATGCATTTTGAAGAGAGGTATCAGAATTGCCCCAAAAGTAGGGTAATTCTAATTTTTCGTTTTTGAAATTTTTTTTTAAAATTACCAGAGAACCGTTCGATCAATCTTCTTGCTCCTAGTCTCAAATCGTAGAGCAGAGTTCCCTCTCTTCAAACATCGCTATAGTATATTTCCAAAATATTATTGATTTGGTCATGTAAGCAAAAAATACAAAAATTTTGCATTTCGCTATCGGAATTACCCCATCTTACCTTATATTAAAAGTTAAACCTATTAAAGTAGTTTATATTAGAAATAAAATTTTCCAAATGGAATATTTTTAATAAATCTTTATTTAATATATATATATATATATATATATATATATATATATATATATATATATATTAATACGAAAACTGAATCAATGATTCGGGGACCACTTAATACGAATGTCTTTCTCGAAGATTGATTATCTCAGAGGACGAATAGGGAACTGTTCTAAGGTAACAACATTTAACACTAATCTGATCCAGCTTATTACGCTAATAAAATTGCCCTGGCGCCGGAGCTAGTAAACTAGCTCAATGGATATCTTTTCTCTTCAAGTAATCGAAAAATTCGCGAAAAACAATTTATTTACTTATTTATTTATTCCTAAATAGTCAACGGTTGTAGCATAAAAAATAGAAATATTTATCCAAAATGTTTTTTAAATCCAACAAATAACACAAAGAAAAAAGTATATATATATATCAGGTGTACAAGTATGAAATGCGGATTTGAAAAACCAGATGTTCACCAATACAATGTGTTTTATAAAAATTTGACGCATATGCAATTTTGTTGCGCCATCAACACGTGTCAAACATACATCAGTAATAAATTGAAATACTGTTTGCGTAGTATTGTTTTGGTGTGTTTAATATGACGACATTTGTGCCAAATAAAGAGCATTCGCGGACAGGATTAATTTTTTGTTTTCATTTGAAGAAAACTGCTGCTGAAGCATACCGATTGTTTCGAGAAGCTTATGGTGAACATGCTCCATCGCAGGATATGTGTGAACGATGGTTTCGGCGTTTCAAAAGTGGTAATTTCGATGTTGTAGACAAGGAACATGGAAAACCGCCAAAAAGATTCAAAGATGCAGAATTGCAAGCATTGTTAGATGAAGACGATTCGGAAACACAAAAACAACTTGCAGAGCAATTAAACGTTAGTCAACAAGCTGTTTCTAATCGCCTACGAGAAATTGGAAAGATTCAGAAGGTCGGCAGATGGGTACCACATGAATTGAACGAGAGGCAGATGGAGAGGCGCAAAAACACATGTGAAATTTTGCTCGAACGATACAAAAGAAAGTCGTTTTTGCATCGTATCGTTACTGGGGATGAAAAGTGGATTTATTTTGAGAATCCCAAGCGCAAAAGATCATGGGTAGATCCAAGCGCACGATCCACATCGACCGCAAGACCGAATCGCTTTGGCAGGAAGACGATGCTCTGTGTTTGGTAGGACCAGATGGGTGTGGTTTATTATGAGCTGTTAAAGCCTGGTGAAACGGTTAATACCAAACGCTACCAACAACAATCGATCGATTTGAACCGTTCGCTGCTTACAAAACGACCAGAATATCAAAAAAGGCAACACAAGGTAATTTTTCTCCATGACAATGCTCCATCACATACGGCAAAACCGGTTCGCGACACGTTGGAAGCACTCAGCTGGGAAGTGCTATCCCATGCGGCTTACTCACCAGACTTGGCTCCTTCTGATTACCACTTGTTTGCATCGATGGGTCACGCACTTGCTGAGCAGCGCTTTGGTTCGTACGAAAACGTGAAAAAATGGCTCAATGAAGGGTTAGCAGCAAAAGGGGAAGATTTTTACTGGCGTGGTATCCACAAATTGCCCGAGAGATGGGAAAAATGTTTAACTAGCGATGGAGCATACTTTGAGTAAACCACTTTTTATCATTCTTCCAAATTTAACGTGTTTTTTTTCGAAAAAAAAATCTGCATTTCATACTTGTACACCTGATATATCAAAATTCGTATTTTTACATATAAACTACGTTACGCCTCGTCAGATAGATCCAGATTAAAATGTACCGACTAATGCATTACACTGTATCCTTCATGTTGTTCGATCGTAAATCGCGAATATCTTTTTATGACCACACACACACGCACACTAACCGTCCGTTAGCTAAGCAACGAGGGAAATTATATTTTTATTACATACGGAGTGCATATTTATTTTCGTTCTTTATTTAATAAAAGGTAACGCCACAATCCCTGATTCGTATCAATATATATTTCTTTATATAATTTTTTTTTAATACTAAAATAAATTACTGAGTTCTCTGAGGAAAACAATGACGAGTTAGATTCGTCCTGCTGCAACAAGATCAATTTTCATGGTGTTTAGTAGAATATATCATTAATATAATAAAACGAAGATAACCGTAAAAAAAGGTGAACATCTTACTTCCGGAGCCATGTAACGTTTAGTTCCAACTCGATGTGTCAGTGGTATGTCTACATTATCACTCAATGTGTCGTGCCTGACAGCTAACCCGAGATCCCCTATGCAGCAAGTACCGTTATTTTTAACCAGGATATTTTTTGATTTTAAATCGCGGTGTGCAATTGATGGTTTGCCTGAAAAATTAAACAAGTAAAAGTTCAGAATTAGAGAATAAACGTTACATATAGTAATTCACTTTTCTTTAATTTCTAAACAAATGGCACAGTAAACAATTTCGTTCTCATTAACAAGTCTTTCATAAAGTTGAATACAGTAGTGCCTCTGTATCCACGGTATTAATATCCATGGTATGTTACGGCGCGGCTTAAAAAAAAAAAAAAAAATAAATAAAAAAAAAAAAAATACGGCGAAGGATTCCTTAATTTATATGTTACAGAAGTAGAAGAACATATAGAAGAACGCCAAGAAATGTTGGCGAGCGATGATTTAGAAGAAATAATTAAGTCATCTTCCAAGGAAGACAGGGACAAAAAAAAGAAGAACAAATTGATCCAAAATAAACCGAATGGACATTGGAAGAATTTGAAAAAGTTTTCCGGATAATCCATACAATTTAAAAAAAAAAAAAAAAAAAAAAAATATGGATTATGACCTACTTGGGGAACGTGGAATTAACCAGAATGATCACAGACGTCATACAGCCTCTCCAGTAAGTATTCAGCGAAATGAAAAGAAAAAGAAAACAACCCCCTTTCACAATGTTTTTTCAAGTAGAAAAAAAAGTGCCAACTATCAAAGAGCCTGACCCATGAACGCCATCTTCATCATCAAGCGTAATAGACCGATCTTTTTCGAACACTGTGTCTTTCTCACTTTCAGATGAAGATGTTTCTGACCAAAGTTTTCTTGTTCTTAAATTTAACTTTCGACTTTTCATCATACATATAATTTTTTTAAAGTGTAAACTGCAGCGTGTAGTATAGTCCTTACATAGAATACAGCGCTATTAAATAACTTTTAAAAACATTTTTAAAAAATATCATCATAATCTCATCAAGGAGAATAGAGTACAGTACGTAATAGCGAGTACATAATCATAATACTGTGTACATATGTACACCATGCGCTGTAATAATTTTCAAAATTATATTTGGTGTACTTATGCAATCTACGTACCTATAATATTTTCGACAGGTAAACAATTATCCGAATTTTACTATGTAGTTCGTCCAATATGTATTTTATGGCATGTATTACATAGTACCTTATAAACACCTATGTAATTATATTGTCCTTATTATTATTATAGTTTGCGCTGTTAATATTTATTAATTTATTGTATATATTATTATTCATTGAATATTATATTATAAATTCGGCTTTTCTTCTTCTTCTTCTTCTCGTTTCGGCCAACTATGGACCACGTAATTTCAGTTATCGTTCTTTCTTTTGGCCTTTCGGTTTTTAATACATATACGTTTTATTATTATTATTATTAAATAACTATAATGGATCCCACAAGTTATTTTATGTTGTAAAATTTATATCCTAATTTTATCCAGCTTTTATTTTTATTATCTTCATTTTCACGGGCTTACACTATATCCCCGTACTATAATTTGTGACGGATTACATCAGGTCACAATTATTTTATTATATTTTAATGATCTAAAAACTTCCTCACTATCTTATAAGTATTTAATATGACTGATTTTTGTGTGTTGTTACTATGTATATATATATATATACTGAAATCTGTAATGTTTTAACCTCGCTTTAATGTGTTTGGTGTAATTCCGGTTACTGACATTATAAGTGATATTACAGTGACCTTTTTTGGTATCCGTATCTTTTTTAATTCAGTGGCTAAGCTACTGGGTATTTACTTATTTTTTCTTCATATCTCTGCCTAATATTACTATTATTAAGGACAGATATGCCTATTAAAAATGTATTCTTTAATGGCTTGTGAAGTAAAATAATACCTGGTCCATTAGCATATCGATTTTATGATCTGTAAGAATATTTCTATCCCAGTATAATTTTACAATTTCATTTTGTAGCACTAATTCTGGTTTATACTGGTACTATGATGCTTTTTTGCTTTTTTATTATTCCGTATTTTCGTGTTACTTCTTGATGTATTATTTTGGCCATGTTGTAAGCCTTTCTATGTATTCTGTTCCTACAAGTAATTTACATCCTGCTGTAATATGTGTTCAATTACTTCACGGGTTTGATGGCATTTACGGCACAAATCATTCGTTGTATTTTGATCTTTTATCATATATTTTTTGTAATTTTTCGCTGAAATCACTTGATCTTGCATCTAAATAACAGAATATTGCACTATTTTTTGGTTTTTCTACTTGCTTCATTATGACACTATCTATTATTACATCTACACTCTTTTTACTGGCGTGTGAGTATTGAGTTTTTTGTTATAAGTGGCCATCGATTTTATGGTCAATCATTGCCATCATTGTTTAACACAATGTTGAAGAAATGTGATTGGCCTACAATTTTCCGGGTTTTTTCTTTTGATTCTGTTTGGTTTTATGTATGTTTTCCTTCAGTAAGGAGCAAAGCTATATGATAATACAAAAAATCTATTAATAATTATAAAATGTGAAACTTCGCTAAAAATGATAACATCAATACATATGAAAATATAACTGTTCTAAACATAATTTGCCTATTCATGATAATCCATTATTCAATATTTCATTCATAATATTTTTTTAACCATCTCATAACACATTATAAAATAATTTAGTATTTGTATTATTTAATTTTTCGGTACTATCATTCTGCGTATGTCATTATTTATTTATAATCACTTTTTTGTTTAATTTTGTTTTATATTTTGCTTTCAAATACAAATTAAGGTAAGTAAACATCCCGTGATCATAAAGCTATCAGCATCGAAATACATCGGAGCATGTAATATTTAAATGTTGTTTTACATTATTGTGTGAATTGTATTTGTTAATCAATACACATAATGCATGTTTAAAATTTTTGCGCTTATTTTAAGTTTATTTTTACGCATATCTTAGTCAACTTATCATCCACGCTATAAGAAAACTCGGTATAATTTAATGTGCTTTTTTTTTCTTGAAAACTAATTTTGGATCTTTATAAATCAATTAAAAATAAAAAAATTATTTTTTTGGCAGATCGGTCCCCAATTCTATGACAGAAAAGTAGATTTAACATTTGCGCACGTTATGTATATATATATATATATATATATATATATATATTTATTTATTTAATCACGTATAAAAAGTACATTAATAAGTCGTGCTTTACTAGAAATTAGTGGAACTTCTAGCTCGTGCTGCATAAATACAAATTAAGAGAACAATAAGCCGGTAGACTTATACGCGATAAATTACGCTGGTCTTTCGAGTCTTCTCCCTACTTTCTACTTTTTATTTGTTCTACGTTCTCCCCTCATCATTTCTCCCGCAATCGCAAGAATTTGACTGTTGCAGGCGCAATAAAATAATACCGAAATAAAACATTTTACAATTTTAAAGTATACGCATAGCAGTACCTTGTGTACCAACGATTTCCATGTGTAGATGAGCTAAACCAGTTGAAATTGAATAAACCATTTTCAACAATCCTCTAATATCAACAGTGTTACTGTTTAAATAATCGAATAACGAACCAATTTCGTGATAATCCGTAATTAGCCATAATTGAGTCCAAGTTCCATTATCTGGAAAGATTACAAAGCTCAAAATCAGAATATTTGTTTGTCTATACACGGAATAATATACGAAATTTATCGAAATCAAAGCAAATATATAAACAAAATTTAAGCAATAAACACGCTTCTTTAAGGTAGTCTCCTCCCGCCCTATATCATTTAGACGAGAAAGTAATATTTTTTTTTTTTAATAAATTTTTTCCATTTTTTTAAAATTATTAAATTTAAAAATTAATCATTAAATTATATTAAAAATCGTAATTTAATGCGCGTATATATATATATATGAACAATGAAAGTCTTCAAGTCTACGACAATAGCATATTTTGTAATTTGCTTCGTTTAAATACAAGAGTTTTTTTAGCTCTATATGGTACTCTGTAATTATTATACCAGAGATTGCAGTCTGTTCGACAACTCTCAAAGCTGCATGTTAATGATCTATTTCCAATATGAAAAAATGAAATTAACTGGAGACAAAGAATCAGAGAATAGAAAAATATTACGCAAAAAGAGATGCACTTTCAACGAATGAAAAATTATCACCGATTTTCTGAGTTAATTTTCTTCATCGGCGCAATCGTTTAATGATCACATCGGACCTTTTTTTTGTAAGCCGCAATTAGTAAGAACGTTTTTTTTTGCCTGCTACGTACTAATTCAAATTTCAACAGTGTTATCGTCATTAGCATTTTCTGTGCGACGGGGCCGTTTTATTTTTCGCTGTCATCTGTTCTAATATTTCATTGCTATATAATCGACACAATCAGCAAAGGTAAGTTTCGCCATCGATAATACAAAACTTTGTCGTCCACAATTATCAGTGAGTTTTCCTCCCCTTCGCCAGAAACTGCTCGAACTCGAAGATTTGACTGTGTGCGAAAACTGCATTATAAGAAAGTTTTGAATAATGAGCAAAAAATTGCATCGTTTACAGTATAGTCTTCGTTCGTCCCTAATTTTCTTCGCAATTTTGATAGTTTATCTAAATACGAAGTGATCAAATTATTTCCTTTCCATGGTGGGCACTCAAATGTAATTTTTAACTTCCCGGTTTTCCTGGTCCAAATCCTTTTAGTTTTCCCAGTCCAAATCCTTCCGATTTCCTGATTACTAGAATTGTACAAAAAGAAGAATGGAATTTGTTTTGTTACTATTGATGATATTTGACCGTCACAGCAGGTATATTCTTTATATGACTAAAACAGAACTTCGCAATTTATTCTCGAGTGTAAAGTACATTAAAAAATGCATTCATTTTTTAACGTTTCAAATGATTTTTTCTTATTAAAAATATCGTTTTTGACTGTTATTACTTTTTTTCCCGGTTTAATAATAAAATTCCCAGCTTATTCTCGGTTTTCCGGGTTAAGTAGCCACCCTGTTAATTTTCCAGGCTCAGTTTCCATTTCTTTATCTATACACATATCATTCTTGCATCAATTCGTTCGTCTCTTAATGACCGGCTCTCTGTCGTTTTTATATTATTTCTATACATTTTATGTGCTACAGCTTTTGTTGCGAGCAAATGACCATATCTCCCATCCCCGGCATTCTACATACCGGTCTCTCTATAGCTTAAGATCCAAAAGAAAACATACATTCCATAAAAGTACATTAATTAATATGAAAGCGTTTTTTTTCTTTTTTTATCTTTTTGGCGTGCATATATTATCTTTTTGGCGCAGTTATATTATCCTACAGCTGAGGGTCGTTTCATAAAACTGTTACGGAAAGTGTTACTGAAAAATGTAACGCCGAGTGTTACCATTATTTCTGTAAGACATCTGTTTAAGTTGTGCCTAGTAATTACATTTACTTTCACCTATCAATCGATGGTCCCAAAAAGGTAAAGACAAACTAATGCGAGGTCCGATTTGCACAGACGCGCTAGCCGAAAAACAGTGCATTCCGTACAGAATATACAAAGACACTCGTTAATTTTTTTTTTTTGGTAGTGCTTAAAAGTTGATTTTAACAAAAAAAATGTAATTATAAATTTCCTTGTTGCATTGGATACGATCGGTTACTCGTGTTTGCACGTAAACATTTTTTACCTAAAATAATCTCGAGATTATACGTTCCCTGTTTAAGGTTCTTCAATAAAATATGTTTTAGATGCAGTAATTATCGCGATTAATCTCTACATCAGTTCACTGTTGGGCGCGGGCTTTCCCCGGTTTTTTTTTTTTCAATTATTTCTATTGTCCACTTTTTCTCGGCTATTCTAACTGTATCATCCTGCTAACGAATTAATAATTTGCCTTATCTTCTTTTCCTATCCATCGGCCACCATTCTACCATCGCTCATCTGTTATCCACTCTCTTCATGCTACGTGTCCAGCCCAGCTGCACCATTTGCTTGCATGCATCATGTACACCAGTTTTTTCACGTATCCACGTATTTCTTTTTTCTACTCGTTTAATGTTCAGCGTTTAGAACCTTCGTGTACAGTTTCTGGGTTAATTGTTTTAATGAAGATGTTAAACTTACTTAAAAGTCCAAATAAAATTTCTAACTTTAATCAGCTTTTTTCCTTTTTTGGACTCCGATAAACTCAATTAACCCGAGACAATTAATAAATAAATTATTAACAGTTACGCGTGATTATGTATGGGAAAGTAATTTTCCATAAATTAAGCAAACAATAATTACCATTTTTATATATCGTAATGTGTATTACATAAAATATGCTATTCAAACCTTTATTATCGGCAGCGATAAAACCGAGTATATTTTCATGTCGAAGCATAACCGTTTGATAAATTTCTGCTTCTCGAAACCAAGATCGTTCTTCTCTAGATGAAAATATTTTCACAGCAACATTTTCCCCTCTCCAGCAACCACGCCAAACTTCACCATAACGTCCTTTTCCGATGGTTTCCACTAGCTGTATTTGCCGAGCTATACTCCTTTGCACTAATAGCGGTAAACCTAGGAAATACGAGTATCTAATTAGCGTGTTAGTGATTATAAAAAATAAATAAATGCGATAAAAAGTTTAAATTTCACCACTTAATGAGGTTAATAATAATAAGAGTACTTTAAAGTATCAATACGGCTTAAATGTTTATCGGAGATTTTTAATTTTAATCAAAAAATGTAAAGGAACCAAAAAAAAAAAAAAAGTTGACCAAACCCACTGTTAAATCAGTAATAATATTGCATATATATATTTTTTAAGGTGACACAATAATAATCAAAGAAAACCAACAAAGAACATAATGTGCCTTGAAAAGTTATTACTGTTTTCATTTTCATTATAATTTTTCCCACCACAACTGTTGTTGTGACTATATTATACCGGTATTATTAATTATTATTACTGTTACCGAAGAAATTAATTAATTGTCGAAATAACCTTAAAAGAAAATCAAGGCGTTTTTGATTAATATCTAAAATTAAAACAGACATATTACAAAAAAGAAAAAAGTAATTTAACGTTTCGAAATATTTTCCGGCATGTTCCACAATAAACAATATTTATATAAATCTTAACAAAGACTATAAAATAAATTTAAAAAATACATATTTAAACAAAATTTCGAAAAGTATTAATTCAGATATTCAAAACAACTTATATTTACGCTCGATGAACAAAAAAAGCGTTGACCGATTAAAATCAGAAATTGTAAAAATATTTAACAAATTAATCAACTGTGTTGCTTAAACACGTTTCGCTGTTTGCCTAATTAAGCGGGTAATATAAACTGCTGCGAAGCTATTAATAGTGCCATTTTAATTCATAAAAGGAATTAATATGTACAATCGGATGTACAAAATTATTATTATCGCTAAATTATTTTTTATACTTCACTGATCATTGATTGCACTAAAACTCGTTCGAATGAAAATGTCGTAATAAAAAGTTCCGCAAAATGCTAAAAATTAAACTTCCTTCAAATTACAGAAAAGAAATATGCTACCGTAAAGAAAGAGATTAAAAAGGAAAATACGGTAAAATTACATAAATAGAAATTTAACGAAATGACATGGAAAAATATAGAAAGAAAGAAACAATACAGAAATAAAATTTTTAAGAAAATAAAGAAAACGAAACAAATAAGACAGAATTAACGAAACAAGTGGAACGTGGTCAAAGTAACTGCAGTCAGATGGAATAACTATAAAACGGAGAAATTAAAGATTTTTTGTAATTAAGCCAGATTCCTCGAGAAAGAAAAAAATCAAAATGCTACGCTTTCCTGAGCCAAAAATTTGATGAATAAGTATGAACAAAATCAATATCAGACGGACTGGCTAAAGGAGAAACATATCCTATCATTTTGATAATCAATAGTGTGTCTATATTTAGACAGAAAAAAAAAAAAAAAAAAAAGAATAACCAATGTAGTAACAAATAAAAATCATAATTAAAAGTAATGAAAAGTATTATTGAAACTTTTCTCACCCGATCCGGATCCACTAGTAGTCATTTCGATTAAATTTCGCAGGGTAGAACGTTTAAGAATTGGCATATTATCAGCGACATCTCGCGTATCTTCAACATTATAACTAAGTCGACTGGGCGGTTTTCTCCACTTAAAAGCTACAAACCCCATCGTCAGCAAACAGATAAAAGCAATTGGACAAGAAATTATCATTGCAATCTGCCATTTTCCGAGACTTTCATCTGATCCCATAAAATTCGACACTATTTGTACGCACAAAAAATATATTCGATTACGTACGATCATTAAATATTTTTACGACGTAATAGTAAAATTAATAATAAAGTGCATAATAATTAATAATAAAATAATCCTATTGAATAAAAGTTAACAGAATTAAACCAGATTTTTGTACAGAAGTACATTGTAACATGGATATGTCTTCCACAGATGGTGCGTAAAGTATAATACGACTATTTCATTTTGGTAAAACCATGAACTCAAACTTTGATCACAAACTAAATAAAATACTTATCACAGCATACATGTTAATATATACAAATATGACACTTTCCTGGCTACCGGTTTTGGTTGTAAGAAAAAATCGTTATAAAATTCTATGACGGAAAAAAAATGTCATGACATATCCGTGTCAAAATAAAAATACGGCGATAATGTATATATGGACACAAAATTAAATTAACAAAATATAGCTGATGATGTAAAATTTTACTTCAACGAAATAAGCGAATTATTATTAAAACGCACTTAACACGTATTATATGTTATTTACCAAAAAGAAAAAAAAAAAAAAAAAAAATTAAGAGAGTTTAATTTAAAATATTTACATAAGAATTCAGTTAATTCACAAAAATATTATGGAAAATTTTAAAAAGAAAAAAAAAAAGGTCTGTAGCAAAAAATGGCCTCCTACACATATACACATTCTGCATTCATTTTAGCAGAATAACGAAATTCAAGACGACACATGAAAGAAATAAAACGACTCAGGTAAAATTAGAAATATTGGAAAACTTATTTATAATGCAAGATAAGTATATACACATACATACAACATATATACGCTGAATAATATTCCTTTGCACACATGAGTAATGAATTCTAATTAAATTATTCAACAAAATATTGTCAAATTTAATTACAAAATGTTAATCAATTATTATTTATACACTCATACATACACATAATATAAAATAGTGACGACGAATAATGTAAGTAAATAAAAAAGACCAAGCGTAAACATGCATTAAAAGCGAAAACGAACGAATTGCAATTAATTTAAGCAATAAATTTTAAAAACACGTGCAGTAACAGTACCATGCATAATAGAACGTAAAACAACATAATTAAAAATAATAATAATAATTTTCAATTTAAAAAATTCCTTACCTTTATGAGATGAATAGATAAGCGTTTGAAAATTTTACGGAGCATTTTGTTATATTAGTTACGGATGATACTGAAAACGACGGAACATAATTAGTTGAAAAAAAAAAAAAAGGGTAACAAATACTTGTTAATGTATGTAAACAATACTATAATAATAATTTATTCAACTAGCCGATAAATAAACATATTTATATTTAAACTAGAAATTTAGATAGATTTAAAATATAAATCTCCCTTTTTGCATTTAATTATCTTAGTTTCTACTGTTAATGTTTATTAATTTATTGTCATAGACGAAAAAGAGTGGCCTGGTCTAGCATTCGTAAAGTGCTAAATTCCGAATAGGTGTTGTACTTACGCTAAAAAATAGCACTTCACGAGTAATTATTTAAAATACTCAATTTCTATTCTCTTAATGCAATAACTAAAGTATTTAATCGACATGTCTTCAGTTTTTTGTAACAGCGGCAATAATAAGTAATATAGTCTATTACATTTTCCAAATACAATGAGTATAGTTATTTTAAATTTATTTCTCTATATATATTTCTAATAAACTTGTGTCATTTACATCATAAGAAAACTTGGTATATAATTTGAAATATTCTCTTGCCTTTTTTTAAAATTAATTTCGAATAGTTCCTTTTAAAAATAATTTTTTTTTCTCCATCTCAGTGATGATCCGTTTATAATTTATAAAAAAATAGACTCCAAAATTAACGAAGAAATAGAACATCATATTTTCCGCGAATATTAAGAGTTACTGTATCGTTATTATTACTTCGTTAATAACCTGCAACGATTTTATCAAACTATATAAGAAATTAATCTGTAAATTAAAAACAAAAAAAAAAAAAAAAACGAAAAAAAAGGCTAAAAATATCTTTACAGAATTTAAAATAATGATATTTAAAACGATTTTTAAAAACGTTAGTATAAATATTTTTACAATTTAACTCTTACAGTTTCACGAATCCTATAATGTAAATAACGAAATTCGACATTTTGAATAGTTTCTAATAGTGAATAAGACACACAAGGGGGAATACGGAATGTAAAATATCTCGAAGCAGAAAAAATGAATTATAATTAACTGTGATGAACATAGGGGGTAGAACAAAAAGTCAGCTGGGAAAACCAAAAAGAGAATATGATTATTATTAAAAGATTGTATTATTATGTAACATTAAGAGACATTTAATTTAAAAACACAAATACTCTCTCCATCCTTTTCGATTACAATCCGCCGAAACTCTTACCGGTCCTAATTCTTTCAGCAGATATTCTCTCACTTTTCCATTATTGGATTTAAAAAATAACTCGAACGAAAAAGTCCTTTAATTAATTTTTTTGAAACCACTTTCTTCTGAAACTAGGAAATGCTAAAAATGCAAAATATCGAAATAGACAAAAAAAATCCTTATTAGAAAAAAGAAACAACAGTACAGAATTCGATCAACCAAACTGAGATCCAGGTTAAACCGAAAAATGTATTTAACATTGCGGGGCATTACAATTTAAGTACAAGGTTATTAATTACAATAATAGAAATAATTTTACACGTTAATCATAACCGATCGAATGAAACTGTTATTTAAATTTTTTTTTTAAATCAATACTTTATTACGCGATTAAAATTTATCTGGTATTTATGAAGAATTTTTTTTTGTTTTTTTGGAAGAGGAGTAGCCTCTGAAATGTCATTTTAATCAAAATATTTTATGATATCAAGATCATTTGAGGTAAACATATATTATATACATTAATTTCAAAAAATAAAAAAATACAATAATTAAAGCTATATTTATTAACATTTAATTTTAAAAATATTTCACTGATTCATCTTTTTTTCTTTCTTTTTTTGTGTACGTATGCGTCAAATTTGTATTTAAACACTATTAACTTATAAAATTACCCTCTTAATACATTCCTTAAGATTAGTAAGTACTAATATAAAGTTCAGTAATATACATTCACACACAAAAAATAAAAAAACAAAAAAACATACAAAATCCAAAATAACGCGTAGTCCTTCATTAGTATCAAAAAGTTGCGCCCAAAAATGCAATCGTCAAGGTTTTGTAAATTTTACGGCCGCTCTAAGCCAATTTTTTCTTATTATATAATTTCTATTTGATTTTCGAAGAAATATTTCACAAACTTTGGCAACACGAGCGCATTAGGGATATTTTATTTTAAAATTTTCAGGTCTTATCGTCTAACTACAGAGAACGTGTTTAAATTTTAGTTAATTTGTGCATATCTACAATTCTAGAAAAATTTAAAAATTGATCTAAATTACAAAAGCGAAAATATTATACCGTCTTAAAAAGTTCATTTTTTTTACAGCTCATATACATACACACACATATATTATATATATATATATATGTGTGTGTGTGTGTGTTTGTGTATATTTTGCAGTGTTGGTCAGTCATTAATCGACATAATAAAAACTTAAAAATTTTTTGCGATTTTAATAATATCCAGTGGAAGGTGTAATATAAAATATTCACACCGTCATAGCTTTTTTTTTTTTTTTTTTTTTTTTTTTGGAAGCGTATCGCCAGAAATAGTCCGAAACAGAAGTATAGAAAATAAAAATGAATGATAAACGATTTTCGCGAATGAATTGAAAATTTCCGACTAATGTCAATACAGCATGTTACATTATACGAATTTTGTAAGGAACATTGTGGCCCAGTTAATAACAAGCGATTACCTAAAGATTTCAATTTTCACTTAAAGTATGGCACTTTTAACTATTTTTTTTTTTTTCTTTCTCGGTTAGAACAAATGTAACTTCTTTACCGAAAAAATATATCTTAAACTTTTTAAGTTTAATACGAAAGTCAAAATTATTTGAAAAATTTATTTTCTTCTTTTTTTTAAATACGATTCAAAAATAGTAAATATTTTCTCTCCCTTTTTTTTGAAAGAAATTAAAAATTAATAAATCCGTCAAGTTAACTTCAAATTTATTTTAGTGGTTAGTTAATTATAAATTTTTATACTTCTCTTTTTTTAAACATTCACCGGAATTTATATATTATCTTAAATCCAGTTAAAACTTTTTTTTGAAAAATTAATTTTCCAATTTTTTTGAATTGTCGTTTACGCAATTAGAAAATTAATAAAATTAATAATCATAATGTTGTTGAAATAAGCCGAATTCACATTCCCCAAGCGAGTCGCCTTATTATCTAGTACCAAGTTTAGCATCTTTCTTATGCGACAGTATCGATCTAGCGCTCACCCAATGGTACGCGACGACCTTAGTTGATAATTCTCTATTTCACTGTCAATCACTATTCACGATAAGCTGTACTTTCGTGACATATTGCGCCTATAACACAGAAAGAACCCCTCCCTGCAGTGTTACATCTACTTGTGTTTTTAAAGAAATCGTTTAAAGAGCTTAACGAGTTCCGATTGAACGGTTAAAATTAGATCGTTAAAAATTATCCGCTTCCTTTTTCTTACTTATCGGATATCTAACGACGAAGCCAATAATTTGTTCAATGCATGAACACTATTACGATTCAAATTGTCTAAGAAATAAACGACATAGACGAAATGTACACAATATGAAAAATATAGTCAAAGTTCGATAAGATAAGTCTACGAAAAAAATAAGTATGACAGAAAAATTAAATATACTGAGAGTATGCGAACTTTGGAATCTGCTCGCAGATCAACAAACAGAATGATGACAGAGTTCTATGTTAAAAGGAGAAAAAAAAATTCAAAGTTAGTCCCCCTTAATGTAAACGGTATTTTTATTTTTTTAATGAGATAATTTGTAACTCATTAAAGGTGTAAACATATAAAATGTGCGGCCGCATGTATTAAAATGATTTTCTTCAAAACAAGAAACGAAAGAATGTAGCGTGAGAGTTTTAATTATCGACAAGAGCTTGTGTTACGGATTTGTTAGTGGAAGATAAGCTGACTTAGGCAGTTTTTTTCTGACGAAAGTGTAATAATTGTTATGCACACGAACGAGCCGATAATTAATACACATGGTTACTTTGGATTTACATCATTGCAGTCTTCCTTAATAATATTAAAGCGGGTATTTTCGTTTATTTTTATCGCAATTGATAAAAACGACTCTATTAAAGCAATTAGCTCGCCTCTCGTAAAATATACGCACATACATAGATGTGATATTCCGTACATTTTAAATGTATGGTGCACATTCATCGCACAATTTGAACTTTTGAACTTGCGTTTTTTCATCTCGTTACATCAATTAGATAGTAATACAGACCACCGATGGATATTTTTCATACAAGAAAATAAAGTTACTAAAAATATGTGTTAACGACGATTTTTTAAATAGCGCGTAACTTATCGGAAACGATAGTATAATTTATTTTTGTACGTAAACTTTTTAAAATAGTTATATACAAAATCGTTACAATTTTTTTTTCTTCTTTTTTCCATTGTCTACAGTAGTATGTTTAACATTTTTACTATATAAAAAAACTATTTAACAAAAAAGCCGACTTCAACCGATGATTACAAATTATATTGCCCTTCGAAATATTATTATATTTAATTTCTACATAAGTGGATGTTAATTTAAAAAAAAAGGTGCATATCGATGAAAATGTGTTAAAAAATATATTTCTAAATTCGTATACATTCTTTCAACTTTTACCCTAACTTTTAATAACATTATCTTATATTCTTTCAAAATTTAATTAATTAATGAACAAAAAAAAATTGAAAAAATATTCAACGAGATTATAAGCAACTATAAAAAATAGGCGTAGTTAACACAGAAGAAAAAATGTCTTAGCAGGAAATTTGGAAGACAATGCGATACGCATAAGTAAGAATGGTGTGCGAAAGAACAAGGATCAAAATTTAAAAAACAATCAAACTTCAGGGTAACTGGTTAGTACATATCCTATACATGTATATATATATATATACATATATATACATACATATACATACATACATATATATATATATACATAAATACATATACATATATATATATACACCTATATACATAAAGAAAGAAACCATAAAAATTCAATGTTAGATTTTTCTTTTTTTTTCTTTTTTTTTTTATTATAATTAGTTATGTCCATGCATATATTGTTTTGTATTTTAAATGAAAAAATTAAAATTGTTAATACGTCATCGATATATAATGATTATAGATTGTTACACACAAATTGTAAATGTACGATAACTTTTTTTTTTCAATTTTATTTAAAATTGCGGACCGATATCAACAATCCTTAAATAGTATTTTATCACGAACTAAAATTGTGGACGAAGAGAGAAATTAAGCATATCATTCGGCTCTACTCACACTGCATTATAAAATGGCTATATTATTGAGCGCCCTTATTTTGACTAAAGAGACAAAATGTCGAGATAATTTTTTGAAAAACATATTACATAGGTCCAACAAAACATTATTATTTTACTGGCTTTCCTCTGACAAAGAAAAATCTTAAATAGAGAATTCCAACGGAAACAGAAAAAATCTTTCAAAAATAATACGCAGCTCTGTTAAATTATTACCTACATATGCAGACAACTGCGCCAAATTAATTGAACACATTCATTAGTACCGTAATCTCTATAAGGTTTAAAATTTGCGACAGAAGTAGAATAAATTACAAAAAAAGTTGAAAAAAAAAAGGGAGTTTTAGATTATAAATAAAATAAAAAAAGTATAAAATAGTAGAAAAACCTTATATATTTGTTTGAAATGAGCTGGAAAATACTGATTCGAAGAAAAGAATAGTTTACATGTGATCGTATATCGCCAATCGACTACTAAAAAAAAATGACATTGGCCTACTTTCTTCACTCACTCGGGACGAAATAACTTTTGTGTCCAGTTTTCATTTAAAGTTCCAAACTATTCGAATTCGAATTTAATGCAGATTCAAATGCAGTGCTCGCCTTAGCCATAGCCAGAGGTCTTTTTGTGAAAATGCCATGACTGTTTATTGTTTCAGATAATTATATACAACTTCGCCATAAAAGACCGTTGTTTTATATATTTTAAATATTCTTTGGGACGAAAATAATTTTTAAAGCATTAGTGGCAAAAAATTCAAAAACATTCCATATACCGTAGACAGTCAGGAATATAAATTTCGACGTCAGTTCATTTTTTAAATTTTCGAAAATTAAATATTATTAAATATCTCCTACTTTATTCTACTTTGGAGCGATTTTATATGTAAATTAGATAATCGAAATGCGAACTACTCATTAGTATTATATAAGTTTACGTTATTTATCCGGAAGTACTGCATTTCTGTGTGATTCTCCTAAAACTCCCGACGGCCTTCTTCCCTTTTGCTTGGTTGCCCCTTAGATGCAACAGTATAGACCTGATCTTATTCGAAACTAATATCCTTTCGATCATATTCTAATCTCCCGTATTCTCTAATCTCTATTTTCCGAAAAAGAACTCTTACTTTCATATTTTTCACAGATACGGCGTTTGCAGGGAGGGAGAAAAAAAACACGCTCTCAAAATTTTTGTTTTTTCTTATATTTCCTCTCTTAACAAATTTTGTCTTCCGTAATGTTTCCTCAAAGATGCCCAACTCACCTACCCCTTTTCCTTCACTTTTTTCAAACATATTGTATTATACACCATCTTCTAAGAACTCAATAATTTCACTAACGCGCATCCCCCCCTTTCCGTAACATGTAATTATTTTCATTGACCATTTAACTCCTGAAACGGTGTTGACATCATTTAATTTACCCGTTAATTTCACTTTTCGTTTTTTTTTTAAAGCGCTCGGCCCCCTCCTTCTTTCGACTTCATCATTCTTCGTATACGATCTCTCATTTATAATCTTTTCTTTCATCAGTCTATCCACGTTGATTTGCTATGGGTTCCTGGTGTCGCAGAAGTATCGAAGGTAACGAAATGGCGGATGCTTTGGTTCAGATTACTGCTTGTTCCCCCTTTTTCATAAAAAAAATCCCAAGTACTAATCTATTATCCTTAAGTAAGGAATTTCACTTTAAATTTTGTACGGATATGTACTCTTCCCTCCTTTACCAATAACTGTTTCTTCTGCTCACGATTCAGCCTGGCCTTTCTTCTAATCCTTGGTTCTCAGAATTCTCTTCCCTTCCACATTCTGTTATTGTTCCTATTATTCGCATGCGCTTTAATCACACCTTATTGTCCTCTTCTCGCTAACGTCTCTCCTTGGTTTCCTTTCCTTATTATCCACTTCATTCTAATGAAGCAGCTGTGATGCTAATCGCATTTTCATTGAGTGTTCTGTTCTTTCTGCGGAATGTTCTCTTTATTTACTCGTTCTAAAGTTAAGAATTCCTGGTCCTTATTATGCTTCCTATATCCTGTCATTTCCCGCTCGCATTGCTTCCTTCATTCCAGCTATTTCCGATCGAATTAAATTCTAATTAATTGACTCTAGTTCTTATCGTTTCTGGGTGGAGGTTCCTGGTTGACGAACCCAGAAAAAAAAATAATATATATATATATATATATATACAGTGGAACCTGGTTATAACGGCACCGGCTGTAACGTTAACTTGGGTTTAACGTCATTTTATGATTAGACCGGTCAAAATATAATATTTGGCGTTATAAGAAAACTTGGTTATGTCGTCAAAAAAATATTGCCCCTCGGCTATAGCGTCAAAAATTTTGTGATGCTCAATTTACAAAAGTGAAATTATGCTTCAGTAATGCTCCCCCCAGGTTCACTCAAAATCCTAAGGAAGTTGAAGATAGTCCAGATGAAGATGCTGACCAGACCGAAGAAGACATCATTTATCCATCCATTCGCGAAGCAATGACAGCTGCAGAGATTCTCTCTCGGTTCTACCACTTCAGAGAAACGTCTGCTGAAACACTCAACGCTCTACAGGATGTATGCAGCACGACAGAGAAAATTTATTTTTCTGAGAAGACCGTACAAAAGAAGATTACAGATTATTTTCAACAGTTGGCCTTTATAATATTGTGAGTAACATTTGTTTGTTGTTTTTACACAAATTAAAGTTTTAATTATTTCCTGTAGTAAATTTCAACAAATAATTTGATGTAAAACATTTGCGTTTTTACTTCTTATATTCTTCAACTCATATTTCAAGGTAGCTCTTTTATAACGTCACTCGGATATAACGTTAACGTTAAAAAATTATACGGTTAGAAATGGAAAGCACAAAGGATAGTAGCAGGGGAATAACAGCTAGAGTTGAGAAGGAACGGGTAAAGGAAGCATTAAAAGAAGCAGGAAAAGGTTCAGCGCCAATAGTTAAAAGTATAGAAAAGAACATTCGGTGGTACAAAGAGCAGAGCATTCAAAAAGTATGTAACTGGAGCCGCATATAAGAGAAAGATCAGTAACGTGGAGAGGACAATAGAGAGAAGGTGAAAGAGAAAATCGGCAATGAGAAGAGGAGAGAAGAGAATGATTTAGTCTTAATTTAATTAAAGAAACAATAGCAGAATGGAAAGACTTGGAATCAAGGCTGAAAATTGGGAATGGACTGAAGGAAGTAATAAGAAGAACGGTTGGAGAAGAGAAAAGGGTAGATTATAAGTATTTTTCCTTCCGTAAACAACTTGTAAACTGCTAATAATAAATAAATAAATGAATGTCCAAAACTGCAGTTACTAACTGTTATAATTATGTTAAAACCGAATTTTTAATCACTATATTCACATAAGTATAACATTAAATATTTATAAATAAACATAAAAAAATGTTTTTTTCACAAAAAATAAATACCGACTTTAAGGAAATGCACTAGAAAGTAAAACGTAACTGAATACTAAAAAGTAAAAAATAATTACTCCCGATAAGAAATATATATCAGAGTGATATTATACCCTTAAAGGTGACATTATCGTAATTCTTATACAACACTGATACCTTAATTAGAGTCGGCATCAAATTCATATTACAATATCTAGGAACAATTTAATGAACATTTAACGCAGTTTTTAAATTATTATTTTAATATGTAATATGAATCCCTACTCTAATTAAGGTATCAGTGTTGTATAAGAATTACGATAATGTCACCTTTAAGGGTATATTACTCTAATATATATTTTCTTATCGGGAGTAATTATTTTTTACTTTTCAGTGCATGTTTATTCAATTAATTTTTACTTTCTAGTGCATTTCCTTGAAGTCGATATTTATTGTTTGTAAAAAAACATTTTATTTTACAATTTTCAGCGTTATACTTGAATTTTTTTTCCGTTAAAAATCAATTTTTTCACATTATTCTCCATACTTTATACTTAAGAAAAAAAAACGATTTCTTTATTTTGAACTGCATTTCCACGGTAAAAACATCAAAAGCTACATTTCCATGTAAATACGCATTATTAAGGATAACTCAAAAACTTCAAATCTTGATCAAATTTAAGTGGGACCGCATGAAAAGCACCAGCTTTCAAATAAAAGAAGAATCATCAAAATCGGTTCACCTAGAAAAAAGTTCCGAGGTAACACACATATAAAATACAGTCGAATTGAGAACCTCCTCCTTTTTTTGAAGTCGGTTAATTATTTTCACTAAAACATCCAAAAAACAACAAAACAATAAAAATTCAGTCCATGAATATGTCAAACAATTGACGAAACCGGTCGGACGAGAAGATTTTTAAATATGTTTTATGTAATTTTAAATGTTCATAAAGTTTTTTGGGTGTTTTAGTGAAATTAATTTATATTTATTTATAAATAATTAATGTTATACTTATGTGAATATAGTGGAAAAAAATTCGTTTTTAACATAATTATGTTAGTAACTGTAGTTTTGGACATTCATTTATTTATTTATTATTGACAAAAGAGTAGATATCTGAAGTCTGGAATGGTTATTTGAGGATAGAAAAGGTATGTCTGGGACAAGAAGATTGTCGAGAAGTGGAGCAATAAGGGAAGCCGAGCGAGCTAAAAAGTCTGCTGTATCGCTAAAATACCTAACTTGCGACAACTTAGTCGCTGGGGCACTCACTACCTTAGTAATCTGAATTTGATTCTCTGCGGCGATCGCAAATTATTATTCAGAAATAATAACGCTTGATAGAATACGAAACAAGGTCTCTAGTATAGGTAATAACGGAATATGCCTGCGCAGGTTGATACAGATGATGGCAGACTGCATTTGCATTACGTCGAAGGGCTTACAATCAGTCAGTCGTGCGTAATTCTCATCTGCGCTGTGGATACGTAAAGTGCGGTACGTGGCAGCAGGTATAAAATGCATCTCCCAATTTGCCCGGTCAACACAGGAGACTAGGCCAACTTACTTCACTAAGAAACGCCTACATTCAGCAGTGGATCGACACAGGTATAACGTGATAACGTGAACTAATAACAATACAGTTCGGAAGCGAATACTAACATACGTTTTATTACATTATTATTATTATTATTATTATTATTATTATTATTATTGTTATTATTCTTATTATTGTTATTATATTATTAACTATTAAAAACAGAGAAACTGTACCCGTTGGAAAAAACAATCAGTCAGAACGGATGAAAATAATCAACCGATGAGCGTGCCATATCTCTCAACGTCTACTGATCAGTATATGAGTTTATACGAGATTATTTGTTCCTTGTGTATCTATAAAAAAATTAATGAAAATTCATTTTATATTAAAACAGTCTCTACTTTAAATTGCCACAAGGAAAAAAGAATTACTAGTCAAAACGATGAAAGAATATACTCTTCTATAGTTGAACAATTTTTAAAATACTACTAAAAAAAATGGTGATCGATAACATTTAACTACGAGTATTATATGAATAGTTAAATAATTTGAACCAATTTTTATATATCGTGTATGGAATACGAATATATATATATATTCAAAATTATTGCTTAATAGAATAACTTTAATTGTATATAATATCTCTTTTTATTTGTAATAGTTGAACTTGTATGAATAGCTCAATTTCAAAAAAAAAAGGTACATGTACTGTGGGTTACATTAATATTTAGGCAGTAAAAAATAATGACAATTTTACTAAAATAAAACAAGTCTGTACCTTAATGATTACAGTATTGTTTAAAAAATCAATGAAATATTGACACGTGTTTAACTTAATACGTCAAATATTTATTAGAAAACCCTTTCTGACATTGTATTCTGCGCTTTACGAAAAAACATTGATCGCGAATATATTTTTAAGTGACATGATCAGTACAGAATGTTGTACACCACGTCTATCTCATCTACGAATCTCACAGGTTGCCATCTTAATGGTGTGCCGTCTTCCATTTACGTGATTCTCCTGAATAAATACTTGAACGCGATAATTCTTCGGCGTACACTCATTGAAACTGAGTGCTTTCTTTTTCATACCGGATGCTATATCGAGAAGACAGTTTTCTTCTGTCCGCATAAGCGTATGTTGTTTGGCAAGCAGCATATTTACATGCTCGGCATTGTCGGTTAGGACTTTCAATTATAAGTTCGTTTGGATCTAAATTTCCATCTTCAACTGAAAGTGCAGATGTTTCGAGTATTTCTAAAGAAAGTCTCACCGACTCAAATCCCATTCATGCGATACAACGGTTTGTCCAGTAAATACTGTCGTCACCGTTGTTTCACCGTAGATATTTTAACATACCCAGAAGACAAGTAACACTTGTGAATCTGATGGCGCTTGATATGTACATTAAAAGCTAAATCATCACTGGGATAATACAACTCGTGTATCATCATATCGTTCTCTCATCAACCAGAGTACATTAATTACTAGTCCAATGGTTCCTCCTCCGTTGAAAAGAACACAAATCAAAGCCATTGTGAATCTGTGTAAGAGGAATTTGTGGCGGGATATAAGACGTTCGCTATGATATTCGAAGATGGCTGACGTTGCGACTGGTAGTCGGGATATGAGAATAGACTTGGATAACTCCGAGGTGGTAAGCATGCTCCGAGAAGAGGTTTTAAATCTTTTAACATCTTCGTTAGAAAATTGTGCATATAGCAATACCAGGCAGATCTTTGAAGGCGCGGTAATCGAAAATTTTGTCGAAACCAATCACGCGCAGAACACGCTATACCGAACTGATTTTTAGAAAACTGTTTTTCGAAAATTCATATTTAAATAAAACGGTTTTCCGTTTTTCGAGACATCAATATAGTAATATCGTCTGTTATAACTTTTTGGTTTCGATCGAGTTTTCAATTTCGAGGTTTTAGTTGATGCTGCGTTCTTTTGTCTGAGAGAATATTTCGATTCCATGTCGAGATCAAGTGTTCACGCGGAACTGTTTCTGGTCTAGCTTCTGCTTCTTTTTTAGATTGGTATGAATTAGTCTTTCATTCGAATTAATCTGTCTTCTTCTGTTTGGACGCAGTTTGAACACTTTGAATTTCTCTTTTTCGATTGTCGATAGGCCTCACCAGATGGTAAACCACCCCGTCTTATTTCATCTTCAGGCTTCAGTGATAAGATTAAAGCAGATAATAACTCGGCAGCTATTTGAACGACCGTGTCATTAGTGCAAACATTATTATTCTACAGTCTATATTTAAATTTATTCCATGGTATCACTCTACTCCTATGAATGATATGTCCCTACCGGACTTGTGTTTAAATATGTTACTACCATTTATCGTTCACGTATGAGGCATGCGCCTTAATGGGTTACAATTTTACCGTACTCAATTATGGTATCTTTTGTGATACTCACCAGTCTTTTAATATTGGCGAGGGTATTAACCATTTATTATTTAATTATAACAAATACAAACATGCTATAAATCGCTTCTTTAATGATTTATTATTCTTGGATTACCTTGTGTACAGATGCCATAATTATGTAGACCTGTTCAAATTTATCCTTAGCAACGGTATTGTCATTTAGTGTTTTTTTTTTTTAATTTTTTCTCTCTCTTTTCTCTCCTCTTTCTTTGTAGTAAAAAGTTTGTTTTTATATAATTTTCTGAATTTATTATATGTAGTATTTTTCCCATTTTAATTCTGTTTGTGGTTTTTTAGAAGTTACCTTTTTATTATCTACATCCTACTTGAATCTTTCGGAATTTAATGAGGATGTAATATTACTGCTTGCTTAATCCTAAACTCATGTCCCTAAATATTCAGTTCGCACGATATGGGTTGATTTTCTACTCATTCTTTTTTGCCATTCGTGGGTTACGTTATATCATTGCGGCTATGTTTGAATTATATCGCAAACCGATATTACCTTGTAGTATTATTTTAACAGGCCTCACTGATTGCTGGACGAATAAGCTTTTGTTTTTCTTATATATTATCCTGTTTGCCCCTGGTTCTTTTACAAGAATCTGTTGGTGGCCAGATTATTTCGTGCCAGGCCAAAAAAGAAAAAAAAAACACGGTTTTCTTTTGTCCTTTTTTTTTTTTTTTTAATTATTTTAAAAACAAATCACTAAAACAATTTTAATCATTTTTTAAAATTTATTTTTAAACTTATTTTTAAACATATTTTTAGTCAACTTGTCATTCACATTACAAGAAAATTCGGAGTGTAATTTAAATTCTCTCGTTCTTTTTGAAAAATTAATTTCGAATAGTTCATATTATTGTTATTCGCCACCTAAGTTCTTATAAATCTTTTGGAACGTATTCGTTGCCAATAATGAGTTAAGGTATACTGTATAACGATTAATTGTCTACTACTAAATATAACGTATTTTAGGTAAATAGAAATACTTCGCGAGCAGCTTTCTATCCTTAAAACTAAACACAAGGGCCGTTTTAAATTATTTTTAGCCTCGATATAGCAAAGCAGTGAATGAAGTCTAATTCCGTACGGGGCAATAATCGTACACGGTAGTATCTGAGTATGTAATCTTCATTTGACATAATAATAACGGGGATTTATATCGCATTATAGAAAATTTGGGAAAACGTTAGTTCTTTTGTTAAGAAAGTAAAGATAGATGAAATCCGAAATTTAAGCATCCCCCCTTAAAAAAATGGACAACTAAAACGAGTTCCATGAAGCCTTGGTAAAGTTTCACGGATTGTAAAGATAAACGTATAACGTTACAGAGTCTCTAATAAACAGGAAAAATTGGATCAGTTCCTTTTTCCTTCCTGTTTTTCGGATCCGTCTTTTCTTTCGCCTAGATTATCCTTTGCTACCCCATTCGATGTTAGGTCGAATAAATTTGAAATGGAATGAGGTAAATTTCGAACAACCTAGTACAACTCATGAACCGAGCACATTAGGCTACTCCGCTGAATAAGAAGGAAGAAAAAATGCACATTCATCAACCTTATAATAATAATAATAATAATAATAATAATAATGGTCGATAAATTTTTAAACAATACGAATTGTCAAATGTGAAACAAAATTTAAGTTAATTATACGAAAAACAATTTAATTAAACGCACAGAAATGAACTAGAACATCTGTCAAGACGGGAGAAGGAAATAACACGGGGGATCGAGAAGCGGAAAAGAATGATTTTTTTCCTCTTACCCTGAACGCTCCAGCGGCCTTGACCCAACAACATGATATAAATTAAAAGATAAAACTTAATGACCAGGCGCTCAGAAATGGAAAAACAAAGGACAGCAGCAACGTAATAACTGAAGAAAATCGGACGGAAAGGATATAGGTAGCGTTAGATGGAGTAGACAGACCTAGAGCCGAAAATTATATAGAAGGGAGCGTTCGCTAAGGAGTGCAGAACACATTCGAAAAGGGTATGATTTTTGAATCCCAAATACACAAGGTGGCTCAGAAACATAAAAAGAGCAGAAAGGAGAAAGAGCTAAAGAAAAATGAAAGCGAGAAGAAAAGGAAGTAGAGAATGATTGATCTCGAATTTAATTAAGGAAACAACAGTGGAATAACGACAGACAGGAATAGAATGAAAGCAAGGCAGGAAAAACCGGTTGAATAAAATGGTAGTATGAATAATGATTAGAGAATAAAAATGGATACACGTGTCCAAAGAAAGTGTCTGGAATGATTGGAGCGTGATAGGGAAAGAAGTTCTGAAGAAGGGAAAGAGTCGAGGAAAGGACCATTGCGGGGGCGGCTGAGTGAGCTAAAGAGTCAGCTGAGTCATTGTCCACTATATTGGAATGACTAGGAACCCATAGAAAGTCTATGAACATGGGATGTGGGACGAGAAGAGACGAGAGATCGAATAGAAAGAATGATACCGTCAGAGGAATGAGGAGATGGCTTGACGAACGCCCTTGGAATCGCAAAACGATCAGGAATTTATGATCCCGGCGCTTGTAGAGGATATAAAATGAATGACACGAAGAATTGAGATCGATTCGGCCAAGAAGATAGAGCAGAAAGAAGGAAGTCTGAAAGACTCTTGAAGTGCAGTTACGTAGTTGACGTATACGCACCAGCCACGCCCCCATCATTCTTGGAGCCATCCGTGAAGATTAGGACATGGCAAGGAAAAAAAGAGTCCAGCAACTGAAGAAATTCAAAGTCGACTACATTGTGAGAGGAAGAATTAGCTCGGATTTAGAGGGAGGAGAAATTGATGGAGTGCCATATGCTATTAAAATCAAAAAAAAAAGTAAGGAAGACTGTCATAAGAGGAAACGTAGGGAGCAAAATTGGAAACACGAGCGCAGCTATACGCGCTAGAATCGGAATTCTATGAGGCGCCAATGATTTTTGATACGAAGATAGGGAAAGAATGACAGATAAAACGGTTCAATTACTAATAAAATATAAAAAAAAGAACAACATATAACACACATCAGAGAAAATTTGCAAGTAGCACAAAACCACTGGAACCTGTCTTCGAGTTTTTGTCAAAACACATTTCGATATAAACGTATTTATTTAAATTATTAATTTTTTCTCCGGTTGCTAATGATGCATATGGTTTTCAGCGCATTGAAGTTTTTTTCCGCCAAAATAAATTTCCCCGACTTTCCCCGCTTTGTCAAATTGTTTCGACTTTTTTCCGAACTTAAAAAATAACAGCCATAAAAAATAATTTCCAAATATTTCGCAATGTACCCTTATGCGGGGCGCACCGATCAAAGAATAAAAAATACAATTATTTATGAAATTCATCGCTACTTTAATCTCATGTTTCGTCATTTTAAATACTAGAAAAGTTTGAAAAGATTTTTTATCAGTGTGATCATAAAGTCACGAGAATTCGCTGGATCTGGAATGGAATAGTTCATTACGAATTTTACCGACTGCTCTCGTACAGTCAATAAGGAGTACTACTCTACATCCGGAAACAACGAACCGAACTTTGGAAAAACACAACTCGTGAATTTTGCACCACGATAACGCGCATACCGCTTTGCTTATCTATAATAGTTCGTGGCGAAGGATAACATCGCCGGAGTAATGCGACAACTGCTCTATTCTCCGGACAGACATTTTTTCCTATTTTCCAAACTCTCAAGAAGACGCACTGAAAAAGGATAACGTTTTTGAACAATAGATGCGAGACAACGGCGAAATCGCAAAGCGAAATACCATACCTAAAATGGTGTTGTCAAACTCTGAAACCTACGGTCTAGCATAAATGCATAACATTAAAGGGAGACAAGGGACCATGGAACAACCAAAGGAAGATTAGGTAAATACTTTTTTTTGAAAGAAATTAAAAATTCTCGTTACTTTTCAATCACACCGCGTACAGAGTAAAATTCTGCAATCATTTTCAATACTTTCAAGTTCTCTACATATCAAGCGTTCCCAGACTTTTCCGCGATTAATGAAATTTCCTGACTCTACCCGGTTTCCAGAATGTGGCCGCTACTCAGGATTTATTTACAGTTAAATATGCATAAACGCAATTCGCCCAAATTTTCCCGGATACAGACATGCTGTTTCACGCAACAACAATTCGATGTAAAAATTGAATTACAGTGGACGCCGGTTATTCCGATCACGTCGGGATTTCAGGTGTTGATCGAAATAAGCGGCGATCATATTATCCGAAAATCGCAATAGACTGAATCATCACTTAGGCTTTACATAATGAACATACGTGAGTATGCCTGCGTATTTTACTGCGCTAATGAAATACACAGTAAGTAGGCCATAGTTAGTACGTAATATGCATCAATAATTCTTTTTTTGTTAAATATTTTTGTTGATTTTTTATTTTTATTATAAGATACACAAATTTCCTGTACAAAATTACCTCAAAACACAAAAAAATTACAAATTACAAAATTACGCAAAAATGTATTCAACAATATTTAGGCAAACATTTTTCGTTTACAGTACACAATAAGCCATTTAAGTAGTATCTTTTTTTTTTTTTCAAATTATACAAACACATTCCATAATGATTTTCCTAATTTTAAAAGTTACGGAAAAAGTAATTTATTTTGGTTTGCTTAGCTGTGTGTCTGTTGTTTTATTAAAAAATGTCTCTATATTGTACAATCTTCTATAATTCCTCTTTTTCACTGCCATATTTCTTCAAAGCTCTTCGGATAGTTGTCAAGGATTCGCGGACCTTCTTTTTACTTATTAGCTCTCTGTCTGGTTCTTCCTCTACGTCATCTTCGTTATTTTCATCGCCAGTTTCTTGCGTATTCTGCGTAACTAATTGCGCGATGTCCACATCATTCATGATTTCTGCAACTGGTAATCCACTGTCAATTTCTACCCATTCGCTAAATTTTTCTTCTTCTATATCTGCAGGCCTTTCACGTTCGACTGGTTTTTCCGTTTCTTGTGGAGCAGATTTTTCCAACCTCTTGAAACAATTTAAAATGCATTTTTCGGAAACCATACTCCACTTGCAATAATTATTTTTGTAAATATGTGTCCAACCTTGATCAGTAATAAACGGCGAAATTAAATTACCTGATCATAAAAATCGACTAAAAACGCATATATTTTTGTGATTGGAATTCCTTTTTTCTCGATCTGATCATATTAAGCGGCTGATCAGATAAACCAGTGAACGCAATAACCGGCGACCACTGTATTTATTAACCGTATAAGCGTGCATAGCATATTATGAAAGAGCTGCTACGTGCAGCAGCTCTATTTACCATCGACGTATTTAAATGTAATCATTTTATTTAAAGAAATTTTGTTAAACGTAATGCAAATTTCCATCAACAACTATCATCGTCCAGTAATGAAAATGATAATAAGAATGCATTAAAAACTATTTAAAAATGTATACATATATTCCGTACCAATGAATTTTCGAAAAGATACAAAAAAGGAGATGAAATATAATTAAAAATTACTCCGTGAAATGTAACGTAAAATAATATCATATAGGCCCCGAAATTTAACAAAAAAAAAAAGAAAAAAAAGAATGACTACTTCTCACTCGTTTTTTATATGAATTTAGAAGCACCAGAGAAATAATGCACTGAAAATTTTTCGATCATATGTATGTCGCACACGTACAATTTTCCGTCAGAAAGCGTATTTAATTGAAATATCAAAACATATTAAAATTTTGAAAGACTGTAACAAAAAATAAAAGTAAGCCAACCTAATACCACAAAGACCACACACACAATTACACAAACTATATTAATACGAAATCCCATTAAAAACGAAAATAATGTATGTGGATCTGTGGTGCGAAAATATATAGTTTTTTGAGTTAAACACGGATTCTGATACTTAAAATTGTGTAGAATAAGATGCAATTTTTTTTTCCGCAAACGTTCATTTAATATGTTAAAACGCACAAAACTGACTGAAGAAAATTGGAAAAAAGTGGAAAAACATAAAAAAAATTGAAGAAAATCGTAAAACTATTTTTTCCCTAGCTGTTGGTTTTTTTGTTTTTTTTTTGACATTTTTAATGCTTTTGAGCACTGGCCTTTTTTATTTTTCGAAACTTGGTTTTTTTTTTCTTTGTTAGGGCTTCAATTTTTTCCTTTTTTTTTTTTTAGATTTTAGCTTTAATTTTCTTCTTTCTCTTTCGTGTCAACTTTACTACAGACTCCTCTACAGTTATACATTCGTTGCATCCCTTTTTACTCCATAATCCTGAATCCTTTTATATTAATATTTAAACTCATCCTCCTCCTTATCTTTGGTACTACGACTTCACTCATCTTTCGCGCTTTCTTATCTCTTCTAGCTGCAGGCTTTGCCTTGACCATAGTCGGTGTTCCCGGCATCCTCTTTTCGTTTTTCTATGTTTTTTCTGCTTTTTGTTCTTTTCATCCTGATGATTCTGATTTACTCTGCGATACAAATTACATTTTCTTACGCGCCTATATCCATAGAACGCTCTCACACTTTTATAGAAAACATCTAAACCTTTATTTGCCTCCTACTCCATGTAGTGCATCGTTTTTATTCTTTCGGCCATCATTCCTACTATTATAGTGTCTTTCATTTTTTCCGTCTCCAGTAGTATTCGATTCTAATTTGTTTCTCCCTCTCTCTCTCTCTCTCTCTCGCTCATATAGTCTAATGATGGATAGTGCCCTCGGTTGGCGATCCCAAAAGCAAAAAAAAAAAAAAAAGAAAAAAAAATTCATTCGCTACATTTGCGCTTAAATTGGCCAGGTTCAAGAGCTACGGAATTACGTTTCTTTGGATCGTAATATAAAGAAGTTAACAGTATATTATTATGGTAGTATTATTACTCCCAACAGACTCCTTAGACGCGTTTTTCTCAAAAAATAGTTTTCGCGCCACAGGTCCTTTTTCTCGGCCAACGAGAAGATATAAATTAGCATTACTAAAAGTCAAAAAAAATCACTCAATTTTTTTATTTTTAAAACATCATATTCGTTTAAATAATCGGCCTATGGTAAAAAAAAAAACAACAAAAAAACACTAAAATACTTTATATATAAATTATAATAAAGAAATTTATCGTAAAGCTTTAGCAGTATGTATAAAGTTTTTTTCTTATTTTAAAATTGTTAATAATGATTCAAGGATTTGCAAATTTCGCAAACTACTTGAGAAAAACTTTTTTTAATTATACCGTAATTTAAAATAACGATAATTTATTTCAATTAGTACAATTTAATTTCAAATTTAAATGCGGAAGAACACTTCTGTTAATCGTTTTTTTTTTTTCTTCTTCCTCATGATGGTACACTTATTATATAAGTAGCGAACACGTACACATAATAGGTTATTACGTTCTAATGAGAAATGTCTAAATACGTTATTATGCAGCTCTTATTATATTATCGTAATAAATTTTTATTCATCCATTTACTTAATTGTTCCGTGACAGTGTGTTAAAAATTATCGAAACCATCGACGATTATTGTAGCCTCTTTGAAAAATAATAACAGTCCGTTAACAATTCCGTATAGGAGAAATAATAAAAATATCCATCGGTACAAATAACAATGCTCGAGTCAACGATTACACTCTTACAACGAAGACAGTAAAAAGTAAATAAAATAAAATAAAATAAATAAAAAACAAACAAATGCCCAGACATATTTGTTTACATACGACAAAAGAGCGTTTCGGAAGTTGCTCGCAGTAAAATTCGTACCTTGTATTCCGGGCAGTTTGAGATTACAAAAGTCAAATTCGTTACAACAATTAAAGACCAGGTGAGGTAAATTCTCGTGACAGGTAAGCGGTTCACTTAAACCTATGACAATTTGCGACTCTTTACCGTAGCACCTATAAATAGGTTCATTTAAGTAAAACGGAATACATTAATACCACAAGTTAAAATATACACTGTCGTTTTTACGATAACACAAATAAAAAGGATTTTTAACTTACCGTATTTACCTAACGCCGTGTACTCACACACGCCGCTGAAGATTAATCCGCCAGCAATCCAGAAGTGCTTATTATATTCGGCTATTTTTCGAAACGAATTACGATTAATTTTTGCATTTATGCAAGATTCCGTAAACAGCGAATAAATGCGTAGAACGAAATTAAATGCCTTTTTAATTATTAATAATTAAAATTTAATATTATTATTAATTAAAATTTAATATTATGATTAATTTCATCGGCTTAACAGAAATACGAATAAAAATCAAAAATATCATCCAGTTTATAAATCTAATTATTACGTCCGGCTTGGTTTAATAAACGCAATTAACAAAATTTAAAGTTGGTCATTGACATTAAAATGAAGCCGTATCAACATCAAGGAGAACGACTCTAAAATAAAGGAACTATTTCTATATTAGTTTTTACTAATAGTCAAATTTTTAACCACACGTAAAAACTGCTAGCGCGCTATTCTTTTTGAAATGCAGTTAACCGATTCTGAAATATTTAGCGATTTTAAAAAATAAAACAAACTACTGAAATAAAAACCGGGATAAGGAAGAAAAACTGAAAAATTACGTCTAAATTAAAAGAAGCTTGAAAAAACTGTGTATGAAAACATATCGCGCTGCCATGAACAATAAATCCTGAAGTTTACAAATTTCGTTAAGCTGTAGAAAGTAAAATGTGCAAAAGAAAAAAAACTATTTCAAGAAAAAAAGAAAAATTATAAATTATTGTCTCTTTCATTGTCATATAGTAAACTCGACAGGTTGTTTAACGCAGTAAACGGTAAAAAACCGCAAAATTCAATACAGGCCATTTCGAAATTAAGTTTCCTTGCGCCTTCGATTGTGCACCATTGAAAGGTAACGAAACATCTTAATAATGACAACATGACTCTTCTTTTTGAGATCCCTTATTTTCCCCTCGCATAAATATTTAAGGGTTCTGAATAAAATGATCTATTATGCCGAGACAAAAAAATTTTCCATGATCGAATTCTTTCGCATTCTTATTTTAACAGAAAAAAAAAAAAAAAATGATCATATCGCGTAACCTGTAATTAACATATGTACATGCAAGGACAGATGCTCTCTGTGTTATTCGATGACACGCAAATCTGTCTGATCTTGATAATCGTACTGCTTGACAATTTTCCAGCGTACATCCAAAATTTAAAAAATGAAATTTTCATTTCTCGACGTGAGTGAAAACAGAAAAAGGTTAAGTTCGGAGTAGTCAATTAAATAAAATGTAGAAAACACGTACATGTAAATATATTATAAATAAAGATTAAAGGACACGAATGATTCTGTCAGGGTTTCCCGCGGTTCTGTCCTCGAACCTACACTCTGGAATATTCTATATTCTAGAATACATTACTTTATAGATACATGTCCTTTTCAAACAAAAAATATGAATTAGTGTCTTACGCTGACGACTTACGTATTTCGTTCGGTATTGATAGGCACTATGACTTCAAACTAATTGAGGTTGTTTGTCAATACCTAGGACAAGTCGTTAACAATTTAGGCTTAACACATTCTCTGTCGCGAAATGTCAATTTATAGTATTTGGTGATCAAAGAATTGTTCAAGAAATTGGATCTCTCAATCTAGGCAGCCCATTTCCCACATCAGGTAATTCACCTTGGTGTAATCATCGATTATCGGTTTACATTTCTGACACATATTGAATACTTATACAAGAAATGCGATAACGTTTACAATAAACTCAGAAGATTCCAGCCAAACACTTTTGGCCTTAAATATGGGGAGAGGGTCGTCATCCTGTATAAGGGTCTGATTCAGTTCCTTTACAGGTATGGCTCTATCATTTATATAAATAACAAAACCTTAAATGCTATTGGCAAACATCAGAGGAAATTTCTTCTAAATATTTCGTCTTTGCATAGAACCTGCCCTATGGCTGCTGCTAATGTCATATCAAACATTCTTCCACTGGATCTTTTTGTCACGGGTACCTCCACCATCTCTGAATACAGCGTTGTTGGAGATGTATCCCGTGTTGAAAATGTTCCTAGATACACCGATCTTTCCAGTTTGGGTCCTTTTCCAAGTCTCAAAACTCTTAAAAACCATATTAATAGCACACTCCTTGCAGCGAAGGTGAGATAGTTGTCAAACTGAAAGGAAGACATACACATGTTCTTCCCGAAAGTTTTTGACAGATCAAAATTAAAAAACTTATAACATTAATTTTTGCAATGCGCAGGCGCTCTCGGGGCACGGAAAGTTTGGCTCCTACTTACACATAGGTTCTGTCTTTCTGATGGCCCTGGGTGCACCATGTGCACCCGTGGTGTTGAAGATAACATTGAACATCTTTTTCACCGTTCCAGATTTGAGGATCTTAGATCCAAATGTAACATTAATAGCTCCCAATCCCTAATCACCACTAGAGAAAATTCTACAAATCTCCCGTTGTATACGAAGTCTGCGATGCAGTTAGAAGTTCATAAACGGAAACTTATTAGTTGTTCCTAAACTCAAATTCAATCGCGAAACCGCAAATGTGGCATGGTGTTTTTCTATCTTATGCACTTCTTGTAAATAGCCAAAAAACATTAAATCATTGAATATAATATTTTTAAGTTATTTTAAGTTATACTTAGAAAAACTCATCTATCAACACACACGCTTGGTCAGTAGAGGGACTATGTTTTTCATTCTTTTACCACCTTAGTTTAAATACATTTTGTAGGAAACTACCACACACACACGATTCTATGTTTATTAATACGTTCTTTCAGCTAAACACGCACATGTACTCACTCCTTATATATAAGCACACTAGTTCCCTGCACCTTTATACACATTTTTTTTTTTTTTTTAAATACACCGTTTATATTTTTAAAAAAAAGAATACAACAAAAAAGCATAAAATTCACTCATTAGTTTGGGACACTAATATTTAAGCACATAATGTAATCTACGAATTTTATGTTTTTCGTATTCTTTATTAAATATATTGATGTGTTTCACATTTTATTAATCTATATATGAGTGTATCAATTACAACGTAATTCTTAGGCTACCCCCCATTAGAAAAAATGTCACAATTTTGTGTAACGAAAAATTTCCCAAAAAAATGTCCTAATTTTATGTAATGTTTGTTATATTTTATAGGATTTTTGTGATTTCATATGGACCGATTTAGAATTACGTTGTAAATTTTGATCATCACAGAAATGTATGCAAGAGGGGTCACGGGGCATAGCTCCTTAAGAGGCCAAAATGGCCGAGTTATATATATATATATATATATATATATATATATATATATATATATTATATAAAACATGTGATAATGTGTTCTCTATAAATCAGAGACACAAAAAAAAGTAAATAAATAAATAATTATTACACATTTTTTTTTAAATTTAACCTCACTTTTGAGAGAATTTGCGTTTTCCACTTCCGCAATGTCTGCAATAATAGTACTGCACAACGTAGACCTTAAAAATTTCAAACAAAAAACCTTACCAACAGTGAAATAAAAAATAAAAAAAACCAGCACAACTTGTTTCGAACTATTAAAATTTCAACTTCTCTACATTTTCTTTTTTCTTTCTTTATTTTCTATCAAATAACCGCACAATTAAAAATTAATATAAAAATCATAAACACTTTTACATTATTCGTTGTTTCTTTTTTTTTTTATTATTATTATTTTCTACATATATAAATCTCTATATTCTGCATTCAGCTGCGCAGGCTTTTACAGCATACAGGGAATTATGTAAAGTTTAGACGTACAAATGTAGCCTGGCGAAAGCCAAAATTTTGTTAGAAAGAATTCCGTGCACCGGGGCCCCCGTAATATGTGTTATCCGGTATAGCACGAACTTCACGCGTCATAAATCAGTTGGTCTACATAGGTGACAGCTTGTTGGTGGGAGTTTGTTAGTATAAAAAGAATTATGTGTAACGCAACGGCATGTCCCATCCAAAGACGATTTAGTACTGAGTATTCCTTCCTGCTGATGCAACCCTGAGGTCATCAGGAGTTTTAATAATCCTTAGGAAAGTTCTTACTTAATTTACAATTAAATATGAAATAATTAAAGTTTCTTTCCTCTTTTTCTTTTTCATAAAGATTAATGAAAAAGCAAAAAGAAATAGTTCAACACTTATTTTAACAAGTAATTTATGGTTAATATTTGATACATTTTTTCGATTTCCAAATTGAATCCTAATTGCACTACGTAATAATAATAATAATAATAATAATAATAATAATAACAAGATCAAGCGAAATATAAAACACATTAACTAATAGAAATTTATTTAAATTATGAAAATATATTAAAACGCTGCCTATTCGGATTGATCCGAAACTGGTCGATGTTTTATTAGATTTTCATAATTGAAATAAATTTCTATGAGTTAAATATGCTTATATTTCGCTTGATATTAATATTCACATAAAACAGTGTAGAAAATTAAATGATTAATTGTAATAATAATAATAATAATAATAATAATAATAATAATAATAATAATAGTGATGATAAAACAATAAAAGATTAAAATTAATCTCAGCAGATTAGGCCTTTTAGTAAAAAAAAAAAAAAATATATAAATACGTATATTAAAATCATCGTCATTGTGTGTTTATAAATATACAAAAACATTTGGATGCAAGTTAAAGGTTACTGATTTAATTAAACTAATGCAATCTTTCACAAAATAACAACCGCATTATTTCGTTATTCAAGAATAGAAAAATCCGTCCGGTAATTTAATTTTTGTTAAGTCGTCACTATAAATTTAAAGAAGAAGTGTTTGCGCGCGCGCGCGCGCGCGTGTGTGTGTGTGTGTGTGTGTGCGCGCGCGCGCGCGGGGGAGGGATAATGAAATATTTAATAATTTTAGATTCTTATCAAGTTACAAATGTCGCGGGTAATTTGAATAAATGATAAAAATAGTCGGGCGGGTATTAGTAAAACCTTATTACAAAAGTAGGAATGACTGGTTGTTTTTGTTAGCGGAGGTACATGTTTGTGTTTGCAATGCTCCAATTTAATGAACATTTTAAATTAATTTCATATGCCGATTTCGTTACACTATTTATTGCAGTTATCCATTCACATTCTCAAAGGAGAATAACCTTAAAAATAACTTAATCTTACGGCTGCCGTCGTTATTCGTCGAAAAACGTTGGTGTACTTCAGTCCGCTCGGTGACAATAAGCACAGCACTGTAAACTTTCGTAATCTTAATTATATAAAAATACATTAACCAAACATTTGGTCAAATCGGCGTGCATATAAAACGGCATGCGTTTAAGTGCGACTACTATACAAAAAGCGTACATTTTACTAATATCACTGTTAAAGTGTTACCGTATTTACAAAAGTAGCGGTGCGGATTAACACAACAATAAATATTATATATTAATCTGTGCATATTAAGGTTGTAGGAACAAAAAAGGAGTACTCGAATGCGTACACAAAGAATACAAACAACACGGATTAAATAAAACATAGTTACAGTGATGCATAAAAAAAAAAAAAAAACAATAATAATTCTTCATAATCAACAGTTGTTTATATTAAACAGAGTTGTTGCAAAAATAAATTAGTAAATAGTATGAAATTACCAAAAAATTCTATAAAAACATTCTAACGAGACTAGTGACAAATTTGAAGACTTTAAAAGGAAAAAGGCAAATTACAAAGTACAAAATTTTGAATAAAAAGCTCTCTTTGTAATTTATTAATACAGTAATCTCCATTTTCGGTAAACTATAAAATTGAATTAAAGAAGAGAAATTTTAAACTATGCTAGAAGGATGAACAAGAAATAGAAGACATTGGGAAACAAGATACAAAAAAAAAAAACAAAAAAAATTATATTATAATACAAAGAGGAGGAGAAGGCCCATGACAGAAGGGAAGGTGAGAAAGTACCAGATACCAACTGCAGCACAAAACCGCATTACTGACGGTATCGTTCGCGGATAAACCAAATTAAAAAAACTACTGTTTTACCTTATCAACGGTATGGGACTTACTTTACTTTATTGTCTTACAAGGAGAGGTCACGATCTGCGGGTCACCGATTTTGATGAAACTTTGCAGATCGATAGAAGACCATGAGTATATAAACTGAGTAAAATATTAGAGTGCAACATTTTGATTTACGCGAGAAATTTAAATTTTAAGAAGCCGAATTTAACGGATGATATACATAGCTGTTTAGACAAAAATATGCAATAAATTCCGGATTATGTTGATATTTATTTTTTGCAAATAATTCGGAAGACTGATTATTCTAAAATGAAGTATATTAAACAAAAAAAATATTAAAAAACAATAAAACAATTAAAAAAATTCAATTTTTAATTTAATAAAAATTTAAACATGTCATTTATTATATTTATATACTATAAAAACACAGGTTACAATGTATATGTTTTGTGGTATAGTGGTCAAAATGATGTCTATTTGTACATACTTGGAAATAAGGTATCCGGGTTCGAATCCCCCCCCCCGGTGTCATGTAAAATTTTTGATTCTCACATTTTAAATTATTAATTGTTATTATCTAATTATTTCAATTCTTTATACATAACTATATATAAATATAATAAAGCGAAAGATTAATATGTTTTATACACAACGAATTCATTATATACCTACATATGTATATAAATATAAATAAAAAAATATACGTATCTACATATAAAATAAGAGAGTTGATGAATATCAGTTATAATTAAAATGCTACAAACTTAATTTTTATTTATATAATTTGGGGTGACATAGATTATAAAAAAAAAGAAAACAGCAATTCCTGCGACATTTACTGCAACATATAAATGAATTATTACCACAAGTGCAAAGTTCTTCTAATTTTTCATTTGAAAAACAAATTTCATTTACGTTTAAAAATATTTCACGTTTATCTTTAGAGAGAAGCCATCCACAAAAACAGTCGTTAAATAATTTAAATGTTTAAAAATTGTTATTATATTTATATAGTTATGTATAAAGAATTGAAAAAATTAGTTAAAAATTAGTAATTTAAAATATAAGAATCAAAAATTTTACATGACACCGTGGAGGGATTTGAACCCGGATACCTTATTTCCAAGTATGTACAAATAGACATCACTTTTACCACTACACCACAAAACATATACATTGTAACCTATGTTTTTATAGTATATAAATGTAATAAATGACATGTTTAAATTTTTATTAAATTAAAAATTGAATTTTTTTAATTGTTTTATTGTTTTTTAATATTTTTTTTGTTTAATATACTTCATTTTAGAATAATCAGTCTTCCGAATTATTTGCATAAAATAAATATCAACATAATCCGGAATTTATTGCATATTTTTGTCTAAACAGCTATGTATATCATCCGTTAAATTCGGCTTCTAAAAATTTTAATTTCTCGCGTAAATCAAAACGTTGCACTCTAATATTTTACACAGTTTATATACTCATGGTCTTCTATCGATCTGCAAAGTTTCATCAAAATCGGTGACCCGCAGATCGTGACCTCTCCTTGTTAGCTGAAATAAGTGATTACCAATGATCAAAGAACACGTTAACCTGCGTCTTTACTTATTTATGATAATAATTTAAAAAATAGTGAAATTTCGTTTAAAAAAGAAACCCGTAAAGTGACGTTAGGCGACCAACTGATAAAATTATAATTGGAATATTATTATACATAGAAAGTATTATCCGGCGTCTCAAAAATGGTCTCACAGGTCTTAATAAACCGTTGCTGTGTTTTAACCATTATTGTATGTATGTATGTATATATATATATATATATATATATATATATATCATACAAAAGACAGACTGCTGATTTCTGCTTATTTACAACTTTTATCAGTATGTATTGACATGATTGAACTTTTTTTGTACGTTTTATTTTCTGTATCAAAGAAAATCAGTATACTACACGAGTGTAATATCCGAACGGGAACAAAACCAGATATGAAAATCCTGGAGGAATAGTGAAATAACTGCTTAATTTTTACAGGTCTGTTTTCATGGCGTGCCCTATAGCAGTATTCAATACTATTTTCGTACTATATAAAAAAAAATATTATAACGTAATAGATAATTCTATAAGAAGAAGAATTAGTATTGTTATCACATACAATCAAAAATAGAGCCACACTGTTAACAGAACTAAATAAAACGGAAAAATTAGCGCAAACGACGATAGAAGAATAATAAGAAATAGTTGATCCGAAGCTATATTCGCAAAGTGATATTAAAAGATATGCATTAAGGTCTATATCAGAGCTCATGCACTGTCACCGACTAAAATGATGCACACATACACATACAAACGCAAGCACACATATGTGTGGCTGCTGTAAGTGTATTGCATGAAATCAAAGATATACAATTATCAACCAACTATTCACTCAAAAGCAAAGTGCATGTGATTTCTGACTCAAAATATTCCTACCTGTTGTTGGCTTGGCCTTCACATGAAGAGATATGTGAACTTCTCTGTTACACATATCATAATCACTGCAACATTCACTGACAAAGCTATCATTAAGACTATCAGTGTAATGGCACATAAATGGATTCAATGCGGGGTATGTTAAATATTTTTCCAAACACCTGTAGGAAGATATTAGCACGTCCTATCATTATATAATATATATATATATATATATATATATATAACAAAACATGTGACATATTATAGAAAAATATTAATCTATTCAACAACGCAAGTTAATAAACAACTCAAAACACACAATAAAAATAGTTACATAAAAAACAAAAAAATGATTAAAGATTAAAAATCTTCAAACTAAACAAACATTATCTATGTAAAATACCGAACTATCACATTAGCATACATTTTTAGTAACTTTCACTTTACTTCTGACAAAGTTTTATTCCTTAAATGAATAAAGTGTAGATATTTTAAAGAAATTGAAAAATATGTGACTGTCGAAAGGAATCTAGACCCTCGGATCGTCCTTGTTTACGTCACTGAATTTGTAATAACGATATTTTATTGTCTATTCAGATATAAAAAAATTTCTAAAATTCGATCGCATCAGATTAACGATTTGGACATATTCTCGATGATGATAAATTTTAATCGTTAAAAATCTCCTTCCCCGAGCCGTGGCGCATTTATTTAAGCGAACCAATAATAGCTGAATGAAATAGTAAATACAGCTGATAAATAAAATAAAATAAAATAAAATAAAATAAAATAAAACAAAATAAATAAAAAAAAAAAAATTTAGTGGACTATTATTACATACAGAACACAGCATGGATACTTAAGACGTGCATTGTGATCAGAAAGCTCCTCTTTGGAACTGAAATAAATTTTTATAGTCCGTTACAAAATGACATATACGGTACATACCGGTTTCCCAAAAACCCTAAACGTTCCATTTTACGATTTTATTTTACACAAGTTATAAACGGACTACTATATTTATCTTCGAATAAAACTCTTCTATTTTCGCCGGGAAAATACAGAAGATATCCAATGGGGCACTTGTCCTAATTAACTTGGGATTAACTCGAAGGATACTCTAGTAGATTCTCTTCTATAATAAACGTATCCATCTTTTAGAAATGAAGCATACAACGTCATCCGAAGATGGCGTTAACCGCCAAAAACTCATATTCTCGACGTTCACTATTCCAGTAGTTCAGTCATATTACTTATTTATCAGTAATAATATTTTTTATTACTATATTCTATTTTTTTTTTTCGAATTAAAATCAAATATTTGGGACCACTTTTAATGATATTCTTTGATTTTCGTTTCCAGCTAAAGATAAATTATTTAGGTCTTCTCAAATTCCAAAATCCACGTTCAAAAAATGATCAAGCAAATATCTAACGTAATACCAAATTTATCCTTGTTATGATACTTTTTTTTCCTCCTCGCTTCCAGCCAAAGATGATAAATTGCAGAAAACGTTTTTAGAATACTCATTTGTTTTTATTTAATGTTCGTTATTAGGTTTATAATTTTATTATTTTATAAACTACAGAGCGTCTATTTCGTATACCCTCCGCATCATGTTTATTCGATGAATTTCAGCATACTCTTTCCGTGAAGCAATAAGGAAATAGAAGGAGGTTACTTTTTTCATTTCCTAAAAGACTGACAACTAACCGCAGAGAAATCAGAAGATCCCAATCTCAATTACGGGACGAATGAATAATACACATTTAAAGGAATTTACAAAATATTTCTAGTATATATTTCCCATTAATGAAAAAATTAAAAACAGTTTAATACACGCACACATATGTATTATATGTATTATATATACATATATATATATATATATATATATATATATATATATATGTGTGTATATATAGCTGTTTAATTGTTTCATTAATGGGAGATATATGCAAAAAATATCAAAGAAGCTTTTATAAGCATTACAAATAGTTTAATATACATACATATACAATAATTACCAGATTTTTGCACTGCTGTAACATTATAATCTTGTCAATAAATTTATTCTGTACGTAATGTAATATTATAGATTTATCATCTGGTTTTATATTTAATAAAGTGAAAAGTTTTATTAATATAAGCATAATCGATTAAATTTTTAAGAACCAAAAAAATAAAATAAAAGAAATTAACTAAAATATAAGTACGTAAAAAGTATTCCCTTTTTTATAGTGAATTAAAATTTTATAAAAATCATCTTATAAAGATTTGTCTGTGATAAACAGGAAGGAAAAAGTTTTGGCTTATTCACTTACTTTAAATTTTCAATTGCAGAATCTAGTGACTTTTTTCACAAGATGTTTTGTATTTTACTGAAGCTTTAAATAACATTGGTACTGGTAGATGGAAGCGAATTATAACAAAGTCGTAAATTAATGTTAAATAGTACAAGTTTAAAATTGATACATTATCCATGAGAATAAGTACTAATTTCTCTTTCTTTTCGTTTTTGTTAATCGAATAAAAACGATAATCATAAAATTAAACATTACAGTTTCAAAAATCGGAACAAAGTGGGTGTTCTGTCAGAGAATTTTTTAAAATGTGAATAACGATGATGATGATCGATCGGGTCGCGTTATAAACTGCGAAAAAAAAGAAAAAAGAAAAAAAAGAAAATGTTCGTTAATACCTTCGTTAGTACGGGAAACCAACTATGTGATAAAAGTGTTATTATTTATAAGCTTAGCTCACAACAAAAACAAAAAAGAATTTATTTCGGTTACTTTCCCGCTGAAAATAACAAAACACGACCAGTGCTACAGTGAACTGGCACACAATCGCAAACGATACACAGTTACCTGACGGAGGTTGTTTCGTATGACCGACTTTCACGTTAGAAAAATTATTTTTCAATCGAACATTACAGAAGTCTACGTAGCAACATTTCCGTATAGATGTTGCCCAATCTGAACCGTAATAACAGAAGTAGTTGAACTCTGGCGGGAAATTATTTTTTGCCTCCAAACAACTTTTCATGTTACACAAAGAAGTTTACAAAAAATATAGTAAATAAAATGAAAAATATTACGCGTAAAAATGTATAATAAACGATTTTACAGATATATCGGGACACCGGAAACGGACTTAAGTTTACTACCCTGCGAAATAACCTCATTACTGATTAAAACGAAAATTATTCAGTAGTGCATGTAAAAAAATTAATATTAATAAATTAAATTGCGATGCATATTAAAAAATAAATATGCGCAATAAATAATGATTAGAGGTAAATTTTTATAATAAATAAATTAAACATTTCCGTCTGTATAGATATATACACATACAGTGGTTTTCAATTTGACGAATGTATTCATGAGATGAAGGTAATTTTATGTTACGTTTGCTTACGGTATGTAATAAAATGCGCGGCTTATTTGTTCAAAAAAAAAAAAAAAAAAAGACAATAAATAAAGAAAGTACACCATTGTTATTTGAATAATGTTTGGGAATTCGATGGTGCACACAATTCGTACATTTTAAAACCATTTCTAACTTTCTTAATTCGAGTGTTTTCAGAATTCTACTATACAGGTATACATTTCAAATAGTCGCAATTTTTCACAATCGCAACAAGCGAATCTGATAAAATCAAGATATGTTTTACAAATTTCAAGTCGGGGTTTTAAGATAGCGCACTATATTTTCAAATTCTACGACAAACATTCTCGAACTAAAAAAATTTACATATATTTCTATCAGCGTGATGATAAACAAACCGTGGCAAGCGGTATCATCTCTTTTTTTCCAGACAATGATTCAACGATCAATATTAGCTAGTCGTATTTGAAGTTGTTAACTACCCGCGGCGTCTCAAGAAAGAATTGGTAATAATAAGGGCCTGGTAAATAATTTCATATGGTCCAACCATCTCTGCCGTCCACACCTTGGGGTTTATCGTATTTGTGTCCCAGTTAGTTTGACCCGTAAGTTTGTGACCGTTGTGTGCAGGCTCCGCTCCGGCCATTGCCGATTGGGTTTAAACTTTTCAAACACAGGGCACTGCACAGGTTGTGTAATAGCTATTGTCGACAACATTTTAGAGAAGACATTAACCACCTGTTATTTAATTGCGCCTAAATTGGACGATAAGAGACTCGTGTTTTCCAAAGACACGATGCCCTATATGGTATTTAGCCTCTTTTTTTTTTTTTTTTTTTTTTTAATATAAAATAATATTATTTTATATACTATCTTTCGGGCGCGCCAGCGACTTTGACCCAACAACTACAGAAATTACGGAAAGGGTTAAACAGAGACACGATTAGATATAGAGCTTAGGAAAGATTGAAGTTCAGGAATTATTATATGTGGAGATGGGAAGGAAAGGACAAAGGAAGAATTATAAGGAGCAGGAAGATCCAGTGCTAAGATTTTGGAGTACAAAACGGAGCGCTCAAAATCAAGGGCAGGGCATTCAAAGAAGATGTGGTTCGCAATAAATGGCGGAGTATAGAGTCATAGCTATGAAAGAGACAATCGGGAGAGGACAGGGAAAAACGAAGACGTGAAGAGGATAGAAGGGAGTGATTAAATCGCAGTCTGATTAAGGAAACGATTGCGGAGCGTTGATAAGAAGAAGAATGACACAACGGTTGAGAACAGGGAACCGGCTGAATTTGAAAATAACGAAAGACGGGATTAGAAAATAAAGAAGAATAAATTTCCGATCATAGTCGGGAATGATTGGCTGAGGAAAGAAGAAGGATGTCCGAGGTAGGAAAATTACAGAGTAAAGGACCATCGCGGGCGGCCGAACGGGCTAAAAAATCAGCTAACTCGTTGCCCTCGATGCCAGAATGGCTAGGAACCCGCTAAAAGTTGAATAGTAATAGAGCGGGATGAGAGTAGATTGGATATGAGAGAACGAATTGACAGAGAATAATAGAGTTGAAGGAACGAGGAAGAAAAGAAATAGCTTGAAGAACACTTTCGGAATCGGAGACAATGAGAGACATTTACTGATCCCTCTTATGGATGGAATGAAGGAGACTGCGCGTAAAATGGAGATAGACTCGAGCTTGAAGGATTCAGAGTGGTGCAGTGAGAGGGAGCTAAACGCGCCGTCCACCCCGTTCTCATTTTTAGAACCGTCAGTGAAGAATGTTAGATGAGAAGGAAAAGATGTATCAAGCAAGTGAGGGATTTCGGCTTGGATTGTAGTTCTTTGTTCTAGTGATAAGATTTTCTTTTTTCTTTTTAGGTTCATTGAAGGAAACAGGATTGTTATTTAATTTTAGTGCTATTTGATAATTTTTATTTTTTCTTCTTTCCCTTATTCGTTAGAGTTTATTTTGTTTATGTAAGTGGCTGGTTTTATTTTACTCTCTATTCTTTATCCATTTACGGGTTATTATAAATTTTTTTTAGGTTTTCATTTTATGTTGTTTGGGTGTTGTTGATTGTGGGAAATTATTGGCCGGAAAGACGACGTTGTAATTTGGTCCGGTCCAAAAAAAAAAAAAAAAAAAAAGAAGGAATCGGAATAATTAACTTATATTAAGAATATAAACTATATAAACGTAAATATTAAAGATTTTATAATGGCGTAGGGAGGAATCCAAAACTTAAATGAATGGATTCTCTTTTGTACTGCATTAATACAAAATAACGTAATTAAATAAATATACAATCGTAGCCATGGATTATGGAATGGTGGGGAATTATCACGATGAGCCAACGAAATTGGACACATGAAAACATTAGACACATTGCTTAGTATTAGAGCTGCTATATTCTCGGGATTCTGTTAAGGAAAAAGTGGATAATAATTTTGATAGACACATTAATACAACAGGTGCAAGCAGAAACGTATAAACATATAATAAAGATATTTTTTTTTTCACTTTTTTCCTTCCTCTTATTGCGCGCCTAATTATCTACTCCACATCATAAAGGTTCCTCCCTATTAATTGTGCTAATTATTAATTAATATATTTTTAAATTTTGTTAATAAAATAATTCTCGGTAAACAAATCATAATTATGCATATGTTTTTTATAATTTACAAGTAGATAATTTAAGTAGACTCTATTATATACTGTATAACTTTATTAATAATAATAAAAAAAAAAAAATATTTTAAAATATAAAAATTGATAATATATGAAAAAATTGTCACTTAATATTTCCAGTAAAAGAACAAAAAAAAACAACAATGAATATACGAACTATATTTTTTCAAATAAATCGTGATCTCATTATTAGTGAAAAATAATCGAGTACGCTGGCCAGAAAGCAAAAGTTGGACAAATAAAAAAAAAAAAAAAATAATAACAATAAAATAATAACAATAAAATAATAACGATAAAACAAAATAGACCTTATAACAGGTTAAATTTTGAATTATTACATTAAAAAATTATGAAATAATTATTTAATTAAAACGAGTAAAAACCAAGGCCTAAATCATTAAATAATTAACTGGAAAATAATAATAAAAACAAAAAGTTACTTCCATTTATCTTTTTTCATACGTATACTATTTATATCTTTTTTATACAATCCCGCAGTTGACATGTTACATATTACATTCGAGCGCTACTGCGGCCGAAAGAGACCACGGAACGCAACAAATAGGAATGATTCGCGATAATGCGTCCTGTTATATCGAGCACATCGCGAAAGAAAGATGGAATAAATACTTTAAAATAATGGCAGAGTGATCAAAGTGGAAAAAAAAAATGGATAAATTGATTATGTAAGGCAAAAACAAGAGCTAAAATAGGGATTTCCCCTAATCTTTCGCATGCCGTAGTTAAACGTTCCGTAGTACCATCAATTCTTCACTAATGACGAAGATTACGTTTAAAATGCAAATAAAAAGGAAAAATATCTCTAATGCGAAATTTTTTAATTGTCAACATTAAGTAACTTTTCAAATTAAATTATCCTCCCCTCCTAGTAATAAATAAAATATAATAAACAACCATCTGGCGTCGCCGCATTCTTACCGCTCCGGGTTCTATTTTTAATTTTTTTTTTTTTTTTTTTCTTAGCCTGGCGAGAAACCATCTGGCCACTGACGAAATTCTATGAATAAGCGGAAGAAAGTATATAATGTATTTGTGCAAATTATGACATAGCGTTAGCATTGCAAGCGAATTGTCTTACCGCACCTACGCAACGTATGAAATACGATCGTAAATTATTATTAAAATTTAGCAAAACGTTGTTGTAGGAAACAAAATTAAAACAAAAAAAAAAAAAAACCTACGAGATGAATAGTTAACAATGAAATCTGTTTAAGGAGAATAAGGATACAGATGCTACAAATGAGGAACAAGACTGCGGGCAAAAGAAGAAGGAGATAGTATACACACTGTGTGTCGGAAAAGTTGCCGAACTTCTTTTCTAGCACGCATACAAGTATACAAGTGACGTGATCTATACATCCTTCTAGAGGATGTGTATAAAATTTCTCAGCAGGTTCCGTTGATTAGTTTTTAGACGTATTTTAGAGAAGGTGTGTGTTTGGGTCGCAGGTGCAAATCTGAAAATGGAGATGAAAAGTGAGAAATTCGTTCCGCGATTAAATTCTGTGTTAAGACTTGGAAAAACGTTTTTGGAAATGCGAAAATTGATCGATGAAGTCGACGGTTTGTATTTACAAATTTGAACAAAATTACTATAGCAATGAATATATATATATGGTATGGCGGGTATGTTCCAATAGCCATTAATTCATTGATTACAGTGATTATACTAAAACCAACCATAACTAAAAAAAAATTTTTTTTTTTTTTAAATGGGCTCGGTGTTAACCCTGACCCAACTACATGGACTTAGATCACCTACTCAGATTCTAAGGCGATCGGAGATAGAAAGTATAAAGGAAAGAAGAAGGAGAATAACGGCTGGAGATGGGAAGGAAAGGATAAAGGAAACATTGAAAGGGGTAGGAAGATCCAACGTCAAAAGTTCGAGCACTCAGGAAAAAGAGCAGAGCATTCAAAAAGGATATGGTTGGGGTCGCATATAAAGGGAGGTTCAGTTGAGTGGAGAGGGCAAAAGGGAGAAGGTGAAAGAGAAAAAGAAAAACGAGAAAAGGGAAGGAGGGGATGACCAAGTCTCAGTCTGATTAAAGAAACAATAGCCGAGCGCCGAGAAAAGGGAAGAAGTTGGTACCAAGGCTGTGAATTGTGAGTAGGCTATAGGAGGAGGTAGAAGGAGGAGCGATTGGCAAAAAAGGAAGGGTAGATGTTAACCCACAGTCTGGTATGGAGACTTGCGGAGAGGAAAAGGATGTCTGAGGCAGGAAAATGCGGAAGGAATGGACCATTGAGAGACGCTGAGCGAGCTAGGAAGTCAGCTGCTTCGTCGTTGCCCTCAATGCCAGGGTGACCAGGAACCCATAAAAAGTCAATAAGGATAGAACGTGCTAAGCGCAAGTTGTAGATAGAGGCACGAACAGAAAGAATGATATCATTAGTCGAGTGGGAAGGAGGAGAAGAGATAGCTTGCAGCACGGATTTGGAATCAGTAATAATGAGAAATTTACAGATCCCTCTTGAAGAGGAAATAAAGGAGACAGCAGCACGGAGAGTGGAGACTGCTTCAGCAGAAAAAATGGAACAAAAGGAAGAAAGTTTGAAGGATTCCGAGTGATTAAGCGAGGGGGCCGTAAAAGCACCGCCCACCCCGCAATCATTTTTGGAACCATCAATGAAAATTTTTACATGAAAAACAAATGATTAATGTCCTCTCTAAAATTGATACTCGTACGATTGTCACAATTTCGGTATGGAAGACCTCTACTACAGAAAAGTTTCGCAACACTCTAGAATGACCCGAGCGTAGCCTGCAAATAACTGTAACAACAAATCTACCAACTGTACCAGACGGAACGAAAGGCGAGATGTGGACCAACCAGGACAAAGAATATGTTCTATCTATACTGGGACAGGAATCTATAAAAGCTTGCCAGTCTGCTCTATTACCTCTTTTAATTTTCTCCATTAAGTCGATAGATGGCATGGGAGCCGATCTCCAAATATGTTACTAGCGCTTTTATCAACACCACCATTAAATACCGCATTGACTAGATAACTAGCAAAACTTGATAATTCCACCAAGCTGTACGATACTCAAGCATTTATTCCTGATTTCTAATATACTAAGTAAAGTGAGTTCCATACCCTTGAGAGGGCGTTGGGATTAGAGGGTGACTATTTTTTTTTAGTTACGTATCAACAGAAATGTGTAGTAGAAATTTACTGCACTTTTCAAAGTCGAATTTTCTGCGCGAAAAAGAGACCACCGCAGCGATTTCGAATGACTTTATACAAATTTGTTATGAGCAGCAAAACGCAATAGAAATTATAAAGTACTAACAATAAGTAACCTAAGTTAGATAATTTGTATGAAAATCGCTGAAATATATTTCGCTAGAACACAACGTACACTTATTGATTTCTTAATTAAAATGAGACTAACAAACAGGTTTAAACGAGCTAATACGTGATTAAACCAGAACAACCAGAAATCAGATCAAGTAAATATTTAACAGTTGTTTATACGCGCAAGGTGTGGTATTTTCTATTGAAAGAAAAAAAGAAAAAAAAAAAAAAATCCGGACGACAAAAATTTTTACTCTGAAATATCAGAAAGAAACAACGGCACTAGAACGTCCTTCATCTCATTAAGATATTAAGGAACAGCCCCATTTTACACTAATTACTAGCCGACAGAACAACGTTGTAACATTTTAAACATCTGCAAACGTTCGTTGAGCGTTCAAAATCATCGAATGAACAAAGTTAACAATCACAATTTTCGAAATGAATGTGAGCCGATCGTTCGAAACCTTTTTTATTTTCTCTTTTATCACTAACGCGTTCAAACAACCGTCCAATCGGACATTTTTGACCCCCCATTCTCGGCTAACCTTTAGTATACCATGTGCAGAAACAGATTATCTTAATTTTTACTACCGCCAATGACAACGTATAATACAAATAAAAAAATTTGCAAATCACGAACACTTCGCGTCAGGTTATTATATAACTCGATTGGCGAATATTTCTCGATCTCACTTTGAAAACTCTTCGACATTTTTAATACAATCGCTCCGCGCCCGATACCAGCTCGCCTTTTTCAAATTTCTGCACAATAGAGGTCTTTCAGGTACTATTCTCAAATGATACATTGCGAAAAAGTGAACAGCTTGTTTTATTCGGTTATACTACTCGAAAAATGTTTTCTCCGGACACTTTAAGCGTGCTTCTCTGTTTTCCCATATAGGCATCTAAAGATCACATCACCTTCACATTTTTTTAAGACATTCCGGCAGTTTTTGTTTTTTTTTTTGTTTTTTTTTTAAATTGGGCTCGTCAACCAAGGACCTTCACCCAGAAACAATTAAAGGAAAACGAAAATGATATAGTGAGACGATCAGATATCGTTAACAGGAAGGTAACAATAGGAGAGATAACAAGTGTAGAAGAAAAAAACGGGGTATATAACGAGCACAAAAAGGAGCAGGAAGCCCCAGCCTAAGCAAGTGGGAATACAGAGCCGAACGCTCCACCGAAAGAGCAGAGCATTCAAAGAACACGTGATCGGCGTCACAAACAAGAACATCATTTGAATGGAGAGGAGCGTGAAGAAGGCAGCAAGGAATGGTTAAAACGCAAACGCACAATGGCGACAACAACAGAACGAGGAAGTGAAGGGAACAGAAGTAACCAAGGATTTGAAGGAAGATTAGGCTGAACGGACAGATAAAAAGAGCGACAATTATAAAGGGAGGAAGGGTACATATCCGACCAAAATCTGAGATAGAAATATTTACACAAAGGCAAGAGATTAGAGGATGGGATTTTTTTGAAGAAGAATGAAGAAGAAGCAGCAACCCGAGCCAAAGAATCAGCCATCTCATTACCTGAGATGCCAGAATGGCCAAGAACCCACAGCAAGTCAATATGGATCCCATGGAGAGAAGAGTCCGAATGAGAGAACGTATGCGGAGAATAGTAAAATCACAGGAATGATTAGGAAGAGGAGAGGAGATGGCTTGAAGAGCACTAATGGAGTCGGATATGATCAGAAACTGGGAAGAAAGACGATTGGAGGAGATAAAAATAATGGAACGTAAAATAGCCATCAGCTCGGCTGTAAATATGGAACAGAAAGAAGGAAGACAGAAGGATTCAGAGAAGTTATAATTTGGAAGAATAAAAGAAGCACCAACACCATCAGGCCCCTTAGAACCATCAGGGAAAATGGTTATACATGAGAAGGAAAGAGAGAATTGATAATACTATGGAATTCCTGTTTAATTACAGCTGGAAGGAGAGATTTTGCAAGTGTAGGTAAAATAAATACTCTGGGAGGATGGCAGAGATGGCTGAAGTTAAAAGAGAAATAAGGCAGACTATTAAAGGAAATTTTATACAGCCAAAATGAACTAAGACGGGACTTAAAAAACGTCTTTATACGCGACAATAAATTCGGGAAAGCGTCAACTTAATCAACTTATACCAATATGGAAAATTGCAGCAGCAAAACAAAAATAAGCGACTTGCTATCGATTATAGACGGGAACTTTTTTGACCGAAGATTAAGTCGCGACTAAAAATGAACTAAGACGGAGAGAAATAAGGGACATGATAGGAATTTTCCTAGGCACGAAGCGCCAATTCCGAGAAATTAAAAGGTACATTCCAGCAGTACGTATGACGCTATATATCTTAAAACCATTAGAAAATTATTTCCTCAATTAAAGTCCTTTCTCGGTTTTCATCTGCATCTACTCCATTTTGTCTTTTTCGCCCCCTCCCCCCCCCTTCCAACTACTTTCTTTGTGGCCCTAATGTCACACTTTATTTGAATGTGTGACGACTTCTTCTCTGCTGAGCAATCGTCCTTCTATTCTTCGCCCTGTTAAAACTTCATATCCCTACTCTCCTAAAATCGGTGCTGCTTGTATTCTTTCATTTCCTTTTGTTTCGGTTACGAAAAGTATTTTTATCCTCCGTTCTTAAACGCATAAGAATATAAATTTATTTCTCCTCTTTCCTACTTCTTGGGCTAATGTCCTTATTGACAAACCCTTTTAAAAGAAAAAAAAGGCGGGCTTTTTATACTATTTTTCTTACGCGACCGCTACTCAATACTTTAGCCGATAGTGGGGTTCAGTCTCTCGGTAGTCTTGTAACCTGTGCATTTTTGGAAATTCGGCAATTTTAAAGACCGTAAAATCATTTTTACTAGCCACAGTCTACCATTGTCACTTGCGAAATTGCATCGACAAGTGCATTTATACGTAGACGAAACATATACAAGAGCAGCTCCTGGCGAACGTGTTATTGAAAGCGAGCCTCCACATTAAATAATTAAAATGAATTTCTGGAGCGTTCTACATTCACGGTGGTACCCTGCAATCAGTTTAGAAGAGTCGATGAAAATTGAAAAAGACTGTAAGCCTCTGAGATGTATTTATTTATTTTACAATTTTCCAGTGCAACAGCTTGAAATAAATGAAATCAAATGAATAATTAAGGCTCCAAGTCAGAGAGCTGTGTTACATATATGGTCACATAAAGCAGACATGGTAATAATTATAAGAACAAAAAAAAAAGAAAGAAAGGTGGGGGGTAACGGTGAATTCCAACACATCGGAAGGTGCGCACAAAACAGTTTTAGAACAAAGAGGTAGATGTTTACAATGACCGATTTATTTTAAACTGAATTACTGCTCACTGTTATTATTACGATTAATAAATGCGAACTTGCACAACAAATAGAAAATATATAATACTATTTAAATTAGTATTTCTTTTGTTCTTCGATTTGGCCGATTTCTCTTATAAAAAAAATTTCGGTTAAGTGTAATAATAAAAGTGTTATAACATCATCCGGTTTCCTTAAATAAAATTAATTAATCTATTCCTTCAAATTTCCGTAGCTACTGATAGTATGCACACCGGGGTAAACTGTTGAACAAATTCACAAAATTGCCTAATAAATCATATAACTGACAGCTTTACCAGGTGTACACAAGTATGAAATGCGGATTTGAAAAACCAGATGTTCACCACAATGCAATGTGTATTATAAAGATTTGACGCATATGGAATTTTGTTGCGCCCTCAACACGTGTCAAACGTACATCAGTGATAAATTGAAAAACTGTTTGCGTAGTATTGTTTTGCTGTGTTCAATATGTCGACATTTGTGCCAAATAAAGAACATTCGCGGACAGCATTTGAAGAAAACTGCTGCTCAATCATACCGATTGCTTCGAGAAGCTTATGGTGATCATGCTCCATCGCAAGATACGTGTGAACGATGGTTTCGGCGTTTCAAAAATGGTGATTTCGATGTTGCAGACAAGAAACACGGAAACCCGCCAAAAAGATATGAAGATGCAGAACTACAAGCGTTGTTAGATGAAGACGATGCACAAACACAAAAACAACTCGCAGAGAAATTAAGCGTTAGGTTGTTTCCAATCGCCTACGAGAAATGGGAAAGATTCAGAAGGTCGTATGAGTTGAACGAGAGAGGCAGATGAAGAGGCGCAAAAACACATGTGAAATTTTGCTCGAACGATACAAAAGAAAGTCGTTTTTGCATTGTATCGTTGCTGGGGATGAAAAGTGGATTTATTTTGAGAATCCCAAGCGCAAACGATCACCATGGGTAGATCCAGGCGCACGATCCACATTGACCGCAAGACCAAATCGCGTTGGCAGAAAGACGATGCTCTGTATTGGGTGGGACCAGGAGGGTGTGGTCTATTATGAGCCATTAAAGCCTGATGAAACGGTTAATACCAAACGCTGCCAACAACAATTGATCGTTTTGAACCATTCGCTGCTCAAAAACGACCAGAATATCAAAAGAGGCAACACAAAGTCATTTTTCTCCATGACAATGCTCCATCACATACGGCAAAACTAGTTCAAGACACGTTGGAAGCACTCAGCTGGGAAGTGCTAGCCCATGCGGCTTACTCACCAGACTTGGCTCCTTCCAATTACCACTTGTTTGCATCGATGGGTCACACGTACTTGCTGAGCAGCGCTTTGGTTCGTACGAAGATGTGAAAAAATGGCTCGATGAATGGTTCGCGGCAAAAGGGGAAGATTTTTACTGGCGTCGTATCCACAAATTGCCCGAAAGATGGGAAAAATGTGTAACTAGTGATGGAGCATACTTTGAGTAAACCACTTTTTATCATTCTTCCAAATTTAACATGTTTTTTTTTTCGCAAAAAAAAAAATCCGCATTTCGTACACCTGATACATGTGCCCAATTCTTATTTCCATACCGTATTCGCACATTTCTAAGCTTGCCGTTAGCTGTTTACAATCCCGCGGAGTATTATTAAAAAACCATGTATCTACTAGTATATGTAATTCTGGAAGTCTATAATAACTTTTTTTTTCCTATACTAATACACACTTATATTCTTATAATAATTTCCCCTCACTTCCGTTTAGAGTTATATTTTAAAATGTTCTCGAACTCATTTTGGGGGTATTTAATTCTCCACTTTTTTTCTTCAGTATCCGGTGCATAATTTCCTTCGGTCCATTTAAATGTCACGTCACCACTGCTTCTTTGAATTTTTCTATTTATCTTAATAATGTTCCATAACACATTATCGTATTTATCCGATGATTATCCGTTTTCTGTAACGCCGAAACTGAATTTCTTTTTAAATAACAAAGCCTCACACACATTAACTCGGCCGCACATGAAGAATGCAGAACTTTTAAATGTCATCTCAATATTATGGGAATTTGATTACAGAAAGCAACGGTAGATTTGTGTCCAAAACATATCCTACTTCAGATCTTACCTCTGTCCATCATCATCATGATACGTTTGTCTTCGGGTGTGACTATCCCTCCTAGTTCAAAACCTTTACTATATTTATACTTTTATACATTTATTTTCTTTTTCATTTTATGTTGATTTATTATTAAACTCCAGGGTATTTAAGACGAGAACTTATTACTAATTATACAACATAAAGACTTTATTCTGCGACTGCCGAATACAACGACTTTAATACTTTTTCAATACAAAATTGAAATTAATTTGCCTTGGGCAAGATTTTCTAACTTCTGTATCCGAATCTCAATGTTTTCGATGGTTGTATTTAATGAGGATATCTCAAGGTATACGGCAGCACATCACTGATGTAATGCAGTATTTTTTCTAATTTTATTTCAAATATAGCTTCGTCGCCTTGGTATATACGTAACGATGACATCCATAGGGATTATTATCATACCAACAATAAATGAAACCATAAGAAGTTCTAAGTGGAAAATATGTACAACGACTCCATTAACAATCTACTAGCCGCTAATTTGCCAGTTATCCGCTTCAAACGCCTTAAAAGATTTAACCAGTTCAGTTACAACATAGATCATAACTATTACTGACTAATCAATCGAACATCTCGTTAGGATTAATCACCAGTGGGTGGATACGCATATTTATTTTCTATTTATTATCCGCACTGCTGCTCATTGTCTCTGCAGACTGTATGCGAAAAAAAATAAATAAATAAAAAATCTGCCACATCAACAAAACGAACCCTTATACTTATCATATATTGGTATATAGATACATATTACGCGGCATTGTTGTTTTATTGGCATACGTATATATGCTATTACTTTAATATGCATGACGCTAGGTTTATTATTATTGTTAGTTATGAAATAAGTTAAGTTAGTTGTACTTTTTTTTTACTATATATCTATTATAACAAACGTTGATAAGAGTGTTGGGCACTCACACAACGGCCATATTTGCCCTGTGAGACCCACTACTTATTTTTTTTTTTTAAAAAATGCAATTTTTTGCGTAAACGCCATTTCGTATTATCCGTAATACATTTCGAAAATTTTATTCCATCTTCCAAAAATAGACAAACAAAAACGGAAAAATTATATGTTTACAAAAAATAAATATTTCAGCAATACTATACTTACTTTAAAATCGATGTCACAACATACCATACTGCTGTATAACTTTTTACGAGTTAAAACTAAAATTTACTTTTAAACTGGCCATTCGTCGAAATGCGGTGATAATTTTTTAATAAATATTTATCAGTTTAATAAACTAATTTCTATAATACGATTAAACTAAATTGAAATTAAATCTAATTAAAGTGAAAAGCAAATTAAAAGTTAATTAACATATTACGTTTTACACTTAATTATAAATTGAATTTACAAAATAAATGAGAGAAATATGCTTTGTAAATTTGTTAAAACTACGAGAAATTTTAACTTCTAATGGCTTCGGGTTATGATATTTTATTTTTCAGAGAATTATACTATCTATAAAATTGTTTTCTATAATTTTTTTTAAAACGTTTTCGAAACATAGTATTATCACATTAACCTCATAAACAATACACCCTCCTTTGTTATTAAAAAAAAAAAAATGTACGGAAATAATTAAGTAGACAAAATGCAGTAAAAAAACAACTTCTAGCATCGCAATCCTACTAACCCAGTAAAGAATGAAAAATACAAAGAAAAGAGCTAATTACTTTCGACGTTAAAAATACATGGGGTTTCTTTAAATTATGTTATTGTTATTTTTAAGACATGCTTTAAAAATTAAACTTTATAAATGTAAAAATTAAAATACGCATAAATGTGTATAAATTTATTTTAATTTTAATTTTCGAAATATAAAACTTTTTGATTTAAATTCGCCGTCAAAATGGCAACTTAAAATTTCATCAAAGGGGGCGCGTTAAAATTTACGCACATTACATAAAATTCAAGAAAATGTCAAGGTAAAAAATTAGTTACATATACTGTGTAAGAATCAGAGACCTGGACATTAAATACAATCACAAGTATACCTCTATAATAGACAATAACGGGTTTTCTAAAACTTACACATCAAATGACAACAAAAATTTACGAATTATTAAATTCTGGGGCAGAAGAGGTTCTTTTCTTCTAGCACTATTTTTGTTTTATTAAAAACATGACGAATTACGGACAAATTTTTTTCTATTTACAAAGCATTAATTAATTCCGGAAAAATTCCTTCGAAAAGGCGTAAAAATCGCGTGCCTTCCAGCTATTTTTTCGAAAAACTGGTCGAAATTAAAGTTTCAAATACGTCACGAATAGTACATATAAATAGCGATATTTTATAGTAAAAAAAATTAAATTAAATGAAACTACCAAAACTAAAATTGGATCCTTAAAATTCATAAAATATAGTTTCGGAAAAGGTGGTGATTTCCTATATGTTTCGCTGTTTACAGTCACGAAAACATCAGATAAGAAATTATCTTATTCATCGTTACACATAACTATGCTAATTATAATTACAATTATTTCGCTGAATGTGTTCCGAAAATTTTTTAGTAAGAACACAATCAGTAAAAAAAAAAAAAAACGCATTGAAGAAAAGTAAAATTTTACGTAAAATTCACTTTGAAATAATTATTTATTAAAGCAACAAAAGAAGAAAAAAAACTCACCGTTGACTATATACCGGTTCATTTGTATCTTTATCCAATGAAACGGAAGAAAAACAATGTCCATCGGTAAAACATGTGTAATTTGTGTTATGGCAAATGTCGCAATAGCATTGCAAAGCTGAAAAATTAACAGCGTTTATTATTATATCGCTGGAAATAAATATACGTAATTATAAAAAATTGTAAGAGTAATCTTTAAGCCGTAGAAACAAGCAGATTTTTTTGTTCGTTTCCTTTTAGATGTTCTATTACTTCCCCTCATAAATTACATTTAATTCTCATATCTCGAACTTAAGATTATAAACTCGGACGACATAACGGAGCTTTTAAATTCCCCGCTACAGCTTCTTAGTGTCTCCATTAACATCCCCAAAGGAAATTCAATATATAATTCAAAAACTAATCAATAAAAAAAGTCCTGGTCACGATCTGATCATCAAAGAAGTGTTGCTAGAACTGCCACGCAAAGCTATTTTGATTATTACTAATATATATTTATTGCAGTCTTCCGCTTGCAATACTTCCCGCTGTCTTGGAAGCTGGCACAAATAGTGGTAATTCCTAAGCCTGGAAAGTCACCAGAGGATGTAACTTCCTACAGACAAATTACTACCAGTTCGGGTTTCAAGAAAAACACTCGACTATTGAATAGGTACACCGAATCCAACGTATTATCCAAGATAGCTTTAAAGCTAAGGAAATATGTGTAGGTGTATTCCTGGATATAAAACAAGCCTTTGATAAGGTTTAGCATCGTCGTCTGTTATATAAAATTAAGAAAAATTTCCCTCATCCTTATTATCTCCTTCTAAAGTCTTTCCTTAATGATCGAACATATCAAATTAAATTCCAGAATGATCTACCTAACATGTCTATCCTATATCTGTCGGTGTGCTTCAAGGAAGTATATTGGATCCGGTGTTCTATCAAATGTACACTGCAGACTTCCCTGACAGCGAGAACGTAACTATTGCTACATTTGCAGACGATACTAGTCTTATCGCGGCAGATAAAGATGCTGGAATAGCGACAAATAAATTACAGCTGGCGCTAGCAAAATCTGAAAGGTGGTTAGATCGATGGCGGATTAATGAGAAAAAGTGTACGCTGGTTACATTCACACTACGAAATGTAGCCTGCCCGCCAACTAAAATTAACGGCGAAACAATTCCGATTAGGAATGAAGTAAAATACCACTTTGGGTTGCACTTGGACAGTAAATTAAGGTGAAATAAGCACGTCTCACAAAAAAGAAAGCATTTGGATAAAAGCTGAGGAAACTCTACTGGCTTCTTGATAAGCATTCCAGCTTGTCGATCGAAAATAAATTATTAACACATATCAATAAGGTACAACGTTTTCAAAATAAGGCCATTAGACTTATTGTGTCATCTCTCCTTGGTACGTCTCCACGGACACACACCCCTTAGGGACTTTAACATACCTTTCGTAAAGGAAGAAATAAACCTTGCCGCCCATATACTAGTCGCTTTGAAACCCATCCCAACCCGTTGGCTACCATCCTGCTTGACAACAGCCAAGAAATCCGACGGCTGAAGCGCTCTAGAGTCTTTGACTTTATTTAAAACTTGAACAGATGTTGCTGGGGAACAACCCTGATATAGTGGTGGCCCCACTTTTACACTGTGGACGTAACCGTAAACAAAAACGTAAACATAAAAATGTGTATTTTTGCTACGGTCATTTCCGTGTTGAAACCGCTATATTGTAATATTATCGATAAATAAAAAATTACGGATAAATTATGCGATAACTACTTTATTAATATTCAATTTCTTAAATAACAACACACGTTCATTGTTTTACAAATTAAAGTAACAACATCGATCGTACTACTTTGTTCCAGTTTTCAATTCGTTCGTATTTTCAATTTTGATTTAGAAATTTTTATTACAAATCTTCGATGTTAAATAATATATATATATATTTTTTTTTTTCATTAAGAAAAGATTCTTTAAGTAAACCATTAAAATAAGTAATTTTATTTGGACAAGAAAAAATTTTGACTAATTCCCATAATAAATGGCAAACTCTTAAAGATTACTTCAATGATATCATTATTACCAAGTTATGCGTATTAACCTATTTTCTCTTTTTCGTTACACATTTGTGTAACTTGTATGTTTTTCAGCAGACTTGCAATACACGGCAACTAAACATAAGTAAACCATTGAAAAAATACGAGTACATAAAATTTTCATCACTCGGTGCTACATTTTTTTTTTTTTTTATTTCGCGTATTCTGTACAATTTTTTGGAATATACACATATAAAATTAAAAATAATTCAACATCTATACATTAGTACTTAAAGTTACCTTCTGCGAATTAATTATAAATTTATATAAATAATAAAATCGGTTTTAGTTTATTTTATTTATAAACGTTAATCTTTCATGTGGATTCGCAATCATATCGGCCTCCCCGGTAACGAGGCCATCGACCGAGCTGCTAGGGGGGTTTCCTTCTTCCATCCATATCCTTGTATTCCATTTCTAGCAATGATATGAAATCTTTCCTGAAATCCCTTATTAAATCCTGGAAACGATTATGGAGCTCTAATTAACAAAACAACCGTTTCCTCGTTAAATCTAATCCTCCGTTACAGATACCGATTTCCGTCCCGATCAAGGAGAAAAATATTATATATATATACATCAGTCTTAGGATTTCTCACTCCCGCTTGACCCATTCTTATCTCCTACAACGCATCGATCTTCGTCCCTTCTTACCAAGAACACAACTTTAGATTCCTCGCTTACTAACATCTTGTCATTCTCTTATGGCACTTAAAGACCAACATAGCCTCCTCCCTTCCGTGCCGCAACTCCTAGCTGATTCTTCCTGTCATATTCGCAATGTGTTCCAGTTCCTTCATTCCTTTAATCTCCTACGTCCAATTTAGTATCACTTCCATTCCCCGGGCGCGCATGGCCCGTTTGAGCAGCCGGCGCCTGTATTATAATGTAATGTAATAATAATAACAATAATAAAATTTATTTTTTCATGGAAAAGAGAGCTCAGTAATAAGGGACCATCGTCAAAAACAATTAAAAAGGAAAGAAACCGGTTAAATTTTAATTTGATCAATGATAACGTGGAAAAATCAATATAGTAGTGATGATCGACGTAGAAGAGAAAGACGAAATATAAAAAGCACAATAAGGAAAAGAAGTTTATGTCTCAGCAAATGAGAATGCAGAATAGAATGCTCCAAAGAAAAAGGTGAACTCGATCAAGGAATAGACGAATTAACGTTGCAGGCTAACGAAAAGTAAAAACCAGAGTTAGGTAATGGAGTGTGGCGTAAGAATGTAACCGAATAATGGAGAAAATAGCACAATAATGTAAAAAAAGTTGAAAGGAAAAGATTAGGTTGGATAGACGGACGGAACGAATGATTATTAGACAAGAATGAAACCTCTATAACCGAAATCTAAAGTGCAAATATTATATATGTTTTTTTTTCTTTTTATATATATATTTGTTGGGTACGTCAAAATAGACATTGGCCCAAGAAGAGGGAAAAGGATGAAGAGTGGAATCAGATGTTTACGCGGTCAGATAAGTAAGATAAAAAAAAAACTCAAGTGCCGGAATGACCAAAGACGATGGCAAGGAGAGAACAAAAGATTCACAGTAAGGAGTTGGAAGACCAATTAACAGATGAGAAGAGTAGAAGGAAGAACGTTCGAAAGCGATACAGAAGCACTCAAATAAAACGTGATCATCGTCACCTATAAAGTTGTGAGAGGAAGGGTGAAGGGGAGAGAGAGGAGAGGGGGCTAGAGAGAAGCGAAATAAAGATGCGGGAAGCAAACTGTGCTCAAAGCGTAAGTGAAAACATAAAGAAATTCAAAATAAAAAAAAAATTAAAGGAAAAAGCAACTTTAGCGAACAGCCTATTTGTTATCATCGTGATTTGCCAGGAATTCGCAGGAAATCAATGGCGGGAACAAAATACGAATAAATATATACGAAGAATAATGAAGTCGCAGGAATGATCAAGAAGGGGAGAAAAAATCGAAGAGCGACCATAGAGTCAAAAATAATCAAGAATAATTGGAATTGTAGGAAATGATAATAACGGATCACCTTAGAATCCATTTGTAAAAATAGACACTGGAAGGATAGAAGATAAAAAATTCCAAAAAGTGTTAAGCTCTGGAAAGATAATGGAAACTCCAATACCACCAAGCTTCCTCGAAGCATCAGTGAAAATGAAGGAATTGGAGAATTACAGATATTGCAGTATTACTACCTAATTTCAACTTGTGGAAGGAATCGGAAAAGTAAAAATGGAAAATTAGTTCGAAAAGAAGATAAAGATCGACAAAGTTGAAAAACAACTAATTACGGGAGATTGTATAAAGGCAAAATTAAAATCAAATAGAAATAGGAGCTTAAGTACGGATTTTCCTGAAAGTAAATTGGGTCAGCTTCTGAAAATGGAAACACAAAAGGACTTCAAAAAATACATCGATAATTGAAGAGAGAAAATATGTTCAAACGCAATGAGAAAAGAATTAAGTGTTTTATTATGGTTGCTACAATATCTCGATGGGAGGAGAAGAGTAATATACCATTCGCAAGGAATAAAGAGGAGTAATTCGAAGGAATGAATGCGACATCATAATGTACATTGGCGGTAACAACACTGTCAAAATGCGTCACTAATTTGAAATGGAACATTCCAGTCATTTAAATAAATTGTAATTTACATTTTTAATATAAAAAAAACAGAAACGAAAATTACACTTCTCAAAAGATTTTGTCAAAGGGCATGCGAAAACATTCTCTTAAAATTACTATAGTTAGATGATCACTTCGGGAGTTCAGTAGAATTCAAATTTAGACCTTTTGCTATTTTTATCTTCGTTAATGATTCGATTAATGAGCTTGAATCGAGATTTATTTTCTAGCAACGACACTGAGAAGTATATAATCCAATGAAATCCTGATTGGAAACAGTGAAAAACGATTTAAAAAATTAGTAACGCGAAAATAAATGGACTGATGTGTGCCCTTTGGCTATAAAAAAATTAAACGGTAGAAAAAACAGACATCTTTTCGATATTACCCTATGGATGGTTTTAAAATATTAAAAACGCTAGTTTTAGGTAAGGCGTCTGCTTAAAATTACAAATTAAAAAAGAATAAAAAAGATAACTCGATAAAATAATAATTTGTAAATCGTAGATACTGATAAGAAGGTTACGAACCTTACCGACACCATGTATGCGATAGTTCCATTATAGAGGGAAAAAATGGTAAATCATTACATTCCACTTATGTGCCAGCTAATAGAATCCGTGAACACTAATAATAGATCTCTGCGCATGAATACAAAGAAAGTACTAAACGAAACAAAAGAACCGTATAATATAAAGATTAACAATAATTAGGCTAAAACTGACAAAGAAAAAGTTAATTCGCAAAATACCTTGGCCTGTTTTCATTCCACATCCTGGCTCTTTTAAAACACAATTCGCATTCTTCACGCAATGTTGATTAAATAAAACTTGTCCTTCTCAAATTGTTTACTCCAAAAGAGCTGTTTTCCAATGTTTTCATAGTGTGCCGTTACACAAAACACTTGGACTAAATGCAATTATCTCGCACTTACCGAGGAATGGATGGTTTTGTTATGCTACACTTTTAATGGAATGAATTTTCCCGAGATGTGGAGACAATTTGTAACAATTACATGCTACACAAACCAGAAAAGCCGCATACTGAGGTTTACAGACCCATCGGTCTACGCGGCTCGTTATCCAAAGTTTTAGAAAAGCTAATACTATATTGCATACATCCGATTATAAGTAATAGTGATGTACTATCAAACGACCAGTTTGGTTGTTTCTACGCCGAGCACTCACAATACAGCAGTACCATAGACTCTGATCGACGCAATTTTCTTAACGCCAGAGAAAAGATATGTTCCACGGTTTTCTTAAACGTTGCCTAGGCGTTCGACAAAGTGTGGCACCCTAAACTATTTTAAAAGTTGAAGCAATTTCTTCCTTCAGTACTTCAATCGTAAAAACATTTGTTGTCAGGATCAATGATACTTTTTTCAGAAGAAGATAAAGTTTTTTTGTAATCAAACAATATTATTCGTTGACGGTATAGATTGCATCAAATAAGAATTCGACGCACGTAAATATTGCCGTTCAGACTATTTAAACTGAATAGCCAAGTGGGCGTAACATTTCAGGATAGCCTGTAGTCTAAATAAGCGCCCGCATATTACATTCACGGACACAACTAAATGTTCAACGATAAAAATTATTAATAAATAAATTCCGCAAGTTCATCTAGTATCTTAAAATGCCATGCACTGACGGCTTACATAGCGCCCTCACGTGGCCCAAACTTGACAAGCAGTTGCTGCTGGAACTGAACTATTACATTTTTTGTTCGGACGTACGTCGGCATCGAATTTAAATACGAAAAGATATATCTGACTCGGCCATACGAAATCGTTACATGATTCCACTTGTAAAAGTAATTTTAACAAAATTCAGCAGTAGGGGTCGAGAAAGTTCCGTACAATCACATCTGCGCCATTTTATGTCTTCAACTCAATATTACATAAAGATTTAAACATCCCATCTGTTCGAAAGACCCGCATTTACCGGTATCAAAAGTTATTTGAAAAATTGCAACATAGCAGTAATCCCAACACGTCAACATAATGTATTCATTTGAACTTCCAGACAATCCGCTATAACGACTGAAAAGGAAGCGGTGCCGGAACACTATGTCAATTGCCTAGCAGCTGGAAAAGTTCGTGTAATGGAGTGTAACTAAGTTGTAGGTTAACGGGGATCAAACCAGCACACACAGACGCCGGGAGTGGTGCACATGCACCATCATACTGAAAATGATCGAGAAAAAATACAAGCCAGATTTCTTCGGAGCGGTACTCTACTCGTCCGATCAAATGAAGAACTCTACCTCCTCATGCCTTAACGGAGAATGGTGTAAAAAGTCCGCGATCGAAAAAGTCCACTGGAAATATCGTTTCGACAATCACATTTTTTTTTTTTTCAAAAATACATTACATTAACACGATCAAGAAGCCATTTTCCCGAGGCCGAATTTACCAACGCGCTGAAATCAGCAAATCCATCACCATTTAACAAGCACCGCAGAATTATCCGACAACAATATTAGATACAATTCTTTTATATATTAATGATTAACTAATTTTTGCAATTATTTTATTAAGGTTTGTTTTTTAGCAATCAGCCGGTGAAGAAATACTAATTTGAATTCGTGAAATAGGGGACATTTCCATCCCTCAAAGAACCCAAAGCCTCTGTGAAAAAGTTTGTTACAACAGAGAAACTTAATTTATACTATAAAAGATTTGTATAAATGTTAGACCTATGGATTTTAATAATTAATATTTAATACTATTTTCTAGTAAAACTATTAATGTTCCTTTTATATTCTATTTCAAATGTAATTATCATCGATCTTTTGCCATTTTTATTTCGTAACGTAAATGAAAATAGTAGTTCAATGAGAAATATGTACATTTAAACTTGCTCATGAACGAAGAATTCGGATCGGATTACTAACGAAAATAAAAAAGAAGTAAAGTGTCTAATAAGGAATACTATCTTTCTTACTAGTTCTAAACTACCATTTTATAATTTCGTTTTATTTTTTTCATAACTAAAAATAAAACAAAAGTTAAATTAAAAATTGTAATAATTCAGTATTTTTAAAACACATTTTTTAAACATTTCTATAAAGGTCGCTATTTGATTTTCTTTATGAAACAAGCGGTATTTCTCAAATCTACTGCCTACCAATTTCCAACCCCCCCAAAAATGTCCTTCTCGATCTGCCCCTGCATATATAAATCGATTAGTTGGCATCACTGAATAGAAAAATAAACCGGAATATCAAGTTATACACAGACAGAAGACCCGTTTCCACAATCAATTAATCAGCCTTGCAAAATTTTGCGGTTTCTTGTTCCCAATATATCGATCCGTATTATCCAAATGCACTTTGTAATTTCTATAAATTATTTATACATTTTTTTTTTTTACGATTTAAGACAATTAAAATATTGTTCCGTCATAAAAAACACATTTATAAAAAAAGCCTAATAAAATTATTAACACGGGCTATAAAATTTAAACTCTTAAGATTTCTGCATTTTCGCAACAATGAGACAGTACAAGAGCGCAGTAGTTGGGGCGCAGAACTAACACTGCTAACAAATCGCAGGTATCATTGGTTCGCAACTTGTCTGAATCCGAAAAAAAAACTCAAATTACCCACCAGTCTAACCAACCTGGAATTAAATTAAGTATCAGCAAAATTTGTAAAAGAAAAATAGACGGTCGATAGAAACGAACTAGCACAATATTCTATTCACATCTACCACGTATACAATATTATGAACCTTAATCTGCTCAAAGTACCCCCTGTTTGAAAAGTGTGTGTCTCACTTTTCTTTAGCTTTTTTCTTAAAAACTTATCCTAAATATGTAAATCACGTATTCTAGAAGAGACTTTTATTTGAAAACTTTGCATAACGGATGAAAAACTTTAAGTAACGTTTATATATTTTATGAATAGTATATAAATTCAAAGAGAACATAGCATCTACTATGGGGCATCTCGCTTATTCATCAAAACCGAAGCCACGCACGAATGTCGGCTTAAGCTTCCTTCCAATTTTGCCATAACTAACTGCTTACTGACCATCTAGAAATTCATATATAGGTTTCAAGATCCGAACAAAATACTCGTACACTAAACTCTAAATTTATAAAAGTTTCAACTTTTTCACTTTTTACTCAGCAAGTTTTTGATTAATCGTAACATAAATTGAAATGATTCAATGCATGCATGTCGTCGTCTATCTTTATTGATATATATATGTGTATTCAGGATGGTGGGAGGTGATGTAGAAATTTTATCTAGTTAATAGGATTCTAAAATATGAACTGTACGCTTCTCTGTCATTAATTTTTCTGGATTTTTGGGATGATATTTAATTACGCGCATAAAAAATAATTTTTTAATAGGTTTTCAAAAAATTTAAGAAATAAAAATTAATACAATGCAATTGTTGCTGTAAAATATTTTTGAAAGATATTTAAACCAAAAAATCACTGAGCTTATAAAATGTCAAATAATTGGAAAAACTTGTTTGCTTTCATCCGTTTTTTATCGATGTACAACAACTAATATTGGTATTGCGAAGTTGAAGAAAAATTGCTCAAAAAACAAATACATAAATAGATTTCAACGCACACTGCACGGCAACATACCTTCTATTAGTACGATAATCGTGTAATTACAAGTCATACAGTTTTATTGCTAATTCAAATACGAGTATAAAAAAACGTTTTAAATAGGCTTATTTCGTCTACACTAAAAGTCTGGTCATAATGCACGTGAATAAAAAACATCTTTTCCATTAGGCACGTGTTCAAATATTTCAAGAAACTAATGGAGAAAGGCAAATGGTATTTTGCCGATTTTTATTACGTATCAACATTGAAAATGGATTTTTTTTTTTTTTAAGAATTCTGTGAATGAACGCATCAAAATTTTCGAGAGAAACTAATTTCGTACCAATGAGAAGACCACATGTTAAAATACAAAAATCATTTCAGCCGCTGGGTTATCTTGCTGTACGGGAATTTATCCGAGACATGGTGTTTTACACTTTGAACTCGACAAAAAATAAATTTTAACTTAGTAAGTAAAATTTTACTTACTTAATAAACCAAATATCTCCTTTATTAACCTCGATTCAATTTTATTTTAACAATAGGAAATAGATTTTTTTTTTTTTTTTCAATTTCAGCCTCTATGGACTACGCTAAACAACTAAGTTTTCATTTTACATCTTTTCCTTCTTCCTTCCTTAACATCTTTCCAGTATTTCTTGAGACCCTCCATCAAGGCATTTTTATGGCTTATCGAAAGCGACCTCTTCCGGTTAACTTGTTCTATTTTAAAGATTGACGTCGCAACTGTTTTATGAAACCATTCCCCTTATTAAACACATTTGTGTTTCAGTAACATCCATTAATTCCATATCCTTTTCACATTCATTGAATCATGCAGGTCTTATTTTCTTCGTTTTCATGAATTCATAAATTCTCTTGGTTAACCTGTCGTCCTCTTGCATTCTGGTAATATGCCCGTAAAATAATAATCTTCTTTTCCTTATTGATATGGACAATGGTTCAATCTTGGTCTATATAGTTTATAGTTCGAAACCCATTTGAACTGTCCATCATTCCATTTAACTCCTATAATCTTTCTCAGGATTCTCCGTTCCTTTATTTCTACTTGATTTGTTAATATTTTCTTGTTTAGATTTAACGTTTCTGATGCATATAACCCTTCTGGTTTTACAACTGTAGCATAATGTCTTAGTTTTTCTCCTATGCTCATTGCTTTTTTATCGTAAACATTCTTCACCAAGTGATATGCCCGACCTAATTTAAATATTCTACTATTCATTGCTTCTTCTTCTAGTCCATTTTGTTGTATAAGTTCCCCTAGATATTTGAACTTTTTAACTCGCGTTATTTTTCCAGCAGATGTATTCAAATAGTCTGGGCTGTTTTTAATATTTGTCGTGTACTTGGTTTTTTCAACAGATATTTGAAGGCCTACACATTCCGAGACTTTTATTAGTTGGTTGATCTTATTCGTTGCTGACGTTAAATCATTAGCAAAGATAGTTAAATCATCCGCGAACGCCAAACAGTCGATATGTATTCCTTTATTCTTAGTACCAAGTCTGAATTTATGGTTGTTATCCTCTTCATCTATCAGAATTCTCCAATCTCTGATAATTTTTTCCAAAATACAATTAAAAAGGATTGGTGATAAGCTATCTCCTTGTCTTACACCCGTAACAATCTCAAGATCATTGTACTTCTGAGTAACTTTTCTTTAACTTCGTAATAATACAAATATATTGTGTTGCTATACAACGATAAAAAGAGTATGGAACACACGAGTTTTTTCAATTTCTTGAAATTTTATAAGTTTAGTGATTTTTTTGTTTATTTATTTATTTATTTATTTTTATTTTTTGCATCACATTGCACTATTTTAGTTTGTATCTTAAATTTTTTTTGAGTATCGTTTAAAAATCTATTTTTCATTCTCGTAATTAAATATCATTCCAAAGATCCAGAAAACCAATTTACAGTTCGTATTTTAAAGCTCTTCTTCCCAAGTGCGTGCAATCGTATAATATAATCAAAAATATTGAAAAATGCTGGCGCCTCAAAATCAAAAAGACTTTGTGCTAAGACATATTAGGTGTTAGACTGATTCTAAATTATGTCCTATATCAATGATTAAAACTCTCATGTCATTGTCCAAATACTGTAATAAATCGCATTTACTACTTTTCGACTTCGGATATGGATACACAGGTACCGAGGAGAAATATTAGCATCCAATTTATTATAGATTTATTTATAAATGAAATATAAACAATAGATATGGTCCAAAATGCGAGTAATTAATGAAATATTTCTGAGGATAATAAATATGAATAATGAATATATAAATCTAATTAATTTAAAAATCATATGCTGAAGCAGCAAAGAATTATAAACTAAAATAGTAACAACGTTCTATAGTAATGGTAGCAATATCCTTAACTAAGGTGATAATATTTTACACAAATTTGTAAATGTGATCAAAAATTTCTTCACGGAAATATTAGTTTAGCAAAATAAAATAATAAATAAATCGAGTAAAATATTCACGCTGACCTTAAATAATCGAATATCGCAATCTAGAACGAAACTAAACATTTAGCGCAGATTAAAATGCTTTACTGTGGGTGAAATAATGTTTTATTAGCGTTTAAGTAACATTTCAACTGACGTGAGATGAGAGAAACAAAAACAAGGTCAATGGACTAATGGGAGAAAAAACGGGGAGGAAACGCGACAAGTTGTTGGAAGCTTAAGACTTCATAAATGAGAACAAAAAATAGGGTAGCGCAGAGAAGTCAAAGAGAACCGAAAACGAAAAAAAAAGGAGCAAAGTATATGAAACTAAAATGTAGTCAATTAAAAAAGACGAAAATAGAATACAGCGAAGCAGTAAAAAAAGTTATGAAACCGGTTCATGAGGACGTATGGGAAAAAAAGCAGTGATCACTCGGAAAGGAAGAAGAGTATACCTCAGAGTAAATTATTAGGGTAAGATTAAAGTATCAGTAACTGAATCTTTTTTTTTTTGAAATAACGGTGATCCGAACCAGAATATCTATAATTTCATTACCCGTAATTCTTGTATGACCAAGAATCCACACATCAGATCACTACAAAAACAGAATGTGAAAGAATGATACAATTATTCAAGGAACTAGGAGAAAAGGAAAAGAAGATAGCTTGAAAGGCTCATAAAGCCAGAGATAATGAAATAACTGGAAAAACGCTTATTGAAATAGATGAAAATAATAGCTAGTGGATAGATAATCAATTATAGTTTTTTTAAAACTTTAAATTAAAAATGCTGAAAATACTTCCATAACTTTACTTTTATTTTGGTTCAATAAAAATAATCGCGCAATAAAAGTATAAGAGCAGCTAATATTTTTGTTACAATAATTGCACAAATATTTTGATTAAAAGTCTCCGTTTTTAGTATGTATTTTTATTCAGACGTGTAACCACAGCCGATCCTTTAAATTAAAATTTAATCTTAGTAATCATATTAGCTCTTATAAAAGTTTGTGATCACCCGTTTGAAGTAAAAAGTATTTATTTAGCGCGGAAAATAAATACGTATTATTTCATCGGCTAGAATGTGATAAACAAAACCCATACAATGATTAAATTCGAGAAAACAACTTTTACGCGTTAGATTACCTATAATGACCAGAGCGTGAAAGTCAGTGACAATTGATAAACAGGCCATGATAACAAAACTGACTTTTTTATCTTCCTACTTTTTATTTTCGTAACATTATTAATAAGGACGAAAAAATATATTTACAAAGAAACAATAATTTCTACTTAGTTTTTCTTTTTTTTTTCTTTTTAGAATCCCATACATGGGGAACTCTAATAAAATGGTTCGCAAACACCAAAAGTATAAAATTTAATAACTCAACCCGCAAAACTTATAATTATTGTACATATAAATGTCGTAATTAAAACTCTCTTTAAGCCAGTATATAAATTTAGGGCAATCGATTATCCTGAACACAAAAACAAAGACGATCAAAGTATGTAATATAAGGTTTCATAGTCACCTCTTGTTCAGGCAACCTATTCCACTGTGTTCCAATCACAATCCAACATTTACTCGTCAGCTGTCCAACCTGTAATTCATACCGAACACAAATTCTCCAGTCGTCCAACTTTTCCGAAATACTATCTGATCGTCACGACAAAATTGAACGCCTCCTACGTTTTCTCAACACCACTATTCCACTCCATCTTAACTCTTATCTTATCCGTGTCTCTGGCCTAGGCGGCAGTACACGGCACGTTAATCAAAGAAGAAGAAGAAGGTTTAAAACTATCTAAAAAGTCACCCTCAAAGATCCTAACGTGCCACCAGATAATCTATTAAATGTAAAGTTTAATATAGCAAAAACTAATTTTTTTTTTTTTTATGAAATAAAAAAACAGTTCATACAAATGAGTGCCCCCTCCTTCTCGTGACAAAAAGCAACAGAAGAAAAAAATTTTTTATGCTTTTTCAATTCTGATCGTAAGACCATATAACTAATGTCGAGATGTTAATAGCTAAGTATTTCTTCATAATAAAATATGAAAAATAAGAATATGATAAAATCCTGTTGATGCAACAATATTAGTTCCTTAAAACTTTTATGAATAACGAGTTTATTTTTCTTTGATTCTTTTTTCTTTTTATTATATATACAGCGTAGTGGAACTATGCTGAAGCGAAATTTATTTAAGAGAGGATCCATTTTTTGTTTTACATTTCCTAAATCAACAGATAAACTACCGGAGAATACATTTATAAAATCACAGATGTCAATTCGAAGTACTTCTGGAGATGATACAAAACTAAACGAAAGGGAGCGTCGAATAGGTGTGCGCACATTCAGCCAGATTCGGGCGCTCTTTCTCACCTTGTCTCTTCTAATTCATTATAAAAACAGTTATCTGTGCACGTGTTTCTACTTTGAGCTTCTGTTCAGCCAGGCTCAGGCGTTCTCGCCGCCCTTTTATTGGTAAGAAGCGGCTAACGGAAGGTATCACAAAAAAGTTAACAATTTATTATGGTTTGGCAGTTAGAAGAACTATTGATTCTGCCCGAGAAATGGAAACAGCTGTGAGAGCAACGCTAGATCATTACTGCTCCGCAAGCAAATCCCCTCGACATGAAAATTGTTGTGTGAATAGCGCAAAACTGAATGCACCAATCAATTACGATCTTTTGAGCATCCTGCTCGATTGATTGACAAAAAAATTGAAAAGCACGTTCGCCCAATTTATGAAAAACTATCAAATGTCGATCTTTTAACGAGATGTTTAAGCGGTCACGCGCAAAATTCACACAAGTCGCGTTCAACTTGATAGTCTATCGCATCAATCCGAAGCACTTGCATTCCGGTCAAAAAATCACTGAATGCCACCTACTTGGCTGCAGGCGTATTCAGCGATTTTGAATACTATGCATTATGCGAAATGATTGCTGATATCGCCGACGCGCAACGAATCGAAATGGAGAACAGGCGCCAATCACTTAGCACCAATGGGACTCCTTGTAGACTCGAACAAATGCATCAGAATGAGTTTTTTTAAAGAAGCAGAAGGACTACTGTATGCAGACTAAGAATAGAGCTGATTAGCCCGATCATTAGCGTAAGAAACAAACATATTTTTTCTCTTATAGAAAAATTTTAAAACACATTTTCTCGAGTTTTCATTTTTTTGGATTTTTCTGAGTTGGCGGGCGCAAAAGCAACTAAACGACCTCTTGAACTAAAATCTATTCTCTTCAGCAGTATTGAATTCTCTTCTATGTGAACCAACAAAATTGTTGAAAATTTATTTTTAGAGATCTTTCACACAACATAAAATAACTTTTTTTTTTTTTTTGTTAAAAAAAATATTACCTTTTTCTTTTTAAGCCTGAAAAAGTCATAATTTCCCAATTATTTTTACCTTTTTTTTAGTTCACCCAGAAGAAAAATGTATGACAATTGGAAATTTATTTGGTTTTTATATTTCTGACAAGAATTACGAACTGCATCTTTCCCGTCAATTGCGAACTACCGTTGCAAGACGTTCTAGGGAAAGTTTCATTGCTCTGCAGTTTATTATTATATCTACTTAATAAAAATTACTTACACACATCAAATACGTAAGAAAAATACCCTAAAGAGTTCGCTGGGCTAACTTGTTTTTTTCTGCTTTAAAAAAAAAATCCTCAAAAAAGATTTTTTTTAGGTTTTCTAAAGCAGGATCCTCCCTTAATGCAAAATCAATATGGCTTATTAAACATTAAAACGTCTGTGTAAAATTACACTCAACTATTAGATATAATTTTCGTAATATAGCTGTTGATTTTCAATTATAACAGAGTTCTTCTTTTTATAAAAGATATCACTTGTGTTTTTCATGACTAATTTTAATTTTCTATTTTTTAAAATAATTTTTTTTGTTAGGAAAACAATTTACATAGACAACATGTAAAACTTAATAACGATTCGGAAAGCTTTCCAAAAAGTTAAGTTTTAAGATTAAGTTTTGTAAACATGGTGTCTACTGTAAATTATTTTTACTCGCCATTAAGCGGAAAATATTATATTATAATGCAATTTCGAAATTTTCTTAGTTTAGGAACGTCCACGTTTAAATATGCAATAAATAAAAAGAAACTAATGATGGCTATGCGTAGTTTGTAACAGAGACTTAAAGTAATTAACTTTAAAGAGACCTTCCATTCTAGTAAATTATTTATAATTATAACTGAACAAAGGGGAAGTTGTTTGTTTCGTGTTTTTGTTTTTTTTTTTTTTGAGGAGGGGGTGTCAAGATGGACATCTGAGGAAGGGAAAAAAAAAGTGCCAAAGATCGCAGACAAAAAGGATGCAACAACCTGTACAACAGAAGAAGGAGAGAAAAAAATGAAAGACGCGCTATAAAGTGTAGTAGGGAGATCCATTAGTAAAAGTAATAAGTGGAAAAAGGGACGTTTAACACCGATGGAAGAGCATTTAAGAAAAATATGATCAACGTCACATATAAAAAGAAAAGGGAAGGTTGGATATTGTAAGTTTATAAAACACGTTCTTGATAGCGCATTGTATCAAGTGGCTTTTCGATGTCGAGCATTCGTAAACCTATGTGTTTACTTAAGTTAAAAATTGTTGACGAGATAATCAGTGATGATACTACTAACTTGAAGTGTTGTCGGTAATTTCGATCGTTTGCTAAATTGATATAGAACGGTTAAAGTTATCTTGCTAGCAACAATCGTATAGTCTTGATGGTATTAATTACTCTACAATAATTGCACCAAAATTCTAAGCAGTGAAATTCGTTCATAATTTATATCAATTACGCCGCCTTTAACCGGTTAAAAAAATCATTATTAATTTTTCCGATATAACAGAAAGTATAATCTAATATATAAACAAGAAGTAATTAACTATGGGAAGATTGATCTTTACTTTTTAAGGTAAATTTTCGATTCCAATATTCTACATAATATATCAAGTCAAAATGAATTTTTATTTTTAAAAATTTTTTGAAACCCTTACCAGGAAAAAGCCTCAGTCGATATTTTTGATCTGCATTTAACATGAGAAATCTGTTTACTGCTTTATTCATTTTCTTCTTGAAATTCTTTAAATTAAACATACTACTTAGAAGAGATTGTGATAAGCATTTCAACAAGCACTTTAAAAAAAAAATAAAATAAAAAGCAAAATCATGTATATTTGTCTAAACAAGACGGAAGACCACCACACCAGTATTAGCAATTGAACTAGCGTTAACTTTTTACTAAACGCATTAACCGTAACTTAAATTGTATAAAATATACCTAAAGAAAGTAAAGTCGCTGTAAATCAAATATTCGTTTACTATATTTCATATAGAAATAAATTCGCAAAAGTTACTGGAGAAATTCACTATGAAGCTACAGATTAGTTCGAACTAATGAAGATAAGTTCGTTATTTTCCAGAGTACAGATCCGGTACTAAATCCAGATACATATCTATTAGAGTTATATACAGATCTGACATGTACACACAACAGCACTGGTTTCGTTGATGCAGCCTGTTATTAGTACGGGTGTTGGGCGAGTTAATTGTATAAACAGATCCGGAACCCGGTAAATCGTTCATGAAAAGGTAAATTAGAGAAATAACAACGTTAAACGATATTGAAAAATGTGTAGTGTGTATTGTAATAAGAACGGCAAAGTCGAAAAAGGATGAGTAAAAAGAAAAAAATAGTCGAATGGCTTATAGAATAGTTGGTCGATGTGATAAAAACAGAGAGGGGAACCTGCAGAGTAAGAAAGCGATGGAAGATAATATTTCCAATTCTAATTTACTATAATGGTATACCATTTTCCGCTTTACTAGCTGATACGTATACTGGGATATTCATTTGGCATGAATTCTCTTACACACGAGGCAAACAGTAGAATAAACGATTCTTCCCTTTTTAAGAATATTTTAACTTTTATGTAGTAATAGACCTTTTTATTTTCGGGACTTATTACCCAATAATATCACTCGTCGGTTCAGTTCATTATCAGTGGGTCAGAGCTGTGAATATTGCAGCCGCAGTTACAATACCAACTCATCTGTGTAATACAGATCCTCGAACATGTGTATCCTTCTGGACCATTTATATCCTGGTTCGAACAACTAAATTATATTAGAAAATTTTAATCTATACTCCTTCGAAGTAAACTATTGTAAGCCCAAGTGTTTTTGGTAAATCAATTTTTCGTTCGAAAATGATACTACAATGTATTTGCAAAGTAAAGTAAATCTCATACATACATATACAGTCTCAGAGACTGCGAAGTTAAAGTTTACAATATAGCAAGTCATGATGGTGGCCATTCAAATATAATTTTTAAATTCCCGGTTTTTCCGGTCCAAATCTTCACAATTTCCTGAAAAACTAGAATTGTACTAAAAGAAAAATGGATTTTTTTGTTACTGTTGGTAACATTTGACCACCAGCACAGCACATATTTCATATGAATAAAACAGAACTTTGTAATTTTTATATTCTTGAGTGTAAAGTACATTAAAAAATGCATTCACTTTTTAACGTTTCAAATGATGTTTTTTCATTAAAAATATCGTTTTTAGCTGGTTTTACTGTTTTCCCGGTTTTTCAACAAAATTCCCGGTTTTTTTCCAGTGTGAAAAATTTCTGATTGGATGGCTACCCTTGCAGTTCAACGGTACTAATGAAAAAAAGAGGCCAGTTTTAAGGTTATTTTAGTTTGGTCGACACAAGTTTCGAACCAGTGACCTTCCATTTAGTAGGCAAGAACCGAAAATGTGAGACTACCGCGTTACCACACCGATGTATTTCTATGTGATAAATTTTCTCAAGTGGAATCCTACTACTCGCTTTATCAAAAATACATAGGCCGAAAATCAATCGTTTTACAATCACCTTTTTTATAATACGACAGTTTTGACTAGTTTATTAAACATCATCTGCAGTAAATTTCCTATTCTCTTCACGTGTAATTTCTTGCACACAATGGAGTAGGGGAGACTGCGGACGAAACACTCTCCAAAATAATAGTACCAGTATTTTTTTTACCCATGTGAACACTGATCTGAATTGTTTCGAACATATAGTTTGCAATTACTACTCATTCATTGTCCAAAAAACCGGCAGTAACCACGTGTAGAATAGTTAAAAGAGTTTAGCTTTGTGTTTGAAAAATGTTCTGCTGCGATTAAAGTATAAAATTATACCGTATGTGTTCTTCAAGCTTTTTTCCCTTATTTCCGCACATAATTTGTTTCTGAATTAGTTAATTTTCGCGATCGTACGAGAAATTGTTCCTCGTAAATGGTATTGTTTTTAAAAACAATTGACAAAAATGTTATTTAGATAGTATAAAAACTATAAAAAGGTAATTTTAAATGGGAAGGCAAAAAGTTGCGACATCATTTAAAATCTAGTAAAACGAATTTTGATTTTTACATCATCGTAGCCATAAAAATTTATGTAGGACAAGTTTTGTGTTGTTGCTCGACATAAAAAAATATGAAGTATAAGACTAACATGAATATGGAAAACAAATTATGATTCACAACCTATATTTAAACATGCAGAAGCATATAGAGAAACGGTTGACAACAATCTCTCTATACGATCTGTTGGAAAAAAATTAGATTTGAACCATGTCTCATTCAGTAGATATGTTATAAAACAAAAAAAAAAAAAAAAACAGCAACTGAAGAACGATCAGTGACTCCCGTAACCATGGGTTACCGATGCGTAAGACGCGCATTCCATCTAGAACAGGAAAAAATTTTTATTGCATATATTATTAGGACGGCTAATGTATTTTATGAATTATCGCCCAAAAAGAAATATGAAAACTGGCATATGAATTGGCCATAAAGTATTCAATTAATGTGTCAGAAACGTGGATTATAAATCGCCTAACAGGAGTAAATTGGTTTAATGGTTTCATGAAACATGTTTCGATGTTACTAATCTTTTATGACTGAAATATTATAGAATTCTCGTTGGCTACCTTATTGTTGATTAGAAAATAGTACACAGTGAATTAGGTATATTCATACATTCCCTTTGTTAAATAGATAATAAAATAATACAATTATAAACGCTATAACAAACAGTTTAAAATTTCATATTAAATCAAATATTCTAAAAGCATCTTTTCAGAGTAATTTTCCATTTTCAGCTAGAAGCAAAAAGAAAATACATTAGTAAAAAGAAATTTAGTGTCATAAATCTGAAGGAGACTTTATCTTCATTTAGAAAAGAAAATTAGAGAATATTATTTAAAATAAACTTAAATATTTGATTTTTAATTTTAAAAAAACTTTAAATAAAAATGCACTGATATAAATAAATCCTTTAACTGAATGTACTCCGTGTTGTTCGCTGATGATGGGCTACTCCTGAAAACGTTTCTAAAATAAGGTATTTATTTTATTTATCAAAGTAAATTATTTTACAGTTATTTTTGTTTGTTATTAGGGAATTTATCCACTTTATATATGTTAATGTAGTAATATATATATATATATTAAATTATTAAAACTTAAAGAACAGCATGATTAAATTATCTTATTAAAGATGAAGTGTGTATGTGTTGTTGGATTTTTTGGAAGCACGGTGTGATTTAAGTTTGCTTTAAATTTTGATCATGCATTCCCCGTTCAGCTTTACTAATACTTTTTTGGTTTCCTTTTCCAACCGTCAATGAGTGAATTAGTACTTTCCAAAAATCAAAACAACATATGCACACTTCAACTTGACACGAATATAATTAAATCATACTACTCCTTCAACATTTTTAATTTTTACATATATATTACTGTATTTCTATTTTTAATATTATCCTCAGATTTTTTTTTTCAACTGAAAATAAAAATTATTTAAGTCTCCATCAAATTCCAAATGCATAACATTAAATTTACCTTTACTGGTATATTTTCTTTTGTGTTTCCGTCTGATGAAGAGAAATTCCTGAAAACGTTTTTACAATATTAATTTACGTTTCTGTTTTTTTTTTTTTTTTGGTGTTCTTTATGGAGTTTTAATTTTATTATACAGTGAATTCAATGCCATCAATTTTTTATTCATTGCGCAGTATTATTTGATTAGCTACAAATAAAATTTTATTTTGATGTTGCAATATAATTTTTTAAGAAATAAAAATGCTTTTGAAAACTGAAAATAATCCATACATAATTATCTTAAAATTAAAATATGTATAAAAATTGATACAATCAACACGCACTATATTTTAAATAGTTTAAAGGGTACATTTAATTACTAAAATGTGGAACCTGTTTTTCTATTGTAATTTTTTACGTTTACTATTCACAGTGGCGGCGTAAGGTAGGTTGGCACCCCGGACGGTTTTGTATTGAGCACCCCTACTTAAAATAAAACACCAAATACTAAACATGCCTACGAGACTTTATCTTACTAAAATATTCAATCACATTGTCAACATTGACTTCCCTGTCTCTTTCAATTGACAAAATCGAAAAATTGATTAGTCGCGCTTTTTGGCTGTACGAGTGAGTTGTCGTTGTCACCCCTTGATGCTTGGCACTCGGGGCGGACCGCCCCCTCCGCCCGCCTTTACGCCGCTACTGACTATTCACACAAATCAGAAATAATACCTTCATTTATTTTGAACATTTATGAATGCGTTAATACAAAAATATAATTACTTAATCGCAAAACAAATTACATTTCGTTAATAAATAAAATATTAATAACACTCGCAACCCTATTTAATTAATATATTTATTTGAAACTAAATTTATTTCAGTTAATCATATTCATAAAGTATAGTATTAAAAATGTTTCTTTTGTAAGAACAATTTATAAATTAATTATTCTCGTTATACAACGAAGACGCATACTTGTGCCTCGAATGATTATGTATCAAAATTTATTAAGCTTTTACTCCTTTAACACACCAATCCTTTCAATTAAAAATTACTCTGAACTTAATCGTTTCGGTGCCAATATTTGTGTATCTATAGATTTCAAAACGCTTTTACAAGATCTGTACTAGTCACATTCCACTAGAAGCAGTTTGTGCAGCTTTAATCTATCGAAATAAATCAATTTTGAATCTTATATAACATGCATAGAAGTATGGATGAAACAAATAAAAAAGGTTTTTTAAATTTCATAGGAAATAGGGTTAAACTGCTTTAATTGAAAAGTTTGATAAGTATACACTTAGATTTAAAAACCTAAATGTATAATATAAACAATTTGAATGTAAACCTTGTATACCCGCGTACGATAAGAAGTGGTATTTTATTTTACAAAACAAATTTTAAAGAGATTGTAGTTGATGGGACAATATTTCTGATGACAAATTAATTAGAGGAAATAGAGAGGTTTGTTTCGCATAAATAATTCAGTATTAAATTTCAAAAATAAATATGTAGTTTATAAAACTTAAATTTATATCTATTATTGTAGGTAGATGATGTAAATGTTGATGAAACATTTCGTGAGAGGGTAGTTTAGATATAGAAGGAATTCACAAGTTCAGGCCAAATAAAAAAAATAAAACTGAATTTAAAACATTTATTTCTTCTTGTGATTCTGATTTAGGGGGAATTCTCGAAAATGATGCCCCTTATCAATAACTTCAAACAATATATATATCAAATGAAATAGTTGAAAAAATTTATTTTTATTAATCAAATTATTTTTAGAAATAGCCTATTTTTGTCGTACAGCGAAAATACAATTACTTACTACTCCTACTTTTAGTGAGGTGATTATTTTTTAATAGAGTAAATTGCATTTTATCTACCGGGTTTTTTAAAAAAGAGTATTTTATATCTGTACGCAATTACATCGTGTTTTTACCTCTTTATATTAATTATGATACTGTTATCAAAACTACAAACGATAAAAGTGGACACAGTAAAATAACCACTTTGTAATGAAAATTGTCAAAAAAAATGAAACATGTTCATGTTAAAAAAAAAAAAATCCGTTTCCCTTGAATACACAATTTAACAAATTTTAGTAAACCTAAATTTAAATACTATATTATTCCGGATTTAAAGCAAAACTAGAAAAATTCTAATTTATCGTTCTAAAATCATCACTAAAGCATTATACACAAACACCCAAAAGTTATGTAATCTTGAATTCAGTTTATCGTAATTTCAGAAATTTTAAATTATTAATTTCGTAGCATTATCTATCGCTGATAATCAACGTAAAAAATAAATGGTACTAACCTGCATTAAAAGGAACTTTTAACAATAATAATAAATAAGTAATAACATGTAGAGTCAGTGTCATTTTTAAATTTATTTTTTAACAACATTAAATTCATTTATGACTTTTTTCGGTTTCCGTAAATGTTTTGACCAAAAACATTTATCGTTGAGAACAAAAATAAAACACTTCACGGTGCCGAACACACGAAAATAAACATAGCGCACCAACCGTTTCCATAATCTTACAGATATATACTCAACTTAACCGGCGCATAACTGTACGAAAATACTTATGCAAGACAATATATGTACCAAAAATAAACCCACTTAAACAGTGTTGGCAATCAAAATGAAACCAAAGGTGTATTGCCATCCGAATTCATCGAATTTGCAATGAGGCACGATCTCACTATTTCTTTTTTTTATAAAATATTAGAACATAAACAAAACGTCATAAATACCGATGGGAAACAAAAATTCCTTCACGTATGGTATGTGAAATTTATAGTAAAAGTTAGTAAATATTTTAATAATTAGAACGACAAAATTAAAAATTTTACTTAAGGTGATATCTGAACCAACGCACTTACATATCTGATAATGGATAAACTAAATCTATAAGAATTGGATAACAGATTTTTTTACTACAACTTGTTTTATCATTATGTAGTTGTATTACAAAAAAAAAAAAAACAAAACAAAAAACGATTAGATCGCGTCACATCACAAATGTTTTAAACTTGTATTTCGCTTGCCTCCTAATATATAAATATTAAATTTCGGTATAAACATTATTTTAAATTTTATTTTTAATGTGGTAACTGTTTTAAATTGTATTATTAATATATTAAATGTAATTTTATAGAAAAAAATATATACCTGAAAAATTATAACATAAATTGTCACCAAAGACATTTCATTTTATTAACATTAAAAGAAAATTTTGCGTATCTTAATAAATATTATAAATTTATTGATAATATCATAAGTACGACTTTATCAAAAATAAAACTTCTCTATTGGTAAAACCGCAAACGGAATACTTCACTGAAATTGCCTTTAGCCAAGGTCAATCAATTTTTAAAACCCTTTGTTCCATTTTTTTTCTACCAAATTTATTTCCTACAAACAAACCAATGTCAGAGCCAGATTAATTTTCAAATCTACTAAAAGAAATTGCTAAAAAAGCTGTGCCCTTCATTTCAAACCCTGAAAATTAACTAAGATTTTCATTTCCTTATTAAATAACTTAATTTAGATGAATTCATTCTTTTTGTAACATCCATTGCCAAGGGTGTCGCCAGCCGGTGGATCCAGGGGGGGAGATGACAGAAAAAGGATATGAGTTATAGGACAAATAAAATTTATAAGTTGTAAAGGCTTAATATTTTATTAAGCAAGAATAAAATCTTAATTAAAACACATAATTTTCGTGGGTTTCTGGCAAATTGTTCATGATTACGCGCCTATGAATACTCATCATGGACAGTTGATTAAAAAGTTTCATGCCCCCTCCCGCCGCTGGCGACGCCCATGTCCATTGCTCCATCCCATGTATCTAATTTCAAAAAGCCTTTTCTCTCTTTTTCACCTTTTTTTCATTTTCCTCACTACTTAAATACACTTCTAATTTCTCTCCTGGTCCAGATAACATCTTTTTTCTGGTATTAAAAAAATGCCTTTTCTCATCTTTTACTCCTTTACAACCGTTCTCCATCACCCTGGAATATCTTTAATATCATTCTTTTTGTAAAAAGAATTCCCCTTTTTTTTTATCCCGCCTCTTGTACCTTTTGCATCAGGTAAATATTTTTGACTCCCCAATAAGAGTCTAATTTGATGGTTGAAACGCCTACTTCATTCTAATATTTACGCCTTTTAGGCTGGTTTTGATCCTATTGACTGTATTATTATTAGTCCTAGGGTAATTACTGTTATAACATGTGTTCCTCATCAAATTATTCTAACAGCTCAAAATATCCCAGTAGTGTTGTTGTCTCATTTACTTCACCATTCATGAATTATTCTGTTCTAATCAAACTTTTTGTCTTCTGTGCCTAATTTTTATGTCTTCATCAGCTGCTCTAAAATTTCAATTATTTCTGACTCCTTGAACGTTTTTCAACTTGTATCATCTGCCCTCCCCCTACCGTTTCCATCCGTTCTTTGCTTTCACTCGACACAATGGCTATTTTGTTCAGATACACTTTCTTTATACTGCTCATCAAGTATCCAAGGTAATGAAAAGGCAGATATTCTACCCAGATCTGCTGTTTACAATGATCATTATCTATGTAAAACTAACACCCTTCGATCTTCTTTCCTTGTAGAAAAACTGTCATCATGCTATTTGTTGAATTCATAGTTATCTCGTTTTTTTTTTTGTTTTTTTTTAATCCTCTTTCTCTATACCATCTCACAAATTTTCTCCTCAATCTTGTACTTCGTTTACTTTCTTTACCTCTTTTGGTTCAACCGCTATTACTTCCATTGAGTGCTTGCATTTTCACCACTCCCTTTTTTTTTATTACATCCTGATGATCCTATCATATGAGATACTAACCACACATAATTTGAATGCCCGTACCTTATTTTTTAATGATTTCTCTTATGTGATGGTTCATTGCAACTTCACCTAAGAACACCTTCATTGAATGTAGTGTTTATTCTCGCTACCTTTTGCGATAAAATTTCTATCTAATTAACATAAATGTTGGAAAAGTGAATTCATTTTAAAAATTTAAATATCTGTGGGAAATAATTCTGTCAACTTGAATTTCTCATCAGAGGCGCTTAATCATAAAAGAAATCTCGCCTCCGTAAGACCCGATTTCCATTCTGGCAATAAAGAACCTTATACATAAATGTCTTATTACGCTTGAAGAATTACAACGAGGTATCAAACACAATTGAAACCAACTGCAATCGGACCGGATAGCATTCATGCTTACATGCTCCAAAATGTCCTTGAACTAGCTACTCTCTTACTGTCAATTTTTAATCATATCTGGACAATCAACACATTGCCTGATTCATGGATAACTGCTGAAATCAATCCGATCCCGAAACCAAATAAAAATCCAATGTTGCTTGACAGCAACCGACCTATTTCGCTTACTATTATTCTGTGCAAACTCCTGAAATGGATCATAAACGCGCGATGATTTCAATAGCTCATCGAATCTAACAACTTCCTGGCCGAATCACAATGCGGATTTCGAGCGAGCAGATCAACTATCGACCAACTGTTTTTTCTCAAACAATCCATTCAAACATCATTTATTCGTAAAAATCATCTATTAACAATATTCTTCGACATATCCAAAGCCTTCGACAATACCTGGAAAGAAAAAATCACAAAAAACTCTTCATGGGTGGAGAGTTCGTGGTCACCTGGTATACTTCGTCGAAAAATTTCATATCCGACTACGCTTAGTAAATCGACTCCCCATAATCTACAGAACGGAGTCTCTCAGGGCTCCGTTCTTAGCCCTACTCTCTTCAACATAGCCATAAACAACATTCCACAGTAAATTCGCCCGCCTATCCAATGTTCCTTATTTGCAGACGACCTAGCTCTAGATTCATCTCCTATTCGGATCTATCCCTCGGAACGTCAATACCACAGGAAACAATCGACTGATTACAAGCCTGCTCAGTTCACAACAGCTTTAATTCTTTCAACACGAAAACTACCGCTATATAACCTATCTATTATTAGATACCGTAAAATATTTAGGAATCACTTTAGATGAGAAACTTACATGGAAACTGTATATCAACCAACTAAAAACAGGCTGCACCGAAAAACTATATTTAATTCGTAAATTGGTTAGCACATTGCATGGTTCGTGTCTCGTTTGCATTGATCCCATCACGCCTTGGAATCCAGGGAAATTCATTCGCGAATACTGCGGTAAAAGAACGCTCATTGTTCTTTCCGGTACCGAACATTGAAATACCGTCAATGGATTTTAAAGCTCGTGTACTGCAAAAATCATTGCAAACACGCCAAAAACAGTGGACCAACATCCCAAACACGAACAAGCTGCACTCAATTCGGGATACTATTCAACCATGGAAAACCTCATTATTCATCAATCGAAGAAATGAAATCGTTGTCACAAGACTCCGCCTAGGTCACTTCAAAATTACTCATAGCCACCTCCTGTCCAGACAACCTATCCCACTGCGTTCCAATTGCAATTCTTCTGTCACAATCCAACATTTACTCGTCAGCTGTCCCACCTATAATTCATACCGCGCGCACAAATGCTCTAGAAATATTTGTAATAAAAAAACGGTGAGGAGAGGAGAAAAATTAAGACATTTCTCCGCTATAATTAAACCAGAAGAACTGCACTATAAATCTTAACAAAAAAAAAAAAAGAAAACTTAAAAACAACAACAATTAAACAATTAGAAATAAGGGAATGCAGAATATTGAGGAATATTCTAGGAGTAAATGAAATGGTAGACTATTCAAATGAATGAAAAATGAAAAGCTGCTTAGCAACATAAAACCGTTATTTATTTCAATGAAATAATGATTACTAATTTTCATAAACATACTTCTAAGATGTGGGATGATAATTTAACCAAGATAATATGGAAATTTATAAAAACAAAAAAATAAGACCCAAATGATTCTATAAATACGAAAAGAATGCGAAAATATGTAATATTCCAGAAAACTAAATCATTGACAAAACTGGATTTGCGACCTTTTTACTGATTCGAAATTTGAATTAAACCAGAAAAATCGTAAAATATCGCAACCAGAAAATCATAAAAATGCTTTAGTAGACAAATGGCAATTAGAATGGTCCCAAAAACACACCAACAAACTTCATACTTTCAAAAAATCAATTGTCCCTTGGAAACATTTATCAAGCCTCAATAGGACGGACGAAATTATTATTACTAGAATTCGTATTGGTCACACCAAAATTACCCACGGTCACCTATATCAAGGAATTCGACAAAACCCCACTTGTACCTACTGCTCCTCAGATATCATGACAATAAAACACCTCCTTTTCTCCTGTCCTTCCTTCTCTGCCCAACAATTACAACATAAAATAACCCATCAGTCAATATCTGATGACCCAGAACAACTAAATTCATCGATCACCTTTCTCAAAAAATCCCACCTTTACTCCCTAATCTAAAACCTATCCGATGGGCGTAATAATCCTGGCAATTAAAAGCGTCCCAACAAAAAAAAAAAAAAACATTCGGCAAATGTTGAAAAGATGTAAAGGAAGGACAAAGGACGAAATATAGGTAACTGGTTATATTCCATCGAGGCTGAATTTTAAAAAAAAAAGTTGTAGATAGTAGTGTGCAAAACGGTGGAAGAGGGGCAGCCCCCCACCAAGATAAAAAACTGCGGATGCGACCTCCCTAAGAAATATATATATTTTTTTTTTTGCCCCACTGACGAACATCCCCCTTCTACTCATTTCATATTACTCTTACATATTTATTAAATAAAATTATAATTCTTTTTACACAAATAAACTGTGAAATCACGGATTTTTTTAAATTTATTGAATAAAATCCGAAATAAGGAAATAATATCCTCTACCTTAAAAAAAGTGGATATTAATAGAAAGAAAAAGAATTTTAAATCATCCGATATTATCATATAAGAGACACAGTGGTACGGAGCTGTTGTCATGCACAAGCCTTATCTGAACACCCCCGCTGACAAACACGAAAGAAAACATAGAAAAAAAAAAGAAAATAACGTAAAACCCATAATTAGTAGAAATATATTTCGAATTAATAATAAAAAAAAGGAAAAAAAATGAAATCGGTCACACTATTTTATTCACAATGCAAAAGTACGAAACCGAACTATATTTCAGCTAGATAGACACCGAGGTATCGCTCAAATTCTATCGCAAAAATATTAAATGCCCTACTTCTATTTCTATCTATTCTGTGCAATACCGGATTGTCGACACTAGATCGACGGCTACCGAAGTGGTTTTACAACACCAAACTTAGAAATTGCATTAGAATTACCGTTAAAATTCCTAAAGAACTACACGCATAAACCTATGTAGCCCAGAGATGTAAATGTCTAATTTATCAATATACAAATGCAGCTCCAAATGTGTCTGTCTGTATACCAAGTAGCGCCCATATGATGGTATAAGTGGTAGTTTGCCACTGCCTTCTACGTAGCCATTAGCGATTTTTTTATTATTATTTGTAACAATTTCTTGTCGTTGCCTCGGTATCGCCGTAACCGAAGTGAAGCGCTTTAGCAACTAGGCTATTGCGACGACACCATCCGACCGTTAATTACGACTCCACAGTTCCTCGTAATGATTAGACTAAAATTTGCAATTTAACGCGATTCTGGGGACTTGTAAGCATTATTTAGAGTCACATACAGAAGAGTGCTGTTTTGTAATAGAATAAAAAGTTATTAAATATTGAAAAAACAGATTTTGCTCTACTATACGTTTCCTAAATTAATGGAATATAATTTTATAACTTAATCGATATTAAAAAATTAAAATTGTCAAAAATGAAATGAAAGTAATTAGCAGTTGGCATTTCCTTTTTATGGTAATTTGAAAAACGAAATACTTCCTGTTCGCATTAGTTGTTCGTTATATTATCGGACATATCACTTATTTAAACCTAGTCTCATATTATCTAACAACTTAATCATTTTTCAGTTTTCATAAAATCTAACGAGAATGTTGATAGAAGTGTTTTTGTTTTTCTAGATTTACTCGACGTATTTAAGTTCTTTTTCGTTAACAGTCGTTTGCCTGTAGCGGTATTGTGAACCCTTGCTTATTATTATACCAGTGAAATTTTTTAGTTGATTAAATAATTTCAGTGCGTGTCTTCCATGTAGCGTTTCTGATAATACTGCCTCAATTATACGACCAGAAAATCCGATAATTCAATAAAAAATGACGTGATTTAATTGAACATTGCATAATTCTGTTTTAAGAACAATTTGGTTAAGGTATATCAGTTTATTTTGCATTTTTGAGATTTGAATATTTCGCCTCAGCTTTATTATTTACAAATGGGGCTCTAATAAAGGATTATATCTACAAAATTTTAATCGCTGATTTTTGGATCCCTTTCACAATAAACTGAGTAAGGTAGAAAATTCAATTATCGAACGGCAATTACTTCAGAAATGGTTTACTATTGAACTTAAACAATTATCAAAATGGCAAAGTCTTTTCTTTTTTTTCAGTATAAACATTTCCTTACTGATTTAATATAACAAAAATTACAGTGCACATTCAAATTTATGTCCTAATACACAGGGATGAATCCACTGGGGGTTTTGGAAGAAAGTGCCACCCCCAGAACTTAATACAAACTGTTTAAAAATGCAGCAATTTAATAGGAAATAAAATTATTTTTATTCGCTTTGTTTACGGTTATGTCAAAAGTTGCTGCCAAAACATTATTTAAATGGTTTAATTAGTCGTATATTTTTAAATTTTAAAATTACGAGATCAAGGGCATGTCCACGGGGGCCCCCGGGAGGTTAACCCCCTTCATTAGAACTAAAATCGTTATTATAAATACACAAAAATCTGAAAAAAAATCAAAAATTTAAAATAAATATTGATGATTTTTAGGGTGTTCTTACATTAAGAAAAAAAAAAAAAAAAAAACAAAGAAAAAGAAAAAACATGCTCCATATTTTTAGTTACTTCATTAATATTTTATGCAAAATTTTTTTCATTACGAGTATAATCAAGTAACATATTTGATTTTTATTAATGTTCATATACGGGGTAATTCATTTATGTAAATTATTAATATATAAATCAAAATGATGGAAATTATTAATAGTATGAATATTAGTGAAAAATGTATTGTTATTTGTAAAATAAATGTGTGACGAAAGCTAGTGATGTTCGTTATTTTTTCGGATACTCTGGACTGAATCGTAGGTTCGATAACTACATCTTAGATAAATGTCCATCGAGCCCATATGGATCCGCTGTTTACATACATTACTGAACACTGGCATGTAGTCGATGCAGCGTATCGCGTTACCAAAGTTAGGCTTGATTACGTCATATCAGGCTGCATAGATTGCTCATGTAGTCGTAAATTATTTATTAGTGCTTGCGTTTGTTGTTAGTCAGTGGACTTCGTTATTTTTGCATTAAATCAATTATTAAAATGTTCTTTTTATCGCTATTGCTTCGTGAGAAGGTGTTATTGTTTTTTAATGTTGGCTGAAGGAACTTAAATCAGTCTAATCGCCTATGTTAAACAAAAATGGAAGAAAATAAAATGCAACTAAGCTATAATTTATTTTTAAAATCAGAAAGCTTAATCTTTCGTTAATTAATTTACTTATTATAAAAAAGATGTAGGCCAAATTGTCGAAAAATCTCCATTTTTACACAAATTTTCCATCAGGAAAAATTGTGTATAATTTGGTGCTCCGTTCAACGTCAATATCTTTTACAGCGAAACCGTAAATCTGGACCAAAGTTGCAGATACGTGCCCGGAACTATAGTCGAAGTTCATTAACTCCCGCATGCATGTATATCCTTCTGAACCTACTTACCACTCTATTTTTAACAATCACTGTAAGAGTCTGATTTCCAGCATAGCTCTTGTAACATACGGTATTCAGTCCTGGTGTTTCATGTCGAAAATTATTAATAAAATAAAGGTGACACATAACACAATCGAACTTATATTTCTAAATATTAAAGGAAAAAGACACATTTCAAATCTATAAAACAAAAATTAAAAACAATTTAGACCCAATAAGACATATTAGAAGGCAAAAGTGGGCTTAGGCCGGTCATGTAACAAGAATGGATTATAGAGCTACTTTCTCATTTCTATCACATTATAAAAGAAAACGAGTGTATCAGCTGACTAGTTGAAGGGATAATTTTAATAAATTCTTATATATCAAAATTTTCACTCTTCCACTCACGTCCTGTACTCTTATTCATTTCTATCTTTCAATTTATAAGAACTGGCATTTTACGCCCAGGAAAATCCCTTTTTTGGCTTTTTCCTTCGCCTTAGTTCCTTTTGGCCTTACACAATATCAGGTAATAATCTCCCTGCTTTTTCCTTTAGCTTTGCCGATTTCTACCATTCTTACAATGTTTTTTTTTCTTTTTACCTTCACTTTCCAAATCCTTTTCTCAAGCAATAATTCAACCGGAATTCTACAGCACTATCAATTCCCAGTTTCCATCGCATGTAACCATCTTCACGGATGGCTTCAGGGGACCACGTCATGGTGTTGAAGCTTCTTTGATCCTTCCGGATTTCAATTTATCCGAATCATTTCGTCTTTCTTCTTTCTGTTCTACCTTTATAAACGAATTAATGACCACACTACGCTCCATTATTTTCATTTCCTCCAGTCGTCGGTTTTCTAATTATTTGGTTATTCCAGACTTCATGAGTGTTCTTCAATCAATCAGCTCCCCTCTTCCTGATCACTCTTCCGATTTCATCATTCTTCGCATACGATATCTGGTCCATTTTCTTTCTTCTCACTACTCCATCTGTGTTGATTTGCTGTGGGTTCCCAGCCATACGGGCATTAAATGTAATGAAATGAATGATTTTTCGGCTCGGGTTGCTGCTTTCTCTCGTTCCTTTTCTTAAGAAAAATTCCATCCTGTAATTTGAATTCCCTGTATACTACGTTTCACCTCAAAAACTTTGGTCAGATATTTACCCCTCCTTCTTTCGTAACGATCAATCCTTCTATCTATCTGTACAACCTAATCTTCGTTTCTAATATCTGATGTTCTTTGAGTTTCCTTCACTTCCCCGTTATGTTGTCATTTCTATGATTCGGTTGTGTTTTGGCCATTCTGCTCTCCATTCCTCTCGTTTTCGCTATTCTCTTGTCTCCTCTCCAAATTGTACTTTGCGACGCCAATCACATTTTTTTTTTTTTAATGGCGTTCCCAAAGGGGTTAAAAAAAAAAAAAAAAATTCAAGAATAAAGATAAAATAGTTCACAATATTTGAACGTATTAAAATATAATTTACTCTTTCCTCTTAAACCATTTCTGGGTAAAGTTTCGGGTTGATGAGCTTAAAAAAAAATAAAACTTTTTTTAAAAAAAAATCATTTTTAGTCCCTAGGTTCCCTTAGAAATATATATCTTTAATGCGTACTATTTGCTTCGTTAAGAAATATTTTCTAATTCAGAGGGAGGAAGTAAATATCTCGGACTCTCCCCTTAATTCCGCCACTGATTATGTCTAGAATCGTAAAATTAACTTCACTCGAAAATGTATTATTCAACAACTTAGATCAGTAGTAAAAAGAAAATAAAGAATTAGCAGCAATAATGTGATATTTCTATTACGGACTATTGAACTAAAAGGTCAAACTAATTAATCTATTAATAAGAGAAAACACGCATCCCAGTTTCTTTCTTAAAACTATTCCTTCTTATTTGTACAAACTGGTAATTTACACTTCGAGAAAATCCTCATTCTTTTTACTTACCAAATGCTTTTCCCCATAAAGAGGACAACGTTAGCTAAAGATTTACACGCAGAAACAAAACGAGAAAAAAGCGCCATCAATTAAATTTTTATTCGCTCAGATACTGACAATGTAAAGGAACCAAATAGCCGAAATGATGAATGGTGACAGGAAAAACAGAATATGAGATGTGCAACGAAAAGAGGGTCCTTAAATTTTAGCGGATGAAGACGTAAAACATAATGATGGACAGAACGAGGTGAATATTGTTACGATTTGAAACCTTTCTAGTCCCTGCTTCAAAATTATAATAAAAAAACTTTCGCGTAGACGAATACATGTTACTCTTTGCGAAAGGTCGTGGACGCCAGTGACACAACGTGTCGCGAACTGACCAGCTCTCGGTCGAGCTTAGGCTTTTCAAAGTCCACCAACTATTTATTGTGTGTGTGTTTTTTTTTTTTAATGATTTGGTTTATCCGTTGAGGCAACACGATCGTTTAAAAACACCGGAATAAAACAAAAAACACAAAATTCACTGGTGCCGTAGCACTTCTCCGCAAGCGCGATCTCACGGTGGACCACTACGTGTTCATACAGAAAAAAATACGATAAAATGCACAAACGTATATATATATATTATCACACGAAAACAACATTAACCAAACACAGATCCCGACTAGATTACTTAATTATTTTTTATTTACAAAATCAAAAAAAATAGGCACGATTAGCCAAACGGGCTGGCTCCAAAATCGCGTTATGCACGGCGATGCGGACTAAAATGACTCAAAACCAGCGACACACGGCGTGGCGTTGACTAGTATCAAAACGGTAAACGACGACTATCCGTGACTGTCGGCTACAGCAATTAAACGGTAACTACTGGCCACTTTCATCTAACTAAATCGGCTCAATATTATACGATTATCGGTACATTACCGAAATCCTTATCAATTACACATATAGTCGCTACAGCGCTGATCTTCTCTCACGGCTCACGCGGCCGACAGACGCTATCCTGTTGTCGCAGACCGCACACACACTTACACAACCCCTTAACACTACTCGTGCCAAGAAGATGAGTTACCAGCTTGAAGGAGGGGGTGGGGGGAAGATGATAGAAAGAGGATATGAGCTATAGGAAAAATAAAATTTATAAGTAGTAAAGGCTTAATATTTTATTTAATAAACAAGAATAAAATCTTAATTAAAACACATAATTTTCGTGGTTTTCTAGCAAATTGTTCATGATTACGCGCCTATGAATACTCTCATCATGACCAGTTGATTAAAAAGTTTCAAGGCTCCAGGGGGGCGGGGTCTGCCCCACGCTGGCGACGCCCATGTCCGTATCAATATGTAAAGAAGATGTAGTCAGCATTACATTACCATTGCTTCATTCAGGTGGGGAGAAGGCAACTTGGAAAGGAAGGGAAAAGCAAAAACAAGAGGAAAGCAGAAGAAAATGGTTAAAATGAAGAAGACTAATAGAAATGACAACAAACTAAGGGAAGTGAAGAAAATTAAGGGAAAATTGGGTTGAAGAGATAAATAAAAATAATCATCATTATAGAAGAAGGAAGAGCAAATAGCTGAGAAACAAGAATCTAAAATGGAATATTTTACACGGAGACATGAAATTAGAGGGTGATTTTTTTTTAAAAAAAGAAATGAGAAAACGGTGATTTTATTGATTTCCTTCTTCCTCCTAATTCATTTTCATTATGTTCTCATTTTAAATCTCTTCTCCGATATTTTACTAATCAAAAATTCCTTTATGATATTCATTCTTTATTCTCTTTTCATTTTCTCCTTTTTACTGGTAGATCGAAGAATCTTCATACGCTCAATCATCTTTTTTATATTCTACTCACAGCTAATTTGAAAGTTTTAGATTTTGTCTAATTTGTTTCATTTTTCCCTAATGGAGTACGCCGAGATATTACGCGCCATTTTTTTCATTGTATTCAATTTGAGTAGTAACAATACGTTCCTAATCATCTTTTTGATGTTGAGGTGTTTTAAAAACAATTCCAATGGTATTTTTCAAACTTAACACATTCAGATTTATTTCCTTTGTATTTCAAGCTTCGGTGATATACATAGAAGCAAATAAAAGAAGATCGACTCCAACTGCCTCATGATGCAACTGTTAAAATAAAATCACCTTTGAATAAGCCGCAGGAAATTATTCAAACTTATGTTACTAACCTTCATCATAGTAATAACGTTTATCGATACTGTATTCAATTGTCTGCTGTGAATTATCTGTTAAATCGTATCAATTTTATCGTTCTTCTTATTATTTCTTATCCGTCATTGCCTCGAATATTTTTTATCGTCTTCGTTCGTACTGTTCATTTTATTTCGTTTTAGAGTAGTCTAAACTAATGCTGGACACATCGGCGCAGCTAGCGCCACGTAATTTAAATCGTTAAACAAATCTAGTAAATCGCTCCAATTCTCCGTCTTCTTCTTAACAATGTCGCAGCTTCAAATAAAATAACGTTCCGGCGACAATCACCGGTAATTTAGTCGAAATAAACGAAACCGCCATTCAAAGTAATTCATTTATTTTACCTAAATCAGACGAACCAGAGAAAATAAATCAGCTCAAACTTCAAGGAAAAATTGTTGTTTTAGTTGAAAATTAAAAAAATAAAAATATAGTTTCATCCGTGTCTTTAGCTAAAATACGAGGTGTGGCTATTAAATAACGAGACTGCACACATTACGGATGCCTTAAAAGAATAAGAAGAGAAACAAGTACGACAGGAGGGACCCTGAAGTGTCTACTAGCACAGTTCCAAACCACGTTTTTGTCGCTATAGTAGTGCTTTTTTCTATTGAGTGTTGAAGAGTACGTGATTTTTTTGTGCGTCGGGTACAGTGTGTAACGAAAAACACGAATATCAATCTGAAAATTCTCATGAAATTGAAGAAAACTCAAACCTCGAGTGTTATGCATTACTGAAAGAAGCTTACGGTGGGAATTCTCTGTCACGTGCGCGTGTTTTTTGTTTTTTTTGGTGCGGACAATTTTCTGAAGGTCAAGAGAGTGTTGAAGATGACCAACGTTCAAGTCGATCTGGCCTGATTTCAACTCTTGCAACCGTTGCCAAAATCAATAAAATTATGCACGTAGATCGTCGTTTGAGCATTCGGATGATTGCGGAGATGGTAAACGCTGATAAAGAAATCGCCAGAAGAATTTTACATGAAGAAATGAACATGTCTAAAGTCTGCACGAAGCTAGTACCGAAAAACTTGAGTGCTGATCAACAATTCGTTCTTGAACGGTTAAACGAAGAGCCGGATTTGATAAATAGATTCATTACTACATGCGACGAAACATGGATTTTTCAGTACGATGTTGAAACTAAAAGGCAATCGATGCACTAGAAGGAAACACCCGCTAGGATGGAGACAGCGAAGATGTTAAAATCACAATTCAAAACAATGTTAATCGTTTCTTTCGACATCAATGGAATTGTGATGATCGAATGGGTTCCAGAGGGTCAAACGGTGAACTAAAATTATTATTTGCAAGTGTAGGCAACCCTGCGAAAGCGAGTTCATAGAAAAAGACCGGAGTTGTGGCAAAACAAGTGTCGTGGATCCTGCATCAAGACAACGCGCTGTCTGTGAAGCAGTTTTAACTGATAAAAAAATTCCAGTGCTCGAACACGCGCCCTATTCACCAGACACTTGGCTCCGTACAACTTCTTTTTGTTTCCGAAGGTGAAGTCTGTCCTAAAAAGAACTCATTTTGAATCAATGGAAGAGGTAAAACAAAAAACGACGCAGCTTTTGAACACCCTTACAGGAAAGGACTTCCAGCACTGCTTCCAACAATGGAAAAGACGAATGGAACGGTGTGTGCAGATGGAAGGCGGGTATATTGAAGGGGAAAGTCCGCTTGTCGAATAATTTTAACGATAATGCCGTTTTTAAAAATCAGTCTCGTTATTTAATAGCCGTACCTCATATTCTACAAGAGTTAACGGTATATCGACAATTATCCGCCCAGGAAAAAATTTGATTAAGCTCAACTTCTTCTCTACTCCCTAGCAGCCAATCAGTTTCTACTTTCAAAACTAGAATTAACGTTATCATCATCACCATCATCAGCTGCGTCCTTGCTGCTCAATATATATGTTCTATTGTTAATAGTCTTTTAGAATTTCTTATCCCAAATATAGCTGCTTAAAGAATATATCAACTCAGATGAAAGCATAGCAAACTTACTTTAACTTTGTTTTAATCCATAAAGAAAAAAAAAGTTTTTTTTTCAGGATGATGAATTACCAAGTTTCTATTGTATTATTTTAAAACATACCCTTATTTGATAAACAACTATTCATTCACATTATTCTTCTATTCACATATTATCAGAAAATAAAGTATGAAAAGCATTCATATGAATATTAGTGATTTTGTATATCGCAACAAAATTATTTTTATTGTAAAAAAATACATCACAAATAACTCTGCAAAATCCACTATGGGCATCAACTATTACTTTTTTAAATATTTCTCACTAAAAATAATTAGTTTTAGACGAAGAATAATAAAAAAGGCCATTATATTTTTGAAATCGTTAAAATCCTTTTTAAAAAAAATAGCACAAACCTATTCATGTTTTATATGCTGATTTAGAAATGCTTATTTATATATTGTACATAGCAAATGCACATATTGTATAAATTTTCCCAAGATTTTCTTAAATCGTTTACTTAAACGAACTGAACAAGTAAATAAATTAATAAATTTACAAATGTTTTTCAAGATCAAATGATTAATCATATACACATTAACAGCACTTTTATTATTAATATATATATATACATAATTTTAAGTAGTTTAATATAATTTTGAAATTATGAGACATCAAAACTGTTATTCTGCATTATTTTTTTTAGAAATAAATAAATAAATATATAATATTCCACATTTTATATATATACCTGTGTGTGTGTGCGTTGAAATGTCTTTTGAAACATTAAATAAATGACTGCATATAACATAAAAATAAATGAAAAATATTATCTACGTATGAACAATTTTTATTAAATGTAACTGAAAAATTACAATCACAATTTATATCAAACAAAAATACAAAAAATAAACGCAGATCTAGTTGACTCAGTTGTGCGCTATACAAAAATGTAAACAAAAGAAAAAATAAATCAACATGTAACATTTGATAACACATTGTAAAAAAAGTGGCATATCGTACTTCAAAGAAAAATACAATAAAAATATTTTAAAAATGTTTAAGTTAAAAAAAAAACCATATCAAAAATATAATATATTTTTAATTACTAATCAACCAAGTGTAAAATCAAATTATTTTTATTTCAAATATATGAAATAAGTACATCTTTCCTCCAATATATAAGTTTTTGCAACTTTTGTTTTACAATAAATTATTTAACTGTGTATAATTATTTCACATATTTTTCGTTATTAAGGAATAGCAATTTGAATATGTTTAAATTATTACAAAGTATAAAAACACATAAAATATTCCTTTTTTTAACAATGTGGTATTGGGAAAATTTACGGTAATATTGGTGTTTATATATACATATGTATACATATATATATATATTTATACACACACACACATATTAATTACAACGTAGTCCCAATTTTATGTAACGAAAAAATTTCCCAAAAAATGTCCCAATTTTATATAATGTTTGTTATACTTTAACGCTTCAAACTTTTCTACAGCTGTCGTTTTCAAACTAAAAGGGGTATATCACGTATAAATGTGGCAAATTCTTCGCTATTGCACAGATATATATATATATATATATATATTAATTACAACGTAATTCTTAGACCGACCTCCATTAGATTTTGTAACCAAAAAAATGTCTCAATTTTATGTAACGAAAAAATGTCCCAATTTTATGTATTTGATTTTAAGGAAATAAGGATAGGATTTTGCGATTCCGTTGTTTTTTTTTGTGTCGATGCCGGTAAGAATGACGTTATAAATTTTGATCATTTTATACAAAGTATAGAAGAGGAAGAGACAGAAATGTAAGCAAGAGGGGTCGTCATGAGGCCAAAATGGCCGATATGCATATATTGTATCAAAACAGACTTACAGTGAGTAAAAAAAGTATTTGCACACCACCAAAAACGGCTGCATGAGAGTAATCAGATACATGAGGGTATAGAAACACGTTTCTGGTAAATTGCAATAAACGTCGGAGACGAACTAAGGTATTTATTTCATAAAAAACGAACACCCACGTCGTTCTCAATGAAAAAATACCTACATACACGGTCAAAAAAGTATTTGAACGTGCATAGTGTCACTCAATCAGTCAACAGATAATGCAAGTAAGAAATCGGGAAAAACTTACTTCGAAGGAAAAAACGACGATACTGAAATGCGTCAGAAATGTTGTCGGCACGTGCAAGCTCTCGCAGTTGCATTATGGCACCAAAAACAAAAGAAATACCGTTTAAAACGCGTATGTAAATTACTGAGGTGTACGAAAGTGGAAAAAGTTACCGCGTAATCGCAAACAAGACGCAATTTACATTTTCCAAAGTTTGATACCATATTAAAAGGTATCAGAAGACCAGAAAGACTGAAAAAAAATCTCGAAAATGTAGGCCCCAGAAGCTGACAGTCAGAGAAAAACGGACCTTCTTCAAAAAATCGCATAAATCCCCCTTCACAAGTACTGAAAGATTAGCCACACAAGTTGCAACAGAGTCAGGTAAAATGATTAATCCACAAACCGTATGAAATATCTTACGTGTGGCTAATATTCATGAGCGAACCCCTCGAAACAAACCATATATATCCGAGAGGAATCGCAATACAGGAAAAAATACGTATGGAGAAAACGGAATACTGAACTTTCTCTACGGATGTAAGTTCTACAGTGGCACATGGTGAAGGCAGTCTCATAGTATAGGGCCTTACGGAGGGACTGAAAAACCTGACGTTTATCGAAGATATTATGACAATGGAGGTATATATCGACCTATTACGCCATAATTTGCAGTTAAATGCAGCTAAATTAAACCTAGAGTAGACCTTCTGTTTTCAACAAGACAATGATCCAAAACACACCGTGTTGCTGATCTGCCAATGGCTCTTGTACAATGTCCCACGGAGATTGCATATCCCACCACAATTTGCAGATTTGAAACCAACAGAAAATTTGTAGCATTTTGTTGGCCTGAAAGTTTGTAAACACAAAATTTCGAACGAGTCCACCCTCCAACACGCACTCCAGGCTGCGTGGAATGAAATTTCGCCAGAGATCATGGCCTAGCTAGTAGGATCGATATACCGTCGCCTGGAGACTGTTACTGATGCCAAAGGCCTGTGTGAAAATACTTTTTTTTGTCCATAAACTTTGCTTTTTGTGGTTACCAGGATGTATTATGTTTTTGTTGAAATATGTAACTTTTATTTGTTTCCAACTTTCACGGTAATTTACTTGCAACATATTTCATTACTACCTCGCATCTGATTACATTGATACAGACGTTATTGACGGTAGGCAAATACTTCTTTTACCCACTGTGTAGTTACGTTTATTTAAAAGTATTTCTTCTCCTATTTCAAAATTTTGTTAGAAATTTTTCATATCGTTCTAATCCCATGTACATTGAAGCAAGTATAAGAATGTTTTGTTTTCTACTTTATCGTGAATATTAAAATAATTATATAATAAAAAATATACTACTTGACATTAATATGAAATATTAAATTATTAATAGAACTATGTTAACAATTAATGTATTTTTTTTTTTCGATTATGATGTTGGTAGTAATGGGGATTTCAGAGTGAAAATACTACACAAACACTAGCAGTTCGGCTACAAAGAAAACAGCTTTAACTGAGTTAAAGCAGTAATTAACGTGGTATGAGTTTAAAATAAACTAATGTTTATAAACAAAAATGGCCAGAAAGAAAGCAAGATCAGTCGATTATTTTTCCTCTGGCTCCTTTTATATATAACCATTAGTTTAATTTCTTTATAAGCTGAACCACACCGCTTTTTATTGCTCAATCTGACATGTTTACCTAATTCAGAAAAAGAAAATGATCAATTGTACAACTGATAATGGTATTCATGTATCACATTGAATGAAATCGATTAAACAAATTTATGTTACAATGCATAAAAATTTCATTCTTCAAATGAGTTCAAGTTACATAAATTTGTCATAAATATTGCGTAACAATAATTCAGTTTTAATAGAAATAAATAATTAAAAAGAATACAAAAATTTTAAATTGCAAAATACAAAAAAATTAACTTTTAAAATAAAATGCTATTAAATTTTTTTTCTATAATATATAATAAAAATAGCAAATGTTTAAAATTTACATATAAAAAATAATATTTCAACTTTAATATCACTAAAGGAAGTTTACCATAGTTCGCTAAAATCACGTTTCCCCGCTAAGAACAACACAAAAAGATACGGGGTTCCCAGCCAGCGTTGAATAATGAGATGACATTATAAAAGTTTATTAATCTTTACAGCTGTTGAGTGTTACACCAAAAGCCACGGTACACCGCTACGAAACAGGTATTTTAAAGTCGAGGGAAAATATCCAATTTCGCTAATGCGTTAAACTCACTAATTTTTATTTATTCATTCGATTAGTGTTGAATAAATTTATGTAATTAAAACAAATTATAAGAACATATCATGATAAAATCATTACCAAAAATCAGATTAAAATGCAATTATTTTAGAGCAGAAAAAATTGTTCTGAAAAAAGTAACTAATAAATTTAATCCATAATCAACTTTATCAAAATTACACAGCCAAATTTCAATTATTACAATAAACTTAACATATAAACCGATTATTTGTGGCAATAAAAAAATTAACAAAAAAGGATTTAACCCTTTTTTATAATGATTCGTAAAAAACATGTTTTAATCGTAAAATAATTTATAGTACGAAAACTAGTGTATAAAGGAAAAAAAATATCTTAACAGAGAAATTGTAATACAACGGAGTAATTTCAATTTAATACATATTTAGGAATAATTGTTCAATTAAAGAATTTATAAAATTGCTCCGGGAATTAACATTTAAATATCATAACTAGGAACTAAAACTATGTTACAATGAATGTGTGTAAAGCATTAATTAAATTTTGTACTAATTTTAATGGTAATTAAATAAACGTATCATACGATTACTTCAACTGTACTTAAAATTTTCAGTATTAACTGCAAATGGCACTTCCCAATCGGAACCATCATGCAGTAAATCTGAAGCTATAAATGGAGATATCCAACATAAATACCATTTCTTCCCAAAAACATTCATGATGTTATATCGAATGCCAAAATTAAACAATCGTTTTTGGCGATTCTTCTCATGTGTAAGTACACCATAAAGCACTAACTTCATATGAAAATAAAACAAAATACCAGAAATGAATGCTCCAACGATATTCAATATTAGCAAAATGGTCAAACAGTGAGATAAAGAATTATCAATCCCTAGTAAATAAAATACTAACGGGCAGATTACTTTTACAATTCCAAGAAATTCGAAATTAACATATTGCCACACGTACTGAATATTAAGATATGAAGTATAACACGATCCGATAAAAAAGTAAAACAAAAACATCATAAAATAACGGTGGTTGTAATGACCGATACAACATCCGGCAAATGTGCAATGATGATCTCTTTTCAGTATACATGTATTACAAATAGTACAATGCCAACTTCGAACCGGACTAGCTGTCTGACATATTTCACAGTAATTTACGGCAATATTCGACTGAAATTGACAACAGCGACGTACGCTAGTATCCGCCAGTACTAAAGCGACGAAATTACTTGTAATATTAATCATTAAAAACGTTCCAAATATAAAATGAATTGTTTTCCATGTTGAATAATCCGAATATTGTTCCGGAAGTACCACAAATATTGAAAACCAATAAAACAAAGGAATTGCCGCTAATATAAATATGAAGCTCAACCAGTCAGCTGGTGCCTTTGGCCAAAACTTTTTTCTAATTACTATATTCATGACTCTTAATAATTCATATAATACAAAATAAAAAGCATTTGACTTTAAAGTTTTAGTTAATTTAATAATAACTTCAAAATATTAAAACAATATCAATAACACAGACATTATACTTGACTAAAAAATAAATCCTACACGGATTACACAGTGTTTAATGTTTACATTTTCACGAATAACATTGATTAAGTGTATATATATATATATATATATATATTTAATGTTCAACCGCTAAATCATTAATTCTCGATTAATCGAATGTAAAGTCGATACGCTTAACCCAATGTAACCCGATTTGAAATATAAGTTTACAGCATTGGTAATCGAACAAAAAAATTTCAACTGAGCAATTACAGCACCATCAGTTGGCAATTTAATGATTTCTTTATTACGGCGATAAAATTAATCTTATTACGAAAAGAGAAATATTCTGAAAATATTACACATGAATCCAGTTATTTATATACTGCTTAAACTAAAAATGTCCATACATTATTGAAATAGTACAAAGCAATTTATAACAGAAAATTTTCTGTTAAAACTATTTTTTGACAGAGTTGTAATCTTTGATTTATTTTTATTTGTTTATTATATTATATTAAAAAATAATTTGTTTTTCGATTTAATTCCTCAAAGTATTTTAAGCCCAAGAATATAGTTCTTCGCACATGAAAATAATAAAAAAATTAAGTGAAATTTGATATATCAACAATGGTTATAAATTGGCACTGAAAAAATTGATTGTATACTGCTGTTTTGCTTAAATAAAAGTTTTGAAAAATGGAAAATGTCTTTACGCATGCTGTAGTCAAAATGCATTCGATTACTAACCCTGTAAACCTATACTTAACATTGGGCTACATTCGGTTAAGCGTTGGACTTTCTCAGTATATATAGCCTACATAGGTAATCTAAAGTTATAAAATAGAAGTGTGTAAATCCACGACAATCGTGTGAATAGTAAAACAGTTAAAACCACGAAAGTTTGTAGGGCAATGAATTCTATTAGGGTTGTATCACACGGTTAACAATAAATACATCTATGCTGTGGTAGTAATGTTTCCAGTTTTATGTACCAAACAGTATTTCAAATATAATGTAATTCCTCCTCTCACAGTGCAGTCAACAATGAATTTCTTCATTTGTTGAATTCCTCTTTTCCTGCTCAACTGATGGTTCCAGGTGTGAGGACGGCGTGGGTGGTGCGTTTACTGCCCCGTCGCTTCGGCATTCTAAATCCTTCCGGCTTCCTTTCTTCTGCTCTATTTTTTCTACCGAATCGATCGCCATCCTTTAAGCTATCTTTTTTATTTCCTCTTTAAGCGATCTTTCCCAATTCCTCATTATTTCGGACTCTAAAGACGTCCTTCAAGCCTTATCCTCTCCTCCTTCGCATTCCTCTGATGGTATTATTCTCTCAATTCGTTCTCTTACCTCCACTCTACAGTCATCCCATTCTATTCTTATTGATTTTTTATGGGTCCCCAGTCATTCTGGAATTGATGGCAATGACGCAGCCGATTCTTTGGCTCGTTCTGCTGGTCGCCTTGATTCATTCCTCAACTATTTCCCTTCTTCAGATATCCTTTCCTTATACACCTCCAATCATGCCAGACTTTGGCGGGATATTTATCCCTGCCTATTTTCTAATCGCCATTCACATTGCCGTTTTATTCAGCCGATTCCTCTTTCCCTGTCTTGGTTCCATTCTATTCATTTCGCTCTTCTATTGTCTCCCTAATTCGTCTCCGGATCAATCACTCTTTCCTCCCCTCCTCTCGCTTTCGATTTGCTCTGTCGCCTTCTCCTGATTGTACTCTTCACGATTGTGATCTTCCTCGTACATGTGATGCTGATCACATTTTCCTCGAGTGTCCTACTCTTCGTAACGAACGCTCCCTTTTATACAGTCAGCTCTTGTCATTAGGTCTCCCTACTCCCTATAACTCTTCCTTTATCCTCTCCTTTCCTTCATCTTCTGTGGTGTCTGCACTGCTGTCCTTTGTTGCGTCCATTTCGGACCGCCTAATTATTTAGTTTTTTAGCTTAGTTTTTTTGTTGTTGGATCAATGCCGCTGGCGCGTCCACAAAAAAAAAAAAAATTATATAATGTAATTAAAAAGATATTATTAATTACTGATACCAATATTACCATATCATTTTAAGTTTATTATGTTGCAATAAAATTTTCAAAACGGAATGTAAAGAAAATTGATGTGATTATATTTATTCAAAGTTACCATTAAAGTGAAAATTTGTTAAAAAGTAGCATAAATTATACTTCGTACTTTTACATATTGATCATTTGCCTCAACAAAATTGATTTTTTGTAGTTATTTACATAATTCAAATGCATATTAAAACAAATTTGCGTTATTCAGAGAAAATTATTTATTTTATTTCGATTAATTGTATTTTCATATATTTTATTTATTTTTATTAGTTATTTCAGTTATATATTTCGGTGAGTTTAATTTGAAATGTTAATAATTTTCATATATTGTTCAGTGATAATTATCCATTTCAATTTCCTGCACCGATCAATATTTAACCGTCGCTGTATAAAATTAAATACATCCCCTATTGCAGTCGTGCAGTTTCATCTGTTTTAATAATTGCTCCTTTGTTAGTTTTATCTCAATTTTAATTTTTTGTTCCCTTTTCCCTTTAAAATTGTTCCCATTAATTGTTTGCTATCTATTTCCATTTTACAAATTTCTTAGTTTTAGTTTTTTCAATCTTTCTGATCATCCGCCGTCTAATGAAACAGCCCTTATCAGAATCGAAACTTTATGATAATTTTTTTGCTCAACCCGCGCCGTCGTTGTGAAAAATATACTTTTCCTGTTTTCATTTGCGTTATCTCAACCATTTTTTTGCGACAGCGTATATTATTTGTTTTTTTCTAATTAATTTTGAATGTTTACATTTTAAAAAACGCACGCACATATTGGTGCGGGTTTTTTAACCATACAAACACTATTTCGATGAATTATTAAATGTGATTTTATATATTGTCAATTATAATAATGGAACAATCGTGGAATTGGGAAAACGATCCATTTTCTAGAATAAAATTAGCAAATATTATGTTTCTTTTATTGAAATTAGGCGCTTTAAGTTTTTTATAGGCAGCGACATATTTGAAAATATTGCAGCCGCTAAATAATTAAATGTTTCTTTACTCATTCTAATGTATTCAAAAAATCTGTCTCTATTATTTTTAATTTAAGAAAATAAATGGTAAAATTTGCCAAACGTTTCTCTTATTCTGCAATTTTTTTTTAATTTCTTCATTTTTTTGGGCAACATACACTAATAATAAGTTATTATTGTACATAACTGATCTTTCAACGCTGATAATGTTCACTAAAAATATAAAAATTAAACAATTACAAACTAAAAATACATTGTAAACGAATGGCTATTGGTAAGCAAACATTCATATTGGATATTTCCACATTTTCTGCATTGTGGTGAAATGATGTTCATACTGCACACACATAACACACGTTCGGTTTGAACACAGCCTTATAAGAAATAAGGAAGAATTAATTTATGTCCTCATGATGCTCATGACTAAAAAAAATGTCCATTTGTACCTTATTTTCTACATCTTTTAAATGGAAATCTTTTTATAAATCATCCTTCTCCAGTCCTAATTCACAATATTTTTCCATTCACCCCAATCCACCTACTCAACCATGGTATCTACATTTTCCGCACCTTCCCCGTTTCATCATGTCTGCTATCTGTCGTCTTCGATCTGGTCACAGTCGACTTCCTGCTTCATTGTATCGTTTCTCCATAGTGTCCTCTCCTATTTGTCTGCTGTGTATCGATAACACAGTCGTATGTGACTCTGATCATGTATTCTTTGAATGCTCTTCTTTGTCATCGGAAAGGGCAGCTCTATACGCGGAGCTTCTCTCACATGATGTTCCAACTCCATATTGTGTGTCCTTTATTCTCTCTCTACAGTCAACGTTGATCATACCAATTGTAGCAAAATTCCTATCCTCTGTACTTCATTATATTAAGATCTAATCCTTTCAGTAGTTCTCTTTCATTTTGGCATTCCTAACTTATCGTGTCCAGTTATTCCTAATGAACTCCTCTCTAAACGAAGAACACGCACTGATGTTGCAGTTACAGTTGCAAACAGGCACAGCTCGCGGTTAATTTTATGGGCTCGCTGTCGCATTTGCGGCCCTAACGGTAGATAGGTGAACTCCTTGTCAGCCGGCACTGCGGGCGCTGCTGTTGCAGTGTGGCCATAGTGTTGGGTGTAAATTCTGCTCATTTCCTTTTAACAGAATGGTAGGCGCTGTTTTCGCAGTCGTCGCCATAAATATAATTAATGTTTCATAATTAAGAACTATAAACTTTGCTTCATAGTGATGGAGAAAGTCATTGAACTTTCGGATAATTGTTTACAGACGCTAAGCACTGTGTTTTATATAACTGTGGTGCTTGGTGGCTCTAACTGCTTTTTAAACATCCTGTGTTTCTTCTTCCTTAATTATTTGTAGCCAGATTCCTTTGTCCGTTTGTACTATGGGCTCTGTAATTGCAGATGTGGCCATGGTATGGGACAGCTAACTCCTTTTGCTCTTACCTTCGGCAATGTCATTCCTTTTCTTTTCAGGATGTATAAGTTTGGCATTTTTCGACGTTGATTGTTATTGTTTCTTCATCCTTAGTATAGCATTCTTTGTCAGATTCCATTCCTTCTTACTCCTAATTGCTGCTATGTACACATGTTGATGGGTAATCGTCCGTTGCTGACAAGCCCAGAGAAAAACCCAAACAAGAAAAAAAAAAAAAAATCAATTTCTAGAGTATTACCATTTTTTCTCATGGTAACCTGAGGCCGTCCTGATAAGACACATGTTGAACACATTTATTGTGGTCTCAATATACTTTCTTTACATTGACTGTTCATTTTTATAATAAATCTTATTTTCAGTTTTCTTTTATTCATTTCTTTTTCTTTCCCCGTCTCATTTCTATCTTTTTCAATCTCACTCTTATTGATTATTAAGAGTCCTGTAATAATGGACCCAAATAAAAGCTGGAAATAGTTAAACTGATTGATAATGGGATAAATATATCACACTATGTTTTTTTTTATTATTTTGTATGCCATATGGTCAATAAAGAAATAATAAAAAAGCTGAAAACTGATTGTGCATTAATATAGCATTAATTATCTGTAATGGACTTTGTGTCTACAAAACGTACCTCTAAGTCCAACTTTGTCAACCAGTTCTGTGTTACTTCCAACAATATTTTAATTTGATTCCATTCTCCCTCTAAAGCCTTAAGGGAATATTTAGTTAGGATATGGTTCATAGTCTGTATTTTCCCCCCGCAGTCGAATGCTAGGTTTTCTTTGATTTTCCATTTTGTTAGGAACTCACCACTATGTTTCTGCAATAATTTTTTATTATGAAGAAGCAAAATCACTGATCCCAGTGGAAGGCCATTATTCAAGATCCTCTTTCTACTATTTATATCTTCCAAAACTAACAATAAATATTTGGTTGCTAATCATCTGATTAAATAGTCTATGTAATCTTTTATGGGATATAACAAGGCCGTGTCCACGGGGTGGGTTTTGGTGGTTGAACCCACCCCATGAGAACTGAAATAGCTTAGGTACTTCATTAATATTTAATGCAAAATTTTTTGTTACGAGTATAATCAATAACACATATGTCATTTTTATTAATGTTTATATTCGGGGTAATTCGTTTATTTAAATTATTAATCGATATAAATCAAAATGATGGAAATTATTAATAGCATGAATATTAGTGAAAAATGTATTTTTATTTATAAAATAAATATGCGAAGAAAATCCCCCCCCCCCCCCCCCCCGAAATTATAGGCACGGGCCTGGGATATAATCTTAAAGAATTTAGTCATTAAACCAACTCGCTATGCTGTATCATATGCCGATGTAATAAGTTCCATGCTTTACAGCTCAATTTATCGAAACGAAAGGTTTTCGTCAGTTACTTTATCATTTTCAGGCATCCATATTTACTATACAGAGCTTTGCATTGACTACTCCATCCAAGTATGTATTGTTTTTGATAGCCCCTAGGTATATATTTAATAGCCATTCTAATAGTAAAGTTCATAAACAGACATAGTTTTTACTGTTTGGTGGTATTGATTAAACACTATTTTCTATTGTTTTACCTAAGCTCTTCCAGTTTGCTTTGCTGAAGTTTCACCTAGGTTTTGGTATTGACTCTATTTGTGGTATTTTGAAGCCAATTTCTAAAAGTTTTCACCTATGTTGGCTTTTAGGAAAATGAATTACAATTTATTGAAACATTGGTATAGATTTATGTCTTTGATCTTTAGTGACAAGACATATAAGTTCCTCTTTGCTTAGAGCCCTAAACAAGGAAGAGATCTTCTTATTTCATCCATTTATTTATCGCATCATGATCTGCATTAATTGTTATATATCTTTCCATATTACATAGTTGCTGTTGAAATCTGGCAATTAATATAGGTGTGTTATTTATTTGGATCAAATGTTTATAGATGTCAATTGTTGATAATTCTGCGATTTTCACTTTGATTACAATAATATTTCCATCTTTTCCTGTTGTATTCTTAAATTTCTAACTCACATTTTTGTTTTTACATATGTTGCAATTCCACACTGTTTTTCCTGTACTAGGATTATATCTACACTTTCCTCTCATGATATATGTTCTAGCGGGGCTATACCCAGAATTATGAAGGGGGGAGGTTAAATTTCTTTTGCACATATTTATTTTATAAATAATAATATTTTTTTACTAATAATAATTTTCATCATTTTGATATATATATATATATTCATAATTTACATAAATGAATTACTGTATAAATATTAATAAAAATTATATATGTTATTAATTATAATAACAAATTTTGCATAAAATATTAATATAAACTACCTACAAATATGGAGCTACTTTTTTGTTTTTCAGTGCAAGAATACCACAAAAAATCATCAAAGTTTATTTTAAATGTTTGACTTTTTTCAGATTTTTGTGTATTTATAGTAACTATTTCAGTTCTAATGGGAACGGTTTAACTCTCCCCCCGCCGTGGACACAACTTTGCATTCTAGTATTTCACGTCTTACTCAGCTTATTTCTTAAACATTTATCTAGAGTATTCAAATATTATTATTCGTGTCCAAGAGCCCCGATAAGAGCTATTTCAATCTCAATTATTTATTTTATTGACCATAGTAACAAGAGGTAAAAATTCACAATTCACAGATTAGCCGCTATATAACGTTACTAAGCGCCTGATGAAGATACGATATTGGCAATGCCCAGATTATAGTAATTATATTCTGTGGCTATCTATTATAATTTGGTAAAAAATTTATAAGACTGTATTATACAGTTATATGTTGTAGTATTTCTTCGTTCTATGTGAATGTTCCAATTACTGTAAAAATCAATAAGGAGAACTGAATTTAGAGTTAATTCTTCCGCATTTCTAATAGAATTTTATTAAACTACAAACTTCCGTGGTTTTAGCTGTTTCGCTGTTTATACGACAGTCGTGGATTTATATACTCCTTTATAAAATTTTATTGTACATATTGATTTCTATTGCTTATTAAGTCAATATTTTAATAATAAATAATTTGATTTATATTAAATATTGTTAATATTAAAAAAAATTAGTGTATTAATTGAGTAGACTGATAAATACATAACGGTATACTAAAAAAATTAAAAATTGGTGAATATTACACATTTGTAATTTGATTTTGATTTAATAAATTGAAAATTAATTTTTAAAATATAAATTAGTTTAAAATTTTTGTTAACAATTTAACACATTGTTTAAACAGCTGTGTAGAAGTGAATAAGTGTTGATGTAGCTTTAATGAACAAATTTTAAAGTTACCGGTTTTTATGCTACCTGATTTGTTTATATTATTTCACATCTATCTTGAGTCAGTTAATGAGAAATTTCATGAATATTGTTTTTTTTATATATTTTAATTCGAACGTTAAATGATTAATATTCCAATTTTGGTATTGTTATGTGTTAATTCTGCGTGAAATATTATTGAACAATTAGATTAATATCATAACTGGTAATGTAATATTTATTTTAATTTTTTGTTCTGGCGATGTAGTTTTCATCGAGATGTGTTTTATCAAATAGAACTTGCGTACTGTAGTGTCTCTTTATATAAAAAAACGAAATTGGCAAATACAGAATATCTTCGTTTTTCAGTTTTTTGTTTCGTAATTTAAAAATGTAATAGATATGTAAAATATTTCATTGGGCAGAAATAATTAAAACGAGAACACGAATAGTACTTTTGATAGTTTAACGCGTGTTTGCTGTCGAATCAAACAGATTCAGAAGTCTCTTTAGGAGTTCGCATGCGAAGCGAGCGGGAATTAATACAAACATTTTGGTAACTATATATATATATATATATATATATATATATATATATATATGTTTTTTTTAGTTTTTGTTTTGAGATCATTTTCAGTGTTTCAAAGAGCAATACTACAGATCGTGGGGTTGGTGGTTGTAGGACCGGGAGTGACCCCCCCCCTAGTATTTTATAAACGATACGATAGGTTTTTAGAATAGTTTTAATCTTAAATATTTCTTATGCGCTTTTACGCTTATCTAAGCATTTATATATTCTTTTGGTTGTTATTTTGTTTTTTCACATTTTTTCAAGTCACGATGATATCAGATTTGTCTCATTTTATATTTCGTGCCATGTTTAAAGTTTTTATAACCTAAAATCGATCATATTTTTATTTTGTATTTACAGCAACAAGTTTATATCTTCTTAATTAAATTATGAGTTTCCACGAACGTCATACTACAAAAATAGAACAGATTAGAAATGTAAATCATTTCATGCCATCATATAATTTTACCACATCGGTTTTAAACGCTGAAAATTTAAACTACGCAGAAATTAAAGGTTAGTGTAATTTGATATTTAGAAATATCAATTGAATTATGCTGTACTGGTTTATTTTATTTAACATTTTACTACTTTGTTTTTCGTTTTTATTTTCATGAATATTTTCACTTTTTCTATGTATTTTGATCGTTAATTAATATAATTTACCGAAACTCACTTAATATTAAGGTTATTTTTGCGAATATGAAAATTTAAATTATAATTATTTTTTCCCATATTAACTATTGTTTATTTGAAATTTTGCGAATTGAATAGTTTGGAATATGGGAATAGGTATTCAATTTTTTGGCAATATAATTATATGGTTAAACTATTCTTTTGTAGGTTCGATGCTTATTTAAATCTAATAATTTTAGCAGCAATTAGAATTTTAGGAATTGTACAACCTAATCTTTGTTTCTAATATTTCGTGTTCTTTTAGTTTCCTTCACTTCCTCGTTCTGTTGTCATTTCTATAATTCGTTTGCGTTTTGGCAATTCTACTCTACCTTCCTCTCGTTTTCGCTGTTCCCTTGTTCCCTCTCTTAATTGTCCGCTCCGCCTCAATGAAGCGATGGTTTCCGACGTCAATCACATCCGTTTTTTGAATGTCCATTTCTCTCTGCCGCACGTTGTACTTTATATTCGTGTCTGCCGAAACTCAACCTACTCCTTATTGTGCATTTTATATTTTGTCCTTCCCCTCATCATGCATTATTTCATCCATTAGTAGTTCCTTTATATTGTACGTATCGGACAGAATCAAAATTTAACTGACGGTTCTTTTCCTTCTTGTTTTGTTTCTGGGTGTAGGTCCTTAACTGGCGTGCCCAAGGGGGATGGAAAAAAATAGGTGTACTTATGATTGCATTTCATAGCAGTTAAGGATTCATTTTATTTTCCCATCGGTTGATGAATAATCTTTATTTTAAGATTTATTAAAACAGAAATGGACTTTGTATTCTACTACACCGTTATGGAATATTTCGTATGAACAAATTCAGTCCGGACATATGAACAACTGGCTATCTGAACAGATTGAATCATTCTATCCGTCAGCTGCTTATTGTACGCAGTTCTCAATTTCACCCGGATGTTCCAAAAAACTGCAACAGCCTATTCAAGTAAAGCTTTTTCTTTTTTTTTTAAATATTTACCGTATAAATTATGTTCATCTTCAGTAATTAAGGTTTTGAAATAATTAAAACGATTACTCTTTAACGGACTGTTTACAGCCTTCGTAGTCCATACGTCGTCTGTCTCAAAAGAGAGGTTATACGTGTATTGTTTCTGTTTCTAATCTTTATAATTATTATGTACTTTAACTTCTGATCACAATCTTTCGTTGTCATTTCCAGTTTAATAGTTTTTCCATCTACATACTTGTCCTTTGATTACCATCATGAACTAACCGTTTTATTCTCGCGTGTTAGCTATCTTCGTTTTTCATTACTGACTACATAAAAAATTTCATAGCATCTTTGTAACATTTTTTTCATTCGTTATAAGTTTATTCAAGGTATTGTTGAAATGTTTTGATAAGCGCTGAATTTTTTTTTTTTTTTTTTTTCGGTTACTCGCGGTTTTCACCTGCATTTGTGCGTGATGTATTAAAAGCAGTCATTTTCTTTATTCTGGAATTGATTTCGTTTTCTAATTTTTCTTATAATGAATACTCTTAAATGTCGGGACTTCTTGTCGCATTATAGTTTCATTTTTCACCTTCGTCTATCAGTCGATTATTTTCAAAAATTTCATTACCTCCGATTTTCCAAAGCATTAATTATCATACTGAATTTAAGATTTTCGTTTAATCTGTTGCTATCTTCTGCATCTTCATTCTAAGCCTTTCGTATGCTACAGTTCTCATTAGTGATTGTAAATGCAAGAATTGAGCAGCACAAATTAAATGATAATTTACCTTTTTGGAAATTTGAAGCTGGAAAAAGGAATGAGAAACATAGTGTTGATTTTAAGAGTCGTAAAGAGTGATTACTGTGAATTAGAAAGTTATAGCTTATCTTACTGATTAGAAAAAATAATTTGACCAAGTGATCCGCCAAAAGTTGATGAAGCACTTAAGACGATGGTATACAAATAATCGAGATTAGATAATCAAAAATATTTGTTGTGATTAAACTGCTGATTAAAATTGACAGTGAATACTTGGAAATCAAATCAAGCACTTGTTTACCGAAATTATTTAACAAGTAAGTAACAATGTTAGATTTTATGAATTACCTACTCGTATTATACAAAGTGATCACGTTAGCAATAACGTATTAGTTTGAAATGTTCAAGAAACCTTATTTTATATTTTAAAAAATTGCAGTTAATTCATATAGCGATAAAAAAAAAAAACAATTACGTAAGTTTTAAACAAAATATTTATAATAAATGGATATTTTATTATTAGAAAATTAGTTGTGTACCTTTCACCGGGGATTGTGAAGTTAAACATTCGTAATGTACTGAACCCAACGACACAGGAGATTAAATTCCGTTCTCTCGACCAACTTTACTATCCCAAATTTCTCTGGTACTCAATTCAATTTCACTATATATATATATATACCTGGAAGCGACTTGATTCCGGCACGAGGCAAATTTGGAACCCGCGATCTCTTGTTTAGTAGACGAGCATTTTAACTGCTAAGTTACTGCGCGTTGGTTATGAGATGAATAAATTTGTCATTGATGAAGAGTGTAATTTTAATTTGCTATATTTAGTAGTACTAGACTTTAGACTTACTATTCTGTAAACTGCAACATTATAATCCCTGCGAAGCCTTTTGAATCGTCCATGGGACCATATATTTTCGTGGTTATTTATTATTGTTTATGTTAGTTCTGGTATACAAGTATGTGCTTATGTGTGCGTGTGTGTGTATATATATATATATATATATATATATATGCGCACGTGTGCGTGAGCGCGCGCGTAATATTCGTATGGACTTGTAAATTCGTTTTATTTTTTTTTTGTATTTTGCAGGTTAGTATTTCGAAAACATTTAATAATAAATCAACAAAAGTGGTTTATTGCGCAGTGTTTCTGAATCATGGATTATCAGAAATAACTAATGCTGCAGAAAATTGCCTTTGTTTACCACTTATATTGTGTTCTGGAGATTCTGAACTAACGAAGCGAATACATGCAGTTTTTATGAAGTGCTTCGATTGCGTTATCTCTGAAATGTGTTTTTCCGAATTTACCATGAAGTGGCTTGCTGGTATTATTACTGACTGTGCCGAAGATACAACTGCCGTAAAGTTCGTTTATAGTACAACATTAAAATCAGAAATAGAATTAACCTATACCATCCCATATTCCAACTTGGAAAGTGTCTGGCATAGGTTAGTATCATTCACGAATCGAGTGGTCAATAAAAAACTATTTTTGCCACCATTTATCTAAGTGTAAATAATTTCAAATACTGGAAATAATTGACTTCTAACATAAACTTATGTTATTTATTTAACAGAGTTAACCCAACTGTACTGAAGATAATTTGCATAACAAAGTATGCGTATGTCTTCCCTTTTATCTTTTTATTTTAAAAATTCAATATCCGATGCATGGAATATTTAGTTTTAATATCATAATAAAGTTAGAACTGCTGCTTTATGAAATGACGATTTCTTATTCAAGTTTTTAATTTAGTTACGTGCTTATATTTTGCAGATTTTAGATGAGAACTGTTAAATTTTTGTAAATACTAAAGGTAATTTGTTAAAACCAAAAGATCTATTATCTTAATTTTACTCTTATGAGTCGACTTTATGATCTCCGAGGGTTTTAGTGTTCCTTTCATTTGTACTTTCTCGTTTGATTTTATTTTCAGTACTTGTTATATTTTCTTCCATGCGTTGTTTTTTTTATTTATTTTTTACATATATTTTATTTTGTCTAACTTTTTTTTTTTTTTTTAAGAAAAAGGAAAAAACTTATTCAATTGTATCAAATAAAACTAAAGAAAATAACTGATAACAAAAATCGAATGAAAAAAAATGATAATAGTATAATTAATTTGGTTTATGTTTTATTATTTTCATGAAATCTACTGTGCTAAAATGAGAAAAAAATCGAACACCGAAAAATATCGACCGTAACTGATATCTGTACATATTGATTTGTAAAATTAATTACATACTTTTTAATTTACTTAACTGTTCATGTTTTATACTTGTTCAATTCAAAATATGAATTTTGCGTATTTATAAAGAGATGAGGTTACTGAGTGATTCGGTATTCAGAGTTAATGTTGTTCGCCCGATGTTTTATTTAAAATTTCTAACGACTTTGTATTTTCGGCTACAAAATTATATGAATTATTTACTGCATTAAAAATCGCACCTATATTTTTGTACGCGGTGCAAACATGCGTATAATCCTTTCATTTTCTGATCGATTTATGTATAGATTAGTTTGCGTATATATTAAGGGTCGCGGGCAAAGATTTTTTTCTGTAATTGAGTTGGATGAGCATTAATTTAAATATTAATTATGTTAATTACGTATTCACACATTTTAATAGATCTTTTTATCAATACTTACATATAATAAAGGACAATAGGGTATAAGATAGTGGAAAATGCCCATAAACCAATCGCTATAAAAACTATATCATCATGTCAGGCATCGGAAAATACTATCTTTCCGAAAGTTTCGGCCCCTAGCCCTTAAGGGGCACTCCGTAGGGACAAAAATGTAAAATCAGGTTTTTCGACGATATCTCGAGAACCAGTTAGCTGATTTTCTTCGGGTTAGGCTCAAATTGAAAGTATTTTAAAATTAAAAAATATTTTCAGACTTATTTAAGAACAAAACCTAATCTAAAAATTCATTTGAAAATTTCAAATTGCTATAAAAATATATCTAAAATAAACACCTCGCTGAAAAAATTACATATCGTGTATATTATGCCAAACTACCCTCTTGAATTTCTTCTGTTTTTTTAAAGGGGTGTACATACCTTAAAAAAAATAAAAACTGCTCTTTTTGCATTTTCGACCATCTCTTTTTTAGCCTCAATTTTATCATAATAAGTACTTTCCAGTATTTTGAAGAATACGGAACGAAGCATTTCAATCTTATTTTTCTACTGGTTTTTTAGTCGGTTTTTCATTTTATTCATATTTTTGTCTTAATTTTCAACTAAAATGGCATAAATATCCTCCAATATATTATAAACGACGGTATTTTACGAAAAACCATCCCCTTGAATTCATCCAAATTTTTAAGATATAAATACCCCTTAAAAACTGAAAACAATCGTTTTTTTTTTTCTCCATTTTTTGTTATATGTAACTTCCAAAAGCTATTTAAAACAATGTATTTTGACCTCGAGTTTATATGAAAAGACATTATAAGTACTTTCCAGTATTTTGGATACAGGGAATATGGAACAAAACTCTAAAACATCGTTTTTCTGTTGGTTGTTTGGTCGGTTTTTCGTTTTTAATATACTATTGTAAAGTTATGATTTATAATAATTGATCATTAGTGTTGTAGTTTATTTTAAATCAAAATTCTCATTAGCTGGTTGGTTAATACTACCACGTTCGTTTTACAAATTTCATGTTTAGTACTTAAACTTATCAGTGGGCTACCTTTATTATTTAAAAAAAAATATTAATAAAAAATAAAACAAAGAATTTAAGTTTATTAATAATTAAAAGATAATCATCCCTCGTTAATATTGAACGGTAATTTATATTTATCCATCTGCCGGAAATGTCAATATTTAACAAATAATTTTTGTTGATACTTTTATTGTTTTCAAAAATAACACGAAGTACAACTTATTTTAAATATTTGTAAAACGTGTTATAGCACTACGTATAAATATCACTAATTTTGCATCATATGATGCATTAAATATTTTTCGCTTATATAAATTTTTAAAATGAACGATATAGGACTATGTAACAGCGACACGAAGTCAATTAACATTTTTTTTCATTTTTTACACTTGGTATAATTCGCTTGTATATTATTAATATCGATTTGATTAATTGTGATACCATACTTGCATTTAATTGTGTAGCCGTATCTCTTTTTATTAATTCTAAAATATTCGTCGATATTTAAACGGTAAATTTTGAACGGTTAAAAGTATTCACAAATCTGATATTAAGAAACATTGCAATTATAATAAAGTAAAACATGTAATTTTAATATTGTGTGTAGTTTATTACCGCTATGAGTATATTAACGGGAAATGTTTAGTAAGGTATTTTAGTAACAGGATTACATAAACATTTTTAAATTCTATTGCATTATTAGTAAAATTAAATATTTATGCGATAGTTTCTCAAATGTATAAATTTTCATTTTAATAAAATTACATTTGTCGTGTTAACGATAAATTTTAAAACACTATTATACCATCATTCACACATAATATTAAACATGTACCTGGCGATAAATTCTGTTTTAATTTTGCTAATATATATTTTTACTGTATTAAAATTACATTTATTACGTTAATACAATTTAAAGCAAAATTTGTAACAGAATTTAGTATCTAAATTATTTTTATGTATTTATATTTAAACACAAAGTATACCCGGAAAGTATCTGGCCTTAGTTCATAACCCGAAAACAAATTGCTCCAGCGTCGTCAAAAAGACGTTATTGTGCAAAGGGAACCTTCGTCTGTTATCCTTTTCATCGTGGAACTCATTAGACCGGTTTTTGTAGAAGTTCCATGTTTCCACGTGTCCGCTTAAAGTAGAGCACGTCGCATTTCTCATTTCACAAAAATAACGGAATGCGTCGACCAAAGAATTTGCTTCAAATTTTAATCTTGGCCGTAGGGCGATTGAAACAGTTATTAAAAAATGTTTTGAAGACCGAGTCGTGGGTAAGGCGTAAATAATAGAGTGGTTTAATCGGTTTAAAAATATGGTCGGGAGTTGGTCGAAATTGATCCTTGTTCTGGAATGGTGTTTACTGTTTTTTTCGACTGTGAGGGTGTCGCGTGTCATAAATATTTCCCAAAAAGCTGCACTGTTAATGAAGAATATGATTTTGCAGTTTTAAAATTGTTACGAGACGCTGTGTGAAGAAAGCGACCGGAGTTTTGGGAAAACGGTGAATGGATGCTCTATCATAACAAAGCACCGATTCACTCGTCGCAACTTGTTCAAGACTATTTGACTAAACGCGACATCGTACAGGTTAGGTAGGTACCCTACAGTCTAGACAATGCTCCGTGTGACTTGTGGGGCTCTTCTCGGAGTTGAAAATTTCGTTGAAAGGAAAAAGATTCGAATATGCGAAGAAGATAAAACAAAATGCGACAAGTGATGGCTGTTATGAAAAATGCGCCCCAGGAATGCTTCCAAACATGATAGGAATGTCAGCAGCGGGTTTTAAACTCTCAAGGGAAGTACTTTGAAGGCGATGTTTACTAGAAGTACATGAATTCTATTGTGCTTTTTAAAATGGCTTTAATAAAAAAGAATGTTTTTAATTCATATTTTGAATTATCCCTAAATTCCAGAATTTCAAAAAAAAATATATATTTAAAGAATATTCGGGATATGCGCTATAATAATAATAATATCGCCTATGTGTATTTACATTAGAATCCGTAATTATTCTTAAACAACATAATCTATCATTAATAATTTTTGACCTAAAGTACCCACTAATAATTACTTTTATTATGGAAAAGAGGTGTGATTTTCTTTAGTGGTTTTTGCATGATACACCATGAAAAATTGAAAACGTAAACACACAACAATGCTGCTCGCTCAGCTTAATAAACCCGAACCGAAACAACTATTTTATTTACGCGTAAAAAATGCTAAGATATAGATAATTCTAATCGAGGTAGATATTCTATTTGCAAGAACAATTGAGGATTATTATATATAACGAATGGAAGATAAAACTTTATTTATATTGTTTTATTTTGTACTGTTTTATATAGAAATAAATTTAAAAGAAATTATTAATTTTGTGTTACGTAATGGAATTTTTTTTCTTTTCATATTTATTTTAGTCATTCAGAAGAACAATGCTTTATTTCTTCTTAATTTTATAAAGTAAATTACTTATTATCAGAAAGGTTTCCAATTTAACGTGTCATACTTTTTGATTTATATTTGGAGCGAAAACTAATTTCATGTGTACTCCTAAGTGAGGGGAAAAATTACACTTCGAAATTTTTTATCAATAAAGTTTTGATCAGTCCTGCTAAATGTAAAAATTAGAAAGGAAAAAATATATATCACTTAGTACAAATAAATCTTGTTTGGTAGAAAACGAAATTCTTAATATTTAAAAATAATTTGATAGCTACGTTTTCGAATATTGTTCAAATTAATGCTTCAACTGTGCTATGTTTAATTTATTATATTACAATAAATTTTTCAGTGTTCATAGTGAATCTGACAATACAATCACTAGTGATGAAATAATGAAGTTTCATATGGGATTAGAAGAACATCTGTATAATTGTCTGGTTTTGGATATAACAAAATTTCACTTGAAAACTATATCGATTTCAGGGAAGATTACTATTAATGTTTCAGGAAAGGTAATTTTCTCATTTATTGTTTTTTTTTTCTGTGAGTGTGTGTGTGTGTAGGGAGGCTGATATTAACTAATTAGTCACTAACTAATCATTAAATTCTATATATTTTATGCCGTTGCCAGGAGTGGAATCTACGGACTACTTAGTAAGCACTGAGGCCGTTAAATTATCGCGACAGCTGATTTATTTCATTAATATTCTTTTCGAGCATGTGTATGTATAAGATATGTAGTATACATAGGCAACTATTACTTTTTCTTTCTCTATGTATGTGCGCGTATATAATGAAAAGGTTTTTTTCACCTTTGCCACTTCATTTACAGCTATTACCATCGAATCGTTTTTTCACGGATTATTATATAAAATTAAATTTAATATTCTTATCACAAAGCCTTTTTCTTATATAAATAGATACTTGTCAAATCAGTTCGCTTTATGTATTTACCTTTTTAAGTAAAGAGATTCATGAAAATATGTATCTTTGCCGTAATTAACGAAAAGCTATCTATATAATAAAGCGCCAAGAAAATAAATAGACGAAAAATCAGGAAAAAATAGACGAAAAATCAAAAAAAAGTCCTGAGACCGTTCTATGGCACTTGGAAAGCTGATTTTTTTTTTTAATCGACAGCTCCAGGTCAGTGGCTTTTAGGAAAATTATAAGATGTCCAAAATGTTCATACCTTGGGGCTCAAAACAAAAAGGGAATAGATCAGCGCTAATTTAATAAGATCATTACCAATCACATGAAAACGCGGTACTGCTGTATTTACCTACGCAGTACCGCGCTTCCACCCACCCATCAACCAGTACTGCATTTACCTACAGAGTACCGCGCGCTTCCACCCACCCGACAACCATTACTGGCTTTTCGTTCATCGTGTTTTACTCATAGTGGACAAAGACGAAACATCTTTTGTTAACGATTCTTCTTTTGTTTCCTCTATGGTGTATTTTTAGATTTGAAAAACGACGTTGTAATTTTGAAGTTGTGATAGGCACAAACTGAAGAAATGAGCAAACTAACGTATTTGCAATTCTACGAACAGTATCGTGGGAAATATAGAGACTGGTCGCAATCGTTTTATAAAAAAGGTTCGAGGAGTATGTCTTTTTCGAAAGTGGTCCGAGTTACTCAAAATTTTTATTAGAAATTGGTGAAGGAAAAATTCCAGAGACGTTGTATGGCGAAGAAAATGTAATCCTATTAAATTTCCCCGATTTAAAAATGTTTACTTCATTTGATGAACTGATTGATCACATTTATCTCGATGATGTTTTATTAAATTTTTCTAAAATGTCCAAAAGATGTATTTTATCACCAACAAATAAAAACAAATCAAATAAACAGATTGATAATAGGGGAAATAATTTCTGGAGATGAAATAAATTTATATAGTGCTGATACAACTCTGATTGATGAAAAAGAAACAAATGGAGATTCCACACATTTATGTACTGAAATTTTAAACAAAATGTCAGACCCAGGAGTTCCAGATCACAAAATTACTATAAAAATTGGAGCGATTTATATCCCCATCAGAAATTTGAATTTCGAAGAAGGTCTGGTGAATGGAACAAAAGTCGTCATTAAATCTGTTAAAGGTTTCATAATTGAAGTATTTCGTCCGGAAAATGAATGTAAGACATTTCTGATTCCTAGAATCAGTTTCAAATTTATAGCATGCGACACTGACATTTAGATTTTAAGAAGGCAGTTTCCTATCAAGTAAGAATCATAAAGTATCTTAAGCTATTCAAAGTGTAGATCTACTTATTATTCCTAAAATATTTCTTTGTTGCTGTTTTCCTTAATTTATTATGTTATTTAAAAATCATGAAAAGTTGATTTTAAAAATACTAAATTAAGTGTTCTAATATTTATGATTTTCATTTTTTTTTTTTTTTTTTTTAATAATTACCTAAAAAAGTGAAAAATTTAAAATTTAAAAATATAATGATTAAATTAAAACAGTCCGGATTTAATTTACATTTTCATAAAACAGAGTAATAATGAATAAATAAAATTATAAGTCTTTCATTTGAGAATAATTTTACTACTTTATATTTTTAGATTCAAAGCACACAAAGAGATATGTTGAGCATCGTATTGGGATTTTTAACAGATTTCGTAATTTCAAAAAAGCAATTGCAATACGAGTGAAATAAACACGTAAGTTTTGTGCAATAATGTAAAATATTTTGTATTAATTATTAAAACTAACATTGACTAAGTGTATCCATTTAAAAAAAAATGCTATTATAATTAATAATTATTTGTTCCATTTAATGACGTATAAGATTATATTTTTATATTAAACAATAATGAAATCATTTCTTTGCTCTTATTAAAAATATTTAACTATGAAATATAAGGAAAATTTAAATTATACAGTTGATTCTTCTTCTTAAGGTGCCGTACCGCTACATAGCGCGTTGGAGCAACCTATTCGTACATTTTTAGCTGTGCCGGTATAGGTTGAGTACCAGGCAATTGTTTATATGCAACGCAGGTGTACACACGCAAGACTACATTCGAAACTAATTAGTAATCGTTTGACTTATCGATATACGGATGCAGTCCTGTCTGTTGTGTACTGACCTAGCGCGCATATGATGTTGTATGTGGTGGTTTGCTATTGCCTTCCATGTGATTATTAGCGAGTATTTTAATTTAATTCTTTGTAACAAGTTTTTGTCGTCGCCCGGGATTGAACCCGTGACCTCCATATCGGAAGTCAAGATCGCGACGACATACGATTGATTGGGAAGTCATAAAGTGAATGATATAAGAATTGTTTTTGAAATTCCCCGGGTAAGCTCTTTAATATGAAAATTATCAGTTTTAAAAATATCAATGCAAAGTATAAATGGTAATACACAATTATATAATTTCGTCCTTGTGAATTACGATATACCTTGAAGAGAATGAATAAATACATAGGAAATATTTTGATACGTATATGCAAGTTTTCGGGTAGTTTTACTGGTCAGTAAAAAATATAATCGCTAATTTAGCAAGAATCAAAATGTATTGGTGCAGTGAAGTGTATATTACTTAAAAATAGTATGCACACTTACGTAAAATTAATTTTTCAAGAAATGATGTACCGATTCTTTGGATTTAAAATAAATATGTATATGTATGTAAATGAATTAAATATTAGCAAAGAAAATGTTAAATACCAGCTTAATAAAATTAAGATAAAAAAAAAAAATGCAAAAACAGTGTAAATATTGAAATATACTTTATTAGTAACGTAACAAAATATTAATATTTCAGTTATAAAATCTTAAAAAATAATTATGTTAACAAGTGAATGCGCTTTTCCTTCATAATTATCCTCGAATTGGTTATTTGCAAAAGAAAAAGAAAAATCATTTATTTTCTTTTAATGTAAATCACAGCTGCATTTATTGCCGAAGTTTAAAAAAATTATATCCGTTATTATCACAATTGTAAAAAATCATATTCATAATATAAAATGCATGTTTTCGAATTTCCGTCTATCTGGAGAAATACTGTTTCGATTAAAATGAAAATTAAAAACAATTAGAGCTTCTCTGTAAAGAATATTTTCTATACGTTTTGTCTTTTTTCATTGTCTTTGAAAGCGCTATTCATTCTTCTGAGATTCTGACTAATGTAAAAAGCGTACTCCTTTTCTCATTTAACTTCAAACTTCATTTACATAGAAAACGAATATTGATATCGGTAACGGTGTTAAGTTTTATATAATATACTGTAAAATTTACAGTAAATTATACAAATGTTTAGAGTAATCATGAGGAGTTTCTCAAATTGGTCATTTCTTAATTAAAGTGGAGAAGAATCATTTAATAAGTTCGGTGTTGGTTTACTAACGCATACAAAATTATTGTTAGAGTGTAATACATACTTGACGACAATGTTATTACGATTCAATCGAATATATTAATTTGTGTTTTTATATTTTGTAAATAAATTATACAAAACTCGTAGAATTGATTTCAAATCCAAATTAACAATATCTGTAACAAAACAAAAAGAAAATAATAAATATAGTATAGAATAACGATGTACAATTAAAATATGCCGATTTGAGCAGTTTTATCTGGTTATATACCTATAATTTTGTATAGCGTAACAATAGAAACTGGTATGTTCACTGTTACCCCGGATGTCATCCTACTTAGCGATCCGCAATGAATGAGCACTAATTTGCATTTTATGATTTCCGACGCTATCGTAACTTCGATGAAATCCATTATTAGTTAAAAGTTCAGAAAAATGAATTAAACTTCAACGATTTTACAGGTTAAAATTATATAAAAATGGATAATAACCACCTTGAGGGTTTATGAGTTAACAACTTGATAAGAAACTGAAATAATTGCTCATTTAGGAAAGTACTACTTTAACTGACTTGTTAGAGAATAAAGTGATGACTGCGATTTCAAACAGGCTTTAGACATGCTAGTCCTCCGTGAAATTTTCAATTATCTATTTTCAGAAGGTAAGTTTTGTTATTTTCGGTTGGTCACTTCATTTATTACTCACGATTCCTTTCTATCGGCTATCTCTGATCGTGTAAGGATCTGAGTTTCTCTTACCCCTCTGTTCCATTGTTCTTGGGTCAATATTCATGTTGCCGACCCCACCCCACCCCACCCCCACCCCCCCAAAAAAATTACTCAGCAACATGTTTTCAAATACATATTTACGTTCTTCTTATACTTTATAGTTACAGAAATTTCTTCTTTTATTTTATTTCTTGCATTTATTTATTCGGATAATTTTAAATGTAGCGTATTATATTAAATTGCAATATTTCTAAATATTAGATTGAAAAAATCAACAATTTACAGCAATCACTAAGTTTAAGCATGTAAACACTATAATAATACCATCGAAACGTAGAAAAGTATTATTTATATACGTTGTAGTATGTTACTGTGATATGAATCGTAATGTATATATGCCTGTGTCCTTGAATTTCGGAACACATTCGACTGCATAAATCACGGCAAACTGATTGAAGACCTCACGAAGGATGGAAATGACAGTCGTGACATTCGCATAATAGCAAATTTGTATTGCAACCAAACAGCAAGAGTGAGATCTAATTACCAGCTTTCAGAGAGTATCATGAAAGGCGTAAGACATGGCTGCATGCTTTTCCCCTTATTATTCAATATCTATTCCGAAGCTGTGCATTCATTAAGTACTTCAATTAAAATGTTAAAATTCCAAACATTTAAATGATTAATATAATATACGTTATATTTTAAATGTGCGAATAAAAGTTAATTTAGTTATATGTATGACTTAATTTGCTGAAGCTTATGATACGAGTTGAGGTCCCTTTTCTGATCTTATTGATACGAATTTAATATTCAGATACCCTTATTCTGGGAACCAGTTGATCCGAATTCAGTCGAGTTTTTTCATAATCGTGTTTCTATTCGCGGACCAATGAAATAATTTTACCTGACTTTTTTTTTTTTTTGTTGAGTTCCCTTTTTCAATACGAAAATTTGTTTTTGTATGCTACTCGAATTCTTCTTTCCCGGGAGTCACTCAACACGGATATACTTATTTTCGCTATTCCCAGTAAGATTTGTTGATTTCTCGTTGTGCCCCTTTTCTCTACTTGATATTTCGGAAGGAGATAAAAGGAACTACGACGTACAAAAAAGAAAAGTAAATTGACTTTCATGAAATTTTAGGTATTAATCCGGAACCTACAAACTTGGAATTTGAATTTTCCGGATAACCTAAAGTTTAGATTACTGCTATATTTTTGGACGCATTAGGCTTTTTCACGGTCATTCATTTCAAAAACCGACGCATCAAGACGTACAGAATATACGAAAAGAAACGAACAAATTATTATCGCACGTAGGCGAACACAAGATTCCTCTCCAAGGGATATCACCATAGACCCGTGTTTGAGTAATTCTGACTAGTGATGAGCAACTTCGAAATGTTCTATTCGAATGACTTGATTGTTTGTCAAAGTTGAAACCTTCAATTGTTCAGTAGTTTATTTTTCTCGGAAAAATATAGCTGATGGTTAACGAACATTTCATTCGTGAGCGTTCGAGAATGACTTCGATTTTTATTCGAATAGTTCAAATGACATGTTTATTTTTCCATTGGTGAAACAGAGTATTGTGTTCACACAATTATTACGTTCGTAATTATCTGAAATGATTCGTTTTATTGGGATTACTTCGTCTTGAAGCATTATTGTTGTATATGAATAAAGAAATAAGGTATGATTTATATAGTGATATAACATTAAAATAGATTTGAAATACGTTTCGTACAAATAATTAAACTTAGCGTCTAAAATATATATTTTTATTGTTAAAAACCTTAATTATATTTTGTTACTCGTTTTTGTTTATTGTAAAATAAGAATATTAATGATTTTAAAAATAGTAATTTTTTACGTAATATAGTTCCGACGATTGTTTAATAAAATTTTGGAGTGTATTTTTTCTTCTTTTTTCTTATACGGAATTTCAATTCTCAAATAGGTCAGCTTTAAATAATTTTAACTTACGTTTTTTTAGAATATGAAGTGCGCGACTGAGGATATATATTTTACCTAACCATCATCGCTAGCTAGCGCCATAAATACCGAATCCGTATCAATGTAAAAAGTTTTACACAAATAAAATCAAATAATACAGAATCATATTTTTAATTCATTATCTTTTTCGGGGATAAAAATGTTTGTTCTTTGCGTTATTTCATTTTTCAATCATTTAGAACATCATTCTTTTCCCTCTTCACTCGATATAAATAAATTACAAACGTAAAATTCAAAATAAAGCCGATTATATTAAATTTCAGATAATTTGATCCATAATTATATCAATGCCCTTGCCATGATTATGGATCTATTCGGAATCAGCCGGCATTTTATTTTATTTTATATTACGTTTGTAATTTATTTATATCAAGTTTAAAGTTTCACGCATAAGTTTATTATTTAATTTCATAGTATATGATTTATCAGGTTTTTTTTTTTTTATTATTTTCTTGTTTCTTATTTACTCTTTTCAATATTTCTTCATTTAAAACTTTTTATATTCATCCGATCTTCAACATTTGCCGCTTTCGCGCGTACAGTCTTTAAAGCTTTTAATTTTCTACATTTTTTCTGTTTCAATGTTCACACTTCTGAACCGTGCAAAAATAAAAATACAATAAACACTGAGCCATTTTCTTTCTTAATTTTATAATAAAAGTTTCTTTAAATGCTTAACTTTTTTCGAATGTTTAATCTTCCACTAGCTAAATCCTAAGTATGTAAATGATAAGTAATTAAACAGGTTAAAATTATTGCTATTATATAGGCGATTCAAAATCATTTTTGTAATCAATAGTTAATATAAATTGTGTATTCTAAATAAGAAAAAATAACATGATACAAATAGAATTAAACTCGTAATAATATATAAACTAAAAGGAATCTTTATTTTTACCTTCTGGCCTGGCTTTCGGTTTAGCAAGACCAATGTCTTGCATCAGTTCAAAGGCGACATTTACATTATGTACTTTTTGCTCGAAATCTTGAGGTGACAAGTAAAAGCTGTACAGCGGAATAAAGAAACCTTCCAATAAACCAATTAGTAAATTTAGATAAACACCGTTGTGGAACTGTGTATCTAAATCGTTTACTTCGAGATTTAATTTATTCAAATGTTTATTCACAAATGTAATTAATGACTGAAAAAAACAACAAAAAACATAATATTGTACATATGTACTGTAAAAACTACATTTTATATATGTTACGAGATAAAGTAATGTGTACATGATGCCAATTTTGAGATTAATACAAAGAAGGTTATGATTATTTATACTTCATAATAATTTTTTAAATGACTCAATAAACCGGTTTTATCTATATGATAATTATCATTTTCGAAAACATGTTGAAAGAAATTTTTCAAGCCCGTAAAAATAAGTACACATTCGCTTTATTCAAATATTTTTTAAATCCGCTTTCTAGCAATGTGATATGCAATTTTCATAAAAATATTTTAATAATTTGTAGAAAAATATAACAAAAAATTTTAGCATTACGTACACATATAGATGAACAAAAATATAATACAATTAATACAAACGATTATAAATCGAGTAATACATGATATCGGTACAATGGTACCACTTTCAAATAAAATATTCGTCGTTGTAAAATGTTTAATTCGAATGCAACAATTATGTTTTATCACCGCAGCACGCGAATTATATTATTTGGACAGTGACTTTAGAATCTTTAAAAGGATTAAATAAAAAATTCGGGAATATTGTAATTCAATAATAATTTTAGGAAAACAGATCTACTATGAATATGTATATTCGATATCTATTTTTTATACTGCAAAATTCTATGCAGCTAATAATGTATGAAAATATGATAAGCGAAAATTATTTTCTTCGTAATAAAAAAATTAACGTTTATATTTTCTTTAAAAACACCTTAAAAAATCGGAAATCTCTAATAAAAATATGCATTTACAACATTTAAAAAGATGTATCAAATAAAAGACAATAGAAAGACAAAAAATGAAAAGAGTAAATACATATAGTACATGACAATTAAAACAGAGTAAAAAGTAAATATACATATAATGTATATATATATATATATATACATATATACATATATACACATATATTTACTTTATACTTTATTCTCATTATCATGTACTATTATAGCTATATTATTTCATTATCTGTTTTCATTGTCCATAAATAAAAATAAAAATATTAAAAATGACAACTTCTACACACACTGTATAATCATTTGTTAAGTATTTTATGTTGGATGGAATGCTGAATTTATAAGTCAATATTGAATAGTATAGAAGAAGCTGAAATTAATAATTGTCATAATGTTGTAACCAAATTTTTAATTTTCCTTTTATTATTAACTTTTAAATTAACATCATTCCGCCACTACGCATTTGATATTTATTTACATTATTAAATTTTCACTAGTATTCTGAAGAGTAAAAAAGTTATCAAAAACTAGACAATTGGTAAAAATAATTCGTAAACCGTATATTTGTGTTTACTTATTTTTTTTCCAGAAAAATAACTTCTATTTATGCAAAATATATTTCGGTATTTCAAAAATACGAAATAGTGCATGTATATCAATATGCACGCACATATATATATACAAGAAGCGTTCAATAAGGAACGTGACATGCCTTCGAAAATAATTTTCCAGCATCCAAAAATCATAAAAAAAATACCAAATGAACTAGAAGAAATACTTTATTTTTCTATATAATTTCACAAAAATATCGAGCCATTTGTCATTCCGGGTCATCAGTTTATCGATACTGTCACATTTACCGAAAAATTACGTTACTGCCTCCATAACTTTCTCGTCTATTGCGAAGAATTTTCTGTCTAGATCGCGCTTAAAATAGGGAAAAATTGAAAATCCGAGGACACTGTATCAAGCGAGTAAGATGGTTGTAGAAATTCATACCCTCGAAACTGCAAGCCATGTTTCGATTAATTGTTTTATGAAATGGCACGAGAGCACCATGGTTCGTGCACTACGTTATCGCAGTCTTCTGCTTATGAAATTGCAACAGTACCGCTCTCAGAAGATGGTTGCGAGCTTCTTTTCGGTAGAGCATTCAGTTTCAGCTTTTAGCAGGTCTGATTAGTTTTTCGTTATCTACATTACTCGCTTCTTCTTACTGTAGGATCCGGTAATGCAACCAGCTCTCGTCACCAGTCACAATATGACCGACAAAATTATTACCGTACTGATCATAACGTGACTGAAATTCAACTGCAGACGTCGTGCGGTTTTGTTTCGTGTTCGGAGTCAGAAAGTGAGGTACCCACCGCGCACTGAGTTTTCATATATTCAGCACTTCAGTTCAGACTGTATGAATAGTTTTACAAGTACAATCGTCTATTACGCGACGTTCGAACATCAAATAATACAAATGACTAAGCGTACACCTTTTATTCTCAAAAGTTTGTGTACACATGCAATGGTATCGCTCGTCAATGTTAATGCTTTTCCGGTCGCTTTGTTTATCGTCATATGCATTCGTTCTTCTTTCTTTAAACCTCGTGATTTATTCGTACACAAACTGCGTGCCATAATGTTGTTTGCATCGTGTATACTGTTGTACACAGTCAGAGATAAATTTCTGCACTTACAACTTCTTCAGCTATCGAAAATTTGATAACAGCGCGTACTTCGCAACTCACCGGGTGAGAAACGCGTACGTTGACATGTTTCGCACGTGCATACAGACATTCTACTGATTAGATGCGAAACGCGACAAAGGGCGTTGTGTTCGTATTTCCCTCTACATAATATCGCCAAAAAACGCGTGCAAAACGACCTGTATCACGTTACTTATATTGAACGTGTTGGTATATATATATGTATGTGTACGCATGTATTAAAACTAATAATTACCTTTTTTACTACTTGTAATTTGTCAGGAGCGTGATCAAATAACGTATCAAAAGCGTCCCTTTCGCAACGCATACCGACATCGTCATAATACGAAGTTATTTCTTCTGCTATTGTTCTCGAATGTAAAACGCCATCTCGCTTCTAAAGAAAACGAAAAAGTAACTTTTAAAAAACAATGCGATTATTAAATATTCGCAAAGTACACGTTTTTTTAACAGTAATTTTGTTACAATGACGGTTAATAATCTCAGTATTGCAATACGAATCAAAGATTCAAAGGCGTATGTAATTTTAACCTATATTCAAAGTAATCGAAGAAAATACAAGTATTTCTCGGTCATATTTTTATTTTATTAATTTCGAAACATTTGATAATTTAAAAAGTAGTTTAAAACTTAAATATAATCGAAATTTTCACGCTGCAGATAATTCTTTTTTTTTCTTTATTTTTATTTTATTCATGTAAAACACGTTTCAGACGGTGCTAGTAAAAACATCAAAAAGATGCCTTTTCTTTCAAAATTAAGCATATTTCATAAATTAGTCTATTTCAAGTATTGTATTTATTATACATTTTAAATAGAAAGTTAATATTATGAATGATACAATAAAAAGTAACGAGTGATAACAAAAAAATATTAATGAGTAATCCAGTTTGTGAATTAAATCAGTAAATGTCATGTTTTCCGGATTTCTACTGTTGATTGTACGCAATGGTTGAGCTTTAAAAATTAATTAGTTTTAAAATTCCCTTTAATTTTTTTAATTATAAGAAATGAAATTTTTATAAAACTATCCGCTAATTTTTCGAGCCTTCAATTATTTATTTATTTATTTATTTATTTTTTTTTAAATGCTTCCCAATTTTTTTTATCATCAATGATTATCAATCTTAGGCAGTGCGCAGTAAGGTCTATCGATTTACTACCTTTCATTAAGCCAGCTTTTGATTACTTTCCTTCTTCCTTTATACCACTTTCAAAACATTCTGCGGCATAATTCTCTTCCATATTTTATCACTATTTCCTATATATTTTGCGACTTAATAACGACTAACGTTATTCGTTTTTACTGCTTCAATAATAAATTATTCAAATATCTTAAATACAACGAAAAACACGTATGGTCAGAAACAACTCTCATTTTTTACTTTCTCTACTTTATAACAGTCATTGCCGATAATGTTGCTCGAAAATTATAATGTAATAATAAAAGAATCAATGAACACCGAAATTGATTACAAAATATGGAATTTGTATTAAAAACCAAACAAATAAACAAAACTCAAAAGCAGCTCAAATTAGACGAGATAATAAGACGCACAGGTATGTCTTGCCTTCATTTCGATTAATATTGAGAGGCAACACGTTGCGCGATACTTTAAATGAATCTTCAACCAAAATCACTAATGGCGAAACAACTGGACACACGCTTCAAATTTATTGGTACAAAAGAACGCTACTAAAATATTCTCAAATTTATCTTCCTGATTTATCTGAATAATTTTCTAGACCCCGAAAGTTTATTTTAATTGTGGTAGCAACTGATTATGTTTGGACAGAGGTCTCACTGAACTACATATAGGTGTAGCGCAACGTAACCTATCGGAATCTACGGAAACAATTCTGTTAAATATTTATATTTAATATACATGACGAAATATTTTGAACGACCCGATGTATGAAAGTAAATGATTCTGAAAAACAGTAATGATATTCGTAAAGATAAAAGGCACGCGCTTAAATATGATTAGATTTTTTAAAAATTTAAAATAAACGCGATCGATGTAGTTTATAATTCATTAATTTAATCTATGTGCCGAAACTATATAGTATGTATATTAAAATAAGTACAATTTAATCATATTTCGATGATTCGCGTGTTCGATCAAAAATTATACAAAGTACACCGAACGTAACGCAATGCGAAAAGCGCACAGACCAACGCCGCGCATGCAACAGAAAAAATATTTTGAATATTGCAAGTGGGAGCTATTTTGTTCATGCCTATATTAACGTCGAAGTTTTGTATAGAGGTCGGTCGTGTCTGATCAGCGCATTGAAAAGTTTTCAACATGTTAACGAAAATTCCAGTTTATTGTCGGACACATTCAAACACTAAAATATGAACTGCATTGAGTTAGTTCAATCAACAATTCTCCGATCGAAAAAAGGAAGTGCTAACTGTTTCCAAGGAAGTTTTGTTAAAAAATTGTGAAATATGTACACAACAGCGCTTAAAAAAGGGGAAAAAAGGAAATCCCCAAATTCTGAATTTTCACGGTTCTGAGTTAAATTTTTAAGTTAGAAATTCGACTATTCTTTAACGTGTACGTATTTTCTGATAACTTTAATATTCATACTGCCAGGAGTGGAGGGCACACCGTATTTTTCACACTTTTTGCAAACTTTCAAAGTTTTACTAAGCAATCAAAATGTAGTTTCATTATTTCCAAGTAGCGAGATTTCTATCGATATTTAATGCCTTCCGAAGCTTTAAAGGGATAATTTTGAAGTTGTAATACTGGCTGCATTTTTTCTACAAAGTTCTACTTTACGTACACAAATTTCAGATGTATTGTGGGTTTTTAAACTTTTCTAGTCGAGCTACTATTTTTGAAGAGATAATTTTTTTTTTTATTTTTTGCTATTTCAGATAATTTTTTATTTTGCGATTTTTGGTCTTAAAAAGTTGATTATATTAGCTGATTATCGACCTTTCTTTTATTATTATTATTATTTTAACAAGAAGTTTTAGTTTTTGTTATAAGATACAAATATTTCTCGTCTCTGTTTTGATCGATATTTAACAGCTTCGCCAACCGCTTAATAATGAAATAATATTTACGCGTTAATTTTATGTTCGATTAATTTTAATATTATGGAATAAGTAATTTAGAGGGCAGAAATGTCAGCACAATGGTCGAACGGAATAAATTCCTTTGGTACACCACAAACATTTCACGTTAATGTGATGCTGTAATAAAATGAAACCCTTTTTTGAAATTTGCGTTATATTAATTACATTAATTTAATTGCGTAAACTATGATTTTAAACATCTATTCATGTTAGGGAAGAAAGGTAAATATACCAACGCAAAATAATCGTAAAATAATTTACTTGTACAACGACAATCCACACTGAAACGCCTTCAGGTAGACGTATCGGAGCTCGAAAGTGACGCGCTAATGCGACCAATAAATGCAAAACAGATACAATATCTTTGGAGTGAATATTTTCCACGCTCCATTTCGTCTGCACGGAATTGTTGTATCGAAATAACTAGAATACAAAAGAAAAAAACATTAGTAAACGTAAATTTTCTAGTTGTCATCTTTTTAAAAATTAGACAGGGTATACATTTTTACTTCCAAAATATTCTTCCGTCATATTTTCGTTTATATCTCATTGAACTCGGAAAATTTTCTTTATTAAATGAATGCTCAATCATTATGTTACTCCTTCTGTGATGTCTGGTTTTATGATTTTTTCATTATACACATAAATCTTGATTTGTTTTTGTGTAAATAAAATTTTATCGAAAAGTTTCTGTTTTATACTTGAAATCAATAATCAACATTCTTAATATGCTTCCTATAAAATTAAGTAAAACCGGGTTGAATGGTTATTTTCGGTTAAACATAACTTCACTTTATTTTTGTATTCAATTGTAAAAAAATAATTAATTACAACAAAAAAGAGAGAAAAAACGCTAAATGGTTGTTATAAAAAATATTTCTTTTAATTTAAAAATAAATTTGCTTACTAAAATGCACGTGTCCGGTTTAAATCGTTCATTACTTATATAATTAACCGCGTGGAAACTTTTATTTATTATCTAAACATTTGACTTAATAGTTTCTTCAAATTATGCTTTCGGTATGTTGAACTTTTTGGAATCGGCAAAGAAATAAGTATTAAATCAGAAAATTAGAATGATTGACAATCTCCATTGTATTATTGAAAGTAGTTTATGTAACTTTTATGCCAAGACACATTTCTGGACGATTCAAAATACTGCCGATAAAGAGTTTCCATAAACTTGCAATTGTCGGAACTAATTATAAGAAATAAAAATTATAAATATATATATATTAATTACAACGTAGTTCTTAAGCTACTCCCCATTAGAAAAAAATGTCCCAATTTTATGTAACGTTTGTTATATTTTATAGGATTTTTGTGATTATGTTATTATATTCATATGGACCGATTTAGAATTACGTTGTAAATTTTGATCATTTTATACAAAGTATAGAAGAGAAAGAGACAGAAATGTAAGCAAGAGGGGTCAAGGGGCACAGCCCTTTGCGAGGCCAAAATAGCTGAGTATATCTATATATATATATATAGATATACATTTAACAACGAGAACATTAAAAGTGTGGTTCACCAATTTGGTCTAACTTTTTCCAGATAGTAGTATTCGGTAAAAACCGAAAAGGAATTTTACCATTTTTTGAATTAATCCGTGGAACTTAAAAAATGCGCATTTAAAGTTAGTGAGCTAGCGTATGCCGCGAAGTGTGATTAAAAAGTAATGAAAATTTTTAAATTTTGCAAAAAAATATTTACCTAATCTTCAATGTTTATTTCATGGTCCCTTAAAAGTAGCCCCCTTTTATTGTTACATACTTATGCCACACTATAGTACTCAGTTTGAAAAACACTGTTGGGACGGTTTTTCAGGTGTGACCCTGAGTTCGCTCTGCGGTTTTTCCTTTATCATTATCTGTTGTTGAAAACGTTGTTCTTCAAGCGTCCTTTTAAGTTTAGGAAAAAAGTCGCAGGATTGCATGTCTGGAGAATAAGGCGGTTATGATGTTTCGCCACGAACTGTTGGATAAGCAAAGCGATATAAGCCTGCGCGTTGTTGTGGGGTAAAATCCACGAGTTGTTTCTCAAAAGATCGTATCGTTTTTCCCCAACTGCCTTACACGTATTGTATAAAACTTGTAGTATACCTCGTAAATCCTGGAGTTAGATGTTCAAATCACTGCTTCGTCAATTTTTTTTTTGTTTTTACTTTTTTTGGCTTTTTTACTATTTTTTTTTTACTCCTATAATAGTTTTTTCTTAATTATATAATTTGATACAATTTCAAATATTATTATTATAAAAATTATATAAAATTTAAAAATGATTATTAAAAAAATTAAAAAATTTATGTAAAAGAAAAATTTTTTAATTTATTTATTCCCATTTCTTTTTTATATTACCATATATTTAATAAAATCCGGAAAAAACAAGACGAACTTTGGAGGAACAACTGGTAGATTTTACATCACGACAACGCACAGACGTATACCGCTTTGCTTATCCGACAGTTCATGGCGAAATATATAGCCTCGCTGTGTAATATGTCAAACGCCTTATTCTCCAGACATGACACCCTGCGACTTTTTCAACGGACAACGTTTTCAACAACAGATAATGTTAAAGAGTAAATCGTAGAGCGAGCTCAAGATCGTACCTAAAAAACCGTTGTTCCAACAGTGTTCTTCAAACTGGAAACTATTGTGTGGCATAAGTGTATAACATCAAAGGGGGGCTACTTTAAAGAGACCATGAAATAAACATTGAAGATTAGGTAAATATTTTTTGTTCGCGGCATACGCTAGCTTACTAACTTTAAATGCGCTTTTCTTAAGTTCCACGGATTAATTAAAAAAATGGTAAAATTCCTTTCTGGTTTTTACCGAATATACCATCTGGAAAAAGTTGGACCAAATCGGTGAACCACAGTTCTGATGTTCTTCCCCTTATAAGAAGAAAAAAACAAGTTCGGCATTGTACTATTCATGTATCATTTCTTATCTTAAATCTTGATACTTGATACTCGTTCCTGCAAAAATCTTTATAGATTAAATATTTTATTTATTTTCTTCATTGTTTCCAAGCGCTTTAATTAAATTTTATAACAGCTAATTATTTTTATTTCATTTCAATTGATCCAAATGAATAATATAAATAGTGAGTTTTAATTAATACTGTTCGTATGTTGTAATGGAAAATTAAACTTCCGATAATTATAAAACTACGTAGAAATCGCTTAACTTACTTTAGTTCTTAAGTTTCGATAAAAAGTTCAATATTTAATTACACTTATTATAAAAGAGATCTTTTCCAATTAACAAACCTTGTTGACGTAATCTAACACAATTCGTAGCTTTTGTTTTTGGCCTTCTTGAGACTGAGTTACTTCAGGAACATCCAGTTTATTATCAGTCAGCTTTTCTAAAAAAAAAATATATATAACAAATGTAAAGTGTAACGTCTTTTGTATGAAGTAATCAATTTATAATTATAAAATCGAAGCACAAATGGTACACAGTTAAAATAAAATACAAAATAAAAAAGTAATATTACAAGAACTAATGATAAATATTATAAAATATGGGGAAGTATTAATAAAAATGATCTATTTGAGAGAATAATAAAAGGCGTTGTTCTGGTAAGAAATAAATTACGTAAAGCTGAGGCAAGGACAAATTTTAGTTACAGAATTCAATGGAATAGAGTATGACTACAATTCTAGTGAATTATTCTGAAAAGGAACGAAGAAAGTAAGTGGCATGATAATGTTTCATCTGCAATGAAATAGTGGGACGGAAAAAAGAAGGCCCCGAACTTTAAACACTTCAGAATAGATTAAAGCACATATTTTATAAGGAAACATTCGAAAATCAAAAACAATTAAGGTAAAACAAGATATAAGTGGTAAAATAAATCACAATGCATAAGCACGTTCCATTACATGTAATTAATATTGAAATATGCCAGTTGACTTAATGGACACGAGTATACTTACATATTGATATGTATCACAGCCGAATACGAACGAAACTAACATAGAAAATTTTATTTTTGTAAACGGCATGAACAATTTTTTATTCCATAAACATGTTCATAAATACGTTATTTTACATCATTAAGTACAAATGATATCTCGTGAAAAGATTAAAAGAAGCTCGAGTATAAAAGTAATCTCACATGAGATTGAAGGCAGGCGGAAAAGTTTTAGCAAAAAGAATCGTTTGCGAAAGAACAAAAATCATGATGTTAAAAACATCTGAAAATAAAAGGTTTCTAAAAAAAATAATTATACTAATTCCTTTTCGCCGCAATGTTTTTGCGATGTTTGGAGAACGTTGAAATGATAAAGAGCGTTCACGATCGTTTTAAGGGATATAAAATGTTGATAAATTATTTTACGATAATCGAAAAATGCAATTTCGGGCAGCGGCTTGTCCGACCTTTTCAATCACTGAAGAATCGTAGATTTTCCACGTTGCGCTTTCTTGAAGGGAAAGGGAGTCAAAATAGTGTACCCAACTTTCGTCAACAGTGACCGGAGTTTTTCTAGAAAATTCAAATTTTTCTGCATCATTTTATGCCATCCGTTGCGAATTTACATGTGGTTTTCCATTTGCCCAATCGTTAGGAAATACGAGACTCAAGTTAAACACGTACACGGTTCATTTGTAACTCATCCTTCAAAAAAATTGTTGTGCTGAAATTTTTGGAATACCAGTAATCTGCAAGAGCTTTCTACATGACAGATGTCGATATTTACGAATGATCACGGGCGATGTCGTGTTTGGCGTTCGCTCTACAGAAAAAGTGCTGTGGACTCGCAACCGATACTGAATGTGCCAGCGAAAAATAGTTCACAGTCTCTATGGTTGTTCCTTCTTTTTCAATCACACACAAATTTGTAGTGCACAGCGCTGCTCTTTTTTAATGTCTATTTCCACAAAAAAACACGAAAAACCAATTCATTCAAACCGATGTTGCAAAGTGATAACATGTTCGATCATGTTCGGCTTTTACAGGGGACAGGGCAGACTACATGTGTAATCAGTTGCCAAGTTCCTAATGCGCATTGCTGGCTAGTAATTTTAAACCATTAAAACCAGCGGAGTTTGAACTTCCACCTTTATTCAGAAATAACTGTGTCGTACCGCACATAGCGGATGCTCCATCAATAGCTGGTGAATTTATTCTGGACTTTTAAATCTGGTTGCGTTTTCGCATTTAGTTTTCCTTTTTATATTCTTTTGATGAATTTATTTTAAAAGTTGCCTGAATTTCCATTAACGTTTTATAATCACATATCAAAGGGCAAAAAATCGGTAATTTCGCACTTGTAAGTATTTTTGTGACAGCCATTGCATGAACCATACTTTGAATAAGATTAAAAATAAAGGAGAGATAACTTTTACAGGCGCATAACACGTATCAATTAAGGATTACAATTAAAGAATTTACTAAGTTTATCCCATAGAAAAAATGACGTATTTATTTCTTATGAAAATTGAATAAATTTTTACAGATTTCTGACAATAAAACATTACAAATGTATATTCGAAAAATAAAATAAATAAATAATAATGACAATTATTTGATATATTAAAAATATTACTATTTTATAATATCAGTGATTTTAAGCGGCATGACATTTATTTTGTTGTTCACATATAATTTTGCTTTTCCTTATTAACTTTTATTTTTTATTTTTTAATTATTTACAGGACTTTTTTAATTCTCTTTAACAACAAGTGTTCTCAAAAAATAAATTTCTCTCCCTACAAGAAATTGAATTACTTTTTGGACTTTTTCATGAACTCAGAAATAAAAGTTATACGCGCTACTATCATGGGCGTCGTCAGCGGGGGGGGGGGCAGCTTCCCTCCCTGGAGTCTTGAAACGTTTTAATCAACTGGCATTGATGAGTATTCATAAGCGCGTAATCATGAACAATTTGGAAAACTTATGTTTTAATTAAGATTTTATTCTTGTTTAATAAAATATTAAGCCTTTACAACTTATAAATTTTATTTTCCCCTGGCGGCTGGCAACTCATCTTGCCCCTCCCTGTCTCATCGGCTGGCGACGCCCTTGGCTACTATTAAAGAAAAAAAAAAAAAAAGCTAATTCTATTTTTATAAGAACTAATGTTCAAGAGAGATAACTAAACGAAAACTAATTACAACGCACAAATAAAATCCAACGGTTATATAGTAATTATGATTTTTTTTCATTTTCGCGATAAAAAACATGAAGCTGTGTTTATCTCGCTACAATGAACTACTGGCGTGCATATTTTCCCATAATTCACATACATTACGCTATAAAACACGTAAATATGGATATAGTCTTCACGTGCTAGTACACGAGGATATATTATTATAATTTCGTGTTCAAATATTTTTATTATAAAAATATGTAATGCCAAGTAAACAAAAAATTATTAAAAATATTTTACCAAACAATTTCTGCAAAATTTGACCGTCATATAAATCTTCTCTAAGATCTTTAACAATTATGCGCTGATCCGCTAATTCATCATTTATCCATTCAATTAGAACTGATACTAATTCTCTTACTTGCGGATCTTCAAAAGATGATGATTTAACTATAGACCTTTCTTCTCCTTCTTCTATAATTGAAAAATGATATAAATTTATATACATATATATTATAGAACTATAATAATTATCTTTGTAAATTAACTTCAAGGAAATGCTAAAATAATGATGCAATAAATTTCATAAGTAGTAACTGAAAATTGCTAAAAACTTTAAACTACGGGACTAACGTCGGATCATCGATCTAACTTTCTAAATTTTACAAAAAGAGTCCAATTTTTGAAGGTTAATTACAATATAACAAGTTATATTTTTGAGTAAAATATAGTACTAAGAAATGACTTCATTGTTCGGCTTAAACTGGCTAAAAACTTTAACAGTAATACAAGTAGTGATCTTTCGTATTATTAAACATTAAATTCTCAGATAAAAAAGAATGTGAAAAACTGATGATAAAATCGACGCTGTTTCCTAACTTCATTTCTTGCTAACTTTATTTGCAAATATACTTTTTTTTTTCCCTTTTTGTTTTTACCTTTAAATATGAAATAATCAAAATTCTATTAGAACAGTACCGTTAGGACAATTTTTTTATTCTATTTATACAACAAATACTATTATTTTAGCCGGACTCAAACCATTTGGTCACTGGGTAAATTCATTTCTTATTATTTCAATTAAACTGATTTTTATTTTTTACCGTTAAGGGGGTTAGACCCCTCTAAAATAAAATGTATCCTCTAAAGTTGGCACGATAAGATCGAAAGAGTTCATACTTGTAAAATAAATGATTTAAAGTTCCGTCCATTTATTAACAAAAGAAATCCTATTATTATTTTTCATATTTTTGCATATTATCCTTTTTAAAAGTTATTGTTTAATTTAAATAAAGAAAATTTTGTTTAAGAACGAAAATTTTCAAAATTTGGAAATATATTTTTCGTTTCAAAGTACAAGTAAACATGTTTACATTCACTAGACATTTAAAATTTAATATAGTAAACAGAAACCTAAATTGTATTCTTCCGGTGATATATCGGACACAAGTGTTGCGGGTGAATCAATTGCGTATTTTCCTTCTTCTTGAATTTCTTGAACTGCAGAATAGTAAACAAAATATAAATCGATTGATTCAAATTATTTCAATTAATATAATTATAAACACTTTTACTATGATTTGTAGCGTTGTGAGAAAAATTAAGATTATAAAATTTTTAAAACTGAAATATAATTTATTAATGTTATTAAAATACTACAACTATTAACATCAATTTTTAAGTAATAAAATTTTAATTAAAATACGTTAAATTCTTAACATCTGTTAAAGTTACCTTTCAAGATTTTTTCGCAAATGCAAGTCTCTACTATTCTACAAGTTATATAGAGATAAGAATGAAATGTCGTTCTTTTTTAACTGATTTATAAGAACTTAAAATTAGTTTTTAAAAAAGGAAAAGGATATAAATTACTGTATTTCCTTATAATATGAATGACAAGTTAATTAAAAATATACGTATATAAAAACAAAAATTTTAAATAATTATATTCATTCTTTGGAAAACAATGGATTGTATTTTTTTGTTTCCGTAGACATTAAATATTTTATTACAGAGGATAAGTAAAGAATTATAAACGAGTGACTGTTCAGTGCTATTTTTTATTGAGATTTAAAAATAAATGCGTTAAACTTCAATATACATAAATTTTATTTAACTAAACATACGTAAATGTTCAAAATTTTAAACTTCGTGAATGTTAGAACCGCTTGGTTATTTGTCATACGTTAATGTAGAAACTGCGAACATTAACAGCCTGTTATATACTGTTATACAAATTCATTTTTCGTAGATATTTAAATTACATACCCTCTTTAATTCGTTTCTTTCTTCCTAATGTTCCTATTTTTTCCCATATAGTTTCATCTTTATCTTCTTTAATAGGTGAAGGAATACTCCGTGGAGATTTTGATCTGGGAGTTGTCATTTTAGCATACAAAAAATCTAAATGCTATGAAATATTCGAACGAAGTTAATATTAAATAGTTAAGAAGTATGTTATTGCCCGTTATGGATTAATAATATACAATACCACGAGTTTATATTGTTATTAATACCCGTAAAAAAATCAAATTATTGTAATGCTTTACAATTCATTTATTAGTAATTTAAGATATATATAAAAAAAGAGATTTTAACAGTTTTTTGTGTTATTAATTATTACCAAGTAATATGTCAAGGTACTTGCCGTTTTGAAACTAGTAAAACGTAAACATCCTTAAAAGGTAAAATTCTTGAAGTGATAAAATTGTAAACAAGAGTTGATTCGAGATGGGCAAGACTAAATCTCTACTATAATCTAACGTATAAATCTTGGCGAAGCGCAAATCCGAAAATGATAGAACATGTACTGTAAATTGCAATATTGCAATTTGAAAGAACAAAATTATTTGTTGAAAATAGTATAATGTAAATAGCTATGGCAAGAAGTTAACACCAAGGTTTGAAAGTCAGCCGAAAGCCAATCATTTTTTAGATGTCATAAGTTTAATCCGAAATCCATATTTAAGTTTCTATAAGCTAAAAGCCTGAAGCTTAAGCTATATTCAAAAATTAAAATAGCCAAAAGACGAAAGCTTAAGCTGTATTTTTGAAAAAGCTAAATTAAACTTTATATTTGACTTAAGCTTTTTTAACAATACATAACGAATAGAGTAAAGATTGTAGTTTCTGGTTCCATTTCTTAGATTAGTTAAAAGTTGGAAGATGTTTATTGCCTAAATAATGATTTTTTTCATTATATATATATACAAATTGATTTTTATACTGAAGTGTATATATGGTTAATAGTAAGTTTTAGACTCCAGTTGATGTTTTGAAATTTTATAAAGAACTAATAATTTTATAGTAACTTTTGCTATATCAAATGTATGAGTTATTTATGAAAGACAGTCTAGACACTTTCAAGTCCCTTGCAACCATTAATGACCGGTAATCCAGAAGGTGAATGTGTAATGTAATAAATTATAAAAAGTAAAATATTATAAATTTACTTTTACTTTATAGTGCCATACTCAGCTTCTGAGCGTCGGTGACTACCTATTCTTACATCTCAGCTGTACAGACATAGGTAGTGTACTAGGCAATTGTTATATGCAATGCCGGTGTACACACACGCAAGACTACATTCAGAACTGATAGTAGCTACTTGTTATCACGCTACCAGTGCAGTCCCGTGTGGGTCTGCTGTGTACTGACCTAGCGCGCATATGATGTTGAACGTGGTGGTTTGCCATTGCCTTCCACGTGACTATTAGCGATTATTTTATTTATTTATTTAATTCTTGTAATAAGTTCGTCGTCGCTCGGGATCGAACCCGTGATGATCTCCATAACAGAAGTCAAGCGCTCTAGCAACTAGGCTATTGCGATGACTAAACTTACTTTTAGCAATATTTATTTAAAAAACAAAAATCATTCAACATGTTTTAAATCGTATGTTAATGTAATCCTTTATAATTATTAATATTACATATTATTTAAATATATAAATATGATGAAAGTAGTTTTTATGAGTTTAATATATTAGTATACTTTAATTTGAAATAAAGTTTCTAGAATTCCACTAATGAGAGCAATAAATCAAATATTTTTTTGTTGTGATAGCCTAATTACTAGAACCCTTGGCTTCTATTATGAAAGTCTTGTGTTCGATCCTGCGTGATGATAGAAATTATTACAAAAAATGAAATTAAACACTCACTATTTCATATGAAAAGCAATAGCAAACCCTCACATATACCATACGCATGCTAGTTAGTACATAACAAACACACACAGGACTGCATTTGTAGTGTGATAACAAGTGGCTGCAATCAATTCCAAATGAAGTCTTCCATGTGTACACTATTGTTGCATATAACAATTGCCTAGTACACTACTATATCTGTATAGCTGAAATGTATGGGTAGGTGGTAGTTGCTAATATTCAGAAGCCGAGTATGGTATTATGATGACGATGATGAATGAAAATATTGATTTTCAGGAAAGTTTAGTGGCATACTACTTCGGTATTAAAAATTTATTAAAGAATCCAACTAATTTTTCAATCAATCAATCAATCAATGTTTATTATTATTATTATCATTCAAGGGCGTCGCCAGCTGATGAGCCAGGGTAGGGCAAGATGATGGAAAGAGGATATGAGTTATAGGAAAAATAAAATTTATAAGTTGTAAAGGCTTAATATTTTATTAAACACGAATAAAATCTTAATTAAAACATAAGTTTTCCAAATTGTCCATGATTACACGCCTATGAATACTCATCAATGCCAGTTGATTAAAAAGTTTCACGGTTCCAGGGGGGGGGGGCAGCTGCCCCTCCCTGCCTACGCTGGCGACGTCCATGTTCTCATTAGTGTTATATAAGGTCCACAGGTGCGCTATAAAGCGTGAGTAGTGGAAAATAGTACAATTAAAGCAATATGCAAATACACTTGAACAGTTATGCAGTAAAATAAGTACAATTAATTAACAAAATAAATGAACAGAAAATAAAATAAAACGCAGCCTGCAATTTTAAAGGTATATAAACATAAAGGTATGTACTGAAAAAACTAAGATTAATTAACAATAGAAATGAGCAGAAAAATGAAACGCAACCTGTGAATTAAAAAAAAAGAAAAGGGGAGGAAAAAAATAAAATAAAATAAATGAATGAATGAATAAATAAATAAATAAACAAGAGTAAATAAAAGTCAAAATAGCAAACTGATGATCCACAATTATAAATAATCAAATGAAAATAGTATTAATAAAAATGAGGCGATATATATATATATATATATGCATATACATATATGTATGTACACATTCATACACAGATTATACATGCATACACATACACACCACACATAAACCTTTACATATTGTTTTGACTACAAATATATATAGAACTACGAGTTGCATATTACTAGTACAAAACGTCAATATATGTACCACATATATATATCCATTTATACATATATACATACACATGGATTCCATGGACAAGTATATCCGTACATATACACCCACACATAACACTCATACAGACTATACATACAAAATCATAAACTTAACACCCTATATATGGCTAAAAATAACAATAATCAAAAAGGGATACATGTTGGCTGGATAATCAATTAATTGTAATGTGGTTATTCTCACATATTATAACTTATCCTCATTAAGACAAAATGTACCTGCCTTTTATGTCTTTTTTTATAGTTTTTTAAGTTTTATCTTGGTCGTTAGACAATTATAAAGTAATGGTCCCTTATATGCTGCTTTGTATTCGTGTTTGGGATTTATTAAAACGAGGTAATAACGCTATTTCTTCAGGAGGCTTCCTCATTATTGCACCATGATTTTAGTGCTAAATAAAAATCCTCTATTTTTACAAACATAATTAAGTAGCTGGATTTCATATAGCTGTTTTACAGTAAGATGTTGTTTGTTAGTGACTTGGTTCAAGACAACTTTAAATAATGCCCTTTATGTAGCTTTTCCAGAGGTCTAATTATATATTGAGCAGCCTCCCCCACCCCCTAAATGCATAATACCATAAGTCAAGACTGATTGATATAATGCTATGTATAACCGATATAATTGTGTATGTATAAAATGTTGTTTCAAATAATAGAAGAGAAAATTCATTTTTCAGAGTTTTCTATTCAGGTATACTACATGTTTATCCCGATATAACTTACTATCTAACATGACCCATAAAAATATTTAAATTCATTAACTCTTTCGGGGGGGGGGGGGGGCGAGGTGGTGTTCAAATAAACTTTCACATCGCTTCCCATAACTTTAAATTCTGATATGTGTGTGTGTGATATGTACTTTAGTAACGTTGACAGATGTTATGCCTTAACCACGTTGTAATTTTAACTACATTCTCCTAAAAAGAAAACATGTATGGGGTAATTTGACTCAATAACCAAAGCTTCTATAAATGAACAATAGTAGCTACAATGCAAGTCTTGCAGTTTAAAATGCTTTAAGTGACGTATATCTTTGCCCGTGTCCAGAAGTTTATGGGCTTCAATGTTGATATGTTGGTGAAGTCTCTTCTAGTGGGCAACTGAAAAGTCTTTAATTACTTTGTTGATCATATTCCCTCTAAGGTCTTAGTGAATGTCATCATTACAAGAGTAATGGTATGCATCAACAATAGCTTAGAGCATGATAGTTTATTGTGCATATACCTTGTTGTGATTGCACTTTTTCATGCATCCCCACAGTGCAATTCCATATGTCCAAATAGGTGTAATTATCTGCAGGTAGAAAAGGCGTTTACAGCATACATCTGGTATGGAATTCAAAACCAATATAATTCAGAAAATTTATTCTTAATTTGCCAACACCTCATCTCTGCATGGACCTTTCATAAAAGTCGAGAGTTGAGATGCATTCCAAAATATTTAGCTGAATCGTATTATGGAATAATCCGAAAGCCAAGATAAACATGATGAAATAAATTTGTATATCTCAATTTAATAATACATGTTGAGATTTAGTTTCATCTAGTTCAATGCACCAGCGTAGAGCCCATGCAGTAACTCTGTTTAGAGTGTGTTGCAAGTTAAAGTTTACATCTGCTTGATTATTACCTATTGAAAGGATAGCTGTGTCGTCAGTGAACGTTGTTGTAGTAGCCTGGCCATCAAGTGGTAGGTCTTTCGTATATAGTAGGTACAAGAAAGGTCCAAGGACACTTCCTTGTGGAGCTCCTGCCTATATCACATAAAATGACCATTTAGCATTTACATGTGCTATCTGAAACTGTCTTCCCAAAAAGTATCATGTAAGCAGATGACAAAAGTTACCTGGTAAGAGGTTATTCGTTTTCGAGATGAGACCTATGTGTTAAACTTTGTCAAATGCTTGTGCAACATTGACAAAAGCCGCTGAGCAGTATTTCTTTTCCTAGAAAATCCTCTCAATTATTTGAATTACCCTATGAACCCGGTCAATAGTGGAATATTAATCTGGAAAACAAAATTTATGATCCAGTAGACCGACTAATGGTTTAAAACGCTTTAATAAGAGTTTCTCATAAAGTTTAAAGACTGATGTTAGCAGCGATATTGGATGATAAGATGCCGCTTGCTCCGATGGTTTGCCCGTTTTTTTTTTAGACTTTGAATAGGTGTCGTGTGAACATTTCAGCTTTATCAGAGTTATGTCTAGCCCATACACTATTATCGTTTAGGATAGGTGGAATACGGGTGAGTGATCGCTTTAATCTGTGTGTAACCTTCCAAAGCGAGTAGTTTTTATCCGCTAAAGGACTAAGCTGTTCTAGGTATTGCATAAACGATTTACGTTTAATGTATTTTATCATCTTATTAAGACGATTATTTATATTATTAAATACATCTTTATCACACAGGTTTCTAAACTTATGCTATTCGCGTCGTGCTTTGTTACACTTTATTCAGTTAATTCTTATTTCCTTATTTTAGTCCTTTTTAATATAAGTCTTAGTATAAATAACCTTTTTCTGTTTCACACTTTTACATGTTCACATACTTCAGTTTATGTTATCAGTGATTGTTCCCTTTATTTTTCATTTTTGTTCTTCAACTATTTTGTTTTATTTGTACTATACTTTCTATTTCATTAATGTTTCCTTCTTTTTGCACACAATTTTCAATCTTCTTTTAGTATAGCTATTATTTTGTTTTTGCTTTTTTTCAGATTTTTAGTGAGCCTAACCATTACCCATTTTTTCATTTGTTTTCTACACTCAATTTTTGACATTGGTAATTTACATTTTATATTTGGATGAAGTAAGTTACTGTTCAGTAGCCTCAGCTGTAAAGGTCACCAGTACAAAAGCTATAAAATAACTTAATAAAAAAGAAAATGCTAAAATAGATTATTTACTATTAATCAGCGTACAAAATTTATATTATGTCAAATTAAGGTTACTTTTTCTTTTGATCGCCTTCATTTGTCTAAATTTTTCCCCCAACTTAAAATTAATCATTTCAGTTTTTTTAATATATATGTATTTATAAGATTATAGGGTGATTAGTCTAATACCACATGAATCTAAAATCCTCTTAAAGATTATTAAAATGCGGTTGTAGCGCAAAATAGATCAATACCTGGATAAATTGCAATTCGGTTCCAGGAAAAGTCGTTCTACTCGTGCGATTGCCATGATACGTATATTAGGAGAGCGCATGATCAATAATGGGAGATGTCTTTAAAGGCTACCTTCATCGATTATGAAAACGACTTTTACAAGGTGTCTTGGCAACACCTATTCCCGCTCCTATGTCGAATAGGATGCTCATAAAAGTTGATTAGAGTTGTCTACAATTTACACTGTAGACAAGAAGTTACTGTGAAATATAATAGTGTAAAGACGGATAAGGTTAAAGTAAGGAAAGGAGTAAGATAAGGTTGTCCGCTCTCGCCAGATTTGTTTAACGTATTCGCGGAAATGATAATTAAAGGAACGTTTAATGAATACAAATATGGAATTAAGGTTGGCGGTAGAAGATATCACGTAGTTAAATTTGCTAACGACAGGCTTTGCTAGCCGGTAGTGCCAGAACATTATCAATAATGATCCGAAGATTAAATGAAAATATGAATAAACAGGGAATGAAGATTAACAACACCTTAAAGACTAAGATCATGGTGTTTGGCAAAACTCGTCAGCAAGTAAGAATAAAATAGGAAAACATAGTCATCGAACAGGTATCAACGTTTAAATATCTCAGTCAAATGGTAACAGATGACATGGACTGAAATCGGCAGGCGTATTGCAATGGGTAAAATGGCGTTTAAAAACAAGCAGCCCTTACTCACCCAAAAATCCTTATCCATAGGTATGGGTAAAAATATTTGTATGGTCGATTGCTTTATATGGTGCGGACACATGGACGTTAAAATAAGCAGAGCGGAACAAGATTGAGGCATTTGAAATGTGGTGCTCGAGAAGGTTGCAGAAAATCAGATGGACAGACAAAGTAAGCAACAAGGAAGTACTGGAAAGAATGGAAGAAGAAAGAAATATTATGCAACAGATTCGCAAAACGCGGGTTCAGTGGTTAGGAAATGTTTTCCGACAGGACCAGAATATATTAAAAGATATAATAGAAGAAAAAATAACAGGAAAAAAGACGCGCGGGCGTCCTCGAATAACCTTCCTGGATACTGTACTGAAGGAGACTGGAATGTCAGCATACTCCAAGTTAAAGAAGAGGGCGGTGGACAGGCTGGCCTGGAGATGATTGGTGCATGTTGCGAACCAGCCGCAAGGCTGACACACAGATGATTATGATGTATATATTAATTACAACATAATTCTTAGGCTACCTCCCATTCGAAAAAATGTTCCAATTTTATGTAACGCAAAATGTCCTAATTTTATGTAACGCAAAATGTCCTAATTTTATGTAACGCAAAATGTCCTAATTTTATGTAACGCAAAATGTCCTAATTTTATGTAACGAAAAATGTCCCAATTTTATGTAACGTTTGCTATATTTTATAGGATATTTGTTATTGTTATTTAAAAAATGTCACAATTTTATGTAACGAAATATGTAACGAAAAATGTAATGAAATAATATCTTAATTTTATGTAATGAAAGTTTAATGTTAGGATAGGATTTTTGTGATTATGTTTTGTTTTTCTTTTTGTGTTGATGCCAGTAAGAATTACGTTGTAAATTTTAATCATTTTATACAAAGTATAGAAGAGAAAGAGATGTAAATAAAAGCAAGAGGGGTCAAGGGGCACAGCCCCTTGCGAGGCCAAAGTGGCCGAGTTTATATATATATATATATTATGTACGCACACACATTATCACAAGAAATATATACATATATATAAATTACAACGTAATTCTTAGGCTACCCCCCCATTGGAAAAAATGTCCCAATTTTATGTAACGAAAAGATGTCTTAACTTTATATAATGAAAGTTAAATGTTAGGATAGAATTTTTGTGATTATGATATTTTTTTTGTGTTGATGTCAGTAAGAATTACGTTGTAAATTATAATCATTTCATACAAAGTATAGAAGAGAAAGAGACAGAAATGTAAGCAAGAGCGGTCAAGGTGCTGTACCCCTTGACCCCTCTTGCTTACATTTTTGTCTCTTTCTCTTCTATACTTTTTATAAAATGATCAAAATTTACAACGTAATTCTTAGGCCGGCCCCTATTAGATTTTATAACAAAAAAATGTCCCAATTTTATGTAATAAAAAAAAAAAATATAACCAATAAATAATACCATAAATTTTATTAAACTACCGAAACAACTTAATATACTGCAACAACATATAAATGTAATTTTTTTTTTTTGATTTTCCATGGGGTATTATTAAATTAGCATGATTTTCCCCACATGGCGGGGCTTCTTATTAGTCAATCTGCACGGTAACAAGAAGTGTATTCATTATGTTTCCGAAAACGAAAACCGTGAATTGCGGAAACGAAAACGGGACGACGAACTGTTTATGTAACGTTTGTAATATTCTGATTTTTACCGACTTCCAAAAAAAAAGGAGGTTATACGTTTGTTGCGTATGTTTTGTTTTTTTTAATGTTTGTTAGCGCATAATTCATATTTATTTAGACCGATACGATTTTTAGTTCGAAAACGACACAGATGTAGAAAAGTTTGAAGCTTTTGATAGCATTTCAAGTCAACCGCCTCCTCTGTTATACCAATGAAAAAGAATATGAAAGCAACATTATCCAAATGGACCACAACATTTTTTCACATTTTTTAACGAATACTCAATTTATGTTCACTGATTTTCATCATTACTCACATGGCACCTAAGTTGAATGTTATTCTTTCTAACAGACAGAGAATCAGTAAAATCGGCTCATATAAATATGAATTATGCGCTAACAAACATTAAAGAAAAAACAAAACATACGCAACAAACGCATAACCTGCTTTTTTTTGGAAGTCGGTAAAAATCAGAATATTACAAACGTTACATAAAACTGGGACAGGTTAAACAACGACCCACGCACTTTTTAGAAGTCATATGAATTTTTATAGTTGAAACTATTTTCAGTTCAATTTTTGTGAAGATCGATACTACAGTGGTGTGCGAGCGCATAGGTTTTGTCAGTCGCTGGAAACTTCATCATGGCAATCAGTGGCGACCCTAGAAAAATTTTTAGATGGTGCGAGATCTCGAAATGGCGCCCCTCCAAATGAAGTGTTGATAAGTGCTTCCAGTCGTCAAATCCTCCTTTTCCCAAATTAAAGTGGGGATTTATGTTAAATAAACGGCAGCAAAAACAATATACTTTATCCGCCGATTTAGCTATCTTCTTTGGAATGTTTCTCAATTTGGCATTATTCTTCCAAAATGCTATTTAAAAAAGTGACGGCCGTCATACTGCATTGGATGGTTTTCATTGCTCATTTTATTACGTACCGGACCTTGAATGTTTATTTTATCTCTTGTAGCAGAAGCGGTAAGCAACCAGTTTGAAATATCATCATAATTGTACTCTCCCATAAATGGTGATGATGATGCTATAACTAATATATCATTCATAATATTTTCAAATCCAGATGAGAGATTAGGAATAGCTAAATTTATTTCAGGAGCTATGCCTGAAAGTCGATGACTAATCGACGCGTTTCAGTACAAGGTATCTCTTAGTAGTCTGTGGTTTCGGTTGAATTTGGCGTCCCCTCCATATTGGCGCCCTGTGCGGTCGTACCGCTCGCACCACCCTAGCTAGGTCCGCCACTGATAATATTGTCATCAAGTTCGTTGCTCATAAAAGCATTCAAACAATACTACACCTGCATTATATAGCCTAGATCTAGTCCTGAACGACTTTTTCCTATACGCCTAGCCAAAAATTAATTGAAAGAACGTCGTTTTTCAGATTCGTCTGCGGCTGTAAAAGGTTTAAAGACGGTTTTAAAGCAGCTGTTAAAGAATGACCTAGAGAAAGCCTTAAGAGAGGGTGGCAAAAACGATGACACAAGCGAATTTTACTTGGAGGGGACTATGTTAAAAGGAAAGATGTCGATGTAAATCTAGAATGAAAAATGAATATTTTTTCGAGTGACAGCCTTTATTGAACGCCCCCCCCTTGTGTTTCATTTTTGCGGAGGAGTATTTTGGAATTATTTAATATTTTATACAATAGACGGTAGATTTAAGAAATACTTAATTTCAAAAAAAAGCAAAAAAAAAACTACTATAAATTTTGAAATCTCTTAAAAATACACATTTTTATAATTCAATTAAAATTTTATGTTTTGGTTTAAAGATGAGAATTAGCTGCTGGTTATTGTTACTAAACTACACGTATATTTATAGTACCTTTAAAGTAACAAATTTACCCTGTAAAATAAAAACAAAGTAATTAGATTAAAATAAGATCATCATCAAAATTCGTAATTATTTATTTTATATTACAAAAGAATTTTCTTAAATATATGATTGATTTCATTATGAAAAATATTTTAAAGAAAACTGAAAAAAAAAAAAAAAACACTTTTGCTTATCTTGTTTTTAAATTTTGTCATTAATCAACATTTAATATGATGTAGTGAAGAAATAGATTCTTGTCAGCAGCAGATTGCTACAGAAAGTATAGCTGGGATTTTAAGAGGTTATAGATTTCTTTATGTATATGCAAATCACACAATTTTTAAATTTCATCGCACCCCGTCAGTTTCAAATCAAACACTCCTTTTTTGTTGCCAGTGAATTGATTTGGGACTTTTAATTATACATATTACGTATTAAATAAATTTTTGAACCACTACTAGCATTAAAAAAAAAAAAAAAGATTAAATTTAATGGCGGCAGAAACATCTGTTTTTGAAAAACGGTATTTTTAAATTTGTTATTACTGCACCTAAATGCGGAATGCAAATTGTTATTCTATAAAAAATTTCATTATTTATAGGTGCACTTCATAATCGTATTATCTTATTTGTTGCTTGTAAATTCTCACTTTTTAATTTTACTTTCTATAAATTCTGAGTTGTTTTTTTTTCACAATTTTTAAATTTAACGCTACAACTAATGTTTAAATTAGTCCAAGGTTTTATTTATTTTTCGAAGAATATTCTTTATCCATCGCGAATCCGCCATAACATATTTATGTAAGCGTTCTTAATGTATGTACGTGGCCGTTTATGTCTAATCTGTGCATCCAATATTAATAAAAAAAAAATGAGCCTGACAATCGATCCGAAAAAGAAAAGGTTATAATATAAAAATGAACAAAACAAAATTATTTATTTTATTTGGCATTTAAAATTTAGCAGTAAATACAATTAATCATTTTAATGATTGTTTTTAACCTTCCGAAAACAAGACGATACATTTGTAATTTGCTGGTTTTCCTTTACCGTCGAGACTTCTCGGTAAATCAGCCAAGCTGAATTTAATAATCACACTGATCGATTGTCGCCAAGTCAATATCGCTAAAATAACAATAATAATAAAAAATATAATAAAGATGATATTTAATAATTGCTATTTATGTATTTATGAAGTGTGTTGACATTTAGGCGAATAAAAAAAAAAAGAAAAAAAAGTGACTTCAATTAATAAAAAAGTTATTGAAGAATGATTTTTTTACATTTTTCGAAAAAAGGATGAGAAAGAAACTAATAAATTAAAATCCGATGTTTTTATTCTTTATTTAATTAACGATTTAATTAAACGTAGTGTATTATATACTTCCAATATATTATTAATAATTTAACAATTTAATTTTTAATTCATTCGTAAGTTTACTATCGACTTTATAAGAATAATTAGTTTTCTTTGAATTTTATAGCGAAACTTCATTTTCACTACATGTATGGGGGGTGCGGGAGGCGTTCATTTATAGGTTTTTATTTAAATCAAATACTGCTATAAGTGTATTTTTTGTTCTATTCGATTTTATTTATTTCTTGAAAACACAGAGGTAGTAATCATTGTTTTTGTTTTATTTTATTTTAATATCAATAACTCTGTATTTCTTTTAAGCTTTCTGTAAATTTAAAACACCGGTGAATATTATTAAAAATTATATAGCGCGTTTAAATGATTTCGTATTAATAAAGTTAAAATCCACTCGATGCACCATTTGAAAAAACTAATATGATATTTCGCTAAGAATTATTAAGTTTGCTCCGTCTTTCAATCGCCAAATAGAACGCAGGTTAACGCTAGAGTAGTGAGCGGTATGATTTTCTAAGGCGTCAGTATTGAATTACTCCGCCAACGACTCGTAAAAAAAGACCACATTAGAAGAAAATATGATTTTAAGATATCATAATGAATCCATTGGGCTGCAAAATAAATAGAGGAAATACTAGGGGGTAGGGGGAAGTCAATGACGAGGAAAAGAGATAATAAAATATGATTAAATCGAAGCGGATGATAGAGATAGCAGAAATACTATGAAGAGAAGGAAACTCTCAGAATCGCGAGGATTAATGGAACGATGCTAGATTAAATAATGTAAAGAACCAGGCCCGTGCCTAGAATTTTGAAGGGGGGGGGGTGAAAATCTTCTTCGCATATTTATTTTATAAATAACAATACATTTTTCATGAATATTCATGTTATTAATAATTTCCATCATCTTGATTTATATATTAATAATTTAAATGAACGAATTACTGTATAAACACATTAATAAAAATTACATATGTTATTGATTATACTCTTAACAAAAAATTTTGCATAAAATATTAATGAAGAAACTATTTCAGTTCTCATGGGGGGGGGGGGGGGGTTAACCCCTGTAAATACAGAATACCGAAATTTAAGGTAAAATTTTTTTCATAAGGATAGGAGACCAAAATCTTTTATTCTTCTAAAATGGAAGTGGAGGACTTCTAAGGCCAAAGACTCGTCAGCACAAATTAACATCTACGGAATGGAGATTAGGAAAATTACAAATGAAAAATCATACACGAAGAATGAGATTAAGTTATAGGAGTGAGGAGGAAATTGTGAGTAGACTAAGGGCACTCACAGAATCGAGAATGATCAGGTAATTGGAGAAATAATAATCAGAGGAAATATAAATAATGACACACGCGTTAGATCGCCATTATCATTATTATTATTATTATTATTCGTAATCCTTATGCACATAGCGACTGACACAATTATGACAGGTAATTGGGAATTTTCTTTTATTTCCTTTCGGATCGTAGCATGTGCAGTCCGAAAGTTATATGCTTTGATGCTACTGACTCATCTGATTGCGGGCCATTCGTTCATTTTCCTATTAAATTTTCCTTCGATCATCAGTTAGAATAGTATATATATATATATATATATATATATGTTACTGAAAAACCTAAGGCGGGCTTTTCTTATTCAATGTAGAAATCTTTCCCGCGTTATCAATAGGCGATTTTTGTGTGACTGATTGATGTATTCGAAGCTGGTTCCAATTTTTCCACCGACCCCTTTCCATAGCTTAAATGCTTCAACGCGTTTACGGTTCTTCCGTGTTATACTTCATTTTTTAATGCATACGATCGGGAACATTAAAATTTTTGCTAGGTTTACTTTGTTTTCGTTACGATACTTGTATCTTATCATATACGATACAATTTTAACACTGCCTTTTCGCCATAGATAATTGTATTTCCAAATTCTAATTAACTAAGTCTCCAGAAATACCAGTTAGTTTTTCTGAAGGTTAGTATCCGTTTCGCCATAGGGAAACTCCTTAGGGCAGCTGACCGTCCGCTGAAAACGAAAATCCGGAAAAAATTTTTAGAGATATTTCTCAAACTTTTTTCTACATCGGTTCGTATTAACTTAAAACTCTTCGAGTAGTTTTGTTGTAGATAAGAAAATAAGGAAATAAACTAACTATCCTTCCGGTTGTAAACAGTTTCATTTACGGACAAAGGAAATGAATAATTATGTTTGTCAAGTCGAAAAGGTCCTTATTTTCAAATAAGCGTTATTGAAACATACTTAAAGAGAACGAAAGAAAGTAGAAACAAACATAGAGTGACGCTTAATGGATGAACAATTCTGAAGAAATATTTAATCAGTTGCGTGATTACCCCTATTTAATGTTAAAAAGTAGCGTGTACTTTTTTTTCGTAAGTACAGAGAACGATAAAAGAAACAAAAATGTTCTATAAGTAAAACAAAATGTTCTTCTAAATCAACTATAGTTAAAGATTTCATCTGTTTATTCCAAGTGTAACTGTCATTTATTTTTAATGTTAATAATTTTAAATACATATTTAAAATATTAAAATTTTTTTTTTTCAGAAGTAAATCCATTTACTACCATATTAGTAGTTACCCCATAAGAAATTGATAATAACCTATTTTTTTTTTTTCACTATAAGAATAATATACAACTACAACGTTTAAATTGTAATATAAAAACCGGCTATGATTACAATATTCCTTCAGGATTGCTGTTCTCATGTATATTTCTAAAACGCTTTTTAGTTTTCTAAAGTACTCATCAGAGAGATTTATATTTACCTATTTTCTACAATAAATAACGGTTATTAAATATAAGTTTCATTCCGAAAGGAAAAATTGATAAAAACATAAAGTAACGCGCCTGATGTTTTCTCTACTACAAAGGTATATGGTGTATTAGAAATGTTTCGATTCTGCTGATCTGTAGATAAGTTCGAATTGTAGAAATGTATTTTTTTAAAAACGCGTTCGTTCACTGTTTAATTACGTACAGGGAATAGTCAGATTTTCTAGAAGACGTCGATTGAATGGTAAATTCGGCCATCGTTCGTTCACTCTCTTCATTGTTCTGCTCGTAATAGTAGATACTGATCAGTACTATGAACACTTCCAAGCATAAACCCAAAAACGGCCAAACTGCTCGGTACTTTCCTGAAATAATCATATAGTATGAAGATTAGAAGATAGCGAAGTGGTAAGCGTATAACGTTAAAAAGCACGGTTAACTTTGATTGTTATCGTTTTTTGTTTTTTTAAATTTTTGAACATTATTTTTTTTTTACGTTAACATTAAATACTGAAACAGTTTATTTTCGATTTATGATTAAGCACGAATAAATAAAAAAAGAACAGAAATATAATAAATTTGAAAAAATAAAAAACCGACAAACTCCGGAGGTGATTAATATATTTTTTTTTGATCTCATGAATCGTAGATAATTCCCAAGAAACAATTAGAAGGGAAAAGGATCAGCTGCACTTTAATTCAATCGGATATTGTTAATATTAGGGAATTAATAAAGCGCAGTAATGACAGTATAGAAAACGAAAAGACAAGACGTAAGGGGCAAAATAAGGAGAAGGAAAGCTAGGTCTAAACGGAAATACAAAACGCTCCACAGAAAGAGATGAATGCTCAAAAACTGGTAACAAATGCATTATTTGCATGGAGAGAACAATTAATCAAAGAATGTATCTTAATTTTAACGCTTCTTTAATTTATTAGGTATCCGCGATATTCACTTTTCCAGTATCTATAAATTGCACATATAAATCTTTAAAATTTTTTCCTATTATATAAAACTGGCTACGAGGATTTCTTATATTAATAAAATTGAAATGATATTGTGCTCGGATCAAATGACCTGGCTTAGGTTTATAGAGTCTAGCACCGATCATCCGTGGTGGTCGCTGCTCCTTATCTCATGTAGGGAATTCTCAATTCTATTGAGATTGTATTTGGGACACATGACATTGTCGTACGATTACGTCTTTGAGAAAGCTCCTCCTTCGTCTTCTTGGCCGTTGTGTGGGCTCACAGTCTCGTCAATTGTAAAGCATCTTGTCAAACCATATCCGGACTGTGTTCGGACGGTTTTAAATCTTGCAACACAGCATTCAACAGACTGTATCGCCTACTGTAGCTTCCACAGAGTCTAGGCGCCGTAATAGCCCAGGCAGTGTTACATGGGGCATACAAATTTATACTAATAATCGAAAAAAAAAAAAAAAAGAAGGAAAGTTGAGCTATCCTAAAACATCTTTATATAATAGTTTTTTTAACGTATTTATTGGTTTATTTTTTGCGATCAACCCATTCCATTACAATGTGTAAACGGAAAAAAATAGGAAAAAAACCAAGGAATAAAAATTAAATAACTATCAGTAATATTTGCGATAATTTCATGTTTTTTCATAACAACCGATATACCCGTTAAGGGAGTCACCAGCCGATGTGCCAGGGGGGGGGATGATAGAAAGAGGATACGGGTTATAGGAAAAATAAAATTTATAATTTGCAGAGGCCTAATATTTTATTAAACAAGAATAAAATCTTAATTAAAACACATAATTTTCGTGGGTTTCTGGCAAATTGTTCTCCTACTTTAATATAAAAGTCTTCCAAATTGTACGTCATTACGCGTCTATGAATACATGGCCAGTTGATTAAAAAGTTTCGAAGCTCCAAGGGGAAGGGGTAACGCCCCTGCCCCCTCCTTGCGACGCCCATGATACCCGTAGTACGAAAAATAAACAATAAAATACCTTTAATAACAACGGTAACCTGAGCGTCGAACGTGTTACCAGCTTTATCCGTTACTGAACAATTATAATTCCCTTTATCAGTTGTCTCGGATGATGTGACAATTACTCGTCCGTTTTTTACGTCATTAAATGGTGAATAATTGGTTCGATTATTTTTGCTTTCTGAAAATAAATTTTAAATTAAAACGAATAAATTTTTATTACAAAATTTTTATCTAGAAATACATTAACAGTTTTAAGCAAGAGATAAAATAAATAAATAAATAAATAATTAAACAAAAAGCTAATTTCATAATTCAAAATTTAAGATGTCGGACAAAAATGAAGAATAACCAGAAAAGAGTTTAATAATCTAACAATAAAACAGATGACGTATTCGGGAACAGAATGAATTAAAAAGGTTTATTCTATATACAATTTTAAAAGTACTCTCACTTTATAGTCATAAAAAAATTAAAAAAGCAAAAGAACGCGATTTTTTTAAATTTTATAAACGGTTTTCCTTTAATTTTAATATAGTTATGAAATGAATTTAGTACAAGTGATTTAAAATCTTTTACATAACTGAAGCTGGTTTTAGTGATCAAATTAAGAAGCACTTACAAAGTATAGGAAACCCAACGATTATGTTTCATGGAGGAAAAAAAGAGATGTAAATAGAGTGTAGATATTAAAAGAGTTGATCAAACATTTTTTTAAATATACGAGGTTATTGCATACTGTTCAAAGTTATTGTAACTGTCGGCTGTAATATTAACCGAAAGAAAAAAGAAGTGTAGATAATGGCGGAATTCAATTAATTCTGTTAAAAAAAAAAAAGAAGTAACTATTTTATTAATATTTTGTAACATACAATGTAGCGGACAAAAATAAAATATCGTTAAATATACCGAAATCCCCCCAAAAAATAGTCCCAGCTGAACGAAAAACACTCCTAGTATACTACTATTACGAAAATTTTACTAGATGAGAAATAGAAAAAATCAAAAGTAGATAAACAAAGGAGAAAGATAACAAAGCTGGGGTGCTCAAAGTACATAAGCAGCGCAAAACTTAAAAGCAGCAATAGAATGGACACCTCTAACCATTAAAATTGATATAATTCCAGACACATTACTTTGTTTAATAGTGTGCTCTTAAATTTATATATACGCATACAAGTGTGTGCCTTTATGTTTTCTCACATTATGATTAAATCCTGTCAATTGATCGATCACGCCTGGGTATTCTTCCAAGTATAAGAAATTTCCAGATCTAAAAGAAGAGATGTGTATCAGGCGTATCTCCTTTATTGAACATCGTCTATTTCCTATTGACACTTACCAAATATCTGCTGTTCCTTAATGTAGCAAATTTCGTTTATGCGCATTATATCAAGATTACGAATTGATCTTAATCGAGAAGAGTGCAGTTCGCCATGCCAATGATACGTACCAAATTCATATTATTTATGGATTTTCTTACATTTCGCGGAATTGGTACAATAATTCGGACATTAATCATCTGAACTCCAATCTGCCGAACGTTATTACGAATATAGTCTTGTTCATCGTCGATTGTGTTTAATGACATAATCTATTAATTTTTTTTGTAGGAACCAGAAAGCCTTTTCCAGATATGTAGAGTGCCATCTTCTAGCTCCGCTGGAAACAAAATTTTTTCACTGTTAAATTACCTTCCACAGAAAAATGCATAAGACTGCTGCTGTCTTCACTTCTAACTACTTGCTAGGCCACATTCAGCTAAAAATGACTTCGTGCCTAGATGTTATTGAAATTTCCGAGAATAGTCGTTACTTTTTCCCCAGAAATATCCTGACATTATAATGTTAATACAGTAATAAAATTGCAAAACAGAGAATAAAATATATTAATAAAGATAAATTTATAATTAATATATGTCTAGAATCTCAACAGAAACCTAAATAGTTTATTTTCAACTGGAAAATACTTTTAATTCATCTCTACTCGGACAATTCAATTAGCATTAACAATTTATTATTAATATTTGTATATATTATATTATTTTATTTTTATTTAATTTTTTTAAAATTAAAATCAAACATTTAGGTTCATTTTCAATAATATTCTTTGGTTTTGTTCTGAAGAGAAAATTATGATTAGATTTTTTTCCAAAAATTTAATGTAATATCAAATTTATCTTTTTAATACATTTTTTTTTCTGTATTCTAGTATTAAGAACAGAAAATTTCTCCGAAAAAACGTTTTCGGTATATTAATTTAAATGCTCAGTCTTGAGATGTTTGTTATAGCATTTATAATTTCATTATTTTACTAATTATTTAACAAACAGGATGTGTGAATACAATGCCTTTGAAAAATATTTGGGTGCGGCTGTGCCGGGGTACAGAACCACAAAACCGTTGATTTAACGTGAAACGCCTATATCGGTTTAAGTATTTATATATGTTTATATATATATATAAAAATATATATAAATAAATAAATAAATATATATATATATATATATATATATATATATATATATATATATATATATATAAATATACATAAATATATATAGATATATATAAATATATGCAGTGAAAAATAATAGTCGTTGTGTTGCGCGATTTCGTTTCACTATTTCGTTTCACGAGCGATTTTCGAAACGTTTCACGTCAAAAGCGTTTAACAATATTGGTTAAAACTAGAAGAAGATGTAATTAAGTTAGTCTCAAAAAACGTTTTAATTTTGTATTGAAATGACAGTTTTTTTTCTCCACAGGTTATATAATGAACGAAATTAAAACAATTAGAGAAGTTAAATCGTTAAATTACTAATCTAGGTTACTAATGGAGAACACAATTTTTACTCATAATAATACACTGTCATCAAAAGGTAAAGTTATTCAGTTGTATAGTTCATTTGTGAAAAGCCAAATGGAGCTGTAGAATTAAAGAGTGTGCAATAATGTATCCTAAGCCAATCGATCAGAAATAGCTTCTGCGTTTCGCTCTTTTTTGTTTTTTTTTTGGGCATCGAAAATTTAATCTATCGACAGTGTGATATAATTAATTACCTGTCAATGCTACACAGTAATATTGCATGGAACTATATAATTAAATAATAACTTGATGGACTGGAGGCGCTCTTCGTCGAAGGGAAACCGTATGGAAAATGAGGTCGTGGCCGTGTACTTTTAAGATGGTCAGATGGGATTCGAGAATTTACCGGGAAAAGCTTCAGTGAATGTGTTCATGAAGCGTACAATAGAAACAGATGGCGTAAACTGCTTATCCAACGATAATAGCATGATTTCTGTGTCACGATGTCCCTTCTAGGGATACACGATTCAAAGAGAGATATTGCAATACTCCCGGCGGCCAGGAGAGAGTTGACACTACATGGCAGGGGACCTGGAAGTTAATTATTGAGTTATACAAATTAATTCGTTGCGCCGTGTGTAAATTACATTCGAAGATAAGATGATCAGCATCCGCCACTTTGTCCGAGTCAAGTGAATGTTGGCCATAGGAAGAAGAGATTAAGCCAATGCTGTACAAAGAAACAGGGAGGTGGTTTATACTCAGCTGGAGACGAGATAAGGTAACGATGAGCGATCTGTGGTATTCATTGAAACAGTCGTAATGTAGTTAAACCAAGGAACGTGAGGTATATTTGGTTGAAACCTTTTGTACTGTTGCGCGCAAAATGGATTTACCCATATAGCCTCCCAGCATTCTTTATGAGCATATCTAATAAACTCGAATAGGTCTCTATTAGGAAAATATTGAACTAAATAACTATTCGTCCATGCATCTTTGGCAGCAGTAACTGCCACTTCCTTACCATCCTGGTATCCAAACAAAGTTAACCACTACGCCAGATTCAGCAAGGAACACTACTAGGCTTCCGATTTTATAGAGATGATAAGGATGGGATTTTCTGTTGAACGATAAGAGTGATAAACAGCTCACGGAATCGGACATGATAATGATATTTTTAGAGAAGTTATATGAATTTAAAAAAGACAAAGCCATGAAAATCGCAACACATTTAGCGCTAAACACGGAGGTGAAATGGGGAAGAGAGAACTTTTTGGTTAAGTCGAGACAAGGTATGAGAAAATCTGCACCCGCGGAATTCAAAGATTTAGAACCATTTGTAAAAACCGGTTGGAAGTTCGGCCAATGGTCTGAAATGATTACTTTGAATACTCTGTTAGCATTGTGTCTATTAACGAACTGAAAATAATCCAAATCTATTTGTTACGTGAGTATGGGTTTTTTTGAGATCAATGAAGGATACGACGGTATGGTAATTGAGAAATGTCGCTGAAGCTTAGCAGCACTTAAAGATAGTAGAGGCATTTTGGAGGCTTTAAATCTCCGATTACTTTTAACGTCCAAATAAGATTTAAGTAAATTGAAGCTGGCTAAAGGACAGTATTTCATAAGAAACCTGTCTGCTAGGTACGATGATCTAACAGAGAGAGAAAGGATATTGGTTTCAGATTCCAAAGCAGCAACAGAGGTAGGTAAGCAAGCACCGATAATGTGTCGTAAGCATGACCCTAATTTGTTACGATTGACTGTTGAGGAGTTATGAAAGAAGTAACAACCATAGTCCAGAATACTGCGATGGTATGCATAACTTACTCAAGGTTTAAATCTGAATATAGACGTTTAAAAACAGTAATTAGAAGGAAATGCTGAGAACCGAAGAAAACATGGATGGAAAAATAATGTAAAGAATCAGAGGGGAGTCGTACAGAAGGAAAATGATATTGAAGAAATACCAAAACCAGAACAAGAATGATATTCACGTTGATTAATACCACCGATCAAATGTTATTGAAACCGACGGAAGTAAATAAAAAATGGGTGCATCATATAATTTTTAAAATTATCTACATAAACTTAAAGTCTCTGGTTATCTGGTATATTTTCTTGGCGAGTATATAATGAGAAATTGTATCACATGTGGTCGTTAAGTCTATAAAGACAGTTTCAGTAATTTTTTCTCCTAAAATCTATTTCTTACGTTTTGTCCCAAATTCAATATTTGTCCAATATAAGAAGACTTTCTACTCCCAAAACCTTGTTGTGGTATACACTGCGTTGAATATTATCTCAGGACAACTCTCTCAAAATTTTGTAAAGATGACATAACAGAAATTTGGAACAACAGTTTTTAGCATTATTCGAAATTCTTTCCTGGAAGCCATATGTACCTTTTGCCATTAGTTTTGGCGTAGTTAGAAACAATAGTTATACATGTCAGGAACCAATTTTCTTGGCGCTACTCCGAAATGTTTTATCTGCTCTACAAATATGTCGCCAGCTATTTTGTTTTTTACTATTTTAATAGTAATTTCGTTATCCATAAAAGATCATTAACATGATTTGCCTCAGAAATATGACATCTAATAATCGGTTTTTTATTTTTTACTTTTAAACCAGCTTTTCAATTTAACAGCAGTTGGTGGGATGCTTGATTTGTGATAATCTACTATCCTTGTTGAAATCTAGAGTTTCTATCAGGTCACGTCATTCATTCCGCTTTATTTTTGCTATTCTCTCCGCAACCACCGGGCCCAATTTTATTGCTGAAATAATTATATTTTGTGTAGATGAACTTGTCTGTGAAAGTTACTTATTCTTTATATCAATTTTTAATATTTCATATTTAATGTAATGTTTTTTTTTTTTGTTTTTTTTTTTTTGTGAATGCAAACATACTGTACTGTGTTTAACTGCTGTGGCTATTACAGTGCGAAGATGCGCAGTTTGTTTTTATAGATATCTGCTTATTCCGTTAGTTCTGATAAACTATGATACAGATAAGATTGCATTGGGGGAATTCTCAAGAATGTTGGTGACTGTTTTATTATTAATAGAAGGGGGCCGGTGGGGTGAGAGTGCTGGACAGTCGCACAGTATGTGGGAAGTTGAGGGAGCAACCCCTTGGCTACAGACAGGGCAATTCATAGGAGGTGGGGTTCTTTGTAAAAAAAAAATTATGCGACATGGCTGCGTGACCTGTGCGCAAGCGGCTAAGTGCACAGAAATCTCTACAGGAAATGCTTTTTTCTGGCCACCATGGTTCGGTTGAGGGTTTAATTAACTTTGAGAAAGTCTGACACGAGGACCAATGGGCTTTCCATGAGGACGTGAGATTATTGAAGATTATGTTCGATAGATAAGGTGGAGGAGGGCTGTTACTAGGCAAGGGGCAATATATTGCTGCTCGGGCGGATGTATCGACGCGTTCATTTCCAGGAATACCAGCATGGCTGGGCACCCACAGAAAGGATACAGAGCACTGTCTCTTAATAAGTTCGTATAATACCTGCTGGGTTCGAATTGCTACAGGATGTTTAGTAAGGGGATTAGAGATTGGCAATAAAGCTGCGGATGAATCAGATACCAGCAGGGCTTTCTGCGATGTATGCTCTGTAGAAAGAAAATATTCCAAACCGAAAAATACTACATATATTTCAGCATCCAGTACCGAGCAATTGTCATTCAGTCGAATACTTCGAATCACGTCGCAGACTTCAAAGGAACAGGCGGTTGGGGATGAAGTAACCTCTGGGGTAGCATTGGCAGCATCTGTGTAGAAAATGAGGTGGTCGGGGTATTTTTGTTTTGTTGCTGCTGTCAACTGAACGATATTTGGATGCAGGGGTTTATTATACTTCATCAGGGAAACTTAACATCAATGTTTAAAGGGGCCCACGGCGGAATCACGGTGTTAGGAGCTAGGTTAGAGAAAGGGATTACGCTCACATTGTGCTGCGATAGGAGGGCCAGGATTTCTGGGAACGGGTCATTAGGGAACTCTGGGGTGTTGGGGGAGTCATTTATATGAATAGGCAAGGAACGTTTACTAGAGAAAAGAGCGAGGGTCTCACGGTGGCAATGAAAGGTTCGGAAATACTTTAGTGGGGGAGCGCGTAACAAGGCACACAAACTTACAGACGGGGGAGTTATACGTGCGCCAAGTATCGTGCGGAGCGCCGTGTGGTGTACTGAATTAAGGGATTTAAGTAAAGAAGGACTGGCTGACGAATACGCCTGGGACGCGTAGTTTATTCTGGAAATGGCTGAAGATTTGTATATGGAGAGGAGAGTTTTCGGAGGTACGTTATACTTTGTGTTTGATACATATTTAAGAATAGATAGGAATTTATAACATTTAACTTTAAGATTGGATATGTGAGGCCGCCAAGTTAGCTTATGATCGAACAGTAGTCCAAGGAAAGTAGCAGTAGGTTGGAAATGAAGGGAGGAGTTTTCTAGATTGAGGCGGATGCTGGAGGAGTTTTGACGTTCCCTATAGAAATCAACACAGATAGACTTAGATGGAGAAAACGCAAGACCGTTATTGTTACACCAGGATTGTAGTTTTGTAATAGTTTTTTGTAGGATTTTTTGAGCATTTTTTGGAAAACTGGAAGACAGGGAAATGTTCAAGTCGTCAAAGTAGAGCCGGGCGTTTACAGGCGGAGCAATACAATCATTTATATCGTTGATGTAAAAAATAAACAAGGTGGCACTAAGGGCAGATGGTCCTTGTGGCAAGCCATTCTCAGTTTGAATGGTGCTCGATGTTGACGAACCAATCTTAACATGGAACGTTCTGTTTGTTATAAAATTATTCGGATAATTGGCCATGTTTCCAATTATATCAGCTGTTGTCAGCTTGGATAAGAGGCCGTGTCGCCATATTCTGTCGAACGCTCTTTCTATATCGAAAAAGACGGAGTATACATGTTGGCGTTTGTGAAATGCTGTTAATATTTGTCATGTTAGGCTCAGCAGATGATTAACTATAGTACGCTTCTTACGCCCTCCGGCTTGTGACGAGGATAGGAGACTATTCTGTTCAAGGAAGAAAAGGAGACGCCGATTAATCATTTTTTCCAGCGTTTTTTCAAGGACGCTTCTGTAGTTTTGTGGGAAATGAGGATCTTTATTTTGCTTCAGGATAGGAATAACAACTGCTAATTTCCATGGCTCAAGGAGCGATCCGGAGGACCAAATTTGGTTATAGATATGTAACGGGAAGTTTTTCGCTGACGAAGGTAAATGTTTTACCATATAAGGATGGATGGAATCGGGCCCAGGTGCGCTGTTTGCAGTATGGTACTGGAGTTGATAGTTTAGTTCAGAGATGGTGAAATGGCAATTGCAGGAAAGTGAAGAGTCAGAGATGGTAGTTATTGGTTGTTGTTCCATGGAATATTTCTTTAATGAGAAGACAGACGAATATGACGATGGGGATGACTCCATTAAAAAATGGTTCGCAAAAGCATTTGCGACCTCTAAGGGGTTAGATAATATGGAACCATTCTTATTTATCGAAAAGGAAAGGGTCGCACGATTAATACCGTTCAGTGCTTTAATTTTGGGCCAAATATTGTGACCAGATGTTAATATTTTAGTTTTTTGTATATATGCAAGGTTTTTTACACATTGTTTCCTGAAAGTATATAATTTCAGATTTTAAATGTTTTTGTTTCTTTTATTAATTCATTATTTTCAAACTATATTGAATTAGAAGATACGCATTATTTGTTTTTATATCTTCACGTTCTAATTGATATAAATAAATGTTTTTTTCTTTCTTTCTCCATTTTTATTTATTTACAGTTTTCTTATGCTTGCAACGGGCTAAAAGCCGAATAACAGCAAGGCATAATATATAATACCAAAATATTAATTAAATAAAATAAGATAAATTATACATAAAAATAACATTAGAGCAACCATCGTTGCATATTTAATGTAGATGTATTCATCAGCCATTGACAAATTATCTTTTTAAACAAGTCTTGGAGGTATAAAATAAGTCTAGTTCGAGAAATTTAAATAAAATAAAATTATATACCTTCACGGCTGATCTTAAAGTTGAAAATTTACTAATATTAATTCTTCTATATAAGCAGAATAATCTTCTACTCTTAATTTAAATAGATATTGCTAAGAAACTAACGTTAGCCAGTAAATCAGGTTTTTTTATTATATAATTACATAAGTCACACACAAAAAAAAGGAATTTAACTACTTTTTTTCCTGCAGGCAGTGCATTAAAATAATGTGTAGATAATAAGGTATCATACCGACTAAACTCGCGGGATGTAGTTCGAGAACTTTATATAATAAATATTTGAGAAATTTAGATTGAACTTTCTTAAGTAAATGTATCGATCGTAACCTATACGGATCCTAAATAATTGAACCATATTCTAAATAAGGACTATTAATCCGCAATATCAAATTTTTAACGTTTGTATATTTCTGTAATTCTTATTGTTTCTTATTATAAAGCCCAATGACCAATAAGCATTTTTATGAACATGATTAATTTGATAATTAAAAGATATCCGAATGTCAAAATATATTCCTATGATGATGCTGTGCTTCGTTTACTAATGATAAATTATTTGAAGATAAAATGTCATTAAGCAAAGATTAATCTGGTTTAAATTGTTTCAAAACAGTTACAGTAGTGATTGGTCTACACTAAAACGGTTAAATATCTTAAAGGCTTTGTCGTCTTCCAATTGGGGCGGGCACCCTGTAGTACACTCCTTATACTCTATAGATCTATTATCCGCTCTAAGTTTGATTACGATAGTTTCCTCTACGGTAACGTATCCCACTCTCTTCTCTCCAAATTGAGTACAGTCCAGAATGCAGTCCTCCATTTATGCCTTGGTGTTTTAAGTTCCAGTCCTATTCCGGCAATTCTGGTCGAGTCTGGTGTTCCTTCCTTCTCCCGTCGTAGATGCTACCTTGCTTATCGGTTCCTCATGAAGCGCCTTCCTATCCCCTCAAATAATCTTGTCTGTTTATACTCTTTCCTATTGTAGGATTAGCGTTTTGTATCCAGTAAAACCCCCATTCTTTCCCAGGTTTCCGCTCGTTTACTTAAATTCGCTCCCTTTGTTATTTCTTTCGATAAACACCTATATTTTCACTTCAATTTTTTTGACCTTATTCATCCTCCGACTCTATTCTCTTTGACTCCTGGTTTAAAGTCTCTTCCGCTCTCATCATCTATTAATGAATATAATCAGTTAGTAACATCTGTTTTCCCTCACCATATACTCGTTTATACTGATGGAATGGCTCACGGGCTGGCTGCTTCGGTCTTCATTCCCGCGCTTAACTACTCAGATGTATTTAAATTACCATCATTCTGTTCTATTTACTACGCGGAGTCGTTTGTAATTCTACGTGCCATTGAATTCACTAGCTCTGTTCCCGACCACAAAAACTTTCTTTTGGTATCTGACTCTAGAAGCGTTCTTGATTGTATTTCCTCTCCTTATATTCATCCTTCTTCAGATTCAGTCATCATACATATTCGATCCTTAATTTCTGTCTTATCTCGCTAAAGTTCATTACATATAAGCTTCCTGTGGGTACCAGTCATGATGGGATTAATAGTAATGAGAAGGCTGACTACCTTGCTCGTTTGGCTTTGGTCTCCGGGCGTCTTGTCCGGCGATTTCCCTCCTTCGAATTGCTAAGCATAGCAAAAAAAAATCAATTTCAAAATTGGAAATCTTTATATGGTCCTTCCTTTACAAATCCACGGTCCTTCCACCCTCATACCTTTGATTCCTAGATTTTCCACACCTTTGACGTTCTACTATATCCTCTTTTTGTCGCCTTTGCTTTGGCCACAGCTGTCTTCCTGCTTCCCTTTATCGGTTTTCTATTATTTCCCTTCCTCTCTGTCCTTTATGCGTAGATAACACATCCGATTGTGACGCTGATCACATTTTCTTCGAGTGTGCATCTTTGTCCTCTGAAAGATTTATTCCATATTCAGATCTACTATCCCTTATTATCCCCACGCCGTACTGTGCATCCTTTATTCTCGCCTTTCCCTCACTGTCAGTTGTTCCTGCTTTTGCTAAATTGTTGTCTTTAATCCGCGATTGTATAAGCATTTAAGTAAGTCCTTAGTCGCAGCCGTAGTGTGAAATAGCGATTTCTTGTATCTTTTCATCGGGCACCGTGGGACTGCTTTGCGGTTGTGGCTATATTGTTTGATGTTGATCTTTTTGTGGGCGCTGCCCAGCAATCGCAATCATGGGATAACTACTTTTCTCTTTTGATGCTGATTATATCGCATTTAGCTCTTTATATAGATTTAAGATATATCTTAAACAGGTAAAACGGCTAGTAAGACATGAAAGCTTCTCTTTCCTCTAGGGCATTCCTCATATTTTTTCTCTATACATTTATTCCCTTCGGACTGCTAGTTGTACGGGTTGTTCTAGTATCGATCTTTTTTTACTCCTTTGTTATTTCCTCATAGTAGTTCTAACCGTCTCCTTCTTCCCTGAATAACTCTCCTAGCGACCTCATTTTTCTTTCGTTCTACTTTCTTCTTTCTTGATGGGTGACAAACTAACAAAGAAAAAAAAAAGAAATAAAGATTAAAATCATCTTGTGTTAATACTTTATTGACTTTTAACTGTGAAGAATAATCTATTACCTCATCATAAAATTCGTTATAAAGATTAGTTTTAGTATAAGGAAGAAAATACTTCCACATATTATTTAACTAAAATGGTATTTCTTTAGATATTAAATTACTTTTAACTGCATTAAGTGTATCACCCCCTCCTCTTTTGTGTAATCTATACTTCCGGTAAAGAGTGTAGAGGTTATTTGGAAAGATTTCACTGCTACACATAGCCGATTGCAACCATGTTTCAATAAATACACGGTACGATAGAGATCTCTCAAGTGCCGTACACTACATAGCGCGTTGGCGCAACCTATTCGTACATTTAGCTGTACCGATATAGGTTGTGTACCAGGCAATTGTAATATGCAACGCAGGTGTACATACGCCAGACTACATTCGGGACTGATTGAAGCCGCTTGTTATCGCGCTACAAGTACAGTCCGTCCAGTGTGGGTCTACTGTGTACTGACCTAGCGCGCATATGATGTTGTACGTGGTGGTTTGCCATTGCCTTCCACGTGACTATTAGCGATTATTTATTTATTTAATTCTTGTAATAAGTTTGTCGTCGCTCGGGATCGAACCCGTGACCGCCATATCGGAAGTCAAGCGCTCTAGCAACTAGGCTATCGCGACGATAGGTATCGTATTTCAAAAAATTATAGTGCCCTTTCTATTTAACATAGAAGAACGATCTTGGTAGTGTTAGGAAGAGGAAGCAAGGAGGTTATTTTTTTTTTTCATTTAGGGTAACGAGTCAACAAGGTGACTGGTCAATCGAGCACCGCGCATGCGCAGTTGAGCAGTTTTTTCGTAATAACGAATCGTACACGGGGCTACAGTACACGAGTTCTAAAAACGTTTCGCGTTTACGCCTAAAGAACTTGCGCTCACCGAGAAATCTTTGCGTTTATAGGGGTGGAAAACTTTCGAGAAACTGGCTCAGTGTATAAAAACATAAGCCGGTTAGGGTAGCAGCAAACATTGCTCATGTCCGCGCAGCCATCCAGTTAAGTCTGAGTCGCTTCGCGCGTATGCATACGAAAAAAACTTGAATTTATCTGACCGCGCACGGTTCGCCGAATACTTCATTATGACTTGAACTACCACCCATACAAGATATTATGGACCCAACAGCTCTTACCCGTTGATCACGCCGCAAAAATCGCATTTAGCGAAGCAACGTTACTGAAAATTGAGTTGAATGATGTCATCAACAAACAAAATCTTGGGTACTGGAGTAACGAAAATCCTTGTGTTATTCAAGAGAAGCCCTTCCACTTGCCCGAGCTTACCGCATGGATGGAAGTAGCGGTATGAGGTGTTGTTGACCAGTACTTTTTCCGCTATAGCGAGCGGTATAAACGGACGTTAGTTCGTACGATTTGAACTGGTACGACGAAGGAAGCTATTTCGTACAAGGCTGCGGGCGAAAAAATTACAAAATCAATCTACCACATCTGTAACGTCGTTTGGTTTTCAGGAGAGTGGCCGGAGGAATGGTGTTAGACGACCTATATTACTCTGCACAAGAAAGGATCATCCGAATAAACTATCGGACGCTCTCACTGATAAAGCATATAAGCAAAGTGATGATCAAAATTATATACGATCGTTTGTATTCTCTGATGCACATTCAGATTCCGCCAGAGCAGGCTGGTTTTACAAAAGGAAGGGGAACAAGGGAACAGATCCTCAATCTTAGATTACTTATTGAAAAAGCGCGTGAATATAATATCACAGCTGTACTCTGTTTCGTAGATTATAAGAAAGCTTTCGACTGTGTGCATTGGTCGAAAATGTGGGCGATATTAATGGATATGGGCGCGCCAGCACATTTAGTATGGCTGATCAAGCAGCTATATGAAAAAACTTCAGCAAAAATCCGGATAAATAATGGAATTTACTCGAAAGAGTTTTATCTCACGCGGGGCGTACACCAGGGCTGTACCCTTTCACCGCTACTTTTTAACTTACATGGTGAATTCATAATGCGCAGAATACTGCAAATCGATACAGCAAATGGTACAGTCAACTGGGATGGAGGAATCTCGGTTGATGGGATGTACATCTCTAATCTCCGATATGCGGATGACATCACGTTATTAGCAAAAAAACGGAGAGGAAATGTCATATATTCTGGATTTACTGGTAAAAATCAGTGCATAATATGGCCTCTAAGTTAACAAAGCCAAAACCAAACTAATGATCGTCGACCGTCTAGAGAATAACTGCCCAACAATACGTGAAATTGAGTGTATTGAAGTAGTACATCGCTTTACATATTTAGGCTCTATAGTGGAAAACAGCGGCGGATGTAAAAGTGAAATACGCCACAGAATACAGATTACACGCAACGCAATGAGCCGTTTAAAAAGAATATGGGCTGACTCCGCTGTTAGTAAAGGTGTAAAGATTCGGCTAATGAACACCCTCGTCCTCTCAGTGTTTTTATATGGTGCGAAGACCTGGTCGATGACCAGCGCAGACAAAAAACGTATAGACGCATTCAAAATGTGGTGCTGGAGGCGTATGCTGCGTGTCTCATGGACAGCTAGAAGAACCAATGTCTCCGTACTAAATGAGATTGGTAACCCGAAGAGGTTATCATCGGTGGTGCTCTGCAGGATACTGCGGTATTTTGGTCAGGTGATCAGAGCGGACAATTTGGAAATGCTGCTCATCCAAGGAAAGGTCAACGGAAGAAGAAGTCGAGGTCGTGCGCCGACTAGATGGTCGGACGTAGTGTGCAAAGCTGCTGGTTGTACTTTTCAGGATTGTGTGTACACATCGCAAGGGATCGGAATTGTTAGCGCAGTCTGATCAACCGGGTGACAGATCATGTTCACGATATCCCTACATGGGGTGAGACGATTCGATAATAAACCAACAAGATGGCGCGCAATGTGCCATGCGGCCAGTGATACACAATGATTTGTTTGAGGTGAATGTTTGATTATTGAATAATTTCGCGCGGTGTGGAAAACCCGTGTACGTCGCGTTTACCAGACCTCTCGATTTGCAACTTTTTTTTATTGGGATATTTAAAGTCAAAAGTGTAAGTGAAAACAAACCTCGAGACCTAGAAGAACTGAAAATGGAGATTCAATGTCATTCCACGGCTATTTTGACGATTACGTTGAGTAAAGTTTATGATAACTTTGTTTTACGACTTAGCAATTGTATCGAAAATGTAGGTCGCCATTTAAACGATGTTATTTTTAAGACCAAGAAGCTGCCGAATTAAATATATATATATATATATAAAAAAAAAGGTTTTTATTTTATCTTTAATTTGGTATAAGAAAAAAAAAGAATCCTAACACATTTTGTTACTCCTCTATAATTTCTTAAAGTACGATATTTGCTTCTGCCGCATTCTGTAATATCGTTAAAAATACTTTTAAATTTTCATGGTTTTTTGAATTCATTATATAATTATTTTCAGCAAAAACCAAGTCACGCTTTTTATCATTTAACGTTTTAAATAGTAACGCTCTATTCGTCATCAGAGGTTTTTTGGCTCTGCGGTATTATCATACTATTCGAAACGTTAGCTGATCACATGGTTTTTGTCGAAATTAATTATATAATGAATAGTATATATCGCGGTACCAGATTACAAAACATTAGATTGAAAAGTTTCTAGTTAGTTCATGAGTTTCTTAAATTTTGGTGATACATACACACATATATATATATATATATATATATACACTACCTTGATCAAAAAGTTTCAGGAATGTCCACCGTGTGGTGCTACCAGTCAACCGATTTCATTTTTTTTTTTTTTTGTTAAGCTTCCAAACCGTCATTTACATTCCCGCCAAATTTCAGTGTCACAGCTTGATATCTGTAAAAGTTATGCCGTTTTAAATACATCTGTTTTGTGCGTGTTTTCGATATTTTACGATTTTAAAAATGGAATTAACTTTGCATCAACGAGTTTGCATTAAATGTTGTGTTAAAGACGGATTGAACGGAACGAAAACCTCGGAAATGTTAGAGAAGTGTTTCGGCAACGATATTCTATCGAAAACAAATGTTTATGTGTGAAATCGTTGAGTCCGTTAAAGATGATGAACACAGTGGTAGGCCATCAATATTATAAATCGAAAAAGAAACATTGATAAAATCAAAGAAATGTTGGCCGAAAATCGCAAGTTGACCATTAGGGAGCTGACAGAGGACATGAATATTGCTTATGGATCCGTCCAAGATATTTTGGTTAACGATTTGGGCTTGAGGCGTGTTGCTGCAAAAGTGGTACCGAAAGATTCGTATTTCATGCAAAAAAAAAAGGGACCGCATTAACATCGCGAAAGACAATGATTTCCCAGTCAAAATCTGACCCAAAATTCATCAGACGCATCATTACTAGAGACGAGGTGTGGATGTATGAGCATGACATGCAATCCAGACATCAAGCGAGTCGAATGGCGTACGCTAAATGAGCCAAGAACGAAAAAAACAAGTCGTTTTCAGTCGAAAAAAAAGATGATGCTTACGGTTTTCATTGATTACAACGGCGTTGCGCGCCATGAATCCTTACCAGAACATCAGACACAGTCAACAAGGATTATGGGTGCTATGAGACGTTTGCGTGAAGCAATTCGTCAAAAAAGACCGGACTTGTGGGCAAACAGTCCCCGGATTTTGCACGTCGATAACGCACTGTCACATAATGCCATCGTTATTCGTGACTTTTCGGCAAAGAACAGAACGAATACTATTCAACAGCTACCCAATTCGCCTGATTTAGTTTGCTGCGACTTCTTCCTACTCGATCAACTCAAGAAACCGCTCTGGAGAACGGGTTTCAGCAGCCGAGAGGAGATAATAGATAAAATTGAAGATGGTTCCGATGACTATACAGAAAACTGAGTATAACAAATGTTTCGGGGGTTGGATTAACCGCTGGCATAGGTGTGTTACAATCAGCAGAGAGTACTTTGAAGGGGACAAAATCAGTTTTGCTAAATAAATTTATATTTTTAATTTTCTGAACAAATTCCTGAAACTTTTTGATCAAGGTAGTATATATATATATATATATATATATATATATACATGTATATATAAAATGTCGTGTAATGTAATAGTGGTAGTATTAAATACGTGAAAATGTAAATTTCGTAAGATAGCCACATTGAAGAAAAATAAGTAAAATAACATAAAATATGATAATATTGATAAATCTTGGGATTTAGTGTTAATAATACTGAAACGATATAGTACTCGTATGAAGTAAAATATATGTAGTTATAGTAATTGAACAATCTTTCAATTCTACTTCTAATAATGCGATCAATTATCGAAGTGTCTTCCTTTTACATATCATTGTTTGTCTGTTACATAAACATACACGTATACGAGGATGTTTCAATAAGTAAAAGGAAAAAGTGATGTAGAGAGGGAACAAAACCGGCTATCGTGGTGACAGTAATATTGTTTGATTAGTACGTGTTTTGGCTACACATATGATGTGTTGCTTCCAGCGATGACTCGTCAGTTGCGTATCAATGATCGCAAACCTTTGGTAGAAACAGCCCACTGCTCAATTCTACACACATAGAGCAGCAGTGCGCTGTGACTCACTTTTTGCTTTTGAAAAATGTGTTAAACCGTGTAAAATATACCGGAGAATGTAAGCACAGTAGACCTTGCATGAATTGCTTGAGTTTTTATTCATAGGCAGAACAATTCAAAAATGAGCGCCAAAGTGTAGGGACACAGAACAGCACGCAGCGAACGACCAGTTGAGTTTTGACGCTGGCGCTGATAAAAATCGTCGAACGGCTGATTTTGGAAAACAAATGGATTTCAATCGTAGAAATATCATCTGTAAGTCACTTTCGGAAAGAATTATAACCAGTGATGGGGAGACGTGAGTGGATTATTATGAACCAGAATCGAAAAGACATATGGTTTGGAACCATCCCGATTCACCGGCGGCAAAGAAATTCAAGTTGTTTCCATCCACAGATAAAGTGCCTTTTTGTTATTACTTGCAAGATACTGGTTAATTCCCAATCATAAGCCTAGGTTCTGGACAAGAAACTAAGGCCAGCCATCAGGCAAAAATGTTGAGGATTTATCACAAGAGGGGTCATTTTCCACCAAGACAATACCCACGCTTATAACACCCATGCGTTGGGAACTTCTCCCACGCCGGCCATACAGTCCTAATTTAGCGTCACGCAAATACCACCTTTTCGGACCTCTGAAAATCTTTTTACGAGAGAAGAATTACGAAGACAATGAAGACGTTAAAACGAATGTAGAAACCTGACTCCGTAGTCAATCTGATGAATTCTATGAAAAAGGTATGCGTTATTAGATATTAAGGCGGGAAACATGTAGTAGTGTAAAAAGAGATTATGTCGAGAAGTAAGATGTACTTTTTTTTAAATATATGAATTTTTAAGATTTCTACGGGCCGATTTTTCCGTTCATTTATTGAAGCACTTTCGTATATCTACACCCTGTCAAGAAAGTATCGGGAATTGTTAAATAAAACGAACAATTTTTAATTTTCATCCAAATTTATTTTGTCACCTTCAAAATAACATCCATTCGAAGCGATGCACATATGCCAACGCTTTTTCCACTCGGCAAAGCACTTCTGATAGGCGGTTTCCGGGATGGCCTTTAGCTCTCGCGTCGCATTCGTCTTGATGTCATCAATCGATTCGAAGCGCATTCCCCGTAGCGGAAATTTGAGTTTTGAGAATAGGAAGAAGTCGCAGGGTGCTAAATCTGGTGAATACGGCGGTTGTTCGATGATATTTACCGAGTGTTTGGCCAAAAACTCATTCACAATTATGGCTTTGTGAGACGGCGCATTATCGTGATGGAGAATCCAAGAATTGTCGACCCACAAATCGTTACGTTTACGACGGATAGCCTCTCTCAAACGTCTCAAAACACTTAAGTAAAACTCTTTGGTGACTGTCTGTCCGGCTGGCACATATTCATAGTGTACCACGCCTCGAATATCGAAGAAAACAATCAACATGATCTTCACTTTCGATCGGCTTTGGCGAGGTTTTTTCGGCTTTGGCGCGCCAATTGGCCGCCATTCGGACGATTGCTGGTTCGTAAGCGTGTCGTACTCGTACACCCATGTCTCGTCACCAGTAATTATCTTTTCCAAGAAGGTAGGATCCAAATTGGCTCGATCCAGCATGTCTGCAGCTACCTGTTCTCGGTACTTTTTTTGAAAGAAATTCAGGTCTTTCGGAACAAGCCGAGCCGCAACGCGTTGCATACCCAATTTTTCGTGCACAATCGTACGTACGCTCTCGTGTGACATGCCCAATCCATGAGCCATCTCTCTCAAGCTCACATGACAATTTTCAGCAACGATTTCCTTGATTTTATCGACGTTATCATCGGTCACACTCGTTGAAGGCCGTCCAGAGCGAGGCATGTCTTCGACCGTCTCCCGACCATCCTTGAACGCTCTGTACCACTCGTAAACCCGCGTTTTTGATAAAGCAGATTCACCAAAAGCCTTCTGTAACATTTTCAGTGTATCGGCACAAGAAATTTCGTTCGAAACACAGAATTTAACACAAGTACGTTGTTCAATATTTTCACTCATTGTAAAACTTCGACAAAACACTTCAAGGTCGACTGATTTTAACAGCTGCTGTAAACACACTGGTTGACAGATCGCGCTAAAAATAGGCATCATAATACAAAACAGTTGTACCAACCTGGAAAAAAAAAATTATCTGCCTAGCTATTACCCGGGAGATTTAAATTGACAATTCCCGATACTTTCTTGACAGGGTGTATAACCGGCTTCTTTAGCTTTTGTTCTCGCTAGCTAATGTACTTTTCCTATAAGCAGAAAGGTCATAAACATTGAACTATCACTATCAGAGCTATCAAGTACACCTTTATTTTTTCCTATAGTCTTCTTTTTTGATCAACAATTTCTCTCTTTATTTTAAATATTAGCAGTGAAATTCTATTTGAAATTGTAGTAGGTAATTTGTGTACCGCCCTAATATCGTCAAGACTTTTACAATTTCTGCTGCTGTTATTACAATTTCGCTTAGATTTTCGTTATCGTTCTGTAAAACTCCATGTAATTCAACATTTTTACATCTACCATATTGATCCATATGTTAGTTCTTAAATTTAATTGAATGATATTATCCTTTTCTTTGTTTAATTCTAATAAATCGTATACTTTTGAGGTCGGCATATTTAATTTATCTTTGATTTAAAACACTTTGTATTCTCACTTAGAGTGTCAATAGACTTCTAGCTCAATACATAGAGAAGTATTTCTGATAATAAAATTGCCTTGATATCGGGAAACACATTTTACAAATTTACAGATATCAAGTCCCCGCATACATCACATCTAAATGGATGTATACATGCTGCGGTGCAGTAACAATTGTTAAAAACCATATTTGTCATTATTTACAAGAATCAATTATAGAAGAATACTTTCAGAGTACAGTAGTCACGGTAATGCATAGAAATGCTGAATTTACCATAGTTTCGGGATATTGTCAGCTTGAACCTGTAATTCAGCAAAAACAATTTGTGTCAGTCTTTAAACAGCTTGGTTGAAGATTTAGTATCAAAGGCGATTTCAATGCCAAACGTTCAGCTTGGGGTCAGGAGGATGGATTAACTCGAAGGAAAAACAGTTAATCTAGACGCGCAATTTACTCATCTTATTGATTTCTTTATTGCCAAAGGAATTGGATCGAGCTTCATGAATATCATTAACATCAAAGACGTAAGTTCAGATCACACACATCTGTGCTATTAAAAATTAGTAATTCAGTTAGAAAAAAAAAAAGGGAAGAGACAAAACCTCACCAATGAAAAACATCGACTGGGACATATTCAAAAATGAATTGGATTTAAGAATAAATCGTAAAATAAGCTTAACTTTGCGCATGTAACCTATGTGTATCGATCAATAGACATCCAGCTCTGTGTAAGTTTTAATCAAACCCCCAGATTTTTCAAAGTTCGTTAGAAAAATACTTGATGTATCTGGATTCAAGCCTTACATATAAAACACACCTAAAAAAAAAAAAAAAAAAAAACAAAAAAAAACTGAACAAATAAAACTCAAGGTACGTTAACTATACTGATTAACTGGTAGACATTCTACCGTGAACATCTTTACTGTAAGCAACTCCGATAACAATAAATCCTGTTTTGATATACATCATGCAGATTCGAGGCGCGCTAAAGATATTACTTAATCCGAGCACGCCAAAATATCATTTTTCGATTAATTGTAAATGCCTTCCGTTTCCGGGGGAAGGTTATCATTAAAGACTTTGCCATAAACCCTGAGAATAAATTACACCAACACGGAAAAGTGGAGACGATTTAACTTCTCGATATTGAATTAAACGTCTTAAATTAGAAGATTTAACTTTGTAAATAGTAGGTATATATAAATATAGAGATATATGTGTTAGAGAGTAATCAATGGATAATCATTCTACACATGATTATACTTAATTATAACTAGTATCTAAGTAACTTTTATTAATATTAATAATTAATTAATCAATAGATTAAGATTGTATTAATCCTATATCTCATTTTAGTGTTGCTTAACAATCAGGTTTAAAATAAGTCTGCTATTTTTGTAAAAACAAATATTTTAAAATTTGCTACTGCATTCGTATTTTAATATATTTTAACCATATACACTGAATATAAGTAAATAATAGTAATAAATGCAAAAATATTACAGTAATAATGAAAATTAACAGTATAGTTAATAAGTTATTAAACGTGAACAGAAAACATAAAAGCAATACTAGTAGCTGACTGCAGCTAACGTCACAGCCGCATTCAACTAATCCACACAGGTATGTAAGTGAGGCGACCTGTATATATCAACTTTAATCTTCAAAGACAGTTTCATTAAATTCTTGCACATACTTCGCATACCGATTTAAAAGTTTCATTTTTCATACTTGATATATTTGTTTACGTATAACTCGTCGTGTGGTATACTTTTTCTAAACGCATTCTCCACAGCTTCAACGAATTTACCGTAACTCTTTTACTTGTTATAAGTACCTTAAAGTTATAGCGTATTTTTATGTCTTTAATTATGATAGGCTTGATAGTTGCATCTATTGAACATATTATGGGTCTATGTTGTGATGCGACGTCAATTGATAACATTTCTATGTTATTCTACTTTCTCGTGGCTTTTTTGATGTTAATATCACCTTTGGCGAAAACTGCATTACATATTTACTGTGTAGTCTGTCAATCACTGTTTTCATTCCATTCTATTTTGGGCATATGGTCAGCACGATGTGTTATGATTAGTACGTTAATGTTTCCTTTATTTATTAAGTTAGCATAGTTTCTTTTGTTATCGATAATCCTTCGATGTTCACGGACGTTATTCTGAAGGATTTTATCATTGTTGATAATTGCGGTCTTGAAAAGTATCATTTACACTTTTTGACCGGAAGTGGAGTGATTGGCTAACATCATAAATAACACTGTTTCCAGGGGGCGTTAACTGCATCATATTTAACACGTTACTCAAATTCGATGGAACAGCATGCGTGAAGGCTGATCTCTCGTGCCCCTCCCAACTTTCCAGTGATCAAAAACCAAGTCTCTTGAAAGATAGGCACAGTAATAAAATAAATAGACCAATTTTAAAATGAAAAGTGTTAAGTGGCCTATTAAGAGTTTATCGAATTAGGTTCTTAAAATATTTTTAAATATGAAGAATTTACAGTAAATGCAATAAAGAAATTTCTAACAGACAGTTTGGTTTTCGAGATGGGCTAAATAAAAACAAAATTAAGATTTCTTTACATGCTTCCTTGACTAACAAACAACATTCGACTTAATAAAACACTAGGAACTAATAAACAATCTGAAAATAGCTGGATTAGATTATGAAAAGGTTAAAATAATTACAACATTGCATTGAAAACAATTAGTAAACACTAGCAACGAAATTACAATACATATATTTGAGTATAAATAAAAAGGCGCGACAGGGACTTCTTCAATATCTAAGCATTGAACTACCTAGGAAAAGTTCTAGGTGAAACTAAAGGAGAAGTTACTACGAGATAAATGACATTTCAATAAACAATCTAGGATATGCAGATAATGCGCCGCAATAATAGCCGACAATGAGCAGGGATTATAAAGTATGCTAGACAAAATGAAATTGCGAATGAATATTCAAAAAACCAAAAAAACCAAAAAAAAATTTGGGTGTGGCTGTGCTGGGGCACAGGGTCGTTGACTTAACGTGAAACGCCTATATCGGTTTAAGTATTTATATACATTTATATACATTTATATATATGAATATATATATAAATATATATAAATATATATAGATATATAGATATATATAAATATATATAGATATATAGATATATATAAATATATATCTTCTTCTTCTTCTTCTTCTTTAAGCCTTCTGACACCAATATTTGGCATAGGCCTTTCCAAAATTTTTCCACCGTTGCATGTCTTGCGCCTCGGGTATCCATGTATGACCTGCCTGTCTTATTATGTCATCTGTCCATCTTCTTAGGGGTCTTCCTCGTTTTCGCCTTCCAGTGTATGGTCGCCACTTCAATATCTCCTTCGTGCTACATACCCCGCCCAGTTCCATTTGTTTATTGCTATCCTGGCTACGGTGTCCTCAAACCCGGTGTTTTTCTGTATATCAGTGTTCCTGATTTTGTCCTTTAGCCTTAATCCCAGCAGCACACATTCCATTTGTCTTTCTGCCTTTTCGATCTTATCCATCAATTATTTTGTTAAAGGCCAGGTTTCAGCTCCATAGCTCAGCACTGATATAATGCACTGATTAAACAGTTTAGCTCGGTTCGCTGTACATCCATCCTCTTTTGACTTCTTCTGTTATATATAGATATATATAAATGTATATAAATATATACATATATACATATATAATATAGATATATATATAAATATATACAGATATACATAAATATATAGATAACATATGCAGTGAAAAATAATAGTCGTTGCGTTGCGCGATTTCATTTTACGAGTGATTTTCAAGATGTTTTACGTCAAAAGCCAACAATAAAAATATATGAAAAAATATCTCGGATATTGAATAATAGAAAACATGGATACAGATCTGAAAATTAGGGCAAGAATCGAATTACGCAATATTTTTGGAAATAAGATTAGTAAAAATTTGGGCACCTCCAAAATAAAATAATAAAATGATGTACGTTCCATGCTCTTAAAGTGGACGCACGAACGCTAAAGAATGCAACAGGCTATAAGCCTTTGAAATGTGGATTTTAACAAAGATCCTGAATGTCGACCGTACATATCTAACATGGACGTCTAAAACGAATGGATCGAAACTAAGAATAGCTTATAATTATAAAAAATGGACAAGATCTTACTTAGGGCATATCATGCGTAATGAGAAATACACTAAAAGGGAAGATAGAAGGCTAATGATGATCAAGAGATAAAAGACAGATACTCTGATTATGCAATGAACAGGGAAATCGCCGTGTGAACTGATACATTTAGTTATGGGGCAGAAGTAAATATTTCTAAGTTGTAGTCAATCTGCGGCAATTGAGAAGACATTCAAAAAAAGAAAAAAAAGTAGTTTGTAAAAAATAATATATAAATATATCGCAAATATAGAACAAATCAGGGAAATTTTTCCTATTTATGTACAATATGGTGAGTTGGAAATTCTTATAAATGGTTAAAAAAAAAATTATTTTTTAAAAAAAAACACATATTACGCTCATTATGAATGACGGTATGGCGGTATGTTTAAAGAAGAAGGAAAAATAAATTTGATTGTATTTTTTAGAAACGAAGAAGGAAACAAACAGTTATCGTATGCTAGAGTAGTAGCATTTTAGAGGTGATAAATATCTTTTAAAACAAATTGACAAGAGGTAGTCCTCTGATTCATTATATAAAACTAATAAAAATTATAATACACAATAAAAATACTTAGCATTCTGAAATAGAGGCCTAAAACAGATTTGTCTCTTGATTTGTAGTATAATATTGAAAATGTTTCTGGAAGGGGCCAAGTATTTATTACACATTTTAATTACTTGTTAATTTATAATGCGAATAATTTATTTAACAAAGCAGATAAACAGAAGTTTTATGTATAGTTCATTTTGAGCTGTTTCGTATTGACTGTTTACAAAGAAGAGAGAAATACAAAGTGAACAGTACAGAGATGTAACCAGCTTTTTGTTATTTTTTATCTTTCAAGTGATAAAAATAGTGCAGAGGCAATAAAACTTTAACAATTTAGCTTGAGCATTGCAGCGTGGTATCTTAGTGGTTAAAAGGTGCTTGGCTACTAAATCGGAGGTGTCATAGGTTATCGAGACTTGTTCCGTTCCGGATTCAAGGTGCTCTCAAGTTTACCCAGCCACAATAATTGGGTACCAGAGAATTATCTAGGGGAAAGTAAAGGTGGATCATCCAAAAGTAGAAAAGAACTGACCCCAGTATTTTCATTAGATTCCCATTAGAGATCCTTAAGTACATTATGAAAAGCTTAATTTCACAATCCATGATACCTTATCAAGGACATATAGGACTTACTTTGTTTATTTATTTTTTATTAATTATTTGCAAAAGATGCATTAAGTTTTATCTGAAAGGTGTGTAGTATGCTTTCAAATATTGACCCGCGTTACTTTTGTGGAAAATCTCATTCTCCGGAAGTAAAGTCTATTCGTTAAATTTCAGTATAATGTGAATTTTTTAAGAATGCATTATAGGCTGTTACGAAATTTTACAATGTTATCTCTGGAAAAAGCAAAAGGATTCGAACGTTACGCTAAGATCCGAATCGGTGACTCTATTGCGATAACAAAACCGTATTTAATTCTATCTGTTTTACTGTTAGATTATTATACACTTCCAGCGAATAGAGTTTACTTATTATTACTTTGGAACTTGTATCGTTGACGCGCTGATTTTAAATTTTAATTGCGCAATGAAAACAAAATAAGTAAATAAAATGCTTTCTGGGACACAGTGGCTTGATTATTTGATAATTACTAATTTTAGATTGTAATTTAGATGATGGTATAATATCGATCTTTCTTACCGATGTGCCATTCTATATTAGCGCCTTCCGGAATGCCAACGAAAACGCATTTTAAATCAATTTTATATCCTTCTATTACTGATATTTTGTTGTTTTTACCGTCGTTTATGTATACATGCGGAAAAACTAGGTATAAAACAAAAACACAAAATAAATCAACCATATCGAATGTGTTAACTAAACAATTTTTACCTTTTCACCTATTTCCTACCAATCACATACCTGTTTTAATACCAATTTAAACATATGTGTCAGCGACGTAGTTCAAAATTTCTAGAAGGATATCTAAATGTTTCTATTAGTGCTAACTCTTAAAATCGCTTTTCAATTTTCATTTTTTTTTTCGATCTGTACATATTCCGGCGTTCTCTTTAATTTCTTTTTGGTTTTCCGTTTATGTGAACAAATCATCATTTTTTTAATGTAAAATGGTTCGAAAAATAATCTTTAAAACCCTGTTAAAATTTAAATGATGAATTTTTTCAAAAGCAAGTCGATTATTTAATTTTACTTCTCACTACTAAATGATTATATTTGCGAGATAATCATTTAGTAGTAACGTGATTTAAATTTTTTTCCAGGCACAATTTTCCGTTTTTGTTTTCTCGTATCCACCTTAATCTAAAGAACTCGAGCGGCTCGTGTCATTTGTATAAATTTATTTATTTCTTTTCTGTCATATTAATTTTTAAACTGCAGCTCAAGCATATAAGCATCTACTGTTTTTCGGACTATTTTATCCTCTCTTTTTATTTCTATAATCTTTATGACATGTATTTGTTGTACAGCATTTTTGTCTATTCTTAGATTATTCATCTCACTTAATCTTATCCAGTCAGCATATCTCAAGTATGTTAACGGGTTATTAACTCCGTTATATTACCATTTCGATTCTTCATTATTTTCTGAAATGCGGCAGCAATGCATCTCCTTGTCTGCTTCTTTAGAGATGCGGTTTCTAAGTATTGATTTTAATTTTCGTATTAACTCTCAAGGATTCGTATGCTTCGTTTATTTTCAAAATCTAGTACGGCATCAATTTTGACGCAGTCAAATACTTCATAATCTGTGAACATCATAGCCAGTGATAATTCAAATTCATGGCATTTTTCTATAACTTGTTTTATACTATGCATGTAGACAAGATCGATTCGATGAATTTAATTTTCCAAAGGACACATTTAGTTAATTTTTAATCACATTCGTTATCCGCCAACTACAATACTTTTCCTCAATACGATTTTTATACTGTCGGTTTTGTCAAAATATATAGTGTGCATTTCTTTTAAAAATAATATCAATTGTCTTTCGTTCGCTGATCTTAACCATTTCATACCGAAATCCAAAAATATTCCTCTCCACATATTTGCTTTTCTGAAAATAAGGAAAACAAAAATAGAACTGCACAGTTTAGTTTCCGGTCCATGTTGTTAGAAACGCCAAATGCATTGTTGAAAATTAACGTTGAAAATTTCAGTTATAATTATTTTACAACACTCGTTATTAATTTTCCTAATTTAGATTTATGGGAGTGCTAAAAATGTGGAGGTAAATGAAAGGGATATTGTTTTTAATTAGAACAGCTGATCTTCCGAAACCACCATAGCGATCGAACCTAAAATTAATTGGAAATCTCTTTCAAATTGATGAAGACGTTATAGCGAGGTTTCAGAAAGAAAAGGAAGATAAATTTCTAAAGCGATATAATAATCTTTCAAGGGTATTTTAGCTGTCAAACTTTGGCAGTTCTATTGCAAAGTTCTTAGATTGTGGGGCATTAAAATTTTACAAGGGAAAATATAAATTTATACGAGAATTCCGTCGCTAATGATCGGATAAGGAAAAAGCAGACTACAGAAGTAAGATATGGCTTTGTCGGAAACATTAAAGAAAAGAAGGTAGCGTGTAAACATAGCCTCCAAAAATTACTGACATACAATGTAACGATATAAATTAAAATTAAATAATTGCGCGAGTACAATATAATAAGCTTAATCGTAAGATACCGAAGAATTTACGCTTTATTATAATATAAAATGCGATGAAAATTAGAGAAGGATAAAGCATTATTGTTTATTGTTATTGGAAGATTTTTTTTTTTTTTTTTTTGTAAATTTCGGGAAGGAATTCAAACTAGGAAGAGGATTTTGCAGAGGAGGCGTAGAATTGCAGAAGCATGTTGCAGTGAAGTTGATTAGAAGTTGGCAGCGAATTTTTATTTAGATCGTGTTTTAATAATGAAGGATTTCCAATAAGAATTCTGAGAAGAACTAGGTGATTTGTCTGAGAAGGATAAGAGGGTATAATTAAGTTCGGTAAATCGTGTGAAGAAGAGGATAAAGAGCGACTAAACGGCGAAGATACTTTCGCGAACGTATTTGAGTTTATTTGTTGAGGTTTCTGTTGAATATATGGAACTACATGTGTCAGCAATGTTGAGGTACGGGAAGGCGTTGGAAATTTCAGGATTCTTAAGTTTGCTAATTGCTTTTGCAGTACAGATATTACCGAATGCTTTAATTTTTTCTCGGGCAGCTTCTGTTGGCTAATAAATGTACAGCTTCGACATTTAGAAATACGTGAAAATGTAGTAATATCAGTTACGTAGTTCGATGAAATCTTGCTTACAATAAAGAGAGCGTGTATTCTTGATCTATTAACAGGAAAACAAAAGTCATAAAGGTGAACAAATTCTGCAAGTGCTTCATATAAAAATTTTATTTCTATCGCCCCTAGTAGGAATTCGATTTTCTCCTCTTATCTCGTTAAATGCAGTAATACTTTCCTTGATTTTTGAAAGATTACCTTGTCTAAGACTGGGAGGTTTTAAGTTTTATGTTATCATTACGAATTTTTAGAATAAAATGATTAGCGGTTAATCCAGATTTGAAAATAGCTTTCATTCTATTAAGGCTATTCCGTTGAAAGTGCTTAATTCTATCGTAGAACGAAGAAAATTTTACAGATGGCACGAAGATTGCAGTTTTGCTAAGTTATGCAAATCGGGTTAATTACCGCAAGTGGGTCGGAATAAAAAAAGATGGACCGAAAAAATCAGAATTATTGATAAGATTCGACTATTATTATTATTATCATTATTATTATTAGTAGTAATAGTATTATACAAGTTTACATTACTATCGTTATCAATACTGATGGTTCTAAAAGTGATGGCTGTTCTCAGTGGGATTGAACATGTTCTCATCCATAGCACCGAATAATAATGCAATATGAACATATAAACAAACTTACAAACAGAACAACGCATCGTGTGACTTTTATTTTATTATCAACAGGCTTCATGTTCAAATCCGGTCAAGCACTGAGCAGTTATGTACGAACTGTAGATATATAGTTCATTCGTATTCCTAATGCTAATCAAAGTCAACTTTAAACCTTTTTTTCACGGTTTATAGTTTATTCTTTCTTATCCATTCAAGATATTAGCAAGTTATACTTAGATTTGCTAATTCCTTTCAAATAGGAAAAGTAACTTTTGCAACTTCAATTTTATTCAATTCATGATCATTCATGTTCATAAACAATTATCGTAGTTTATGTTTGTGTACATAAATCAGCTAGTGGCTGGATGTTTCCAGCCCGGGCTAAAGAAAAATGAAAAGCTATTCTCGATATTATAGTCTCCGGTTATTTCATATCTATTTCTTATATCGCTTGCTTTCATTCCGTATTCCGTGTCTGTCGCCGTTATTCTTGTTTCTTTCGTATTGTTAATTTCTGATCGATTTCCATTTTAATTAACTCTTCGTTCTTCTAAATATTTCTAGGCACAGATATCCCCCAACGGTTGACGAATCGAACGTAGAAGTCATTACCGGGTGGTATTTTGATAATTAGAGAATTCTGCAAGGATGAATAAATGGTTATGCTTAATCGCGAATTTCAACGATCGTCATGATATATCCGGCGAATAGGAAAACCTATCAATCATTTCTCTTAAAAAACCCCATTATTTCTTCTACATTCCACTTATTCAAATCATCGTAATTACCACACTTGATCTTTTTACCGAACTGTATTAAAGATGTCATGTCTGAAAACCAAAGTCATATGTAGGCTGAAAATAATAGAACAAGACAGGAACGGTGAGAGCGACCAGGAAAACTGGCATCCTCCTTCATGTTTTTCCATTATTATTCTCGGTTCCTTGTCCATTTAATTTTTCCCGCGGTTCCGGTAATATCGTCTGCTCGTCATCTCATGGTCAAATTTATACAGTTGCCGCTGTAGTAACTTATGACTCATCTCTCGCTATAACTTCGATTACATGGCGAGCACTTCGACGTTCTGTCCGCTGCATCCGTCATCTTAGTCATTTTCCACAGTTTTGTGTTCTTTATGTGATTCTTCAACGATATATTCCAGGCATGCTTCTCTTTTCATAGCTCGTTGAGTTATCCGCCATTGTAACGATGTCAACTTTTATTCGTGGATGTCCAAGGCTTCGCGCGCCCCATGTGTCAACACACCGGCGATGGTAGCCTTAACTTAATCGATATATATATAGTGACGCAGTATGTATTTCAGTTTGATTTGCCCAGGATCAGGGGCGGCGTAAGGCGTGAGAGTTGTGTGCGACCGCCTACGGCCTCGCAGTCTAAGGGACCTCGCGCTTCAACGGTTTATGCATTGGGTACTTAAAAGCCATGACCGCTACGAAACAATTTTACTCGTCCTAAAACGATAAATATAATTAGCAACTCTCCGAACTGTCAAACTTTTTTTTTTTCGGTTTAGTTTTAATAAAGCACAATAGATAGATGTCGCGACATGTCGAATTTGAGTGTTGCTCTGTCAGTCGTCGATTTATGATCGTTTTGGGCTGCCAGAGTAAACTAATCAATCATATAGATCACAATAAAACTTTATCGGTATTTCTTGCTGTCACTAAAACGACTGGAAAACACTTAACTAATGCAATATTGGGAGAGTTTGAAAAAAAGTAGCTTAAATATTCAAAACTGTCATGGCCCCAAGAATACGACAATGGCGCAAATATGGCGGGCGTAAATGGTGGAGTTCAAATCCGAATATTAAATATTAATCCCAGGGCATTTTTTACACTCTGCGGTTGTCATAGCTGGAATCTGCTGCTGTTGGTAGGCATAGCTAATTCTTCTGCGACAGCGACAAAACCTTTTGGTTTTATTCAGAAAATTTATTTGCTATTTTCAAGTTCCAGCAAACGCTGGAAATTAATCAAAAAAGCAAATTAAAGCTTACTATGAAGCCTTTGTCAGACACAAGTTGGGAAAGTAGAATTGAAGCAGTGAAGGCCGTATTATTGCAATTTGATGATGAACGCATCGAAAGTTTAAAAAATCAAACTGAACAATCTGGCACACTTAGTTATTGTGATTATTCGGTTTTCAACGAAATGTTTAATTCAGAATTTATATCATATCATTACATGTATGGTATGAGATATTATTGCGAGTTAATAAGCAAATTACGTCAATTTGTACATGTCCATTTAAGCATTACTCTTGAATATTTGCGTACATTTTGTGACCGGGTCAAAGAATACCGACAAACTAGATTCGAAAAATGTTTGTATCAGACGCTCGTCATTTTATTGAGAATAACAGTTACGATCTACCAGAAGAGTTTAAAAATAAAGGGGTAGCCAAAAATGAAGAAAGAAAAGGATGTTCCATTACGAAGGCAGCGATCAACCTGTATACAGTGTCTCCTAATAGACGGTATGAAACAGATTTTTTTTTGAATACCACGATTGATTCTATAATAAGCAATATGGATTCAAGATTCTCTTCTTTTAAATAATATTTTAAAAATTTTGCTTTTCTCTATGATCTAAACAAGTTAAAAAGTATACTCCTCAAGAGCAATTATTAAAAAACTGTCAAGATTTACATACTGCCCTGCGAGTCGATGAGAGCAGCTACTTCCAACTTTACGAATTTTGTATGAAGAATTAATAACAATGCTCTCCCAAATTTACCCAACTTCATTAAAGATGTGAAACATCTGTTCCAATACATAATAGAAAATAGCTTGAAAGAAATTTACCCAAATATTTACATAGTCATTTGAATTTTGCTAACAATACTGGTAAGTACGAATAAAAATTGGTCAATAGCAACTGTTTTTTATTTTATAAAATCCGTCTTTTTGCGCCACCAGAGGGCCTCGCAAAATGTACCTTGCCCACATAAAATTTAGATCTCGCCCCGCCACTGCCCAGGATAATCTTCCGCGATTCCTTACCTTCGCAGCATTGATTTTTTTTAGATAATTTCATTTTCTGTCTAAAGTGCATAAATTATGGCACATTTTCTATTTCGTAGTTGTTTATTTTAATTAGATCCTTATATTGTCTTTACGCATTTGTCTTTCTTACATTCAATTTCAAGCCAACTACTTTTGTACTGATTCGTCTTTCAGTTCATTTTGACAGGTCTCTTTTAATTCTTCTTGGTTCCTAACATCACACCAGGTCATCTACGGGTCATTTAGGTTATTCAATTGGTTTTCGTTGACTAATTAATATGATACCCCTTTACCATGTTGCACTTATAGGTTAAAATAAAAAATTAATGATAAAAATTAAAGCGAGTCGAAAATAAAAGAGACTTAGAACACAACTAAATATGCAAATCTTAAAAGCTTACGAAACACCGAGTGTGACATATTTTAAATCAGACAGAAAACCTCTTACAATTACTTCGAGTATTTTTCACTCCAACAACCAGCGTTATTTTTCAATCTGCGATAATCAATTACACATTTCACACACTGCTCGCTCTCAGATCGGCAATGGGCCGAAGAACATAAATAAAAATAAAAGCGAACAGACTAAAATTGGCTTAAAGGTTTTTCGAGATGATTAGAGAGTAGCTAATTTCGTGAAAAGGCTGATTATGTTTATGCGATGAGATCTTATAACTCTGTTTTTCTGTTTGCATTATTTGATAATTTTTTATTAACGATAATAAGCAGAGATAATAAGCAGAAACCATCCAAAAACAGAAATACCGAGCAGGATTGAAAAGTATTTTTTTGGAACGAAGTTCTTTTACGTGGCTTGACAGTAGAAGTAAACTGGCAGAAATCGTCATCGAACGAAAAAGCGTTATGCGTCCTTCAGGCGATCTTTATTCTCTTTCTCTTTCACTCTGTCCCTTTCTATTACATATGTGTATGTGCGCGCGCGTGCGTGCGAGTATCGAGATTCGACCAGCAAGCATTGTGCGTGGTAGCTGTATAAGCTCAATTCTAAACACGTGTAAATTTTATTGAATTTGAAATTGGCGAGGTTTTTTGTGCGACGTTACTTCAACGAGTCTGATGATTTATTTATTGTTTTTGTTTTAATTAATTCATACGGGATTCGTATTTTTTGTTTTTGTTGTTTTTGTTTTAATTCATACGGGGGATATTCATATGTTGGGTGTCATTTTTTATCTATATACTTTATGGGAATAACATTATACTTGCGTATCTACCAAAAAGCGAAAGGAACTTCGTTCCTACCGGGTGTCTAGACACCACTTCTCTTTTTTTTTTTATTGTTCTTTCACAACTAGCTGGTTTGAGCTGCATGCGATGGCGCGGGAAAAAATCGACCTTCGACGAGAAAATAACGTTTTTAGGATAATAAGATTATCACTAATTAATGTAAAAGCGGGCCTAGAAAATGTATGCGAAGTGCTGAAAATAACAGAAGTAAGAATAAATGGGCGTACGATTTGCGAAATATGAGGAAAAAAAAAGGATCCAAAGAAGAATGTGAAAACTACCGACCAATTGCACTAATTAGAGCTATGTCAGTAAAATATTACACGTAATACAAGAACGACTCAAACACCATTTACCACAAGTCCCGGAAGAACAAGCGCCGATTTTGTATCGGGTAAGACAAATATGACAGAGAAGCTTAAGGAATATAACATATACCGGGATTATTTTGCTTTTTTGGACAACAGAAAAAAAAAAAAAAGCCTTTCAATAACGTTGAACGGACAATTATGTGGCAAATTTTAATGGAAACGGGTAGTGTACTCCGAAACATCTGATTTACCTTATTACAAAAACTTTTTGAATAATACAGAACATATTAAACTGGAAAAGAAAGAAAATGCACGATAAGGCTGTGCTATACACGAACTCCTCTTTTTACGTTTACGGCGAAGGGGTTATAAGACTGACAATAATGGGTGAATGGAGAAATATCTATTGAGGAATGAAAAATTACCGAAATTTAAGACTCGCAGAGGTACAATGCTGCCTAGTGTGGGGGAAGAATGTTCAAATTCCTACTGAAATTAAATGTTTAAAATTTATAACGATTTTCATCATAAATAATTTTCGCAGGACACAACTTTGTTAAAGAAAAGTATATTTACTTGACGTTTCGGAAACCAACCATCATCAGAAACATCTTGATGATGATTAGTGTAATCCTTCCGAAACGTCAAGTACACTTTTCTTTAACGCAGTTGTTGTGTCCGAAAATTATTTATGACGAATGTTCCTATTGAAAATTTAAACGGTTAGAGGTTGGCTTAAAACTGAATAAACTGATAAGGAGAATGCAGCAGCCACTGGCGCAAGTGCGAGATATAGAAATCGATGATAAAGTAGAACTGTATATATAGAAATAGTAGTTCGGATGGAAAAATACTAATGAGGCTATTATTATGCATCGACAAACTTACTCGCATATGGAAAAACCGTTTTTTCCAAAATTACAAAATTGAAACGATTACGATAATGGCATATACGAATCAAAAACTCGGATAATTAATGGGAAGAATGAAAAGCCTTTGAAATGAAAAATGTTATCGGAAAATTTTAGGAATCCCAAGGACGGTAATTTTAAAGGAATTTGAAACTGGGCAGCAATTACTAACATACATTAGGAGCCGCGTGTGAATCTTCTTCAGATAGGTGGTATTGCGAACAACAAACTAGAGAAAATAAAGAAGAGAGAAAGGCAGACGGATAAATCTACAAAAAAAGTATCTCTAGATCAGACGCGCACGAACTAATGCGAACGTATGATCGAAATAAATGATGCTCCGCATTGTAAAAGTAAGGTCTCCTCGTCGTTCGGATCGGATAACGGAAGAAGAAATAGGAGAAGACAATCTTTTTCCGCTACCAACATCAATTTTTATCTTACTACAAATTATTTCACGCACTTCATTTTGAACATTTTTCGTATTTATTTCGTAGTAATCACTTAGAATATTGCTAATAAGACGAACTACTCTAAATCTATTACTAGAAAAAAAAACAGAATGCAGAGAATGTAACCTTTTTTAAGAATTTTTGCGCATTTTCGTCGACTCTCATTGACAATATTAAAAGCACGAAGCCTTTTATGCACCATTGAAAGAAGGCGTTAAAAAAAAAGGCGAAAAGAAAATAAAATTCGAAAAAGCGAAATTGAAACAGAAGCGATATCATTTCCAGCAGGAACGATTGTCATTGAACATTATTACTCCGTTGTTTAAAAATAATCAGAACACAGAGAAGAACCGGAATTAAAGAGAAACGAAAAACGATTTCGAGCTGATTTTCCCCAGCAGTGCCTCGTGCCGTTTGATTCCGCGATCATTCCCGAAGATGATTTAAGTAAATGACCTTTAAAAACATCTCGCAGTTGGAAGTTTTGTCGAATATATACGCGAAAGACGTGTGTTCAAATTTGAATAACAACCCGTATTAGCCGTGACAATTTATCAACACTACCTATTTATAGAAGTCATATTGAACATTTAAAAACAAAGTTATGTACCAGCTCGATTACTGTTGGCTATTACATTTGTACTATACTTCAAAGATTTCAATTTTATTTTTCTTATTTAAAAGTGGGGTAGATTTCATACTTGAAAGTTTCGTGTTTTAATTCAAAAATAAAAATTTACTTTTTAAATACAATTCCTCGTCTAACTTTCACTACTTACTCTTCTATCCTTGAACAATACTCGTTCGCTAATAATATACACGAGGGGATTTTCAATATGAAACGCGAAATCATAAAAAACATGTTTGTAATATTTAGATGTTTTTTAAAAAAGAGGAGAATTTTGTTGTTTCTTTTTTTTTTTGGTTTAGTATGAATTTTTCTTTGTTGGTAGCTAAAATTTTGGTTTTTTAAATTTTTTTCAAATACATACATCGGTTTATTAAGAAACCGCGCTAGAAAATTTTACCTTAAAAAGAAATTTGGTCCTTTATTAATCGAGAAAGTATTGAACTGTTTATTTCGGTCATCCGCACACACTCCTTGTTAAATAAAAATATAAAAACCATTAAAACTGAACAAAAAAGATAATTACTCTATGAGAAGTAAGCGGAATCTATATAATAAGCGCGACATTGACGTTTCTCCTTCGATCCGTTTGAAAACTATTATTATCACGTCCATTTTGCATTTTGTATTTTGCATTTTGCATTTTGTATTTTGCATTTTGTATTTTGCATTTTGCATTTTATATTTTGCATTTTGCATTTTGCATTTTGCATTTTGTATTTTGCATTTTGTATTTTGCATTTTGCATTTTGCATTTTGTATTTTGCATTTTGCATTTTGTATTTTGCATTTTGTATTTTGCATTTTTCATTTTTCATTTTGAGGAACTTTTTGCAAGGAACAGTATTAATAAAGGGTATAACATCTACAGTTAAATAACACATCCAAGGTCTCGCATTTTAAACTGGTTAGAATTCATAAAAATACAAGCAAATTAACGATAACAGGTTTTGCTGGGTTAGGATAATATCCCCGTTATCATTATCACAAAAATCTTCCGGCACAAAAGTTATTATTGAGCTCGCGTGTTTAGTGGATGTTCGATTAATTATTGTTCGCAATAGTGGTGAAAAATTTACCAAAAGATCAACCAGGCGGAGACTTTTTCGGTCTAGACAATATTCGACGTCCTAGTTAATTCTCGATTAAGCAGAGTCGCTGCAAAAGCTGCACTTTTTCGACTACAATTTCAACGATAACGATACATCCGGATGTTATCGAAAAATATATCGACAATAACACTTCGACGGAAATTGTAATAATATACTGGGAAGACATTATAAAAGCGTTCGACATGGCAATTGCATGTGTAAAAATAATTCAAAGCGAGTTTCTAACTTATTTAGTAACGAATAATTAATAACTATTTAGAAAATAGATTATTCGCAATACTTCACTATTCTCATTTGAAACACGTTTAACAGCAGTTCCACAGGAAATTCCTAAAAAAAGCTGTTTGCCAATTAATACTTTTCTGCACGCTGATCACACCTATACAGCAATTGCAGGTAATCGTCTCTGTGCAAAGGTATTTCAATTAGTGACGGATGTCAATAAACAAGGATAAAATTATTTTCCGGTAGGCGGCGACACTAGCAGGCAAATTCGTACCTTGTGAATAACGACGTTGAGTTGCCATTTAAAGGTTAAATTTTACAAAAAAAACCTCCAGTTAGAACAAATGGAGCGCCACTTCTTTTTAGACATATGTATGGCTAAGCTTTAGGCAGCGTGGGGTAGCTTAATAGTTAAGGTGCGAGGTGACATAGGTTATGGAAACTTGTTTCGTTCCGGATCCAAGTCACTTCCAGTTATAATATACCTAATCTGAAATTGAATATTGGTTATACCAGAGAACTATCTGGTGGAAAGTAAAGGCGGATAATCCAAAAGTAGAAAGGAACTGTCCCCAGTATTCTCATCGGATCCGCATTGGAGATCCTTAAGTCCATTATGCAAAGCTTAATTTCACAATCCATGATACCTTATCCAGGGGATATGTATAGGACTTACTTTACTTTTACTTATGGCTAGCTTTAACTTATATGTCTAGTGTGTGATGTTCAAAGTGACAGTTTAGATAATATATTAAATTATATTATTTATATCAGCCAGCGATAATCAAATATGCTTTTATCGTATACTTAAAATATTTTCGGAGCTTAGCTCAAAAAGAAAGGAAGAGCAGAAAGAAAAACCAAAAAAAAAAAACTAAATTGAATCAATTGTTGTAAACTCAAGTTATATTTGATGTAAAAATTCGTACGGAGTTTAGAACTTTTTAGTTTATAACGATTACGTGTTTCAACATTTTTTTTTTTCAGTTGTTTTTTGAATTTTGTTTTTCTCTTCCTTTTTTTTTTTTAGCTGAAGATGAGCTAAGCCCCAAAAACCTTTTCAAGTATTATACGATAAAAGCGTATTTGATTATTTCTCGCTGATATGAATAATATAATTTAATGCATTATTTAAATTTTAGCAACAGGTCACGAATTTCCCATTATTATAAAACAAATGCAAGAGATATTCCAACATAAACGGCGGAACAGGATGAGAAAATTTCCGATCCGGTTGGGAAAGTTAATTTTTTGCCGCATTTTTGAAATTCAATTTTACAGCATGTAGAAGAGGTAATAATTTGTCAATGCAACTTCCGCAAGCAGCTACAATTTATCCTATACATGTATATTATTATTGGTGCACAATCATCAAAGTTTACATAATTTCCTAGTTCTTCCCTTATATTACGATTGGTTACAATTATCCAAAATTACTAACTTCAATACTATTATATCACGTGCAAAAAAAAAAAAAGTAATTCTACATTCCGCGAGCTAATTAAAGATAATAAGTTAACGTGAAAAGTTCTATTAGGCTTGGTTTAAGTCCATTTTTGTTTAAAAAAATGAAAGAAACGATTATATCGATAATTTTATTTAACCCCGATAATACAAGATACTTGGTAAAAGTATCGACAGTACACTAAATAAGTATACCTAAATAGATTAGGATGTTTAGATCCTTTCTACACATGTTACTTAAATGTTTAGTGTGCTTTCGTTATCCACTTACTTCGTATATAATATTATTATGAAAATAAACGGGAAATCGAGCTATTTAATAATAAAAGCCACGCTATAAACAGAATTGAGGAGATTATTCGTTTCGAATTACATTTAGGTAATCCGAATATGCGTATTATTAGTACTTTGAAAATCGTTTTAAGTATTTCAAGATAAACTGATTTTTAAATGGTGCACGAAAAAAGGAAGCCTTTATTTTTCAATGAAAAATCGACTTTATCTCCGAATAAATTCTCATCTACAAAAGCCTTCTTCATATTAATGCGATCTGACACTATATCTCGAATAAAACGAGGTACAAAAATTTGAAAGTACATTCCAAATGCCCTACAATACAATTTAATACAATATTATATAGTACAATACAATGCAATATTACAGTACAATACAATATTATAGTACAATACAATATTATAGTACAATACAATATTATACTATAATACAGTGCAATATATTACACTAGCGCACATCAGAGCATAATATTCGCAAACTTCTATACACGTTGATGAGGCTGTTGAAAAAAACATCGATTCTCTTTTAAAAGAAATATATCTTCTAGCCGAGCGCACCTCGAAGACAATATTAGCTCGTATATATGCGAAAAATATAAACATAAATGAATTAAAAGTATAGTATAATTTCGCCTGAAACGAAATTATGTAAACGCACTTGCGGTGTTATATAATAATTTGCAGAAATAATGTTCAGTCGATCTGATCATTCGGTTTAGATTTTTATTCTTCGATAAATTCCTGTAACGTTTTGTTCCTTTACTACTGGTGTATCTTACTTTGAGCACCTGTCCGTCCCTATTAGGCTCTGATTTTTAAGTTAGTTTTACTGTCTGGATTTTTGTTGGTTTTCTCAACTGTGTCTGCAGACGTTCGCTAATTAAGAATAACTTTCGAGAGATAAATTGTACCTTTCCGGTTTTTATACCTGTGAAATTCTAAGATATCAACATAAACAAACCGTATTTATTTATTTTTATTCCTCATATCGGCGATTAGAGAAAAGGATTCCTTTATAAATGGCGTTATTTTTTTTATAATAGGCTTCGAGCGACCATCAGCGGATATTACAGAGAAGTGCCGCTTGAGATTTGATGTAACGGTAATAGTAGTCTTGAAATATGAGCATTTTTTAAAGTAAAGCTTCTCATTATGCGTGAAAACTTATATACATTAATTTAACATTGAAATTACGTTGAATTTATACTGAAATTATATTCCGTTTTCGAACGATAACAATAATAATATCAGCCAGCGGCAGTGATAACAACTTTTAATAAGAACTCACAGTTAACGACAAACTCCGTCTCATCGATCAGTTTCTCCTCGTCCTCTTCAATAAGTACTTTGCATTTGTAACGAGCTTCGTTCTCTTTCCTGGCCGACATTATGGTTAAATTACTTCTTGTCCGTTTGTAATTTTCGCTTACTGTTTTCAGTTCCTCAGCTTGCCGCCACCTGAAATGATTTCCGGCTAATTAGCACGCTGTAGAACTATTCTCTAAGCAGTATTTTTAATTTTACAAAGTCGACGACGGTTAACTAGCAGATGGTTTGCACGTTAGTAAAAATATTTCCGAGTTCGGTCGACAGTCGAAAATAATGACTGCCACTCGGCACTAAAAAATATGTAATAATATCGTTCTTCGTTTAAAAATTAGTTGTAGCACCTGATCCATCGTTTGTAACAATGCCAATATTAGCGCATTGATTGAATAACCCTCGCGCTTGCAAGGTAATTGTCTTTTACAGAAAATTAAACGACAATTTCCTTATGAATTATATCAGAGTTACTTCAGTCACAATATGACTGAAAGATATTTCTACGTTAAGTACGGACATGATTTATCAAATATATGTCTAATAAAAGCAGGAGTTCTATAGGGAAGTGTGCTAGGGCCATTATTACACATCAGATATATTCCTACAGCTCCCAATGTAGACTGACGACAGCGCGATTTTATGCTCAGACGCATGTCAAAGCGTGGAATACCATCTAAGCAGCGGTTACTGGAATTTCGTCATGGCTCAACTTATGGAAAATCAAAACCGATCAAAGTAAATCAACGCACGTAATCTTCACTAACAGAAAAAATTTGATCCGACGGAATTACTGAACAATGTTGCAATTCCGCGAAAAACACAGATGTGAAATATCTGGGAGTACACCTTGATCAATGCCTAACATGGAAGAAACATATTAAAACGGACCGAATTGAAAATATAAAGTTAAGATAATTATACTGGCTACTAAACAGGAAGTCGGAATTATCTGCTGAAAATAAACTACTAGTTTATAATTAGATTTTACAGACAGTTTGTGGCGTTAAAGCTGCCCGCTATGGGGCTTTTCTAAAAAGAGTAGCATAGCAATCATACAACGGATGATTCAAAACCAAATCCTCCGATGGCTGTAAACACCCCGCGGTACATTACCAATTTAATAACGCTTCACAAAGACCTCGGAATCAAGAAGTAATATTCGACGACGCAAAGAAGTATGCCTACTACAGATTAGAAACGCACTCGAATAACATGGGGCAATTGCGTTGCTGGACAATTCTTCACTAGAAGTTCGGCGGCTTGATAGAATCAAATCGATGGATCTAGTCCGAATTAAAAGAAGTTCTAATAAAACTTCTTTTTTTATCGCTGGGTAGGCTGCTATTCAAGTTATGTGCACAAGATATTAAAAATAATTGCTAAATAGCTATATCATCGGCTAAGTGCAATTTAGCTATTAAAGAATTTTTAAACAAAACAAAACATATGTACGTACGCGTGTAGATACCGATGTACAAATGCGCACTTGAGACTGCATCTACATCAATCAGGCGATTCACACAGTCGCATTATTTGTAGAATATTGTCACCAGCACGAACATTTATACGATAAAAATGTTCAAATAGATGTGCTGACAGTGCTCGTAGTACGATTAAAATGCTGAAGGTGGTTAATTTGCAGAAAAGATTAAAAAGAAGTTGGAACAAATCGGAAGAGAGGTCTACCCTTCCCTCCCGTATTATACAAAAATGAAAATAAAACATAAAAGCAAAAAAGGAAACCAGACGGCTAACTCGCGTATGCAACAGGATAACTTTCAGATCTAAACCGCGTTTCGAATGTTTGTTCTTTATTTCTTCTTGCGTTCTACGGACTAAATTGGCCACTGTTAATTTCTGTTAGATGATGATATATAATAATAATATTCGAAAAAAAAGGTTATTATCAGTTTTGTTAATATTAGCAGTATAGGTATATTGTGAATATTATTAAATATTTCATACCATTTTGTTGTGTATTCAGGTTTATAGTCCGCTGCAGATAAACATCCACAATTTAGGTCAAATTTTTCACCGAACGTTACCTTTGGAACGACCATTTTACTGTTTCCTTCTGAATTGCATTTCGCTGCGTAAAGAAACAAAAGAAAAATCCGTATTATATAATTTTTTTCGAGTATTTTTTATACGTTTGAAGTTTTATAATTAACATAATTTACACTAGTGCACAATACTTGCAGACACGAAGGCAGGGCGGGGTATTTAGTACGATTCCGAATTTAATACGGTATAATCTGATACAACATTCAAAGATGTACATATGTACGACGCTTTTGATGATATCGCCGTAGTATCTGAAACCCCTAATATTAAAAAAAACAAAAACGGAGAAGAATTGAAGCGGAAGGAAATAAAAAATTTTGTGTCACGGGGGTTGATGAAGATTTTCCAATAAAAATGAATTCGAATATAGAAGAATGCGCAAGTATATATGTCGCTAAGTTGATTACAAAAGCCTTAAACTGTGCCCCCGAGTTATCAAAATGAATGTGAAAAGTTTTAGAAAATACCGAACCTTTCAAATATCTCGATGGGGTTGAAAGTGATAACACTCGAACTATAAAATACCGATTCCGGCCATATAGAAACTAAAACCATCCCTGTAAAATTTTAAAATATATTTTTTCAAACGATTATATAGAATATGCTGCCTGATTTTGAGCAAATGCGAATTTTATTAAAAAATCAACATAGAAAGATAAAAATAATAAATTGGTGGAAAAACAAGGTGTTCAGAATAAACAGAAAATCGACACTATCGAACTAATCCAGCTGTGATATTATGCTAAGCAATTTCTAAAATCATGGGAAAAATACATCATGTCGATTTATAATAAAGAAAATTTAAATACAAAGTAGTGTATGTGACCCAAAAGCGTTCTAAGAGGTTTGCGTTGTTCTTTTTTTTTTTTTGTATTATTTTCTCGAGGGGGAGTAATCAATTTCAAATTGTTTTATTTTTTTTTTTAATTTTTCGACTACCCTCAATGTGTTTCGTACTAATTACATTCTTTCCTGACATTAAAAAGGTAGGAATCGTATAATTTTCATTAAAAGGGCAGTATATTAAAACTGTCTGAAAATACTGCGAGTTATCGGATATTATATAATAATCTTTTGGCCGAAGCCGAAATTTCGTCAGGAGTCTAAAGAACGAAAACCCGAATTTGACTAAAAACTAAATCTGTATTTCCAAGATACCCTGCCCCCCCCTCATTGTTATGACTATCATTAGACAGAAAATTAATTTAGGAAAAAATCCATAAATACTTTCAAATTATAATCAAAAGTTAAATATGTTAAAGATATGCTAAATCACTCATCCTGTGGATCCGACAGAAGTGAATCTCGGCCATTTAAATCTTATATACTAAGTAGATTAGATTAGGCTTGTATAGTATGTGCAAATCAAAAAATATAAACGTAATATAAAACACAGCTCTAAAGCTGGCATTAAAAACATTCTATACGAACCCCGCACTAGCTTTACACGTGGAGGCAAATACCTCTGGACTATAGCAAATACTCATATGCTAAAGTGTACCATACCAAACTACTGTCCATACTATTTCACCCGGTTCACCACACGATTTAGCAGCAAACAAGCTTCACATTATCTGTATCAAAATAAACCTAATGCTTCCAAACCTATAACTGATCGCATATACATAATCTCTTAGAACGACTCCGATGCACCTTACTCGAAATTAGAAAAAATAACATACCAAAACTACCGACTTAGAGAAAAAAGTTATAGCTACGATAAAAAAATATGGATCTATAAGAGGGAAAAATGTAACCCCGCCACATATTCTAAAAGCTAAAAAATACAGAAATTACATGCGAATATACATTGACGTCTCCGAGAGTTCTTAAATCAAACTACTTCCACTTACCTTATAAAGGGTGAAGTTCAAGTATCTGTGCAGGAACGACAGTGTACAAAGTCGAACTAATGTGGAAAAATATGTATAAAGGGTTAATATTATCAGGTGCAACACCCAAATAAATACATAATACGCTCCGAACCATCTAGTGCTCTACAGCAGATTCAGAACCGAATTAAAAGCATAAACTCAGATATTATTAACATACAATACACTATCCATCAAAAAAAAAATAAATCAGCTGGTGTTTCTTTGGAGTATAAGAAACGAAGCCGTGATAAAAAGCTGCTAGAACACTTCCAAAAAATATATAAAAACGATTAAATCTACACTCACAAATGATCTACACACAATCATAACACAAAACATGTCATTACACTACATCAAGAATACTGTGGGAAACCCATTGCGACACACACATGCATCTTTTCCAAATTGAGCCAATTAAGCCAATACTGGGACGTTGGATAACAACAGAGCAAAAAAAAAAAAAAAAGGTGAGACGAGATGGCAATAACCAGATTACGAGTAGAACACTCCCTGCTCACATCACAATACCTATTAAACGGAACATTTACTCCAACCTGTCCAACATGTAACGTTTAAATAACAATAAACCATATATATACATATATATATACTCGGCCATTTTGGCCTCGTAAGGGGCTGTGTCCCTTGACCCCTCTTGCTTTTATTTATGTCTCTTTCTCTTCTATACTTTGTATAAAATGATCAAAATTTACAACGTAATTCTTACTGGCATCAACACAAAAAAAAAAACAAAACATAATCACAAAAGTCCTATCCTAACATTTAACTTTCATTACATAAAAAAAGGGAGCCCGACAAGCATTTTATCGCCCATTTTATTTAATCTGTATTCCGAACATGTCATGAGGATTGTTATTGAGCAATGGACGGGCGGTATATTAATGGGAGGAAGAAAAATCTCAAATCTGCGATATGCAGATGACACGACGCTAGTCGCTGCCGACATGAAGGAAATGGAAGAACTACTGAAGAAGTTAGTGGATATTAGCATTTCATATGGCTTGAGCATAAGCCAAACCAAAACAAAAGTTATGGTAATAGACAGAGGGAACACAATACCATTAAATGGGAGAGTGGTTTCCGGGTATGAAACGGTAGACAGCTTCGTATATCTCGGATCTCTGATAGAAAGTAATGGTAGCTCAGAAGAGGAAGTGAAACGTCGTATACAAATTGCCCGTAGCGCTATGTCCAGACTGAATAAGATATGGAAAGATGGTTCTGTAACGAAAAATACAAAAGTGACATTGGTCAACACACTGATTTTCTCGATCTTATTGTACGCAGCAGAAACTTGGACACTGAAAAAGGCAACTATAAGACGAGTAGATAGTTTCCAGATGTGGTGTTGGCGAAGGGTTCTTAAAATACCCTGGACGGCAAAACGAACCAATACATCTGTAATAGAAGAAATCGGGACTGCGCAACGATTATCCAATATTGTACTCAGCCGTAAGATGACATTTTTTGGACACCTTATGCGCAGAGAAAATGGAATGGAGCGCTGGCTGATACAGGCGAAAGTGGAAGGCAAGAGATCCAGAGGTCGACCACCAGCGCGATGGACCAATGCGATACAGGATGTAACGGGTCTGAGCTTACAGATGTCCTGTTTCAAAGCAGAGAATCGCAAGCAATGGCGAAAAAAATAATTAAATCGGCGTCGCCATGATCACGACACCCCTCTGGGGTTTTCGACCAAATGATGAATGATGACATAAAATTAAGATATTGTTTCATTACATTTTTCGTTACATATTTCGTTACATAAAATTGTGACATTTTTTAAATAACAATAACAAAAATCCTATAAAATATAACAAAAGTTACATAAAATTGGGACATTCTGCGTTACATAAAATTGGGACATTTTTTCTAATGGGGGGTAGCCTAAGAATTACGTTTTAATTAATATACATATATATATACTCGGCCACTTTGGCCTCGCAAGGGGCTGTGCCCGTTGACTCCTCTTGCTTTCATTCCTGTCTCTTTCTCTTCTATACTTTGTATAAAATGATCAAAATTTACAACGTAATTCTTACTGGCATCAACACACACAAAAAATAACATAACCACAAAAATCCTATTCTAACATTTAACTTCCGTTATATAAAATTGTGACATTTTTTAAATAACAATAACAAAAATCCTAAAAAATATAACAAACGTTACATAAAATTGGGACATTTAGCGTTACATAAAATTGGGACATTTAGCGTTACATAAAATTGGGACATTTTTTCGAATGGGGGGTAGCCTAAGAATTACGTTGTAATTAATACTATTGGACTAGCCAACGAAACCTTCATAAACTATCAAAAAATTCATTAGGTACAACACGATAACCATCAAAAAATAGAAAAACTACTAAAATTCATGACATTCACTGGTATAATCAATATTATATGACCCTACACTGACAGACGCAAATGATTTTAGTAGTCGAGCGTCCATAAAGAAAATAAATAAAACAAAAAAAAATTCTAAAAATACCAACTGAAAAAATTGTTGCGCAGTTAGGTTGCTCTCCCCATGATACACCTAAATGCTAAATGATTTTTTTTATATAACGGTAAAACATTTTTGCATCGTGCGATTTTTCTTTTTCTTTTCATTTTTTCTCTTTTTTGTAAGGATTTATGGTATTAATAAAGAAACTCCGTAAAGTCAGACGATTCACCGGGTGTTAAGAGATCCAAAAGCTGTAAAATTAAGAAAAATCTATTCACCTTCGATTTGTCAAGCGCTAAATAATAATATGCCAAAAAAAAAAACAACAAAAAAACACAGAAAATCGTACTAAAAACGAGACTAGACGCTCTGTAGTTGAACACAGTGGAAAATTTTTTGTTTCGTTCTAGCCGAAGTAATCCGCTCTTTGCTCAGTTTACTCAATAATCGGCCACGCGACTGGAAGCCAGAAGACGTTTCAGTTAAACTATTTTGCGCGTACGGTTTTCGTTAATTTAAAACTTTGCAGTTGCCGAAGCCACTGGGTGAAATATTGTACACATCTGTTATTTTTATTGGTTTATTTCCGATATCAACAATCCGGGGGAACAGTTTATGTGAAAACCTGAATACTTTTCCATCAACAACCCGCCTAAAACAATGCAGCAGGTACGACGCTAGACGGCATAAATTCGTTTGCAGAGCCGTTGAAAAAAATTCGATTTCCAATAAAATCGATAGATAATAATCGATGTTTTCAACCTTACCGCATTAGAGATCAACGTTAATGAAAGTATCGGAAAACTTACCGGAAGCACCGTCAATAATGATGAGCAGCGAAATAAAATTCGGAAACCGCATTCTGGCAGATTCGTTGCACAGAAGCCGCTGCACAGCATCAGTGCAAGAAGCGAAATAACTGCGTCACCTCATATCAACTCTGGCACGACCGCTTCCCGGACCATCGTTGCCACCGCTACACTTTCCCGCCCTCGACAGTGACCAGGACTTTTACAGACCCTCTGTCTGTCGCTCCGCTTAATTTCCGGTATCATTCGTTTTTGTCGATACCAATTGTCTGTGTGTGATTTTGCTCAGTTTATCGTTTTTTTTTTTGTAATACAGTTCTCCGAATTTGAAATATTTCAGCGCACCCCGACGAAGAAGCTCTTAAATTTTCCTTTTTTTCGGTGAAGTCCCGTTTTCTTCGTTCGTTGTGGAAATTTGTGAAACGCGACAACACTGTAATTCCGACTCTCGTTCACAGAGGCGGTTCGGTGCGCTATCGGAACTACTTTGCAAAGTTCCTTTTTCAATGTTTATCGATTGTCATCTGGCCCAAAAGTCGAACACGTTTCTCTCGGTAGATGAAGTGAGAAGAAGATTGCAGCATCATCCTTATAGCTGGCACCCTTCTTTTTTAGCCGATACACGGCTCCACTAGTACAGCTGCCTAACCGAAATTTTTCTATCTCTCTTTCACTCACTTTTGGTTATGTAGCGTATAAACAATTAAAAAATATGTAATTGTCTCGAAAATAATTGTATATGTTAAAGATGTTTAAAGAAACGATACTTAATTCTATTACTGGTTTTAATAAAAATATACCGAAAAAAAAAAAAAAAAAAAAAAAAAATAAAAACGACTATTAGACTATTATTCGCCAACTTGGATGATTTTGATTTTACCTGGTACGGAAATTATATTCTTTTCTGAAACTGTTGCAGCTCGATATGGTTCAATCCTTCGTTTCTTCGCTCCTTTAATATTCCACCATCCATCGCCGGTCGTTTTATTCGCAGGTAACTTTCTTTAGATAGCGAATCAGGCACTCCCCCCGAAATGACGCGGATTCCCTTTACATCTAGAACTTCGGGACGCCGAAAGCGTTCGACAGTTTTGATTTTTTTTTCTTTCCGATTTCTGAGCACGTGATATATCGATGGAAAGATCGCTCAATATGTCGGCAATGAAACCGTGTTTCATTTTCCCTTAAGGAAACTTTCAAATTTGGTGGAAAGTTCAATAAAAGCGCGAAAAATTACGTATCCTCACCCTTTGCGAAGCGAATATTGTTGTTAAAAATATGAGCGTTCCCGTATGTTTCACTAGTTTAGAGCATCGGGAGTTTCTAAATTAGGCCCCCGCGGGGTTCCGAAAGCTCGAAATTTTTGGAAAAAAAAAGGTACCGGTTATTTGTCGGGAACGGAACTGCATTTCATTTCCTTAATGAAACTTTCAAAGTTGACGAAAAGTTTAAAAAATCGCAAAAAATTACGTATTTCTCTCTTTTTGCAGCGCGAAAAAGCAGATTTCTTTGTTTTGAATATAATACTATGTAAATGTTATCTTTAACATACAGAATCTTCAGCGCATGAAACGTCATGCTTGACTGAACTTGTTATAATTAGTATAGTCCTGTCCACGGCTATTTTTTGTCGTATACCGTATTAAGACTAACCCAGTTATTATAAAAATAATCGAGACCCCGACATCGCAGAATTCGCTTTATGTTAGATTACTGGTCGGCGTGTATAGTGTATGTTATCTATAATTTGTGAAATGTTTGAAAGAAAAAAAAGGAAAAAAAAAGAGGAATACGACATCCTTCTGGTGCTATTTAACGATTTATTGTTTTCGTGCTACGTTTGAAAGAATTTATGTAGCTCTCTCGGTTATACGTCGTTCAGTAGGCTATTTTGATTGTTTGTAGGTGAATACATCCTGTTTGTTAAAATGGTATAATAAAATAAACTTTAATAACAAACAATATAGATCAATAAATTAGATAAATACCTATTTAGAAACGTTTTCGGGCATAACCCATCATCAGCTAACACTAACTTAAAGGAAACTTAAAACATAGTTTCCTTTAAGTTAGTGTTAGCTGATGATGGGTTATGCCCGAAAACGTTTCTAAATAGGTATTTATCTAATTTATTGATCTATATTGTTTGTTATTAAAGTTTATTTTATTATATTATATATTTTGATTGTTATTTACACGTGTTCATTCGTTGAAAATTCGACATTTTTAATAATTGCCATCTTTTAATCTTTTTCTCCATTTTAATAATTTACTTAATACAATATCGCGTATCGTAAATTGACTAATTTCTTAAATTTTTTTCAGGTTAACATTTTAAAATATATACTTTTATTCTTTATGAAACCGTAAGGCAACCAAACGATTGAACCGTTATTCAAAAAACATTCTCTACCTTAAACGTTCGAATACATTCGGTTTTGCGCAATCGCGGTCTAAGTTAACTTTTTTTTTTTTCATTCTAAATTCTTCACTTGTCCCATTAATGTTTTTATAATGTAATTTTAAGTTAAAATAGATAGTACTTCAGTTATTTATAAACAATTTAGGGATCTAAGAAACAAAAAGGAGATATGCAGATACCAAATGGGGCAAAAAAAGATCTACTGATCAATACTGCACTATTTGTATTCGATAGAATAACATCGATGATATAATTGAATATACGAAAATATTGATCTTGCACACCACTAATTACGTTCAAGCAACCTCGAGAAGAAAAAAAACCATTACGATAAATTCTATCAAATTATTCCTTCATGGAATAACAATGGCATTTTTTAAATACTTTTAGAGAGCATTGAAGATTCATAGGAGTACATATGGATGTTTTTAGTCATTGTAGCAATACGTTGCATTCGAAGGGGAAAAAATAAAGAAACGCCTCCTTACTAAAAATTATTTTTTCGAAAATATTCTTACTTCTTTCAGTTCCACTTCCGGATGCCATTCTCAATTTCCGAATATTTAAATATCATAATTTAGTGTACAAATTATATTTCATTTATTTTATTGATTTTGTTTATTCGTAATGAGATATTGAAATTTTAGGACATTTTAGATTATCATAGGTTTTACTTGACACCGCGGCAGTCGAGTTGTTAGAACGATAAAGCTACCAACCATATCCGGGTTGTTTAGAGTTAACTAGTGGCAACAACTGAAAAGTAATGAAATACCCGTTGTTACCATGGTCAAACATTCATACATCACCGGTATAGATATTAATGTACAAGCAAGCTGAATGAATTTCACTTTGCTATAATGATTAAAAATCGTCATTTACGGTATTAGTCTTATGTAATCTCTCGAACAGAGTCGTGGTGTAAATACAGTTAACATGAGCGCAACAGTTACACAAGGATATACGAATAGAAGTGTACCCTACGGCACTCAACTCAAGCAATATATGCGAAGATTTAACTACTTGAAGAAAAAAATCCGTTCATTAAAATATTTCAAAAAAATATATTTTCTCGTTTTCTTAAAATTGACTAGAAAATGGCATACGCACAGGTTGCTAACGTGTTTAATATTCGGTTTACTGATTATTGTATGCACGAAGAAAACAAAACTCATATCGATTATTCTAGTTAATTTCATATTTTTCTAATGTTGTTTTGCTTCTTTTCATGCTAGATTATTGGATATTTTTCTAATTCTACATGTTTAGTGACTGAATCTCTTACTCGGAATCTGAAATGCGGATCATTATCACGCGTCCATTTTGGCGAAATGGAGTATATTCCAACCTCAGCTTAATCCATTTTTCATCCTTAAGGCTTCACATTTTTTTCATTATGTTGGTGTGTGTATGGTTATTCTGTTTTTTGTAAATATTACGCCATTCTTATAAATGCGATCCTTAATCCAAGATTTATTCTTTCAATTCAATCCATTTGAAAAAACTTTAAACTTTATTTCCAATGTCATCAATTCTTGATCTATTTCTATTAACACAGTAAAATTTTGCAGTTCATCATCGGCTCATTCCGTCCACTAAACCATCGGTATAAACTTCTTTTGACCCCGGATATTCTTCACCTGTCATAGACTTTATTTAATATAATTTCGACCCGTACCTATCTTTATTGTTCACAAAAAAAAAAAAACGATAATAGTTGTGGATGATTAAAAATTATTTCCAAATATTCATTTTGCTCACGTTAGGTCGGGCAGTACCGACAGCTGATCGACTACCTGGGTTTTCGCGAGTCTTTCGTTCATTCGTCAATTAGTAGTATCCGTTTTGCTCTAAAAAGAGTTACCGTTGTCGAAGCGTGTGCATGATCGGCGCACTCGCGTGAACTTTTAATTAGATTTATTTTGCCGGAAGAATTTTTATACGTATATTTATTAATTGTTGTTTGTCGTGGATTACTCGTGTATATTATTTTTATGTTCGATAGTATAATAAAAGTTACAAACTAGTCACCGAGAAGTTAAGTGTTTCAATGTCACTAGAATACATAGAAGTATATACTATTTGATTAACTATCATATTTTATTTGTGAATACGCGAGACCCTGGGCAAATTAGATAATCGGAATGGACACGGCGGTCCGAGCCACCGTGAGATAGCTTGATAATAGCTCAAAGGCTTCTTACTCTTGAGATATAAAGAGTGAGCACACGATAATATTTATAATTTTAATGATTTTTTTTGTAATTGTATCTTTTTATTGTATGAAACGTTTGCTGATTAATTTTTATATATAAAAATTTCACACAGTATAGTTTAAATATAGTTTCATCAACGGCTCCTTTTGAGAGTTTATTTAAGTCCATTTTGCAGAATGTACTCCAGGCTGTGCTCTAATAATAAGTACCCTATATAAATGGTTAGATTGCAAACGTAAAAAAGTCCACATTTTGTCATAGTATACATAATGAACGGCGAGCCAATAAAAATTGGAGAGGTAAAAGTAAAAACCTGCCTAATTTTTCAGGCGAATATTGCTCGTAACGGCGAGGGCTTCTAGTGACATCACGTTTTGTACAGTGCTCCATGCGGGTGTTTAAGACCTTTTCTTTTTTTCGTATTAGATATTTTATTTCTCGAGCTCATCTCAGATCTGAATCGAAAAAAGTTCTCCAAATATTTTCCAATAATCTTAAATAAATTGAAATTATTGTTTCAATTTTTTCCAAAAACTTTATACGAGTATACACTGCGTATGAGAACTAGTCCCAACTCAATTCACAACACCTTAATAAAAATAACCCGATTGGTTTTTTTTCTTTTTTAATTTTTTTCGAATCCCTCGAAAATTTCTGCACCAAATTTATTCAAAATTTAGCGACTGCGGAATAATTAACGTCAACAATACGAATGCATCAAATGAATCAGACAAGTTCGAAAATTACAAATAAAATTTGTACATTTCACAAAGCATGAAAATGTAAAACAATTAAATACTATTTACAAACGGCATGTGCGTGCGAGCGCATATATATGTATGTATAATAATACTAATAATAATTATCATAACGTTTCAAAACAACATTTAACATTTTCATTTAACGGTTACGATGAATACGAAAATATACAAACTAAATGGGTTTTCTTTTTACAAAAAATATTTTTACTTAAAAAATCGATCTAGAATTGCACAATATTTACTGCAAATAACAAAACAGGCGCGTTTAATTTGAAGTTTCAAATTATTTTTATAAAAAATTAGCAAAAACAAATAAAATTCCTTCAGAAGAAATAATAGGAAAAATCTTTCTCTATCGGGTAAAAATATCGGGGGGGGGGGGGGGGGGTATTAATGCGGTTAATTGCATTATATCCTTCATAAAAAATTTAAAAAAAAAAACTTTTTTCTTTTTTTCCCTTTATTTTTAGTTTTTTTTCTTTGTCTTCAATTATCACGGGGAAAGGATGATATAATCAAATAACAAATGCTTTCTTCCCAAACCGCTGGGAGGAAACGATTAATTTTTCCCATTTAATTACACAAAGTCATGCACTATTGCGATCGCTGCACAAATTGTAAATTATTTTGCTCGTTTGTTCCATTAGGTCTACCCCTTCTTTTTCGACGGCGTTTCTTTTTCTGTACTTCAATAAGGTTTGCCGGTCTGTTGGAGCGATTTCTTTTCCTTGATGCGAATTCAGTGACCGTTATCATTTCGTTATTAATGAAATGCTGCTGCCGTAGAACAATCTGCACAGATTCTTCTTCCTTAAAGCATATAAAAGCGTATCCCTTCAGCGGTACATAGGATACACCATCTATTTCACCAAACTGACCGAAATAAAATCTTAAATCATCTTCCGATATAGTTTCGGTTAAGTGATCGATAAAAATCTTCTTCGAATTTATTTTGACCGTGTTCTATTAACAAAGAAAAAATGAATTAGTAATGATAATAATAATAAATTAATAAAGAATTTTGAGTCCATTACATAAATAAATTTTAACGAATATCATTAAGGATTTTGAATTTCATTCTTTAGGTGAATATATTACAAATCGGGGTTTCGTATCTCGTCGCAATTATTTTTTTGATAAAAACAAATACCGAACGCGATAAAGAATATCGTATTCATCAAAAGCTCAAGATGGAATAGAAACAAGCTCGCGAAGCTGATACCGATCTGACGAACTCTCGTGTCCAAGCAATTCATAGCTGAACACGTACACACACTCGCTGACACAGAGTTCACCAACTGTTTCTGCAAAAAAATTAATTTGGATTAGCGTGCTCAGTACGTGATCGTCTCTGGTTCGTCAATGATTTACGCGAGCTACTACTCAAAAAAGTAGCCTTGCAGTAAAAAAAAACCTATAGCTGAGTATCTTTGTACCTATAGTAATTTATCATCAGTAAACTGATGACAATTATCTCTACACTGCATGCAGACACATCGCGGTACATGTATGTGTGTCTTAAGGCTACCAACCAGCGTATAATTACAATTTGCAATGAACCAAATCTCACGCACACAACTGATTGTGAGGAACGATACCGAATATCGCGGCGTATATAGCAAAAGTAGATGATACAATAGTTGCCGTGATGACGCTATCACTGTGACAGATGAATTGTCGGTTAGAGTGTCGATCAAAACGGGATGCACAAATTTTTAGCATCAGCCCCAGCCGTAAGACATTATCAAAAGGAGACAGCTGGCAGAATCTTCAGTTTGTCAAACGTGTTTTAAGACGCTCGAAGGGAGTAAATTGCCACGGCTATCTCGTTTTAACGGATGTACCCAACACGCTCATCTACCATCATTGGACATCATCTGAGAACGTCTAGTAGTTTCTTCTCGTATTTCTTTGGTGTAATTTTGTTGACTCCGATTTATGCATGGTTGAAAAGGAATAATTGTTCAAGTGATCAACATGCTGTTTGATGTGAACAAGATGGTATTACCACATCAGCTTGATAACAACGACTACGCGTTTAACGTTCGCATCAAGCGGCTTCGGCATAGTAAAAAAATCAATGGTAAAAGTTTGCCTGAAATATTTATCGGATAAACCACTGTGATCATACTGATTACAAGTAAATGATTCGTTCCTTCAATATACAACAGATGCGGCCACGTTACCTGTGGATGACAATGAGAGATCAGCAAGAACTTTTATAGCTGAACTAATGCCCGAAAGCGCGAAGAATATGCGCAATGTGCTGCTTGCAAAATGACACATTTGGATGCGGCACCGGGAATAAATCAAAAATCGATGAACTTGATCTATAACGACCATGCTAAGAACACTATCCTCGGCGAAGCGAGCGTTTTTAATGGAGAATGTTATTCCGTCTATGATGACTTCAAGTGAAATTATTAGACGAGACCGACGCGAGTGAAGCTAGAGCATGCACATGTAATGAAAATTATGCTTTTGCGACTGACCGAGGGCTTGTATATCACGTTCAAAAGTGTGGGTGATTTTGCAAATATTACTCAAGCTGACATCGAAAACGAAAAATTTCTCAAGAACTGTATGGAACGGAACTTATTCATAAAATCAATTCCAAATTCTATGCAGTTCTGGATGCAGCGGAAGAAAAATGTCTCCGCTACGCTACATTAACTTGGAAAATCAACGACTCTTTTTCTCATAATAAACGCTTTCGACTACAAACGGTTTGTACAAGCTTGCTGAGAGAAAGGAATTTTTTGAAGACGCAGATTCTGCGCTTAAATTCAGTTTGGAAAAGTGTAGAACGTTCATCAATGAGGACCAGCTGCGTATTTAAACAAGTAAACGTTATAGTCTATTCGGAGAATATATAGAGCAATTGATTTCTTCAAGTGCACCGAATTTTAAAATCTACGCGCTCACTTTAAAGTCTGAAGAGCGATCTGGAAGAGATTAATGGCGGGGAAATGCCTCCGGCCCTCCTCTTCAGCATACTTGGTCGATTGCGTGAATGCTGACTAGAAGGAGTGCGAACAAAATCAGATCCACAAGAGTACAGCTGAGCAGAACAAATAGAGCTGGCCAGATGTTGGTTCTGATATCGAAAGATGATTGTTGAGAAATGTTATAAAAGAAGTATGCTGCGATATGCATCCTTCGCTCGAGTTTGAGGATTTTAATAACTCGGATTTATTCTTCGAACGGCATAAAACGATCTCATATGTTCACAGTAGCGCTGGATGAACAATTTTTATTCGTGGATCGCGAAAATTCTAAAGTCAAAATGGACATTCGGTTCATAATATAATTATAAGCTTGCACTAGTTACGTCTCGAATATGTTAACAAGACCAACAAAGACATAAGCACACTTTACCGTGATCTGATTAACTCTGTAATGAATATGCGGGCAATGGTTACTCTGAACCGTTTAGAGAACAAGGTACAAAAATGTTCTAATTCAGTCGAGATGAATAGTCAAGAGCTGTGTAGTACTTACTGAATAAACACATGTCTGAATGAAGCCATAAAATTTATTTCATCCCACAACTTGGAATGACCGCGTGTACGTAAATCACAGATGAAGGCAGAAGAAGTTTCTGGCGATTCGCATGATATTTGGAAGGAAGATCTAGTTGAACGATTCGAACAACATCCGAACAATTTAAAATTTGTATTATTAGTTCAATTCATAGTTTGATACTATAAAAGCAAGGCTGGGAATGAATATAAACTTCGAGCGATGCCAAAAATAATTTTCTACTGTAATTACAGAAAATGACTCAACTGTGCGCGCATATAAGTGTGAGATGGTTTTGTCGCATGTGACCTCAAAAGACGAGGATCGTTTTCAACGCGGATCCGTATGCTGCCTGAGAGATGGGGAAAAGTCGTAGCTAACGACGGACAATACTATGAATAAACTACATTGTGGCGATTTCCTTCGAATTTACTAAAAAAAAAAACCTCAAAACTTATTCGTACTCCCAATACAACATATAAAACTGTATTTCACGCTACCACTCTTGCAGCAGGATGCTCATAGTCTCTCTGTCTTGCAAACATTGAAGTAAGAATTCTCGTTTTCTGTTCTTTGTTTAAAAATATTTCAACGCCAAAATTCATTGAACAATTAAACGCAATGACCTAATCTTGTCTTAAAAACAAAAATATATGTCGGAGCAAATGGAATGTTTGGTCGAGTCGTGCGTAGGCAACAATTGACGTTACATGATCGGACATGTCGAACCCCGTAATACCTTTTACGTAGATATGAAATCGATGCGCAACATTTGTCGAGAACAGAATTCTACACAAAATTAATAAATAAAATATTAATGATAACGCCACTCTTAAAATACGTGCAGAAACGGCGTTTAAAAAAACCGTTACGAAATAATGTGTAACTAAAATTGTAATGAAAATTGCCACGCGAACGGTTAATTATTTTTTTTAAAGAGAATGATGCAGCCAATTTAAATTTACTCTTCTATAAATATTACAGAACTATTGTTTTAGGGATTCCAAGTGGCCCATGGCGAAAATGACCACGTTTATATTTATAAAAATTCATTTTTGTACTTTACCTGGTATTAAAAAGTCAACAGAATGTATTCTATATAATTAAACTACTATAAATAGTTAAAAAATTTTCATTTTGACTACAAAATTTTCTATTTTTAACCGTTTAAATAATAATAATTTAACAAAAAAAAATTTCCTATTTTAATTTTTTTTTGTCCTAATAACAATAATGGTAAAACAGTAATAACAAAATTACGGAATAAACAATGTAAAACATTATTTAATAAGATAATTAAAATCTACATTTTAAAGCAATTATATTCTGCGGAAATTTTTTATTTCAAAAGACTATTAATCACTACATTTTTTTTTTCGCGTTTTGAAGTATTAAAAATCGAAATTAATCTTTTATATTTTTCCCTATTTCGCGCGAGTAAAATTATTATTATTTTATTATTCTTTCTTTTTTCCGAAGTTCGCAGGTTTTAGTCCGTAAAGGGTCAGTGGAATAATTTTTAATTAACTTCACAATTCATCACAATTAGTATAATCTTAAGTTTTTATTCTGAAACACATGCTTTGCACGCAACTATAAAAATAATCAGTTATTGTAAATTTTAATCTGGCTATATCTTTTAAAGATTAATTAATTTCATATTTCGAAAACTGGGGAAAAAATGTACCGAACACTATTGAAAACATTTTTTTCAGTACGCTTGTTTAATCTACATATATCCGTTTTTTTTTTTTGGGTAGAATAAATTAGTTTTTTTTTTCTAGTTAAAATTTATTTTTCTTAATGCAAACGATTTGTTTGATATGAAAAACAAGATATTAAACTTTAATGCGTTACAAACTACTTAATACTAAAAAAAAAAAAAAAAAATGCGCATCTAGTTTTTTCCCCTTTGAAGCAAATTAGTATATCAATAGTTACTTACAGTATTACAAATACTACTGCAGAAAGTATGCAAATTGTAAAATTTTTAATTAAACCTCCTATTATTCACTGTAAAAATGTCAAGCTCTATATCAGAAATTATCAATACCTTGCAAGGTATATTTTTTTTTTATTTTTGGCACAAAGAGGATCATTTATGTTTAATTCTATCTTCTTTTTTCATTTTTTTTTTTTTTTTTTTTTTACATGCCGACTCTTAGGTTATCAATGCAATTGATAGTTATTTTAAGTTTCCTAAACAACAGTGCATCCCAATAGACGGTGCTACTTAGCTATATGTTATTATTTCATTATTTATTCATATATGAGTATTTCATTATTATCACTATTATTATAATTATTATTATTAGTTGGTAAGCACATATTTACATTGTTTTTTTTTTTTTTTTTTAGTCTTCTAACAGAATCGTTAGGAAATCCGGTAGTTTTTATACGCGATATTAATGGATTTAAATTTTGACCGAATGCAGCATGCGTTTTGTATTATTACTGCGTATGTACCTTCATCGCCGAACAAATAAACAACATTTAAAAATGCCTGGAGATAAAGTTAAAAATGACATCAGCCTAAAGGAAGATAATAGAATAAAATTAACATTTAATATGAACATAAACACTGATATAACAGAAACACTTTTTATAATCAGAAATCACCGTATATGAAGTCCAAATTACATCAGTTTAGTATATTTTTGTGATTTTTAAAATGTAGTAAAACGCAAAATTATAAAAAGTTTTCCCAAAGTAAATTAACCTATACCTGTGTTGAAGAAACAACCACATTACACCAACGTCCCTTAATCCAATGACGCTGTAACAGTACACGGACCTGAGCTTCATGTTCAAGAAAACGAATAAAACCAAATCCTTTAGATCTTTTGGTTACCGGATCAAATTTAAGCTATTTGTAAAATTAATTTTAAATTAATTTGATTTCGGAAGGGACAGTAAAATTTGATTATTTATAAAAATTAGTCAGGATTAAAAAATCGAGGAAAAAAAGAGAAAACAATATATCGAAAATACATTTAATAAGAGGAGACAAAAAATAAACGTCAAGGACTGCAACAGAAGTAGCATAATTTTTTTATATTTTATACATATATAAGAATATTTTCAAATAAACTGTGAATTACTTCTGCAAGTGCAAGACTTCCAAATTGCGAAAAATATGCATGAAGTTCGCTTTCAGTCAGTTTCCACGACACCCCTAACACCAATAAATCAATACATGGAGCACTTATTGTTGCACTAGCATTATCATCGCTTCTATTGTTTTCTGAAAAAAATTTAACCACCACTTCATAATTAACTTTTCATTTTTAATCGAAAATATCAACAATAGAATATAATTTTCTTGTTTCTATTCTGGAAGATACTATTAAATTAACCTCTTGGATATAAACAGTAATATCTGTAAGTATTCCAACCTTCGTCAGGAGCAATTAATTTTTCATTACAAATTTTTACTAAACGAATACGTTCGTTAACAATGTATTTTAAACCGATTACACCTGGATATAACCTAGCTAATGATGAAAGCGCTAAAATTCCATCTTCATTCGTTGGAATTTCTTTTATTTCGCTATCAGTTTGGTCACTAACTTTTAAATAATAAACCATTTTAAATCATCGCTAAATAACATTTCACATAAACAAAACTAGACACTTTAATCCAAAAACGTCACAACTATACACAGTAACATAAAGTAAATAAAAGCGGGAGAAAGTTTCAAAAATTAATATCAGCGCGGAGCAGCCAATTTTACAAGATGATGATCGGGATCAAAGGCTCAACCGAATATAGCCCGATTTTTAGTATAAGTTTACAGGGTTAGTAATCGAACGCTATTTAACTATAGCAAGCGTAAAGAAATTTCCCACTCTTTAAAACCTTTATTTAAGCAAAACAACAATATAGAATAAATTTTTTCAGCGCCAATTTATAACCTTTATTGACATATCAAATTTCACTTAATTTTTTTATTATTTTCATGTGTTTTGGGTTTAAAATACTTTGAGGAATTATATCAAAAAACAAATTATTTTTCAATATAATATAATAAACAATTAAAAAAAAATCAAAGATTACAACTCTGTAAAACAATAGTTTTAACAAAAAATTTATAAATTGCTTTGTATTTCAATAATGGTGGACATTGTTGTTTTAAGCAATATTATAAATATAGGATTTATATGTAATATTTTCGGAATATTTCTTTTCATAATATGATTTTTTATCGCTGTAATAAAGAAATCATTAAATTGCCAACTGATGGCGTTATAATTGAACAGTTGAAATTTTTCTGTTCGATTACCAATGCTGTATACTTATACTAAAAATCGGGCTACATTCGGTTAAGCGGATCAAAGTTGTCGTTCTTTTTGGTTGACTTCGATCAAAGCTAAAGTATACATTCTACATATAATTTTGAATAATTAATTAAATATTAACTGGTAATTGTTAAAATTACATTCTAGATTTTTGACTGATATGTTACATCACAGTCACAACTGCAGATTTGTAAAATCTTTAAAGGGAATTAACGAAACAACAATATTTCTATATGCCTTAAAATAAAATAACAGTTGATTTTTTTTTTGAATAGTTCAAAAACAGCGATAATATTTTATCAAAGGGATAAATTCAGTGAATTATTTATTAATAGCCTTCGTTTTAAAAAATTATGATATTGTTAAGAAGTATTTCTTACAATGTATAATTCTCTTCACCTTTCAATTGATAATTTGTAAACACCGTCTCATTTATTAGTGTTAAATAACATCATCGCAGTACTGATAATTCACCGACAACTGTTACTGATAAGAACCGGCAAATTCGATCTCGACCGCCTCTAGTGTTAATTTTACTGCAATCTAAACATTCAGCAAAATCATTGCTAGGAAGTAATTGTCGTCATATTTTCGATAAGTGGCGGTAGGAATCGGTTTCACCGGTAATTTTTTAGGGATTTTTCCGAACAATTTTAATAAATGAATATTAGCAATTTTTAAAATTCTTCTTCTAATAGATCTATAATAATTTTTAAACAAAGAGTTTTTTCACTAATTGTCTTTAAATGAAAATGAACTCTTTTGTTATCCTTTACGCAAAACTGAAAAACGCATGTTACAATCAGAACATTGCGAACTTGTAATTTGAAAGAATAATTATTCATTATAAGTGTTACAGTACAAAGGGATATGGCAAGAAGTTCATGTGAAATGAAGTAGCGTAGGTGCACAATTACAACCGTACTAGCAGAAGTGTGTGGGCTGTAAGTTCGATTCCAAGGTTAGCTAAGTTTTACATTTTTTTTTCAATGTTATTCACGGATACATATTTAAGTAGCTTATGTTGTTTATCCAGCATCAAACGAGAACAATCGAATTTAACAAAACTATTTTTTATTTACAAAATACTTCAATTTTGTGTTTTAAAGAGCGGAAATCATGTTCTTCTCAATTTCTTCGTACCTAACATTAAATTCATCGAAATTTCTTTTTTCAACTCAAATTTTAACATATTTCTGGACACGAAACAAACTGCATTTTCTGCATTTAGTAAATGTTAAGAAAACTGCAATACAAAATAAATAAATTACTGTTAGAATTATCAACCCAAATTATGAAAATATAAACTTAGGTGACCATTAATACGCAGCTTAGTAAAAAGTATGACAATATATAGCTTGAGATGACTAGTAAATGCAGCTTTGCGTTTAAAATTATTCGTTAAAATTCCACTATCGTGATCTCTTAGTCATAGCGCGTGCTTTTCGGTTTTGCTATCATTTATGCAAAATTAGGGAAAATTATCGTGACGTCATCACACCTTTTTCCAGCTATATCCGTGACGGAAGACGCATTTAATTGTTTATAATTTAGTTACTCGTAAATAATAAGATGTTCAAACAAACTGAGTTGAAAGATAATCTGTATTTCTGATTGTCCGGAGTGATAAATGTGTTTATATTTGGTTACTGATTTCAATTGTTGCGATGTAAGGTGTTTATTAAGAATAAATTGTTGCTATAATTAAAGTAAGTGCTCACGACATTTTATAATAAAAAATTTAGTTATATTTGCTAGTTTTGCTTATGTATATATTTTCTATAATCTACTATATATTTCGTTAGTAAAATATGTAAAGTGAAATAACAACAGAAATTTGTATTTTGTAATTCTTTATAGACTATAAGGTTGAGTATAATGTGAAAAGTTGTTATAGAATCCTAATGAAATATAAAAAATTACTATATTATTTATGTTACCTATTGCAGCAGGTTTGCGCATTAGAATTTGAAATATTTTCTAATGCATGTCGAAGTAAATCCGGAAAATTTATAGTAGTTTATATCCAAAGTCAATTTTAGATTTTGTTATATTTTAATGTGATCACTATTAAATTCTAAAAAATTGATTATATTGAAATATAAATAAGTTTGTCTTTTACTTTTTATTTATATGTTTACATATTTATTGCGTTGTTATGATTTAGAATTTGGTTACCAGCGCCAACAACATTAATTCACATATTGGAATGGATGTAGCATGCGTTATAGATTTAAATATTACAGCTAATCTACATCAACGTCAAAATGTGGCAAATGAAATTGTTAAAGCGTGCGAATCTATTAAGGCCAACTTACATTTCGTTCAAGTTTGTATAATTTAAATATTATATTTTTTATTAACAGTCATAAAAATAGCAACAGTTGAAACCATTGCCCGATAGATTTATCCATTTTTGATCATTTTAATTCAAGTATGATTCCAGTTCATATATAAAAGTATATTTTCTATTTAAAATTTTTTTTTTTTTTCCATTAATTTAAATTGCATACTGAAAATAAAGTCTTTAAACAAGGAATTTCAAATGCTGGAGGTGTAATATTGTTCCTTTTTTTTTTGTTATTTTTTGTGGTCGTCTTGTTTTATTTATTTCCATTTCTTTTTCCTATTGTTTAATATTTAATTAGTCATGGAAATATGAAAATTTGAATAACACTTTTACTGTTGGTAATATGCTGATAATAAAAAAAATTAATAATAAATGTAAATTGTAAAAAATGAAATCCATGTACCATCTGCGCGTTTACAGTAGTAAATTAATGGCTCGAGAAAATTACACACACAATAAAAATTTTAACATTGTTGGAAAAAAAAATAAATCTTTTTAAATTTACCTCGTCCGCGCAAAATCAATAAGTTATTTTCCGAATAGAAAGAGTCCGTTTCATATTACGATAAGAAAAATAAAGTCTTTTTCACTAGTGCTCAGGAATCAGGGATAGTCAAATTTAATAAGTCTCATTTATTTAATGAAAATAATACCATATTTGAATGTAAACAATTAAATATTCACGAGTGACTTCCAGTTTAATTCAATCTACCGAACCATTTGAAACATTTATATGTTCAATAGATTTTTAGATAATGTATCGTAGTTATCAGTTGGTTTGTATCTGAAAAATTTGACGTTTCTTTAAACATATCTTGTTTACAAATGTCGGGGGCATCTATTTAATGAATTCAGTTTACAATTTTCCGCTATTGAACTGGTCAATAAGTTTCGTGTTATTTTAATTTTTCATTCCCCAAATCTAAACGTCGAATTCGTCCTTATTGAGTTCATTTGATTTTACTTTTTTGTGTCGCAAGTAGTTTAACTTTTATATAAATGACCAAAAAGAAATTAATAAAATTAATCGTCAGTCGAAGAAATAGTTATACAACAAATTGTTTTAATGCAATTCACGCATTTGTTTGAACACCGTTAATAAATCTATCTGTCAATCGTAAGTTTGTTGAACAGTTCCAAATAAACTTTAAATTTAAAAATTAATTCTGCAATTTAACGTCATAACATATATAATAAAATCGAATTGATTTAGTAAATGTGATCATTTATTTATTGAGACTTTTATGAATTATTAGTCGATAAAGCTTTAAGCGAGGATGAACTAATAGAGTATGCCTTTAAAGCTTCTGGCAGCAAAGAGGATAGTTATAGTGATGAAGAAGATCTTGTTCTAATTGCAGCTATAATCAAATGAGTCTTGAATTAGCAAGAAAATTGGGTAATAATTTTGTTCAAAACGATTCTAATACGGAACGAGCTGGAAATTTTCAATGCGGTATGAAGTCATTAATGACATCTTACGAAGAATTATACAGTAGCCTTACCAAACTAAAAATGCAGCGATTAATTACTGAATTCGCAATAAAATCTAAGAGGCTCAATTTGCCTGAAAAGGCAATAGAGGTTGAAGATCACAATCAGGATGTTTCTAATGACAACAGCATTTAGTAATATAAACTTATTAACAACGAATAAATGATATATTTTTAAATAACTCTATTTTTTAAAAGTTTTTTCCTACAAATTTTTTATCTTTGGAACCAATCCCCAATTTTTCCATTAATGTAGTGTTTTTTTTACACGAACTTTTCGGAAACGCATCTACCGTTTAAAAACAGAATTACCTGTACTTATTAAAAAATACTTAAATCTTCTTTGTTTTGAGATCTAAAGGAAGTTGATCAGTATTTTAATGATAGCGTTATTTTCTGAACGTTTCATATGCTAACAAAATTATTTAATGATAAATTTATAATTGAAAGTGCAGTTTTTATACATTCTATTTGTTGATTAATACCAATTACTGTTATTAAACTCGAGGATTTTTTTTTTTTTTTTTGCCAGCTGAAAGAGAAATAATAAATGTTATTAATAAAATTTACAAACATCAAGACCTTAATTTTACAAATTCTTTAAAATTAGAGTATTTTATTTATTTAAAATCACCTGAATACTTCAAAGCAGTAAAATTTTGAGTTTATGAATAGATTGAGAAAACAGAACGATGGCCTAACATTATTTTTACATAGAAAGCGATGTAGAAAATTGTAGGTAGCATTATAGAAATCTTTAACGTGTCTTTTATTTTGTACATAGATAAAATAATGAGTACCGATAATAATTAGAGAACCTCGCTTTTTTGATAATGTAGACAGCGTATCTTTAAAACCACTGATGATGAAAAGATTACCATATATTAAACAGAAAGTTAGTATATTTGTATAATTAGGATTGGAGTAAACAGTTTTTAAATTCTGAAATGAAGAAGAACGAATAAGGAAAAGGAAAGAAAAACAAGACAGAGAATTATATATGAGTCACTGGTCTAAAAAATAATGCATGCTAGATCCAGAAGCAAGAGAGGCACACGTGACGATATATTTATTAAATATGTATCGATATTACTTATTCAGCTTATTTATCTGTCGATAAAAATATTGTTTTTTAAGACAATGTGAATGGATGCATGAAAATAAAATGCTAAGATTCAGTCGTTGAGCAAATAGTTTAATACTAGAGAGAACAAATGAAATGCAACTTTATTGAATTTTAATCAGTGCATCTCGGAGCCTTTTTTTTAAAATAATTTTGTAATTTTTTATTTCTATATGTTTGAAGTTGTTACGCATGTTCAATTGATTGACTTTCAAGTTAAGTAAATTATTTATTTTATTATTTTTTTAAACAGATCTATAAATATAACTATTTTATTTTTTTTAAGCAGAAGAAAAGTAAACGTTAACAACATTTCTTTGATTATTTAACATTCACCGGAATGATCTAAGATGCTGATTGTCAAAGACTTTAATTGTTCTTTTAGCTTATTTTGACAAATTTTATTTCATTTTCTGATCTTTTTTACAATTATTCATAATCCCGAGTACAGCGATATGTATCGTTATTACGCACAAATCAAGGAACGTTTGTTGCGTTGCATAATATAATATCTTTTGAGCCTGTTATAAAATTTCGGTATTGCTGTTGTTTGCATTATCCACGATTCTTTTCCGTATGTCCACACCGATTTAATGATAGATTTATACAGCAGTGTTCTATTTTCTTAAATTGGTGAGAAATCTTTTGTTAATACTCATCCTGTTTACCAAAATTATAAACTATTAAAATAAATATAATTACAAATACAACCACAAAAAGAAATGTATAGAATGATATATGTATCCTTAGTAATGTTTTCAAGTATGGTGCATCATCAGCTAAGAGTAAAAGCGTAATAGTAGCCTGAATTTATAAAACCCACATTTTAAAATGAATTAATTGTACGTATAAGTGACTAACTTGAGAACGTGAGAATTCTTTACATGATTTAAAGAGGCGAATTTATCGACATAAATTTGATATAAGTATAAAATAAATAAATTCCCTTTAATTAGAAACAATAAATAAGTATAAATTTCTTTTTAAATAAATTAAAATTAAAATATCTCAATTTAAAGAAACGTTTTTATAGCCCATCATTACACTCAAATAGAACTAAAAATTATTTTATTTGAGTACACTCTGTGTTGTTAGCTGATGATGGGCTATGAAAACGTTTCTTTTAATTAAGATATTTTAATTTGAATTTATTAAAATATAAATTTATACTTATTTATTGTTTCTAATTAAAAGGAATTTATTTATTTTACATTTATAAATAGTAACAAACAGAATATGGATTTATCTACACGTAAGTTTTATAAATTCATGTTGCTGCAGTATTTTTACTGTAGCCGGTAATGAGCTAGATTCGAAAATGTTACTAAGGATAAAAGTACTGTGTTCTGTACGTTATTGTTTTTTTTATGTGTCTGTAATTATATTTTTTTTAATAGTTTGTTTTAATTATTGATGTTTTTTTGTACATAAACAATATTCTTTCTATTTTCATTTTCCTTAGTCTTTTAGAAAACGTCATAGCAATGTGGTGTCTACCGAAAACTTTAATTTTACCGCAAGATCGTGTTACAATAACCATATATGTTTTTTTCTTTTTTCTACAGTTCGAAAAACTTGACTTTGGCGAAACGAATGTAGTAGATATATTTTACAATGCTGATGTTGCGATAGTCGATTTATCAATTCGGTTACATCAAAGTGCTTTATTTTATTATTTGGGCGTTCGAGAAAGCTTCGGAATGAAGGAAAATATATTACTGTATAATGATTTGAACACTGAAAATACGTTGCAGCTTAAAGTACGCATTTATATTTTCATTACCTTAAAAACTTGTTATTATTCACCGGCTTTTTACATATAATAAATAAATGTTTTAAAAATGCATGAAAAATGTTTTTTTTTTTTTTTTTTAATTTGCAAATAAAATTATAATAAATATATTACGTAACAGAAATAGAGGAAATACAGTAATATTAAAAATTAATAACGATTTTACGTATAAAGTTACCTGCTTTTTAGATTATTTTAAAGATTGAAGAAAGCATTATATTTCGGAACGATTCAAATTATTTTTCATTCAGACTGGTAGAATACGTAAATTTTCACAATATACACATTAATTAATAACGCACATAACAAATTTAAATTAGATCCACGTATAAATACATTTGTTTTACTAGTTTGACTATTATAGAATGTTTAAAATTTTCCAGGTACGTTAATTATTCCCAAGAGAGCCTGCTTTATAATATAAAACTAATGTTTAACACTGTTACGTGCATTATTATTTAACATTGCTAGATAATATATTTTGTTTACCGTACGCGTAATATTTATTTTCAGCGAACAAAAGTAATATTTTATCGTGGTGTAAGTTAAGTAATCACAACTTGAACCGTTATCATAGAGTTCGGTAAGTTTTTTGCGCGCTTTGCACTGATACTAGATTTTCGCGATTAATTATTATAGCGGCTAGAAGTAAGAATATGTATCCTTATTTTGTTGCTTAATAGGTTTTAACACTTATAATATTTTGCTTCTGATGATGGCCAGTGTAAGCTGGTCGAAACGTTAAGCGAATATTATATCTTTTAAATACGCAGTTGTTTCCGAAACTTATTTATTATAAGTAATCACTGTGAAAGCTTTAAATATTTACGTATAATATAGTTTTTTTTCTTCTGATTTTTTATATTATTAAATTTGTCTTATTAAAGTTTTGCGTTCGATTTACCCTTAGTTAACTACGTTTGATAGTAAGGTTACTTCAGGGTTTTTTCTATTATTAGTGAGTCTAATACCAAGATTTCAATTTTTCTTTTATTGATATTTAAACTTAATAATAGCAAAAAAAAAAAAAAAAACAATTTAGAAGCGAAATTATGAAAAGAGAAAAGATTTGTCGTTTAAGTAAATGTGTTTTCATCTGGGACAAGAAATAATAGATAAATATGTAAATAAAACAGCTGAAAAAAGTGATAAATATTATAACCAGTTTCTTTTTGGAGTGAGCCATTCTGCTAAAAAATAACCTATAAGCCATACAAACCATAAAAACAAACTTATAACCAATATAAATTGTGTGATTTTGTCTTATCCCTCTGAAGTAAAAACACCTCTTTTCGACGGTTATTCTTAATATTCGAATTACTCTGATATATACAAAATAACGGTTATTAACCCTTTTGTTTACAATTTTACCGATTGGCAAGGTCAACTTTAATAACACATATTTTTAAACCGTAAACTTATCTTCATAGAACTGCCGTTCGGCAACATCTTCATTTATCAATTAAAAATAAAATATTTCTTATAAATGAAAAAAATTTATTATTTATTTGCTATTTAAAACAGATGTTTATAGACGTAGGTAAAATTGTTTTATGTATTCTTTTCTGAATATTTTTACATAATAATTTTTTTTTTATGTCTGAAGAATATTTAATACTTTACAAATAAGAAAGATATGTATTTTCATATTATGCAATTACATATAATATAACTTCTGAGCTCTAATTTTTCATAGCCTATCGTTGTCGACCAGCATTATTGTAAATAAAACACACAACGTTTATGATTAGCCAGTAAAAAACACAGATATACCCGCGCAAATAACTATAATTAGTTTTTAGTATGTATATTTTGGTTATTTATACAAATTTTATGGGTTTTTAAAGTAGTTGTTTCCTTTTTATATAATTATTTTCTATGTTTTTTTATAATATATTATGTTTTTATATGTAATAATACTTTTAGATGCCGAGTTTTTAAAACATAATATGTATAATTATTCTGTTTTATTTTTTTCCTACAGAAAATACGTATTGTATAATTGTCATATTTAGCATAAAATAAATTTATTCAGTTCTATTAAATTATTCGTTGATAATTCAGCTTCCTATACGAGTAATTAATGTTATGTCTAAATTATATATGTTCTTTCAGTCGCAATGTTGTCGATAGGAAATATTGTGTATTTCTAATAAATAAATGCCAAGGTGGATTCAAGTTTTCATGAAAAATTAATTTATGCTCTCAGTAATTAATATAAATATAATTATTATTACTTTTTTAATAATTAAAAATGCGCTAAAATGTTAATATAATAATTGGCGTTTTTAAGAATTAGCTGCAATTTAAAATATTAACTAATATTTCATGAAGTTTAGTTTTTAAAAATATTCCTGTTTTATAAAATCCGTTAATATAAACTCGATAGTTTGGTAAACTTATTAATGAATAATTAAACTTTATTGCGCGTTGTGTACTTTTATCAAATTCAATTTTAATTCGATTAAATTAATGGAAATTTTTCGTACAAAAATAATCTCATCGTCGATTAAAACGTTCGCTGTCGTGAATTAAACGGATTTTACACATTATTGACGATATACATATATGAACGTAAATAGCAGCGAGTGGGTTAGAAATTAAACAGTAATTGTTCAATTTAATGAGATTATTTTTTAGTCATTCACTGTAGTTGACATACAAAATAAAATATTTAGAAATTAAAATTCACAATAAACTTAGCTTTATAAGTTGTTTGGGACAAATTCTTAACACGGGTGTGAGCACGTATTAAATCGGGCATGGTATAATGTAAGATTACGTTTTAGGAAACGTTGTGTTCAATATAAAACTGTAATTCAATCTAGTTACGAAAATGATGCTTGCGAGTATATGTTAAAAAAAAAACAAAACAGAAAATAAATTTTTATTTAATACTAAATTTCTTTATAAAATTTGTTAACATTAGGCTTTTACTAATTTAAATTTATGTTCTTTTTAAATAAAGTTCCTCCTAGTGGCAATATTCGAAAAATAAATTTATAAAATTACAGAAGAAAAAAAAATTTAATTCTATATAAAATTTTAATTCAAGTGATATCGTATATTAAAAAGAAATTAATATTGTTTTGCTTCTCATTAACTTTCCTAGCTTAGCTGTGCCAATTACATTCTGATTACGTACAGACTTCTGGAATCTGGCAATACTTGTGTTACAACTCCTGAGTTTAGTGACTCAGCGGTGGTAGATGAATCTATTTCAGTTTATCAGAAAATGGTGCAGTTATTGAAAGATGTTGAAATACAGTCAAAGTAATCTTTCGATTTTTTTCCTTTAGTTTACACATATATATATATAATATATACACATATAAATATATATATATACACACACACACACACATATATATATATATATATACATTTGCAACTAATACTTGATTTAAAATTGTGAATTCGATAATACACAATTAATATTGAAGTTCTTATAATTATATAAAAACTTAAGTAACGAATGTAACGAAAAAATTAAATAAATCAAGCTCCCAATTATTTTATAAAAACATGATTTATTACGAATTGTAGCGTAAAAGATAAAAGTGATGCAAAAAACCCATTAAAAATCATCTACAAAGATCTACGAAATGTAATTGCATACATAATCTGGTTAATTTAAATCTGCATAATAACGACCTGCGTATAATCAAGGTTTAATACTTGCAAAACACTATTAAAATTTTTAATTCTATTATTCATAAATATTTTGTGTGTGTGCATGTGCATGTACATAAATGAGTTGTGACATTTAAATAACCGTACTGGTCTGCAAAATATGTTTTATTTAATCTTTTTTATTATATTCCCCTTGCCTATTTATACACCGCTACAAATATGTGTTTTCTATTATCCGAAGCGATACTAGGGATTTTCAAGTGTCACCCTGTTTAGAAAGTCTGCCGTTTTTGGCCTGACCTCTTCTACCGACTGACAGACAGAGCGAAATCTCGTTAATTCAGTGGATGCTGTTTTACAGAAATGCATTAAGCACTGAGATGTGGTCCTGGTACAACATTCACGAGTTGTTGTTCCATGTATCTGGTTTCTCACAACTTGGACATTTGGTTTATAGTTTGGCCCTGCAGTACCTACTCACTCATGATGACATCCTTAATATCGGAAAAAAGGATGAACATGACTTTCATTTTCATTTTGTTCCTTTGAGCTTTTTTGCTCCTTACGAAGTGGAGATCGTATTGACCCTTCATTTCATGGTCGTATTGAAAAATCCACATTTAGTCACATATGGTGACTTTTTTTAACGGTCTAGGCTTTGCTATGAATCAGAGCAGATGTTTGTTCTCCTTTTGCTCGTAGATGACGTTTTTTGGTACAATTATTGTGCAAAATTTCATCATTTATAAATCCTTATACAACATTTTTTTTATTACCCTTTTGTCCGCTCTCGTCATGTCTGCATTTATTGAAATACTCAAATGTCGGCCTTTTCGCACAATTTCATTAATTTTCTGAATGTTTTCATCAATTTGTCAGATGTCGACTAGAACATTCATCAATTTTAGTCTCTTCTGACCTTCTAAAAATCGTTTGTCGATTCAAACATTTGAATGCAGGTTATTGAATTATCGCCAAACACTTCCTTCAACATTTCGAAACATTGATTTGAATTTTTTTTTTATTTTTTTAAATTTCACGAGGAATTTGAAATTAATGCGCTGCCCGATTTTTAAACATATCATGATTCCGGTACTCTGTCAAAACAACATACGACTGTAATAAGGATTAACGAACAACTAAATCATGTGGACGCAATATGGCTCCATCTGTAGCGATAGAATCAAGGTAAATTACGTTCAATCCACCTTTTCCTTCGTCAAGCCTGACGGCCAGAAGAAGCGCTGTTTACCTATTCAATTGTGACATCCCGCGTAGTGTGTACGTGTGCGTGTAATTATTACTTTATCCATTAAAATACGTGAAAGATTATATTCGTTGAAGTTCTGCATATATTTGGGATCTCTTATTGAAGACAAAGTCACTTCAACGGGCGAAATAAAACGAAGAATTCAAACTAGCCCGGAATACAATAAGTCGGTTAAATAGAATATGGCGCAACTCTTCTATCACAATTACGGTGAAAAAGAAGATAGTACGAAGTTTGATGTTCTCTGTATTTATGTACGCGGCAGAGACATGGACGGTGAAGGCAAAAGATAAACAACGTATTGATAGCTTCGAAATGTGAGTTTGGAGACGTATGTTACGGATACCCTGGACAGCAAAGCAAACGAATGCTTCCATTTTACACACACTCGATATTAAGCGTAGATTATCCGGCGATGCTTCATTAAGTATATTGAGGTTCTTTGGCCATACTATGCGTAACGAACACTCCATGCTACAATTAATAATTGATGGGAAAGTGCAGGGAACGCGCCCAAGAGGAAGATTAAACACTAAATGGACGGATATAATTAGAAATTTATTAAAGGAGGAATCAATTATCGAATGTAAACGGATGGTGGAGGATCGAACTCAATGGCGAAAAAAAATTGAAGATGCTGTAGTGTAATGGTCACGACATTCCTTCAGGGGATTACGACCAAAGAAGAAGAAGAAGTTAAACACCAATTTTCACAACCGCAATTGAGCGCACTCCAAACGTATGTTTTTGAAAATTTCTTCCGGACGTCTATACTGATGTTTGTTAATATTTCTTTTTTACTATTACATGCCAGTTTTGTTTGTACTATTCTTTTTTCTACACCCTTTATGCTTCTGTTAACTTCTGTTTTCACGCTTTCCAGGTAACCTGTTTCTGTTACTTGTTCTAATTTAGTCTTATTTATTTTTATACTTGCCCGTTTATTTGCTCCATTTCTACCAATCTTCATTGCTTATATTTTCTTTTTATTAATATTTATTTTCCATTTAGCTAGTTCGTCTGACAAAAAACTGCAAACATTTTATTCATATTCTTTTCTGACTTCGCTAATAGAGCAATATTATCCGCGAAACGTATGCAATGGGTTTGTGTCCCATTTGTTTTCACTCCTTTCGACTTCTTTTTCATATTTTGAACTGGCTCTTCTATGCATATGCGTTAAATAGATACGGCGACAATGAGCATCCTTATCTAATTCTTCTCTTTATTTTAGCTTCTGGTTTGTGTCCATTAACATCTATTATCGTTGTTTGTGACTTATATAAATTTAATATTAACCTTCTATCTTTCCAGTCTTCATTCCTTTCTTTTAATGTTCTAAATGATATTTTTCAGTCAATGTTATCGAAGGGTCTATGAAGGTTATAGTAAAAGATTAAATTTATTTGGAAAATTTTTTTTTAATAAAAGAAAAACCAGTAGAGTATGATGTAATGCAAGCTCTGTTCAAAAAAAAACCCGAATTTTTGTTACAGCGCTCTGATCAACGCTGCAAACTCTGATAGATGACATCACATAATTACATTTCCAGTAAGATAATGCCGCAAAGCGCGCTTTGTGTTTCCTCATTAATTAGTCTGCAGCTGTCGGAGTAAACATGTGCGGTTATTTTTTCGGTGAACTGAAAATGAAAAATTTTATGGGGCAGCATGTTTGTGTAACATTTTTTTTTTTTTTTAACTTTGTAAAACATTTACTGAAACATATTTTAGCTTCAGGCCTACGAGAATACCGTGTGAGTATTTCGTAGATTTCATTAGTAGTTTAAAATTTTTCAGTTGGACTGAAGAACGATTGAGAATGATTCGAAGAAGGTTTTACTAACGAACTGTGAAAACATTAATGCTGTCGGTTCCATAATTCGCGATCAGACGGTTTCATGAAATTTTTACTGACAAATTTATATGCGCGTTTCTATAAAACTTATGTTATACGCATGCGGACAAAGTACTGAGTAAAATACTGGGAAAAAAATCTACTTAAAGATAACAAATTGAAAAAGTATTTTGTTAAATGATAACATTATTTACAATCTAAACGAGCTAATTAAACCTAGGTGGTTCATCAGGAGATCTGAAAAATACAGGAAGAAGGAGAATATATGCACTAGAGATCAGCTCTGCATTGAAGACCAATTTACATTCATTCTGTCCGTATTAAAGCAAGAGATAATTAATATCATCCCTAGAGTTATTTGCGCGTTCATCACAATAACAAGTCCCGTAACGTATGGCGTGTCAAATTTACAAATGGTAGTAATAAATTTACGAATTTCGTTAATCGCGGAAAATGTGAAAAAGGAATATCGAAAATTACGTAAAATATTTACCTGCATTCTTTATTGTAGGAGGCACAGCGTTTTTAGTTTGACCGATCGCTGGTATATCAGAGAAAATGCTGCACTCCTTAACTGCATGACCCATCAAATGATTAACAAGATAAATCTACAATGTTCGAAAACCTAATAGAAATACCTAAAACTCCTTGTTGCACACTAACATAATTAAACAACTTTTTTTCATTTCATAAAAAATGATGGCGATAAATGAATTTTATACGGCTAACAAAACATTGAGGGTATCTAGAATTTTACGATTTTTTATTGCACAGTATCTCATATATTAACACTTGTACTATCAGTGTATACAACCTTTTTTCGACTATATTTGCTCTACTTATTATCTTTTTTATGTGTTTTAAACTTATACTAATTATTATTATTTAATTTTTAGCAAAAAAAAACAACGAAATATTCATTTACTTTTACAGTAGGCTGAAGTATAATTGGAATTCAAAAAAAAGCGGGGGGGGCGGTGAAAGGAACATTTAATATTTCAAGTCTTTTTTTAAAAGAAATTTTCGATAAATAGAAAAAGTTTGTTTTTTATTTTTGTTTTTGTTTGCGTGTAATTGTATATTAACAATAAAGTGTGGAATATTTCCATTCGAGCAAAAAATTATAAGCTCATGCATTAGACACGACGTATGGGGGTGTACGAGAAATCAGCTATTTTTGTAAATATTAAAAAAATAAAAAATTAGTTTCAAATGGCAGTTTAATTAAATTCGTTGTAATCTAATGATTTACGTTACAGGGTTCATATCAAAGAAAAATTTCTGTCTGATTTACGAAAAGCTCGAGAAATGTACCAAGGCGAGGAATTAAAAACGGCCCTACATAATTTGCGACGACGAATCGACGATCCTCGAATTTTGTCTGGCGAAGTTGTACTAAATGTACTCATGTCCTTTAGGGATATTCAGGTAACCTTGATTTTTTCGCCCCTATTCAAACATTTAAATATGTACGTTCGTTTCGAGTAATGTATACTGTCCTAATTTTTAACGACTGTATTTCTAAAGTTAAAATCTATATACTCGTATGTTTGACACGAATTTGGTCTTTTTGACGTCCGTGTTCGTCGATCAATGGCACATTCTGTTCCTCCGTTCGTAGCGCCAATTAATACGCTCACGGCTTTCACTTCTGTTGTTGAACGCCAATAATGCAAACCGAAAGTGAGAAAAAAATTCTTGTCGTTTTTTTGAGATAATTTTAGAGGTCTCTATTTCAGGTTCCACTAGCTTCAAAGAAATCCCGTTTTCGAGCAGAAAAACCGTTTTTAAATTAATTTTGAATATTGCCAACTGTATATTTTTGTTTGAAAGTAGATATGAGATTTTTCTAAAAACATCCCTCGTAAATTTTCTGCGCGCGCATATCAAACACCAGAAAAATTCTTACACATGAAATCATCATGGCGACGGCCCCAGTATTTTCCGCGGAAACGATTAAAGTAATGAAAAAAACTATGCGAAACAAAACTATATACAACGGATGGAAACGCGGCTCTTTTCCACATGTCTGGACAACGCGTAGGAGACAACGATAGTGACAAAGTAATGTTTTCTACTGCGACAACTTTTCTTTATTAATTCAGGTAAATGAAAAGAAAACGACGAATCACTGCGGCTAATTAAAACGAAACACGATTCACAGATATTTTAAATTCTGAAAGTAAGCTAAAAACAACGGCTTGTTATGAAATAAATGTTTATACAGAAGTTAATAATCAACGGCTACATATTTTTTTCTTTCTTTTTTTATAAATTTGTTGGGCTTGTCAGCAGCGGACGATTAATTACCCATCAAGAAAGAAGAACGTAGGGCGAAAGGAGAATAAAGTCGCTAGGAGAGTTATTTTGGGGAAGAAAAAGGAGACGGACAGAACTACTATGAGTAAGTAACAAAAGAGTCAAAAGAGACCGATACTAGAACCCGTACAACTAGCAGTCCGAAGGAAAATAAACGTAAGGAAGAGAAATATAAGGAAAGTCTTAGAGGAAGGGGAAATGTCTTGCTAGCCGTTTTACTTGTTTGCAATAGAAACTGTACGACAACGACAGGCTACCATAAAAATAATGTGGTGTCGAATATTCTGGCAAACTTAATATTATACGGGCTGCAAATGTAGAGTGGAGATTCCCCCTTCTGAATTCGAAAGAGCAGGCTACAAATTAGAAAAGTCAAATTTTGTTTGGCAAGGAACAAATTTAGGGCATTGAAAAAGAATATGCCCAGTGTAAATGGGGGGGGGGCATTTGAGCGTAGCAAAGCGAGTAAGTAGTTGAGTATCATTAGCAGCAGCCAACCGACAATTGTGAAGTAGGCGCGATATTTTTGGAGTAATTAGAAAAAAAATTATTTTTGCCCCCAGTAGTTACTGAGACAGAGATAGTTAACAACTAACTTTAAATTTGGGCCCAGTTATATTTTCCGGTTTGCATCGGTAAAATAAAAATGAAGCAAGAAACATTTAATATTTTTCAAGGGGCATTTTATTGCCGGAAAGTTTTATTTTGTCCAGTTCTTTCGGTCGATAATGTTACAAGACTGCTAATAAATAATTAATAATTTTCTAGCCCTCACATTTCGAATTGAATAATTTTTCATTAAAATCATGTTTCCTCGTTACATATTTAATTCGTTCTCTGTTTTCAAGTTCCATCTTGCGTCCGCTCGCGATTTGTCGCGATTGTCTATCACGTGATGGATACTTTCCGTGAAAGGCATAGGAGTTCGCGCGGCGGAAATTTTTACAGTTTTCTTTCTTTTGCAAAAATCGTTTTTCCTCTCCCACGAAAGTAATAATAAAATAGAAGCCTCGTGCTCGTTGTTATTAGAAAAAGGAAAGTCGCTACATAGTCGTAATCCTCAGTAATAAATTCACACCAGTTAAGATGTTTGGTACCGTTTTAGTCAATTTATAATAAATGTCGCATTCGAACTAAATGAAAAGGACGAGTCAGTTCATTTCGCCGGCCTCGGAACGAGAATTGAGCCAACAGCACAGTCAATTCGCTTCACTGAGGCCCGTGTAGAGCAGGGACTTGCTCGAGTTATTTCATTGACGCCCATCAGTAAGGTTGAGTGCACACTTCGTTTCGATATGTAATTCGAATATGAAGTTAATTCTTGTTTTTTCGATATAAACTGTTAACGTATTAATATTATTAAATTCGTTTATAGAAGTATTATATAATTTATAAAAATTATATGAAAATCGCAAACGCTTTTTAAAAAAATTCCAATGTTTTATCGCGTGTTTATCATTTACGTGTAGTTTTGATAAAATACACAGTATTTCTCGGACAGCACTTAATGGTAATAAAATTAACGATGAGTAATTTAATGTCGTTTGATTCTTAATCATTACTTCTTGCAATTATTGTATGCATTTAAAGTCTTCATAGTATTAACGTCCGGGGACCACAAAGGTGGACGACAATGTACAAAAAAAATAGCCCCATACATCCGATTGAATCGACGATCTTTATTCATTGTGACGTTTCATCGTTACTCGAGATAATGCCTTATCTTTGCTACCTGCACATTTGACGAAGAGTACTATGTACACACATACCACATACGGAGATACGTGTATATAACCTTATCCGCAGAGCAGTGTGCCCAATTTTCAACGACATCATCCTTCGACCAATGCACGCATACACCCTGAAGAAGCTATACGAAAAATAATAAGAGATGACTGTTCAGCCGGCCATATCTGCTCATCAGTTTTGAGAACAACTTATAACGCAAACGAAATAGACAATTACAAACTAAAAACGTAGAAGAAAACATTCAAATAATTTCGACGCTATAGTTGGTCAAGAGATGACGCCGCAGAAACCTCGATTCGTTACGATATGAAGATTATTTTACGTAATGTTGTGCTACGAATGTTCCATGAAAAAACACGCGGTAACATTATCGTATCATCGTGCAGATCAATAATTAAACTATATCACATTCGTAAAAAATGAAAATGCGGTGACAATACGAGATCAGTTTAAAAATAAATTTTCATAATTTTCGAAATTCCCACGTATGTAAATGAATTGTAAAATATCATCACTAATTTGTTTAATTAGACATTCTCGTTTTATAAAATTATTATTTTAGTCTCGGAATTAATCGTTTGTAAAATTTTATTCCTACTGTGAAATTTGCGTTGATTTATTATTTTTTACAGGATTACGATGCGATGGTACAATTAGCTGAAGATTTAAAAACGATATCAAATAAAAAGAATTACGTAGAAACACCGGCCCTTCGGTTTTTATACCCATTCGCATTAAACAGGTTTGTGTAACTTTTAGTAAAGTTCTTTTTATTTCATTCATACGGGAAACTGTGCAGCACGGAGCCTAATGATTTTTATGCGCTCTAAAACGCGTTACATTAATTAACCGGAGTCGGAATTCACTTGTGGAAAATACTCACATTGGAGAAAAACGTTGAAATTATTCCTAATCACTTCGGGATACTATTAAAAATAATTTTGTTAAATCACTATTCAATTAGATGATCTCTCTGGTTTTAATAAAGTCATTATTTTCACTTAACAATTTAACATAAATGTAAAAAGAATATGTATATTTAATGTAGATATTTTTCTTTTTTTTTATTTACTTTTTTTGTTATATTTTTTAATGCCTACCGAAAAGGAATTAGTTTTGTCGTATTTTCTTTTTCTTTTGTAACACATAAATGAGAAGTGCTGCATTATAGATTATTAAAACACTATAGTCGAACATTTTGTGTTGGTAAACATAATTTAACATACATAAACATCTACAAATTGTGAGACAAATTCGTAAAAAGTAACGCGCTCTCCACATTTTCATAAAGGAGGCTAAAAATTTAATAAATGAATACGATTATTAGCATCTGGACGGAAAAATATTGCCATCAACGCTATTTCAGTAATAGCCTTTTTTTCTAACCGAGCTTTTTCAATATCATCCTCACTTATCTACTAATCGTGAACAACCAATTTTACTTTTTTTTATTGTAATTTACTCGTTATCTCTTTCAAATAATAATAGAAGGAACGGTATTATATGTTCCACAAATGAAATGGAATTTGTAATGTAGATTAATTGCCTAAATTTTTAGTTATCACACTAAAAAACGAAAAAGATTTCGATTATTTTTAATTAAACATATAAAGTGTAATTTATTTCTCGTATAAAATAGAGAAGAAAGTAATCATTGCGTATTCACGAATGAAGTAATCATAAATATGATTATAAGCAGTAAAAAATCACGAGTTATTGATCTATTGAAGAATCTTCGAAATATACGACCGTCTCTAGATCTAACGACAAAATTCGAAGATAAATGATAAAAAAGAACTTTACATCTTTAGATAAAATGATGTGTTACAGCAGTTTTTTGTCGGTCCGTTATTTATTTTACGCGAATAAGTAATAGTGTGAAAGCTGCAAATCAGATTTAAAAACAGGTAACAGAAAATTCGTCGTTTCATTAATGCCTTCAGCAGGGAAGAAATTTTTTTTTTACTAAATATAAGCGTATTAGTCTGAATCGGAAGATCTAAATCGCAAGACACCCGCCTGAATTATAGAAAAAAAAAAAGTGTAATTTATAAACTACTTGAAACAAGTGTTAATTTCCATTTAATCGTTCTTAGCGAAAAGTATTTTAGACTAAAATTTGATAGTAATTAAATTTTAATGATCAATAACTCCGAAATTATTAATCATTTTTTTATTAAGCTTTTTAATTGAAAATATTTATAAAGATAATTTAATTGCTATTTCGTAGTATATAACTTGTAATTTATATTGATATTGTTTTGGTTTTTTATCTTTTTCTATTGAGGAATTAGCTAATTTTTGATTTTAATTATTCCGTACGTTTTCTCCTTCCTTATCGGTAGACGAAATAAACCGGGTGACCGAGAAAAAGCATTAAAAGTTATCGAGGAATTTTTAGAAAAAGAAGAGAATCACATACCTGATATGTTATGCTTGTGCGGCAGAATAAATAAAGATTTGTTTGTCGAATCGAATTACGAAGATAAGGGAGCTTTACAAAATGCTATTCACTGGTATCGAAAGGGATTCAACGTTCAGCCCAACGAATATGGTGGTATTAACCTGGCTACTTTATTAGTTGTAAATGGTGACGAATTTTCTACATCGGAAGAACTGCGGCATATTGGTATGCTAATTTATTTCTTTGTAACCCTCGCGCTGTTTTTTACATCTATTTCGTGCTGTATTAAACGTTTATCCCGCTTACTTCGCATACATATATATATATATTTTTTATTCCATCTTTTCACAATTTTCCTGAAATTTTTGACTTTTTCCTCTTTCGATAGAAACTATTTTTATCTACTTCATTTTGTTTCTTTGGTCGTTATATTACAATATAATTTCTTTTTTTCGTAATATAAAATTAAGTATATTCATTATAAAATTGAATTTATATTATAGAATAATTATTTTTATCTTGTGCGCTCAGCAGTAAATTTTTCAAATTCCAAGTTTTTAGAGATGTATGTTATTACGAGACATAGAATTTTTGTTAATAAATTTATTTTTAAAACATATCAGTTTTAATAAAAAATTTTAAGCGATTTTAAATAATTATTAGATAAATTTTTGCAGTTTATAAACTAAAAAAGTTATTTCTAAAATTGTTACGGAAGGTTAAATTTGTCATTTCTTTGAAATGTGACCGTTGTTTAGCTAAATTTCCAAATTAAACGATAAAAAGTCATCTAATGTATATATTTTATTGCGCATGCTGTTCTAATAGTGAAAGAACTATGAAATCTGTGCTATCAGTTTTGAACAGTCGTCCCGTAACTGTTCATTATCTAACGAATCCAACTAAGCTGAAATATTTGAGTAGTAAGAAATTTTTGAAAGTAAATGGTAACCGTTAGAAAAGAACTTCGCTACTACTACTCCCTTTCTTAGCATTAGTTGAACTTGATATATATATATATATATTTTTTGAATTTGAAATTTGCGCATTTCTAAACGCCTTGTGTTGAAAATATGAAACTATATCATTCCGTTACTATGTAACTAAAATTGTTTTTAGTTTTTTGGTTTTTTCTACTTTCTAAAATTTGGTAAAATTTTTATGTTTATTTTTCTAGAATTACTGAGCTGTATTAACTTTCCATTTGTAAATAGTCAGGCTCCAAGTCTAATGTAAAAATGTAATAACCTAATGCAGTAAGGAGTGTACAAACCTTTATTTATTCATGTCTTCTGGTCTTTCCTTTTCCACCCTTCTAGGTATGATATTAAATAATTTGATCGGTAAAAAAGGTAGTTTATCCTCGTTGAAGGATTACTGGGATGTGGCGACATTTTTCGAAATAAGCGTTTTGGCCGAAGATTACGGAAAAGCTATACAAGCTGCTGAATGCATGTTTAAATTAAAACCGCCAGATTGGTAAATATTTTTTTTGTTTATTCGTTTATTTTATTTTTAAATAATATCTTTCGACTGATATGATAATTGCGGAAACTAGAATTTCTTTCATATAACGTTTCAAATAAGCAATTATTCGAATCAATAAGAGTGCACTACAGTGATTTTTAGAATAAGTGCCTTTTAATAATAAAAGTTGCGGTAAATATAATAAATTATTCATCGGTTTAAAATATTTGAAAAGAATATTTTATTGTTAAATAAAATTATTACGTTAACCTACTGAACGCTGAAAACAGACGTATTGTACTCATGTATGTGCAAGAAACTTTTTTCGGAGGGAATGAAGAAAGAAAAAAAATGTTATTTCATTATATTTAAATTGATATCAATTTTCGCCTAGGTATCTAAAATCTACCATCGGAAACATTGCTCTAATCAATAAATTCAGAAAACCAAATGAAAGTATGAGTCCTGAAAATTTGGTTTTCTCCTTTTGGGTGGATTATTTCGTAGAAACAATTAACTCGAACGTAAAAAATATTATACGATTTCCGGTAAGTTTTTATTTTTATGTACACGTTTTTTCCTCCGTTTAATTATAATACATCTAAGAGTAATTTTTTATATTGCTTATTTATCAAAATCGACTCATTAAAATGATTTTTTTTTTTTTTTTGCTTATTTATTTTTTTTTTTTTTTTTGTAAAATATAAATGCGCGTGTTAATCTTTTTTAAAAATATGTTTAAAATATAATACTAATTAAACTGTGTTTAGTAATTGTGTATTATTCGAATTTAAAATAATAGGAACTTTTTACATCGTATAAATTAGCTTTTATTTATTAGATTTTAAATGTGTGATACGAGTTACCGATTTCATTATCGAAAAGTGCAAAATATGAAAAATTAATTAAAGCTCGGTATCGTTCATTCACTTATTACTTCTGCGTATTTAAAAAAATGTAAGTATATTTAAACGAGAATTATTTGAAAGCGCTATAAAATAAAGGAGTCGTGTTTTCCTAGAATGGTGCGTGTTTTGTTGTTGTTTTGTTGTTTTTTTTTGTTTAGTTTTTTATTGTTTTTTAAAGTAAAACAACTGATGATTACTTATTCGGTATATTTGACCCCATCTTTTAAACTCCCTTCATTAGATCATACTGTGCCTATATTTTCTATGTTCATTCAGATGCTGATAATTATACATCTTTGTCTTGTATGTCTGTCAAATCTCTAGATATACTAAGAATATTTAACCGAACTTGTTCGTGTGTATATTTCGGCCGGAACATTGGCATTCTGAAACGCCAGACTTGTATTCGCAATGAATGCGTCTTACTTTTTGCTTTTACAACTATCGAGTATACGGAATCCCATTTATTTTAGAGCATTAGCTGCCGATTATTACAATTAAGTTGTTCATTCATCGATTTGCCAGTGGTTCACTCATGGTTTCATCATTTCGTGAATTTAGTATACAGAAGTATGTCAACCATCGTTTTGCGTGACACTGTATTCGATGTAGTCTTATTTTCAGTTTAATAAATTCTGAAACAGTTGTTTAATTACATTTTATTCTTTTCCACTTAGTTATAAGCGCGTCAAAGTCCAACTTTGAATTATTATTATATATTTTTTAATACGGGCAAAAGCTTTTCAATCCTTCTGCTGGTTATAAATTCTACGATGTATTACGTAAACGATTAATTAATTTTGTTTTGTATCGGAATTTCCAAGTAAAAAGAGCATAATGTTCACTTTGAGTTTATTTCATAATTTTCCCGATGTTAGGATAAGATTCTTCAAAAATTCTTTATTTATTTACGTTTTACGAAATGGATCCGCTGAGGGCTGAGATTTTAAATTCTTTACACACGTAATTTCTTCAAAAAGGAAGTCAACGATTCTTTAAATTTCGCAATTCGGATCAGAAAATAGAAAATTAATTGGAATGTACGTCAGATTCTTTACAACAAAAACGATACAGCTTTAAAATTCATTACAATTATATATTATATGAGTCGTCGCGATAGCCTAGTTGCTAGAGCGTTTGACTTCCGTTATGGAGATCACGGGTTCGATCTCGAGCGACGACGAACTTATTACAAGAATTAAATAAATAAAATAATCGCTAATAGTCACGTGGAAGGCAAAATGGCAAACCACCACGTTCAACATCATATGCGCGTTAGGTCAGTACACAGCAGACCCACACGCGGCTACTATCAGTTCCGAATGTAGTCTTGCGTGTGTACACCTGCGTTGCATATAAACAATTGCTATGAACACTATGCCTGTATCTGTACAGCTGAAATGTACAAATAGGTAGTCGCCGACGCTCAGGAATTAAGTATGGCACTATAAAGAAAGATATATTATATGAACATATGTATTAAGTATAGCGATTTATTTGCAATACCCAGTTATCAAATCAGAAATTATACGTTTTCCGCCCGTCTCATTTCAAATTCAAGACGTTAATTCTATTTGGCCTGAAATTGAAATGGTTACCCGAGATTAGTTTATTCAGGAAAGGAACGGCGATGGAGACTAATGCATTGGCATAGTATTTTCTTCAGATTAGACTTGATGCAGTCTAATTTACACGTTTCCAACTTTTTATTAAAGATGTATCACTGGCGTTATTTTATATGTATATATGTATTACGGTGTTTTCCCCCGATGGGAGGGGACTAGTTCTTGCTAGCACAGAAACATAAAGGTAAAATGAAGCTTGATAAAAAATAGGTGCACCATTATTCGGATCAAAAAAAAAAAAAAAAAATACATCCGATTCGCAGAGTTTTTACATTTTAAATGATTTATTTCTTTTTACGTTACGTTGCAGTATGCGGAAAAATGGTATAGTAATTCATAAAATGAATGTATTTATGTTAATACTACGTGTTGAAATTGAATCGAATAAATATAACAACTTAAAAAACCTTACGTTATTATTTTTTCTATAAATTGTATAATTAATTTAATAGTAAGCAGGAAGTGGCATTGTGTCATTATGTATTCATCATCAATGATTGGGTCTGTAGGCTGATCAATGTTTTATTATTATTTATTGGCTTACTTTGCCGATTTCCATATAACTTTGTCTTTAAGATGTTGATCTTTATTTCGTTTTTTTTTTTTCATATTTCCGTTTAATCTTCAGATCATTGTTGTTAATGTATTGATACTATCGGCTAATAAAGCTCGATCATGGGTGAACTTGATTGTACGATATCTTTTACCTCCGATTTTAATTCCATGTTTAAATTCATTAAATGTTTCTTCGAAGATCACATCAGTGAAAACATTAAACAAATCCGGTGGAAGCAAATAGTCTCATCTTACGTCTTTTTGTTATCTTAGCCTTAATTCGATTCTACATCATTAAACTTCTTGGGGGAACTTTTTGGCTGAATTACAAGTTATTCTAATTAAATCCTTCGAACATCCGGTTTGAAATGGGAAAGGATCATGCCGAAACATCTCGTTTTCTCTTAATTAATTATACGTATCTGTCATACTTGAGTATGGGCTGTCCTGATATACGCAGCGTAATAGAATCGAAAATCGGGTGTTTTTTCTTTTTTTTCATAATCTGTGCAGTTTTAGATGCGTGTAGTACGGAACTAATAGTCGTATGATCTTTATGATACTTCGAGGCTTATATTTTCGGAATTGCAATTGACTAGTTCCGCCGGCCAAGTTTCGTTAATTACCTTTTGCATTTTTACTTGTTGGCCGTTGACTTTAAAATTATGCCGGAATCAAATGCATTTTCGAATTATTTTCTAAGCAACTTCTGTTTCGCGTTCTACATTGCTGCCTATGGTTCGTGATATAGGCTGATTCTATAATTATTCGATATATATTTTTTCAGGTCTATGTTATTTCTCGGTAATTCTGGCAAAGCCCTCCTTCTTTCTCATGTATTATAATAATACGGTTCGGTAATTCATTATTTCGTTTACCATACTGTTTTATTTTTTTATATATTTTGTCCGTTTGTATCTAGTTCAATTTTCAGCATATTGAGACACGCCATTTTTCTTGCCTGCATTCTTGATTCGTGGTATTTTTAACGGGGCTTAAATTTTCTTTTATCATCATCCGCCGATGTATCCAACTTTAATTGGCTTTCTTCTGCATCGTGGTTAGAATATCCGTTTTGATCCACTGTTTGCGTTGTTTGCTTTCTTACGCTCCTAATACCTCTAACACTATTTTATTACCTTCTTCGCAACTGACGAAGCTTTTTCAGCATTATTGATTTTTTACACTATTTCTTTCGTAAATTTATCGCTTACATTTACAAAATTATTTTTGACAGTTTGATCTTTGAATTTCGCTAGGTTCCAATTTGGCATCTTTTTCTCTGTTAAAGCTGATTTTCACTAACATGTAGAGCTACTAGTCAGTCTCGGCATCTACTTGTAGGTATGCACAACACTTAACGGTTTGGCTATAACATTCTTCAACTAATAGAGGTAGTAGACGTTTCTCGTGCTGTTTAATGCTTTCTAGGATAGCACCTTAGATATGGCACGCAAAACCAAGCATTCATAATTACAAAATATTCTTGTTTACAAAAATCTACTAAATATTGACCACGTTCTGTTTCTAAATCTAAAACGGGGTACTGTAAGTTTGCTTTCCCTTTTACCGACCACTGCGTTTTGTCGCCCTTCTTTATGCTTATCGTCAGCCTTTTCGTCACTTTTATTTCCGATATATCCGCTAGTTTTGAAAAAGTACGCCAATTTTTATCAGCTTATTTCCAATAATACTAACACTGACTAATATGTCAGCAATACTGTTCTACAACAGTTCATCCACTTCTATTGCTCATCCTTACTTTCTGAGTGTGTAACACGGAGCTTTCAGCTTCTAAACTTTTTCAGCGAGCCATCCGGTTTCTGATAGACTAATTTCGAGTTTTCTAATTCTTAATAATGTTCTAAATTTCACGTTGTTGCCAGATCATATAGAGTTTCGCTCACTGAAGATCAAAAAAAACTTGAGTTTAACCCGTTTCCACCAGTTGTTCGACTCCGTTAATCAAACGGAATCGAACAACTGGTGGAAACAGGTTAAACTCAAGTTGTTTTTGATCTTTAGAAGGTTCAATGACAACTTATACCCTTTTTGACAAGCCACGCGTGAATTACAAAAGACTTGTGCAATAACGATTCCCGGGTTACCATCCGCTGAATTTTTTCTGTGTTGGGGTTTATTCCTTTAGCCAGAAGATTCCACTTTTCGTTTTTTTTTCCGTTTCAGCTTTTCACCGGTTATTCAATTTCCCGGAATTTCAGGTAAAATTTATAAAACTAACTGTTTTTTGTAGAAAACGATCTTTTAACTAAATAAAAGGCGAAAGCGCAAAAACTAAGATTTTCTCTATGAACTCTCCGTGTCGTCATGTTTAAGTACATCTTAAAATTAATCCATTATGCGCGTAATAAATTATGTACCTCATATTTAAAGACCTTTACATAGTGTTGTATAAATATTTGAACAATCTTAAACGTCAAATATCGTAGAGCTGTTTGACCACATGTCGCTACTTGGCGTATACGAAATTTGTTTTTTCATGTTTAATTGTTTCCGTAATTTCTGAATTTTCGTTGGTACCAAAATAAATCAACAATTTTTACCTTAAATAATGATTTATTAAATAAAAACTTTACTAAAACAGATCGCGAAAAGCAAATAGAAACTTGACTATTTATTTGTTCTTCCAGCCGAAATATCGCTTAACAATAACAAGTATTGCAACGCAGCGATATACATATGTGTGTGCGTATATGTACGTGCAGATAAATAGATATATGTAGGAATAACGCACAGTTGTTATATATTTATCTTCCTTTTCGGCACAGTAAAGTATTGGTTTTTATTTTTCTGTATTATTTTGAAATTTTAATTTATTTAATTTATTTTTTTTTCCATTTTTGTGCATCGTAGGTTTTAGTGTTGGAACCGACAAAAGTATATATGCCTACCTATGTTTTAGTGAATGTAGATGCTGATGAGAAATCATTACATATTTATAATTTGTGTTTGGACGGATTAAAAGAAAAATGTCGCCAAGTACATGATTGGATTTATACAGCTAGTATGATACGCAGTGTTAGGTAACAATCGAAAGCTAACAAAATAGTATTTAATTTTTATTCATTTCATTGTTAATAATGTTAATAAAAGAAAAATCTAAAGGTTTAAAAATAAACAGAGCAGTGTATACGATTTACAGGTGATAGCAGAATCAAAAAAGTACACGAATCGTGTGCTAGATATACTGTCAAAAGAATGAGATAAAATTACATAAAAAATTAACGAATGCTAAAGAGAAAAAATCGATGAACATATACTGAGCGGTCACCAAAAATATGAAAAAATGTGTTTCCTTTAGATCTTTTATTTTTTTTTTTTAGACATATAAAAGAAACTGGCCTAAAATATTATTTGTTTATTTTGAAAATGTAATTTGGGAAAAAATTAAAGTACTATCAATGTTAATGATATTATGGAAATGAGATTCGAATAAAGAACACGAATTTGAAATTGCTATAGCGTCATGTACAAGTTCATTACTAACGAAAATATTGTGTTTTGACCGTATGGAGCAATTCGAATTATTCTCTATCTATTGTAAATTTTACCAATCGGTGGTGTTACATACGGATACATCAGTAAGTGCGGGTGAGTATGAGTAGCCATTAAAGTAAATGTTAAAAAATTAGGAGTCTCCATAGAGATATACTTTCAGATCTAAATATAACCGGACAAAAATTAGCCAAAAACTTTCATTACCGACATAATTCGAAAGTAGTATCATTTTAGGTTGGCCTAACCATGTTATCAGCGAAAAATATTTACACTACAAATGATGAAATAGAATATTAAAAAAAAACATGAAAAAAAGTAGCAACTTCATCACTTTAAAAATTTAATAAAAATACGCTAAAAAATAAAAAACAATTATTCGATAAAAATAGGATATTTTAAATGTAATGCACATGATATTATTATGACAATTCTTAAACAACATTAACTTTTTAGTGCTTGCGCCAAACTTACAAATTGCAATAAAAAATTAAAAATTTGTTTGATTTTTTCGATGCTTGGCTTATAGAAAATGAACTATTGTGCTGTTATACTCATTAAATTATTTCTAAATACTGTTGTAATTTGAATTTAGTGCCAGCAAAAAAAATGATGTCTAAAAATTGTCTTATCACCTAATGTATATTACTCTAAAATATATTATTAAATTTTTTGTAGTAAATCTTGAAGTCGAAGCTTTTTTTTTTTTTTTTAAATATTTTATTTAATATTTGTTTTTTTAGCTTCTTTTAAGAGTTTGTTTACGTGTCACCGTTTTCCTAAGCATCCGTTCTTTGCACATTCCCTTGCGATTTCAAAAATATTTATTTCATGTTTTTTTTTTCTTCCGCTAAATAGTATATGAAGAATATATTGTGTTATTTTTTTTCAAGCCTATTTTTAGATGATCCGATAAAATTTATCCATATCTGTGTTGACTCTTTAAGAAAAACGAAACAAAAAAAAGATCATAATTGTTGTCCTTATTCCTTTTGTATTCCGTTTACTGGTCATTTTTATATCTAACTATTTTTCAACTTTTTTGCTTGTTTTGGATGTTTTCTTTTACAGTTTTTCGATTTATTTTAATTTTTATTAATTTTTTATCTCTGATCTATTTTTTCAGTTTCTAATTACCGTTGTATCTTTCAGTATCTGAAGAATTACTTTTTTTTCCCTTCTAGTTTTATATTTATGTTTTAATGAACTCGGTAATCATTTATTTTTTACATGTGTTGAAAAGCATCGAAAAGAATTAGCGAAGATTTCCGTTATTGATATTCATTTTCTTCTTTTATTTATTTTTGTCGTGCTTCCAGGATTTAATACTACTCTTTAGTTTCTATTCGTCGGTTAATCTTATTTAATGGGTTCGTTTCAGTTTACTTAACTCAGTTCTATGAGTTACTTCCAATGCTGAAGATAATTCCATAAAACGTTATGTTCTAAATAATTCATGAATATACTGATTTTTTTTCGTTTTCTGCTGTTTAAATTAGTATCTGTTTCTTAATACTGTTCCGGAATATTTTTCAGAGTTTTTTTTTTTCAAGTACAATATCCTTTTGGTATTGTTTAATGTATCATTTTTTTTTTTTTTTTTTTTTGCATTATGTCATTGACTCTGGTTTTCATTTTTTCATATTTCAAGAATTCTATTATTTTAGTAATATCCTTTAAACCTTTAAAATCTATTATTATTATTGTTATTTATGTCTAGTTTCCTTCTTCCATTTCCATTTTAAATTATTTCTTAATTTTTCTTTTTTATGTTTTTTTTTTTGTAAATCCTATCTGTATAAAAATCGTTTAATATATATATATATATATATATATATATATATATATATATATATATATTTCTTTATATTAAAGTTTTTTACACTGATTTCATTTTGTGTGTGTAAAATTACTTTTTTGTTTTGTATACTAATTGTAGAAAAGACAAATGGGTAGCCACATACTTTACATAATTAGTGTAATGAAGTTTTTGAAGATTTTTGTTTCTAGAAAACATAAAAAGAAAAAGGCAAAATCTCACTTGCTGCTGTTCATATCAATGTTTATTATTAAAGGGGTGAAAGTAATACGGGCGTTAAAAATTAATTTTTATATTTCGTTTAATTTAAATGTATTCGAATATGTCGTTTTATTCTGCCTTTAAAATCAGCCTGGTTAATTTTTTAACGAATTATTAAAAACAATTTCAGTTTATACAAAAGAGATGAACGTTGTTTATTCCTATACGTACATGAAAACTGCGATGATTTTCAAATGTATTTTCCGTCTGCAAATCACCGACAGCATTTCTACTCACTGATATTGGAAATGACTCGCGATCAGGAAGGAATGATCACTGATTTAGATACCGACAGAAGCATGGATCAATTGAAGGTAACAGAATGCTAATTTTATATCCTACTACTAACCACAACTTTATTTAGATATTAAATAATATTTCAGATTTTTTTGCATTAGTACGAGAGGCGTTTCAAAATTCTCCGCCACGCTTTTCGATCTCAGTTTGTAGTAACACCGGCAAGATAAACAATACAACATTATATTCGAGACGATTGTGCGAGTAACTGGTAAAAATTTCAAGATCCTAAGTCAAATAGCACGCCGTCAATGTTCGTTTAACCATGGAGCTACCACTACAGCGCGCGTCCAACTTTTGTGAACAACGCGCAGTTATTCGTTAGCTCGTTACGAAAAATTTTTCGGGTAAAAAAATACACAACGAGTTGAAAAATACGTTTAGTTATAATGCAATGTCGAACTGACCCGTTCGTGAATGGATTCACCACTTTAAACCACGAAAATCGATACCATAGTGTGGAAACGGGTAAATTCACCGCGGCCGAAAAAAATGCAAGGCAGAGAAATCTGCGAAGAAGCTTATGGCCGCGGTCTTTTGAGACTGCTATGGGTATCTTTTGATCGAATTTATACCTCGAGGTACCACCATAAACTTCGATAGTTACTGCCAAACGTTGGATAATTTGAAAAAAACCATAAAAAACAAGCGGCCGGGCCTTTTGACGAAAAAACCAATCTTGATCTCTTGCGCGACGCTCCAGCACATCGAAAAATGGAAATGGTCAGTCTTCGAACACCCAGCATACTCCCTGGACCTTGCGCCGTCTGATTTTCATCGTTTCCTCTCGTTGAAACGGTTTTTGGGTACACAATGATTCAACAATGATGGCGAACTCAAGAACAATGTGACAACCTGGTTACAAAAGTTGGATGCGTACTGTAATGGTAGCTCTATGATTAAACGAACACTGACGACGTGCTAATTAGGACCTTGAAATTTTTACCATTTACTTGCATAATCGTCTCGAAATAATGTTGTATTGTTTATTTCGCCAGTGTTACTACAAGCTGAGATCGGAAAGCGTGGCGGAGACTTTTGAAACGCCCCTCGTATGTTATGTTATATATACATCATTATTTTTATTTTGTATTATAATCATTTACTAAATTTATTTTGTATCTTAAGTATTGACTTGAGTTACAGAGTCCGCCTGTAGACAAGATCTTGGATTTTTTTTTAAGTCCAATTACTAAAATTCATATTGTATACGTGTAATTTCGTATATTAGATAATATACAAAGTTTAATATGTTGCATGGCAAGACACGTGAGTGGAAGCGTTCTACCAAGTCGGTATTTATTTGGAGCACATGTTTTAAGTACAGTTCTTTATTGATATTAATTATATCTTTGTTCTGTAACTTTTAAAACATACTTACCTGCTGTATATTTTTATCTCGTGTGTAATGTTAGTTCATTAATTTCTGCAAACATATAGTGTACCGGCATCGAATTCATAGCTCTGAAGCGCAACTATTCTGAATTACCTAAGTTAACTTTGTTAAAATTAGTAAAAGTAAACACATAATTAAGTTTGCGTCCTGATTAATCCTCTACACAATATAATGTTCGAGATCGAATGTGATCCCCAACTATACCCCAAAATTGCACATAGTACGCTGAGAGCTTTATCACATTTATTAATAATATATTTAATTTTCTCTCCTCATTCTAACTTTGAATTAAATTTAGTGTCTAAATATGTGCAGATATTATTAAACTTTATCGATTTACTATGCATTTTGAATTAGAGGAGACTGGCTGGTACTTTCTCTTTCTTTTAAAAAGCATTAATATTGAATTTTAATTTATCTAAGACATCTTTCACTTGTATTTTGTCAAAGTTACTTTTCGATACGCATTCCCACAATTCGACTGGCTTTAACGCCATGTTTGCATTTTGTTAAGTACGCTGATTTTCTTTTTTAGTTATTTGTAAACTAACGTAATTTTTAATTTCTCTTCCCTTTTGTAACATGATCATTTCGTGTTGGAACAATTTGATAATACACTTTCATTAGTTATTCGTCCCAATAGTTCAAAGAGAATGGGAGACTCGCTTAAGAAAATCTTTGAGCTTTACATTTTTATATTGTTTTTTCATTATTCTTCTTCACGTATTTACTTACTGGTTGGAATAATTTTCTTCTTACATTAACTATTCAGGATTCAATTGTATTTTTTTTAAAAAGAATTTCCAAAACATTTTCTTTTCTGACAAAACGTGTCGTTATTCGAACTTCCTATCTATTATCTAAGAGTATAATATGTATCAGAAGTATTTTATAAACTTATTTTTATTAATGGTTTAACTAATTTTCAAAAGGAAAGAAATAACAGTTTTTTAATGCATATTTGATGTTAATTCAAAAAAATTATTTATTAAAAATAAATTTCGTGATCGAGTTCCGGTTAGAGAAAATTTACGTTAATAAATATAAATAATAATAAGTCATAGAGAAATCTATCGTTTTGTTTGCTAAAATTATAAACTATTTAAATAAAGATAATTACAAATATAGCAAACAACTAGAAATTTTATTTACTTAATATACACTTATCTGTAATAACGTTTTTGGATTTAGCCCATTGTCGACGGCTTAGAGAAAAAACGTACCAAACTATTTTTGAACAGAAAAAAAGGCTGATTATATATAGAAAAGATTGATTGAAGATCTTGAGAATTTCTAACAATCCAAGAATATTTCTTTACCTAACAATTTGTCAGTTATATGAGAATACATTTTGTTCCAATTTACAAGATTTCGCTATTTTGATTTTTCTGTTGTAATTAGAATGTAGTAATAATTTCAGTGCACAAGAGTGTGTTTTATTTAAGTAAATGATCCGTTACTAAATCAAGTTTCTCGTCCCTGATTTATGGAGGGACTTTAGCATTTTTCAGATCTATATATAACAGAGTATTGCAAACTATGAAACGAAAAATATCTTACGTATATTTATTATCCTTTTTAAATAATTCCATTCAGTGTAATTCTGATAAATTACGATGTTAAATTTATAAAACAGTCGAATTGTCCTTTTCTATCTAATCGAATTTGTGTGTTTGGTTAATATATCGCGAAGTGCCGCTTATTTATTCACGTTTTACATGATTAAAAATTATTAATTTTAATCAGGACATTCGATTTAGAGAAATACACACATATAACCGGTTCTTGATCAGCGGATTAATGTAATTTACAAATCGGTGATCGTGACTTCGGCTCATTTAAGAATCATTTCTTGAAAATATCTTTATTTCAGTTTGAATATGAATTGGATGACAATGGTAAAAAAATTGTATTAGGGCACGGTACTTACGGAGTCGTGTATGCAGCTCGTGATTTAAATACTCAAGTGCGTATTGCTGTAAAAGAAATACCAGAACGAAACATAGGGTATGCTGAAACACTTAATGTTTACTATTTAAATAATTTTTGTTTTTAATTTCAATGGATCATTTCTAAATTATTAATTTAGACATTTATATTTCCATTTTTATACTAGAGATTTACCACGTACATGTAAAATCTCAAAAATTAGTTAGATTTTAGTCTTTTCAAGATGTACTTTCTTAATAATTTAATTATTTAAAAAAAAATTGTATTAAAAAAAAATTATTTTTAATTGGGAAATTGTAAGTCAGAAAAGCAAAATAAAATTGAGCTTTTATTTTTTCTTTTATCGAAGATAAGAATGATCAAAAAACATTTAAAAAACTCTTGAGTTTTTTAGACTTCCTTCTTTCTGCTTTATCTTTTCAGCCGAATCCATCTCAATTCTTCGTGCCATTCATTTTATATCCTCTACAAGTGGAGTTCACAAATTCCTGGTCGTTTCCGATTCCAAAGGCGTTCTTCAAGCCATCTCCTCTCCTCCTTCTCATTCTTCTGACGGTATCATCCTCTCTATTTGTCTCCTCTTTGTTCTCATCTCGTTCCATTCTCATAGACTTTCTATGGGTTCCTAGTCATTCCAATATTGAGGGCAATGACTCAGCTGACTTTAGCTCGCTCAGCCGCCCACAATGGTCCCTTCCTCGACTCTTTCCCTTCTTCAGACATTCTTTCTCTGTCACGCTTTAATCATTCCAAACTTTGGTTGGACATGTATCCATCTTCATTCTCAAATTGCCTTTCACAGTACCGTCTTATTCAACCGGTTCCTCGTTCCCTGCCTTGGTTTCATTCTATTCCTGACTGTCGTCGTTCCACGGTTGTTTCCTTAATTAGACTAAGAATCAATCATTCTCTCCTCCCTTCTTCTCGCCTTTGATTCGCTTTGTCCCCTTCTCCTTTATGCTCTCTTCACGTTTCTGAGCCTTTTTGTATTTGTGATTCAAATCATATCCTTTTCGAATGTTCTGCACTCTCCAACGAACGCTCCTTTCTTTACGTCGAACTTTTAGCTTTGGGTCTTCCTACTCCCTTTAGCGCTACCTACATCATTTCCTTCCCATTGTCTTCAGTTATTCCGTTGCTGCTGTCCTTTGTTCTTTCCATTTCTGACCGCTTGCCTATTTAATTCTATCTCTTAATTTTTCATGTTGTTGGTTCAAGGCCGCTGGCGCGCCCAGGATAGGAAAAAAAAGTAAAATAATTTTCTTTAATACTCGCTGTTCAAATGGATATTGTTTTTTTTTTAATTTTTACCAAAATGTGTATTTGAATTGGTTTCGAATATAGGCGGTTCTATGATGTCAAAAGTAAAAACCTATTCCTTTCTCTACACTTTTTATCATATATTGCGTCATCTCTAATTGTATACGTGCATTTTTTATGTGTAATTATTATCCGAATAAGATATTTTGAATTAAAGCTTCAACCCTTGTTTCAGTTATACCGGTCGAATAAATAATTAAATTGCTTTAAACAGACATACAGATAGGTATAAATATTTATGGACCATAATAATTACATAGATTTGAGTTTAAACCTTCTACTAAAAAAAAAAAAAAACAGAACTTATCGAATGTTCTTGCCTTATAGATGTATTATTGTGCATTTTAAAAGTGTTCTTACGCGAAAAATTTATTTTATTATTAAATAATTTTAAAAAAATTATTTGAACCTTTTTTTTTTTGGAATTTATTTTATATTTTTTTCTCAATACGTCGATTAAAATTCGGTGGATCGTTATAAGAATGTTTTATTTTGAAATTATCTATCAGTTATAAAGGTATTTGCTGAATTTTGACTTTTTTTTTTTTTACTATTCAGTGGGTTCACATATAGTAAATTTTGATGTAGTTTTCTATTTTAAGTTAAAGCAGACTGGTTTTCTAAAATTCTATAAAATTATAATACTAGATATATATCTAAACTCTGTTGAGCAACCAATTTTGTACCATTTGCGATTGTGTATAGTTTTTTGTTTTTTTCTTCGTTATCTGTAATTAATTTAACTATCACGTTTCTTTCCTAGGTTATTATTTATTTCATAGATATCTATTCCGAACAAATGATAAATCAAGATTTAATTAATTTCCGGTAATTGCATTAAAAACGTTATAAAAATCGACGAAAAACAAAGTCTTTTTTTTTTTTTTTTATTTAAATTTATTATGACGCTAGGAAATATGATTTTATGCCTTTCTAGTAACAACATGAAAACTACGTAACATTCGATTAAAATAATAAAATTTAAATCACCACTTATAGACATAAGGTAATAATAAAATACACTAATCCCTATAACACTATAACAATTAGACTGTACATTTATTTTTCTAGAACTTGTTGAACATACGTTTTTATAATATTTTATTTAAAAAATGGGAAAAAACAGTTATGTCCCAAAGCAAATGCTTCAAAATAGGTTGCCGGGCAGAGTCTAGCAGATATAGTGATTATTTATTTTATGTAATGATCGTACATAATAATTATATCGTTAATTCAGGCATGTGCAACCTCTTCACGAAGAAATTAAATTGCATTCGCAGTTGCGGCATCGTAACATAGTACAATATTTAGGTTCCTTATCAGAAGATGGTTATTTTAAAATTTTTATGGAGCAAGTTCCCGGAGGTAATAATAGAAATAAGTTCAATAAGCGTGCGTATGTTTTACTGTTCGAAATGGTTATTTTCAGACGTTTAATATGAAAAAGTGAATGTATTCGTTAATATCAATAAACATGTATAGTTATATCGTAGTTAATGCGAGAAATTATTTAACAATAAATAAAAAGAGAAAAAAAACCCCCCTCATTTATGCCATAATTAATGTTATCTTTTGAAGAACGTATTCTGTTCTGTGTAAAACATAAGAAAATTATAATTGAAACAAAAAAAAAAAGTGATTATTATTTTGAAAAAGCGTGTATTTTAATGAGGATAAGTATTTAAGGGCGTTTTGATTGTGCGAAATAGTAAATGTACAAATCATTTAGCCAAGTGTATCGTATTATATACAATACTAGATACTCTGACCAACTTCGAGGATGCTCTTCCGAAAATATGGTTGACTTAACTGGAACTTCTGGCAGAAATAAAATTGTCATCTTATATCTTTCGTTGATTTCTTAATTCTGTTTTGAGCAACCATACACCGCTCGAGATGTGATGTACGCGAGAAAATATGTTTCCAAAGTTTTAATCAGTTTTAATTTTACAAAAAAATAGAAAAAAAAAGGTAATTATAATTTAATCGTGGTTGTAGCGTCCGTAATATTTAATAAAAAATAAATAAATAATTTTGTCCTTAATCACTTTATAGGTAGTTTGTCGGATTTATTGAAAGCAAAATGGGGACCGCTTAAAGGAAACGAATCTACCATTAGTTATTATACGAAACAGATTTTGGAAGGATTAAAATATTTACATGGACAAAAAATTGTGCATCGCGATATTAAAGGTACAATGTGGAAAATATACGCACGTTTTATGATTAAAAAGTAACAAGTAATTTTAAATGAATTTAATCCTTCGGATCTCGCCAAAGGAACACCTCCTGGATACTCTGGTGATAGTTTTGCGTAATTTATTGTATTTTATTTTAATTATACTAGTTTTCTGGGAATAAAATTAGAAAAAAAATCAAAACGATGAATTGTTTATTTCATCAACCAAAAAAATAATTAAAATCTATAGTAATAAAATTGTAAAATCTCCTTGAGAAATATTAGCTTTTGATCTGGTTTTTTTTTTTGAACGATATCAATTTTTAAATATTTTTATTTTCACTAGAATAATTCCAGCGAATGGTATACTTTGTAATCCGTTCAAATTAAAAATTTTTTTTTTTAAAATTCGCATTGTTATAGACATACTAGGAGTAATAAATATATGTTTATAGTGACTTTAATTTCTGTATACCGTAAACTCGTAACATTCGTGACGGCCGAGGTTGCGAAAAAAATATATTTTTTTAACCAATTTAATAGGAATTACCTGAAATTAGTTCTTAAAAAAGGAAAAGGATGATTGAATTATTGAATTTTCTTAAAATATGAAGTTGCCAAAAGATATACATAAAAATGGACTACCATTTAACATTCGATTAAATATTTTGTTACCACAGTAACAGAAAATGAATTGAAAATTTTAAATGATTATTTTAGTGTTATTTTTTGTTTGCTATCTGAAAATGAAAAGCGTCAAATTTCAACTGAGTCCCAAGCATGTATATATATATTTAGAATTGCAGTGCATTCCGGGAATGTTCAAACGGATCACGTATGTGGTAACCGCGAATGTTAAGGGTTTACGTGATTAAAATTCGCTAAACGACACTAAGCAGCGGATCGACATGGGTTTTTAAAAAAAGGAAATAAAGTTTTATCTTTAAATCAACAACTTATTAGGAATAATTAAACGCATATAAAATTCACGTATAAGAGAGAATGTAATTATTTAAAAAATACATAATTTATGTATTTTTTTAAATAATTATATTTTCTGTTATACGGGAATTTTATATGCGTTGAATTAATGACAATGCAGAAAATGGAAAAGAACAATTGTTATTTCAACTTATTACTAAATTAAGTGAAAGTAGAATTGAAATTATTTTAAAAATAAGCGCAAACAGTTTGGTAATTTACGTACAATTTGGTAATTCAGAGAAAAAATAATTTTTAATTTTTGAATTGACTTGCACACATTTCGTATTCGTTATAAATATCGCATTTAATTCACTTTAATAATTTTGTTCAGGTGACAATGTTCTTGTAAATACATACAGTGGGGTAGTAAAAATATCTGATTTTGGTACTTCGAAACGGTTAGCTGGACTATATTTAAGTACTGAAACATTTACTGGCACCTTGCAATATATGGCTCCGGAAGTAATTGATAAAGGACAACGCGGTTACGGTGCTCCGGTATAAAAATATCTATCCATATTACATTTTTGTTTTAAACGTATATATTTGCATTTATTATTATTATTATTATTATTTATTTATTTTATTTTTTTGCTTTTCGGATTGAAATATTTACCTAATAATGATAATTATTTTTCAAAGTACGTTGAAGCTAATTGTTTATTGCCGTTCTCTTGTACTTCTAAGGACTTATTTTAACCAGTTATGTTTTAATATTTCCTAATTTTTAAAAAAAATATTAGGCTGACATTTGGTCGCTGGGATGTACGGTAGTAGAAATGGCTACCGGTAATCCTCCGTTTATTGAATTAGGATCTCCTCAGGCAGCTTTGTTTCAAGTTGGTTACTATAAAATTCATCCCGAAATACCTCAAGAGCTCTCTGAAAAAGCTAAAGAATTTATCCTTCGTTGTTTCGAACCTGATCCTAGTCAGCGTGCTACGGCTGCGGAATTATTAGAAGATTGCTTTTTACTAGAGTACGTAAAAGAAAATTTATTTAAATGTTAGCACGTTTATTTGCTTACAACAAAATCACCTAAATAAATCGGGCTGTAGTGTTCACAATTGTGAACACGTTGCTGATCGATAATTTTGCTTTAATGTATGCTAAGCTCGTAGAACGATTTTCCAAAATAATTTATTAATAAATTTAAAATGCACAAAAGAAAGAAAAAAAAAAACGTACAAAATTCAGTTCATTTTCAACGTTTTGAGTTTATTTGAAACCATTAAAGAATATGCGAAAACCTTTTTGAAATATTTTCGAAGAGTATTGGTTTATTTATTTATTTTGAGGCTTTTTGTTGCTAATGATTAGGATTAAGTGTTTAAATTGTGATGTATTACGAAAAGAAACTTTTCAGCGAATTTAAAATTTTGTGAGAAGAAATCATTTCTCCTTTCTGTGACAATCACGAGATAATTATCTTGCATTAACGAACAAGTTTCTCTACGATATGAAGAAATATCGTTTTTTTTTTTAAATCTTCTTAACAGTATAAGATATTAAAACAGTCATGAAACAATCACATTATCGTTTTAAATAATAACAAATGGTAATTTTAATTTCTAGAATTACGATTTAATAATCAATTTTTTAGAAATCCTAATCTGTTAGTTAAATACATACATACGAAGAAATTTTACTGCAGTGACATTATGTTTTTTTTATTTAACTTGTGCTAAATTTTTAAAAAATTATCAAATAACTTTTTTTTTATTCTTTATAAAATAGCAAAAATAATGCATAAAAAATGTACCTCTGCCGATTATTAATGGTGATCTTAGAAATAACTGTCTTACATTTTATTTTTATAACGCTTTGTGTGTATTTGTGTGTGTGAGGGCGCACACGCACACATTGTGTATATATTAATTACAACGTAATTCCTAGGCCAGTCTGCATTAGAAAAAATGTCCCAATTTTATGTAATGAAAAAATGTCCCAATTTTATGTAATGAAAAAATGTCCCAATTTTATGTAATGAAAAAATGTCCCAATTTTATGTAATGAAAAAATGTCCCAATTTTATGTAATGAAAAAATGTCCCAATTTTAGGTAACGTTTGTTATATTTTAATGCTTCAAACTTTTTTACATCTGTCGTTTTCGAACTAAAAGACGTATCATGTATAAATGTGGAAAATTCTTCGCTATTGCACAGTTCGTTGTCCTATATTCGTTTCCACAATTCACGTTTGAAACATAATGAATACACTTCTTATTACTGTGCGGGTTGATGAATAAGAAGTCCCCCCATAGAAAGAAGCATGTAAAGATTATATGCTAATTTAATAATACCATGGAAACGCAAAAAAAGTATTATTTATATGTGTTGTAGTATATTAAGTTGTTTCGGTAGTTTAATAAAATTTATTAATTTTTTTTATTATATAAAATTAGGACATTTTTTGGTTATAAAATCTAACGGAGGCTGGTCTAAGAATTACGTTATAAATTTTGATCATTTTATACAAAGTGTAGAAGAGAAAGAAACAGAAATGTAAGCAAGAGGGGTCATTGCGAGGCCAAAGTGGCCGAGTTTATTTATATATATATATATGTGTGTGTGTATGGGAGTACCAAGAGATTTTTCAAGAGGTGCATTCTTTTGATTTTAAATTTCGCTTAAATTTGATGGATTTAATTACAGTTATGTAAAAGAATATATGTTTCGAACTTATTACCAGTGACAGTATAAATTCATAGTATATAAATATTAAGTAAATACCGTAATATGTGACTTAAAGATATGCGAAAAGTACAGAATAAAAATAACAAATATCTCTATAAATGCTTAAATTTGTTTAAAAAGAAATTGCAGGCGTCTCGGTTTTTGAGAAATCACATCTATATTTTCGTCTAGAAACTGGGTTTATTCTTTGCCTATGTATTCTCATTAAACCAAGACTGTTCAGTCAGTTTTCAGTTATAGTTGATCAGAGCCGTGTTTTTATCCTTCGTCATGTTGAAAAAGAGCGTTCATTGATAACTAGAAACGTGTTTGCGATTCGTGTGATTACCTTAATCGAAGAATAAAATACATATATACTCGAGTAAATCGGTTAATATGCCAATTGCTCAACGTCTGCAGTAGGTATCGGAAATCGCCTAAAATCACACCAGTTTCTTACTTCATAGATTTCAAATTCTATATTTATTCATTTAAAATTTATGGGATCGATTTAAAAAATTAAATTAGTTATTGTGTTATTTTATGAAAATCTGTAATTTATAAAATCTATTAATGAATCCAGGTATAGGGTGAAAACATAACGTCAAAAGTATTCTTCTATTGTTAAAGCTGGATAAATAATCCGTTGGTGCCATTTCTCAATACCCAATTTAACAAACTGAAGTAAACTAGTTTTAATATAGTAGAAAGCCTATGATTATAAATAAGAAAATAATGTCAACTAGCGTGATGCCTGTTGATAACAGTTCATTTGAAATTCATTTAGTATTTTGATTATTTCCATTGATCGATAAATATGAAAATTTTCGATTATGTTAAAAAAATATTCTTTAAATAAATAAATGTCTTTGTACTTTTCGGCCCGTTTTTCTTTCACGTAGTAAGGGAATATGCGGTATCAGACTACTTCACACTGGACTTATTTCGAACTGCAATTAATTCATTGGATAAAATTTAATTTATAGGAGGCTCGATGCACGAATAAATCCTTTTTAGATATATATTTCTAATAATCTTGTGAACTCCTCTTTGGTCAGCCATAACAGAGCATCGGTTACCTTTTTCAAAAAGTGAACTAATATCTAAACATTTATAATCAAAAAAAGAAGCAAACTAGGAAAAATTGTTTTATATCCAAAATATCAGTTGTTTCATCAGCTAAGATCAGTCAATAAATCGGTACCGTAATTTCGGCAATAAGCTTTTTTTTTTTTTTAAATATTTCCATAAATAACATATCCACTAAGATATTTTCAATTTTTGGCAACATATATTTAACACTGCACAAAATTGTTTATATGGTTTCTTAGTAATAAATCACTAGTGTCGACTCTAAAATGAATCATATCTGTGAAATTGCCAGTTTCTTTAAATTTTTCATAAAAAATTATGTCATGTGCATCGCGGAAAAAATCGGCAACAATTTATTTTGATGTATATATCGTACAACGATGGTATGCCGCGTGCTTTACCTAACAACGCCACAACGCATCGCCGAAGTCAAAAAATAATTACCATCCTTTTCTTCTCAGCAAGTCAGAGCAACACGAAAGGTTTGAAACACTAATAACGACACAAAACTATCATGAATCCGAACTCGACCTTATCGCTTTTAACTGTAAGCAATCGGAAGTAATAAACTTTTCAAGAGCATTTTGATTTTCACATTAAACTCGCATTATCTGTTATCTAGGAAAAAAAAGATGTCTTCCGGAAACACAGCAGCACCACAAGAATTCACTAGAAGTATATCTGTACCAGCGGAAAAACCATCGAATAATACTGCGATCAAATCGTGTACTAATAGCAGCGATGCCAATACTTGCGCGAACCGTACCATTAATGCAGAAAGGTGTGTGTTATATATATAGATATCCAAAATTTTTTTAACATTCAAAATGTATAATGTATATAGTTTTTTGTTTTTACTTCGATGTTTCATAGCTTCAAAAAATTTTAGCATTACATGACGTAAGTTCCTTACACTTCTACTTTAAATTTACCTCTGGTGCTTTAACCACAGCCTGCTTCTCTCATTTCGTTATCGTTTTTCACTTACAGACTCTCCTTATTATTCATTGCATCTTTCCAGTGATAATCAGGAATTTTCAAATATTCCGCTCTGAGAGCATTCGTGTGCTTACTCTTGACTTCCTCAATCTAATATTCCTACTCGCTATAGTGTTGCATCTGTTCTTTCATTTCCAATGCCTTGTGCTGTTTCTTTGGTTTCTTTATGTCCTTCATATCGAAATAACTATTGTAATTTCTTCTATTAAACATGGGTCAGTGCCCTTTGCTTCTTCAAAAAAAAATAATAAAAAAAAAAAAATTTAGATTTATTTTCGAGATATTCTTTAAATATCATTAAATAACAAATCTAAAAAAATTACATATTGTGCTCGATGAAATATGCAAGCAGAAATAAATAGTGAAATAGCCACAAAGTAATAAATTTAATTATAATTACAGTTTGTTTTTTGTTGTATTTTTGTGTTTACAATTTAGAAGTCCTAAGTAAATTAATAAATGCAGTCAATTACGTGGTATAAGTGCGCAGACATTACAATCTTTTCGATAAAGTATTTTACAAATGTTTTTTAATTTATTTCCGCTTTTCAATAGTTAATTAATTTTTAATAGAATATTTATTAATTTTGGAATACGGTGCTTTTAACTTCGTTTTCGTTTTTTTTCTTAGTAAGATCTTTTCATTAACTCAATTAAAAACTTGTCCGAATAATATAACACGTTTTTTTTTTTTTAATTTTAATTTCAGGTTTCTTAATAACTTTCAAAGTAATTATGCAAAAAGAAAATAATTTAATGATAATCGATATCAATTTAATCGCTAACTGATATGCGGAACTAACGGCGGGGATTTTTACAATATTAATAATTGGCTATAATTGACTAACATAAATAATAATACAGTGTAATAGAACTAGAATAAAATATATTGTTCAATTTTCGACTGATGGTTTGATAGTAATTAAATGCCGTAGTTGATTATCCATAAGAAAATTGAAAAACAAAATTGTGTGTAATAAAATGTTTGGTCCATAAGGTGTTCATTATACTGTACAAAAAAAGAAAAGAAGATAATTAAATATGTATAATACGATGGGCGTTTTGTAAAAAAAAAAAGGTTAAACAGATAAGACACGATGAAAAAAAAACAAAAAAAAAACATGGACACAAAATCGTCAATTAAATAATGATGATTAATAGCAAATAGGGTAAAATAAAAAAATTTCTTTTATTGTCCCTAGCTTTTTTTAATCCCCTTCAAAAATTGTTAATGCGGAATTTTGACCGTGTTATTTATAAAATTAATCACGTGTACATTAAACTAAACGTTACCATTTTTCGGGTTTTTCTTTTATCCCCCACCTTAAAAGAAAGAAGCGTAAACGGGTGTTTCAAAATATTGTCTCATTTTTTAAGTAAAATCTGTTTACTTTCGTAATAATCTGATTACTTTTAAATATTTTTCCTTAAATGCGGATATGTCCGTTAAGAATTTCTTCTGCTTTTCGATGTTTGCTTCGAAGTTTATTAAAAAAAAAATGTTCGTCTTTTTTTAAATTTAAAATTAATTTTAAAAATAATTAATACGCTTAGCGGTTTAAAAATGTTAACACATTGCAGCTGTTTTTTCTGTGCGTTGTAAAACTTGCATGTTTTTTTTTGTTTTTTTTTTTTCATTTTTTATTATTTAGCCTGTACTCTACAAAAAGCTATCCACCAAAGGTGAATAAATCGCGCGTACTGAAAGACATTTACATACCACCAATGTCGGCTTCCTGGCACAGGTAAATAGGTTAAGTTCAGTTTTTCTGGTAATATTACACTTTTGTATGTGTACAAAGTATTAATAATTATTTTACGTCGAAAGTAAAATCATTAACATTTCCGTATAGATTATGTGCAGTGTTTAAAAATGACGTGGTTAATTAAGATCTACTCTACCATAAGAATAGGAGGCTATCATCATCTAGAAGTCCAGAAATTATCTGTATGACAGGGTGTTCGCTTCGACGGCACATATACTAAAATTGAAACGATACAGAGAACATTAGAATCATCCCGGCGCAAAGCTGACACATAAAATCGTGAAGCGGTTCTTACTTTTCCCGCTATAAGTTCTTGCCATAACATCTCTTCTAAAATTACTCTTCTCGATTCTTTAATGAATCAACGTCTAAATCTGACAAGATGTTTTCTGTCGCATAATCTATGTTTAAGAAGTGAAGAAATTTCGGAACAGTAAGTTTTCGACAAATTCTATTTGATCTAGTTAGCCCTCAATTTTTCGAAATATTTCAAGCGTGCATCTTTTTCGGTAATGTACTGACTTTGGAAGTCTGCAGGCTCCCTTTTCCTTCTCGCATCATATATAATATAATTATGGTTGGAACATGTGATAAAAGTTAAACGTTAATCTGGAAACTATACTAATACCGCTTGTACTTTTTTAAAACGAATTCAGTACTAGATTCGAAATTTCTATCTCGGTTTTTTAAATAAAAAGTAACAGGTTTTTTTAATATGAATTCAATGCTAGATTTGAAATTTCTATCCTAATTTTTTGAAGCTCAAAAAATTGTTTTTCTTCATTTTTCTTTTTTAATACGGATTTTATGCGAAATTTGACGTGATCGCCGATTTATGAAGATTTCTACTTCTGAAGAAGATTTCTACTCGTGCTATACGTTAACCTAAATTGGCGCGTGCGTATTACAACAATAAATTTGTTTTTAAGTTTTATTCGCTGAATACGAACACACACATATTTTCATTATCGACACTTTAATTTCTCGCAAATAAATTCACATATTCACTTCCTTCATATGCAATTAATTGATTTCGCACATAAACTATATTCGAATTTTAACGTTTAACGGATAAGTAGTCGATTCGCTTCGAAATTGATTCAGACGTAGGTTAGCCGAGCAATTCTTCACTTTTCCTACCGATTTAGATGAATGATTCTATTCCTTCTTTTGAATTGATGCTATCAGTTGTTTTTTCTGCCGTTAATTTCGATGTGTTTACATAACTTACATTAAATTTATTTTTAATTTCGAATACGTTAAATGAATTTGTATAAATTCTCGACGGTGTTCCGTATGGAAAATATCAATAAAACGAACCAAAATAAAACCGTTCTCATCGCATCGTGCAATAGTATAATAATCTCGCTTGTTTCCCGAGCAATTCTTAATACGTTACGGCATGATTAGGCTGTTGTATTTTTCACATCGCTGTATACTCTTATCACGAATTGTGCTGCGTTCGAGCACATTACTACATACACAGAACCCTCAACGATTTTTCTTCAAAAAAAAAAAAAAGAGTGATCGTAATAGTCACGTGAAGCGCAATGACAAACTACTACGTATACCACCATATTCGCGCTAGTTGATGTATAGTAGGCAGACACACACGTGTAGTCTTGCGTCTACACTAGCGTTGCATATTAACAATTTCCATGAAAACCTGGCAGTAGATATTACTGCAACGACGAGGCACGGCCTTGAACGCAAAAAAACTGCATCTAGATCAACCATCATTATGTTTTTATTTTCTTTGGATCATCATCGTGCATAGTCACTTAAAGCCCTTAAACTGTCCTAACTTTCTCTATCCGTCTTGGTTACCGCTGGAGGAACTGTTATTGATATCTTCACTCCTTTTTCTTCGAAGTTTCCCAATTAATTTGTTGTAACAGTTTTAATTATATTTTCAGCCGTATGGTTTTTTAGTTCCTATTAACGGTATTACGTTTTCCTTTATCTGGTGATTATCCTCTATCAACCTTCGCAATTCTATAGTAGCACCTAGTAGGCGTAATTCTATATTGTTCCGACGATCATTTATTCTATCTCTTCTACAGCCTAGCTTCGATTCAGAAAATGTAGTTGATTGGCTGTCTTTGAACAATTTGTATCCATTATATTCCGGGCGGTTTTCTCAACCTTGTTCGGAACATTGACTTATGAATTTATTATAACTATTATTTCTATGGTTGTAGTTGCAACTCATTACTGTCATATCATTATGGAAATTATAGCTTGAATACTCCTATTTTTTTCATTACTTTTATAATGGTTAACTCCCCGGTTAAGTTCTGTTAATTCTCTCAGTCTGTCGATTGGCTATCCTACAATAGTTCCAATGGTAGTTTGTTTTTTTTTTTTATCGCTGAAATAAATTATTTTTCTGTTATTTTCTTCTCCAAATTTTCTAATTTTTCTGCCCATTCCAACATATATATATATATAGATATCTATGTCTCATAATTTGAGGTTACGCTTCAACTCTGACTGTCCCAAAAAAAACTGTGCTCTTAATGGTAGTTGCTGTTCCTTACCCCAATATCGTTCTTTTAATTCACTTTTCGCTAATCCTATGACTCGCTGACTTTAAGGAAGGCTTTTGTTCAGAGATATTCTGAACCCTACATTTTCTGAAACATATACGAGGGACGTTCGAAAAGTAAGTTTCCCGCCCCTCTAAAACCGGTTAGAATAAACTTACGGGGGTAGGTGTGGTCTCATTTTGTAGCTACAACATCAAAGTTTAATCTAGTGTCTAGACCGCAATATTGTATGTTTTTTCGTTTTCGAGTTACGTAAATTAATCACGAGTTAAAATCTGAAAGTTGCCGCCGACTACGATTACGAGATGCGCTCAGTTATTCGTTTTTTAAACCATAAAAATTTTGCACCAATTGAAATTCATCGATCAATAAACAGTGGAAGTTTATGGTCCCCTGTGATGATGAGTGTTCAACATGTTCGTAAATGGGGTGCCGTGAATTCCGAGGAGGTAAAACAAATATAGAGGGCGAGCAACGGAGTGACAGATCATCATCTGTAATCTCAGACGAACTACAGGTGTGCGAAAAATTGAAAAAACTATATGATCCGATCACCACCAAACCGCATTTCCGAACTTCTTGACCAGTTTTCGAGTGTGTCACGAGGTAGTACCTCATGCAAAAAAATTCGAGACCGACGAGGAGTTGAATAATTTCGTTCTTACCTGGCTGCAAAATTTGGCGGCAAGTTTTTATGGGGTAGGTATATCTCTATAAGGTAATTTCTTGACTACTCGAAAAATGCTTAAATTTAAAAAAGGTGTGAATATGTGGAAAAGTAAATAAAAGTATGCCGAATTCAATGCCGGTGACCGTTTCTTTCTAGCTTTATTAGTTTCGAAAATAAAAAATAGGGAAACTTACTTTTTGAACGTCCCTCGCACATTATCTTTTCCTCTTCCGTTAGGCTTGTTTCTTTAAAGTATCTAAACTATTAATAAATTCCATTATATATATTTTTGGAAATTTCAATATTATTTTCTATTCCCTTAAAACTAATTTATTGCTTCTTATTCTGTTTTTTATTCTTTACTGTAAATCCTCCTTCACGCATGTAATTTGCTGCTCTCGTATTATTAATTAATACTTTCCTTGATTTTATGTATTGCATTATTAAAAGTTTCATTCATTTCATTTAACACATTATGTAACTAATTTAGCTCTGGGTTACTTGCAGTCAAATTGTGCCGCGGAACATTTTTGCTTTCAACATTAAGTTTACTATTAATATTTACCGAGCTTGCGTCTTCTTTAGCCATGTCAGAAGGCGTTCCCTTGAAATTAGAATCTTCATTTGTTTTCTCTTTTTTATCCACACCTGTGCTTCTCGTCGCCATTTTTTCTGAATCACCTATTCCATTCATTCTAAATGCATGTCGCTTTTAATTAATGGATGATTATTAAATATTTTTCAAAAACAAAACACTAAATTCCTGTAACCAATTTTCAAATAAAGTACTTTTTTTTTTTTTTTTCATGCAAATATATTACTTCTATGTGAATTTATATTTGAGATGTGAAATTGAACCAACATTATGGGACGTAGTTAAATTACATTTTTTGCGTCGGAATTTTATTTAATGGGTATTGATGGCAGCTTTTCGCAAATATTTTATTTTTTTGAGAGATTCCAGAATTTTATGTCGCAGATTATTGTTTTCAATTTTTTTTTATCCGATACTATATTATCTTAATTTTTATTTTTCGGATCAGTTTCAGAGTTTTCCTAAGGTCATTTTTAACAACACCTTTATACCTCAGTTTGAACGCAATCTTCTTCAGTGTGCTAAGATACCTTCACAGCATATTTTTAGATATTCAATAGCCTCCTCTCGAGGATGCCCTATCCATTTCATATATACGATAGACAAATGTCGAACACTTATTTGTAACATTATAATTTTCTAATTTAATGTGTAAAGTGAAGATGAACACTGAGTACTTTGTAACTTATTTAATTGAACAGTTCACTTTAATAAATGGTAATACCCACTTTTTTTTATATGGTGTGTTTTCATAATTTTTATTGTTCCGAAAAATAATTACGATTATTACATATGCAATGTCTCTGTTAACTAACCGGTTGAGATTCATTTATAATAGCAATAAGTGTGGACGTAGCTTCTTCGAGCACTTACTCTGTTGAATGGCTGGTAATCGTATGGCCATACAATTTTTATTAGGAATAGTTCTAACGATGGGAATGGCACCCAACATCACCGGCTTTCTGTATGAATTTTGTAACCATTCAACTGGCCTGTCTTTAGTCTTTTCGTTGGTTAAATTATTTGCTACGTAATGGTAATAAATTCGATGTAAAAAATGAAATGGATTCTTAACAAAACAATTACATACCATGTAGGTAAGTCCGTAACGGCTGTTTATTAAAATTTATAAGTATAAAATAAAAAAATTCCTTGATAACAAAATAAAAAAGTGTAAATTAATTTACTTTAATAAATTAAAATAAATACCTCAATTTAACGAACCGTTTTCAGGCATAGCTCATCATCAGCTAATAATATCGAATACACTTAATTAAAACTAAACAGTAGTACTCTGTATTGTTAACCGATGATAGGGTATGCCCGGCAACGTTTCTAAAATAAGGTATTTATTTTAATTTATTCAAGTCGATTAATTTATACTTATTTATTATTTGTTATTAAATTATTTATTTTATAATTATTAATTACGTACCCCATATTTGAGATATTAATTTTTAGAATTTCAATATTTAAAAATTAATATATTTTTTTTATAGAATTGTCTCCCATGCTACTTATTTATCGATTAATTAAAATACAAATATAGTAATTGTGAAGCTTGGAATTGAAATATATGACTGGGAAATATGCTACAGCGTTCGTAGGAGATTTAAAATTTTCAGTCGACAAACCAATAAAGATGGCTGAATAAATAAAATAAAAATGAACTCAATGTGTCTAATTCGAAATTTACAAAAAGTATATGAAATATCAGACTAGATCTGATAATTGTATTTATATGTGCGCGCGTGAAATTATATTTTATAAAAATATTCCTATTATATTTAGATTCACTGCTGTTTGTTAAAACTAGTATTCGACCATAACTATTATTAAAAATTTTGAGGAAAACGTAAGAATTTGCATATTTCCAAAAAAAAATTTTATATACTTTTATATGTACTTACAATACAAAACAGTTCAGTACCATTGTAACTGAATACAATATACAATAAAGTAACAGGAAATCACAATTTTCAAAAAACCCTCATTTATTGATATTAAATGACACCTTAAGATTATTTAGTGCACTGTAAGAAAGCCAATTGAATGATGATTATTAAGAAAAATTAAAACATTTCAATAAGAACAGATTTACTGGCTATGGCGATTTCTTTTTTCATTTCTTGTATTAATTTTTTATTTAAATAAGAAAAGAAAAAAAAGTAACTGCTTTTAAAATTTTTTTAGTGATAACAATAAAGATCGTTAATAGCTACTAAACGAAAAAAGGAAAAATCGGTTAATAAACAGAGGAGAAAATGGTACTGCGCTGTTTTGTCTTTGCCTATTTATATGTAGATAATTATTTTTGAATACTAAATATTCGCGTAATTTTTTTCAATATCTACTAATTCGTTCGGTTTGTTTTGAGAATTTATTTTCAATATGAATTTTCGAATCGTTCGAGCAAAGTGCACTATGTATAAACGGAATGATATGATTACTATTTTATTTTTTCTGCTAGTTTATTTACACGTACAGCTAGTCAGAAAAATAACGGTGCTAATCAGCCTTTTCGATGTAATTCATTTGATACACCAGTTTCTCCTGAAATCGAATTAGGTACGAACCAACAATTCCCTGAACAAGATCGGTTTTATTTAATTAAAAAGGACACCCAACGGCGTGCCACATTATGCAAAGTGTTTACAGAAGATAAAAATGATATTTGTACCATTTGGATGAAATATATACAACGCGATATCGGTCGTCCTATTTTAACAATGGTAAGTTTTATATTTTAGTAGTATGCATCAGCTTATTTCATTTTTTTTTCTTTCCGTAATTATAATATTGTTAATGTCGTAAAAGTTACTTGTGATAACGCAAACACAATTTCATTAAATAATATTAATGATCGCCGACACGTTTTGGAGTTACAATCTTTCACCGTGATTATGAAGATTGTAATTTCGAAACATAGTCCGTGATCATTAATATATAGTAAAACTGTGTTCATGTTATTCCGGGTAATTTTTATATTATTAACATTATTGCAGGATAGCATGGCCACCGTAGCCGTCGATAATAAGAAACCGTACTGTTTACAACGTCGCATTCTTCTTACTTAGGAGACCGCATAGTAGTATAGGGTTTTAAAACTAAAGCATCTCTCTTGGATTGAAATTACATTTATTTCATTTATATGCCTGATATGTATTTTATTACTTACGTGTAACAAATTAAATTACAATAAGAATAGAGTCATTATGTAACACTAAAGTATATTTATATTAAATTGAGAAATGTTAAAAATGTAATATAAGTGATCGGTTAAAATGGACAATAATTATTTATGCGTGTTTAATTTACACACTTTTAAACTTTTCAATAGCGGATTGCCCCACTGATAAGCGTTTCTTTCCAGGTGATATTCATGAAAAAGGTGTTTCATAATTACCGCATGTTTCTAAAAACTCAAAAGAGTTTTCTGTTTCGTACTATTTAAAACTTTATTAAACACACGTACCATCTCACTTAAAATAAATTCTACAAATGAACAGCTATAGACACCAAAAGGGACATCACTGCTAATCCAGTTACAATCGGCAACCCGTTTCTTTGCAAAATATCGAAATACTGGTTATTAGTGAAAGAATCTTTTTCTGCCATATAACGGAATCACGCTGCGAACATTTCGATTTTTTAAAAAGAAAATGCGGTGTATATCATATCTATTTGGTGGCATTATAGTTAATCTATTCTTCTTCTTAAGAGTGTCATACTCAGTCCCTGAGCGTTGACGGTCACCATCATTACAGCGTTTTCTTCTCTGCTTTTCTAATTAGTTCATTGAGATTCTTGAGTCCAGTCCAGTCCTTAATATTGTCCAAGCATTCCGTCTTCCTGGCCCTCTTTTACCTTGAATTTTCCCTTCTATGAGCAAACGTAAGATGTCATATTTTTTTTTCCCTCTAATTATATGCCCAAAATATTCAATTTTACGTCGTTTAATTGTTTTACATAATGTCCTTTCAGTATTGGCTCGTTTCAGTACTTCTTCGTTGGTCATCTTTGCTGTCCAAGGTATTTTCAACATTCTTCTAAGTGTCCACATTTCTAGTGCTGCGTACCTATCCAGTTGCTTTTTGTTAAGGGTTGCTGCCTCTATCCTATAAAGTAGAATTGAATAGATATAACATTTGATTATATTTCGCCTGATTGACAAGCTCAGAGTGTCGTTGCATAGCAGATTCTTCATATTTGTAAATGCTGTTTTTGCGTAAGCACATCTTTGTTTTACCTCAAAATCATAATCTAAGGTCTCTGTTATGTGACATTCTAGATACATGAGAATCTTTCAACACGTTCCACTTCTTTTCCATTTACCCTCAGTTTTCCATAAGTATTATTTGTTTTACTTATAAACATCCATTATTGAAATAAAAATGAAGTCTTTTACATTGCTTACGTTGCTTTAGAAGTAATTTTTTTCATCGATTCTCTTTTATTTCTGAAAATGAAAAATTACCTTTATAGCATTTTTACATTTTATTTATTTTTTCTTTTTAAATCAAAAATTCTTTCGCGTTACCTTTTAAATTTCATTATATGAAATACTATAATTACATCCGCTCAAAGATCTGTAAAGTCTAAAACATTTCTTTAAATCATCTGTAATAAATTTTTTAGCCAGTATATGGTTTACATTGGAATAGATTTCAAAACAATACAAAAAAGAGTTGAAAAATCACGAATTTAATCGGCATTTAAAAAATAAGAAATCTGGAAAAATACTTAGAATGACTTTGATCAACCATGGCCTGCTTAGAAACAAGGTCTTTACAGGCACCGGCAGGTTGCAAATGTTTACCATTTATGAAATCAGAGGAAGTGAAGTGCTGTTTACATACTACAATAAAATTTAACGGCGTAAAATTCTTCCTAGGAATTACTTCTATCCGTAACAATTTGAGAGCAGCATTTTTTTTGTAAGTTTAAAAACACTTATCGTTTTATTATTAGAATTTTTTTACGAAATGAAGTGTAATTACCCTTACACCCTGGAACACAGCATTTATTAGTAGCAGCACTTCCGCTGATTTTAAGTAAAGTAAAATAATTTAATAATTGTTTATGTTAACTAAATTATTAAAACATTTACATTTTTACACACTTTAAATTTACCCTTAGTTTTAATATTGTAAACCGCGTCTAAATGGCAAGCATTTAAGGATATTAAGATATTACATTCGTACAAATAAAAATCGCGAATTTTATTTTACGATTATTATAAATACTATTTTATAAAGCGTAAAAATCATATATTGACGAAAGATACGCTCAAATTAAAACAAAAAACACTTCGCGATATACAAACTATAAAAATACCAACAGGCTAGATCTTTTTTCTGTGCTGCCAATTTTAACCACAGCACGGTTTTTTTTATTAATGACGACTACGATACGACGGTTAAAAGAAACCAATTGTGTAATATTCCGTAATTTTTTCTTTATCATCATTAGCCGGCGATATTTGATCTCTAAAAAGTTTAATCTTGTTCATATTCCAACTGAGATTTTAAATATTCAAACGGCGCATTTTATTTAACTAACGCCAAAAAACTCGATTTGTTCCTATTTCCGATAATTATATATTTCAGCGTAAAAAACTGGCTAAATGGCGAAGGCTAAGCAAAAAAAAAAAAAAAAATCACCGTCGTTGACATTGTATAGTATTTTTTAACATAAATCTATTTCGTAACTAAATGATGAAAGGTGTTTCGTTATTATTATACCATTTAGAAATTTAGGTATCCTAATTTGTTTCTTAGCACGAGTGGCGCGACTCGAATGGAACATTGTTACCTAACCAGCTTTGCTCTACGTAATTGATGGTATCGGAATGAAGTACACGGTCATTATTTCCCTAGGTTGTTTTATAACGACAAATTTACGAAAGCTCTCTGAACATGAACTGTTGTGAGAACATATAAACTTGATATTAAAACAAGCTGGAATTCCGGTATAAATTTAAGATCAGTCAGCGTGGAACTGCATAGGCTGGAAGTAAATGTCAATAGTAGTCCCCAAAATCGTGGTTCTTAAGCAGAGAAGATTTTAAATTATGCTCTGTCTAAAAACCGGTGTTTAAATGTAATAAATGTGTGGCACCATACTGGTTTATTCCGCGTTAGTTTTAGTGCTACCTGTTACCATGTATGTGTGACTGTCGATGGGTTGAATTTTCGACGCCCAAAAAAATAAAAAATAAAAAAAAAAAGCGTGCTTGAACCGCTTAAATAGGAGTTCCGCGCCGTGATTTATTTAAAATTGAAAATGACTTATAATACTGTTAAAAATACGCGAAATTTTATCATTTCAACTAAAATTTAATAAAAAAAAAAAAACAACAAATATTGATAAAGTACAAGTAAATAATTATGTGTTCCTCCTTCACCCCTTATAAAAGTGTGATTATTTTGTAAAGAACATTTCAGTTTTAAATTTTCTTATTCTTCTGTTTTGTTTTGTTTTTAATGTAAAAAAAGGCGCAGCTGGAACAATTATTAGATTGTCTATGTAACTATATTTTAGAACAAGATCGAACTGTTATTCAAAATGCAATTCAGTCGCTAAAAGAAGAGGTGAATCATGATCCTTGCGTTTTAGATCACGTTAACCAGATTATATTTCTATTCAAACAGGCAGTACGTATTAATATTATTAATTACTTTCAATCTGACGCAAAATGTATTAATTCTTGTGTATTTTTGTGCTTTATAACAGTCACTTGAATTTGTTTAAAAATAGCCGTATTACTTATCGCACATATTGACAATTAAATTAAACACTTACATGCTGAAATGAAATACTGACTATTCATCAAGAAACAAATTTTGCATTATGTTCCGTTAAATATGTTCAAACATGCCTTAAATGAAAAAAAAAAAAGTAAATAAACAACTGGTTTATTAAAAGATTAATAAAAAATTTAACTTTGTATTAAATTAAAAATTGTTCCCGGTTCCTCATTTGGTCTTGCGCTAAAATGAATTTTATTAAACCGCTCGATAAAGTAAAATTCTCTTTGTTATTATTCGCGATGATGGAGTGATGATTGTGCAATCTTATCATTTCGTATGATGTTATCTTCTGAAACACTAAATAAGTTCCGGTTAAATTGGAAACTCATTTCACGGATTATTAATAAATAAATTTCAAGTCGCGTAAGTAAACAAGCGTGAAATTCATTCCGAGGAAAAATACATTTTGCTCATAAATTATTTGGCGTAATATTTCCGCATTGAATTTTTTTTATTGTGCGGAAAATAAATGAATTTTCCATAATGTTAAATGTTCCGCGAAAATAATGTAATTAGACTGAGTAATTTTTAACTATCAAAATAACCTAAAGAGTTAAATGAGGCGAAATAATAATAAAAAAAATTGTTGATAAATGGTCGATATTCACTGATGACTGATGACTGATGACTGTTCATTGGGTGTAGAAAAAATTATAAAACTTTTAAACACACGTTTAAAAACATTCAAAACCAGATTGTAAATGGCGACTGCAGGAAAACGGTAATGATAAAAGAAGCAGTTGATTTAATCGGTGACAATTTATTTCACGTTCACTTCATAAAATTGTAGCATGTACCGATGATGAATACCGAAGGTACTGATGGGAAAATACAAAACGTTTGTAAGGTTGTTTTTTTGCCGGGGTGCCAACAAAAGAGCAATTTCCTTAGTCACATTATTACTGATAGTGTCCACAGATATATGACATATTGACGTACCGACGAGTCGTTTACAAAAACAAAAAGAAGAAGAGAAATTAGAAAATTATAGGCAAAGTCTTTTAGGACGAAAGGAGGGCAGAGTAATTTTCTTTTTACTTTAAAGCTCCGCATTTAAAAACTCAGATATTTATCGTGATGAACCGCTAAAAAATTAGTGTCGTACAATTAAAAAATTCTCTAACACCCAATATGTTGATTCGGGGACGGGAAAAATGTGGCCTATACATACTGTTGAAGTGACATTTAAAAATTTCCATTGAAAATAGTTTCATTATTGTTCAGAAACAGATATATAAACAAATGATGTTTCGCTATATGAAAAATGTTTTAATATTGACAGAAATTATAATGGAAATCAGTTTAAAATATCTACATTATAAAGAAATAAACATATTTTCGAAATATACAATTTACTCTTTCCGGTCTAGATATATATATATATATATATATATATACCTTGTATACATATATGTATAAAATGAAGAAAATGTAAACGTACAATATACATAATTTTATAATTAAATTAAAAATTAAAAATTACTTCAAAATTTAAGAAAAAAAGAATAAACGAAGCAAATATTGGTAGTCTAAAGCTAAGCTTAAATTTTTTTTAACGCTGAATAAATTATCCAAAATTTATTGCTTTGATTTTTTAAATTTTTGTACCATTTCTAGATAATATATACTATGATTACTTCATAAATACATTAATATCATCAGTGTTGTTTTTTAACATTAAAAACCCTGTTCTTGTAACTCATAATGAGATAAATAAATGCAAGAAATATTTTGTGTATCGTTTTGTTTGCAAATAGATTAATTACATTTTGAGGACCGTTTATAGCTTCCATCATTCTATTAAGTCTTGAATAGAAAGCTAAGCTAATTTTATATATTAATACGATAATCAAGGGCAGCCTCTAGTAGTTATGAAGGTAATTTCAGCTTCGAAACCCGAGAGGTCGCAAATTTGAGATTTGTCTTATTCCGAACTTAAGTCGCTTTCACGGTATTAATCTGAAATTGTACGAAGTACCAGAGATATTTGGGAAAGTAAAGGCTGTCGAGAGAAAATTAGCCTCTCCTGCTATCAACAGTGGCTGTTAGGTTTAGAACATTATGAAAAGCTTAACTTTCACCCCAGTATCACTGGCAAAACAAGCAAGACCGCAATTAGACTGTCTGGGAAAACCCGTTTATATACAAATTACATTATAGTGAACCAAATTTGCTTCACAAATATGGTTTATAAGACGTTTTTTTTTTGTTTTTTTTTTTTTTAGTTAATTATAATGATTTTAATGTTATTTACAACTTTCATTTATGAATCGTACTTTTTACTTAACAGATTCTTGCTGATTTTGTCGCTTTTATCTGGTAATTTATTATGCTCTACAGGGTTTCCTTTTTCTATTACTACTGTGCCATACGTTTATTTATTTTATTTTTTTTCATATTATCTTTTTTTATTATTTATGCTAAGTGTTATGTTGATTTTTTTTTTTTTTTTTTTTTTTTTTTGTTTTTTCTAATTATTTCCAAATCGAAACACCACAATTTTTATTTTTCATGCTATAATTCCTCAATTATATTACTAATTAAACTGAAAAACTGAAGTGTTTAATTTTTTAAAATATATTAATGACAACATCATTCTTAGCCCTACCCCCCGCTACTTTTTCTGTCACAAAAATTTGTCTCAAAATGTGACATTCTGTATATATGAGGAGATATCTACAAGCAGATGTCCGTTTTATTTTAGACCAAAAACAGCCGCGGAACGTAAATGCGACAGTCGACTACGACAAATGAATACTACAGATGTATCTGTTGCAACTTAAAGAAATGTTCTCGAAATCGAAACGTATAATAATGTAGAAATATAATTATTTGTACACTTATTCGTAAATAAAGATTTATTTATTATTTTTTTTTTTTTTTTTTTGTCGTGCAGTCGGAAAGAATGACGTTGTCATTTTCCTCGTTCTATACGAAATATAGAAGTGATAGTTGCCGACAGGTTACGACAACCCTGTTTTACTACTTTTTTGCTTTTATCGTTCCAGTTTTACCTTTGTATTTTATTCTTTTCCTCCCCCCAAATAATGGATAATACATTTTTTTGGCACATTTTCATTAAATTATTCTGGTTTATCCGATACCTTTTTCTTATCAACAAATGCAATTATTTTTGCTGTATTACTAAATCGTTTATCTAATCCGCTTTCTTTCTGAAAACCGAATTGATCATTTTCTAATTATTCACCTATTTCTTCGATTACTGTGTGGAACACAATTTTTGTTAAGATTTCTGATGTTTTAACTAGTAAATTTATTATTTAGTATTCACTGCATTTAGTTCTTCTGTTGTATTTCGTTTTTTAGGATAACATTTTTTTAAATTTATGTAATATTCGTCCATTCTCATGTATACTCAACTTTTTTTTTTTTTTTTTTTTCTAGATTTATTCGTACATGTGTATAGTTTTTCAATTTTTTATTCAAATTTTAAATAATTTTCCGGATATATTGTATCAGAGAGCTTTTTTATTGTTTAATTTTTTTAGTACATTTTCAAATTCTCTTACTTTATAATACGCCAAGTATACCACTTGTTATACAGAATTTTATTTCAAAAATTTTAGAGTTTAAAATTAATGCGTCGATAAATAATTTAACCTGTTTTCCATGTATATTAGTAATTTTAATTATGCCGAAATTAGTTTCCGGTCGTATTGAATTTTACTGTTATCAGCGTAATTATTTATTTTATTTATGAACTATTCAGTTTTTCGATTCGATATTTGATTATAAATATTCCTTACAGGTGAAAACTGTTCTGAGATCACATAGTATTAAACCGCATTGGATATTCGCCTTAGATAATCTGGTTACCAATGCTGTACAAGCGGCTGTTTGCGTATTTAGTCTCGGTAAAAATAAATTATGTTTTTTTACTTTTACACTTAATATCGAAATATGTTTTTTTTTTTTTCTTTTAAGTAAAAACGTATATAATTCAATTATTTCATTTTTAAATTCTTCAAAACTGTTAACAATAGAGAAAATAAATTATGCTGTTTCAAAAATGGATCGACAAAGAAGACATTAATTTTAAATAATTGTTATAAAATTAAGGTAGAGTAAAATGCTATCGTTATCTGCACACTGCCTTTTAACGGTAGTTAATTCCGAAACTTACGCCCATATTAAATGCGTATTTGTTTTGCATATAAATCAGCACTACCAAGAATAGTTACGAATAATTCATATTTTTTCAGTATAACTTTTACTGAATTTTTTGATAAAGTCTAATAGTTAAATACTTAAAATTCCAAATTATTGCTTTGAGCTTGCACTTTATTTCTTTGTTTTTGATATTCGAATATACAATACGGATTGGTATATTTTTCATTTTAGATTCGGTCTTTGCGCGTGTTTGATAATCCAGTAATTACGATCAAAATAGAATCAAAAGTAATCGAATAAAAAAAATTAGATAGTTCAAAAACTGCAGTATTAGAAAGTTTTAAGCTAATAGCAAATAGGCGCGTATGAACAGTTAAACGTTAACAGTTGGTTTATATATAAAATGAACAGATCCGAGCCAGAATGAGGATTATAAACATATTTTTGTACGCAGTAATTTAGATATATACACCTATATATATATATACATATATATATATATATATAGATATAGTATAGATATATATATATATATATATATATATATATATATAGATAGATAGATAGATAGATAGATTCGTACGTTATTCGTTATTACGATATTGTCCCTGTAACTATTAGATGACGGGTAATCACTGCGATCTTTTTTCTCAACTACTCCCAGAAGGAAATTACCAAATTAGCTACTAATGCACCATGTAGATCAGTAAACATTTAATTTTGTTCTTTGTTTATTTTATTCATTTTTTTTATTACTAAAAAAATGGATGATGAAAATTAATTGTAGTAATAAGAAAGTATACTGCATTATATAATACGAGAAATTCCAAATACGTGGGTCGGCTGAAAAGTAATGCATACGTGCTTGTAGAACGCAAACGAAAAAAAATAGCGACATCAGGCAAAAAGTAAATTAAAGTACAATTCTTAAGCTTTAAAATCATTTATTTATTTTTCAACATAGTCACCGTTAAGACTAACACATTTCTCCCAACAGCGTGTAACAAATTTTTTCATTTCGTCACTGAAAAATTCTTCCGACTTTTCTCGAATCCAGGACTACTTGATAGCTGCTTTCACTTCATCATCCGAGGTTTAATGATTACTCTTGAGGTCTCTCTTCAGTAGAGGAAAAAGATAAAAATCACAAGGCGCAAAATCGGAGGAATAAGAAGGATGTGGAATCGGTTCAAACTTCAGCTTTCTCATTGACGCTGTTTGTTCTCGTCTGTTAAACGGCGTGGTACCCATTGTGCACAGATTTTATGGTATCTCAATTGTTCAATAATGAAGCCGACACGTTCCTTGGATATTGCAACATGATTTGCGATACGCTGTCGAGTGATTCGCCGGTCATTTTGAATCAAATCATCAACAAGTTTGCGATGCTTATCGACTGTGGCAATGATCGGACGTCCGCTGCGCGTTTCATCAACAATTATGGCTTTTCCAGGCCCGCAGTCACGAAATTTTATTACCCATCGATTGGCAGCAGACCTGTCAATAGCATCGTGACCATAAACATCTTTTATGAATTTCAGGAGGAATCACTTTTTCAACTGTTATAACAGCACGCTGTTTAACTCTCGTTGACATAACACTAGAACACGTCTCCATATTTACGCTGCTCACAGCACACTGGATGAACGCAAGGACTTCAAACTGTGCATGCGTGTAAAGGAGGAATGTCACTTACGAATGACACCAGGTGCGCTTCTGTAGCTCATTTCGTTCGCGTTCGACAAGCAGGTGTGCATTACTTTTCAGCCGACCCTCGCATTTTATTGTAACACATAAAATTAATTTGTGGAAGGAAATAAAAAATACATTACGAAAAATATTGCGTTGTGCGGAAATATTCGTAGAATTTTTTTTCCCATTATCCACTAATTCCTTATGTAGCGTAAATTTTTCTTCTTTTTTCTACGCAGTATATACACGTAATCTTTTGCTTTCCTCTTGTCATTTAAATCGATAACAATTATAGCTAAATCTTCAAAAGAAAAATCCAGGTACGATAAATTACAATAACTAAAAAAGAAAATAACTATAGTAAGCATTAGAATATTATTTTTCTGAAAATTGGTGTAGCAAATAATTATTAATAGCCGAGGTTAATGTAACGGATGTTCATCTTGGTATAGTAGAAATTATACGCCCGAAAAGCGTACGGAAACTGTACTCAGTCTACGTATAAATTAAGCATAAAAAGTACTTCAAAACATGGATTAAAATAGAAATGTGAAATCGGATTCTATTAATCAATCAAATGTAAAATGTTAGAATACGTTTTTTATTTATTTTTTTTAAATTTTTACATTATATGAATAACAATTTGAGGTCCCGTAAAGTGTAATTGTCTGTCTCTTATTATCGTGTATTTTTAAATTGTACATTTAATTTACAATCTCATATTTATAAAACTTTTTACGAATTATAATTTAGTCGCAAAATTCGTTCCATATATTTTGTTTTTTATTAATATCTTAAATTATAAAATTATATAAATGGAATTAATTTGTGCAAAAAACAACCAGTATCGTGCTCCATAATACTCCAGTTTACACGCTCGCTACTGCTAATTTTACTATTTATGCTTCATTTTCTTATTTTTCAGATAATTAATAAACCATCTTAAATATCTCTCAGTAATTCTAATATTCTTTAAATCTTGTAAAAGTATCTTTTTCATTACGTCGAAGAATGCTGTGATTAATTGTTTTCTATTTCAGTATTCTTTATTTAGTTTAAAGGAGCCCACGCAACAGCTAAGTAGCCGATTACAGCATTGGCTAAAGAGACTATTTTTTTTTAGCTTGTCAGCAGAAAAATCTGTGGTTTCGCTATTTGAGCATGTGAAGAAAAATGCTGAATGTGTAAAACGCTAGTCACTCGATCAGTGTTGAGTAATGTTAAGTTCTGATTTGATGATCTGTTCGCTTTGTAGCCGTGCTGTTCGCCAGGCGCTGCCACAGTACTTTTCAAACGTTGGCGAGTTACTGAGAGCGCACTGAGAACGCATACAACAACAGCATAAACAATCGATCAGATCGAATGTTTAACTAAACCAAAGTACTTTGCTACTTCGGCCGAACGATTATTGTACATTGTTTTCAATTCAAGCGATAGCTTTCTAGACACGGCTAGACTGGATGTCTGTTATACTCAATGGTGCCACTTACGCAGTGACATAATAAATCACTATCATCATCAGGTGGTAATAAAGAGCATATACATCAAATAGACTATACGTTTTAATAATTCTTCTACCGAGAGACTTAGCATAGCAACAAATAGCGTAATGTTATTAAGACACGATGCACGGCTGACTATTATTCGCAAGAATGGCCAAGTTAAAATGGTGTAAAGTCTTTTCTTTTGGAGAATTTTATGTAGATCAATTTGAAATTATTTTCAGCGTAGCCTAGGGGTAGTGAAATGATTTGTTTTGATTTCTCAGCTGGCCCCGAGGTGCATTGAAAATATTAAATTAACCTTTACTTTAATCGAAAAACAATATGACAACAAAGCAGTATTTTATTTTCATTTTTCGTAGGCTATTGTACTATGCATGAAAATGATAATGGCGATGAAGATAATGTAACTGAAACGGGTTCCATCAATAGTCAAACAAATGCAGCTGGTTCTTCGTCGGAAAATCAAGTATTATCGAAGTAATGATTTTTAAAAATAATGTTTTGTTAGTAATTTTTGATTATATATACATAGTCTAGCCATAAATACTGATACTGCTTTAAACGAACGTACCGTGAAAAAGAAGCACGATGCAAATTCAGAAAAAATTTATTTCAAAAGTACAAACAGCGCTCGTTAAAATCATGTTTTAGTTATTCAAAATGACCACCTTTATTAGCGACACGCGACGAAAAACGCTCCGGCCATTTCGCAATACATATACGGATCGTCTCGAGAGGAATTCTTGCTGCTGCCTCAACAATGCTTCGCTTGAGCGACTCCAAATTTCGGTATGGTCTTCAACAGGCCATTTCCTCTAACCTATCCCACAGTTCGTAGTCCAGCGGATTTAAATCCGGGCTGCCGGACGGCCAATCACTAGCTGCTATGAAGCCGGGCACATTCTCTGCGAGCCACTTCTGTGTCGTTTGAGCTTTGAGTGCCGGTGCTGAATCTTGTTGAAATACCCAATCGATTCCGGCAAACAAAGTATCGTTCAGAGGCTTAACCACTGGTTTCAGAACTGTGTTTTGGTACACTCTGGCACCTGTCTTGACCCCTGTTTCGCAAAAATGGATGGGAGTTACCCCATACCACGATACGCCCCACCACACCATCACAGAAGTGGGGTGGTGACCTCGTTGAACGCGTGGAAATTTGGTTTTAGCCTCAGCAGATGAACCGGCATAAATTCTATCATTTCGCTTGTTATATTTTTCCTCTACAGTAAAAATTTTCTCATCTGTGAAAAGGATCTTTTTGTAGCCATTTTTGCCGTACAAGCGTTTCAACTTTTTCGCTCTTTCGTATCTTATCGCCTTTAATTTTTCGGTTAACAGATGACCTGTACTTCTCTTATAGGCTCGCATATGTAAATCATCGGTATGGATGCGCGAGACCGTTCTCGGCGCGATTTTCATCTCCTGAGCGATGATTTTTTGTTTCCGAAGAGGGCACCTGTTAATTCGCGACCGGACTGCTTCAACTACCTTTTTTGTTCTCGCAACACGCGGCCGACCGGCTCGCGGGCGATCAACAACGTCTCCTGTGTCCATAGAACGTTGCAGTGTACTATATGTGTAAACAAAACATTTCGTAACTTTGAATGGTTTGAGCAGAGCGAGAATTTGAGACGCGCTATGCCCCGTCTTCATCAGTCCAATTATTGTAACGCGTACATGATCATCTGTCCAATCCATCTTCGTAGCGTGTACTGAACAGACTACAGCGAAGTTATTTGCTCTTCTACTGTGTTATGACGATGCGCTGACAGTGTTATCACTTTGTTCTGCCCTAAATTCCCTTCATGCAGCGGCAGTATCTCAGTATTTATGGCTAGACTATGTATATACACCTATATATGTTAATTTTCATTTTCACGTTGGAACATAGAATCATTTTTTAAGTAATTTTATTTTATATGTGTTAAATGGAAGTTATACGACGATAAATTTTCCACTTTCCTCTGATTTGCTTTTAAAGTATTTTATATTTACATATTTTTTAAAAACTTACAAATAAATAACTCTGGCTACAATTCATTATCAAACAAGTACAATAACCGGTTTTGAACAAAACAATACGATAAACATTTTTTAGGTGTGTCCTGTTCCGGTCGAAGGGTTTCAAGTGATCATCAGACATACACACACACGTATAGAATAGTATGTACATATTATTATCTTATAAATTACTGAAAAGTATGCAGCACGGTGCTTTTTGTTACGTTTTTCTTCTTTTAAAAAAACATATATACACCTACATCTACATATTATTATCCTTTGTGCTTGCTACGCTTTACGCGCTATTATTTCATTGATTACTTAAAGCACTGTACATCTTCAATTTCACTTGCAGTGACAAATTTGCCGAATTTAGTAAACGAATATAATATGAACGCGCTTCGAAGGCGTTAAATTTTTATTGCCGATTAAAAACTATAATGTAACGTTATGGAGGATCATTGAGAAAGCAAGTTTCCGTGCGGGTGGAAAATTAAGAACACTCCGAAACACTCCGAAACAAAATATATTCCTATTGTTCTACACATCACCGTACATATAGTTTAAGGCGCACTAACCGGGGGTGAAAATTAAAATACGGATTTTTCGGACCCTATGTGACGACGATTTTCCGCTGGATTTTGAAAGGATATTTTCACGTATCACATCTATCGACTCTTCTTTATTTATTTCTGACCTTTTCACAAATTCTTCACGACGGAGTCAGCGAAAATGGAAACGTGCAAAATGAGAAAACTGAGAGGCCGGCGTGAAGGAGACACTTTTCGCCCCTGGAACGGTAACACCTCTTCAGGATGCCGAATGTAAATTATCGTGCGAATAAAATCATCGATAAAAATGTACATAAAATCGTTTCCTTTCAGTTTTCCAACCACCGATTGCACGCATTGTTTTACCTCGGCCACTTTTAGTAGTGCCATGAAAAACCGGCATAATTACGTTCTCTTATTTGCTGTTTATACAGTCTGTTTGATCCTTTCGAAGCTATCTTTATCCATCACGATCCGTATTATGGATACTCACAAACCGTACATTTCGCATATAGCGCAAAGAATATTCCACGTAGTTTGATTCACAATTGCACATATTTCATAACGGATAGCGCATAACTAAGTAATTCCGTCACGTCCAGTACAAAGTTGTTTATTTTTGTTTTTGATTTTCTTTAGTGCAATAATCACATAACACTCTCTACCCGAATTTTCCTAGTAGTAAAATTGTAAGTTTTGCAGTAATAAATATTCTGCGAACTATATATTTCGGTCATGCGTGAAACGATATTATTGTGATTATCGAAAGTTGATCATTTTAGAGATTTTTCTATTTCCGTCGTATTAGGTTGTAATACGCTCGAAATCCTTCTAAATATGTAATACGTACGCACCATTCCATTTTTGTCATCATCACAACTGTTATCTTTTTTTTTTTCCACTTTTTGACTGTCTACTATTTTTTTGTGTCCGATTTTCTATGAATTTTATCGCGTTTTCGCCCAAAATCAAGCTGCTAAACTGTAATCGCCTAAAATCACTACGTGTATCTTCTCTTTTTGGTAAAACACAAGTCTCTTGAAACGAAGTTCTGATGTGACACATTACAAGCAAACTTTTTTTGCCATATGAATTTATATAAAGATACGTTTATAAATTAATCTCTTTAAGACATCTCTTTTCTCGACTTCGAGAAATTTTTTTTTTTTTTTTTCTTTTTTCTTTTATGCAGCATGCGAGCTATAATTTTAGTTTCATACGTAATGAACATAAACATGTATGTTACACAGTTCTTTTTAATAAGTTCTTCTGTTAATACTTTTTTGTAAAGGGAGAAAAAGAATTTAAAAAACGGCGAAATAACTATTCGCATTTTCTAACTTTCAATTGGGATTAAAATTGGAAAATTAATTTTTGTAAATTTACAAATTAATGAAAATGTCGGCCTTGTTTTATTTATTTTTGTATGAAATAAAATTTTTAACCACTAGCGTGGTGTCAAAAAATATGTTAATTGATCTCTTCTTAGAATTTTCAAACAAATTTTAAGCCATTATCAATCAAGAACGCAACAATTACACTAAATTCCGATGATCCGGGTGTTATTAAACGTTTACAACACTTAAAATTGTGTAAAATGATAAATGCGTTAAAATTATTTTTATTTCGTACAAATGTGATAAACTAGAATAAAAAAAAAAAAAAAAAAGAAAGACTAGTATAAAATATTATATGCTTTTAAAAAATGTATCGGCTGGTTGTCTCAGTTAAGAGCTATTCGATAATTTTTTTTTTTTTTTTTGAAAAAAATGTATTTGTTATTTTTTTCATAAATATCTTTTGTCTAGTTAAAACGCTTGTCAGCGAATTATTCTATATATTAAGTAAATTAAACACACCAATAAAACAATTATTTAATTGGTGTGTTTAATTTACTTAATATATAATAAACATAAACAATGAGTATATTAAATAGAAATATTGAATTATCCTATACTTAAAAACTTTACCATCTTAACTTAACTTATATATATATACATAACTTCGTGCAATATTTACTAACTACTACATCTTAATCTATCTTTTTACTTACCGATACTTAATAATCTATTTTCCATCTTTTTTATACTCGATGTATTTTTTCGTTACTTTTTTATTGCGCCTTGTCATTTTATTTTATGTTTATTATTTTTTTTTTACATTTTCTTCCTGAGGCCATTCCTTTATTTTCCTTTTCCTTTCCCCTATTTTTCCCTTCTCTATTATTAGTTCCTTGGGTATTTTATTCAACATCTGAGTTATAATATATTTGTCCGTTTACTCCTCCATCTTTGTTTTTGCTAACGGCAGTTGGTACGAAAGTTTTTTCCTCAACTCGTTTTCTGTTTTTATTTTTTCCTCCAAAACAATTTTCTTTTCTGCCGATATGTATTCCTATATCTTCAGTAATAAGTGTACATTTCTTTTATGCTCATTACGTCTTCTTTTTTAATTATTTCACTATCAGTTTCTCCCTTAAGGATTTACCATTAATTTCAACCATTTAATTTTCAGTTTATTTATTTCCTCCGAGTATACTTTCATCATTATGTCTCAATTCTATATTTGATGCTCGACTCTACTAGCGCATAATAAACTACTTTTAATGTTTCATTTGTTGCATATTTCTTTAATGTATATGAAGCTGGTAAAACTGCTCTTATTTTCTTTGCAATGTATTCCCCATATGTGTATGTTCCATCTAAAGTGTTGGTCCATCATTACTGTCCAAAAATATTTATACTGCGTTACTATCTCTAACTTCTGACAGTTTTTCATGTCACACTCGTGCCTTCCCCCATCGAATGTACACATTCCTTTGAGTGTGCACTATTATATTTCGACAATACAAATCGCAGTTGTCTCTTTTTTTCCGCAGTACCATTAGTCTTTTTTATATTAATTCTTACACTTTTATCGTGTGCCCATTTACTTATTGTTATCAGATCTTTTTGTATCCTTATTTCTACCTCTTTAACATCTTTATGTGTCATAACTACTGCTATACCATCCTCGCTGTAACTTAATTCCCCTTATACAAAGATCATTTGTATATATAATAAACAGTATCGGCGCCAGGTTGTCCTCTTTTTAATAATTTCAATTATTTTTTGCGTCATCCATTCTCTCCTTCTTATTTTTTCTTCTCCTGACGTATTTTTTGTTTGTCTACATTCTTTATATACTTTTTCAAATTTTCCGCGTCCAATTATCTGATTTCCACTTTATGAGTTTTAATTCGTTTTTTTACTTTATTTTCCATTAAAAAACTTCTGTTTAGTTTCATTTGTTTTCCTCCGGTTTTTCCCACCTCCATTTTTGCTGTAATGTTGTGATCTGCTATTTTAATGTTACAAGTTGATGTCCTTCCACCGTAAAAACAGTAACAATTTCCGCTTGCACAATTAAAATAAAAAATTATAAATCAAAACATCGTTGCATATAATGCGAAAGCATATTTGTTGAACGGAATTGTGGTTACGTTGTATCCGATGACTAAATAACTGACATTTTGATAGAATTTCCGAACAACAGCACATACCTCTAATTTTATATTTAATATGCGGAAATTTATGTAAAAAATATCAATTTTTCCATTATTTAAAATTAAGAAAAATTAAACGACGCTCATATTTCGATATTTCTATAAGCGGCGCTATTAGCAGGAATACATATAAGTTTAAATCGATTACGAATATTATATTAATTACAAAAATTTTTATTTCTAGTGTTTTGCACAATAGTGTTGTAATGGTAGATGTAGGATATTTTTTTTGTTTAATGAAATAGATTTTTTTAATGCATATATATGTGTATACTTAAGTTTTATTCTTCTTTTTTTCCTATTTATAAAAGTTTTTAAATACACATAATTAATAAGTTAATTGCGCGTATGTAAGTACACTAAGTGGTATTGTAATTCATTTTTTTTTTTTTTTAGTTCGCTTTTGTTTTCTATTGTTTTTAGTTATTTTGATTTTTTTTCTTTTTTCGAGCAAAGCTTTTTTTCCGGCTGAATTTAATTTTAGATAATTAGCTTTTTTATATATGTTATAGATTAGATGAATTAATCACCCAGCAACGTAATTTGACGGAAAGTGTCAACCAGTTAATAGAGGAACAACAGTCAAGCAGAAAACTGATGAATAAGTTTATAGAAAAACTAATGGTGCTTCCAGAATTGTTAGGTTATGTGCAGACAGCTCATAAGTATGAATCAGTTTTTGAAATTTCTAAATATGTAAAACGCGATGAACAGTAATTTTGAAAAAAAAAAAAAAATCTATTTTACACAATTACAAAGTGATTTCATTATTTTCGCTTGATTCGGATAACAATTTCAGATTATTTAAATACGAGTATAACGAAAGTAACTTAATTGTACAGCATTAATAAATAGCGGAGAGATATTAACGAAATTTAATGACGTAATGTGTACGAGCGTAATCGTGTAATAAAATTCTAACGTACACATTTACATGTAGAGATATTTATTTTAAAGTGTTTTCTTTTATTCTATTTTTTGCGCCATACTTGAGAATAGATGAATATAACATACAATTTTCGATTGTAATGAAACGTCCAAATTAATGAACAAGATAACCCCATCCTGAAAACCATTGATGATTGTAAATACTAATAAATTCGTTTCGCATATTAAGGCTCATTAGACATTGACCCTCATAGAGCAAGTCTGTTTTGAAGCGAATAATTTTTCACTGATATAAACGAACGAGGCGGATGAGCCTTAGTAGATTTTTTTTTATAGTTTTCTATTCGTTTAAATTTTAGAATTACCAAATTGAATTCTCCCGATTAAATAAATAATCCGTCTGATGAAAAAAGCATTAATAATTCAACGCTATCTTTTAGAACGACGATTATAAAGGAATGAGGATATGAAATATTATTAGAAGCCCGTATACAATTCTCGGAAAATAAACATTAAAAAAGTCTGTCTGTCTCGCCTACTAGTTTTTAACCCCAGCCAGCAGTTATTTAAAGCCTTTTCTCAAATTTACATCGATCGTCGATTTCATTTTTACTTTATGAAAACGCTAAAAAAAAAACCCTCTATTTCTTGATTATTATATTAGATTATTTAACTGTAATTATTAATTTGTTAATTTTCCATATTTTCTTAAAGAAAAAATGTATTCTATCAATATAAAGAAAATTAGATATTATATTTTTTATGTTTATTTCAAGTCAAATGAACGTGATTTATTTTTTAACATTATGCTGTAAATTTAAATAAACAATTCAAATTTTGTAGGAAAAACGATTTTACATCCGACTAAAGCGATTATAAAACGAAGGTTTCGGTTTTGGTTAAAAGTTTTGTTTCAGTCACACACGACTTACCGTATTAACATAGTTAAATTTTGTAGCCATTACACTGTGCCATCAAAAAATCTTTTATTTAGAAAAATTTTACAAGTAAATTACACGGTTTCTGGTTAATATAATTTTTTGTGTTTTCTATTTTTAGTTGCCAGAAACAAAATGGTACTATTTCTGTTGCTAATAAAAACACAAACACCGAACTTAATAATGAGCTAACTGATTGGTTCCTGAAATTGGATGTCGATGATGAAACCATAAATAAGGTAAATATTATTAAAATAATAATTTTTAGAATAAATGGAATACTACATTATTTTTATATTTTTAACGCCGCGAGAAAAACGTCTCATAAACGAATAGGTACAAAAATTTGTAAATTTCTCAGAATATTTTTAAAATACCAAGTCTGAACAGTGAGTTATTTCATATACGCACAGATATGCGCACGGGCTGGTAATTTATAAAGACGGAATGAAATAATAACCATGTCAATAATAATTTTATGTAGCAGGTTAGGTGATAACTTTAAGGTCAACTCACAAAACAATGAAATCGTAGTAGTCTCTACTAATCAATACAAATACATTTTGTCCCATGGTGTAAACTAAAAAATATATTGCAAAATCTTTTTCTAACCGATCATATACGTTCATTGCTTAAAATAACAGCGAAAAAAAAAAAAAAAAAGTAAATGATTCCGATGATTATAAATCAATAACCTTCAAGTCTATAAAATAATTGTTCACTACCAAACAGTTATTAGTTCATCGACTTGTTTGACAAGTGTATTTTTTAAACTCAGATCTGGGTAATTTATAAAGTACGTGTTTCGTACGACTAAGTTTATTGGAAATAGTTTAAATAAAAAATAAAATACATACGCTTTAAAAAAATGTGAGCATTAATAAATCGACCGTTATTATTTAAAACACGAACTCTTGATATTAAAACTATTTATGAAAATTCATTCATAAAAACGCTAGACATTTAGTCCTAAATTAATATTTTTTAGTATGGGAGCGACGTTATAAAAGTAAAAATTTTTAGTCATAATATAGAATTTTAAATGGTGAAATTACAAATCTTGTTTTATTAATTGCGCAAAATTCCTTCATTTTATATTTTGCCGCTAAAATTAACTCTGGAACTTCCAATATATTCAGTTTATTTTTTAATTTAAAATATTTACAGCTCTTAAAATTATATATATATATATATGGAAAAAATCTAAAAATACGATCGAAAAAACATAATACTAAGTTGAGGAAAATTTGATTTTTTTTTTTTTGTATTTCTTCAATATAATTCATTATTACAACTATAAAAGAATATATATATACATTTGTAAGCATACTGTAAATTTTGTTGAAAAATAAAAAACCTATAAATATATTACCTGTTTAAAATTTCGTATTTTATACACTTTTAATCGTATTTAAAAACATAAACATCGTTTAACAAGTATTACTCATTTTGAGAAAATACCCATCTTGTATTACAAATCCGTTTTTATAACACTGTTAAATGTACGACCTTAATTATTATATTTTTGTGGAACCTGAATTTCGAATATTTTATCTTCTAAACGTTTATAACTTCAAAATTTTATGTTTATATACGTTTTATAAATAAGTATTTACAAAGTTAAAATACTATAATGTTTCAAATAACTTATTAACAAAATTGTTAAAAAAATATATATATATGTATTATTTCTAACACTAAAATATGTCATAATTCCATTACAAGTTTAAAATATGATAATTTCTCGCAACTTCGTCCTAATACTGATCAAAAACTATGCCGAGTTGCACGAAATGATGCCCAAAATCATAGGTTGAACGAGTAACAGAATTGTTCAGTCGCAAATAATAAATAGAAAAATATTTGTTTTAATTTAGTAAACAAACTTTTTTTAAGGAAATAAGTGTTGCTATCAAATTGTTGATGAGGTGTTGAAAAAGAGGAAATATAAAAAAAAAAAATGAATTTTTTCAGCCTACGAGCACAATGAAATTCCAGCATGATACTCGACTCTTTACGCTAAAGGTTTGTATAAATTGTGCACTCTAAACTCATTACCTGTATTTGTCCATTCATTAACTTCTATCGAAGTAACATTTAAATACTTGACTCTATAAACAAAAGGGCCTTCAAAAAAGCTATTTCAAAACGAAAATAAAAAGTATAAACAATTATGCGTTGTAATTACAATAGTTGTTTATTTATTTTTTATTTTTTTTTGTTTTTGTTTTCTTGCACGGTAACTAGAATAGTTTCGACTGTACATAAAGTGACGATAGAAAATAAACGGATCAAATTAATAAAATATGCCGATCTAGTCGGTATTAACCAGATAAATAACAAACAGGAAAACATATAATACATTCAGTACTACACGAGCTAGGTTTGAATTTAAATCCTGATAAAACGCATATGCTGCTTACCTTAGGGAAACACAATCAGAAAGAATTTCAAACAGAAAATAGAAAAAGAAATAAAACTAATTCAACAAAGTATAATTTTCAGTACAGAAATTAAATATTTTGGAAAATAATAGATCAAAATGTATGAACTATAAAAAACGTGTACAACATATAATCCTTAAAATTAAAAAACATTACAAAAAATTGAGTTCGCTGTACAATAGTTAATTTGTATATAACGCGAGAATGATACCATACACAATGCCCTTTTTCGATCAATTACAGAATATGGATTTTTAACCTACTTGAAAAAGTTGAAAAAAAAAATATACATAAAAAATTTAATACCATTTCAAAGACTAATATTTATAACCGTTATATCAGGATTCGGAACCATATCGTATAGTTCCGTTTATTTAATAGCCAATGAACTATTGTAGGTTTTTAGTATCCGATAACTAAAGAAAAAAAAAAAAAATTAAGATTCAAATTCTTTTTAAACTTAATGATTTACAGTAATTTTACAGCTTACTTAAAAATATTTAAAATCGCTGACGGTAGCCTTTGCAGCGAATGTAATAAATCATAAGATACTCCAGACTATACATTTCAGATTTGTTAAAAGTTCAGAAATATTAAAGGGAAGCACAACATTAGTGGAGCTTTTTTTTTGAAAGGTCATGTATGAAAAAACAGTTTATAAAAATCACAACGAAAATTCTTTCGGGAAATATAACACGGATATTATCAAATTCTGAACGGAAAATCACGTGTTAAAGAAGTTTTGTGTCAACCTTCACATATCTAAATAAGTTAAATAAATTAATATCATTATAATATTTACATACTGGTATTATTACATTTATATATAAGTAAAATTTTGATAAGTTTGCCCCATTGGTCATATCCGAATTAGGGAAACAGGAAAAAAAAAAAAAGTAAAATAGTTGTAATTTCACTAGTTCCAATAGAAGCGTTATTATTACTATGTTAGCCATGGTTGCGTTACTTTTTACTGAGAAATCTAGTTGTCATCATTCAAGGGTTATTTATTTTTAAATTCGTAATAAAAAAAAAATATCACAACTGAGCTAAACACACGTAATTAAAACGTATCCCTAAGCAGCGATTACAACCCCAGATACGTCAAAAGCTACCGCGTATTCTAGTTACCATTGAATTATTATTATTATTATTATTATTATTATTATTTTCACCGTGCATATGTAACTATATTATATTTTTACACTCACAACTCGGAAAATGTGCCGAATAAAGTGAATCAATTTATATATCGTACTCGTAGAGATACTACTGCTGATGTCTTGTTATGGCCAGTGGATTTGATAGGAATTAGGTTTCACTTCCATCTGTATCCCGACACACTGAAAACATTTTTTTCCTCGATATTTTATATTCTTTAATGTCAAACTCCGTTTTATTCGATATCGAATCTGACGATTTAATCGTAAGGGATCTGCTATTCTTCTATAAACCAAAAAAAGATATCTTCCCTGGATATGTTGAAAACGAAAAATAAAGTCTACAGCACAATATTAATACGTTTCGGCGGATGTACTTGATTGTTTCGTCCGAAGATAATTTAATAAGATGGTAAATTAATTTTCCAATTTTTTTCCGAACTCAACGCTTCGGACCTTGCCACGAATCTAGACGTTGAGATACAATTTTTTTTTAATCCTTATAGAAAAGTTGATTTCAGTGAACCATGTAATTTTTCGCAAAATACAACAGCTTATATACAAAAAGCGTTAGAATTTTTCATTATACGATTTTCTTATTACTCCTTGCTTTATTTTTTTTTTTTTAAATTATATTAAAAAAAGTCAACTTCCCGGTAGATTTATAAAAAATATGATTTTCTACTTTGAATCTCTATCTCGACTGTGAAATTTTTACTTGCCTTATTTTTTACATTTTATCCAAATCTTTCCAATATAAGTTTCTCTAAAAATAATTCACATTTCACGATAAATTTCATCCTTTTTAAGAAAACGGAGAAAAAATAATACGTATTTCACAAAAAATCAATAATAGTCTCCATTCTCATCTCACAAAATTTTATTTATCTTATTTTAGTCTTTTTTTTTTTTTTTTCAATTGCATTTTATATGCAGTACTGTGATTTTGAAATTTAAAAATAAAATAAAAACAATGTATTTTGGAAATGTACAGTATCTGTATCGTTTGGCGAAGTAAATTGTGTGAAGAAAAAATTGTCTTTCATATATTGCGATATTTTTATTATTAAATAAAAAAGTTATTTTCTACGAATTTTTCAAATGCAGAGTTTTACTCGTCTAGATTTCAATCTTTACTATAAAATGGATTACACATTTTTAAACTAATACCAATTACAAAGGAAAGAGAGAATATTCTTGTATTTATAGAATTTCATTTTTCGTATTAATTTTTTACTTCAGTAATTTATATTGGATACATTCGGTGATATTTAATCGCATTATCACTTTTTAAGTTAGTTCACATCATCGTCCATGTTTTTCTGGTAATTATTTTTTCATTTAGAATCGAAAAGAAAGAATATGATCATGTTTTACATTGGCAATTTTATGTAACAAATTCCCTTCATTTATATGCCCCCCCCCTAGAAACTTACTTATCCTATTAAATCTCCCTATTGTCCCGTTAATATAAAAAAAAAAAAAAAATATTAACTCACGAAGTCAAATATAAAAATAAAATTATAAGTGCATTTAAATTCACGAAAATCTGTTCAGCAGATGTTGAATTTAGTTTTAACAATATAAATTACTCCCTTATAACACTTTATGTTATAATTTTAGTGATGGTCCGTACTTGGTTATGTCGTCAAAATTTAACTTCAAATTCAATGCCCCAGTTTACTGGTGTAATTTACGGTGATTACACAAAAAACGCATGCCGCACTTGTATCATTACGCATTGATTAGAGGACATTGTTCCTTATAAATGCAACTCACAGCTTCAAATTCAAATTCTACCGAATAAGAATAAATTCTTTTCTTTTGGCCTTCGTATATTTAAACTTATCATATCTATATTTCTAAACTACAATTACCGAGGTTATTATAAAATAATATTATTTTACGAGCAAGTTAAATTTATATGTACGAGTATAATAATATTATACATTTTTATCTTGGTTTAACGAAGAAAATAACGGAAACATGTAAGCTGCTCCTTATTTTATTATTATTATTATTATTATTATTTAGACGTGTCTTAATATGAAAACATTGGAGTAAACAATTTTTGATAAAAGCGTTGAAATATTTTAAATTTTGCAAACGTAATTTGTGAATTAGTTTCTTTTTTCTTTTTTTTTTTTGGTGTAAACATATCGATAAGTAGGCCGATATGAATTTTCTATATTTCATTGAAATTGTATTATTTTTAATAGTTTATTAAAGAACAGTACACTATGCAAGATATACTTACTGATTTTACCAGAGATGATCTCAGAAAGCTCGGTCTTAGGTAATTACACTTTTAAATCTATAATTTATATAAGTAATAAATATTTCACCTAATCTTTAGTTTTAATTGTGATTTTCTATGTCCATTTGGTTGCTGCCTTTATTATGATAAAAAATCGTTTGTTTTTGTTCTTTTTTTTAATTTTCCAAGTTACAATTTCGATTAAGTATTGAGTATTCTTTCCTACTTTTGTAGTCAGGAGACCACCAGAGGTCAGTGGTTAGTTTAATGCTTCCTAGACAAAGTTCTATGTGCCATCCACTCAGACCTCCACTTTTGCTTGCACATGCTCGTAAATAATATGTATCATATCGATATTTATTATTTCTAAGACACCGAATGGCATGCGGAACCGTTGGTAATATTTTTATCGCGTTCGTATAATTTTTATGCCTAATTTTGTTTATTTGTATTTTTTGATTAAGAATAATTTTAAACGGTTTTTCCCCTATTGAAAATTTATTATTTCAATAAGAGATATCTTTAAGGATTTTGTTTTATACGTGTCTTTAATTTAAAGCATATTTTTAATAAACATTTTATTATACATGGTGTGTCCCATAAGTTTTAAGGCTGTGGTTATAAAATCGGTATTAATAGCACCGTCTCCGCGTAATTTTGGAAAGTAGTTACTACAACCTTCCTGTACCCCTATACGAAGTTTCAAGTCCATCCAGATCACATGCAGCTGTTCAGTAGCAGTTCGTGTGATGGTATCAAAGTGATCACGGTCATAATTCCACGATGAATAAAAGCAACGAACGTGTTGCGGTTAAATTTTGCTTTAAAGCCGGTAAAAGTGCGACGGAACGTTTGAAATGTTAAATCTGTTATGTCTCGTGCTACTGTTTTTTTTTACGGAGAGTAGAGAATCGGCTGAAGACGATGAAAGGAGAGGACGGCAGTGCGTCACGAAGAGAACGAAAACCGCTAAAGTTGTAACCATGTTATTATTTATTTATTTTGTTTTTTAATTTTTTATTATTTTTTTATCATGCGTGCTTACGCATTATAGGCTAGCAGCACAACGTTGCGAGAGGGGGTTCTACAAAAATTGTAGCTATGTTAAAGGACCACCGTAATGCGCGCTGTAGATTGATTGAAGAACCAACTGGAATACCAAAAACCGTCGTAAAATGCATTATTAGGGAACGATTTGAAGAAAAGGAAGCTGTGTGCGCGTTTCATTTCACATGCGTTAACCGCTAAATAGCGACAGCAATAAGTTTCTCATGCGAATGACTTGCTGGAAATGATTGAAACGCAGCCGAATTTTCTTGAATCCATTATTATGAGTGATAAAAGTTGGTGTTTATCCATAAACGAAACGCCAAAGTGCTGAGTAGGACGGCAAGAATTCTCCGTGACCAAAAAACTTGCGCTTTCAAAAATCAAAAATTAAGGCAGTATCGAACATTTTTTTGACTCCAAAGGCATCGTCCACAAAGAATTTGTTCCTCGGGGTACTACTGTGAATATTTCATTCTACCAACAAGCGCTGGATCGCCTTTGTAAAAGAATTGCGAGTGTTAGACCCGAGTTGTGGAAAGATCGTTTTTTTTTTTTTTTCTCTTGCACGATAAAGCATCAGCGCATACCGCGGTGATTAACACTCAATTTTTGGGCAAAAAAGTGGTTCCTGCGCTCAGCTATCCACCGTGCTCGGCTGATTTGAGTCCCCCTAATTACCTCCTGTTCACCAGATTAAAGATGGACTTGAAGGGGACCATTTTGCGTCGATAGAAGAGATACAAGAAGCCGTGACAACGAAGTTAAACAGTATTTCAAAAGAGGAGTTTTCGAAAGGCATGAAAAGGTTGAAAGATCGTGCCAACATGTATATTACTTCCCGTCATGATACACTTTTTTGTTACCAAATCTAATGGGTGCATGATTAAGAATGACGTTTTAATTTAAAATTTAACTTTCCTTACATAAAATTGGGACATTTTTTCACTACATAAAATGGGGCATTTTTTCTAATAGGGACTGGCCTAAGAATTAAGTTGTAATTATATATATATATATATATATATATATATATATAATTACAACTTAATTCTTAGGCTACCCGCCATTCGAAAAAATGTCCCAATTTTATGTAACGCTAAATGTCCCAGAAAAATGTCCCAATTTTATGTAACGTTTGTTATGTTTTGTAGGATTTTTGTTATTGTTATTTTAAAAATGTCATAATTTTATGTAATGAAATATGTAACGAAAAATGTAACGAAAAAATGTCTTAATTTTATATAACGGAGTTAAATGTTAGAATAGGATTTTTGTGGTTATGTTATTTTTTGTGTGTGTTGATGCCAGTAAGAATTACGTTGTAAATTTTGATCATTTTATACAAAGTATAGCAGAAAAAGAGACAGAAATGAAAGCAAGAGGGGTCAAGGGGCACAGCCCGTTGCGAGGCCAAAGTGGCCGAGTTTATATATATATATATATATAAATAATAATATATAATAGAGGATCGAAATAAATTGAAGTAAAAAATGTATTAATATGCATAGCACTCCAGAACTAGTGTGCCTAATTTTTTATATTGATGATTTAAATTTTTCTATTTGTCATATATTAAACTTTTAAACTGCCGGTGTTAAAAAATAATTATATATTAAATATATATAGACCTTTAAAAAAGGATGTATAATAATTTTTATCTACTCCAAAAAGCATGCAAGCTAGTCATTGAATTTTTTTTTTTTAGTGTTTGTTTGCGCAAAACTTGTACCCATACGAGTTAATTTGATGTTCCTTTGTTCACTAAAAATGTAATCGGTCAATGATAGTTCCATATGAGTACTGGTGAATACCAGTGAACATACTCAGTATTTAACATACATAACGCGAAAAAAACTCTAAGATTTTTATTTTAAATGCTTTCAAATATTTTTTCTTTTTACTACGATTTATTCATTTATTTTTGATCTAAGAACTGCGCGCCTCCCGTTAAATATGATGGTGATGGTACGTTTTTATAACAATTCTTAAAAATGCGCTATACTGAATTCGATTGTATACCGAATAGAAATTATATATATGTATGTGTTTGTATAACACTACATAGTAGTAAGAGCAGTTTTAGTCCATTATTGGGATGGAGGAGGTTGGTTTTTTTTTTTTTTTTTTTTTTTTTTTTAATGGATTCGTCAACATAGACATTGACCCAAGAACAGTTGAACAGAGGGGTAAGAGAGACTCAGATCCTTACACGATCAGAAATAGCCGACAAAAAGGAATCAAGAGCTAGAATAACCAAAGGAGAAGGAAGGGAGTGAAAATAGTCCAACTGCGAGGTCTTTAAATAGAAGTTTGCAAAAAAGAGGAAGCAGATGTCAGAAATCAGAGGCTACAAATACAAGACGCGAACTATTTTCCTGCTAAAAAGAAAGGGTAGATGTTTCGAACTAAAGGTAGAAATCCATTCGATGAATATACATATTTTTTAGAAGAGACCAAATGCTGCGTAACTCTGCAGAAATCTGTCGGCATTTTGAAGAGCATTTCACATGAGGAGACACGCAAGTTGTTTAAAAGTCACTAATTCAATATTGATGGCAACTGCCAGCGTTAGAACGACAATGAAAAATGGTCAAATAAAGCGAATGAAGCTGCTTATGTAACGGATATTTCGCGTGAAATACCATTTGATTATAATCCGTGCGTCGGCATTGTTTTTCGAAAAATTTGCATTCAATAAACGTCTAATGAGACTGAAGTAAGCGAGCAAAAAGGTCTTCAGTTAATTTTAGTGTATCCTTCATTGATATGAGAAGGAGCAAATAGCGGCTTTTCTGGAACGAGTATTACTTTGTCATTTCACGTCTACGATTAACAGCTACAACATTTTCATTGCGCGCACATATGCCCGTTCTGTTAAAGTAGCTCCCGAATAAGAGTCGCCCTTGAAAAGTGTTTTTGAAAAAAAATACCCCGTTCTGACTTATTTTATATTAGAACTGTGTTCTAAGTCAGTGAAACTAGAATGGAATTAACGTGCAATTTCTCCAAATTTGCGACGGGACACCATCAAACCAATTTTTCCCCCCCTTGTTATATTGTAAACATACGAGATCTACACGTGTTTGACAGTTGTATATAGATGTAACTTCCGCAACACCGTTTGCCATTTTTTTCTGTTGTAATAAATTGCCGCTAATAATCATTCTGGAAGAATTTACTAGAAAAAAATGATTAGCAATCATAAAATTCAGTGATCGCGTATTGGCGATTTTTTCTTTTTTGTGTAATCAAGGAAGTGTAATGGATGACCGCGTGTTCTGTGCTTGCAGTATTCGAGTTTCCTTCTCAATTATCCCGCTTCGGGCTGTTACCCTTTAATTCCTCGTTCGGCATTATTATATATGAATTACTCGAAACTTTATTTCCACTCTAATCTGTTCTGCGGTTTAAGGAAGAAAATGCGGAAAAACCTATTTAGGCCGGCGCATACGTGCCTGAAAATTTTCCTAATTTTTTAATTTGTTCTTCTGCATTTGCATTGAGCAATGAGCAATTTTTTAAGATTCATATAGAGCCGCTTTCGCTTTTGATGACGGCGTAGAGTTATGATTGCGAAACAATTTTTTTCTATTTACAATGACTTTGTTTTTCGTTTTTTTCTAATAAATTTTCACCGCTTTATGTATTTCTTAAATGCAGGGAATAGATTAATAACATTTTCAAATTTCTAACTCGGTTTTTGTTTCATCTCTTTTTCTTCTCTTTCTTTTGAATTTATGCAGTTCGTCGTTCGTTAGAAGAACTGCACAATTATTGTAGTACATTTTCCATATTTCACTTCTCAGTATATGTATATTGTTGCGCGCGTTATACTGCCTATCATGCAATTCTTCGCATCTGAGAAACGTCATTCTTTAAGCTGCGAACGGAACCGCACCATTATGCAACGTTCAGCAATATAAAAACAGGTCACAAAAACACTAAAGAAAGCGAAATAAACTCTGATGTCCATGAATAGCGCCATTGAGACTCGCGCCCTACTGCTAACGTTTCGAAACATATTGGATCGATTTTTGTTTATGATTTGCATCCCGCCGTGCTTTGTGTTGTTTTCGAATTATTACGAATTTTCGGGACACTTTCAGAATTACATATCGGGCTTATATCTATATCCGAAAATACAAAAATATCATTTTTTTTGTTTTTCGTAGAGTCCGTCGGGGGGGGGGGCACAGTGCTCTCTAAGATTTAAAAAAAGAAGAAAAGCGAAAAATTTGGTGAAACATAAGATTTATTTCGCTTAGTAAGAAAATCAGTACATTTTTTTTTGTTTTTTTTTGTGTGTAACTTCTTTATAAAGTGGAAATAAATATGCATCGGTTTTTTTTCCTGGTAATGCGCATGTGCCGTTTTTAACTTCAATGGTCATTGTATGGGGATCCGGGTGAGGAGGCTACTTCATAACTCACCTAGCAGATTGTTAACTGTAAGGAACCCAAGTAGAACTCGTATGCGTGTTGGGTCATTTGAGGAGAGAATGGTTGAAAGTGTAATGCCAGCGAGCGCGGAGTGGGCGAACGCCACAGATTGTTTTGCAACGAGTGTTCCACAAAAGAGTAGGAATAACCGGAACAGAAAGGGCATGTGTGTGGGTGAAGAGTACCTTCAAGCACATAGTTTTGGGAGACCGCCGTATGCCCAGTAACTGATTGAAAACAGCGTATTTTCGACGCGCAAGGTAAAGAGAAGGAAACCACAGATCGGCTGTAAATTTTATATTTTTCATAAAGGATGGTTTCCTTTGCCCCACTGACTCTGGTCCATTCAGCCAGCATACGTCCATAGAAATAAAGCTTCATTTTACAGATTGATGCGCGCAGTGCAGATTTGGACGCTAAGTCGACTCGCTCGTTTCCTTAGATTCTCATAATAGTCGGCACCCGTAAAAGCATTAGCTGATTTTTTGCATGATGGAGCAGTTTCAATGCATAATTACTTTCAGGGCCAGGATATCTATGTTGGTCTGCGAGGAAATCGATTTTAGGGATGCCAAAGAATCAATTACTAAAAGTACGCTTCTTTTCCCTTACATCTTCCTGCCTGTAAACAAGCCTCGTGGCTACTGCATATGGCGTACAACTCTGCTTCCTGTACCGAACAGTAATCGTTTAGGGCGAACTGAATTGATTTCACTGCCGATATTATAAACGCAAGCGGTTAGGGATGGACAAATACGCGGGTCTGTTTTTACAGCATCAATATATATGATGAAAGAGTTACGATGACTATTGATTTTTTCGGCGATGCAATGAGTTATGTTTGCCGCTGGTCTATGAGTTATTGCGTCTCAGAGGGATAGTTCTATCCTTGCAGAAATGTCTTCCTAAGAAGGAACTTTGTAATGAAAGGTGTCGAAATTCGGCACTTGCACCCCACTATCAACAATTTGTTTTGCCAAGTTAGGAATTAGGTCATTGAGGAAAGACCGAGACGGAATATATGCAGCGTTAGTAAGAAAAGCAATTTTGTAATAGTAAAATTTTTTATTCATTTCCGAGTTTGTGTTTAATTTATTTTTTTAATTCTTCGTATATATTTACGTTTCTATATTATTATTATTATTATTATTATTATTGCAGTCTTAAGTGAAATATAAAATTGAAGCTTAAATTATCTGTTTCTTAAGATTACTTTAATCGCCATCTAATTCACTCTCTCGTTTTTGCATATGTAGCCGCTGTTTATTATCAACGTATCGTCTCCAAGATAGCGTTGATCTATTAAACTTTTACTTCTGTTTTTGTATCTGCTCGCGCCAAACTCTCTATCTTAATTAATCGAAGTTCGATTACGAAAGTTTTTGCATGTTTAGTTTCTATTTTTCCGCATAAAAACTATCTTTTTCGATTTTTGATTAAAGTTCTTTAACGTTTTAAAGTGCAAAGTACTTGTTAGTAATTTCGCAGTTAAATGAATTTTAACTTTTTTTTAACGTTCACGTTCAAATCTTTTGCGTTAAAACATAAAAAACTTTTTTTGGCATTGTTTTCTAGCCTTCCAAGAGGGGTTCGTTCCCCCCATTCGATGACACTATCCTCGAATGTTTTTATCTTGCTATGAAATCATCTGCGTATTCTGTTTTGCCGAAATCGTTTTACTTCTTTTTCTTCGCTGTTCGGTAAAATTTGATTTTTTTTTTTTTTTATTACCGATACGATATAAACACTTGACATTCTTTGTCGTAGTTCTACGCCCTTAACTTTAACTCGTCGAAGTTGTATTACTTGTGAGAATTACATTATCTGCGAAGCGAAAGTTACACAACTACTTACCATTTTAAACCTCTCTAGTGCCGCTAATTTGCTTTACGGATAAAACACTTCATTGAGACAACGTTGTTAAAGATATTGGAACAAAGTACATCACCTTATTTTATTTTTCAATTTATCCGGAATTATATATGATGTATAGGCATCTGAATTGTATACCGTATAGATTTTTTTCAAACCATAAACAATAAAAATATATAACCACGTTGTAGCAATTGATGTTTTTTATCAAAATTTCGTTAATTAAAAAGGCCGACGTCTATTGTCGAAGAAATTGTATGTTGAAATCAGTGCCTATCCAGTATAAATTATTACTTGAACATTTCAGCAGTACTTTCACGATTTGTTCCTTTAAAATCTACAAAAATATTGTTCCTCGATCAAAGTCATACTTATATTTTTTTCATAGGGAGCGGGAGCGTAGTTTATCCATTTATTCGGTTTTACATTTACAATTAGAGATTGATAATGTCTCAAAAATAATAGTTTGTTTTCCCTTTCGTTTGTTAGGATCATCTCGTTAGTGCGGTATGCCGACATCACAATTTTTCGGTAATAAATCTGAACAAAGTAGCTAGCTGCTGAGAAACTAGAGAGGGAGGATTCTACGAGCGATTTTAAATGTTTTATTTTCAATCCTTTCTAGGCCTCCGACCACTTGACGCTATTCAACTTCTATCAAAATATACGGTACAGGGATGGAATTTGTGATTGAAATTACTGCTATTCAACGTTATAAGTGAACTTAAACTCTATCGGTACATAATTAAATACTTTTGGTCGGAGTTACATGTGTTCAGTATAGTCTCTAATGTTTTATCTATAGCCAGTAGCTCGGCGATGAAAACCGATGACATAGACGGTAACTTAAATTTCTTTAATAGACCCTCGTCAAAAAGCATCGCAGCACCAACCGGCCCGTTGTGTACCTGAACTTTAGAACCATATCCATAAATATACAAATGTACTTACCGTAACGTTCTAGATAGTAAATTCGCAAATCATATATATTAACTACACCCGGGAAAACCGGTGTAGCTTTTAATTGTTTAAAATCAGTATCATCCGCCATATGTGGTGCTCCACGCATCTCAAACCCGGTTTGGGTAATTTTCTTTTGCGACCGATTCTGACATTCACGTGGGTTATGTTAAATCATTCACGCCGTGTTTGCTACATTTATTCTAGGTGATGTACGATTCACTTTCCTAGTGTTCGCTGCTCAGTCCTAGCGTCCAATGCATCTTGGGCTCACTCTGGGCAGTTTGATTTTCCTAATGATTCTAGACAGGCATCGTGGGTTATATGTTATATACGTTTATGGCCACGCTGATCTGCAACATATATTGGTTTTCATTTTGAATATGACGTATTTACACCATTAGTCAACATCATTCCTGCATCCGCAAAATAGAAGCCAAATGGCTTATTGCCAGACGAAAAATAAAAAAATAAAAATAAATAAACATGTTTGACTTTTAATACACTCGGTTCAGTTATATTTGCTTGTGAACATCGATATCTGCTTGTATATGATAGTGAATGTTTAGTGATTTTCCACTGCTTCCCACGTGACTGTTACAGATTACGTTTTTTTTTTTATCGTGTTTTCTCGTCGTCATTAGATATCAAACTACTTGGATCACGAATTTTACAGTACTGCTTAAAACCATTATCTGTTTCAACACAAAAAACGCAGTGCTTCTATTTATCTCTTAAAACATTTATACCGAAGAAGAAACTAAATGAGCTATAAACTGTATTCTATTTACAGAATTCGTGTGCTACTATTTTAATTATTTTTCATCTTGTTTTTAAAATGAATTCTTGGCGAAATGTGATTTAAATTTAATTTTTCTTTGCGTAGAGGAGGAATGGAATTGAAGATATGGAGAGCAATACAATCATGGCGAGTGAAAAATTGTAACGAAACAAATTAATTCGCATTTTTCTTTGTAAGTGCCATTATTTTAATTTTAAAAATTTACTACAGTATTTTATATAAATAGTCGTTTTTTCCTTTTTCTCTCTTTTTTTTTTTTTTTGTTAAATATATATGTATAAATATATAATTTGTTTTTTTGTTTTTTTGCAATATTAATCTAATACTAATATCTAATAAACATTTTGTTTTCTTACCTGTGTTTTTACTTTATATTTAATGCAGCGCTAAGTCAGCATTTTTTCTTAAACTGTGTGTGTGTGTGTGTGGTTGTATATTCATTACGTACAATACCTCGAGTAAAATAAATATATACGAATAATAATAATTTTGCGTAATAAACCGCTAATGAAAATAATATACACTTACACAATTTAAAAAGCGATTTTATTAATAAATTTCAATTAGCTTAAAAATAGATTCACTTCCTAGGAACAGCTCTAAATATACAAAATACAACTTCTAATAATTATTTTAGAATAGTTTTAAAAACATGACTAAATATATAATTTTCTAATTCTGAAGCGGTCGAGATTATATTATACTTAATAATACTGAATTATTTTTTAATCATAAATATGCAGTCATTTTAAATGGTTTACTTTTCTAGTTATCAAAAAAACAATACGAAATAAATTTTAATTTTCAGGAACATGTTTGTACTCTAATCGCGGATTATCTGTCATCCGCGTTAAAATAAATGTAGGTTTTTTTTTTTTTTTTTTTTTTTTTATTTTCTTTACATCGATAAATAGTAATTTGTGTTCTTCGCTTTCAAATTAAATCCTCTCGAATGTTACATTATAAACATCTAAAACGTTTTCTTTTTTCTCTCTTCTTTTTGCTAATTAAATATAATTTTCAATAAGGTAGGAATTATTTTTAATTATTATCGAAAATAAAAACTTGAAATCTTTCGAAATACTGAATAATTTTTTATATGACGAATTGATAAAATTTCATAAATACGTGTATGCGTGGTAACTACATAGTACACTAATAAAATTATAATTCAAAAAAAAAAAAAAAAAAAAACGGTGAGAGAGGGGGGAAGAAATTGCCTCGCTAACCATTATATTATATTTAGTTCTTACAAAACTAATCAATAATTATTTCGTACAAACTGAAACGCTGCGTATTACATTTTTTTGATAAAAAACTGAATTACCGAATGCATCATTTCATTTTGTTTTTTTATATTTTCTACTAAATATATTATATATAATACTAACACTCGATCCTTTTTTCTTTCCTTTTTTTTTTTAAGTTTAATTTTACGTTTACATTCAAAAATTCTACCGACACAGTATTATAATAAACAATGACTAAAAAATTCTAAAATTATATAAAAATTAAATATATATATATATATATATATATATATATAATTAAAAGCAAATTTTTATACGTGCTAAATAAACAATTATTTCTGTAATACTTCTTCAATAATTATGCCGTTAATTATCTGTAATAAAAAAAAATATATACATACAGAAAATCTGTACAGTATATACATGTATACACGCATATAGACAGATAGATATAGATTAACTTTGCGTGTAATGGAAAGTATAATAAAAATGTAATCTATACGTTATATTATAATCACAGTATAGAAGTGATTTTAAAGGGCGCCTCCCAACAATGGGCGTATCAAAATAAAACAATATCCTGCATCATCAGAAAACCAAATTTCTATATACGTCGCAAGCCAAGAAGAAGTAAACAAAAATTCAACTTGATCGAAATATATATATATATACTTTACAACATACGGTATAAATGAAAACATGAGATAATGAATTAGAAAAAAAAGAGTAACAATCAAGCAACGGAAAAATATGTAGTAGTTTCTAACAAACCAGTGATATATATATATATGTGTGTGTGTGTGTGTGTACATGTAGTATTAACAGTGTTAATTTAAAGTAAATAACTTCAAAGATAAGAGAATTAGAGGTAGGGTCATTGTCGGCAATTACTACACTATCGTAAAGATCAAAGGAAACGACGAAGATGACGCAGAAATAAATACCACCTTATCTATGTTATTTTCGATGTTTAATGTGAAACACAATTTTCAGGCGATTGCTAACCACTTATTAATAAAAAAAAATTCTCGTGTAGTTCTACCATTCAAGAGGAAGCACAAAACAGGAGAACGAGGAATGCTGGGCGATCAAGGTTCTTCTTAGGCAAAAAATTATACAAAATATTTTTAATTTCGATTTAATACCGACTGCAATTAATTTAAATTAATAACCTTATATTAGAGTGACGTATAATATAACAGAGATTTAAACGGTGTAAATGTAGAATGGAAAATTACTTTTTTTTTTTTTCTTCATTTTAAAACACCTGATACTCGTTTTAGAACTTACAAGAGAAATAAAGCGGAAAAAGAATCGAAAATAAGGCGCTAATGAAGACTTACAATTTTTACAAATAGTATAATGTTACTGAAGGTCCGTAATTTTTTTTCCATTGTTGCTTATTTTAAGAGCTTTCTGAGAATAATTAATAAGTCACTTTTTCGGAAAATCGCCTAAAATGAAAAACTAATACGTGTTTTTATCTGTTTATTTTTTTTTTTTTGTTGTTGTTTTCAATATTAAATAGAAAAAAATCGCATAAAGTGTGAGCTGATTCAGAGTATTACGATTCATCGTCAAAGTTAAAATCTGAAATCACGGCAAGAATAAAAAAAACTGACAATATTACAAAAATAGCAGGGATACACTGCACAAACACTAATAAAAATACCTTTTCACATTACTCTCTGGTTCAAGTTTGTAAGCGTTATTAAGGATTGTTTTGAATTTAATATAGTAAAATAACTTTCGCGTTTATGTATATAATTTGTAAATATATATTAGGTGTATTTAACTTTCTAGTTACCTCGTCAACCTAAAATAATATTTATATATACATAAAACGATAAGTGATTTTTTTTTAGTATTTTATTCGCACTGGCAGTTGATGTAAAAATTTGAAAATTATTTCAATATTAATCAAATAATCAGAAATAATTGACAATTCGAATATGTCAGGAAGAAAAAATGCATACTTATTTCTTCTTCCTCAAACAGGAACATCTAAATATCACGAACGTGCTCTTATAGTTTTGTCCTTCGTGTTAAAAATCCCCAGGAGGCATTATTAGCGAACGAGTAATGTTCAAGCGTAGAAATCAGCAGCGAAAGTGAGACGAGTAATTTTATTTAAAAAATAAATTTTTATTTTTGAATTAAAACACGAAACTTTCAAGTATGAAGTCTGCTACTTTTTAATAAAGAAAATAAAACTGAAATCTTTGAAGTATATAGTACAAATGTAATAGCCAACAGTAATCGAGGTGGTATATAACTTTGTTTTCAAATGTTCAATACGACTTGTAGAAATAGGTAGTGTTGATAAATTATCACGACTAATATGGGTTGTTATTCAGATTTGAACACACGTCTTTCGCGCATAAATTCGATAAACTTCCAACTGCGAAATGTTTTTAAAGGTCAATATTTAAATCATCTTCGAGAATGATCGCGGAATCAAACGGTACCTCCATTACTACGAATAACAACTCTTTCGGTCAGAAAAATTATCTCGAAATCCCTTTTCATTTCTGTTCAAAACATTTACACTCTCTGTATTCTTATTATTTTTCAGCGATAGATTTAATGTTCGAGTAGTTCACCTTATTCACGATATTCCCAAGTAGCTAGCGAAAATAAATAGAAGATTTTCAAGTTCGTATAAAAATAATTTTTACTTAGAGGTAAATAGTAAAAAAGCTAATGAAAAATAGTTCACGCAGTATTGCACCTTTTCGATGAATTCAAATTGTCAGTACTAATGAAATCGTCGTGTTAAGAAAATATTTATATTTAGTTAAACGTTAAATTTTCAATATCGGCAGACGTTTAGAACGAAAAGGGAAATGACGGGGAAATTATAAAAAACCAAAAATGCCGAAAGTTGTTGAACATTCGATTGATGTCACATGTGAGTACTGTCATCGTTTAAGTTTTAAATCTGCAAAAAAAAAAAAAACAAAAACAAAAAAGATTGTTCAATATTTGTTGCCACATAAAAAAGGGTCAAACTTCCTGTGTTAGAATTGTGACCGGAAGAACTTGAATTATTATACAGAGATTAAAAAGTTTTAATCTATAGCTAGCAATAATAGCTGCAAGCCTCTAGTATGCGCATATGTATATATAATAAAATAATTCGTAAATTACGCTGTAATAATTATGCCTTAACGTAGCTACATCTTAAAAGACACATATATTTTCAATTTTTTAAAAAATATTTCAAAATATTTTATAAACAAAAAACGTCATTATAAAAATCCTACGTCAGACTATATACTTTTAAATTTTAAATAAATTCATTAATTATGGCCAATCTCGTTTTGGGTGGAAAAAACATTCAAAAGTTTTTCTTCAAAATAATAATGATTGTCATAATTAATGAGACTTTACTTTAAATTACCGACCCAAAGATATATAAACTATTTTTATAATGTTATTATTAAAATTAATTTTGAAAGACTATTTTTTTAACCACATACGTATTGTTTTTCAAAACGAATTATAATATTAAGAAATAGTTACGTTCAGGCATAATGGATAGAATGTAATTTAAGAATATATATATATATATATATATACATATATATTGTGCTAAAATTGGAAACGATCCAGAGAAGATCAGCTTGGTTCTTATGCAAGGATGATACATGAAATATATATATATATATACACATATTTATAAGTGGAAAGTAAAGTATACCGTTTGATTCCTTGCAGATAATCGATTTTCAAGTATAGCGTTAAAATTTCTGTATATTTTAAAATATTTGTTTATAGGAATTTACCTCTGTCCCACACTTATATTTGATATTATGGTTTAAAATTAAAACAATATTTTTTTTGTAATTAATTAACAAAGACCCCTTAAGAAGGAACTGAATTAAAAGCTGCTTCCCCTGTTTATTATTAATCAAAATTATAATAAAATGTAAGAATATATATTTGTAAAATAACCAGGAGTTACTTTTTTTTTTTTTTTTTTTTTATTGTCCATTTCGTTCATTATAAAATTTTATCAAAATAGTCGTATATGGCAAATAGAATCACTTTATAACTCTACTCGAATTATTTTTTGTGGGAAATGACGTCGGAATTTTAAGATTATTAGTGATTCTATTTTTAAAAACTGTCGATCGATAAATAATGAAAGTCAATTGAGGTTTATTAAAAGTATACAATTTGAAATTAATAAATTAGTCTAAATCAAAAGTTTTTGCCGTTTTTAAAAAAATGAAATTTACTATAATAAAATTAAAAATAAAAAGACCTATATTCTTCGAAATAAATTTTACCCTCTTCGATGTCTGTAGAAAAGCCCCATCTTTCGGCGAATATTTTCAAATTTGGGGGTGATACGATATTACTTAGGTTAAATGTAACGAAAGCCTAAATCATGTTTTTTTTCCTTCAAGTTCTTTAATATTTCGAAATCACTGTCCGCGAAAAAGATGTTCCGATGAACGACATAAACCGTAACCAAAAGAAACTAGGTAAAGCTTGTACGGTGGATGCAGTAAAATCTAAGTCTTGGATAACTAGCGATGTTAATACTTTCAATTTACCAGTGAGGTAGATATTTTTGTTTAAATGCGAAATACAGTTTTCCATAGAACTCTAAATTATTTCATTTAATTAAATAGACATCGTGCCGGGTAAAAACGTACTGTGCTTCCTCTTAAGTCCACTTTTCATTCGAATTACAATCTTGCTATGGCGAAATCATTACTGCAATTTTCAAGCAGTCAATTACAAAAGTTACGCGCCGTTTTGCTTAATTTAAAATCACCTTGCGCCGATATATCAATTGGGGAGGATTGAATAGCATTCTTGATAATTCTCATGATTACTCTCGGGTGAAGAGTTGTTCTAATACAGCACTGTAATTTATCCTTCAAGCTCGTATTATATACAGAAAAAACTCGTTTGAACCGTTTTTTGTGGTTGTATTCTCATCCCATCGACGGACTACAACCTGTTCTTCTCGTAATGCGTCGAATTGAGGTACAAATTGCAAATTTCTCACCGTCCACGAATACAAATTTAAAACTTACGTGCATGATAAAAATATAAAAAATACGTTTAACTCGGTCAGCCAACGCTTGAAATGTTTTTAAAATGATGTATGACATGCGAAACTACTACACCCTTTATTATTTTCGAAAGCTACAGAATTTTTAATTTTGGTTTAGTCTCTACTAAAAAAAAACACCAAACTATTTCTGTTTAAAAAACGATTTTTTAACGGTTTTACATAAAATCAATATTTTTCCCGATTTCATTCAAAAATGGAAGAAAAAAAGAAAATCGACAGTTATTACTCGACTGAGGATCAAATGACAAAAATGGAAACTGAATGCGTTTTCAATATTATTATTATTGCCTTATTGCCTCTTCGTTATTACACTTACTGTCACATACACTATTTTCAATTCTGAGCATTACGACCAGGACTACTCCCTAAACTATAAAGGAGTACATTAGCTCAAATATTTAAACGCGAATATAGATTACATTCTTGACTAATTTTAACAGCGTTAGGTGTAGTGGTATGCCGTCGCCCATGTAAGTGTGCATTTCTAGAGATCCATAGCCACGTTTGATGGTAAGACTGCGTGCGGTGATTTTTCAATATTTCCTTTTTTTCATAATTTTTCAAACTCGGGTGTTTGTCTAATCGTTTTAGTTCCTCGGATATCACAGCAATGTACGTACTACTATTATTACGTAGAGTTTGATTTAAACTATAACGAAAAACAAATCAAATAATCTGAATCAAAATACACTAATAAAACGCGACTGAAAATAGGAATTGCTATTCTAACAGTAGTTTAATTACATTAGAGCCCTTAGAAGAGAGAGGGAGAGAAAAAGATTGAAAACTGAATTTTGTCAAATAATTTACGATTTCATGCAATAAATAAATATTTATAAGAGGCAGGGTGGTATACGGAACATCAGCTTTGTTTTCTCCGACTGTGTTATTATTTAAAAAAAAAAAAAAAAAGGAAAAAGGTAATTAATTATAATTTCTATTTACTAAATATTCTCTTAGTCCTATTTCAATATTCTTATTTGCAAATGACCTACTGTTTAAGATCGGGACGTCAGTTGATAAGATCTAGGATATTAAAATTGTCACACGAAAAAGATCTTACAGATTAATGAAAAAGCAAATACTCTAGATGCATAAAAATGTATATATGTACACCGTAGGAACAATTGAAGACTAGAACATTAACTTCTGGAAAAATACGCATGTAAGTGTGTTCTCCGTACGTAGCGCCTAAATACGATGCAGAGAACGGGAAATAATTTATGTTGGCAAACCTTTAAGCACACATCGACGAAACAAACGCAAGAGAAATTAATAATGAATCTTGGTAAGTTCTCTCCTCGCCATTTCAAAGTGTTCTAAAAACCATCTATATTATGTTTTAACGTACACGTACCCGACAGAAAATAATATACCCCCCCCCCACTCGCTTTTTTTTTTTTTTGAAAAACGTAATAATAATTTATTAATTAACCAGGCAGCTTTTAAACGAAACTTTTTATTATTAACCGTTGAATAATAAAATATATTTTTATAATTAAACATTTGTCGATTATTTAACCACAATTTCGTAACTAACCCCGTAATAAAATCATTTTATAAAAAAAATTACTGAAAACGGCCACAACTCGAATCTGAGGCTAATCCACCTCCTACCATCACTTAATCAAATTGTAATGCTAAAAATTCAAGTGCGCATCGGTGCGCTTTAAACCAAAAGATTAAGCAGTACAAGGGATAATAGTAACACCTGCACACTAATAGCAGTTAAACTCTCTAGAAACGAAAATTTATTTACGCGAACATTTTTATTTTTTAGGCGGGGGTAAATAATATATTTAAATCTATACCATCTCTCTTTTATAAACATAAATTCGACTGTATTATCGATTCCTATAAATTCCTTTATGCTCCTTTCGTCGATGTGTGTTCTGTGTATATGTTTCAATTACATCGATCAGCTGCATTTCTAACAGAGAACGAAGGATAACGTAATTATACAGTCTTACGGATTATATTAAAAAGGATATACACATAAGCTGAGGAAAGATAATTATTTTTCTAACAGGACGAAATATTATTATTATTATTATTATATATAAAAAATCGGAATAATAGTTTTTTCTCTTTTCGGAAACGAGAAGGAAAAAAAAGAAGAAGAAGAAAAATTATTCATTGCAAGGATAATTCTAATAAAAATTAAACAGAACGCCAGCAGATGTGACGGTGTTATGATGTAGTATATGCTGTCCGGCGATTTAAATTAAATAGTAAATTTTGAGACTGAAAACAAAGAACGAACCTAGGCAAGATAGTTTTTCGAGTCAAGAACAACCGTTCAAATGTTTACAGAAATAGACGCTATTATCAAATGCCTCCATGGACACACGTTTCAGGTATCTCGGAAAAATCAACATCAAGAAGTCTGCATAATAATTAGTTCAGTGTTTATGTGTTTCTTCGCCGTAATATGAACGTACTCCAAAATAAAACACTTTAGTCGAATTAGCAAACTTCTAGCGACGACCTTATTTTTATCACCACACTGCTGCTACACAGTACACATAGTTTACTAACAATTAGAAAAAAAATTCTATACAAGTTGTTTACTTACGTTTCAACGGTGCGCAGTTAACGGAAATGGTAAACTATTTGTAAATAAACTTCCCGTCATGGACCAATCGATTGAGTTGTACGTTGCGTTATTATTATTATTATTATTATTATTACTGTTATTATTATTATTATTATTATTACTATTATTACTATTATTGTTATTATTATTATTATTATTAACTGAATTGTTTGGATTATGGTCCCTGCGCGATTTCGTTACAATTTTCTGAACGACAGATTCCAAATTCGTAAACGCAAACGGAGTCCAAGAGTAGGAAGGTTCCGAGTCCTCGACGGCGTAATTATCTTTGTTTTCGGTAGGCGCTAGGATACAGTGCGGCTCCGACGGCGCGGAAGCCAGTTCGTATGTCATTTCTTTCGAAGGTTGCTTGTCCAGTACAATCAAGGATGTCTCGCGACGCTTTATCTGACACTTTGGCTCGATTTTAGTCTTGCCGCTATTCTCTTTTTTATCGCCGGCAGTAACGCCGCTTTCCTGGCTATTATAGTACCGATGGTAATCGTAATGTCGTCGGTATTTGTGATATTTATTATTCGGTATATATCGACTAGGTTGTGACGCGTTCATCACAGATAAGGAGGAAGAAGTATCGTTCAACGTAGCAGCAACCGCGGCAGCCGCAGCGGCCGCAGCTGCGCTGTTACTGCTACGTCTGGCTACAGACGAGAAGGACGAACTGAACGTCGTTGCTCTGTTCGCCATGTGATACTTACTGTGGCTCGCGTATCGACTAGGCTGACCGGCAGTAGTGCCGTTGTTCGAGGCAGTCGCGTTCACCGGTACAGCAGTTACGCTGTATCGGCCGTTACCGTTAGACGCGGATGACGCTAGCAGCTTTCCAGATGTGTACTTATAGGTCGGCGCGGCCACATATTGACTAGTTTGCGCTGTCGCCGTACTCACGGACGGCGACGATCCGTACTTGCCGCTGGACGACGGTGGCGACGTGGTCGCTGTCGCCGTCTTACTATAGTACTTATTTTGCCCGTAACGACTAGTTGACGCGTCGCTCGACGTAAGCGAGACGCGTCTATCGGTGCAAGACAGCTTCACCGACGCAACTATTTTACCCTCCGCACTTTTAAGCAGCGCGTTTTCCGGAGAAGAACCGCATTTGCCGTTCCCCACCACGATCGACCGATTTCTTGACTGTCCACCTTTACCTTTGCTCGTTGTGCCGCTATTCTCCTCTGCCTGCTGCACTTCGTTTGATTCTTTCCGGCAACATTCGGTCCCCCTTTTTTCAGTTTTCAAGTGATTTCCATTGCTTTCGAATTTTTTAACTTCTTCTGCATTCGTTTTCTTTCTTCTCCGCGGCATCTATTTTCCGTTATTTAAAAAAAAAACAAAAAAAAAAAAAAACATCAGTAATTATTTTTTAAACACGTGACAAAAAATGAAGAAAAAAGGTTGTAGAATACATTAGTAAATAAATAATATATTTGTGTGTGTACCAGGTTTTACTCACACCTTCACCACCACCGTGTATTTAAATCTGTACTTTGAAATTGAAATTTTTTTTTAATTTCATCTTATCTATATTTAAAGATCTTTCTCTCTTTGGGAACATGCTTATCACCGTCCAAACAAAAAAATGGTCTTCACGTTTAGCTGAAGATTATTTATCTTTTTATAACCTATCTATCGTGACTTAACAAAAAGTTTCGCTCAACTAAACAGCGCCGCACAGCCGTCATTTTAAAGAGGCTGTTATTCGCACGGTGATCTCCCATAATTACACATTTAAGAGAACATCTTCTTCACTCGTAACCGGTTTAATTAAAATTAATTCATTATGAGTAAGTATTTCAAATTAAAGTATAATAAATAACATTCCCAGTAGCAAATATTAAAAATACAGTTTGCGATCTCACTTCCCATGGCTCGTCTGCTTCGGGCGAACAGACTTAAGCAGTACGTACTCGAACGATTTGCAATCTTGCTTCCTGTTATCCACGTTTTCGCCTGTGTATTAATAACCGTTTAGTACTTGAAAATTATAAAAAAAAATTATTTATTTTTTTTTCTTCTATTTCTGGAGTTATATTTATGTAAAGTTTTTTTTTCCCTCTTTGGAGTCATGTTTATTGCCGTGTAACAAAGAATAGTCTTCATATTTCACGTTTAATTAAAGATTAGCGATCTTTCTATAACCTATCTGTCATGACCTAACAAAAAGTTTCGCTCAACTAAACAGCACTCGCAGCCATCATTTTAATGGGTCCGAGTTATTCACACGGCGATCTCTCATAATTAAACATCTAACAGAACATCTTCTTCATTCGTATCTTTCAACCTCTCCGTATTTGAAGATAACATCTTCATTCGTATCTTTCGACCTCTCCGTATTTGAAGATAACATCTTCATTCGTATCTTTCGACCTCTCCGTATTTGAAGATAACATCTTCTTCATTCGTATCTTTCAACCTCTCCGTATTTGAAGATAACATCTTCATTCGTATCTTTCGACCTCTCCGTATTTGAAGATAACATCTTCATTCGTATCTTTCGACCTCTCCGTATTTGAAGATAACATCTTCTTCATTCGTATCTTTCGACCTCTCCGTATTTGAAGATAACATCTTCTTCATTCGTATCTTTCAACCTCTCCGTATTTGAAGAGAACATCTTCTTCATTCGTATCTTTCGACCTCTCTGTATTAAAATTCATTTATTAACAAAACAGTAAACTACAGTAGTTGAGTAAAGATTTCAAATTTGAACATAAATAGCATTCTCCCCGGTAGCAGATATTAAAAATTCAGCTGCACCCTCTATAAAAAATAATAGAGAGAATACCACTACTTTTTTTCAACTCCCCACAGGCTAGGAGCGCGACATGTCATCAGGAACATTTGATGATTTCAGGAAAAAGTGAAGTAGCAGAACGTGATGTATTTTTACTCACGCCAAAAATTAATAAAAAGTTTATCTAGAGTTTATTATTTACACTATAGGGTAATCATTTTATCTAAATTTTTACGTTTAATTTATATTTACAATTTTATAAAATTATTATTTTTTATTCATTCCATGTGCATTTCTATACCACCGTTGGTTTCATCTTAACTTTCCGACTTTTCTAGAGGATTTTACCAAAATTTTCCTTTACACAAACCTTGCCCTGACAATTATGAATACAATAGAAAAACACAATCAGCGAAATTGATCAAGCCGTTCTCAAGTGATGATCAGTCATACATGCGGTAAATTATTTTTAAATATATATATATATATATATATATATGTACGATAGGGTCAGATCCAGAAAGATATGGGAGGGATTACATAATTACGTAACATCTACGATAGGCAGTGGAATATGAAATACCTTACTTCATAAAGAAAATCAAATAGCGACCTCTTTAGAAATTTAAAAATGTTTTGAAAATATATAATTATTACAATTTAATTTTTTATTTTTAGGAGGTGAAAAATAAAACGAAATTATAAAATTCTAACTAAAATGATAGTTTAGAAATAGTAAGAAAGATAGTATTTTTATTACACGTTACTTCTTTTTTATTTTTGTTAGTTATCCGATCCGAATTCTTTTTTTTTTTTCTTATCATTATTATTTTTATACTGGGTGTTTTTAATTGTTTGGATTATTACACCCAGTGTCAGGTAGGTTTGTGAGCAAATAAAAAAAATACATTATATATATTTCTCATTTTTAATTAAAATTACAAAATAAAAATTAAAAATAAATAAGAAAGGCAAAAAATCGATGACAGGTGTGGGTTTAAAATAAAATAAAAAAGTAACATTAATAGTTTTACTAGAAAACAGTATTAAATATTAATTATTAAAATCCATAGGTAAAATTTATACAAATCTTATATAGCATAAATTAAGTTTCTCTGTTATAACAAATTTTTTCATAGAGGCTTTTTGGTTTTTTGACAGGAGAAATGTACCCTTACCCCCATCCCTCGCGGATCCGCCACTGATGTATGAGTATATAAACTCTGGCATTTTGGCCTCGCAAGGGACTCTGTCCATTGACGACCCCTCTTGCTTACATTTCTGTCTCTTTCTCTTCTACACTTTGTATAAAATGATTAAAATTTACAACGTAATTCTTACCAGCATCGACACAACAAAAAAAAACAACATAATCACAAAAATCCTATCCTTATTTCCTTTAAATTAAAATATTTTCAAATTTTATATAATAACAAAAAAAAAACAACCAATTAAATACCATAAATTTTACTAAACTACCAAAACAACATGCTACAAAAGGATATAAATCACATTAACTTAAATCACTCCTCGTTAAAAAATAATCTAATGGGTGCATGATTAAGAATGACATTTTCATTTGACACTCAAGTTACATAAAACTGGGACATTTTTAAAATGTAATGGGCGCCGGCCTAAGAATTACGTTGTAATTAATATATATACACATAAATAGAAGTCGTAAAATGCGTCTGGCTGTTTATGTGTGCTAATCTTACATACTACTATACCGATTTTGTTCCGGTTTTAACCGGTGGATAGACTGCGACTCTTGTGGAAGATTTTAGTGTATAATTTATAGGATTCTGCGGTAAATATTTTTAATAAAATAATTACGATATTAAATTTGAATGAAGCATAGAATATGGTAAATATTTTTAATAAAACAATTACCACGGTAAGTATAAATTAAACGTGAAAATTTAAGAAAAAGATCACTACTAAAAATATAAATTTATGGCGCGAAAAAGAAACACCGCGTTCCGTCTGTTTCCTTTTTGCACTACTCAAATCATTAATCCTATACAGCATATACTAGCCACGCTCCTAGCCTATTTGCTGATCATAGCGCGGAAATTTAAAAAAAAAGTGTCCATCATTAGTCTTTACGGAGAAATAAAGAATGTTGCAACAGAATTTTTTTCAATAGTTGCTTCCGCAAATATTATTTACATTGAAATTTTAAATCTTTGCTCAACTACCACAGTGCTTTGCCCTTGTGGCAATAAACTAATTTTAATAAAATGCTTAACAAAAAGGTCGCAAGACCCGGAACAAAACAGGCACGTGGACGGAGATGTTCCCTTAAATGTGCCATTTTTAGGAAATTACTATACCAGCTCACAAACAGTTTATAGCAGAATAGTCTATACGCGTAGGTTAAAAAAGCGGAAACTTGCTGATTTTATTTAGTTTTAAAATGATGACTGTATGTGTCCTTTAATGGAGAGCGACAGGCGCAGGTTATAAAAAGACCGACAATCTCTGGCTGAATGTAAAGATACTTTTTTGTTAGCCGATGAGAAACATGTTTTCGAGGGAGAGAGAAAGTATCTTTATATAAATATATTAATTGAAACTTAAAAAAAAAAAACAAAACAAAACAAAACATTATTTATATTTAATGCTGGAGAAAGTAGCGGGAAAGTTGATAGAAAATTTATAACATAAATGGTACGAGAGAAATGAAATAGTCCAGAAGAAGGAAAAAAAAATGATTGTAGTGACGAAAGCAATGTGTTTTTCAAAAATAAAGCTCAGTTGACTCAAAATAGATATTTCAGCAAAAAGGTGATGTCACGAGAAGCAGCTTTATAACGTAGACTTATTGAATTATTGCATAATCGCAAGTATCAATTATGCTAAAACATATCATTGTTTAATTTTTTTCTAAATATTTGTTTACACAATTTAATAACTACGATGTATTGATAATGTTCAATAAAAATAAATATATTTTATTATGATGTTTCAGAAATTTAAATTACAGAAATATTAATAAAGTATCCTGAAACGGGGGTTTTAGTAGTTGTTACCGAAAATACATTCAAATCTTGAATCTTTGGCAACAACTATAGTTTGCTGTTGTAGTTTATTCTAATTATTGTAATATTCCCGAAAGAAAAGAAAAAGTAAATCTTCTTTAATGGAAATATAGTGTTCACCGCATAAAAAAAGAGAAAAAAATTAAGGATTTAAAGACAGGTATTAATTAATATGCGGCCAACGGCTAGCGGTAAATAAATAGGCCATTTACAGAATACGTGAATAAAGAATAAAAAAGACAGGCGATTACAATGATGAAAACTATATACGAGAAATAGCATTCAGTTGACTCCAATATTTTGACAAAAGACGTACAAATTTAAACAAATAGGATGAAATACAATGACGAATTAAAAAGTTGTTTCTCGCTTAAATTATATTACTCTATAAACTTTCATAAAGACTATAGTGTTCACATATACTTATTTTTTTTTTTTTTTTTTTTTTAAAAAAAGTATACCAATACGTCAATTAAAAGGTGAAATCTAGATTAAAATATCCAGAAAAACTGAAACCGTTATCAGGGTAATATATGTAAGAGGAATATATTACATTTAATTCTTTTTAGAGAGGTTAGTATGCAGATTAAAAAGAAAATAAAAACTGTAAATCATATAGAACCGCCCGTGGGATTTTTAATTTTTTTTTTCTTAAAACTTGATTTTCACATTTTTCAAAATTTGGACTCCTTAATTTAAAAATTTTTGCGGTCCCGTATTTTTCCTATATTCTAATGAGCGAAATACATCATTTAAAGGAAAGAGTGACCCTCCAGCTGCTATGGAAATGACTGTGGACTTTTTTTTTTAGTTTCCAGTCTTACCGCTTTAAGTATGTATTTTCTCAAAGTTTGGTCCCTAAATATCAAAATTTTTCGAATTTTATATTTATCCTGTATTCCGAATTAGTATTTAGGCTAAAAAGAAAAGCAATACCATAACTCATATAGAACTGGCTGCGGAATTTTTAAAATTTTTTCTTCTTAAAACTTGTCACATTTTTCAAAATTTGGGCCATTCGATTTTAAAATTTTGAGGGTTTTATAATTTTTTTATAATCTCACGAAGAAAATACATCTTCTTCACTCATATCTTTCAACCACTCTGTCTCAAGCTTTTTATTAAAATTAATTTATTACCCCAACAACAAACTGCAGTAGTTGAGTAAGAATTTTAATACTCCTGGTAGCAAATTATTAAAAAGAAAGTTAAACAGTTAATTTAAAAAATTTATACAGCGGTTTTGGCCCAAAAGTTCGAATATTTGACATATCAGTTAAACTCTATTTATTTTTATATGTTATCCATTAAGTCCAATAGTATATGGCTTAAATCACTTCCAGTTTTTATAAACATATTGTACAATACATTTTCATATTTCGACTCCTAATCATTCATTATTATACAATAAATAAGATAGAGATGAAAACAAACATGTACCATCCCTATCTCTATGTATGTAACATAATGGGCAACTATTGTATTCTTAACACATATTAATTCTACATTCGTAATTACAGTGAGTATTTATATATTAAAATACTCACTTCAATACCGCACAGAATTTGCACAAACTGAAAGTAAAATGAAATATTTTTGAATATTAGACACCGCGATCGCGTGCACTCTCTGCCATTCCAACATCAACAACAACTTTTCTTCCGACCTGCCTGTCTTCAGCATTTTATTAAAATTAATTGATTACCACAACAGCAAACTATACGTAGTTGAGTAAAGATTTCAAATTTGAATATAAATAACGTTCCCGGTAGTAAATTCCGTTGCAGGATATTTTAGAAAACACCACTTTTTTTTTAACTCTCCGTAATGAGTACAGCAGCTAGCTAGGAGTGTGCAACTTATATGTTTAGATTATGTCATGGAAGTTTAATGATTTCAATAACGCAAAAAGTGAAGTTACAGAAGCGGCGAATTTACTTACACCAGAAACTAATAAAATAACCATAGTAATCATTTTATTTAAATTTTTAGGTTTAGTTTATTTTTACCGTGCTAATCATTTTATTTTAAAATTAATTTTTTTTGTTAATTTCTTTTTATTCGTCCCATATACATTTCTGTGCCCCTGGTCTCATCTCAACTATTTAAAACCCTCATATTTCGTGTAGTGGACCGAATTGTGAATCTAAACCATTCTTAAATACACTTGAACACACACAAAAAATTTCATCAAAATCGGTCCAGCCGTTTAGGAGGAGTTCAGTCACAAACACACGCACAGAAGAATTATATATATAAGATATATATCATATATAAATTCTAAATAAAACGAAAATTATAAACGGATATTAATATATGAACGAAGCCATGGTAACGGTTAGTGTACATATATGTACACACATATGTAACGTTCACCGAGAAAAGGGTCCTGTGGTACGAAAATATGGGTTTTGATTTAAACACGGATTTCCATACTTAATAAGATGCAGTATGTAGTTTTTACGCAAACGTTTATTTAATGTCTTAAAACGTACAAAACTGACAGAAGAGAATTGGAAAAAAGTATAAAAACATTTAGAAATTTTTAAAAAATCGTAAAACTACTTTTTTTCCCTAGTCGTAAATTTTTTTGACGTTTTTTAATAATTTTTCATTTACTTCGAGTATTTTTGTTTGTTGGAGCTTCAGATTTTTCCATTTTTTTGATCGTAGTTTTAGTTTTCTTCTTTCTCTCTCGTGTCAACTTTGATGCAGACTTCTCTACACTTACATTCACTGCATTCGAATGTTTTTTCGGCTTAAGTTGGTCAGGTTTAGGAGTTACGGAATTGCGATTTTTTTTTGGATCGGTACATAAAGAAGCAATATTATCGTACAGGTTTCCTTTCTACTGATAAACCACTAGGTGTGATCAGAGAGAAGGAGTAAGTCGTTTACGGGTGGTACGTATCGCTGTACATGTGGGTCAAATTTTCCTCTTCTGAATCGACAATTTTTTGCAGGTGATTTCCTGTTTTTTTTTTTAAACTGGAAATGGCTACCTATTACGAAAATAATACCGAATTATTAATGCGATAAAATTAAAATTTGAGAAATGAAAATACGGAATCACGGCAATGCATCCAGTAATTGTTGATAAAAATTTTAAAATTTTCCGTCTGACATTCACGAATTCGATTTTGCTTGCAATCACAGCAAGATTGAATTTTCTATGGCTGAATTGATTAACAACTTCTTCAAAATCTTCGCAGCATTCAACGTTTGAGCGACCAAATTCTAATTTAACTAGTCCAAATTTTGGCAACGATGCTCTCCTGAATTGGCAGCACGTTACATATAAACATGCGCGGTGCAGTGATATATTATCGTGGTATTACTTCGCGTAAACTTTAAACGCGGTTTTCTCAAAAAACTACTTTTCGCATCACAGATCTCTTTTCTCGGCGAATGTTACATATATATTTAAAATAAAATCGTTAAATTTTACTACGTAATATCCAATTTGTTATACCATGTGGAGACAAACTTTATAATTTATACAACAGCGACAAATACAAAACGCACATTCTACTCATCCAAGCAGTCTTTTATAAAACATAAAATCCGAACATACTTATCCCTGAAAAATTTATCTGCAATATGAAGCAGAGAATATAGTGCGCCGGGGAAATCCGTTTAATTTTGAACCTTTAATAAAATTTATTTTTGTTTTGTTTTTTGCGTATAAATCGACTGAGTAATTTTAAAACAACTAAACCCGTTAGCCTCGCTTACCTGCCCCCAGGGAAGTTCTGCTCCCACTCACTTTGACCGCGTCCGTAACACTGTTAAACAACCAAAACATTGAATGTTTATATTCCTGTCGCAAATGAAAAAGTACTAGAGTTGATGAAAAGAGGGCGTTACTCGATCAAATAAAGAAACGACGATTACCCGGCTGGGGCACATTCTCCGACACGGCGGATTACTACGAAATGTAATGAAAGTAATAATCCAAGAGAAAAAAATGATAAGGTCAACCGATGTTATGAAAGGATACAAAATTAAACAGATACTCGGAAATGTAAATTATAATTTATGACAAAAAAAATTCAGATACTCTTATCCAATTATTTTTCTATAAAATAAATTCCCTCTCTGATGTTCGTCAGCTGACGTCGCCATAGCACGATGCGAAAGGAGTGAACACGGATTTTCAAAAACTGTTTGAGTGTTCTCAATTTTTAGTTACTTCTGTGGTCATCTGATTAATGCAAAAGTAATTGTCAAATTTTTAAATAAAACAAAAAAGAAAAATGTAAACATCAAATAATTGACCAAACTTTTTTTTTATTAACAGAGATAAATTTATTCGCTGCAACAATTACGGTCCTCTTTCATCTCGGATGTGCGTGATGAAACCGCTGGCAGCAGCGGATGTGTCCAATTATTTTCTCAACCCCGTACACAGTTTGTAAGCCCAGATTTAACTGTCATTGGTTGAAAATTAATTCTGATTAATGTGCTTACATTCAATTAAGAAAACTGTATTTCCATGATCAAATGTCGGTAATAATTCGCGGACAAAACTATAATAATATCGAGGTATATTTTAGTAGCGCACGCGATAAAATAAATAACGACAATATTTAATATTAAAATCACGAGTAAAAATGAAAATAATGTATGATCTTTAACAATTAATCAGATGTCACGAACCAATTTTATATGAATTATATAGAATATCACTGCACGCGACACTATGTTTTATTTCTGGACAACAGAGGTCTGTAGCTGCGGGAGACACATCCTCAATTACAAACCAAATTGCGATATAGAGGTGTCTTATTAGTTTTCTTTATTCCGAAATCTATAATAAAAAATCAACTTTTCTACCGCCGCCGTGGAAAAGTCGATGAAACCGATATTATTGATATTTTTCAACTGCAGGGGACAAGGTGCGCCCACATGTGAAGGATAGTGGAACAATCTTCAGGCGTAGAGGTTAGCTGCGAATAAGTCTATGATGGAAAAACCGTTGCGAACCAAAAGCGACAATGTTGCGAAACGAAGTAAGGAGACCTTGTGAAAACTTCCATTAAAAATATTACACAAGCCTTATGACTGTATTGCGACAAGCGAATCAAAGCTGTCATAAGCTAAGCTAAGAGTGACAGCTGCCTTATCAGTACTAACTGAAAACGGAAATCAAGTAGATTGGTATAGCTTTAAGAATACAACAGAGAGCGAACTGGATCCACGACGACTTCTATTATAGCGGCATGAAAAGCAATAGGAAAACCAGCTCACATTTCCTATGAAAAAAAAAAAAAAAGAAAAAAAGCAGCGAAATAATAAAATATACATACATTGTAAGGATTTTGGGAGATCCGCTAATGTGAAATATGTGACTAGGCTTGTGGATATGAACTACCAGGCAACACAGGTGAAATAAATAATTAAAAGAACCCAACAACAGAAAGAAAAGAGGAAAGAACAAGTCCGAATTATGAAATGTCAGATCAATTCTCAAACAGGCAAATCAGAAGAACTTAAAATATTAACGAAATATGCAAGATTATTCATTCTTGGTATATGCGAAAAAGATGGAAGTTTAATTAGGAGAATTTCAGAACTGTGCACGACGGCAAAGAAAGGAATAGCACTGATACTGGGAGGCAAAAGGGAAGAAAAGATTATAAATCGATATCACAGTAGACTATTTATGGTTAAAATAAAAATAACACTGGTAAATCTAACAAAATTATACTAGTACATTTTCCAATCACAAATTGCAATGACGAAGAAGGAGACAACACAAACAATCAAACTGAAGAAATAATAGTTTTATGGAAAAAAAAAGGATAATAATAATAATAGGTAATGCTTCCGCGAGAGCTAACAACAGTAAAAATACAAGAAAAATTAGTTTAGGAAGTACAAATACAAGAGAAGAAATGTTAGTAGACTTTTGTGAAACAGTACGAATGACTCCTAATAAGTACATTTGTTTAAAGTGCCTAAACGTAAGTGGTACACGTGGAAGTCCGCGGTAAATATCAGACAGACCGCATAATAATAAAACAAGAATACGAAAATAAAATAAAATCCGGTTACGTGCACCTAGGGGCTTTACCACTGATAGTGATCATAACAGTTAATCATAGCAAAATGTAATCTAAAACTGAAATAGATTCCAAAAACAAAGCAAAGAAAATGGTTTCTAATGAAACAAAAAAAAAAACAAAACTGGAAATGAAACAAAAATTATCTGAAAAACAGAAATATTGTACAAAAACAGAAACACTTGTTGGGTAGACATACAGAGTACATTAACCAACGCAGTTGAGAGAAGTAAAAAAAAAAAAAAAAAACAGTAATTCAAGAGGCAAAGAACTAGAAACCAGTGAAATAAAATTTAAACTTGGCATACGGAATTTAAAAGACGGAAAAGCAATAGGTCTGGATGGAATGCCAGCAAAGATTCAAAACATTCCAGGAGCTAAATAAGAGATAAATTGTTTCAAATTATAAAAGAATATTACGAATCAGGTGAAATATCAAAGGCCTATATAAAAACTGAGACTATTAGAATACCGAAGAAATATAACACGAATAATTATTATAGAATATTATGGTTACTATGAAATGCGTCAAGAACATCGTTAAACATAGTTAAAAATCGAATGAAATGAAGAGACTAATTCGGTTTTACATAGCGGCCACTCTAACATAACTTTTAAATTCCCGGTTTATTTCCAGTTTTCCCCGGTACAAATCCTTCCGATTTCCTGATTACTAGAATTGTACAAAAAGAAGAATGGATTTTTTTTGTTAATATTGTTAATATCTGACCGTCACAGTGTATTTAATATGAATGAAACAAAACTCTTCGTAATTTATGAATATTAACTCGAAAAATTTTTTTAATAACTTAAATTGTTTATGACTGTTTCAGATATCGAGAAAAGGAAGCATTGATTGGAAAAATATACAACTAATACTGAATTTATGTAAATCAAGAACTGCATAATTAGATATTAACAAAATAAAAGCAAAAAACAGGAAAACTATTCGGCAGAACTGTACAGCCACATTCATAGAAAAACCCTATTTGAAAAATAAAAGAAAAATCTCCAGCGGGTTTAAAAAAGTAACAAAATTCCATCGAATACACTTTACAGACAACATTGTTCTAATAGCAGGGACAAAAAATACACAAATCACATGCCAGGTATATACTATCAAAAGAATTGGATTTAAAATAAAAATGAATAAAACAAAAACTGAAGTAATGTTGAAAAGAAATTACCCGAATATAATACATAAAATATAGATAAAAATCAATAATTTTCTCTTACGAGGTGTACGATAGGGATGTCCTTCAGCGCTCAGATTATTCAACCATTATGCTGAGGAGATAGCAAAACATTGTACTCCAATAAGCACAGATTTCAAAGCGAATGGCAAGATAATTGGCAGTATTAACTACGCAGACGATAAGATGCCAATTGTTGAGACGCCGTAACAGCTATAAAGAACGGTACATAAGCTAGCGACCGAGAACTTTCGAATACCAGATGAAAATAAACCCGGCTAAAACAAAAATTATGCAAATAGCAAGAGCTAAACCAAACAGAATACTGCGTATTTTCGCGGAGAGAACGTAGCATAAAGAAGATAGTCCATAAATATACAAGCGTATCTGAGAGTTATCGTATCAAATGATGGCAAAGACTGCGAATAAATAAATACACGGATAGGCATGACCAGAGGTGCACTTAACAATCTTAAGCGCATACTTAGAGACAAGAATATGAACAGAAGTCTCCGACTGCGAATATTGTAAAGTATTATGTGTAGCCAGCAGTACGTCATTCCTCGGAGACACGGATAGAATAAAAAAAGCAATACAAACAAAATAAATACATTCGAAATGTGGTCGTTTACACTAAATGAGCGGAGAAGATAACCAACGATGAACGACTTTGGCGGACTGGGCTCCGGGATAAAATTCTCCTGTCGGCAATATTGGAAGAAAAAAGAGATCTTTTTACAAGCCAAAATGGAACATGATAGGTTGTTTCAAACTGGTGTACAGGGAAGAGTAGCTGGAAAGGCTCCAAAAGGACGATCAGACGAACGATGATGAATATTTAATTATTTAGCATCAATCTGATTTAAAGTAATCTAAGTAATTATAACGGCGAAATGGTTGTTAACGACGACCTGTAATGTATACCAATAAATGATGACCACAAGGCTGTAAAATTACGAATTACAATAAAAGTTTAACAGAAATTGGAATACGATTAGTCGCGTGTACCAAAATGAAGTTAACTAATAAGCATTTAAATATAGATAGCAAGAAAGAATTAATACATTGATATGGAATATACTAAGTTAAGGTTGTAAAACCCAAAATAAACAAAAAATCATTACACTACCCGCAGTAGAACTGTAATATGAATCACAAAAGCATCATGGATAGAAAAATAAACGAAACAGTTTCAGCAGAAACAAATACAAAAAGAAAATTGATCAACAGGAGTGAAAAAAAGTAACACTGTTCGAAAATATATTAAGAGATAATACTTTCATAGAGAACATACTGGAAGATAAAATGGCATGCGAGAAAAAATCAAGATACAGAGTGAGTAAATCGGTATTAGTATTAAAGAAAAAATGGAATGTTATAAATATAATGATTTTCGTAAACAACTGAAAGGAACAAAAGGCTGCAACAACAAAGCATTGCTTTTAAATATCTGATAAGTGTTACAGAAAATTCGAAAATTTCATTGTCCGTCAAAATGACTGCATACTCACTCGTTTGCGCGTATACATATTATGAAATAAATGCCACAAGTGTGTGCGACGAAAAAACGTTATAAATTTCGTTTCGAATTAATTGTCAAAAAAGAGCTCGTTATTATTTCGTAAGATATATATTATTTATATATTCATTATTTTTTGTAATATTAACTAACTAAAGCGACTTTGAAACAGCTTTTGTTTTCAAAATTTAATACTTAATATATCAAATTTTACAATTTGGTAGAACCTACAATATACATTCATTTTTAACGTTTCAGAAAAGATTACATTAATTCTGTTTTTGTTGACGGAAAGTGTTTTAATGCAAATAAATCAAATATGGTTGCCATTGAAGAACTTAAAAATGTTCTCGTTTTTTCAAAAAAAAAACAGTGTAAATTAACTAGAATACACGAGGAGTAAACACAATTTCGTATCTCGTTTTAAAATATATTATATCGTGGACTAAATAACACCCGATTTATTTGAAATTTTAATTATAATCTATCAATTATCAATCCAATGTTCATATTCTCTACAAAAAAAATGTCAAAATATTTCAAATAACTTAAATATATTTTTAATTAAATAATATATTTCCCTTTACTGACTTTATACTGTAGAATAGAACGGAAAATTAAACTGCACAACAATAATAGCAATTAGGAAATAAAAACTACACCGGGAAAAAGAATAAACAAATGAAAAGAAATACTTTCATAACCTTTAGCAGAAATGTATACCAATAATTTTATGTAAATTATTTTGAAACGTGTGTGCACATATACATATACATATATATATATATATATATATATATATATATATATATATATATGCGTGTATGTGTGTGTACATAAGTATAATTGATTTTACAGATTAAAAATTTTAAATATTTCACGAATCCAAGTTTTGATATCCTAAAAGTAGAATAAAAGACGGTAAATGTAACTTTTTATAATATAAATATACTCTACTTCGAAAATGAAATCCCGTCAATTATAATAAATATTTTTATTTTTAGAGAATTTTATTTTATCGCATCGCTGATTTTTCATATTTTCCTGTCATTGTTCGAATTTAATTTAATGGGAACCATAAATTTTGAAAATAGTAAATATGTTGTTTGTCAAATTTTCAGATAGAGATAAGCAACCGGTACAAATAAGAAACTTTTTATAATGTATATTCCAAAACGTTTAATAAAATTTGTTAACTTGAAATAAATAATTATTTAATATTATTTATATATTGGTATATGTAGGCGCTATGTTTTATTTGTTAATATTTTTTGTATAGCGTCTATTTTATTTGTAAGCATTACAGCATAGACTATATATTCTATAAAATTTAAACCCGCATTACGCAGTAGAACGAAACAAAAAAGGAAAAAAAACACTTACATTTTAAGATTGTGAAGTTTTCTGCGACCTCAGTCGCAACGGCCAATCCGGAAATCAAGTAAATTATCCTAGAATTTAAAAATCACAAAATCAATGGATACAACACATTATACACTTAAAAATAACTTTTAAGAAGAATAAAGTAAATGATTAAGGGCTAAACTTCGTTCTTTAATTTTTATAAATTTTTAATACATTTCGAGAAATACGAAAACTAATATAAAATAAAGTGAAACATAATTTACAAGAACACATTACCAAAAATGCGTAAAACTGCAAATGATTAATTACGAGTAAGATATTACAAAAAATGCCATTCAAATGGAAGAATTTATTATACTTTAAATAACAAATTTAAACCGAATAATTAATATAATTTAAAGTGTACAAAATAAATATATTTATCTCTCCATAAAATAATATAACACATTTAAAAACCTATCAGTTGTTGCTCCTAATAAAACCCCGTGCAGTAAATATAAATAAGAAATATGTATAAATAAATACGTACAATTTTCATTTCAATTAATTGATTATCGGTAGCGCTAAATTACTGAACATCTGAAAAATCAAATCAAAAACTGTAACTTGATTTTAACTTCATTTCATAACTCCATTTTGAGATTAATTATAACATTTCATTTAATAAATATAAACACACTATGTCAGTAAATAATGTTTATTGTTCATATTTTTTTCATTTTAAAAATATACACTATTATTAACTTACAATTACCAGTAGCATTTACGAAAAAGAAAATCATTTACCAACACCAAACTATACACAAAACATTAACAGTGCATGATTATATGCATGTGTACATATTCAAATAATATGTAAATACAATAACGTCCAAGGACCAAACCAGCAGTGTATGTAATTGTTATAAAAAATTTAAAAGTTAATACAAAATTGTTTTTAAATTTAAAAATTAACAAATAATTGTTTTAAGAATTACTTTATAAATAATTTTTTACCAAATCTTATTTAAAATTGATTAAATAAAACATTGCTCTTTGTTCTCACTTTTAGAAAAAATACATTAATTATATTACAACTTACAACTACAAAATCATTTTTATAATTATTTCAGATTTATTATCATCGAAATATTGATTGAAGTTATTAAATATTAATAAAATATAATTAAAATTCACTAAAACTTTAATGACATTGTACAATTAAAATCAAAAGGATTAGAATTTTGTGTTACTTTTTATTTTTTTGGTGCTTGGTCATATTCTAATTTAACTAAAAAAATATAAACGCATCTCAAAACCCAAAATTATTAATTTATCGAAAAAAGAAATAAGTAAATAAAACGAATAATCTGGATTGCTTATTCGTTTTATTCGCCAAATATTTAAATTTGTAAATATTTCGATTAAATTCGAAAATTTTATCATGTTTTAAAATATCAATGATCTTTCATTAAATTAGTACAATTAAGCATTGAATGGAAAATATTAAATTTGAATAAAAATATTGATTTCACAAATCAAAGCGATATTTTCGAGTTTACCTGTTGTGACTGGTAAAGCAGGTCGACATGTTTGCGCGGTAATTTTATCACGTGATTTATGTAAAAAATAACTATGAGTTTTATTCTGTTTGTCAATAATTTTTACTCTGATGTATTTCCTTTTAAACACGTTTTCTTTTTTTTCCTCCTTTTTTATATTATTATAACGGTAGTTGATGTATTAATTTTTAAAATGTTTGTAAAAACAAATAAAAACAAAAAAAGAGAAAGTGTGAAATTAAACTGTTGCAGCTTGCAGGTATTACCAAATGAACGTTGTATTTTATATGTCGATGTATATTTTATCTTAATTTGCTACAACAGACACAAGGCCGTGTCCATGGGGTGGGTTTTGGGGGTTAAACCTCCCCCCATGAGAACTGAAATTGCTTAGGTACTTCATTAATATTTTGTGCAAAATTTTTTGTTACGAGTATAATCAATAACATATGTAATTTTTATTAATGTTTATACAGTAATTTGTTTATTTAAATTATTAATATATAAATCAAAATGACGGAACTTATTAATAGCATGAATATTAGTGAAAAATGTATTTTTATTTATAAAATAAATATGCGAAAAAAATTTTCAAACCCCCCCTCTTTCCAAAATTCTGGGCACGGGCCTGAACAGACAACTACAGATATAATAATTACTTGTTAAAAAGCATTGCACAATTTTTGCCAGTTTATTTTTGAATTTAAGTTGCACTTAAATCTTCCAAGACAATTCATAAAAAGTGTAACATTTGTAAGGTTACAATATTATTTTTAGTACTTTTCTAATAAAACTTTTAATTATAGACATTAATATTATTGGTATAGTGTTTTTATAATTCTGTATATATATATATCTGACCAAAAAGAACAAGGGATGGAATTCTTTTTGTAGTCAAACTGCATTTAACATTAAACAAACATTATGAAACAAATATTTTTAATGACTATTTAAAACCTCGGGCAAATTATAAATGACTGAAAATCTGATCTATATGTATTTTATTACAAAATAAAATTCCAAATATTACGTATTATCAAAAAAACAACACTCGAATTATTATAACCAGAATTATTTTGAAAGAAAAATGGTAAAGATCAGTTTATTTGGTTAAAAGGTTTCACAATAAAATGGAATAATGTAATTTTCATCTGTTGAAAGCTTGTCATAAAACTATCATTGAATAAGAAAAAATAATTTTCAAAGATAAAAAGGTTAATTTTGTTAATTTTTTTACATTTAAGTTATTTGTACTAATTTTTAAAAAAAAGTAAATAGAAAAATAGTAAAACAGTTTTAGACGCTATGTGGCAGTTATATAAATTATAATATATTATAGCAACAACCAAGTAAAAGAAAATTTAAAACAATTAGTTACCTATGGAAATAGGCTTAAATTAATTCATGATTGTGCACATAATATTAGTTAAAACTGATATACTATTACCAAAAATTATGCATTATTATAAAAAACTTATGCACTAAAAAATGTAGCAGAAAATTTACAACCAATAACAGAAAAATATCCAGTTGGAATAGAAAAATATGTATGCAATAAAATAGACGAGAGGGGCTTATGCTTCCTTAGATAGGATTGTGAAATTTAAAATACAGAAGTTATAGAACCTTTTACTAGAACAATTTAGAAATAAAAAAAGTATAGCATTTGAAACGCGAAGTTAAAAAAATAGAGTAAGAAGTTAAGGGGAAAAAAATATGTAAAATATTATTTTTCGGCTACAACATTAACAAAAAAAAAATGAAGTAAATCAGGAAATAATATTTAAAAACCTGGGAAAAAAATTAAATGTAAATAAGAATATAATTTGTTCATCTCAAGGTTATAAATACATAAGACATTTATGTAAATTATGTAATTATAATAAAAAAAATTAGATCAAGATGTAATTAATTAAAAATTAATGAAATCAATTTCGGTCGTAGATATACAGAAAATGATTAAAGATAGTGGTATGTTCTTTACTAAAGTTTATTTGTTCTGTTTGGTATCAATTTATAGTACACATTCAAATTAGAAGCAATTTAGCTGTACAATCCATATGATTGTAATATTCTCGTGTTAAACGCCTTCGTATTTTATTATCGTCAAGTAAGACCGTGTCCACGGAGGGGTTTTGAGGGTTAACCCACTCGCCCCTGGAATTAAAATAGTTACTATAAATACATAAAAATCTGAAAAAAATCAAAAATTTAAAATTAATATTGATGTTTTTTTTAGCGTGTTCTTGTATTAAAAAAGAAAAAAAATATGCTCCATATATTTGGGTACTCATTAATATTTTATCCAAAATTTTTTGTGACAGGTATAATCAGTAACATATGTAATTTTTATTAATGTTTATATACAGTAATTCATTTATGTAAATTATTAATACATAAATCAAAATTATGGAAATTATTAATATTTATAAAATAAATATGCGATGATTCCCCCACCCACCCTTAAAAATCTGGGTACGGCCTTGTTATCAAGTATTATATGTATATCTAAAAAGTTGTCTGCAAATAATGATTTAATCGATTAATGTATTATTAAAATAAAGTAAATAAAAGTTGAGAAGGTATACTGTACATCCGTTTAATATTAATCATAATTATAGCAATGGAGGGCCATTAATAAATTGAAAAATTTTACGATTACCGGATGAAAATGAATACATACAATATATTGCTGGATTTAGTCAGATTTTATATCCTGTCTATCTTTTTTCTATTACATATTCATTATAGCCTTTTAAAGTATCGTCGCATAACATGGATATTATTCACCACATAATATAAGTTTTACATTCTGATTCACTGTCATTTTATATACTGAAAAAACAGTAACACATATCAGAAAATATTGCTACATACGTTATACATTTGTTATCGAGAGATGTACCATATGCATATTACTGTAATCTTAGCTTTCCTGACGTCACTAGCTCTATTACGTTTGAAGTAGAATGTTCCGTTGCTTGTTTTTCACTTTCCGTATGTTTTAATAATCCAAACTTATGACGTCATACTTTCATTCAGTGTAAATTTGAACATTTATCTACTTACGAGCTATGCTTGTCGTTTTTAAAATTAATACCGTTTCGGTTGAAAGTTCGGTATTATGATGTTCATAAGGTATAGTTTGATTTATCGCGCTTAAACTTAGTTTTTATTTTTAAGTACGATCACATTTGACTGCTACTGTAATAGATCTAAAATAATAACCATGTTAGAATATGAAAATCAAATGTTTTTAGATATTTTACATGATGATGGAATCGTCGTTTGCGCTAAGTAAGTTTATATATTTTATAAATACGTTTACGTTAAATTATACAAAAAAAAAAAAAAAATCGAAATAATCATGTGCATTTGTTCTATCAGTAACGAATCAATTAATTGAAATGTTTTGGATGACTAATATGTGGTTGTTTACAATTTTATAGAGGTTTGAGCTTAGAAAATGTATTTGTTAATATTATTAAAGTGTACTGCGATCCTGGAAATTTAGTTATTATATTGGGAGCCAATTTAGAAGAAGCGGCATGTGTTGTAAGTGAATTAGAATCGCAAAGTATTTATCCGAAGATAATAACATCAGATATTAGTGTTGCAGAACGGTAAATATCTTATTAGATTATAAAATTTTCATTCTACATAGATCTCTATACGTTAAAATTATAGATTTAAAGTCACTAAATATTTTTTTATTTTACGCAAGGATAATTTCTTTTATTTTGACAGATCAAGTTATTTTTAGATCATATTCATTTTATAAATATTTATATTTTTTTCTTTAATTTGTAGAATAAATACCTTCAGTAACTATTTAGGAAATTAGTTATTCCTTTTATTGTATTCATTGAACAGGTTTTCACTTTTTCTTTTGTCAGTTTAATTCATTATTATGACTATTATGCAAAAATTAAGAGGATACAATATTACGAGAATAGTGGAATAATAAGAAAATACAAACACCATGTAAGTAATAAGGTAATAAAAAGAAAAAAAACAATTGATAAATGAAGCTAACAATTATGCTATACATAACCTAAGTTAATAAATCAGCGATCGAAAAGTGACTAACCGGTACAAATTTATATAATAGTAGGAACAATACTATTACTAGCGTATAAATATTTTAATTAATTATCTGCTATCTTTAATTTCATACCGTAATCTTTTCTTTACATTTTTCATAAGTCAACTATGAATATATGGATTAAACATAAAAAAAATAAAGTTTTAATAATTACATATTATTTGTTTGAAAGCAGATTTATTTTGAAAGATATTTTTATTATTTATGCTAAATTCCGTTTTAAACTTGTTACTTCGGATTTTAACTGAAATGGTTGATCTATCATTTTTCTAATGCTTTTTTAAAAATGATTTAGGGAAAAGCTTTACAGATGTGGTGGGGTTCTTTTTATTTCTTCAAGAATTGTAGTAGTAGATTTGTTAAAGAAACGTTTACCGATAAAGCTTATAACAGGGTTTTTGGTATGGCGAGCGCAAAAAATTCTACATCTTCATCAAGATGCTTTTGCACTTCGTTTGTACAGATTGGAAAATAAAGTAAATATTTTATTCTTTATATTTTCGTCCACATAATTTTTAATTTATTGCTGTATATAAAATATCTGAAACCATTTTTTTTTTACATTGTACAATTTAAAAATAGTGTAACTGATAAAAATTTATATTTCTCTGCACATTTTATTATATATATTATTTTACTCGTTGTAATAGTAAAAATGAAAAAATTATCAAATTTTTGTAAGTAATATAAGTTGGTAAATAGAAATCGAGTTAATGGGGTATGGAAAAACCATTGCCTTACTCTTGTCAGTGTTGCGACACATGATAAGCTTCGTTCATATGCGAAAAAAACGTATATATAAATCTACTAAGTACTAGTATGTATTAAATTAACTAAAACAGTAATTAAAAGTTACTAAATATAATTTGAATTTTGCAAATTATTAGTTATTCTTAAGTCAATTGTGTTAAGTAATTTACGTTAAATTTTTTCGTATGATATAAAATTATTAGTTTTTTTAAAATTGCGGCAAAGATTTTACAGTTAATATATTTCCAGTTGTGTTTTTTTTTCAATAAATTACTAATGGTTTGTAACGATTTCGAGGATGTGGCGCTATCTTTCGGTTAGTTGTGACAGCGCCGAAAATGAATATATGTTCTACCTTTAATTTATATGATAATCGCTAAATTAGTTTTAAAATAGTTTATGTTTTGTGAATATGTATATCAAAATGAAGTTAAGAAGTTACAAAAAAAAAAAAATACCCAGGTACTAAGAATTAATTGTATTCTGTTAGGTCTGCGCGTTTAATAATTGTTTAATTCTTTTGATTTCAGAGCGGTTTTGTAAAGGCGTTCTGTTCTTCCGCAGAAACATTTACTCATAGTATTACTGGAATTCGTAATGTAATGAAGACATTGTTTGTTCGTAATTTAAGTTTATGGCCTAGGTTTCATTCTTTGGTTCATGCCAATATCGAAAAAAACCCTGTAAGTATTTTCATACGTTCACTTGATTAGAATAACTTTACATAAAATGAAATATTCCAATATTTTTTTATTTTTTTTACTTCAATTTTACACGACAAACATAATTAAAGTAGATTAACGTGTATTTTTGTATGTTAGTAAAATGATAAATTTTACTTAAAAAATAAGATGCTGACCGTTTGTTATACTAAAAGTATATGCACTGTAATAGTACGTACATTTTTGGCTAATCAGATCTTATTATTTATTCCGTATTTGAGGTATAGGTTATCGAATGTATATGCACAAGGGCAATACGTTATTTATAAACCGAATAAAACTATACATTGTGACGAATTGGGGTTTGTGGTGCGATCTCTTGCCTAACTGCAACGACTAAATTATTGAAATGTGTTATATGTGTAGTTTTAATCGTTTATTTCGTTCGCAGTATACGTTATTTTAGAGTTGTGGTCGTCCGAACATCCAGCTTTTAGCTTGAGTGTTCTTTGTTGATGGAGGGATGATGTGGTCGCAAATCAGATACACTTCTTTAAAAATAAGATGGTGTGCACGTATCCATATGTGTATGTGTGCATGTAGCATTAATCAGATGTATGAACTGTACATAAGCCGTAATCTCAAACAACGATCTAACGTCACGAAAATTAGAAATCGCTGTTTAATTAGTTATTGTTTTATTTTCTACATTGTTGCGTCTTATTTTTTACCCGTCGTGTACTAGACGCTTATAATACATCGGTTTCATAATTGATCGAAGAGTAAAAGTTTTCACATAATTATCGAACGTATTTATTTATTTACATCAGTATTTTACTTTTTTTTGTATTTGAATGTCGTAGGTTTTGCGCATTCTATTAATATGTCTAAGACAAACTCTCACTGGTGCGCTCGGATATAAAGTAAAATTAGAAAAATAAGGTTAAAAGATCGATTATCGTAAATGTCACTACTTTAAAATTCGTTTCAGTGTATAAAAACTTCTTGCTTCTTTCAATGTTCGTTAATTACAATTAATTATCAGTTTTTCAATAATCTTCCTTTGTGTTACCATTTACTTTTCTATATTATAGTTTTCGTTATTACTTATATAAATTTGTTTATCCTTTTTTTTTTATATATATATATGTATATAGTACTTCTGAAAAATTTATTAATGTTATTCTTTTTTCGGTCTTGTTCTGTATAGGGGGCATCCTCAATTTCTAAATATTTTTGGGGTTCATTTTAAAAATAATTGAATACAGTCAAGCACAAAACGATGTAACAATTTTAGTAATCTTGTTTTCATTATTCACTTAGAATCTTTTTCCGCTTCCTTTTCTTTTTCACTGCGATGGCTCTGATTGAGAATTTTTGTTCTATGAAAATTTGCTTTTTTATAAATTTCCTATCATTCGCTGCTTTTTTATTTTTCCTAAATGCATTTGTAGTTTCTCCTTTATTGTTATGTTTCATTTTGTAGGAGACGTTTTCCGTGTTTCCAGTATCACTATATAATTACTGAGTTAAACTCTGCTTTTATGTGAATGAATAATCTGTTAACAATTTACGCTTCGAAACCATTATACTAATTATATTTTTTCAACTAAAGATAGCTCTGTGTACCTTAATAATTTCAAATCAAATCAAATATTTCATTTTGTTGTTATACAAGAAATATTTAAACATAACTAAATTGAGTTTCGAATCGCTTATACGCACTGGTTGCGCGAGTAGCGGTGCGTATAAATAAAAGGTACATGCGCTAAATCTATGAATTATATATTAAAGCATTTCATAACTTCAGTGAAGTTATTACAACTATTAAGTTTTGCAACATAATAATTTAGCTGATGTTTACAGTTTGTGTTCTGGAAGCATTTGAAAATAAACAAACGTTACAATAAATAAAAATTATCTCTTAAATTATATTAAGCACAACGATTAATGATATTTCACTCATACCTCAATCTCTGAGAACTCAATATTCGAACTTCAACCACACTATATATATGTATATTATATAGAACTAAAATAAAACTAGAGTTTAAAAAACTAGCTATTTAATCAGAATAAAAATAATGTTAAAGTATTAGATCAATTAATTACTGTTCTAAATTACAACATTATCATAAATAACGAAGTTATAAGGTGATATGGATATAATTTAATAACAGTAATATTTAGTTTCCAAGTATGGTATCATTAAATCAACAGAACTTATATAACAACGGAATTGCGCGGTGATATTAATTAGTTGTGGTATAGATAATTATTAATGTATAGTACTGTCATTGTATAAATCTGTAATACACGTTTAACAATTAGAGTTCCGTGAGAAACGTAACTGATTGAAATGTAACATTTTTATCGTCGCAATCTCAATTGCGAAATATAATTAACTGATACTGAAGTACTTTGATTATTCTAAACTACTTGTAGAAGAATTTAGAAGTTAAACGCTAATATTTTCGTGTAAAAGCGATCTACAGCATATAGTATGAAGTATGGTAACGTTACCTTTTCAAGGAATTTTTTATTTAGTTTAATTCTAAAAAACTAACCACCCGCTCGAAGCTGGCATTATTTATATTAGTAAATTTTGCGTTTTGGATACTCTATATTACATCAGTATCGTATTTACGTTCAAGAAATGCTGTAGCATGTAAATCCGCGTTAATTTCAGTCGAGCTATTATTTTTTTTTTGTAGGTTATATTAAAATTCTGCGTAATAATGGGAATTACAAGTTATAATCCAAAAACAAGTAATAAACTCAATACGATCAATTAATCGTTATATTAGGCTGAAATTTACTTATCAAAAATCTTATTGAGCGTGACAATTTTATTTAACGTTCATTTTTTCTGAAAATTTGTAGAAAATGTCTGATGATGTCTGTTGAAATTTGTAGAATACGGAATAATGTAAATCAGTTTTTCAAATTGTTTAGAACTGAGTGTTATCGTTTAAAAAGTAGTCGACTAAAGTTTCACGTTTGCACTTATAATTTCTTAAATTAGCTTTATTAAATAACTTTCAAACCATATATCTCGCCTGCATACGAACGTAGTATTTAATGAAAGCGGTGTATGTAAGCTCTCTCTCTTCTACTGCCAGTCTACTACGTCAACATTTTTTTGCACGAATAATATCAATATAAATTTTTGACACTTAAAATCATTCTACATCTGTATGCTGTTTATCAAAACTCATTTTTTTTTACTTGATGATTTTTACAAATAAATTATTAACGACAAATGGTACTTCGCTACATTTCCCCAATGCATAATCCCATATGATAAAGTTAGTTGATATAATGGCAAGTATAAGGTTCTCAATAGACAAAATTAGTCGTTTGGTTAAGATTATGAAATTAAGGTTTGCCTTCTTCCTATTTATATCTTAATCAGTAATTATTCTTTTTAGGTTTACTATTTTTACTTACTTTTTCATTAATAGTATTTGTAATATTACTTTTACTATTTTAATGTTAAAACTTCCAGATATTTAAAGAATATTCAAATTTATTGTTTCTGTCGTGCGCGCAGTTATACTGAAGCAAATAAGTAATTTTACTGTTAGTTCCATTTGCTTTTTTTTTTTTTTTTGATTTCGTTTTATTATTATTGATATTGTGTAGTTGAAGGTTTAATTTTTTTTTTTTTTTTCAACAACCCTTAGTATGAAATTTTTATTCGAGAATGTAGTGTGTTCGCTATTTGCGTAACTGGATTCTGGTATTTAATTTAACGATGATAGAAATATAAATCTTTCTTCATATTGTGGGACAAAAAAAGTTTTTTATCTTTTTTTTTTTTTTTTAAGAATCTTCCCCACCAGATTTCTTGCAAATTATTTTTTTGATTGATCGTTGGACAAATAAAATTTTATTTAGACGGGAAAAAAAAAACTGAAATATGTAGCAATTCTTCCTTGAAATAATCAATCACAGAGGTATTAAAAATTTGTTATATAGTCCCTTTTGTCATGCTGTCGTATCTTTCTAATGTACGCATGAAGATAAATATTAAAATGTTTCTGTATATACTTATTTAAATCCGTGTTTAAAATCGAAATCGGTTTTAAATGAAAAACTTCAAAACAAATATTAAATTAACTTTTATAATAATCTTTTTTTTTTTTTTTTTAATTGCCTCAAATTATTTTTAAGTATTGTATAACGTATAAATCGCTAATAATTGGATACATTACGAAGAGTTTAAATTAAATTCATAATTAAAGAAAATTTTTGGAGAATACATTAAGTTAAAAATTCTAAATATAATTATTGCATAATTCGATATTAGTTTCTTTTAAACATTTCCCAAATGGCTGTTAAAAACTTTGATATCAAATTTACACATAAAAATAAAAAAACGTCGTCTTCATGTTTGACCGTAAAATGAGCGATAATAATAATTATAATAAAACGGTGTTTTTGTAGCAATTTATATGAATTAATTTAATGTATTTTATTTCAGAGTAATGTTATAGAGTTGCGTATAAAATTAACCGGATATATGTTTAAAATACAAACTGCATTGCTGAAATTGATACGTTACACAGTTTCCGAAATTCATCGTTTAAATCCACGAGTAAGTTTAAAAAAATTTCTTACTTTCTATACATGTTAATATATTTTTTTTAATTTTCATTGAAAATATTGATCGATTAATTTTTACCGTATTTACTCGCGTAATTTACGCTCCCTAATTTTTGCACACATTTTTTTGGAGAATAATATAAACCATATTTTCGCGTTATTAAAATACATTAATAGGTTCAACATTACTAGACAACGTCTAATTTCGTAAAAGTAAATTACTGGTACCCGAATTTATAAATTGCCCTAATGTAGAGTTACCTATTATTGTATAAATATATATTTTTCGGAATAAAGGTAACTGATTTCATTTAATGAGTGTGTTTTGTTTAGTTAAGAGGTAATTTTTTGAAATACACACCTACTACGTATAACCCGCAAAATGCCGGTTGATCTGGTTCCCCGCGTAATTTACGCACCCCCTTTTTTAGCAGGTTAAAAGCGGCAAAAAAGTGCGTAAATTACGCGAGTAAATACGGTATTTATTTATTGATTTTTCATTCTTTAAATAGAGTTGTTGATTATTTATGAAAGTATTCGATAAGAAAAATATTTGAAAATTTTTCAAACGATAAGTTTTAAGCAAATATTGTACACTATTTCCGTGTTATTACGTAATTTAAATAAATTCGGAATTATCCATTAGAAAGTTTATTTTATAATTTGCTGCAATTATTTCATGTTTTATTTAATAAATAATTATAATGATATTCGTTATTTTAAAAAAATAATCAAACATACTCTTATATTATTATAAAAACAACGATTATCAGCTTCGGATTCAATTAATCCACCCATTTCTAGTAAGTTACGAGTATATAAATATAATTATACTTTGTTTTTTGAGGGATGTCTGACGACTTTATTTGTCCCGTAATATCTTCAACGTTTTAAAGCAAATTATTAATATATTACGAGTGGATTAAGTGTGAAGTAACTGGAACAGCAGGTAAATATTAGCAGGCAGAAGATATCGAGCTACATCAGTTAATATTGGCAATAAATTAAAATATTTCCCGCGTTTGTAAGTATTTTATTAATCGCACCACCATCTCCTAAGTAGTCTAGAAGTGTGTGCTTGGGTAAAATCGAATAATTTCGCTTATTACTCTTCCTTTTTGCGTTGCTTCATATAGGCTATTACATTGTCCACTCAATTTCTTACACAGCAGCTTTGAGTTGTTTTGTCTTATTACATCATGATTATGGAAATAGATAAAAAACACTTCTATGTTTTAGTTTTGTGTGTTAGAAAAATCAATAAGTAATGATTTTGTTTTTTAAAAAGAGATTCATGGTGATAAAAAATAAAAAAATTATGCGCACTTTGCGTATAAAATATATGTATGCATATTTCCGTGTTTTGTTTGGTTTTTTTTTTTTTATCCAGCGAGAAATTATCTGGCCACTAACGAGGGGGGAGGGGGGGGTGATTAATGATGTTCGCTTGAAAATAATGTAAATGATGATTACAGATTGCTAACTAAAATGATTATGTATAGAACCAGCCTCTAGAACCTGTTGAAAAATTTAAAATTTTGACATATTTTATGATTTGTATATAATTCGAGTAAAATAAAACATATTTCTATACTTGAATATAACACTAATAAAAAAAATTGATCTCGTGAAAAAATATACGCTGAAAAACCACTGTACTCAGTAGCTGCATTGGCTACAAGCGAATTATCTCTGTATAGTAAATTATCGCCGATCAGATAATACTACCAGAATACTTATTCAGAACAAGAGACATGTTCACTAAAACATATGATTGTGAAGTAAACACATGGTTTAGAAAAAGATTTAGTTAATTTCTCGGATAGAATCATTTTCAAAGATTTAATTTGTTCATAAACTACATATGCGTTTATTTCAGAGTTCAACTTTATTCCTTCCATTAGTATAATTTAAAGTTTTGCTATTATCGATTAGATAAACAATGATGAAATTACCGTGGAAGATGTTTTATCAAATTCGTTTCATATGTTGCTCAAAATACATTTGGATCCAATTTGGAATCAGCTTAGCGAGCAAACAAAAAACTTGATTTCCGATTTGAAATTATTCAAACATTTACTATTGTAAGTATGTATTTTTATATTACGAATAAACTTACACTGATGTTTTAACATGCTGTTCAAATTAATAGTATGCTTAATCATAAAAAAAATAAAACTATTTAACTATAAAATGCAATTTTTAGTATTATTGAAAATGATGTATGTATTTTTTTTTCTTTTTTAAATTATTTTGTTGAATGTCAAAAATTCGCAAATTTATTATATCACCATGTTTTAAAGATATTAGGTTTTTTATTCACAATAATTTTGTGTATATTATGAATATTGATCTAATATTTCCAAAATATATTACTATGCTGGCGCGGATGTGGATGGTTATTTTAATTATAGTCAGAAATTAACATTATTTATTTACTTCTTTATTTATTGGTTTTACATATATAATCAGTATAGGCTTCAGTCCTTTAATCTAATAAGATTAAACCTACCAGTTTTTAATTTGTGAAAATACAAATGTACATCACAACTGGCTTCAAAGTTAATGCGTATGTTGAGTGGTTAATTTTGATTAAAATAATTGCTCTTTTGTGTGTGCCATACACTTTTTAACAACTCTTTATGCATGCTAGTAGTTGGAGGACATCTTTATTAAGCAATATAAGCTGTTGAAATGTATATGTTTACATTAAGTTTCTATATGTGAAATGTACGCAACGGTGTATTATTTTCTGATCTGATTAGTGATTATGGTGTTTTAAACATTATTCCATATTTTTTCCTCACTTGTTAAATTCAGAACTTGGAAATGACTGGGATATCAGTTACTTATCCCACCAGGAGGGAATCTTTTTGAGCAATATTTTCGTTAAATATTTTTCTTTCTTTATTTATGAAAATATTAATTATGTGAAACAATTTCTTTTTTATGATTAACTAAATATAGTGTGTACTGACAGCTTATATAAATAACAATTTATTATTATTATTCTCTTATTCTTTTATTTGCCTTCATTCAGATAAAGTAATTTTCAAGGGTGTTCAAGGGGAACTTTTAATATTTGCATTTATTTTCGTGGTTATTTGTTAGCAGTTTTTTGTTCGTCATAAAGTGTTAAGTAACTTCTTCGTTTTTTGTTTTTTTTTTTTTATTATTTTTTTATTCTAACCATTAACGTTAAAATTATATTTTATATTGATTTATAGAATCATTAACCCTTTGGATATTCTTTTAATTCATTCGTTGTTGCCTTAATAACTATGCAATTTATATTAACATTTATTGTTTAAAAGAGTTCAGTATTTGTTTAAACTGAAATTTGTTGTTTGCATCTTTTAATCTTGGCCAAATTGAATATTAGAAGGTAACATTTGTTAGCTTGCGTGAAAAGGTTCGTTTGATTTTAAATTTATCTTAGCTACTTTTTTTTATCCATGATAAATTTACTAATGAAATGAATATCTGGCTGGAAAATTCTTTGAATACTGATGGCTTATGGGAATTAGTATCGTTTTTAATTTCGAATAATTTAGTAATTTATCAGGAAAGAATTATTTGAATGAAAATTATATAGAACATATAAAACTGAAGGAAAACGCTATTTAATTAATAACATAAAAAGCGGAAAAATAATCCTGTTTCTAAAGAAGGAATTTTTCATCGTAATCTGATTTTAGTTAAATATTCTACCTTGTGCTGTGTATAGGAGTATTACCAAAAATCGTACTATGAATCAAGATTAAATTTTAATCAAAACAGTCGTTTTTTGAAATTTTTGTCATTTTTCTTTTCAAAAATGTTCATTTTTTTTTTAGCAAAATTTCACTTGTACACTTAATCACATTGCAAATATCTCTTTCCAGATTGATTGAGCGTATATTAAAAAATGATGGTTTTCAAACCTAAATTTAGTATATTAATTTGCTTCTGCCTTAGATCGTTGTATGAAATGGATTCTATGCAGTTCCATAGATTAGTTAATTCTTTACGATCAGCTGAATATGTACAACGAAGTTCCGGTTGGATGTTACTTGATATGGCTGAAGAGCTGTTTATTAGCGCTAAAGGACGCGTACAAAATTTAAATGAAGGTATGGAAATGTTTTTTTAAATTTATTATGATTTTATAAGTTCATGTCAATAGGCGTTTTTTTCCTATTTCAATATGCATTTTGATCTTTTTTTTTTTTTTTAAAAAAAAAAAAAATCTTTGAAGGACATGGATTAAACGAAAAACTTTTTAAAGTATAGTAAAGGAAGTACATAAAATAAAGTATATGTATTCATTTAAATTTATAAAAATTATCGTTACCTTCTTTTTATCGATTATCTACGGCACCAGTAAATTACAATTACAATTTGAAATTTATTTTTTCGATAATTTAGTTTCGTCGATGCATATATGTATAGAAGATGGATAGGAAATTACAAGAGATTATAAGTTTTCTTGCAAATCATTTAAGGAAATACGCAGCGAAGCAATGTGTGTAATTATATTTTCTAATACATGCTCCAAGTAGACTATAAATGCAAAGACAGTTTCGACTTTTCCGGATAAAAACTATTAGCAATCTTAAACACGTGTGTTCTCTAGAATTAATTTTTGCCAAAAGTTATATATTGTTTAGATCAATACAGAAGGCGGCTTAAAAACATCTATATTTATTTATCAAATGACCGTTTAATATAATTAAAAATCCTTAATCTGAAATTTGTTACAACTAATGGACATTACTTACTTCTTATTTGCTGAAATATTAAAAAAGTTATTATAAATCAGAAAAGTACAGATGAACTTAAACGTCTGTTGGAATGAGATTTCAAAGAAATTTTTACTATTCATTTTTTGACCTCAACTTAAGTGAAATTAGTAAATACTATCTTGACGGAAATCATTTTTGAAAAATTTTCTGATCACGAGTATATATTTTTCGACGGGGATACAGTAAAACAAAATTATACTGAAGCTTTTTATAAGAAAAATCGGTATATTAATAGACCATTTAATATACCGAGATTATACTCGTTGTGTACTGCGGAGATGATACCAATTTATAAAACATTGCTACATGAAATCCACCAAAAATAAATAAAATTCTTATTATGACTGATTCGCTCTTAGATTTAATGAGCATTAATAATAAAATAAATAAATATAATAATATTCTATGGAATTTAATAAAAATATGTGGTAAATTAAATGAAGATGTTAATGTAACACAACTCAAATAGATCCCTGGAAACAGAGGAACTTTATGAAAAAAAAAAAAAAATTATTATTTTAAAAATGACGACGGAAATATAAAACTTTATAATTATTTTCATTTTTATTAAAAAGAAAACTTTTTTTTTTTTTTTTTTTTTTTTATTGTTCATCAGTGATATATCAATAAGAATTTTCGTTGTTACCAGAAGGAGTATTGGAATTCCATCCGAAATGGGAAATATTGCGTGAAACCTTAAAAGAAATAAGACTACAGTCTGAAACCCCGGAAGTTGTCATAGTATTGGTGAAAAATATTGAAACATGCGGATTACTAAAAAAGGTAATTTTGAACTAAGTGTTATCATATCGGTTTTTGAGTTTTCTAATGCTTTTCTCCTTTCGTTTATTTAGAAAAAGAGATATTTTATAATTATCGACAGATTTAAATAGAAAAAAATTATTTCTTAACACTTCATTATTCGCTGTCAAGTTATTACTAAACAATTTAAATACCAAATCGCGGGCCATGGTCAAAAAAATTATAATATTGAAAACGCTGGCACCGTTTCTACGCAAACTGCTTGAAACAAAAAACATTTCTGAAAACAAACGGAAATGCTATTTGTAAATATTTATATTTTAGTTACTAAAAATTTATTTGCTGAACCGTACAATTTTTGGGCTAATAAAGTTTTATTTATGTTATTAAATTTAGTACCTAATAAATGGTCCTAAGAAGTTAACTAAAGATCTTCATCAGAAATATTTAAATAAGGATGGAGATAACAGTTCCTCGATAGCTGAATTCTTCACTACCAATAAAGACGACAAGGAAAAGGAAGAACTTCAGAGTGAGTCTTTTACATTAACTCAAAATTTCAACTCGGATACCGGAAACGTAGTATATTCAGAACGTAACAGTAATCCGGTATGTGTAGAGATTATGTCCAATTTTATATAATCGATAATTTGCTTTTTTGAAACAAATTTTTGTTTAAAAATTATATTTGTTTATAGTTTAAATGAGTTTTTATTATTGAGGCGCAATTGTTTTTAATTTTTTCAGTAGAAGTAATTTCATTTTATCGCTCACTTCCCCCCGTATACACATTGAAAAAGATATAAATAAAATAGGTTTCGATATTTCCGAATGTGCAAAAAATGGAATTGTAAATAATAATTAAACCAGTTTCTTAAACAACACCAATTTTTCGCGTGCTTTAACAATGGCACCAGATTTTTATACTAGCGAAAATTGAAGAATTATAAGAATCCAATAAAAGTAGTAATAGCGAATAATGTGGGAGGAAGCAGTGTTAACTTCAGGATGTAATTCTTTTCGAAAGGGAAGTAAAAATCAGAAAGTTCTTTGCTGCAAATTGCATGACACTCTTTATTTTACTATGTGGTGTACGTTTTTATTTATTGATAGGAGTAATGATGTCTCATATCGTATGGCTTTTGGATCACATTTATCCATACTCAGTTTTCCGAAGTCCGTTCCATTTTAAAATTTTTGTCCTTTGAATATTACAGTCGACTTACTAAACTAGTCAGTTGTAATAATTTTGCCTGTTCCGGAGTCCGTTAGTTTTCTGTAGAACCGTTACTTCGATTCGGTATAAAGTGAAATTTAAAATACGCGGCTTGTGTAATACTCGTAATATTAAAATTAAACATTTGTTGAAATATTTTTTCATTTTTCAAAATAATTTCGCATGGCACCATCCCTCAACTTTCGGAGCAATTTCCTATGATACAGTCAAAATATTTGAACTATTTCACATGTTCGACGGGTTAGTTTGTTAATTATAGTTTCCACTGAATTGTACGATTTTGCTACGCTGTTTATCTACGATTTCTTCTAACTTCATTACGGAACCAGTAAGTAACATACTGCTGTCCACGGTAATGTAATTCCATTTATTTAAATTTCAACATAACGTTCGTGTAAAATACTGATAATAGAAAATTAAAATGTAGCTTGATATGTCTTTATAAATTCTGTATTATTTTTAATTCCGATTTTTTGATAAATATTGGAACGGCTCTTTTAAAAATTCTGGTTATTAATTATTCTTAGGTAAGTTTCATTTTTGTGCTGACCTTTATATGAAATGAAAATGTAAACAGACAAAACGTTAAAAATTTGCAGATTTTTCCAGTCCCTCTTTGATATCGTAGGAACGATTGCGTGTTATTCATGTGTATGCATTATTAAAACGTTTCAAAAATTCTTCCATCTAGGTTTATGAAATATGTTGCGAAATTTTCGGCATGCTGATATCATTTCATAAACATAATTATTATCTGGTTTTTCCTCAAGTTTTCTAGAAGGTCTGATAAAATTAAGTCGAGCCTGTTATTGCGTACAAAATAAACTGTTAATTGTTTGAATTTTTCAACTGAAAAATGATAGAAAAAAGAGGTAGGAAGTTTGCTGCCGTAGTATCATTTTTCCAAGCTGTTTCTGTGAATGTTTAGTTTCAATATATTTTCATAATTTCTTCCTAGCTCTCTTTAAAATCACAATTATCGTGGACTCAGCTTGTTCAAAGTTAAAATTTTCCGTAAACACTAATACGGTTATTTATATTTAAAATATTAGTTTTTTACGTAAAAAGAAAAATTAAAAAAAAAAAAAATTCATTCCTCTTTTTATTTTTTGCGCGGTATTACTTGCATACTGCTGTTTAATTGATTTAATATTTAATATAGCGTGGTAACACACGCACAGGAACACCATGAAATGTTTTTTTACTACTATGTATTGTAAATTGTTACTTCATACACAGGAAAGCGATGGTGCTGAACCAATTGTTATATTAGAACATTTCAGGAAAGAAAACAATTGGCATTTCCGAAATTTACTGAAATCATCAAACGCTTCTCATATAATATTGTACGACGTTGATATAACACGAATTCGTCAAATTGAGGTAAAGTTTCCTTTCGTTTATATCATTTTTCCATATTTCGTTCTTTGAGTTTATTATGTATAATATAACCTTCATTGAAGCTTAATAATTCTTCGTTATAACATTAAAAGCAGATTGGTTTTAAGAATATCCGCATTACGTTATATTAATATATGCCTGTTCGTTTGCTACTGCAACTATCAAAATTCTGTTATATTTCTCGTTATTATTAAAATTGCAACTTTTTAAGTGATTTATATTACATTATTTTTAAGTATTTCAGTGAGTTAATTATTTTTGACGTAGATAATTAATGAGTACTTTAAAGCAAGGTAATAAGTCTACCTGATATGAATTAAAATCAATAATTTTATTAAATGGTGGTAAGAAATATTTAAAAAAAAAAAAAAAAAAAAAAAAAAAAATGATTTTCAGGCTCATCAAGCTTCGTATTCAAAGTTTAAAATGACAGTATTCATTTTGATGTTCGAAAATTCGGTTGAAGAACAAGCGTTCCTTACATCTGTTCACCGAGAGAAGAAAGCTTTCGAATTCTTAATACAAGAAAAATCGGTATTCTTTATTTTCGTTTTAAATTATTATCTAATATTTTGTGTTTGTTTTATATTTTATTTATTTTTTTTTTTCTTCCGTATAAAGACTATGTCTGTAACAGTCGATCAAGATGGAAAATCTGATGAATTTTCACGTGAAAGTAAACTAGTTGGTACTGTAGAAGAAAATACAAGAAAAGCCGGAGGAAATGAAATTAGCAAGAAATCGAATCCTATTGTAATTGTTGATATGAGAGAATTTAGATCTGAATTGCCAGTTCTTTTACACGGACGATTAATCGATATTGAACCAGTAACTTTGCAGGTACTGTACCTTTTATTATAACTATTTTAAACTATTTTACTAATATAACGGCGCTTGGCTAAATGTCGGTAAATGTAAGCAATGTAAAAAAAAAAAGGTACCTAATATTTAATACGCGAAAAATATCAGTCTTGCAATGTAAGACACCTTGAGAGAAACGCGAAACCTTTTTTTCTTTATATGCGTGATAGTAACGGACTAAATTTAAATTAAACTTTCGGCGATCAAGATAATTCTAAAAATATGCAAAATTAAATTTTTAATAAAAAAGTATTAAATAAATGAATCCACGCGCGAACGAATAGTTACGACGATTTCGCTCCTGTTCTTTGCAATTCGCTACTCTTAAAAATTAATACCCATAGAATGTTTGAAAACTAACAAACAGAGCTCTATCAACTCTTCCGATTCTAGGTTATTCCTGCTGGATATGCAGACGATAATTCTTCATGGCAAGATAGGAAATAATATAAGAAAACCGATTCGACGCAACATATTATATGGAATCGTCTAAGTACAGAAATTTTTTTAATCTTATCAGTGAAATTTCACTCATAAATCTCTGCATTCTTATAAAAATATGTATTAAACTTTTGCGGAATAAACGCGAATGTTATGCAATTCACATATAATACTAATATATTTAAGAAAAATAATATTTTTAAGTTAAGCCATTGTATTTGTAATTATCATAAAGTTAACTTTTAGTTTTTCTCTGGATATTGTAAAATAAATTTATGAAAGCTTTAATGTATTTAAATAGATGTCTTTAACTTTTTACATCATTTTTCCCCAAACACCCAGTTCGAAATACATTGAATATCTTTTCAGTCGTATCGCTTGATTCCGAGTGTCGTGACTAACCATTTGTACATTCTAGTAGTATAGAATGGGCGGCGCTCATGACAATTTCTATACGCATCGCGAGTGTAGGCATGCAAAACCACACCCGGAACTGATTGCAGTCGCTTGTTATCGCGCTACAAGTGCAAACCCGCGTGTGTCTGCTGCGTGTACTAAACCAGAGCGCATAAGATGATATACGTGGTAGTTTGCCATTGCCTTCCACGTGATTATTAGCGAGTATTTTACTTTATTCTTTGTAATAAGTTCTGTCGTCGCCCAGGATCAAACCCGTGACTTCCGTAATGGAAGTCAAGCGCTCTAGCAACTAGGCTATCGCGACGATATACATTAAATATATTTCCTTAATTCTTTTTTATTTCTGTATTGCGTATTTACCTTTCTTTATTTTTTTTTATTTTTTACCTGAAATGTGGTTAAGAAAAAAAAAACAATTAAGGGAAAAAGCATCTAAAAATTGCGAATTTTAAATAGATTCGAAATTTTTATACTAAAAATTATCGTTTTTTAAATTCTTATCATTTTATCTGCATATCATTAATTCTTTTAAAAGCAGGAACATATCAATCTTCTTTTAGCAAACTCATCTTTGAATAATTATAAAGAAGAAAAAAAGTATATATGTATATATATATGTTTGGAATAAATCGTAATCTTATGTCTCACATTTCATATTTTTTCCTTTTTTTGAAGCAGTTTGTTTATTTTGAAACATTATTTCAGTTTATTGCTACATTGACAAAATGTTAGAAATTCTCAAATTCGATATAATTTAATGAAATACTGAAAAGTAGAATAAACAAATCACAACTAATTTTTCCATTTTTGTTTTATTTTGGTCAAACACGCCGATTGTCTATTTTCGCACAGGAAAAATTTATATTTAGGATGCTATATTAAGGGGTTATATACAGTTTTGGTGGTCGGAAAAATCAATTTTTTTTAAATTGCATATTCTTTAAGTACGTTATCCGACGCCTGAAAAAAATAAACTTTTCATTAAAACCTTCGCCATTTTTTTAAAAATTAAAATTTTTACAATTCCTTCGTTTAACAACTAGACAATACAATATACAAATTAAATTTATTTGAAATTCAGATTTCAGATAAATCGTTCGCGAGTTATCATGTCCATTGCAAGTTTTGCCCAAAAAAAGGTACTCGTGGAAAACAGCTATAGTTCCGATATTTTTAAATATTTTTCTATGAAAATAATTGAACAAGTACCCTAAAACAAGTACTAATCGAAGTTGTTAACAGTTTTAAATAAATATTTATTATGCTGTCGAAAAAAAATCAAGAAAATGTCATTTCTCCTGCTACAACTGTATATAACCCCTTAAAGAAAATAATTATGATGGGATTGCTTTAGCGGCTACTGTGATGTTATATTTCAGTTTATTGCATTGCTAAAGACCCCCGTGATGAGCACTGCTATTAATTTTAAAAAGATAATACCCTCGCGCACACCGAAGATGTTAGATTTTTTGAAAGGATTTTTTCAAAAGAGGTTTATCAGTATCAATATACTCTGAACTTAGCTTGTAAAGTCCAAATATTTCTCCACCCAATATATTTGTTTTTTTTATGGATATTTAAAAAATTATGTTTTGATAGTAGTCTAGGTGATTCCGTCAATCCTGAGCCGAAATGCTGAATAGCGTGTTTGAACAATGCTACAACGCTAAAAATTTTGTATATTGTGTTCTAAAAACAATCTTGTGTAAACGCGTATGATTCAAAATTAGGACATTTTGTCTCTTTGTATTTTTTTTTTTTTTTTTTGAATATTTCAAACATTTTTATAAATAAAAATTGATTTATTTAAATACTTTCTTGCGTTTCGAAATAAATGAGAAGATGCTCCTACAATGTATATGTACATACAAAAATGTTTTAACATGTTTTTGTAATTTCCAATTCGTTCGATGTCTTTTGCTTAGATCGGAGATTACATTTTAACTCCTGAAATTTGTGTTGAACGGAAAAGTGTGAATGATTTAATTGGTTCTTTAAATTCTGGACGATTGTACCAACAGGTTTTATCAATGACACGATATTATTCTAAACCCATCTTGCTGATTGAATTTAATGTTGAGAAAGCCTTCGGTTTTAACGTAAGTATTCTTATAATATATTACGATAATATATATTAATTACAACGTAATTCTTAGGCTACCCCCCCCCCCCCCATTAATGTCTCAATTTTATTTAACGCAAAATGTCCCAATTTTATGTAATGCAAAATGTCTTAATTTGATGTAATGAAAGTTACATTTTAGGATAGGATTTTTGTGATTATGTTTTTTTTTTTTTTGTGTTGATGCCAGTAAAAATTACATTGTAAATTTTGATCATTTTATACAAAGTATAGAAGAGAAAGAGACAGAAGTGAAAGCAAGAGTGGTCAAGGGGCTTACATTCCTGTATCTTTCTCTTCTATACTTTGTATAAAATGACCTAAATTTACAATGTATTTCTTAGGCCAGCCCCCCATTAGATTTTATAACGAAAAAATGTCCCAATTTTATATAAAAAAAAAATACAATCAATAATTTATACCATAAATTTTATTAAACTACCGAAACAACTTAACATACTGCAACGTATAAAAATATTTTTTTTGCGTTTCTGTGGTATTATTTAATTAGCAATATAGTCTTTACATGCTTCTCCCTATTATGGTGAGACTTCTTATTCATCAACCTGCACAATAATAATAAGTGTATTCATTATGTTTCCAAAAACGAAAACCATTACCGAACGCAAAAACGTGAATTGCGGAAATGAAAACGGGACGACGAACTGTGCAATAACGACGAAGAATTTGCCATATTTATACATGATACGTTTTTTAGTTTGAAAACGACAGTTTGAAGCATTTGATAGCATTTTGAGTCAACCGGCTCTGTTATACTAATAAAAAATAATAAGAAAAAAAAAAATTATCCAGAGGACCATATTTTTCCACGTTTTTGGACGAATACTTAATTTACGTTCACTGATTTTCATCATTATTCACATGGTACCTAAGTTGAATTGTACTCTTTCTAATAGACGAAGAATCAGTAAAATCGGTCTATATAAATATGAGTTTAAAAAAAAAAACATACGCGACGAACGTACAACCTCCTTCTTTTTCGAAGTCGGTAAAAATTAAAATATAACAAACGTTACATAAAATTTGGACATTTTTTATAATGGGGGCCAGCCTATGTAATTAATATGTATGTTGACTTTTTAGTTAAGTTTTTTTTTTACTTATAGAATACGTCGAATTTAAGTTTTCGTATTAAAATTTTTATAGTCGTTTCACAAGAGCGTGATTGATTTATTATATTTATACGATATATTATTATTAAATATTTTAACCTTCAGATCGCCTAATGGAAAACACACATTTTAGGGTAACTATTATTCGAGTAACAGCATTTCAACGGTTAGTATATATAATAAGTTACAGCTGCTCACGTTACACTTTCCAAAACTGCGAATATTCTGGTCACCATCGCCACATATATCAGCTCAACTGTTTCAAGAAATAAAGGTACTATTAAACATAAATTTTTCAACTACTTTACCATTTTTATTTACTATATTAAATTTTTAATAATTAGAGTAATTTCCTTTATTAAAAAATTATGAAAATAGAAGAGAAATTTTTTATGTTACATTAAGACTCAGTTGTTGTTACTGGATAGAAACGTATGTCATATAAACTAAATATACATTTCACGTTAACCGTGTATTAGAAAAGTTAATCAGCAAATTTTATTTCAGAAAAGCAATTTTTTTTTTATAATTACATGACATGAAAATTTAATTAAAGCGTGAAAGTAAAGAATGTTTAGTAGTTAACATCTTGCAAAAACCGTCTTCAATCATTTCTGTTAATGTATTAGTAGAGTGCCATGTTTGCGCTTCATAATAAAGTCCTTCCAGATATTCTAACTCAGTGTTTTCAGTTCCCAAAAAAAAGTAACTGATCGCTTTAATCGGAAAATATCGAAAATACACACGAACATTGTGACTTATTTTGTTTTTATAAGCGTTAACATCTTGCACATAAAAAACTGCTAGATTTCATTAGAAATCCTTAATATAGGAAAAGTATATAACATTACCATTGTTTAATAGATCGAAATTTTTTTACTTTCTGAGCGAACTAATCTTGATGCATAACCAAAAACATGCAATATGCGTTAAGATTAGTTCTCCTAGGAAGTAAAAGAATCGCGTTTTATTAAATAATGGTAATGTTGTACTCTGATTTTAAATAAGATTTTATCTAAAACTAGCATTTTCATATGTATAAGACGTTAACGTGTTTAAAAATGAAAGTTACAATCTTCGTTCATATTTTCGACATTTTGCGAATAGAGAGGAGAGGTTAATTATTTTTTTTAGGAGCTGAAAATTACCGAATTGTAAATAACCTTGTTACATACGCATCTCCATGTTTAATCCTTTTTGTTCTCATTAATTGATATATAAATGTATAAAGTATTACATTTGCTTCTCATAAGAAACTATAAATTTTGAGCTGTTTATTTTTACGCATTATCGATTAATTAAGAACTAAAAAATTTTACCTTTTTTTTTTTTTTCTTTTTTCTACTGTATGCTAAGCTTCGTAATGGGGGGAAAATCGTATATTTATTAATTAAAAATGCGGAACATTAACAACTGTTTGTATTTACTCTTTCAGTCCTCATTTCATTTTTTGATTTTATCTTTAAATAAAAATTTATACTTTTAATGGGGATTATTTTCTGTTATCGGCCAATCAACAATATTTAGTAATATTCTAACTATACGGGAAAATATGAAAAAAATAATCTCTTTAAATTTTAATAATAATGATAAAATATTAAAATGATGGAAGTCAAACATCTGGATGTAGAATTTTTGAAGTTCTACGTTATTTTAGAATAATGTAAAATAATTTACATAAGACGTCCAAACAAGGATGCGAATAATGTGAAATATTATTTATTTGTATATATATATATATATATATATATATATATGTATGTATGTATGTATGTATGTGTGGGTATGAATGTTGCGTTTAATATTTCTATCGAGTGTAATTTAATTTGCAGGATGGTAAGGAAGAACCGAATTCTTCAGTAGCAGCAGTAGTTGGTAACGAAATTGGCCTCTATGATGATGATAAATATAATTCTGCAATTAGAGTATGTAATTCGTATAAAAACATCGAAAAATAAATAAACGAACCATTCGTAAGATATTAATGGCATAAATATTGCTTTATTGAAAAATAAAAAATAAATGAAAATATATATTTATATTTTAGGATTTTGTCAGTAAACTTCCCGGGATTACAAGTCAAAATATATTTGCAGTTCTTAATAATTGCTCATCTCTCCAGCATCTAACAACATTGTCAAAAGTATGTATGTTTATTGTTCACATTTTTATTTACATTAAAAGGGAATAATGACTACTTAAAAGTTAACGACAAAAAAAAAAAAACATATTTTTTTCTATTTATTTTATTTTCATTCTTCTACTTACCAAATTTTCATTTTTAATTTATTTATTTTAATCACTTGTGTAGTCAATAATGGATACATATTTTGAATAACATGAGATCCCCTTTTATTGTAAACTTCATCTTTCATCTTATTGTAGACAATATTTTTGTAACATAACTGAATGCTTTTGTTTTTTAGCATACACGTGGGTGTGTGTATGATTGAACCTCAATGTTTCTACTTAATTTACATAAACATATTGTTCTTTTTCTTCCGTCATACTGCTCTCGCTTCCGAGCATCGTGAATTATCCTTGTCACAGCGACCGAATGTAGCCACGCTATTTGTTTCGGTCGGCAGCTGCTCTAAGCATTCTTCAAGCATGAACATGTAATTTTCTCTTATTTTCAAGTGTGCAAATGAATTTCAATGTTTTTATAAATGTGATGGCCGAAGAAATTGCCTATAATTAATTTTACACATTCGTGAAATTTACCTGAATGTATATTTGTTTGTTACTGCAAGGATGTTTTAACAAATCTTTTACAAAGTTCGGTGAATGCTGACTTACTATATAACGCTTTGCATACGAATTACGAATTTTCGCAGAAGAAACAACCTACCACGGCTTCTAATAAATTTAAATATAAATTCCGCGCCAAAAAGAAGAATTAATATAAACTGTTTTTATTAATTTTATGTATATATATATGTGTACGTATGTATAATATATGTTTGTATATATTTTTATTTTTATATATATATATATAAAGTTTATATTAAATTTAAGATTAGAGAAGGGATACTACAAAGGAAACTGTTATCATATTTTTCTAGTCATTTTTATCATAGACCAATTTACACTTTAGTCTCGTTTAAAGCATTAAAGCGGACGAAAGACAGATAATAATGATTCATCTGTTTTATTTTCACATCACGTACAAGTATTTTCATTAATTCAGCACGTACCTTTTTAAAATTGTACTACTATAGATAATTTTTATTTATATTTTTTACTTTTTATTTTAAACTAGGTAATTTTATATGTCAAATTAAAGTTAATATAATGTAAAACACTTATATTACTTATGTTACTTTTGTTTATATTTATTTTGTTGTTTTCACTTTTTTAACAAAAATAAAAATACTTCACCTGATAGAGAACATTATTGTTCAATAAAGTAGATCACGTTGAATGCTAAATTATTCAGTTAACTGAGCCAAGAGTAATTCATTTAAAAAAAAAAAAACATCGTACAAAATGATATTAGCGAAATGTATCAGTGTTAATCATCTGATTAATAGATAAACAAAGTTGGTTATGAAGCAGTCAAAAAAATATGAAACGGGGAGCCAAATTGTAATATCCGATACGTCCTTATATGGACCTAATGAAACCTGTACGTGTGAAAACGCTAATATTTTACATAGATTAATAGATCTTGTAGGAGAATTATACACTATTTTTAAAGACTGGAAAAAAAAAACATTGTTTACAGGAACCTTGAATATAATACAGAATGAATTTTTAGGTACTATGTTCATAAGGAAATTAAATCAGAAATAAATGAGATTTATTTCATTGCCATGCAGTCTGATGAAACAACAAGGACTTCAAATAAAATACGAGTAAAATTGTCTTTAGATATGTGCTTTTAATACTTGCATTAACAAAAAACTTTAGAAATTTATTAAAACTTTGTGTATTACGATTCTGCAGGTCAGCGAAATAATTTTAAAAGAACTAGAAATTAAGAAAATTAATCAATCACCAAATAAGTTGAGGCCGTAAAGATATGGGGAAGCGCGGCGTGCAGAATAGAATAAAAATATGATATTCCTTTGTTAATTTTATACATCAGTATGCTCGTTAATTAAATCCGGTTTTAGAAACATCAGAATTTTTTACAAATTTAATAACTTATCATGTCATTTTGGGAAGTTCCTTAAATGAAAAAGTATTTTAGATGAAATTATATTAAGAAAAGGTTGCTCAAAGTAGCACCAACTCGATGGAATACTAATACAAAATCGCCCTAAACTTATTTCTGTATAGCTAATCCACTGTTTAGAAAAACTTATAGAAAAAAAGTAAAGACTAAATCAAGCGGTAAATTAAAAAAATTATTAGGTTACACTTTTCTTTACTGTCTCCGTTTTTTTTTTTTTTTTTTTATTTATTAATGCCGCATTGTGAAATGTTCAAATATATGAAATTATTGAGAAAATTATATAATCTTTTAGTAAAAATATTCAGAATATCAGAAATAATATTTTGGAAATTATTTAGGTATTTGCCTGTTATTTGAAGTTAATACATTTTTTATCTATAAAGACACATTTCCGCATAATATTATATCTAAATTAGCAAAACAGTATAATTTATCAATTTGTTACATAACATTAGAAATTGAATCGGAGATAATTTGTAATCGAGAGGATTTTTATAATAATAAAGGGGCAGAGTCGTATTTTCACAATTTTTTATTAACAATAATTTAATGACATTTTCTCTGAAATTGAAATAGTTAGAAATATTGTGTGCGTCAACTGTTGTGACGATGTAGAAGGGGAACCACCGGTGTTTTTCAATTTTCTACTGCATGGACGTAAATGTATTGTACTTTTATTAAAATTGTTTCAAAAACTTATCTTAAAAAAGTTTTTAAACCAATTCTAGATGAATACAAAGTAATTCTCAATCGAAATATTATGTCAGCACCTTGGCACGTTAGGAATTACGATATGCATAAAGGCCTTCAATGTCCACGCTAAAGGAAAGTATCAGATCCTTTGGTGGAAATTATAAAAAACTTTTAAAACACATTAATCCATTAGTCCGTCAATATTTTAAATAAAAGTACAATCTTAACGCTTGAAAAGATCTGGCGAAATCGAATTGCACCAGAGATCTTAATCCGTTATAAAAACAATAGCTATACTATGGGGCAACGCTCCTTGTACAATACATATATGTAAACAAAGCTGCTTTTCATCTCATTAAGATAAATTGCAAGCAGAGAAAAAAAAACATTAAATTAATATATTTTTATTATGAACGCATAAATAAACAGATTAAATATAAATAAAAGATACTAATGAATACGGATGCACACAAGAAGTATATAATTTTCAAATTAATAACACGGGCCGACTGATCTATATTTTTTAATAACTTTTTGGAGAACTTCAACTGTCGTACAATTTTATCGACGGTAACCCTCATCATCTTAGCATTTCAACGTCCTTAATACCGCTTTTCTATCTCGTTAATATCCTAACGGAAATGCTCACCTAGGTCTTCTCACTTACCGATCCAAGGTTTTAAAGAAAAAAGTCTAAATGGGAATTTAAAAAATGAACATCAAAGCTCATATTACAACCGAACTCATGGAATTTTGTCAACATGTTCTGGACACTATTTTTATAATCAAGGTTCCCTCTGATTCCCAAGAAATTTTGAAACGACATTTTTAAATGCGAGTCATGTTTCTTTTTCAACGGCAGTCGTCACAGTTTCGATCTTGCATAAGTCTTCTTATATTTGAACCGAAAAGATGCCTCACTCTAATTTCGCTTCCAATACATAAGGGAATTTTTCACAAACATATCCGAAACAAGACCTAGCTCTCGGGAACGCTTTGATGAATTGATTCATTAGGTTTAATTTTATATGCAGCGGGGGAAGCAGAAATTTCCGTGGATCAACCAGATTTATACGCAAAATATTCTTCTTCCCAGGCTTAAGAACTTTTCGTAAAAGCCAGTCCTTTCTCAACTAATGCTGATACCGCGCTCTACTATCCCACTCGCATAAAAAGCGGGAAAATTTCGTGTATCCATTTTACCGGCCTAATAGCATACCCGATACTTTTAAATTGCCGAAAATCTTCTGATCGGAGTATTCGATATTTTGCAGCGCACGCTGCAAATTTTTTCATACGTTTCTTTCAGATGAACAAAATGGCCAACTGGTAATGAGGCACATTTGTGGCCATTACACAGAAGGACCGCGTTTAAACTTCGTTTTGGACGACATCTCCACTCATCCTTTCTGTTCTGGATTCCAAATTGCTCTACCAATCCTGCAATACTAGAACGGAAAACTAACTTGTTTATTCGAAAAAAAGTGCAAACTTTTATCAGCAGGATCTATTATAACAACGGACAGATGTCCCCGGTGCTAAAAGGTGTTTCTCTTTCAACCTGGAATCAAGAAGTTCTACTTTCCCTTTTGTTACACGCAAGTCTCTGACTAGATCGTCTAACTCATGTTGCCTAAACAACTGCGGTGTATTGCTTTTAAACTCACATTCTGATTCATCATCCGGTTTCCTCCTACTTTCGTCATCACTGCTTAGGGAAGTAATATCTTCCAATGATTCTGGTGGATTTGGAATATGCTAATTGCAAGTTCGGATATGAGTTCACGTTTTTATGTTTAAAATTATGTCCACGGACGTCAATAGTGTAGAAATAACAGCCGTCGCTGTGGTTTTTCTATTCTCTCCACACCACAGCAACTCCACATCTAAATACCTTTATTTTTCCTCGCGACCATCTTTGTCAATTCTTCCATGTAAACATAGCACACCTAATCTAAAATAAATTTATTTACGAAAAATTTCCTACAACAATATACCTGGATGTACAAAAAGGTGGTGAAGTAATCTTTTGTAATTATTTTTTTATTTAAAAAAACATAATACCTTATCTGGTGCCAAAGATATGTCTTGATCTCCCAGTCTTACACCAAAATAAATAAAGTAAACTATTTTGATAAATTCTGTAATGTTCCTTTGATGTTTTTTTTATCCCATATTCCCCACAAATTGCTATTACAATCACGACTTGCCTCACATCATTCGTGGTCGTCTGCCCTTCTTTATCTTGTTACTGACGACTTAGTTATATATGATAATCAGTTTTTACTAGCATGCCTCCAAATCGACCACATTGTGCAGATTTACCCGATTCCTTAGTATTATGTTTATAAAAACTATAAACGTAAATTTCCAAAAAATGGTACTTGGTAAATGAAAATTGAAAACAGTTTTAGATTCGACTAAAATTTTGAAAAAAGTTTTTGTATGGTTGGCCTGTGTAATCTATCAGTAGTTGTAAAAGGTGTAATTCTGATCCTGTTGACTGAAACATATCGTTGTACTATCCACCTTTATTAGCACAATAGCATCCCTAGTACCTCTATTTTTGGGCGGAAACCGTACTGTGTATCACTCATGTAGTAATCGAGTTTATTGGCGATATGACGATTTACAATGGACAATAGTAGTTGCAACGTGTAACTCATCAGACTTATAATCCTAAAATCTGTACATCTTTTTGAGACATCTTTCTTTGGCGTGGGTATGCACGTGGATATTCTCCATTCACTAGATATGCATCCAGTTCTGTACATGTTAAGAATTTTTAGTAATACTTTTTTGCTGTCCAATAATACATGTTTTAAGATATCTATAGAAATTCCATCGATTCCCACTGCTTTTTCTTGTTTTGATTTTGCTATTGCAACCTCTCTAATTCTTCCTAGCTAATATCTGGTGCTTCCCTGTTTGTTCCAGATATTGTTACATTATCTAGTCTGTTATTGTCCTCATATAGCTCCCTAATGTATTTCGTCTATATTTTGTTAACTTTTTCGATTTTACTTTGCAGTTCTCCTTGTTTATCATCAATTATTGTTATTCTAGATTTTTGGAATTTCAGATTTATTTTCATACGGTTAACATCTGTATGAAATTCACAAATTTTCCCCTCTTCTTCTAGTTTCTGGATCTGCAAACATTTATGTTCATATCAGGAGCTTTTTGCTTCTCTACAAGTCCTCCTTATGGCTCTGTTCATCTGTTTATACTCCTGTCCCCTTCTATCTTGAATAGTCCTTCGTTTATCCATTATATCAAGTACATCTCGAGTTATCCAGCATCTCATCTTTTTCTATTTTGTTTTACATTCGATTTTTTGGGGGTTGGTATAAAAGTTGACTTCAACCATTCTTGAGGAATAACACCTATCTTGTTGAAAAGTGCTGTTATTGTTGGTATCCCAATATATTTTAAAACTCCTGCTAGAATTTTATCGCATCCTGTAACCTTCCTATTTTTCATACATTTGATAACTCGTTCTACTTCGCACTGTAGTATTTCTTGCCCTTGGTCTTCGCTATTTATTATATTTCGAGTATTGATCGTTGATCACTGAATAGGTCCTTTACATATTGTTTCCATGTTTCTACCAGTTTTCCTTGGTCTATAATTACTTCACTTTTTTAGTTTCTAATAGTAATTAGCTTAGCCTTTTCTGCGGTTCCTGTTATTTGTTTAATTTTCTTAAGGAAGTTGAAGTTATCATGTAACTTCAGAAGTTCTTCAGCTTCTTCACATTGTTTCTGTACCCATTCCAACTTTGCCTTTCGGACTATCTTGTATATACTTCAGTAGTTTCTTATATCTCCTTTAACTTTTGCAGATCTTTTTTTACCATTAATTCCAGTATTTCATCTTTCATCCACGGTTTACCTTTTTGATATTTACTTTTTCCTATAACTTCCTCGGCAGCTTTGATGGTATTATCTTTTATTTTTTTCCAAATATTTTTGATGTCTTCCATTTCAATCTCTGTGATTGATGGTATTTTAGCGTCTAGCTCTTCAATTAGTTTGTTTCTGATATCAACGTTTTTAAGCTTCTCTACATCTAACTTTTGATTTTCATTTCCTTTTTTCAGTGTGTGGAACTTAATTCTGACATTTGCAACTACTGGATTATGATCGGAATTAATGCCTGCTGGTATGTTTTCACTTAAGTTGTACTATTTTGGGAACGTTTATTAACTAGAATATAATCTATTTGGTTTCTCATAATATTGTTCTTATTATCCTGTGGTGATTTCCAGGTATAGAGACGTCTTAGTGGACGTTTATAAAAGGTGTTTTTGATTGTAAAGCCTTCTTTTTAACAGAATTCGATGAGTGTAGATCCTCGTTCATTTCTCTGTTCTAGGCCCAATTTTCCAGTTACACCAGTTACCTCTTCGCTTCCGACTTTGGCATTGAAGTCGCCCATTATAATATTCAAGTCCTGTGTTTTCAGATTCTTAATAGTCTTTTGCAATCCATCATAAAAATATTCTATTCATCAGGTTTTTCGACTGTTAGTGTATAAACCTGGACAATGTTAATATTTTGTATCAGACCTTTCAGCTGTACTAGTATTATTCTGTTAGGCATAGCTACGACATTAGTTTGACATTTCTTGTACTTCTCTCCAATTATAACTGCTACACCACTTCTTCCCCTTTTTACTGGTCCAGAGTAAATAAAACGTGCTTCATCGTATTCAATAGATTCACTATCTGGCCATCTGTGTTCACTAATTCCCAATATATCAACATCTAATCTTTTCATTTCTTTAATTATGTTATGTATCTTCCCAGCCTCTAATAGGCTACGAACGTTCCATGTTCAAATCCTTTTGCATCTCTTCTTATCAAGCGAGGAGATTCTTAGCACCCTCTGATGATTTAACACCTGCCCTGGACTGAAGGCCATGGCTTTCTAATTTCGCGACATAATAAAGATAGTAAAAGTCGCAGAAACACGTGGGAGTGTCCTGGGGAAATGTAATACATCGTGGTTTCCCGTTGTCTTCGGTGTCCGCAGTGTGCATGCCGGTTTTTATGGTTTCCATTATCGTCATGCAGTTTTCAATCTACAGCTGTTCCAATCTACTTGATTTCCACCTGCAGTTGATACTGAAAGAGCTGTTGCCCTCTTTCAGAGTATGTTCCTATTTAAAGGCAGCACAACTCGCCATGTCATAATGATGTTCTTGGGTATATGTATGGTTTTAGTATAAACAAGTTTTACTATTCCTTGCCCCCATACGCCCTCTTTCATTGCCGCTCTTTGTCCGCGACTGCTTATTTGTTATTCTCAGCTAATCTACATATCTACAGGCTGTGGACGTGCTCTATTCTAGTTAAAGCTCCGGATCCTTGAGAGTACAAGTACCCCCAAGGGGGACGTCTACGCTGCGCATTTAAAACCAACATAAAATCAATCGGTTGAGGCTTAGCTGAATGTAATCCGATTTTGAGTATAAGTTTACAGCATTGGTAATCGAACGGAAAAATTTTACAGAGCGTTTAGATCGCGATAAGTTGGTCGTGATGAAAATTATTTATGTTTATATTACGCTCAACCGAATCTAACAGGATTTTGAGTAGATAGAAGTTAGTAATAATAATAATATATACTAACTATCGCAGTTTCTATTATAACATGTATTTCGAATTTTGCATTAAGAAGTGAGTTTTTTCAGAAATCTGCGAAACTTACCGAGGTTAAATACTAACTGTTGTTTATGTAAATCAAATGATAATATAAGTTATAATTTCATTGATGTAATTGTATTTATGTATCAATTTTTTTCATCAAAGATTATACTCCTCTAACAATAGTTTTAACAAGAAATTTTCCGTTGGAAATTACTTTGTATTTCAATATGTAGGTATTTTTATTTTAACACTACAGTGGTCGCGCAGACTACAATAGTAGTCCAGCACTTTTGTTTTGTCAGTTATTTTAAAGTTGCGTGGATTTGGGTGATGAGGTTTTCGTTACCTTCCTGGTAGAGTGTGACGCATAACATGTCGTTGTTTTTGGGGAGAATTTCCGCGAACTTCTTAAATTATTTTACATTTTTTCCCACGGTCTACAATATCACCCTGTTTAACATGCTTTTTTTGTGTTTTTTATTATTCTAATACAAAATAAGAGTTACACACTTGTTAAAGTATGCAAGTGGTTAGAGGAGTTATCTGATTCTGATTCGGAAGAAATTCTTGGCTTAGCAGATAAGGAAGAAATTGAAGAGGATGTTGTAGAAAAAGAAATATTTTATAATGATGTATGCAGCATAGATGAAGAAAATGAAGAAATAATAAGTGATGAAAATTTAGAAATTTACGTTGGTATTCAACTGGAAGGTCCTTACAGGAAAAGTAACAAACCTGAAGATGTTGTAAAACGATTAGTGCACCCCATCGAAGGTACAAATTGGAATATAACTACTGATAATTGGTTTGGTTCAGTGCCATTGGTACATGATGTTTTACTTGATAAAAAATTAACGTTTATTTGCACCTTGCGATAAAATAAGCCTGAAATTCGTAAGGAATTTTTACCGCATAAATTGCGGGAAGTAAATAGCTCTCTATTTGGATTTCAAAAGAACTGTACGCTCGTTTTCTATGACCCAAGCAAGAATAAATCAGTTATTCTGATATCATCAATGCCTTTTTGACAAAAATATCGATCAGTCTACAAACGAACAAAAAAAAACACGAAATTGTCACAACCTATAATGAAACGAAATGCGGTGTTGATCTGTTGGATAGAATGTGTAACCAGTATGATATATCTAGAAACTCGCGTCGTTGGCCACTAACAGTATTTTTCAATCTATTTAATATTGGTGGAATTAATGCTCTCAATATATACACAGATAATAATAATAATACTAGTAACATTATATACCGAAGAAATTTTTTAAAAACTTCAGCTTCCGAATTGATGAAACCAGCTATTAAAAAACGAATTAACCAGCAGATGATACCCAGGCAAATCAAGGAACGTGGTCAGCAACTGCTGAAGCTTGATAAAGATGAATATACTACTCCTGAGGCAAATAGAAGAATACCGGGTCGTTGTTATTTATGTAGTTGAGTTAAAATTAAATCAACCAGAAAGTCGTGTCATAAATGTACAAAATGTACATGTAATGAATACTGCCAAGTAGTGTGTAATACATGTCTTCTCTAAATTGTAATTGTTCTCGTGTTTATTCAATTTTTGTATATTTTCACCATATCTTAGTGTACTATATTTTTTATTTTATCTGTTATTCACGTTATAATTTTACACTAGTAATATTTATAAATACCGGGTTATTATATTGTTAAAAACTGCTAAAATATGATGAGCGCAAAAAATTAATAAAAATTACATTAAAATCACTAAAAAAAATTAATAATTGTGATGGACTGCAATAGTAGTCCGCACGACCACTCATGCGACAATACTCCGTGCGACCACTGTAGTGTTAAGCAGTATTACAAATATCGGAATTCATGTATAATATTTTCATAATATAATTTTTTATCTTCATAATAAAGAAATCATTAATTTCCAACTGATGGCGCTGTAATCGCTCAGTGAAAAATTTTCCGTTCGATTATCAATGCTGCAACGTTATACTCAAAATCGGGTTAGATTTGGTTAAGCCATCATTAGTTAAATCAATTTAAAAAACTATATGTTCAACGGAAAAATCACAGCTGCATACACCTTGATTTATCTTTTAAACAGATAGGTGTATGTAACTGTGATTGCACTGAAAACATTATTTTAAAATTACATTTTAAGAAAATTCATCAATATTGTCGGTAGTTAAAATCCATTACAAAGGTACACTTTGGAGGTATCATTCGGAGATAGTCATCACAGTTAGCTTTCTTTATTTTAAACAAAACTGCTAGTTCAAACTCTATTATGTTTCGGCTTTCAAGCTCTGAACACAGCTGACTTCTGAAATGGCGCTGCAATGTTGATTATCGGAAAATAATTGTTATCCATTTGGCAACGCTGTACGCTTATTTTTCTAATTCGGTGACCAAAGCGTTCATCTTTTCCAGTTTAACCGTATCAATTTTCATGTTTTTGTTTTCTTTTCTTATTTCGTTTTATTTAATGTTTGTAATCACTTATCTTGGTAGTTACCCCTGATTTTATTACGTAAGTTGTTTTTTGTAATTTTTGATGTATTTAATGAATTTATGTTCGATTTAAAATTAATAAAAGATATGCGAAGTGTTTAAAACGCTAATCTTGTGAATAAGTATTGTAAACAGTTGTAATTAAACAATATTTTTTATTAATAAACGTGTAGTCTAGTAGTAACGAAAATGGTCATTCTATATAAATTATTAATTATTTTTAAGAATTATTTCCCTTGCCGTAAGTAAAATTTTAACGAATGTTACGAATTTTACAAATATATATCCGTAAACTTCTAAAAATTTGTTAAAAACACATTGTAATTTTTAGTTTATGCAATAAATAGAACATATTTGACAAATTTAACTTTTATCGCTATTACTTTAATCCGTCTTAAATTCGTTTATTTAATACATTCCATTTTTAAATATAGATAAATCCAAACTGCTTGTTAATTGTTATAAATATAAAATAAATAAATATCCCAGTAAGATACAAAAATAAGTATAAAATAATTTACTGTAATAAATTATAATAAAACCTTATTTTAAAAACGTTTTCGGGCGTAGCCTGTCATCAGCTAACAATAACGAGTGTACTCAAATAAAATTAAAAATTTTTAGTACACTCTGTATTGTGAGCTGATGTATGCCCGAAAACGTTGCTAAAATAAGATATTTATTTTAATTTATTAAAATAACTTATTTTATATTTATTTTTGTTTGTTATTAAGGTATTTATTTCATATTTATATTCCACTTTTAGTTTTAAAAATCATTTGTGAATATATTCAAAATATTAAAAATGTGAACCATTATTTACTTCTCTTATATACAAGGCTACACAACTATTTTGTTTGTATTCGATATATGTGGTAATTATAGTTTTTTTTAGTGGTTAATGCAAGGTGCTGCTGTCATATTGTTTGTTCGTTTTTTAATATCAGTATAAAACGTGGTTAGTGAACGAAGATAAAAAAAACTTCAGGTTTATAAAAATAAAGTTAATGCATTTTCGTTATTCAATCAGGAGGAAAATTCGTATGACATCTCATTTTTAATCCCCTGGTTTTGTTATCAAGTTTTTTTAAATTATTCATTTTAATATTAAATATATAAATTATCTACTTTACAACTTTGTGGTAAATGGAGATTGAAACAAAAATCACATATTACCAATGTTGGCCAGGCTCATAGCTAGTGAAAAGGCAGTAACTCTCTAGCGAATATGTCACCCTTTTTAACGATTTGAAAAAGTAGGAGGTTACGAAAAACATAACAATTTAGATGGAGAAGAATATTGAATAGTAGTATATATATATATAAACTCGGCCATTTTGGCCTCGCAAGGAGCTGGGCCCCTTGACCCATTTTGCTTTCAATTTTGTCTCTTTCTCTTTTACACTTTGTATAAAATGATCAAAATTTACAACGTAATTCTTACTGACATCAACACAAAAAAAAATAGCATAATCACAAAAATCCTATCCTAACATTTAATTTTGGTTATATAAAATTAAGACATTTTTTCTAATGGAAGGTATCCTAAGAATTACGTTGCAATTAATCTATATATATATATATATATATATATATATATATATATATATATATATATGTATGTATGTATGTATAAAGCTAGACAAAAATATCCGAGTTCAATTTAAAAGTAAAAGTATGGAAAATACGGAAATGGAATAATATAAATTCGAGGGGATGACGAAAAAATGTTTCTATGAACGTTATATAAATTGCAATCGGGAATGATAAAAGAATTAAAAGAAATCAATCAGAAATATGTAGGAAATATATATTAATTACAACGTAATTCTTAGGCTACCCCCCATTCGAAAAAATGTCCTAATTTTATGTAACGTTTGTTATATTTTGTAGGATTTTTGTTATTGTTATTAAAAAAATGTCATAATTTTATGTAATGAAATATGTAACGAAAAATGTAACGAAAAAATGTCTTAATTTTATATAACGGAAGTTAAATGTTAGAATAGGATTTTTGTGGTTATGTTATTTTTAGTGTGTGTTGATGCCAGTAAGAATTACGTTGTAAATTTTGATCATTTTATACAAAGTATAGCAGAAAAAGAGACAGAAATGAAAGCAACAGGGGTCAAGGGGCACAGCCTCTTGCGAGGCCAAAGTGGCCGAGTTATATATATATATATATATATATATATATAAGGACAATTTAGAAACTACTGTCAAGAAAAATCGAAAAATAAATTAATTTCAAATATAAGCTTTGTACGCTTGATCACAAGAGCTAGGTGGTTCCAGCGTAACGATGATTTACATCGGGATCTGCAGTTGAAGAATGTGGATGAAACAATTCGCGATTCTGCATTTCGGCATCAACAGCGTCTAGTAGCTCATGTAAATATAGAAGCACAAAAATTGCTGATTACGAGAACTCGTAGGCTGCAGCGGCTTAAACCGCATGATCTACTGCATTTGTAAACTATATATATCATGTACTAGTAGGGCATACCACTGGGCTATGCTTCTACATTATTATGTTTCTTTTCGTATTTAAATAATGTCTCTATAATTATTACTTATTTAAGATCCTTATTTTCTTAAGATTGTAATATAAAATAAAAATAAAAAAAAAAAAAAAAAAAAAAAAATATAAGCTTACATGCTTTCAAATTGAAGCCCTTCCGCTTCAATACACGGTTCTTACCGTGTCTGCCATTTGTGAAACGTTGTATGGAAGAAGTTTTCTTTAAGCCCTTTGAAGGTTGCCTATCGCTATATCTCGGGTAAAACGATGTCCTCGGAACTGTTTTTCCAGGGCAGGAAATAGAGGGAAGTCACACGAAGCAATCCGATGAATAGGGAAGAGGAGGCATAACAGTAATGTTATATTTCTCTAAGGAATTGAGCACAATGCGCGCAGTATGGAGTGTTGCATTACCGTTCTGTAAAATATCTGGAGGCTTCTTCTGGATGTGTGTTGACGCGAAGTTTTCAACTCATTAACGTGGTAGTAAACTTACGTTTTTTTTGGAGGAACTATATCGGGAATGTGATTATCATCACCTTTCTGGCCAACTTCGATTGATGTCCTTTTGACACACGCAGAGAATCAAGTGCTTCAAGGTGGCCAATTCAGTTTTCGTTTTCGGATCCCAGTGATAACTTCAAATCTCATCACCAGTAATTACTCTGTCCTAGAAGTTTGAGTTAACTACCAATATTTTTTTCCATTCGTAACATCGAGCGACGTGTGTTTACATTAGCTTTGTAATGAGGAAATGCGGCACTGATTTCGAACACACTTCATTAAGCTTTAATTCTTCTAATAAAATCTTATGAACACTTTATACAAAAATTGTCCTAATATTGGCTAACCGTTCTACTGAAGTTGATCTGTCTCTCTCTATACAGAATCAATTCGGCTGATTTTCAGCTGTTTTTAAAACTTGAATATCAATGAAAAATGGTCCTTTCGATCGTGCACTCATTGTCATAGGATTCTTTTAAACATTTCGATCGTTCTCGGAACAGTTTTGCTCAAAAGAAAGCAGAATTTTATCGCACATATCGCTATTGGTTCTTAATCGTCACGTCACTAACTTTAAAAAATTTGGAGGCGAAACTAAACACATTTCACAAAAACTGACAGTTTGCGCCCGCTATTATCGCAATTATCTTCATACTAACGATCGCTGTGGGTTCACAAAACTTCAATCTACTCATTTTACGTCTAGCATTTGCCTCGTACGCAGGTGTTACCATTGCAGAAAAAAATGACTGACAGTAGTTTTTAAATGACCCATTATTAACATAAACACTGAAAAATACAACTTTGTAACAGAAAAATACGTGAACATAATAGTAGGAATAGTGTATGGAAGTAAATTGGTATCCCTCTTCCTCTCTACACGCTCTTCGCCACTTTCAGGTGCACTATCGCGGATTCCCTCAGGGATCTTGTTTCATCCTCACACTTCTCAATATCTGTCTTCTTAATATTGCTTCTCTCCCTATGAATTATTCCTCTCTCTTATTCGCAGATGATATCCTTGTCTACTCCAACTGTAGTGATTTGGCCGCCGTTAACGAAAAGATCAATAACTCTTTATCTATCTTTAGTAGTTCTCTCTCCTCGATTCACCTCTCTTTCACTCCTTCAAAGTCTTCTTCTATGGTGTTTTCCCGCCGTTCCTACAATCGAGCTTTAGTAAGTATTATTTCATTTAACATTCCTATTCCGTCCGTCAGCTCCTTCTGCTACCTTTGTGTTATTCTAAACAGCCGACTCACTTTCCATGAACACATTAACTATCTCTACAATTCCCCTCCCTTAAACGACTCAATCTCTTGAATGCCTCATCTTCATCCAAGTGGGGTGGTCACCCCAATATTCTCCTAATCCTTTATAAAGCTATAATTCGTTTCAGGATTGATTCCTTCATCTATGGAAATTTCGCCAAATCTCTCCTCTCCAAACTTGACAGAGTTCAATATTTCTGTCTTCAACTGAGGGATTGAGGTGTTAAAATCCTCTCCTGCTTCTGCTATCCTTTCTAAATCTGCTATACAACCACTTTTTATTCGCAGATCGCAGCTTGGGTACAATTTTCTAATTAAACGTCTTCCCATATCGTTATCTAATCTTATCTGCTCCTCGTAAAATCCCGATATAGCAGCTTGAGTCTTCAATTTTTCACCACGTATCTTCTCATACTCTAAGCTTCTCTACTTCTTTCATGACTTCTCCAGCATTTGGCAGTCTATCAATTTTTCCTCTTTTCTACAATTAAAACCGAATCCCTCCACTTGCTTGACACCTCTTTTCACATTTCATCTAATATTCTTTACTGATGGTTCCAAAAATGAGAAAGATGAAGGTGCCCCCTCACTGTATCACTCTGAATCTTTCAAGCTTCCTTCCTTCTGTTCCGTTTTCACAACGGAGTCTATCTTCATTTTACGCACAATCTCCTTCATTCCACCAATAAGAGGGATCAGTAAATGTCTCATTGTCTCCGATTCCGAAAGTGTTCTTCAAGCTATATTTCTTCTCCTCCTTCTTATTCCTCTAACTCTATTATTCTCTGTCAATTCGTTCTTTTATTTCCATTCTGCTCTCATCCTGCTCTATTACTATAGACCTTTTATGGATTCCTAGTCTGGCATCGAAGGCAACGGGTTAGTGGATTTTCTAGCCCGTTCGGCTGTCCGTGATGGTCCCTTACTCTGTAATTTTCCTGCCCTGGACATTCTCTCTCCTCAGCCAGTCATTCCGGACTGTGGTCGGACAATTATCCTTTTTTATGTTCTAATCGTGCCTTTCATTATCTTCAAATACAACTGATTTCCTGTCCTCAGCCGTGGTTTTAATCCATTTTTTTTTTTGAGCGCTCTACGTTAATCACTCTTCTCTCCTTTTCACGTTATCGTTTTTCCCTGTGTTCCTTTCCCGATTGCCCCCTTCACAGTTCTACTTCTACTCCCATATGTGATGCAAACCACATCTTTGAATGCCTCACCCTTGCTTCTGAACGCTCTGTTCTGTACTCCAAAATCTTAACACTGGATCTTCCTGCTCCTTATAATCCTTCCTTTATCTTTTCCTACCCTTCTTCAGCTATAATCTCTGTACTTCAGTCTTTTCTATTCTCTAACTCTAATCGTCTCTCGATTTAACCTCTTATTTTAACTTTCCTAGTTGTGTCAAACCGAAAAAAGAGGGGGGAAAAAAGTAAATTGATAGGATATCAAAAGAAGAATAGAGAGAAAGCAAATTCACACAAACCAAAATAGAGACCACATTTATGCACTAAAAAGAAGACAATGAATATTGAATTTACCCACTATACACAGACATCAAAATATTAGGTCACAATACGATTGTGTGTGTGTGTGTAGTAATCATGAAACAAACTGCGGAAAAATCGATAAAATTAAGTAGAAGGATTTTTATCATATATAAAATAAGAAACGAGCTTAAATGTATAAATAAAGAAAGATCAGATACTAAAATTTGATGTAAGAAAATAAAAGCAAAATTTAAAAAAATATGTATATATTTATTTGAACAAATAATACGCGAAGAGGGGTTAAAATACAAGGGAAGAAAGAATGGGTTACACGAAAAATAATTGGTGTTATTGAAGATCGTGACAAACTGTACAAAAAAAGTAAAAGAGAACAGTCAAAATGCAGAATTAAGAAAAAAATACAAGCAATTAAGAAATCAAATAAACAAGGAATAAGGCGACAAACATGCGTGTTTGTGGAAAAAAGTTTCAAAATAGTATAGAGGAATCTCGAATATGAAGTATAAATAAAATATATGAAAAGGAAAGCCTTTAATAGTGAATGGAATCATAAATAAGTACTCTTGGAGGAGTATAATTGCAAATAATTTTAATAAAGAGTTTAAACATGGTATTAAAAAACTATGACATAATTGTAATAAAGTGTGCTATTAGGAGAGAAAGAGAAGTAATAAAGACATGTAACACATACCCAAAGTAAATGTAGAAGAGATAGGGGACAATAATTGAGTAATTAAAGGAAACAAAGGCCACCGGAAATAATGGAATAAGAATAAAGAATATAAAAACTATAAAAAAAAAAAAATGCTGAGAAGGAAATTGCGAAACTAATTAATTACACATTAAAAGAAGGAAAAACACGAGAATTACAAATATTAAAAAGCGAAACCAATATACAAAAAGGACAAATATGGTAAATATGAAAATTACAGACCAACAGCCATAAGTTACGTGGTTACAACAATACTAGAAAAATATTGTAACAAATCATATAAACATTTCTAACAAATCATTTGCATGATCTCTTTAAAAAATCTGTGACCGGTCTAAAATTTCAACTTCGCCACTTGCAAATTATTTTATAAAAAAAAATTAAATCCTAGTACGAGTAATAAAAAGCGTAAATATTAAAACTTGTGTACATTGGCAAGCAAGTAGCAACTAAGCGCTACTGATAATGTAAGAAATGAGTTATACAATTAAAAAATAATATAAAATAACTGTGTCTAATTCTTCTGTTAAGTCCATGTTTATTACTTTGTTTATCACAGCACTTCGTAATAAATAATCTTTTGGAATATAAGCGTTTGTATTATTATAACTTTTAGTTCCTTCGCACGATATAATTTCATTTTCATATGTTACATTTCCTTTATTTCCGTTATATATCCTAACAACAGTATTTTTGCTATTTTTTAATCGCTAATGGATTTTTTTTTTTTTTTTTGTTGCATTTTCTACAATGGACTACATTAATTGATTCTATTAATTTTCCTAAATTATAAAGTATTATTACCTTATTGCTTGTTTTTTCGATATTAGCATTATTATTCTTATTATTATTATTACTATTTTCGTTGTTTATAATTACATATTATTCGGTTGGAGATGGATTTGCACTTTCGTCTCCTTTTTGTTTGTGTTACAATTTAATTCCGAATAGGTACATTATATCGACACTAACGAACTTATCTGGGTTTACTGTTTAATGTTGCACAGTGTGGTATTTAGCCCCAAAAATTTGGCCAACATGATTGTACATTTTTGATTTTATTTTAACATACCTTATAGAGTGGAAATACATAGTTTGAGATCCCCTAGGCAAAAATGTGGTTTTTACAAAATATCGGTCTGTCTGTCAGTCGGCGTGCGGACTTTAGAATTGTCGTACTTTATAACTCGGCTTCTAAATATGGGATAAAATTTTTAAAAATAGTTGTGGAATTTCTTATGGGTAAATAGGATATATGTGAAAGTTTTTAAGAGTTTTTTGTATCGTTTAGTATTTAAATTGTTGAGTAAAACTAATAAAACAAAGTCTTGTTTATAAGTCAAAACACTTATTCATCAGTTTCATCTGTATTGGCTAACCTCAATAATATTAATATTTGTAATACCACTTTCTTGGAACAAATTTAAAACGTCGGAAGTTAAGGACTTTCTCTTCTTGTTTGTATACGATCTCATGACCGTTATTAGTGGATCAGAAGTTAAAAGAAGCCTATTTAGGACATCCCTATTGCAGGCCACGTGCGAAAACTTTCCTTGTATAGTTTAATCTAAATGACCTAATATGCTTATTGCGAGCTTCTGCAGCCTCTTCAGATAGTTGGCCTATTGGTAAAATAGCTTCTTTTATAACGTCTGCTCCATGACGACGAAGTACCTTGTGCATTGTAGGAGGGGACATTTGATAAAAACCATATAGCGCGACATACAGTTCAGCTGTTTCTTGACAGTATTTTTCAAATTTCTCAATTTTAATTTTGTATCCGCAACACAGAGCATCTAATATTACTTTTAGCCGATATATTTCCTAATGTTCAAAAAATCTTCTGCTAGTATTTCCATCATTAGTATTTCCAAAATTTGCTTTCGGGATATTCACTAAGAGCCGAAACTGTTGCTTAAAATTATCTTGAATTTCTTCTTTTTTTTTTGTTTTCTACCGCTTGTTTTTCTTCAGCAGAAAGACGGACATTCCATTTTTTTTTACAGCTGGTCTAGTCTATATGCTACATGTAATATACTTTCGAAAAATCGTATACGAGCGTGTAGCAAGGAAAGCCCGAAAGTTAAATTTCCTTTCTTACACTGCCTCTTTTTTGACAAATCATTAATAAGCATCACATATGTAGCACCTCATCGTGCATTTCGTATGCATTGCGGCATTACATACTTTTCCATCCACCGTGGTAAATAACATTTTATGTTTTATGGACACATCTTCAAATACAGTGCTGTTATCTGCGAAGCGATTTCATTTATTTCTTCGTTTGCTACGTTATTTGTCTCCTTGATGAATCGTATGCTTATAGGTCGACAGTAGCGAGGTGACGATGGTGTGTTGGGTTTTGTCAAAGAATTTTCTTATCAGGCCCGTAAACTAATTGAAGGGGAACTACAGAACTTTGAAAAATATTGGCATCAGAATCGACTACATTTTTAAACTTCATTTTATATTGCATCTGCTGAAACCCATCACAACCCCACTTATTAAAAGTAAAGAGCGTTTTTCGTCGATACCTAAATGATGAGACATACAACTCATTTCGGGTCATAGACTTCAATCCAGGGGTCCTGTTAACAAGATGAATAAAAAGCTAGTTAGTAGTCATTTATATCAAAAATTGTAGCAACTAACAAAAAAATTCATTAAAAGAAAAGGGGCGGTTTCGGGCGGCTGCGTGTTTTATAACTGCCTTACGCATTAATTACTGTATATTGTACAATAGTTTTTATAGCTTAGATAAGTTTGGAAGTGTGACAAAATCCTCTCTTCTTTTTTTTTACCTTGTTTGGGTTTTTCCCTGGGCTTGTCAATAATAGACGATTACCCATCAACACGTGTAAATAGAAGTAATTAGGAGTTACACGGAATGGAATCTGACAAAGAATGCTATTATATACGAAGGATGGAGAAACAATGACAATCAACGTGTCGGTAAATGCCAAACATATGCATATCCTGAAAAGAGAAGGAATGACATTGCCCAAGGTTAAAAAGGAGTTAGCTGTCCCATGCCATGGCCATATATGCAATTACAAAGCCCACAGTACCAACGGACACAAAGGAATCAGACTACAAACAATTAAGGAAGAAGAAATACTGGATGTTTAAAAAGCAGTTAGAGCCACCAAGCACCAAAGCTATATAGACCACATCGCTTAGCGTACCGTGAAGAGTTATCCGAAAGTTCAATGACTTTCTCCACTGCTATAAAATAAAAGTTTGTAATTCTTAATTATGAAAATTGAATAATAATTATGACGACGACTGCAAAGACAGCTTCTACCATCCTGTCAAAAGGAAATGAATAAAATTTACACCCAACTAAAAATCCTCTCTAAATATTATAAATAATTTTGATGCCACTGTTAATTAAGATTTTAAACAACACAATCTGAGCGCATCAAAAATCCACACAACTACTCTAAGTAAAGGACAACTTTCGACTGTTCCTATGGTGCGCTGTGTGACGCAATCGGATTGCGCATTTCGCATTTGGATAGAGTAGTTACTTAAGTTTTTGAAGAACTATAATACCGGGCAGGTAACCGGTTTTCAAAATAATCATTTTTGGCCAAGTTTTGACGCTAAATACCACACACTGTGTGTTAATTATAATAGTTGACTGATAAACATATCAATCACGCTATATTCAGTAATCACTTTCATGTTTTTTAAATTAAATAAATTAAATATAACATTTTTTGTAATAACTTGAGACTTTAATTTTTGTTTTCAGTCATTGTACATGGCTGCTAGGAGGTCTGCGAGGTTAAAATGTAAACTAGGCGAAACATCGAAAATTACTTTATCACCGATTAAAAGAAAAAATAAAAAGGATGAAATTAAAAAAGCCGGTAATGGATCCAATCTGAAATTGTCTCATTGCGGACACAAAAATACCTCGCAAAACGAAGAAAAAAGTAACGAAATGCTAAAAAAAGATGATTGCAAGGAAACCCTGCCAAAATCGATTGCAGAGTAAGTTATCTAAAAAATATCGACGATAAAATTATTACATACGAAAAAAATATTATAAAATAATCATTTTATTTTTATCTTTATGTTGATTAACTTATTATAATTATTCTATAATAATTAATAATATAAAAAAAAGCTACCGTGGCGTAGGTGTTTTTTGTTTTTATTCGGGCATGCCAGCGGCATTGACCCAACAACAGGAAAAGCAAAGCTAAAAAACTAAATAGCTAGGTGGTCCGAAGTGGATGCAACAAAGGACGGCAGTGCAGGCACCACAGAAGATGAAGGAAAGAAGAGGATAAAGAAAGCATTATAGGGAGTAGGGAGACCTAATGTCAAGAGCTGGCCGTATTAAAGGGAGTGTTCATTAAGAAGAGTAGGACATTCGAAGAAAATGTGATCAGCATCACATATACGAGGAGAATCACAATCGTGAAGAGAACAATAAGGAGAAGGCAACAGAGCAAATGAGCAAATCGAAAGCGAGAGGAGGGGAGTAACAATGATTTGGAGACGAATTAGGGAGACAATAGAAGAGTGACGACCGAAAGGAATAGAATTGAACCAAGACAGGGAACGAGGAATTGGCCGAATAAAACGGTAATGCGAATGACGATTAAAAAATAGGAAATGATAAATATCCTGCCAAAGTCTGGCTTGATTGGGGATGGATAAGGAAAGGATATCTGAAGAAGGGAAATGGTTGAGGAATGAATCAAGGCGACCAGCAGAGCGAGCCGAAGAATCGGCTGCGTCATTGCTACCAATTCCGGAATGACTGGGGACCCATAAAAAATCGATAAGAATAGAACGGGATGACTGCAGAGTAGAGGTAAGAGAACGAATTGAGAGAATAATACTAATGATAGGAATGTGAAGGAGGAGAGGATAGGGCTTGAAGGACGCCCTTAGAGTCCGAAATAATGAGGGGAAATAAAAGAGATAGCCTGAAGGGTGGCGATCGACCCGGCAGAAAAAATAGAGCAGAAGGAAGGAAGCCGGAAGGACTCAGAATGTCGAAGCGACGGAGCAGTAAACGCACCACCCACGCTGTCCTCGCTCTTGGAACCATCAGTAAAGATCAATACATGAGCAGGAAAAGAGGAATTCAACAAATGAAGAAATTCATTGTTGACTGCACCGTGAGAAATTGGCTCGAAGTGGGAGAGAGGAAAATTTGATAGGCTGCCATAGGCTATTGAAGTCATGAAAGAAGTACGGGAGAGTGTTGTAGGAAAGGACAACAGGAGAAAAATTAGAAAGACGAGTAGCAATGAGCGACAGGATTGGGATTTTATGAGGAGAAAAACGCCAACGGTTTTTGATATACAGATAGGAGGAAATAAGTTTGGACGAGGAGATGGGAAGCCGTTTAATTAAGAAGCGATACCCAAGCTGAGAACGGCGAATAAACATTGGTTGGGTAACCGACTCTGATAGAACTGCGAGAATGGGGGAGGATTTCAAGGCTCCAATGCACAAACAGTTCTGGATCGCGACAAGTTTAGAGAGGAGCGACTTGGAGGAATTGCCGTAGATAAAGGAACAATAGTCGAGCTTGGACCGGATGATGGCTTTGAAAAGAATTAGAAGAATAAACGGATCGCCTCCCCATCTGAGGGGAGAGAGAGATTAAAGGAGATTAAGTCTTTTAAGACAGGATTTATAGAGAAAATTAATGTGTTTCTGGAATGTGAGGCGGTTACTCAAAAAAGGGCCAAGATAGCATATGGAATTGGCGGCGGGAATAGGAATACCAGATACAATGATGCGAGTTAGAGCGCTGTTAAAGAGGGCGGAGAAAAAAAATGATACAAGACGACTTGTTAGGAGAAAAAGAGAGGTGAAGACGAGAAAGGGAATTGTTAAGAATAGACAGTGAATTATTCAACTCATCATAGCACCGGACAGATTGCCAGAAGTGTAATAGACCAGAATGTCGTCAGAAAAGAGGAAGGAGATGGAAGGGATAGGAAGAGAGACGATATCAAAAGAGTAGATATTAAAAAGTGTAGGACTAAGACAGGAGCCCTGCGGGAGTCCACGATATAAACGCATCTGGAGGTGGAAAGTGAGGGAGAGGAAAGAAAGAGAGTTCTGTCCCAAAAGATGTTGAGTATGAGAATGACGACGATGGGAGGGAGGTTAAGAGAAAGCTAGAGAAGGAGGAACAGAAAGACTTCCAAGAATTCTTCTTGGCGGACTTAAGGATGAAACGAGTTTTTGCGTTGGCTTCTTTGTGGGCTAGAAAGTTGGACATAGAAGACTGAGAGCGAAAGGCTTTGAAGGTAGAAGAGCTTTTTTGGAACGCTGTTTTACACTCTTCGTTCCACCAGAGTGAGAAGGCATAAGAAAAAGAGCGACCGCGCGTACTGAAATTAGGAGTAGAAGATGCAGGGAGAGCAGAATCTAGAGTTTGAGTGAAAAAATCGTACCGGAAGAAGGGGTCAGGAACATCAGAAATAGAGGAAAGAGGGGAATCCACCAAGGAACGATGAGTTTTAGAAAGGAGCCAACGAGGAGAATGAAGGAGCTTGAAAGGTTTGGGAGGGAGCACGCCATTAAGAGTGAGCAGAATGAGGACATGATCGCTGCAAAAAGTACCTTCCAGAGTCCTCCAGGAGCATAAGAGACCAAGATTGGGAGAGGCCAAGGAGAGATCAACTGAACTAGAGGAAGATGGATTCTTGAAGAGGGTAGGAGACCGATCATTAAGAAAAAGATGAGATTTTCAAGAATCAAACCATTAAGATTACGCACAGCGCAGCGCCAAAGTGGAGAGTGAGCATTCCAGTCGCCTCCAATGATGAAGGGACCAGATAAAAATGAAAGAAATAAGATAAGAGAAGCAGATTAGAAAGGCTGGAGTTGGAAGGGTTATAAACGCAAGCAATATGTAAAGGATTCGGTATAAGATTCTAAAAGGAAATGTGAACCATGTTAGGGAAATTAGGTTAGGGAGGAGGAAGACATGAGATATCGTGCGACAGGTAGGTTAGATCATATCTAATAAGGATGGCGACACAACCGTAACCATCCACACGATCGGACCAAATTAAAGAATAGCCTTTGAAATGTAGAGACCAGGAGGATTTAAGCTCAGTTTCGGATAACAACGCCACATGGATATTATAAAGATCTAATAAACCCTCTAGATGTGCAAAGCATAAGGCTGCGACATGCTATTTAGGATGAGGGCGAGCACTGTGAGAAGATTACGAGAAGATAGAAAAGGAGGGCAGGGATGGGGATACAATAAGAGAAGTAATTATAAATGAAGAAAGAAAAGTTAGTAAAGAAGAAGCGAGCCCATAGGCGAACTCCTGACATCAGAAGGAGAAAGAAAGAACAAGGAAACTAGAAGTCCTACTCGCCACAATATGCAGACCATTTGGATCAATTTGGTAAAATCCAAAGCGTAGAGAGAAGTACCTGCATGAACATGGTTGTCGACCAGTTTGTAGGTATTCTCCCCTAAAGAGACAATTATGCCCTCACATGAACAAATTAAACGACATGAGTGCACAGGAAAGTCTAGTGTTCTTGAATCGTAAGTAAGGCGTTAACCTTGGCTAACAGGAGGAAAAAGAGGGAAGGAGAGAAAGGCAAGGAGAAGACAAAATATGTCTTACGAAAAATGGACGTGATTGGATAAGAAGGAAGAAAGATTGTCAAGGAAAGAAAAGGAGATGGCTATGTTATAGGAATCGAGGAGTTCCATGATTGCGGCGGAAAGAGAAGAGTCATTGGGAGAGGAATTAAGCAGCAGGCTGCGAGGAGCCAGAAAGAAGCTGGAAGGCGACGAAGAATTCGGCTGAGGGGAATCCTCACAATTCAAAGCCCAACCAATAGATGGAAAACAAGAGTAGAAGGAGGGGATGACGGGAAAATGAGGGAGATGCTTGGGATGAGATTTGGATTTGGGAATTTTATGAAAAATAGGAGATTTAGGACGAGGAAAAGAAGATAATTTAGTAGTTTTCGAAGAAGTGGCTGCGGCACGATTAGAGCAGGAAAAGGCTTGAGAAACGACGCTAGAGGATTTATATTTGGCAGCTTCTTGAAAGGATATATTCTCGAAAGCGATGATTCTTTTAATATATCCTTCTGCCTAAGCCACTCCAGGCAGGCACGATCGGATGAGCTATGGCAACCTTTGCAATTGCGGCAGATAGGAGGCTCCTGGAGGTTGGGACATTTTGAAGAGGGATGTCTGGAAGTACAGTGGGAGTAAACAGGATGAAAGCTACGACAAAGGCGTGCAATATGTGTAAAAAGGAAGCATTTAGAGCACTGAGTGGGAGAACGGATACTAGGGGAAACAGGAAAAATAGATACAAACTCCGGAAGGAACGACTTAGCGAATTTAAGTTCGATACTCCTGGTGGGAATTTTAGAACCATCAGAAGAGCAAAAGATACCATGAACTGAAACTACTGGGATAGAGGATTTAAGCCCCTCTTTAATTTCGTTTTCGGAAAAGGAAAGAAAAACTCCAAAGACAACGCCCATATTAAACAGAGCATCGTGGGGGATAAAAGCGGTAAGATAAGGAATTATTCAGAAATTCGTTCGCCGCAGAAGCAGCGGGAAACATAACCGAGATAGGGCCTTTGCCATGGGGAACGATGTCTGAAAAAGAAGTTGAAATCAAATAGGGAAAAAAAAGGATGAAAATAAATGGGTAAATAAATCAAAATAAACAACGAGAACCTAAGAATCCGATAAGCATTAAATAATAGTTAAATATGACAGCGAAGAAACGGAATTTATCAATCTAAAGCGATAATAATGAAGCGATTTCACCGATCTGCCGAAACAACTGATTACCGAGCTGATAACAAGAACGCGAGCGCACACGAGATAAATGAACAATCAAGTTCTTAAGTTCCACTGTTTCGTTCAGGGTTAGGACCTGGTTCGAATTCCGTTGCCCCATATTTGAAATATAAAAATATATTACCGATGGGCCCAAAAGTGCAGAAATAAAAAAAAAAAATCCTTCCTATACTTCGATTGTTTGTGTGCGTACATGCATAATTCGTGACAAAGCACACATCGATGTGATTGTGGTTAAATGACGGCCCAAACTAGTTATTGAATTTCATGTTTTTTTTATTATTATTTTTATACGTTCCTTAATTATGACATGTATTTATTGTGTTTTAATATTTTATTTTATTTTTGTATTATGTGTGCGTGTGATATATTAATGGCTATGCCATTTCGCCAGGGGTCATCAGGAAAAGGGTCCTATCACGAAATTTATCCCCAAACAATGTCACAATTTTATGTAACGAAATATTTAACCAAAATGTAACGAAAAAAGGTAACGAAAAAATTTTGTCGAACGGCGTAGCCAATGAAAAAGTTTACTCTTCTATAAGAATTATTGAAGAACTAGACCTGGATGTGAAGGACCGAGTTTTATATACATATATATATATATATTTATCCAATATTATAATACAAGCAAAAATTGTATATATATAATTGGGCTCTTTTTTTTTTTTTATCTAAATATAAAATAATAACATTATTTTATTATCTTTTGGGCGCTCCAGCGGCTTTGACCCAATAACTATAGAAATTATGGAAAGGGTTAAATAGAGAGACGATTAGAAATAGAGCTTAGGAAAGATTGAAGTACAGGAATTATATCTGGAGATGGAAAGGAAAGGACAAAGGAAGAATTATAAGGAGCAGGAAGATCCAGTGTTAAGATTTTGGAGTACAGAACAGAGCGTTCAGAAGCAAGGGTGAGGCATTCAAAGATGTGGTTTGCATCACATATGGGAGTAGAAGTAGAACTGTGAAGGGGGAATAGGGAGAGTAAAACACGGAAAAACGATAACCTGTAGAGGGGAGAAGAGTAATTAAATCGCAGTCTGATTAAAGAAACCATCGTAGAGCGCTGATAAGAAATTGATTGAAACCACGGCTGACGACAGGAAATCAGTTGTATTTGAAGATAATAAAAGGCACGATTAGAAAATAAAAAAGGATAAATGTCCGACTACAGTCGGGAATGATTGGCTGAGAAAAGAAGGAGGATGTCCGAAGTAGGAAAATTACAGAGTAAAGAACCATCGCGGGCGGCCGAACGGACTAAAAAATCAGTTAACTCGTTGCCCGCGATGCTAGAATGGCTAGGAACCCACAAAAAGTCAATAGTAATATAGCGGGATGAGAGTAGATTGGATATGAGAGAACGAATTAACAGAGAATAATAGAGTTGAAGGAATGAGAAGGAGGAAAAGAAATAGCTTGAAGAACACTTTCGGAATCGTAGACAGTGAGACATTTACTGATCCCTCTTATGGATGGAATGAAGGAGACTGCGCGTAAAATGGAGATAGACTCCGTTGTGAAGATAGAACAGAAGGAGGGAGCTTGAAAGATTCAGAGTGATGCAGTGAGAAGGAGCTAAACGCGCCGCTCACCCCGTTCTTATTTTTAGAACCGTTAGTAAAGAATGTTAGATAAGAAGGAAAAGATGTATCAAGCAAGTGACAGAATTCGGCTTGGATTGTAGAATGTGCGATAGAGCTGGTCTGGAGAAGGAGAGAGAAAAGATTAATGGTCTGCCAAATGCTGGTAAAGTCATGGGAAAAGTCTCTTCAAAACAGCTCTTTACGAAGAAGGGGTTTTAGAATCTAAAAATCGATTGGTGGAGCCTTATATTGTCGAGAAAATTCTACGAAATGAGAAATTTTAAAAAGGAGGTAACCAAGTTCATTTTAGTGATTATCGTATTTTAGGCTTTATTAATTGTAAGAAAAATTCTCATTTACTTTGATAAAAAATAATAAATTTATTTATCCTGGTAACTGAAAATAGATAAAGGCATAATAACTTTGCTTCTTGTTGAATTGAAATATATCTATTTACGCTTTAAACAACGGATTTAAATATTATGCCAATTCAGATATACGGGACGTCGGTATTGAGCTATGCAGATGATATTCTGTAATAATTTCAAAGTCAAACTAAACAAACTGTTGTACTCCTTTTGTGCTGAATTATGCTGAAAATTTTGTAGCGCACTGTAGCACTGAAATATTAGCAAAAATTTAACTGAGGAACTAACTCGATGACAGCTCCCTCAAAAAAAAAAAAAAATCAAATATTTTCAAAAAGTGATTGTGTCCGCAGATAGCGATATTCCGAATTTTGATGATTGAAGAAATTTTATGCCATACCTTTATAAGGAATTTTTTGAAAAGAATGTTATAACTTGGCAAAAGCTGCTCTAAAATTTCAATATTTTCTAAAAGCTAAGGCCTTACAACGAGAGCAGGAGACTAAAATCAAAATTGTTAAGGATAATTAAGGAAAAATTCTTTTCGAAACTAAAAATATTGCCAACTGCTGGAAAGAATATATCGAAGAGTAGTTATACAGTGGTGAAGAGGTCGGAAATAAGGAAGAATATATTAAATGCGACGAATTAGTAGATCAAAATGTGGCAAGACCAACAATTTGTGAGAAAGAATTCAAATTAGCCTTAAAATCGTTGAGGCTGAAAGCAATAGGAATATAATAGATGTACTAATGGCGGAAATTCTAAAATGTGTAACAGAGAGACAAGGTATGGGAAGATCACTATTTCAGATAATAAATGACACTGCTACGAAAACGGTATATTACCGGCAGATTTTATAAAAAGCAAGTCGGTCATGATTCCAAAAAAAAAAAAAAGGGAAATACAAATGATTGCACAAGTTATAGAATAATTACGCTGTTATCACACGTTTCAAAATTTTTATTGAACATTATAAAAATTCGACTAAAGGAGAAAATTGACGAAAATTTGGCAGAAGATCAATTTGGACTTAGAAAGGGAAAAGGAACCAGAGAAGACTAGCCTTAAAACTCATGAAAGACGATTAGAAATAAATAAAAATACATATTTTATAGATCTAAAGAAAACCTTCGACAACATTGACTCGAAAATATTGTTTAAAACTTTAAGAGAAAAGAATATAGACTGAAACGACAGAAGGCTAATACTAAATTTATATAAGTCGCAAACAACGGTAATAGAGAGATTAATGAGAATACAAAACCAGAAGTTGAAATAAGAAAAGGAGTTAAGCGAGGTTGTTCTCTTTCGCCGTATTTATTCGGCGAACAATTTTGTGTTTCTATTTTTAGTCGAATGATGTTTTATTTGAACAAATCTGGATAGCACATTATTATCGCGGCATCTTTTAAGGAATGTCAAATCACGTAATAACCTACTCTTTCTTGACCGAAGTTTGCCATATTTCCAAGTGTCATGAAATATTATATTCTCTTTGTAGAGGTTTGTTACGAAATTATTCAATATTATAAATAATTTCCGGACAACTGTGTTAAAAAATCAAACATATTTTTGTTAATCAAATTATATTTGATTTTTTAATACAGTTGTCTGTGAATTATTTATAGGTTGGTAATTCTTCAGTTCTCACAATGTTGTATAAATCATCGCTCATCCGCTACAAATTGAATTAATCTTCAAATCTTTCTTTTACAAATTGGATCGTCTTCAAAATATTGTCTGCTTTCGTCTAAAGTTATTACTCTATCTAAATCCGATACCTGTTTTTTATTCATTTGTTGATCTTACCTAGGCTATTATTTCCTCGCCGAACGTTTTCCATTTCCTCCTGAAATATTATTGCTTCTTATTTTTTCATCCTTTGTCATTGGCGTTTAATGAAACTTTTCAGTTCTGTCTCACATTTCTCTGTTCGCTTTTCAAATTTTTCTTTTCTTACAACTACTCAAAATTGCTGTAACTGCCGAACATTCACTTGATGCTATTATATCAAAAATCCTTTCCCCCTTATATCGTCAATACTGAATTTAATAGTACTATTAATTTCCCTATTTTCCCACCCTTCTATAATCTTTATTAACGATTCTAAACGTGCTAACGGAGTTGAAGCTTCGTTCTCGCACCCCCACACATTCGTCATTTTCAATGCTTTAAACTTTCTTCCCCTTTATCTCTTTACAGCTGAATATGTAATTATCCTCGAAGCTATCGTTTTCATTTCTTCCTCGGAAGATTCACTAAATACCTGACCGTTTCAGATAGTCAAAGCTGAAAGAAACGAATCTTCGTTCCGTCTTAAATTTCCCTTGCAAAAATTATAACTCACCGTTCACTCTATTTACAGATAGCTCGTTAGCGCAATGTTTCGGCGTGTGGTTTTCTAAGTATGAGCAGAAATATTTCTTCCAAATGAATATATACTGTACTAACTGCACAGAATTTGAAGTATTCTTTTCGAAGTAAAAATAAAAAAGTGATGGGTACCACTCAAATACTAAATTTACTGCAATAATGAAAATTGAATAAAATGTTCTCAAAAGCAGATACACAATCTCGTATGGCTTGGGTGCGAGTAGAAGTACGGTAAAAAAGAATTTATAAACTAACTTCCTGATACTTGTACTAATGGAAGATTACCAGCAACTAAATATCCAAATTTTTAAATAAAATACAATGAGCAACAAAAATATTTGGACAGTAGGTAATTTTTTCATTTTTTGATTAAAAAGTTGTGTTTATGCAAACTTTTTGAGAAAAAAAAAATGTAAGGGCATGTTAGAACAGATCATTAGGTAATAGAGACAGTAAAAACTTTCGATGCACAATAATAATAATAATAAGCGGAAATTTGAAACAAAATAAAAGTAGTTTATCTATTTAAGGCGCAACAAAAATATTCGGACAGCTTCGATAAAATTCAAAAATTCAATTTTAAAATCACCTTTAATGTTTTTTGTTGGTAACCCTTTCTGTTGAATATTCATCCTACTGGGCATCGATATTCAACTAATTTTTCTGTAAATTCCGGTGAAATTTTTCGCCACTATTGCTCGATAATTATTTATAGCTGTGTTTTATTTCTAATATTCGTTTCCCGAATTTTTTGATCCAAGTGGACCCACAAATTTTCGATGGGATTGATGTCCGGTGATTGAGGTGGTGTTTCCATGACGTTCGGACAGTTGTACACAATAGCCACGACCGCGCTTTGTACGATTTATGCTTAGGGTCATTATCTTGGTAGAAGTTGAAATTGTTTTCCAGACCCAATTTTTTTCGGCACTACATTTCAAATTTCTTTTCAGAAGGTCGACGTATGTATTCGCATTCGTATTACCTTCCATAAACTCGTAAGTTACCGACTCCAGACACGGCGAAACATCCCCGTACCATAAGAGACTTCCTTCACCATGTTTGACTGTCGCGTTCAGGTTGTATTTTTGAAGCTCTGTATTCGGTTTCCTCCAAATCTTTAGACGCCCGTAACTTCCGAAAACATTTAATTTACTTTCGTCAGTAAAAATTACAGTTTTCCAAAAATTTACATCACGATCGCATGTTCCTTTGCAAAGTTGAAACGTTTAATTTTTTCGATTTGTTTCGCTGACTAAAGGTTTCTTTCGCGCGACTTTCGAATTGTAACCGTTCTTTGTAATTGTTTGACGGATCGTTTGTGGGTGAACTTCAATATCAAATCTTTTTCGTGTAGTTTCGTAGGATAATTTAGGCGCACTAATTGCTGGATTTTTCTTTACCTGCCACTCATTATAAACCGCTGATCACGTGTTGACAATTTCTGTGACCGACCTGTTTGTGGAATCGAGTATCTTCTTTTTCGAAACGTCTAATGATGTCGCCGACAGTGTTTTTTCTCATATTTCATAACATGGAAATTTTACGAACAGAAAATCCTTCACTATAATTACGAATCACCAACTGTCGTTGCTCAAATGAGGAGTTATTGCCTTTACGAGGCATTTTTTTGTCAAATAAATTTTAAACCGAATATAAACATGAATGTTAAATATTCAAATGTCGATCAGCGGTTCATTACCAGGTTGCCCTTTTATTATGAAATGACTCACCCCTGGTGAACGCGCATCGTTGTCTCATGGAAAAACCTAATTACTGATCAACTTACGTACGCGTCCGAATATTTTTGTTGCCGCTTGAAAGCCTATTACGTTACGTTATTAATTTTTTCAGTGATTCTATTGATGGTTTTTGTTTTTTTTTTATTGAATTTATTATTACCTTACGCTCTGTTCTAACATACCCTTACATTTTTTTTTTTCAAAAAGTTTGCATAAATACACAACTTTTTAATCAAAAAATGAAAAAATTACCTAGTGTCCGAATATTTTCGTTGCTCACTGTAAATGTGTACGTAATTAAAAAATCTGAAAAGCTTATAATCTTGCCAAAATTTAAAACTTTGACAAAGTGTTAATGTTGCGTTTTACTATATAGGTTGAACTGTATATACAATGTATAAGAGTAAAATAGCCTTTGTAAATTACACTCAGTAGATTAAATCCGCCCCTGTTCTTCCTAAAAAGAAAAGAATACAAATAAAAATAAAAAGATAACTCATCAGCAATTTTCGCATTAAATTATAATCGTTTAAAATCCACAACTTTAATTTATAGTGAGACTTTCTCATTCTGCTGTTATTTGTAACCTTAATTTCCTTGCATCTACATCATTTTTCGCGTATTTTTTTCTCAGATGTGGCGCCTTTTATTATTAAATTATTTTTTCCGACTTTTTTCTTGCACTGTTTGATTTTCATTATACTTCGTAGATTTACTCAAGAGGGCATGATTTATGATTTTTACCCTATATCGTTTTGTTTTATTTTTCTTTTTTTACTAATAACTTTTTTTTTTCTGTATAATACATTCTCTTTCTCAGATGCTTTCTATCTACTGTTTTTTTAAATACAGATACACGTATTTTTATCTTACTATCCACTTCATCATTTGCATAATGCGTGTTGCGCGTCACATATTGAAAGCCCTTTTCGTCACACCAGTGACATCATTATGATAAACATTTTTTTGCAACATTGTTTAGAAGAGAGAAATAATATTTTTATGTTTTTAATAATTTTTAAATAAAATTTCAATAAAAAATATAAGTTATATAATTTTAGATATTAATACTATTTGCTACGGTGTTTTTACAATTATATAAACAAGTTTCATAAAGCATCTTTTTTTTTTTTTTTTTATATATATAAATTATAATTAAAACCCTATGGGTAGAGCTCACACCACACAGTTCATGATTCTACGCTGTATGACCGAAAACTGTACACAAAACAATTTTACCGGTTTCTTATTCGTTTTCTGTTTTGTTTTTTTTTTAACTGTTAAACGATTTCTTATTTGTCGCAGTCTTTATTGTTATTTTCATCTTACCGTTCTGCTAAAATAATAAATTCGGGTAAAACAGACGTGATTTTATAAGGTAATATAATATGCTGAGGTAGATTTTAAAAACAATAATTTTTATTGCAGGTACAAACGAAGTAGCTTATATGTACTGGAAAGATACTTATTAAAACATGAAGCTTTGTATCCTCCTGACGTTAAACCTGTAGGTTACATTAAAGGTGAGGCAGTGTACCCGAGATCTGCAGTACGTAATGTATACTCCAGAAGAATACAATTGCTTGTGGGACGAGCTGTACGACCTGGCGAAAAACCTTATAAAATTCATAAGATGAAAAAGAAAAAGGTAAAATTATTTTTACTTCTTGTTGCGAATTCATAAGAAAAAAGCACTGTTCTTTAAATTTGTTTAAAAATTAAAAATATAATTAATTTGTTTATTATCATCCATCCTTACTACTTTATTTGTATTCAGTGCTTTATTTTTGTCGATATCTTACAGATTCTTGGTCGTTAATTTATATAGCAGGATTTATTATTTGCTGTTTTTCATCACCTAATCGTTATTGTTCCATTTCTTTCGGTTAAACATCACTAGACTTTAGTTGGAAATCATTTTTTTCTGGTCCTAACTCCGTATACATATATATCTTTACCTTTCTCCAATCTAAACCTTCCTTCTTTTCCATGATTCTACTGTTTTCTTCTTTTCACTGATATCTTATTCAATACTGTTTGTTTTATTTGTATGCCTTTATTTATACTTTACTTCTTTCTCTATATTTCATAATGTTTTATTTTTTTTACTCCAATTCCATGATTCTTATTTTATCTACAACTCGATCATATTAGTTTAAATCTTCTTCTCCCACTATTCTCAAGATTCCATCCTGTGTAATATTACTCCCTATTATTCTCTATATCTTATTCACTTTTTCATTTATTACCTCTATCTCCACATTTTCTTTCATATTCGCTACCAGTGGAATTAAATTTTTTGTAAACAACCATATGTTTTTTTTTTCTCTCTTTTTAATTCTCGCCAATTCCAACAAGTGGATGGAGTAAGTATATTTTATGTTATACTATACATAAAGGGGCGAGGTACTAGAATAGTTCCTTGCCAAGTATACTTAAGTTAAGGGGTGTAAGAGGGGATGAAAAACATAGTCCCCCTAGTCACCAAGTGTGTATGTAATAGTGGCTATGCAAAGTATATATATATATATATATATATATATATATATATATATATATATATATATAGCAACAAAAACAAAGAACAATTCAATGATACTTTAAAACAAAAAGAGAAAAAAGAGAGAAATAAATAAATATATATATTTTTATATCTAAATATATACACAATCATATACAGCCTGCCGGTAATCTAATCTAACGAGGAAGTACATGGGAAGCAACGAACACACTCCTTGATTAGGATTAACGTTTGAATTCAGGGTGAATGGAATGAAAATTTTAAGCTTATGTACACTTGAACTTCCTGATCATAGCATACTCCATATACAGCAAAATATTATGTGAATTCGCTTTAGTGATAATAAGAGACTGATTAGGTTTTATATCATGTTTCAAACGTAAATCTGTCAAGGCAGGTCAGTGAAACATGAGATGATCGATGTCATCAGCTTCATCTGTATTACACAAGGAACACTCTGCCCCCTCGGCAAGTTGGAACCTAAATAAACATGGGGAATAAATATAAGTTTGTCATCAATTAAGATACCTAAGTATTCCAATTGTTTTGTATGGTAAATCAATTCGTTAGCTATGGGAACAAGCCTTTTAACCTTATCTACTATTCCCTGCTCGCCAAACACAATAAATTGACATTTGGGAACAGAAAAATAGAGACCAAGATCATTAATGACGTTTTCTAGGTAGTTACAAACAACCTCAATAATTTTCAAATCATAATGCTTATGAACAGGAAATTTAATACACAAGTGGTCGGCATAAGAGATTAGATCATAATAAAGATTAATTAATGAGCTGAATTCATCCAATGTATGATGTACATCTCAATATAATATATTCTAGAGTGTGGCACACTCCAGTCTCTTGCTGTTTACAGAGTCCCCTGTGCACAGGATGGCATATCTACTTTTGAAATAACTGATCATAGTATTGATGATGTATGGATTGATTTTGTATTTTTTTAATATGTCAATAATAGCAGACCATCTGCAACTATCAAATGCTCCCTTAATATCAAAGGAAATATTTTATAGGAGGAAAGCAATTTAAAGAAAAACCGAAAATACGAAAGGGTACATCATGGACGCTGGAAGGAAAAAAAAACCGTAGTGAACGAATGAAGGAATATTGAGCGCAAATAAAGGCCAAAAGAAAGAGCGACAACTGAAATTAGTTGGCCGAAACGAGAAGAAAAAGAAGAAGAAAAGAAAAATACGTACTTCTTAAATGAAATTGACGATGTAAAGTAATTTGGACTTCAGATAAATTCAAATGTGAGAATATATAAAATGCTTTTTTACAAAAAATAAATACCGATACTTGAAGATTTATGATAAGAAATTTAAAAATGCACTAAAAAGTAAATAATAATTACTCCCGATAAAAAATATATATCAGAGTGATATACCTTTAAAGGTGACATTATCGTAATTCTTATACAACACTGATACCTTAATTAGAGTTAGAATCAAATTCATATTAAAATAATAATTAAAAAACTGCATTAAACGTTCATTAAATTGTTCCTAAATATTGTAACATGAATTTGATGCCAACTCTAATTAAGGTTTAATGTTTTGTATAATAATTACGATAATGTCACCTTTAAGGGTATATCACTCTGATATATATTTTTTATCGGGAGTAATTATTTTTTACTTTTTAGTGCATTTTTAAATTTCTTATCATAAATCTTCAAGTATCGGTATTTATTTTTTGTGAAAAAGCATTTTATTTTACAATTTTTAGCGTTGTGCCTGAATTTTTTTCTTGTTAAAAATCAATTTTTTTTCACATTATTCTCCATACTTAATACTTAAAAAAAATCGATTTCTTTATTTTTAACTCCATTTCCACAGTAAAAACATCAAAAACTACATTTCCATAATAATTTGACAAATTTATAATATTTTAAGTCAATAAATCTAACTTGACGTTGAAACTAATCATGAATGAAAAGCATACAAAAAGCTTCAACTCCCGCATTATTAAGGATAACTCAAAAACTACCGAGCAGATCTTGATTAAATTTAAATGGGACCACATGCGAAGTACCACCATTTAAATAAAAGAAGAACCATCAAAATCGGTTCACCTAGAAGAAAGTTCTAAAAAACAAAAAAAAACAGTCGAATTAAATACTTCCTCCTTTTTTAAAGTCGGTTAAAATAGGCAGTCGGACGTGAGTAGTAGAAAGTGGCAGCCAGTAAATAGAAATATAATTAAAAAGAAAATAACTAAACCACCAAACCAAACCTACCTATGTCAACAAGATAAAATAATATATTACTAGTCTCTATTTAATATTGCTAAAATATTTCCATTATTTAATATTTCTAAATACTGAACTAGAAACGATGTATGAACTAAAATTGTCGTACAATAGTATGAACGAAAAATGCAGAATGAACTGGCGGCAGATAAGTAAAGTTTTACCGTTTTTTTTTAAAGCGGGTATTTGTGTAATTATGACACCATTCAAATTATGATTTCTCTCTATTATATAAACAATAATCGGCGGCGGCTGATGAGCTAGAGAAATGATCGGTGTGGGATATGACGAGCGAAGCCAGCAAAGGCCAAAGCACACTGCTATTATAGTCTGCCAAGAGTGTTTCGGGACAATAGTGGGGTCATGCTTATTTGTTTCTTTGAACATGGTACCGTAATTTCAGCAGAGACTTACTGTCATGCTCTCAATAATTTACGCGCTACCCGATGGCGAAAATTATCTGGTAAATCGCGACAACTCATTTGCCTTTATGCGACGACCAGTAAAACGCAGACTTATCCGCGATGATTTGACTTAACTGTCTTCGATCATCCTTCATACTCTTTTGACTTGGCCCTGTGTGACTGTCTTCGGTCTTTGAAGAAGCTATCATTCCTGTCGATCTCCATTGTTTCGATCCTTAGTTTTTTTTATTTTATCAACACCCGACTGGATCTAATTGGTTCTCCATATCGCTTTTGGACTAAGATCGGCTGTAGACATGTCTAAGGGAAAGAAAAAGAAAAAAATAAGAAGTAGTGTCTAGAGAGGGACACCCGGTAGGAACGAAGTCCCTTTCGCTTTTTGGTAGATATACAAGTGTATTATTAAGTCATTCATAAAGTATACGGTAAAAAGTGACACAATATAAATCCCGTATGAATTAAAACAAAAACAAGGAAAACAAAAAATAAGTTTAAATAGAGATTATACAGCTGACCGTGCACAATGTTTGCTGCTCGAATCTCGATACTTGCACACACACACACACACACACACATACATACCCGGTATATAATAGAAAGAGACGGAGAGAAAGAGAACAAAACTGGATAAATATAAAGAACAAATTTAGGTAGGTTAATAGAGTTCAACCAACTATCTCACCGCGACCATGGTATTATTATGTGCCGTTAACTATGAAAGGCTTATTAGAAAATTTGTTACCTTGATCTGTCGTCTTCGTATGGGACATGCACGAATTTCACAGAATTTTCAAGGACAAACGACAAATTTGATTTGCAGCGACCACGAAATGATTAGTTACTCGAAGGGCATCAATCATCTGTTATTTTCTTGCAAATTATTTGACAAGCGCAGAGGTACATTTTTCAGGCACTTAATTTCCGTGACGGTTTTTCCTCCTTATAACATGCAGTATTTGTTTTGTTGCGGGGACCAAGTTTTGGTTGCCTTATTCTGGTTCATAATCGATTGCAACATTTTGGTTTAAAGATGACACTTGTTTAGAGTTATTTATTTTCTATTTCGTCTATTTATACATTTTTACACTATTTTATTTTATCTATTCATTTTTATTTTATTTTAATTTTTTTTTTTTTTCTTTGTATTTTATTTATATATTTGAAATAAGAAGGTTAGTTTCTGTTTAGAGAAAATTTGTGTTGAAAGGGCCAAATGGTTTAGATGCCCGGACAAAAAAAAAAAAAAAAAAAAAAAAAAGCGAAGGTCGCCTGAAGGACGCATAACGTTTTTTCGTTATATGACGATTTTTGCCAGTTTACTCCTACCGCCAAGCCGCGTTAAAGAACTTCGTTCCAAAAAAGAAAAAAAAAAAAAAAAAAAAAAAAGCACATGACAAGTAATTGCCCGTACGTTTTAGTTAAAATTGTAACGAAACGCGTGAAAAAAATTTCTATTATGCATTTCAGTTTACTGGAGGAGGGTTGAACCTTCTCAGTAAAACTTTTGGGGGAGTTTGAACTCCCCGTAAACCTTTTGAATTTAGCGTTTACGATTACAAATGTAAATATTAGACGTCAAATAAATTTTATAGGTCAAAACTATTTAAACGGTGAACGAGTGAATCAACCAGTTTTATAGACTTCATTATTAACTTTTGTAATAATGCTCGAGTTATTTAGTAGATAACAGTAAAACATTTAAAACGCGAATAACTGCAAAAGACTAAACAATTTAATTCGCAGTTTGGGTCTTTTCTCTTATTCCCCCCCAAAATTTAGTTCATTTTTCAACTGTTATTTGTTATCGTTCATGTTCACACATTCCGTTCGATTTTAGTTTGTGGCCGGTCATCCAAAACTGGCCCATTGGTACTTAACCTGCGTTAAACATAACTTCCATTAATTGCTCAACATGCGCTTATATTAACTTACTGTGAAAAGTTGTAATATATGATATTTAAGTTATTATTAGTATTTTATATTGTTTTATTATTATTATGATTTAAAATCAAATGTATTGGCTGATTTATAATACGTGCACATAAGCAAAGTATTGAATCGCTGTGGTCAAAAGCAAAATATCAAAACAAGATTCAATGTGGAATAGCGCGAAACCATTTAGATTCGTACGTATGCGAGTTTTTGTGGCGACAACGATATAGAAATCAAAATTTTTTTAATCAGATTTTAAATAATATTGTAGCTTTTGGCCTCCTGAGTAAACTTACATTTTTTTTAAATACGCAGTTTAATATCGTTTTTGTAAAGAGTATTTCTATAATCAATACTATTTATAATGCGAAAATAAACTCAACTAAAAATGAACTTAATGGGGGACTAAGAGAAAAGGTCCCGCAGTTTTTCTTCTACACTGATGTTTTATTTGCCTTCTGATTATACAAACGGAAGAAGGTTCGTGTAAGCTCTTGTAAAATTCCGGTAATCAGGAAATCGGGAGAATTCGAACCCGGAATAAACCAGAAATTTAAACATTTTATTTAAGTAACCACGCTGTTATATGTACACTGAGTCACAAAAGTCTTTACACATCTACGCAATTTTTGTATCCCAGCAGTTATTGTGAGACTTACTAAAGATAGAAAAATGAAGAAAAGTATAATATCTTTTAATGATAAGGAAAAACGGGGAACATAATATTTGAAGAAGAAAAAAATTAAATTGAAAGAACTGCGGTCAAAAAACACCTGAAAATTGAACAAAAAAATACATCACAAAAAAGCGTCTTTACACAGCCAGATAAAAAAGTAAAAATCTGGGATCAATAAAAACTGAAAAAATTTGGTTACTTAACAATTTGTAGCATTTCCATTTACATCGATTACACACATTGTAATCGATGCGATATGTTTAAAATTATCTTACTGGTGTTTCCGGCCGTCACATTATTCCGCTTGCAATCGTCTTCGTAAATCAGCTTTGGAGGTAATTTTCGTTTGGCGAATCCGGCGATCTAACTCGTCCCATACATTCTCTATGGGATTTAGGTCCGGCGATTAGGCGGGGGTTTTAAAGACTTTGGGGCATCAATAGAGAAGCCATTCTTGTACCATACGTGATTTATGCTTAGGGTCGTTGTCCTGATAAAATTTAAACGATCGTGAAATCCCCGGTTTCTCGGCACTTTTTAGTAAGTTTTCCTTTAAAAAAAGTTAACATATTGGCATTAATGAAGACTAATTCGCCCACACCCCCCGCTGAAATACAACCCCATACCATAACGCTGCCGCCTCCGCGTTTGACCGTTGGTTTCACATTTTTCAATTTTAATTCTTTATTAGGCTTCCTGCACACCATAACTTTACCGTCGGAGTTGAAAATATTAAATTTTGATTCGTCGCAAAATGTATTACATCACCCCAATACGATTCGGGCTTCCAAACGTTCTCCAGAGTTCAGTCGAATTTTCCAATTACGATCGTTGATAAATGTTTTTTTTCGAGCGACTCGGCCATTATATCCTTCTTTTCTGATGACACAACGGATCGTTTCAGCGCTACAATGCTTTTTGGTTCCCGCACAGTATTCGGACGTTAATTTAGGCGCACTAAGTTTCGCGTTCACTTTTATTTTTCGATTAATAGGCCATGATTCAAGCGGCGTAACGATCCTTGAACGATCAATCCGTTAAAAATTTTCAAGTCGATCTCCTCGATTTTAAAGCATTATTGTACAATCTTCAAAGACTGTATTCCTGTTTAATGGCGAGTAAATGTGCAATGTTTGTATAGGACATTCCACGCCCAGCATGAACATTTATCAATTGACGGACATCGAAAGAAATTTCTTTCTGTATTTTACACTCAACGATTGTCACACAGCTTGTCACGAAAGTTTACAAGTAATTCAAAGTGGATTATTCAACTCGTTGCAGTGAACGGAAATCGCGGAAGCGGAAGGATTACGTAGTGGGCAGAGCTACTGCCGATAACGTTTTTATCGCGGTAGATTGTCTAATTATTGGGAAAGGCCAATTTCAACTTGCTCTTTTGTGACGTATTTTTTCCTTCTATTTTTAGTTTTTTGACCCCAGTTCTTTCAGCTCTTTTCTTGTTCGAATATTATGTTCCTTGTTGTTCCTAAGAAGCTATTACATTTTTTTCCAGTTTTCTATCTTAAAAACATCTCGCGATAATTGCAAGAAAACAAAAAGTTAGTAGGTGTGTAAAGACTTTCGTGACTCAGTGTATACATATATTGATACGGATTCGGTATATTTGGCGCTATATCTGTCGATGATGTTCGAAGTAAAATTATTCCCCGGTCTAAGTCATTATTTTCAACCTTTTCAAATATCACGTTTTATTCTTGTCGCCATTATATGGTCGCTTCAAGGACGCTTAGGGCTTGACATGCGGAGCGGTTATGACTGTAGCGTTTACCGGGAGGAAAACCGAGCCGGTGAGTCATTCAATTGTGATGACTAGGTGATGACAGACGGAGCGGCGTGTATCGCATGGCGGTTTTGGAACCGCGTCGGTAGCTGATCGAGACGATCCACCGCGTTGGTTTTCAAACCGCCAGTCGTGGTATAGTTGTGTATTGATTTGAATTTGTCGTGTCAAACGTACCGGTTTTCCAAGCGTTTCGTGTTGCGTTTTCGCTATTATTTGTTTAACAAAATGGAAAAAATTGACGTGGAGAAATTAATTCATGAATTCTAAACAATCATGTAAATCAGAGATGAATCCAGCGGGGTTTTTTTTTGGGGGGGGGGGTCATTGCCCCCTTCCAGAACTCTAAAATTACCCCCTAGAACTTAATACAGCTGTTTAAGAAAGCAGCAATTTAAAAGGAAACAAAATTATTTTTATTCGCTTTGTTTATAGTTACGTCAAAAGTTGCTGTCAAAACATTTTGAAATGGTTCAATTAGTCTCGTATATTTTTAAATTTCAAAATTACAAAATTTATTTTTGACGGGAAAATGAAACTTCATAAAACAGGGATACGATTAGAATTAATAATTTTAAAACCAACCGAGGAGAAAACTTTGTTTATAATCGGGGTTACTTTACTTGAAATTTATTGTGCATACTTGCTTTTTCATTATTTTAAATTACATAATAAATCATTTTTTACATATTTAGTTTTATTCCGGAATATCTCAAAAAAGTTTTCTCAATAAAAATATAAAAAAAGTCTCTGCCCGCCCAAGAACATAGATTTCCCCCCAGGAAACCGATTCCTGAATTCATCCCTTTGTATAAATTAATACATAAAATCTTCAAGTGGAACACTTACTAGAGCAACAGAATTGATGGCATTATTTGAATTTTCTAATATCTTCATTACTACTAATGCCTTTGATAAAAATAGCGCAATAAATTTAGTTTCAGAAATTTAAAATTTTACGTTTGTCTACTGGTTTTTGGTGTAGCGTTCGATTTTTAGCATTCGGTACACGTGAAATGTACAGAATCCTAATAAGATGGTTCAGAAACGACGAAAATATTCAATTAAAATGTGCAATAACTCACGATCGGATTGACTTATAAACTCCAAAATTGGATCAGAAATTACAATTAAAATTCCTTTTAAAGACAATTTATAACTTTAAGCTAAAACTCAAAAAACTGTCAAGAATATATAATATGGAATATAAAACGACCCCAAAAATCACTCTTAAAAAATTCATAACTCACCACTAGAAGATCCTTTAAAAGTGAAATTCAAAATATGAAACAAAACGCCGAATCTCTTTCATAAAATCAAATAATTGTGATTAAAAAAATCCTAGGAACTCCCCTACGCGGCCAAAAAACCGCTAAAAAAAGGATGTTCACGTAAGCAATAGTCCGAGTAACAAAGTCGAGGGGAATCAGAACGTATCTCAGCCATATGCCAAAAGGACCGCTTTATAGGTAAAATGGCTGAAAAAAATATTTTTTTCCGGGGCAATATCGATGGAAAGATCGATATTTGCCGCGAACAAAACCGTATTTAATTTCCTTAACGAACTTTTCATCACAGTGTTTTTCTTCGTGATGTGGTCTTCGATTATGTCAAGTAATTCATCAAAAGAGCTTATTGACATTCGAGTAAAATTGAAAAAGCTGATCCGGATGATTCCTCAGTTCGAATTCCAATTTAGTGAAGTGTCCTTTTTCCGGTCTTCTTTCTATAATCGGGTGAGAACCCACATCCTCTTATTTTTTTCTTCTTCTTCTGCTTCTCCATTGGTAATACACACCGTAAGTGCTTGTTCGTCACTCATTGCACGAAAGTACTAAATAAACACGATGAAACGGTGCTACGCTGTAAAGCGTAGTCTCGCGTCCAGGGATGCCAAATGAAACGGTACTACGCTGTAAAGCGTAGTCTCCCCACCAGGGATGCCACCACAGATTTAGTCCGCGGAATTATTAATTATTATATTATTAATTATTATTATGATCGTTATTATTATTATTAATGATTAGATTAGCCAAGAAATGGGTTTCGTTTTAACGGTTTGTATTTTAAAATTTATCTACACCTATTTTACTGGGACGGTCGACCGCTAAAAACACACGTTAATTAAACTAGATACGAACATAATATTACGACGATTAATAAATATAAAATAATTCAATACGTATCTCTGTTGTCGGCCGGGTGGTGCAAGATCCTGAATGACGGTGTCTCGTTGGTCCTTTAAATCGGTTGGCATGCAGAGGAAATTCGGTCCGCGGTATTTTAAGAACAATTAACGAATTGTACTCCGTACACCTTTTTAATTATAACAATTGGACTTATGAGCGTTCGCGTTTTTAACAGTCGAATTACAGCCAGTGGCCAACTTGAGCGGATTCTTCACTTTTTTACTGGTCCGATGACCAAGACCGAAAACTATAACGTGCCAACTTCGACCGTGACAAAAATTAGAGTGACTTCGACCTTTTTTAGACGGTTCTGCTTGCCCTCGACTCCGGCTCATTCCAGTCGTTATTTCTCGTCGGCATGTTTTTTACAACCTGACCGCCGGACTCGTCGGAATCGCGACAAACGAAGCCAATGGTCGCGGAGATCCTTTGACGCATTCAAAAAGGTCGTGCCTTCCCGGAATCTTTACAACCTGCGATGTTTTCGGGCTTTATTTTTTATGATTCGTAATTCTCATTTTTTCCGAATAGTCCTCCGTGGGTGGCGATGCAAAATTCCTTTCTCCCTTGCCGACAACAGGATTACACACATACGCACACTTACGCTCACACCATTTGCCCGATAGTCTATTAAATTACATTTTTAATATTTTATTTACTTGTTTAATAATTTTGGTTTTATTTTGTTAATTTTTTTGTCGAACCATGTAATGGTCACATTACATATCCCCGCCGCTACGAAATAAAAATTTCCCTGAAATTTTTATTCAATTTGTTAATTTTTTTTTTTTTTTTTTTTTTTTTTTGCAATTTACAATTAATTTCTCATCTTCTGGTCAACCCTCAACCTACAGATTGTTATTTACACTAGAATATGCATGCGTTACCAATCATCGTGATATCCCTCTATCTTATACTTATATATTTACATATTTATAGAACTCGCTCTCACTTAGCCTACATCTGTCTTTAATTTTTATTTTGAAGAACTGAAAGTCTTCTCTTTTATTTAAAGTTCTGTTATCGAACCTTTTTACTTATTCTGCCGCGATTGACATAATCTAACGGCCATTTCCACATTCGGTTACCCTATCCCCGGGTACTGTTTTTTCCGAACCATACTACTACTTATTCCTTCGCTTCCTTTCTATACTCGGTTACCCTGTTCCCGGGTACTGCTTTTCCGAACACAATTAATTATTCCTGCGCTTTATTTCTATATTCGGTTACCCTGTTCCCGGGTACTGTTTTTTCCGAACACAATTAATTATTCCTGCGCTTTATTTCTATATTCGGTTACCCTGTTCCCGGGTACTGTTTTTTCCGAACACAATTAATTATTCTTGCGCTTTATTTCTTTATTCGGTTACCCTGTTCCCGGGTACTGTTTTTTCCGAACACAATTAATTATTCTTGCGCTTTATTTCTTTATTCGGTTACCCTGTTCCCGGGTACTGTTTTTTCCGAACACAATTAATTATTCTTCCGTAATTAGACGCAGTCTAACGGTCTCTTACTTTTAATTTCCCCTTCTACAGGTACTATTTTCAAAACATACAATTATTTACGAAACCCTTTTTTTTTTCTTTTTTTTTTTTTTTATTATTTACAACCTTATTACCCAAAATGGTGCGGTCATTATCCGCCGTACAAATTAACTATTTACATTATTTACGCTTAAATTTAAGGCTAACGAATTTGATTATTCTTATTGCGGTACTTTAAGTTATCATCACATACAGCCTAGCTTCCCATGGCTTTCATTTTTTAATTTCTTCTTTTTGTTTCTCTTGGTACTTAATACCTCTGTAATTTTTATACTCTCTGATTTTCTGTTCTCGGCCATTGGTTTCTCCTTCCATAACTCCTCTTCTATTCGCCCTTTCCTTAATATTTTTACGCCTCGAGTCATTTGACGTAGTGACATATTATAAAATTTACTTTCATTTAATTTCTTTTGCAACCTTTGTAACAGCATCATCCATTTGTCTCTTTGTTTCTCTTCTTTATAGGTAATGGTTTCTTTTCGGTTTTTCTTCGTACCGCTTTCTTCTCCCGTTTTTCTTACACCAACTTTTGTATTCGTAATTTTCTTTAATGTTCCTTTATGATTTAAGGTAGTTTTCACCTCGGCAATACTATTTTTAATTTTTAATATTATTTCTTCAGTGACTCTATTTATCACTTTGTTCACGTCCTTTTCCTTAATGCTTTTATCAGACGTCACGTAATTATGTACGTCGTCAACATTCACGATAAATTTCACATCGATTTCTAATTTGACGATGCTACTTTCCTTACTTCTTGTAGGACTTGTTCCTTTTACATTTTCGTATTTCTCGTTTTCATCCACTTTTTTCTTTCCATTCCTACATTCTTTCTCCCTAGCCGCGCTTTCCTTCTTTCTATCTTCTTTTTCTTTCTCTACCTCTTTCGCCAACTTCTTCATCTCCGCGCGGTCCGCTTTTCTCTCCTTCTCATTATTCTTCCGTAGGTCGGCCACCACACGCTCTTCTAATTCCGCTATCTTTTCTTCGACCATCTCCTCCACTTCTTTTTTAAAATTATTAAATTTTACATTTATATTATCATTAATTTCTTCTACTTTTTTATTAACGTTATTTATGTCCGATTTTATTTCTGCTATTAATTCTTTATTTTCGGCTTTTTGTTCGTTAAATTTTGCATTAAATTCGGCTTTTTGTTCGTCAAATTTTGCATTAAATTCGGCTTTTTGTTCGTTAAATTTATTGTTAATATTTTCGAATTGTGATTTGAAGAACTCCATGATGCTCGGGTCCATGGTGAATTTCCGATATAATTTACTTATTTTAATTTAAATTTTAGTATAAATTTATTGTATTTAATGGTTCGTTCCACGAGAGAACAATTTTCTAAATTTGTTCCCCGCCAGGGATGCCAAATGAAACGGTGCTACGCTGTAAAGCGTAGTCTCGCGTCCAGGGATGCCAAATGAAACGGTACTACGCTGTAAAGCGTAGTCTCCCCACCAGGGATGCCACCACGGATTTAGTCCGCGGAATTATTAATTATTATATTATTAATTATTATTATGATCGTTATTATTATTATTAATGATTAGATTAGCCAAGAAATGGGTTTCGTTTTAACGGTTTGTATTTTAAAATTTATCTACACCTATTTTACTGGGACGGTCGACCGCTAAAAACACACGTTAATTAAACTAGATACAAACATAATATTACGACGATTAATAAATATAAAATAATTCAATACGTATCTCTGTTGTCGGCCGGGTGGTGCAAGATCCTGAATGACGGTGTCTCGTTGGTCCTTTAAATCGGTTGGCATGCAGAGGAAATTCGGTCCGCGGTATTTTAAGAACAATTAACGAATTGTACTCCGTACACCTTTTTAATTATAACAATTGGACTTACGAGCGTTCGCGTTTTTAACAGTCGAATTACAGCCAGTGGCCAACTTGAGCGGATTCTTCACTTTTTTACTGGTCCGATGACCAAGACCGAAAACTATAACGTGCCAACTTCGACCGTGACAAAAATTAGAGTGACTTCGACCTTTTTTAGACGGTTCTGCTTGCCCTCGACTCCGGCTCATTCCAGTCGTTATTTCTCGTCGGCATGTTTTTTACAACCTGACCGCCGGACTCGTCGGAATCGCGACAAACGAAGCCAATGGTCGCGGAGATCCTTTGACGCATTCAAAAAGGTCGTGCCTTCCCGGAATCTTTACAACCTGCGATGTTTTCGGGCTTTATTTTTTATGATTCGTAATTCTCATTTTTTCCGAATAGTCCTCCGTGGGTGGCGATGCAAAATTCCTTTCTCCCTTGCCGACAACAGGATTACACACATACGCACACTTACGCTCACACCATTTGCCCGATAGTCTATTAAATTACATTTTTAATATTTTATTTACTTGTTTAATAATTTTGGTTTTATTTTGTTAATTTTTTTGTCGAACCATGTAATGGTCACATTACAACGACTAAAATATTATTAGGCAACTTACACAACTCTTTAAATGAGACTGACAGATTCGCTCGATGCAATGGTGAAACCGATCGCATAACTGCCTTGGAAAACCGCAGCGTCTGTCAGCTGCGAAAAAAACCGCGCGTTAAACGCTCCGGTCAAAACGCTGAGAAACTGCCCCGTCTGCCATTAGCCTTAATCGATCACGTTCAAAAAAACCCCGTACTCTTTCGTACGAACGGTCGCATCCGGTTGTGACAGAGTTGGTGTCTGAGTGGTAGGAGTCGAAAGCTAATACAGTGGCATGTGCCTGCGGCGAAAGCGCACATGCGAACGCATCGAGCAGGAGGAAATTATAAATCCCGCTAAAAGCAGACGGGGCAGCTAGTGCGGCGTGATCCACCTAGAATTGTTCTATAAATTTCTACAGTGCTTTCTCCAGCCAATCGAAAACCGTTCTTGTTCGCGCGTCGATGGTTAATCGTTATTACCGTACAAAGTAAATTAACGCCATGCGTTTTTTCATGTCGTTTGTCGCGAGTTTTTTGAATATTACGTTTTTTTATTCGAGATTCTAGTCGCGATTTTAAACGAGTTTTGTAGTTGAGCATTGGTAAGTAGCACAAATATACGTACATACGCGTTCTGATAAATACGCTGTGTTAATTTTTATATTTCAACATTCAGTTTGTCGCTGTAGTGAGTTTTTCCGGCAGAGGAAAAATAATCCCACAACGTACGGAGGAAATTCTATGATTTTAAATAGTGAAAAGCGAGAAAACATTTTTTTTATTACCGCTATTATTTAGTTAAATTTATTTTAAAATAAAGGAAATGTCTAATGCTCGATTAAACAGAATATTTTTTTTTCTTTTTCTGCCGGTCAATTTATATTACTGGCATATGTGATTGTTAGAAATACCAGTAAAGTTGTATTGAGTGACTGTCGGAATAGAGGCAAAAGTGAGACTTTTTTTTTGTTTTCTTTTCCCGTGAGGAAAGTACGATATCCGTTGGAAATGTATGGCTTTCGACAACAATCATCTTTTAAAATACGTCTTATCGCAAGTTCGAAAACCGTTGCTTCACATAAAGTGGCGCCTTGAGAACAGAAACTGATAGTTCGTATTAATATGTACATATATTCATATAGACGACTATGCCGGAGCTCTAATATGAAAAATCATTTGACTTTTTTTGCGTAATAAACATTTGCGGTTTCTAGGAAGTTGTGTCTGTAGCGAGAACTGAAAGGTTGAATTTTGGATAAATTTTAGCAATTATTTCTATTTAAAATTACCACCTCTACTTTCGGTATGAAATGTCTTGTCAAAGTGGTTCCGTCCTGAAGAGTGACCAGCCTAGAAAGTGATATTGGCAACTGAGATTAAGTGTTTTTATTTAAGTACACGTTGTTGTGGCAAAAAAAAAGAGCCCATAGTATACTTATTTGGTTATTTCGATTTTCAGATTTATTTTCGAGTAGTAAACGAATCATTTTATTAACTCTTATAATGAAACATGATTTGTATAACGCTAAACGAAACATACAGTCATTTTGACACCGTTTCAATGTTTCTTTTTGCTTTATAATTTTATTATTATTATTATTATTATTATTATTATTATTATTATTATTATTATTATTATTATTATTTTTATACTGGGTGTTTTTAATTGCTATGATTATTACACCCAGTGTCAGGTAGGTATTTTAAATGCTGGTTGTTAAGTTTAGTTTTCTAATCAGGGTAAGAATTTTTTTTATTTCGTCTTGGTTGTCAGGGATAGTTGTATTATTTAAGGGGATTTTTAGTTCTAGACGGATTTAATTAATATGTTAGGGCATTCGTAAAGAAGGCGTTTGACTGTGATGGGGGTGGAGTTGCAGAACTGACAAGGGGGTTTATGGATTTTTAGGAAGAGGTAATTATGGGTGAGTTTCGTATGTCCAATTCTAAGTCTGGTGATTATTAATTCTTCTTGTCGATTTAGTTGGGAGAGGTTTTTCCAAGGTTGTGCGGATTTTTTGTGTTGAAATAATTTATTATGGGATTTTGTGTTCCATGATGCTTGCTAATTAGACATTTCGGTTTGATTTAGTAAATGTTTGATGTCCGTGACTGGGGTGGAGGTTACAGCAGTTTTATTTCATATAATTAGACATATACAGGCATTATAATTATGTTTTAGCGTTTGTTAATATGTATTATTATTTTAACGTTGTATTATTATTATCGAATTTTATTTGGAAAAAATTGTACATATGAAACATTGACACTAAAAAAAAAAAAAAGTAATATTATTATATACGAATTAAAATAACCGTACTAGTCCAAGTAGTCAATTTATGTAATCGTATCACCTGGTTTGTCTTCACACATATTGGCAGTAGCACAGTTTAATCATAATCTTATTTGGTATCGACCACAAATCAGAGTACTGCATTTGAAGCATTTGTGCTGCGCCTTAAGATCATTTCCTAGAGGGCATTTTCCACGGGTTTTCCTTTTAACCGTCAAATCACTAAGAGCATCTGCGGCTGCTAGAGTATTTCCTAAAATCTTTGCAATTTCCGTTGCCAGGTTGAAACGTCTTCAATTCTTCTATGCAGATGGGGAACAATCAAATCGTGGGCTAAGATCTTGATGAATTCGAAGCGTGCCATCATCAGCTCATATATACACGATGAAACTATTGACACTTGCAATATTGATCAGTCGATAAAACAGCTAGTAGCTATCGTCTAGTTTTCCGGCTGGACGAAAGTAGAATTTCATGTCCAGGATGTCAACGCCTATCTTGGACTCGTTACAAAAACGGATCGTCTCAGGTTTCCTCTTGACTTGATTTGTTTCGATGTTGTCATGAACCGTTGAAATAAGGCAAACAGATATGTTTTTCTTAGGTCTATAAGATAGGGGTGCTATTTCACCTCTAAACCTATACAATACGAGTCAATGTCGTGTTAGCCTACAACTCAACTGGGATTATCCGCTTGTCTTTCCTGATGGATAAGTCAGCTTCATCTTTCGGATTTGCTCCGCGCCATCCAACGAAGTGAACTAGTTATCTGCGGTAACATTGCGATTACTCGCTTCGATCACCTTGCACAATCCCACAAGAGACTGTACTGGTACTGGCATCTCTTTTTCCTTTTTAATCAATCTCAAGCCGTCACTATTTTTTCTCGTATAGAATGCATTTAGAAGGTAAGAAGAAGTCTTTGAGTCTGTCAAACACATCACTTTCATACCGTATTTTTTGGGCTTTTTCGGTATGTAGACCCGAAATCTACAATGTCCTCGAAAGAAACCCAGCATCTCGTTGACCGTGACAAACTTCGATGCGCGATAGGCTGCCTGACTGAAATCATTTTATTAAATATTTCAGAAATAGCTGCAGCTTTATCGCCCTGTTTCCTTAAAGCACGTGTCTGTGCATCATCGAATCATAAAGACGCAACGAAATATAGGGCGGCCGTATTCGTCTTTCGCGAATAGGGATTTCATTTACTCGTCATTTGACTTAAGAATTGGTAAAAATAATAGGCCAATCAGGGCATGTACCTCTTCCATATGGGTATCCCGTTAATTGCTTTTATTTGTGTTTGCCGATAGGTTTAGCCTAACGCTGGCCAATTTTATGCCAGCGTTTCTAACTATATTTAAAATTATGTCATCGTCAAAAAAAAAAAAAAAAAAAAGATTCCCATTTTATTAGGATTATTTCCTGAAGCTTTTGCTGGCGCTTCCATTGCTGGTAATCTAGTTGCAATTAGATTTCTGGCTTGTATTCTTACGTTTCTTAGTTTGCTTCTCCAGACGTTTGAAGGACCAATTTCCAGGATGTTCTAAGAAATATTCTGGAAGATCAACATCTTCAGCAACCGCATTTATTATATTCTCTGTATTATTTCCTTCCTCGTGCAGATTGGCATCATTTTCATCTTTGGATGAACTAGAGCTTAGTTCAATTTGATCTTCACTACGAGCTTCATCATCTAACACGACAAAGTCTGAGTCGGCCCCCAAATCATCAAGCCCACTAAAATTACCATCATCTTCACTATTGTCATCAGCCAACGTTCTACATACTTGGTTACTGAAATCTGGATCGACATGACGTCTTGCACCACAGTAGCCATTTTATATCGCAAAATAACAGTTTATAACTAAAACAAGAAACATACGGTATATTCGACCGACGACTGCCAGTTGGTTAGCGAAACAGCCAGCATATCTGACCGATTGGTTTTAAACGAAGTGATATGTGATTTTTTTAAATTTTTGTCTTTCATTATGCCACACAGGAAGTCATACCTATCAGTTCATATTCATTTTTTCATCATTAAAGTTGTTTTTTATTGTTTTATGGACGCTTTTCCATTTTTCTTACCTGCTCGGGGGAACGCCGCCGTCGGGTAAACTGTTTACAGTTGAACTTGGAGGCAGGGGAAAGGTCAAAGAGGCCTGCCGTCAAGGCCAAGCACCTTCGCCATTATTATAGTGAAAAAATTTTCTTCCCAGCTGGTCAGTTTGACCGATGTTTCGTTATAAAAGTTAAATAATATGTTGAAAAATGTTCCGAAATGTTTGTCGTGACATATAATATTAAAATTTGCACTGTATGATATCCCACGGGAGAAGTTTTAAAGTATGTATGTGTTCTCTTAAAGAATAATAAATTATTTTCTTATTGAACGAGTTGACGTAGATATTCCAGGTGGAGATGCGCGCATTATCATTTATGTTGTATATTTTAAGAAAAATTATAAAAAAAAAGCATTCTTGAAAGTGAAAAAATCATTTTTCAACTTTTTATTATTTCAATAAATCAACATATGAAAAGTTATTTTATAATTTTTTTTTTTTGTATAATCGATATTCATGGAACTTCAACGTTTTTCTGTGCAGTTTTTTCGATTTACTGTCCGTCAAAAGAAAAACATGCATATTTATAAATATTTGAATTCTCTAATGAATATGAATTATTATCACTTAAATGCCTACAGTTTAGTATCGTTTTATATTTAGTCTTTTGAATTTATTTATTGTTTCATTATAAAATTGTATAAAGTATTTTTTTTTTCTTCTTCTTTTTAATTTCATTACAGTACCGTACGGAAGAACTTGAACGGGAAGATTGCGAATTATTCGGTGGATGGCAGACGGACCCGGTTACAAAATAATAGCGTTGCATCTACCGCACAACGCTTGTGGAAATGTTGTAGATTTGTTTAAAGATGATTCGCTTTTAAAGGAACCACGCATCTAAAATGTAAAAGTAATCAAATCTTTAAAACTGCAATCTATTATTTATTTCATTGCTATATTATATACATATGTTTTAATTTCATTTGTAATTTACAGCTTTTATCATTTATTTTTTCGATTTTTTTTTGGTTTTTTTTCTCTTTTAGTAGTTTAAAGTTTGATGTTTTCTTACGCATTTATTACGCCCAATTATAAGAAGTCAAATTCATCATGTAGTAATTTTATGAAAAATAACAAATAATTTTTTATATTGAATAGTATGCACAATGTTCGATATGTAAACCACTAAAGTTCGTAAGGAACAGAGAAAAAAATTAATACTGCGCGGAAAAATTGATATTTAAAAATAATATTCGGATGTTCCAAAATTAATATTTCCACCGTTGAAAAAATAATGCTTACAAATATTTATTTAAAATAGATAAAAACGATATCAATCTCCTGATTACTTCACTTTATTCGAACACTAAATTTATTACTGTCGCAAAACATGAATATATTAATTAAACAGTAATAAGTGTTAGCAAAAAATGTAAGTTCTGAAAAATTTTAAAAAAGAATCACCACCTCAATCCCCTCTCTTCAGAACTACGCTTTTGAGGTATATTGTTATATAATGTAATTCAAAAATTTACAATTATTAAAAACAATTTTTACATGCGTAAATATGTTGACCGTTATTTATTGATAATAATTTTTCTCGAAAATAATAAATGAAATAGAGGAAAATTAAGAAAGTTAAAAATACCCGATATATTTATTAAGTAATTTTTCAAAGCAGAGTTGGTAGCGGGAGTAAAACTAAAATTTAAATTAACCGTTACTACGAAATAATTAAAAGTCAACTTAAATAAAATATATAAAAAAATATACAGAAGAACGCAGTATTTTTGAACTGGATTCATTAACTGGTTATAAAGTGCATTAGTATTTACTTTTGTGTAGAATAACCGCAATTATAGAGTAAGAGGTTCTAAAACGTATTCTGTTTTTTATTGTTATTTAATGTGTAAATTAATATATTTCTGTTTATGTGTTTATTTTATTTATGTTTGTTAATAAATTTAAATCTGTTATTTCCGATTTTGTGTTTATCGTTTCAGTGTATCGCGGGCGTGCGGTACAATAAGTAAAACATCTGCTTAAAACTAGCGAATAATAAAAAAGTCGACAACGAATAAAATTGTCAACGATAGAGTTACGTTTATTTATAATTTTATTGTAAATCTGTAATCCGATGATATTAATTTAATTCTTTTTTTGTGTAAGCGGGACATACATTTTTATTAAGGTCTTGCGACATTTTAAAATAACAAAGATAACCGTAAAGGTTTTTCATAAAATGTTTATTTGTTTCATTGTCAAAAGTAAAAATAGAAAAAAAGGAAACAGAATGATGAAGAATTACGCTAGCATTCCGAATAATTTTTGGAACGGAAACGAGAGAAACGTCATCGTTAAATGCGAATGAAATATGTATATGGTAAAATTCAGGTTTCCTTCTTTTATATAAATACGGCCGTCACATGTGCACTGTCCTCAAAGTACTGTTGACAGTCGTAACTTTTTTATATTGAAATGAAATTCCAACATCAGTGTTAAATCGTAATAAAGGAAATAAAAATTAAATTGACGCGTTTACACCCTGACCCGTTTTAGAAAGTCTGCATCACGAATGTACTTATTAATTTACTGTTGGTATCAGAGACTTATCGGAATTGTAACCGGGTTCCAATAGAAAGCCTCTACTTGTGAAAGCTTTTAACGGCTCTTATTTTTTTATTTTTTTTGGCTTGGTTTTTCTTTTTTACCTTCTAGTCAGTTTATACGGGGTGCGGCAGCATTACTTCCTTTTTTTGAAATACGCCACTTTTTTTTATACTAAATTTTGTTAAAGAGAAATAATAAAGCAGAAAATCGAAATAAAACTGCGAGGGAAGAAGTATACATATTGCCCCAATGGGGGATCTAGAGTATGTGCTTTTTCGATTTTCTGTTATTATTTCTCTTTAACAAAATTTAGTAGAAAAAAAGTGGCGTATTTCAAAAAAAGGAAGTTATGCTGCCGCACCCTATATGTTAAACGTGTCATATAGTATTCAAATCTGAAACTTCAATATTGCATTTCTTAAGGAGTATTGATAAAGCTGTTTACATATCTGGTGGATGTGTAAGAATGGGTACTGTATTTATCGGGGTAGCGTGTGATATTCCTCAGTTAATTTATTTATAAGTTCTTCTCGCTGTGTTTGGAATCGAGTACAATAGGAGATGATTAATATTTTCCTCATAGTCTTTATAACAGTATTGGCATTTATCCGATAATTCGATGATGTTCAGTTTCTTTAGTTCTGGTATGTCCTGTTCTAAGCCGTATGATTTGCTTTATGTAATTGCTAGGTAGATTCTTCTTGATGGCTAACTTTATGATTTTAATATCCGATAGCAGATTATAACCGATTTAGGATGCATCTCTAGAGCAACAAGACCATACTCTGATGCTATTCACTATAACCAAGGGCGTCACCAGCCGATGCGCCGGGGGGGGGGGGGTGTCAAATGATAGATAAAGGATATATGAGTTATAGGGAAAATAAAATATGTACAAGTTGTAAAGGGGCTTAATATTTTATTAAACAAGAATAGAATCTTAATTAAAACATAATTTTCGTGGGTTTCTGGTATTTATTATATAAGTCTTCCAAATTGTCCACGATAAATACTAAAGTTTCAAGGATCCAGGGGGGGGGGGCAACGCCCCCCTCCTGGCGACGTCCATGACTATAACAGTGTGTTTTTGGGAGAAAGGACATTTTACGTTTTGACTTCGGAAACAAAAGTTCTACTCTCCGTCTTAGAGCGATTACTATTTTCGATTTTAGATTCTACTTTAATGGAAAATACCTTTTTTTCCTTTATAGTACGTAGTACACTATTACCTTTGTTACAAGCGGGTCTTTGTTTATTTTTCATTTCTAACGTTGTTTAATCGTTGTTATTCGTACTGCTAAGTGCAGCCTAAATAGCTTTTTTTTTTTTGATTAACTTGTCGGCAAAAGCATCTTTTGCCTATTTATTAAACTATCACGCGGCGAATTTATACAATCGTGCGCCATTAATTTGATTCGGGTTTATAAAATTTAATATAAATGTCGGTTTGTAAAGGTAAAAGGAAGTGGGGAGACAATAAGACGTGTGGAATTTAAGCTAAGGTGACAAAGTAGACACAGTCATTCGCGTTGTTTCCATAACGGTCGTGTTTGCGTGTTTATGAAATCGGTTGTCGTTAAACTTCGAATTATCAATAATTTTTTCGATTAGTATTGGTTAAATATTCACTCACACTTGCGTGCAATCTGTTATTCATTATTTCATTATAATTTATCTTCCTTCTTGTTCTGATGAACGATTTAGATCGCCCATCTGACCCATTTTTAACATTTTTTCAACATCACGGTAGACTTAACAACCCCGATAGATAGTCGGCTGTGTGATTAAGCCCGCAGTTGACACATTTAAATTTTATTTAGATCTCTTTTAACAAACATGATGTGGATTCATGATTTTGAGCACATTTGAAACACTTAGCTGAGCGAAAACACCCTTGTTTAGTATGGTTCCATCTTTGACATCGTTTACATTCAGGAATTACAGTATTTTTGTGCGGTTCCTCGATTTTAACTGAAGTATATATAAACGAGATGGGTAATTTCATATATATTTTTATTGTTATTTTTTGGCTCAAGATCGACGTAAAATAAGGGATAGGCTTTCTTGTGCCTAGTGATAATTTTATTATCCTTATCGCGTATTTTGATTGTTTTAAAGATATTCAGAACACTTGCAACATTATGTCCCATATTTTGTAATTCGCCTCTTAGTGTTCATCTAAGTCGGTACTAGGATGAAGTCCCCGAATTGCTACACGAAACGTCCTATCTATTTTTAGTTTATAGGTATGATAAGAAATCCCATAAAGTGGGGATGTTCTTTATTTTGCTCAAGCTCTTTATTCATCAATTTAATAAGATTATTAATATTCCGAAATGCATCGGCAGTTTTAGCAGAGACAACAATGTCGTCATTATTCATAGTTTTACATATATATATATATATATATATGGTTATTATCACCAAGTTTTTCATGGACTGTCTTACGAAACAGGGTAAAATTTTTAACTCCGCCCACTGTTACTTTCGGCGGAATAGTCTTTTTAGTAGGTAATGTCGTTTCTTCAGTTGTGATATTGCTCTAGTTAGCAGTAGCTACATTGTTGTAATCTAAATTTTTAGCTTTAGATGTGGGTGGTTTATCATTTGGTGCTGCGTCAGGCATAGTTGAAATATTGGCCGACTTGGAGGATGTGCTGTCATATGTAGAATTCGGTATTTCCGCACTGTGTGATTGATCAATACGGTTGAACCTTTCTGTAAGCTCATTTACCTGTTTTTTCAGTTGAGCTATTTAACTGTCCTTTTTGACAATTAATTCTTCATACTGTGCCAGAGTAGAAGTTTCTCGTTGTTCTATTTTTTTTTCTTTTGTTTTCCTTTTTTTCATTAACAATGTCATTGTCACTGATTTGCCGTTTCGGCTTGTCGTTAAGTTTTAATTTTAATGATGAAACTGATTTGTTATTTCCCGTTATCGTATAAGTTTTCTTGAACGGAAATATTTCGTGTACGATATATTCTTATTGAATATATGGTAATACTGTTAAGCCAATGCGCTATAACCTGACCCCCTTATTGTTTTTTTTTAAACGATGGTGTAAAAAAAAAAAAAAAAAAAACTGACCGGAACAGAGTCCTAACGAAAAATCCGATTGGCCTTAGTTACATTACTCGTCTTTCTAAGAAATCGTGAGAACATTTATAACAAGCAATCGCCGCCGCGAGAAATATTTATACTAAGCAATCGTCGCCGAGAAACCCCCAGCGCAGCATGATATACCGTTTATTTTACAGATAAGCACTTTAACGAACGAGTGAAGAACACAGAACGCACAACCCGTCATGACAAGAAGATCAATTTATAAACGGTATTGAATTCGATGATATTTTTTTTCGGAACAAGAATATGTGAAGTTTCAGTCCGACTTTGTCCTATTGATCGGTATGAGACCGTCTGGCATGGTTCTTTTTTTTGTTCATTTTGCGTCGTAGTATCTCGTTCACGGTCAGGTCGATACACTAGTCCGAATTTTTTTTGCTCCATCTTTGTGATGTTTCGTACGTGATGAATGTTTTTCTCCGTGCGACAGAGAGTGCTGCCAATTGCCGTGACAAGTTTGTTTATGTTTACATCAGCGTTCGTCAAGGCAATGTGCATTCGACTTGCGAGTGTCAGATCAACCTGCCTCGAACTATTGCTTTTCGTGTTTTTAAAATTTATCCGAGCATGTTTATGCTTCGGATTTTGAATTCAAAATTATATTTTATTTTATTTGTGTATTTTTTTTTCTTTCGGCTTTTCAACAAAAAAAAATAAAAAAAATAAGGGATTTCTCTGATCTAATATCTTTGTGTTTTCGCTCCCTGAATTTACCACTCTGGTCCCTACTTCTCGCGGGTAAGTGAGGTATGGGTAAGCTTATTAATAGTAATGATTAGGATATTTGGCGTAATTAAAAAAAATAGAATTTTTCCGCTTTTCGTAATATTTTCAGTGATATTGCGGCGATTCACCGAACGGCGGCTGCGCGAGGCGACACAGTTGATCAACAACATTAGAGGTAGTATATTAATTAATTCATGTATTCATTTATTTACTACGTATCATGTTGATTTTGCTTAGCTATTTTTTGAGCGCTGCATTTCTCGGGTATATTAATTACAATGTAATTCTTAGACTACCCCCCATTCGAAAAAATGTCCCAATTTTATGTAATGAAATATGTAACGAAAAATGTAACGAAAAATGTAACGAAAAAATGTCTTAATTTTATATAACGGAAGTTAAATGTTAGAATAGGATTTTTGTGGTTATGTTATTTTTATATTTTTAGTGTGTGTTGATGCCAGTAAGAATTACGTTGTAAATTTTGATCATTTTATACAAATTATAGAAGAGAAAGAGACAGAAATGAAAGCAAGAGGGGTCAAGGGGCACAGCCCCTTGCGAGGCCAAAATGGCCGAGTTATATATATGTTATATATAAAAAAAGAAATTATTTTGTTGCGCGAATTTTAGGTAACGAACGAAATTTAAATATTTCCTTTTAATGATATTGCGGGTAAACGGAGACCCGACAGTAATATGTACTATGATTATGAGCGCTAGCCTGGTATCGGAGTAAGATTATGATTTTACTTTTTATGTGCCAATGGGTTTCCTGGCGAGCCGTCGGCGATGTGGTCACTGTAGACCAGTTGCGGCCATAATGGCAGACGGGAAACTCGCTTGGTATCCGAGGGATTTTCATTCTGGCCGTTGGTACCGTGGGCGCTGCAAGGGAGTCGTGGCCATGGTGTAAGCAAAACATTCAGAAGTTAACTACCGCGCGCTACTTTTTCAGCGTATGGCCGATTTGTTGGCTTTTCCTTGCGGAAGAGAGGAAAATGTTTCTGGGCATATTTGGCCTCAGATGTTGGAGGTAGAATGATATTTTTGTATTTTATTATTTTTTCTTCTTTACTTTTTTCTTTCCGATGCCTCCGATAGAAACACTTATGCTTCCGATTAACATTTTTGAATCCTCGTTCCTCACACCTATCGCTTTGAATCCGATCTCTCGCATCCGAGTGGGGTGTGGGTAAGCAAATTGATAGAATAGGATCGTAACGATAATGAAATTTTTCAGTTTTTATGATGTTTTTCGGTGAACTGACGACGACTCACCAAGAGCCGACCGCGATGTTGCTAGATTATATTATATAATTTTGTTTTGTTTTTCCGGTATTTTTTTTTTTGGTTAATTTTGCGTATTTTGTTCGGCAAGCTACTGTTAATCTTCGTTACTTGCAACAGTTAACTGTTGTTCGCGGTGCGGGCGTACTATCAATGTCTGAATTATTATTGGTAATTATTATTGTTATTATTAATAGTGTCTCGTGTGCTTAGTAGGATTACTGGGTTTTTTAAAGCGATTAGCTCGTATGTAGAACTTTGAATACTCTGTTTTTTTCTTGTGACCGACGTTTTTAGAATCTATTTGGTCACGTTAATTTATTTTATTTTTCTTTTGTCTATGGACTCGAGGTCGTGTTCGTTCATGCGTTTGGTTACTGCGATAGCGCGTGTGAGCCTGTAATTAGCATTAATTTTTTTTCCATTTTCCGGATTTAGAGAGGCCTTAATTAGTGCTGTGATCCCCGACAGATTCGTGAACTAAACTTCAGAGGCCTCTCCATCTCTGACCCCGGGAACGTATTATTCTAGAGGAGGGGGTGATTATATTGAATTATTATAATATTTATATGACTTTGTCAAATAAAATTTTTTTCCTGCATGGACACGTGTGTATTAGTTTTGAAATGCCCTATGTATTATAATTTTTATTCATTATGTATCAGTTTAACCGTATCTTTAAAATTTTCTTACTTCACTTTTTATTCGCGCCAGTTTCGTTTTTGATCGAAATTTTCATTCGCTTATTTTTGTTGTTATTTATAGTTTGCGTTAGTTCACACAGTGTGAAGAAAAGCAAAAATGAACAAACTAAAATTTCAGTCGTAAACCAACTAGAGGCACTACTGATGATGTGATCGCTTACCAAGGTGAAAAAGTCTATAAAGAACCGACAATGAAAAGTAGGTAACGAATTCTTTAATGTTCTCCGGGCTCGTTGAGGTTGGGGACACTGAAATTAGACTTACTTACGGGGCACCCGTTTGTAACGCCCTATGTTTAATTTATTTTTCCTCTATCTATTGTTTTATTATTATTTCCAAACTTGAAATAAAGCCTCAGCTCTCAACACGTTACTAAAAATAGTCAGCTTTTGTTGTTTGATTTATATGTGATGTACCACCTCTTAAATAAACAACAATTTAAAAATAAATAACAAATTTAATTTATTAGGTAAAACACAAGAATACAACACTGTTAATCCGTAAAATTACAAATGTATTAAAATATTAGTTAGCAGGATGTAAACAACAGAAAATGAAGATTGATGAAAATTTCGTTATTAGACAACATTTTTTTTTTTTTTTTGAAATCTGATCATAAAAAGGAATGACAAAGATTTACAATCTAACATTCTACCTTCTAAGTTTTTACTTTTTTTTCTTCTTTCTTTTTATTCTGCTTTATTCATATTTGACAATGTAAAAACATTTATCATTAGATGATATATATGTATATATATATATAAAAAAAAGAGAGAAAACGAAACAACAAAAATCAATAAAAGACATAATGAGAACGAAAACTAATAAGGAAAATTAAATGCAAACACGTAAAAAATGATGTTTACATCGGGGTATTGTTCCACGGCTCGTTTGTTGTCAGCGCAAATTCATCTGCAGTCTTGCCTTCTGCATCCATTTTCAACAGTTCGTCTTTCGATAACTTAGCGACTATTCCACCGCCAATGGCATCTCCTAATACATTAACGACGGTACGGAAGCGATCCCTGAAAATTTTAAGAAGATATTAAAATAAAACTCGGTATTCCTATAATCGGTGCTTCTTACATTGTCTTATTTCCTTCTGTTTCTGTTATTCCTGTCCTTGAATTATTTTTATTCCCTATATCTTTAAATGTTTAAAAACAAGAACTTTATTTTCTTCTTCCCATTTTTTGGGCTAATGTCCTCGTTGACAAACACATTTAAAAAAAAATTAAACGTGTTCTTTCTTCTGCCTTCAACATTTCGTATGCCAGCGCGTACCCACTTTTCTTCTTCTTCTTTTTTTTTTTGAAAGCTGAGTTGAATCAAAAAAAAAGGGAGCAATAATATAATAGGATTCAGGCATTTGCAAATTACAGTACGGCCATTGTTTTTACTGACTACTTGAAGTAATGGAAAGTTCTTCTTTTATGATAACTGTATGGAGATATAAGAAAAATTATCGCGTGAAAAATATTCCAAAATAGAATAAATGCGTCTTATCAAGACAAAGTTCATCGCATAAATCAAGTAGGAAACTTTATGATTAATTAATAGCAATTTCGAATTTTATATAGTTTAGAACTGATCGACAATACACACCTAACAGTAAATTTCAATCATGATTTACACACTTATACATAAAAACAACGCAAATTGTTTTAACTATTTTGCCCTGAGCGTATTCGAAAGAGGAGCACTTAAATTACCGTATACTTTTGTTTAATTCATAGTTATGAGAAGTCACTTGCACAAAAATATCTTTGTATTTTTGATACGCTTGCACAGTAGGTAAACGGGCATGAATAATATTTTTGTTTATAATCTGTTAAATCTTTTTTTATCTGAAAATAAATCAACAGTTTACATAACACGTTCGTTTTTACCTTAATCGCCTGGTAATTCTTATAGATTTCGCTAGTCAATTAAAATCATTAAAAAACACTTGTTCTACAAAAAATTAAAACTTACAATAACCAATCGACGGCTAATATAAGACCAATATTTTCAGACGGAAGACCCACTGTATCCAAGACCATAACCATTGTTACTAGCCCTGCTTGCGGTATTCCGGCAGCTCCAATACTAGCCATAGTTGCTGTAATACTACGAAAAAAATAAATAAATAAAATAAATAATTTTTCCATTTCCAATATTAGAAGAAAAATAAATAAATTTTATAATGACTAGCAACGAAGAAATATATTTCATTACATTATTGTGCAGTTTGAATTTTATGCGTTAGGCCGCAATTACCTTTTAGGTGACAGATCGAATATTTAAGTCTGTATTGGCTCTATGTTACGTTTTAAAAAATATGTTAGCAATGATTATTTTAATTTTTAATTCTACGAAGAAAATGTTTACCGAAATTTAAAGGACTGGGTTTACCTGATAGCCAATAAGTCGACTAAGCTTAAAGCTTTCCCTTTAACCTGGGCGATGAATATCGCAGCAACTGCCTCATATAGAGCGGTGCCATCCATATTGATATTAGCGCCTATTGGCATAACGAATCTCGATATGCGAACATCTATCTTATTTCTATCTTCTAAGCAATGCATTGAAACAGGTAAAGATGCTGAACTAAAGGAGAACAAGTTTAATAATTAATAATGAGTAAACGAACTTTTATATCTTATTTTAAATTTATTATTTAATGAAATTTTATCGAAATTCGCGTTATTTCTTCAGTATTTGTGCAATCGGAAAATCAGATACACTAAAGTTATGTATACTATTTTTTCCTCTAAAGAGTTGAACAAACCGTTGTATTAGTTCCCGGTGATTAGACCCGCCCAGTTGACAGTAATCGGAAAATCTGAAGAAACGAGAATATTCATAATGCGATTTTTAGAAATTACTGCAACTTTTATTAATTAACGATTCGCAATTCAAAAAATAAAATACAATATGTTAATTAAAACCTACTTTTTTAACGTTAATATTACTACTTTTTGATATTAATATGTAGAGATGATAATTGCGAACATAATTGCAGAATTTTTTAAAATTAAGCGACAAAATAATTCTGCCATATTAAAAAGCGACAAAAACTGGCCAGATCGCCAGTTTAGACAAGTGAGCTGCGAATAAAGGAGACCCCTCCCTACGTTAAGATATTTACATTAGACCATCCAGTTCGTTATCCGGTGTAATTTTCGAGAAAACCAAAGAAACCACGAAACAACAATTCTTGTACGCACGTGTTTATTGCCGAGAGCTTAATTTTCTGAAATTTATTTTCGCAATTATACTAAAATAAAATATGGTACAAAATTTTTGTTGAAAAAAAAAAAAAAAACAGTACAGGTAATTCTGTTTTTAGACACGGTAGATACATTCCTGAAAAAGTCGTGTAAAAAAAACACTACATTAATGGAAAAATTAGCGATTCATTCCAGAGATTAAAAATTTGTAGGAAGAAACTTTAAAGAAATAGAGTTATTTAAAAATATATCGTTTATTCGTTAATAAGCTTATATTATTAAATCCTGTTGTCATTAGAAACATCCTGATCGTGATCTTCAACCTCTATTGCCTTTTCAGGGAAATATTGAACCCCTTAGATTTAATTGCAAATTCAGTAATTAATCGCTGCTTTTTTAGTTTGGTAAGGCGTATACTTCTTCGTAAGGAAAATCATTAATGACTTCAGACCACATTGAAAATTTCCAGCTCGTTCCGCATTAGAATCGTTTTGAAAAAAATTAACCCAATTTTTTTGCTAATTCAAGACCTTCTTTGATTATAGCTGCAGTTAGAACAAGATCTTCTTCGTCGCTATAACTAGCCTCTTCGCTGCCAGGAGCTTTAAGGGCAGCCTCTATTATTAGTTCATCCTCGCTTAAAACTTTATCGACTAATAATTCATAAAATGAAAAAAGTATTACTCAGTGTGCTGTAATAAGAGAAAAATTGTTGTTTCCCAATTCGTGATTCGTGTTATTTTAAAATCAGTCGTGTAAAAAGAGAATTTTTTTCTTTTTTTTTTTGTCGATCGTGTTAATTCAAATTCGTGTAAAAACGAAATCTGGTGTATTTATTATAAACTGCAATAAATATGACGGGGCAAATAAATCGGTAATGTAAAAAAATCGTATATGCGTAAAATTGAATGAAATATTAATACCAAAATACGTCAAAATACTCTTCATTCTGTCCTACTTCAAAAAAAAAAGTTTTAAAACGGGAATAAAAAATTATGGAGCATGGTGGCCATCCAATTTTTCACATTACACCAAAAACTTTATACAAAATTTGCAAACATCAGAGAGGAAATGGCAACGATCTCGTTGCGTTTGTTGGGCAATAGTTGTTGGAGGTCTCTCAGCTTGTTCAGATATATACGAGATTTCAGGTATCTATTCTACTAATAGGAAAAAGTGTCATATATAGACAAATCTGGCGAATTTCCGTTTTTCAACACGCTGATCGCAATGTTTAAAGTAAAGCAGGTAACTTGATGGAACCACGTTCGACTTAATTTCCGTTTTTTCTCAATAATATCAACATAATGCTCCATTTTATTTTAAAAAAAAAAAATGAAAGACCGATTTTTTCTTTAATTCGCAATACCATTTCGAGCCAGAGGGGAGGGTTTAGCCGATCCAGTCTCTCAAAAGTTATTTATCCATCTGTATTTCTCGTTTTCTGAAGGCAGAGGTTTTTTAGTAGGCATTTTGAAAAATGCCTTTTAAACTCGCCCAGTTCCATAACCAGTACGTTTAAAATACGGTTTAATCGCGAATGCGTTATGTAGCGACATTGCCACCGTGAATTAATTTTTTGTTGGTAAAAAAATTGGCACGACAGATTCACTTGGGCAAAGTTGATTTTGTTTCCCTATCTCTTTTTGTTTGTTTGTTTGTTTTTTTTTGTTTTTTTTTTTGGCGCACTGCAATTTCTTAAAATATCTCTGCTGTTTTATTTGTCTTACTCTGTATCTCTTTGATTCTTTTTATCTTAAATTTTACTAAAAAGTTGACTCACTTTTCCATTAAGTTCACGCGTTTCATGGTACGATGGAGATTAAAAAAATATCTACAGTCGATTTTATTCATTTTTTATTTTATTTAAAAGCGGTACACATAATTTCAATAAATTAAAAAAATTGTAAATTTTCCTATTACTAGTTTTTGAAAAAAATTTAAAAAATTACCCTTTGTTGAAAGTTCATGCGTTGCTAATTTTAAAAGTCCGTTGTAATTTCAACAATATTGTTGTCATCATGGACGTAGCGAAACATTTCATAAGGAGGGGGTTCAGACCAGAAAAAAAAAAAACCCTTTTCAAACAAATGTCTTTGCGAGTGATTTGGTAGGACCTAGCATATGACAAACAGGGAGACTTAAAATTAAAAAATGCATATATAATTTATGAATTTACATATTTTCAATGTATTTATTTGAATTTTTTAAAACATGTTGTGTTTGCGTTTCCGCACTAACGTGATTCCACTGGAACTGAGCATCGTCGCCAGATCACGATGAACACTCATTAAAGCAAGACCAGTTAGTCGTTCATTGCCCATTTGGTTTCGTAAATAGGTTTTTAATCTTTGTAGACTCGAAAAAGATCTCTATCAGGAGTCGCAGTCGATGCTGGAAGTGTGACCAAAATGATGATAAGTTTTTTTATCAATGGGAAAAAAGTTTCATCGCATTGGTCTAGAGCTTCTAGAGCATTGGACGGTTTCTCCGCTGCAGATTGCCATACTTTGCGTCATACTTCTTATTCATTTGAAAACTCCACTTTCGCCCAAAAAAATATTTGCAATTTTGCACGGACATTCTATGGTTTTTGGGTCATTACATGTCTTTCCCGGTAGGAGCATTTGTATTCTCTGGATTGCTTCATAATGTAGTTTGAAACGGTCATCCAATTGATCACATGATCGACAAAAGGGTAAACAATTTTTTGATGATAGTATATTTCGGCAGTCTCCTCCCCCGTTGTTTTCCAGTTGTTCTCGGAACACGGCTATTCCAGTTGAACTGATCGATTTTCCTTTCTCTCCATATGATGGAAAAATGTGAATGACATTGAGGCATTTTTTTTTTTTTTGGAGTGGAAAAGAATAAATGAAGGCAGCCCCGCAACTTTATCTGAATAATTTATAAAATAAATGAATTATTTATTTTTATACGAAAAAAAGAGTGCTGCTATCCGGAGATTGGGAAAATAATCTTTCAACAACAATAATCTGTCTTAGTATTATCTACTGGCTGTCTGCGAATGAATATATTTAAGGTTTTTATAATGTGTGTGTTTCTTCCTCTGTTTTCGGCGCAGGGGGAAAGGTTTAGGTTTGAAGTCATTATTAGTCAATATAAATAAGTGATATCCAGAGATTTAACGGCAATTCTTTGAATTTGGAAAAATTAGAAACAAAAACATTAGTGCGTTCCTTATAGCCAGGTTTTTGTCTCTTTGTGGCAATTAAGGGAGATAGACCCCCACCCCTACTACGTCCATGGTTATCATTAAGACGAGGATAATTGAAGACATAAATCTGCATCGTTAAAATGTAAAAATCAAAAACTTCTAAATCTATCAACACGTTTTCTCCATCAACGATGGCTTCATCGCTAGCCGTGTAAATTCAGTCATTAATAAGGAACCGAATGTGTGTATCTTCTCAATTTAAATGAAGATAAACGAAAGATCAATGCTATGGAAATCAATTGTATAGATTTTTTTAATCAACAGCCACGCAATGTGATCTGCTATTTCGACCTGTTGGTTCAACAGAAAAAATAAGTTAGGTGGCAGACAGGTTTTATGTCAGTAATCTTGAATAGAGTTTAGTTTTTGTGAGCTGACTGAGCCGAGCATTTTCGTAAAATTAAATGACATTCCGGTAAATTTTAAATGCTTAGACAATAGGAAATTGATGAGCGTGCTTTAAATATTCGTCAGTATATACGAGTATATATATATATATATATATATTTATATATTTATTTATTTATTTATTTATATATACACTTTAGTAAAATTTCAGTAAGTGAAGTAAGTCCCATACCCTTGACAGGGCGTCGGGGATTGTGAAGTTAAGGTTCACAATGTACTAAGTCCAACGACATTAACGAGAGTAGAGGGCCAGTTCCTTTCTCTCGACTGCCTTTACTTTCCTACATTTCTCTGGTACTCTATTACTTCAAGTTAGGCAAACCTGCGAGCGACTTGGATCCGGAACGAGATGATCACTGATTTGGTAGCCTACCACCTTAACCGCTAGGTTACCGCTAATGCAGTACTTAACTGTAATTTTTAATGGCGTTTCCTTAAGGTGGTCATAACAATGGAAGCTGGGATTTAATGTTATCTAAAAGGCTTCCCCGTGTCAATGGCTGGCTATACACTGATGGAAGAAAACAGACTAAAATTAGGATTTCTGAGTCAAATTTAGGAAATTGATATTATACAAGTAGGATCTTGCTAATTCGTAATAACACTGAAGAAATCGGGAAAATTAATGATGAACACTATGCGGTTCTTTGATGACTACAATAAATTACACGAAGGGAATCTTTGTAATGGCAGTATATCTGCTAATGATAGATGAAGCTTAATAGTACTACAGTATCGAGGTTAGATGAAGAGCTGCATTATGGATTAAATCGAGCAATTTCAGCGCTGAAATAGTACTCAAATTCAAGAAAAATGTTCAATTTAGAGGCATATTGTATTTAGGATCTCAAGAGGGTATTTTTAATGATTGAGCAAACATTTAAATTTTAGATATATGATATACGGATCTCCTAAGTAAGTCTGGTATTTAATAAAGGATTAAAGAAAGTTACCAAAATTGTTTTAAACGGGACTGTTCAGGTGTAAAAAAAAAAAAAAAAAGATTTTGAATTAGACGACTACTGCAAAAATTACAACAGAAGTTGCTTTCTAAAGAGAGGAGAAAGTGAGTTCATTATCCTCCGTAACCGCTTTTGAAGTTTGTTAATTGTCTTTCATAAGAAGTATTGAGTTAAGAATATGCGTTGATATTTTAAAAAACTGGCCAAAAGCTGAGCTAAAAAAAAAAAAAGGAGGTTTATATTTTGTACCGTTTGAACCGGATGACGGAAATTCCAAACAAACACAAACTACATATATGCCGCATTAATAAATAATGAAAATGAGGACAAGAAAGCGGGAACGTTTGCGTAGAATCCATTACATATATCATAAATATTTATGATATATGTAATGATGAAATATTACGGGTGTTGATGGTTAATCGCGGATGAATATATCCGCCGACGAACAAGAAGAATTGTATGATTTAAAAGCGGAAAATAGTGGAGCATAGAGACAATTTCGCTGTACTCACCTGGAAGCTGTTCCGAAAGCGGTTGCTATCGCTGGACCCATATTCATGATAAATTTAATTGGTAATTCCCTCGTACACAATACATAAATTGCCGGTACTGTAAAGAATCCGTGAACGATCAAACCCAATAGTACTGTGGTGAAGTACATACCGAGTTGAGTAATCAGCGTGGAAAAACTATCAATTTCCAAAACGTTTTTGATAACTAGAAAAAATACACCAACCGGAGACATCCTGTGAAAGAAAAAGAATTATATTTTTTATTAAATTTTAATCGTTTATATCATCAATATCGCTGAACAGTAGAAAAATATATAAATAAATAAATAAATAAATAAATGGGTTCGGTTTAATAGTTAAATAAACGTGTACATTCGATGCGGAAAAAACATAAAGAGATATAGGAAGTAGTACAGTTTTAATTTACGAAGCAGACTTTATATAAATAAAATTAACCGAGCGAGTAATGCTCAAACGAATTTAGCAGAATTCGTAACAGTTTTGACACATATACAAGTATATAAAATAACAGTTAACAAACGGTCAAATTGTTTCCAGTGTGTGTATACCTACATATAAATAGTTAATGAAATTATTACAAACTTTAATAAAATTAATTTCTTGTGGAGAAATGGCATATTCATACTGTCCGATAATTTTTACTGATATTCCTGGTTTCGAGAACGGGCTTTTTTTTTTTTTTTTTTTTTTTTATTTCTTTTTATTATTTAAAAGCAAAACCCAGATTACTTGCAAAGAATTAATACTAATAATAAAAATTATCTTTTTTTTTATTTTTTTTTTAATTTTCCGAAAAATAGCTTCCATTCAGCAGACTTGATAGATTATAAAAAAAAAAAAAAAAACGATATTTTCTAAATAATATTGAAAAAATATGTACAAGTCATTTTCAAAAATGGTAAAATATTTAACTGATGAATTTTGACGAAAGCCGTAGATAATTGGTAAAATGATTTGAATAAAAACCTGCTCGCACAAGTTCATGCTTAAACGAGCGGCCCCATTATATGAAAAACAGTAAGAAAAGAATAGCATGTACAAGAAAATATTTTTAGTAAATATAAAAAATCCAAATACTCCAAAATAATACATGGAGAAAACCGCGTTTAGTTTATTTCTGTGCGAGATATCAAATTGGATTCAGAAGTGAATGGAACAACTGCAGCGATAAATCATTAAACGATCACTTACAAAGCGGAAACTGGTATAACAACGTGATTATTCGGGTTTTTTTTTTTTTTTTATATAATTTAAACGATATCTGTAGAATTGTTACCTTAAAAATTATTTTTCAATAGTTGCGCGCTAGTTTTAAAATTCAGCGGATACTTTAAATCTTCTAACATAGGTGAGAACATTTCTGCCTTAGATGATCTGCAATGCTCGTTAACTTTTAACTCTCTGAAATTAGCGCATTGTATTTATTTATATGTTGCCGCATTTCGCTAATTTGTATTTTTGATATATAAATCGATGTGAAACCATACTCGTCATATCAAGAAAGTTTATATTAACGAATACAAAAAGTGACCGCTGTATTGTCAACTGATAGAAAATATTCACAATAATTGGAAGAAACATTTGAAAAAAAATTGAGTTACTTCGGCCGTCTTCCTTGATGTACAGCAGGCATTTGATAAACGTTCAGGAATATTTTACAAATGCAAAAAAAAGTACTACCAATTCAGTATTGCAATATTTTGAAATCCTACTTACAAGACAGGTATTGTTCCGAGTTGTAGTAAATGGGACAGAATCGTCCATATATAAAATTGAGGCAGGTGTACCTCAGAGAAGTGTACTTGGGGTCCTCTCTTGTATTTATTGTTTACTTATGATATGCCAGAAACAGATGAGACGCACTACTAGCAACATTCGCTGACGACATGACAATCATGACAACGCACGAGAACCCAGAAAAGTCCACAGAAAATTTACAAAATAATAAATGAAAATAAAAGTAACCGCATTATTTTTAAAAAAAGAGAAAAATTGTACGTAACAAATATCATATATATATATGTAAATAACAAGTAAATACAAACATATTTATCCGTAAAATATCTTGGAATACAACTAGAGATGAAACACTTACGCGGCTTCATCATATCAAGATAGAAATAACAGAACTAAATTTGAAAACGAAACAACTTCATTATTTGCTTGGACCGCGTTCCCAACTACATATTTCAAATAAAATATTACTATACCGCATGGTATTAAAACCTGGAGATGCGTTTCTAAAAGCATAACAGAGCACAGCTCTTTCAAAATAAGGTGCTACGATTCAATGATCAGGAGCGCCATGGTATATGTCCAACCAAACACTGCATCAAGATTTACAAGTGAAATATGTTCTTCTTCTCTTCGGGTGCCGTACGCTACGTAGCGCGTTGGCGCAACCTATTCGCACATTTTTAGCTGTATCGATATTATAGGTTGTGTACCAGGCAATTATTATATGCAACGCAGTTGTACACACGCAAAACTACATTCGGAACTGATTAGTAATCGTTTGATTTATCGATTTACAAGTGCAGTCCGTCCGGTGTGGGTCTGCTGTACTGACCTAGCGTGCATATGATGTTGTACGTGGTGGTTTGCCATTGCCTTCCATGTGATTATTAGCGATTATTTATTTATTTATTTAAATCTTGTAATAAGTTCGTCGTCGCTCGGGATCGAACCCGTGACCTCCATATCGGAAGTCAAGCGCTCTAGCAATTAAGCTATCGCGACGTGAAGAAATAAAGCTGGCGGCTAAAAATCACTTGTTGAAGTTGAAATGAAAATGCTCTTGCAACGAATTTACTACAACGACCAGTCCAAGTCGCAACAGGTTGAAAAGAAGAAACGTTATTAACCTACTGGTGTGGCTATTCGATAAATAAATTCGGGATCTGCTGATGATCTTGAAATTCACGATCTTATTAACATTAAAATCTAGTAAATGACACTATATAGTCGGTTCTAGATGTTAAGAAGAAAAATAAATAAAATAAAAATAATAAAAAAAATTTTTACCAAATAATGGCTTTTGTCATGGCCATAGTGGCGTCGCCGAGAGATTCGATCACTTTCAATAAGGGCTCAGCAGGTTTGCCCATCTTAGCAATTGTGATTCCCAGTGCAACTGAAAACATCACTAAACCCAAAACATTTGAGCCATCGACCGTTCTAACACTAAAATCCCATTTGTATATGTCGGTTTCTGAAAAAATATGAAATAATAATGTTAATTTAATAAAAGTTAATTTCGAATTTTCATTATAATTACGAAAAATATCGGCTAAAGAACAAACAAAGAAAAAAGAAAAGGCACGAGCAACGTAACAATTACACCACCCTCTGTATACTTTCCCTTTCACTTGATTAGCATTTATCAATATTTCGCGTGTCACGAAAAATCCTGTCTCGTATTACTGCTACAAATATTGTTTGTTTTTTTTCTTTTTTTTGATTGCTAGGGTATTTTTTGTCAGATCTTATTCAAACTAGAAATATGGTATTTAAATATATAAAGCCAATAATCAACGAGAGCTATGTTACAACGACTCTTGCTTTAATCGGCAACGAAATCGCCGGGGAGTGTACAAGAAAACATTAAAATATACGGTATCGATGAAAACAATGGAAAGGAAATAAGAAAATAACAGGATGACAATACTATGTATATATTGTAATGTGACCATTACATTTAAAGAGAATTAAAATAAATATATATATAAATAAATTTAATAAAGTACCAAGAACAAATGGTGTGAGTGTAAGTGTGCGCATGTGTGGGAACCTGTTGCTGGCTGGGGAGCGATGGAATGATGAAATCAAGTGAGGGAATAAATGCGCGCGATGATCAGTAAAAAAAAGAAGAGATGATTGGCTGGTCTGCGACGGGGAGGAGACCGGTTCGGAAGAAATGAAGATCAAAAAATGCCAAAAAGAAAGGAGAAAGGCAGAGGAGCGAGTAGCAGTTAGTTCCTTGCTTGCCGAGAGCGAAGTTAAGTCGCGAGTTGGTTTCAGTTAAAAGAAAAGAAAAAAGGTCAGCGAGACCGCGTGTCGTGTCGTCGAGAAATTAACGGTCCGAAGTAAATTTGCACGAAAGTAATTTCGATCCGGAAAGGTCCGAGACCCGATCGGTGGGAAATATTTAATGAAACTGTTCGACTTCGCAATTAAACAACAAGTTTCCTTATCGTCGTCGGAAAGAGCCTCCATCGTGCGTCGGTCCGTCAAAGGAGTATCTACCGGTCCCGGAGTAACCCAGCCAGAGTGATACGTACCATAATATATATTTTTCTAATTGTATATCCGTGTATATTTATATCTTTATCTATCCGGTGTTTTTCTAGGTCGACCTGTATCGAAATCTCTTTGTAAAGTTAAACCAAATAAACAAATATTTTATCAAATATTGGAAAGGTTCTAATAAAAGTCAACCTTAAATTTAAAAAATCATCATTCCGCGAATCTGAAACCGCGGTGGCATCCCTGAGGGTATATAAAAATAACTAAAACCAATCAAACGCTTCAATATGTATATATAGGTATCAAATGTGGCGAAAACTTTAAGATATAAATTTCAGTTTTTTAATTGGTTTTATTACAAACCCTTGTATAAGTAACATAATGGCCAATTTTAGAATTACTTTTAAGATGAGATCTTTTTTAATACGAAATTCGGTTCATTTTAAAAATATACTTTTTGTTCCTACAGTTTAATCTCACTCATCTTCGACGATAATATTAGAAATAAACGATTTATATTCCGAAAATTCTTAAAAAATTGTGAAAACCCATTATACAACGTGTCATTATATACGATATACGATTAAAAAAATGATTATTTTAAAATAAAAAGTACTATAGTAGTCGACGTTTTCAAGTTTGGAAGGTTTGAAATGCTTCTGTTTGGACATTGCTGCCTTTAAGTCTAGTTTATTATAATTTAATATTTAATAGCTCACTTCATCGCCTTCTTCTCTTATGATACACAAAAGCAATAAACGAAATAAACCGTATTTCTGTCATAACATTAAAAGTCTAAAAACAACTGGCGTTTATAAGAATTATAAAATGTAACTGCAGCGGTGCGGCTCTACAACTTATCCGAAGCCTTTAGTCACATTATATGAATTACAGCTTTTAGCATACTGTGCTGATTGATGAGGTCACATAATGTACGAAAACGTAAAATTAGAATCAACATAAAATTCTCTATTAACGAGGTACGTACCATTCAAATTGTCCTTCGGTGCACTTAATTGCGTTTGATCCTATAAAGAAACGAAACAAAATTAAAAACATTTTTCTAACACATACGTCATCAGTTATGAAATAATTGTTTTTAAAATAGTCTCAGGTTTAAAAAAATATACATATATTCAAATGATAACGCCGTAACGAGAGCTGCGATTACAATTACGCGTTCGATTATGATGCTGAAAAACTGTGCTAAAAGAATAATAGTTGAGTATCTAAAACTAAACTTAATAAAATGTTAAACTTGTATATATATATAACTCGTCACTTTTGCCCTCACAAGCTTGACCCCTCTTGCTTATATTTTTGTTTCTTTCTCTTCTATACTTTGTATAAAATGATCATAATTTACAACGTAATTCTAAATCGGTGCATGGGCGTCGCCAAGGGTGGCAAGGGAGGCATCTGCCTCCCCGGAGCCTTGAAACTTTTTAATGAACTGGCCATGATGAGTATTCATAGGCGCGTAATCATGGACAATTTGGAAGTCTTTTATAATAAAGTAGTAGAACAATTTGCCAGAAACCCACGAAAATTATGTTTTAATTAAGATTTTATTCTTGTTTAATAAAATTTTAAGCCTTTACAACTTATAAATTATATTTTTCCTATAACTCATATCCTCTTTCTATCATCTTTCACCCCCCCCCCCCCCGCGGCTGGCAACTCATTTTGCCCTCTCCCCCGGGCTCATCAGCTGGCGACGCCCTTGAATCGGTCCATATGAATATAATAACATAATCACAAAAATCCTATGAAATATAACTAACGTTACATAAAATTGGGACATTTTTTCTAATGGGAGGAAGCCTAAGAATTACGTTGTAATTAATATATTAATTACAACGTAATTCTTAGGCTACCCCCCATTCGAAAAAATGTCTCAATTTTATGTAACGTTTGTTATATTTTGTAGGATTTTTGTTATTGTTATTTAAAAAATGTTACAATTTTATGTAATGAAATATGTAACGAAAAATGTAACGAAAAAATGTCTTAATTTTATATAACGGAAATTAAATGTTAGAATAGGATTTTTGTGGTTATGTTATTTTTATATTTTTAGTGTGTGTTGATGCCAGTAAGAATTACGTTGTAAATTTTGATCATTTTATACAAAGTATAGAAGAGAAAGAGACAGAAATGAAAGCAAGAGGGGTCAAGGGGCACACCCCCTTGCGAGGCCAAAATGGCCGAGTTTATATATATATATATATATATGTATATATAATGCGCGTGGTCATAAATCAAGGCAGAAAATATGTTGAAGAAGTACGGGGGAAATAGCTAGAAAAGGTATTAAGAAAATTTTGGACTTGCCTCTATTTTGCCCAAGTATTTACCGAAATATTAACCGATGACGAATAAAGTCGCATGTTATTTTTCAGTATGTTACTGGTTTTTTTGTTTTTCTTTAATTGTTTTATATATTTTTTAAATTTATTATCACCGTTGTAATTTTCTGTTTAAGTTGATTGTGTTTAGTTTTAAATGCCAAAATAACAGTTTCGCTCAAATCCGATAGCAGAAGAGGTACACGGAAAAACTGTAAAAATGAACAGTAAGGATCGTATCAAATTTATCGCATCAGCTATTTTTAATAGATGCGCTTATTCACATTGTATGGTTTTTTAAACACTAAACTGTATTTTCAAATTTATTTCTAATTATATGATCTGGTAATTAACAAACCGGCGGGGTATAATTTTATTTAAATAAAACATAAAATCGAAAACTTTTCTTCTTGTTGTCAAATAATGTAATTTCTGCCTCTTATGTTTACACTTTCGTATGCATATACATAAATGTATATGCGCATACGTATGCTTTATAAATTTTATGCATTTAACTGCGTAAAAGAATTGAGACGGATTTATTACACCATTTGTTTTTATTTAAACGAACTGAAAGTTGCTAAATTAATCATAATTTTTACGATTACGTTGATGTTGGATAACTCTATTAATAGGAAATAAACTTTTTAAATTAACCTGAAATAGTGATATTATATTATTTCAAGTACACTTACTTGTCTAATGCAAGCTTCGATGATATTCGATGGAAATATATTTCTGAAATATTAAAAACTAAATTTTAATTTAAACATAATGTGTATATACATGTATATCTATATAATGTATGTATTATAGGTTAAAATCTACTAACTAGAATTCAGTATCATCTTATGTGAATTCAGTGAAATATTAAATATAGTAATTAACGAAACAATGTAAAAAAATGTCCACCTTAGAATGTTGCAAGAGCTAAGGGAATAAATGTAGAGAGAAAACGGCGATACAATATATATTTGACGAGAATATTTAATATTGTAGTCACTATAATAATGCACCTAGTGTATATTGTAATAGTTTCTTTATCGCGTAAATGTTCAAACTGCTTATCTGCACCATTACAAAATGGAAGTAGACAATATTTGTCCATTTGTCTGTTGATTTGATTCGTGCGAAACAGGTCTGGATTTAGGGGGGTCTATGGGGGGGGGGCTCTTTTTTAATACATGTATTTGTTAATAATTTTGAATCCATTTTTATTTGCTCCTAGAGGAGGAACCTTCGTAATAGTGAAATTTCGAGTTTCGTAAAAACGTACCAGAAATTTGTTTTTAGGTATAACGAGTCGGAATCTACGTTTTTAGAAAATGTGCGTATGAATGTGTGTGCGTGTGTACACACGCAACACACGCACACACACTATTCTTTTATGCAAATATTTGGTTAAAATTTGCTGAAAAATTCATTGTTTAAAATTATATATATATATCTATTTTTTTTGGCATCGAAAATTCTATCCATTGTTTGTATATTTAGTTTTGTTTACATCAATAATTATATGTTAATTTGTGAATTCAAAATAATATAATTAAATTAAATTAAAGAAAATTTAGTTATTCTATAAAACTGATAATTTTGTCACTTCCGAAAAGTGACCCTAATATTTCCGTAGCGCCGGGCCTATCATACAATTAATCCGGGCCTGGTGCGAAACAATTATCGAAGCGCTTTTAACAATTCTTTTATACGATAAGAAAGAACGTATTTTTCATTTATACGTTAAAAGATTTCATTCGATTTTGTTGAAAAAGTTTGCCCGTAAAGCGAATTAAATAAGGAAAAAATAATATATGTTAAAGATTTACACGATCTGTAATTATAATTATATTTCCATTCTCAAAATGTAGAATATGAAATAAAGGTATCTACAAAAACATTCATGATGATGGTTTAAGGTACAGCCTTTACTTCTATTTCGTGATAAAAATAAAAAAATCAAGAATAAACAAAATTACAAATCGTATTTGTATGGAAAAGTAAAAAACATGATAATAATTCGAAAAAGATATATAAAATGCGGTAGATTATCGTGCATATCGTCGGTCTACTACTAATTCGTCGCTTTGCACAACGCCAGTTAAAATACTGCTCAACTGGTATATTATCAGTTACTATTACCGAAGTTTCTAATTTCTACAATAGCATTTACCGCATGCCTACTCTTGTATTTCTATTGATTCTTTAACGAATAATTATTGCATCTCGAACGATCTAACTAAAGCCTACTGCCTAATCAATTTCTTTTTTGAAAATAATCCTTTAAATAATTCTTTTTTTTTTTTTTTTTTTTTTAATTTAAATACTCGTCGTAAAAAAGCAGTAGTTTTCGCTTTTAGAAAAAGTAAAAGAAAATAATTGCTCAGACGGAAAAACCCGCTTTATAAGTTGAATACCGATGAAAGAAAATAATTTTCATTTACTTACCTAACCAAATCCATAATTGTGTCAACGGTGGTTACATTTCGGTGAGATACATGTTCCTCGTTTTTCTTGTTTATGGACTGTACAACTCCTTTGCCTGGGCTCATTACAAGTACCCAAAAAATGCCTTGAACGACGGCGACCGATGTGGTGGTGACGTAGTACACTATAGATAGAATACCGATTTTCTTCGATAACGTCAGATCCAGCGAACCGATCGAACTGACAATCGAACAAGTTAGCAGCGGGATAATCATCACTTTAAGCATCCTTAAAAATAGATCTCCCGGAAACTGGATATACATTAGTTCTCTTTTTGACCATCTAAAAATTCGAAATATTTACATAACACATTAATATTCTGATTTTTAAGGGGAATTTTTTACCATTTATATGTTCAACGATTGAATACGAGTATATTTAATAGTTTCCGAACAATTTGCTTCCATAAACTATTCGTAATTCTGAACGCGTTTTTGTTTCTTGCATAGAAATGATTAAAATGAGACACGTTTCAATATGGTTACGTACAAACAGGAAAAATAAATAAATAAAAATAGGGTGAATAGGATGAGAAAAAAAAAATATAATCCCATATCGTCTTCTGACTGGAATACGAAATAGCCCCCGATGAAACGATAAATCGTTGTTTATGTATAAATAAAAATTGACAGTTTTTATAAAAATTACGATTTCATTATGCTTTCAACTTAATTTTCTTTTTTAATTTCAGTAAAATTATAATACCCATTTACGATTTAATCTAATCTGAAATGTTATCTAACGTAAATGTGATCTATTAAAATATCACTAATTAAATAAACTACAAAATATTTCGAAATTCGACTCTCATCTGTGGTGTATATGTAGTGAAAATTAAACATTACAGATAAATCAGTAGAATCCTCGGCTTCTACGTAATTTTAAACGAATTATAGTTTTTCTTTTCTTTTTTTGTATATACTAAAATTTTTCCCTTATAAAATTCTAGTGGTAATTGAAAATTTTCCGATGACCGACATTTTTCATTATCATCCGGTTTACAGTTTATTTTGTAGTACTTGATGCGCGAATTATTATAATCTACATATATGAAAATGTGTGAAATTCACGGCAAATTGTAACAAAATTTCTAGTTAATCAATTTTTTTATTAAAAAAACTATAACATAAAATATTTAGTTTTCAATAAAAATGTATATTATGTAAAAGTTGTAGTAGGAGTAATTGAGATAACGACATTATTAATATTTTTGTTATTTTTTAAACAGATAAGTGTCATTAATGCGACAACTTTTTTCCATTTATTCATTTAATTACTATAATTTTCTCGATCAATAAATTCAGTAAGGTTGACATATCAGTTTTGTTTAATATAATCTTAGTATAAAAATTTATATACATCAGGGACGGATCCAGCGAGACATGGGGGGCGGATTATATAATTACGGTAATATCTTCTACAGTAGGCAGTAGATTTGAGAAATACCCCTATTTTCATAAAGAAAATCAAATAATAGAGACCTCTTCTTTAGAAATTTAAAAATGCTTTAAAAATACACAATTAGTACAATTCTTAATTTAACTTGTGTTTTATTTTTAGGGGTGAAAAATAAAACGAAATTATAAAATTTTAGCCAAGATGGTAGTTTAGAATTTGAATAGTAAGAAAGATAGTATTTTTTATTAGACTTTGTCTCATTTTTATTTTTGTAAGTAATCCGATCCGAATTCTTTTTTCGTGAGCAAGTAAAATATATATATATATATATATATATATATATATATATATATATATATATATATATATATATATATATATGTCTCATTGAACTATTTTCAATTATATTACAAAATAAAAATTAAAAATAAATAAACAAGGCAAAAGATCGATAATAGTTGCGTTTAAAATAAAATAAAAACGTAACATTAATAGTTTTACTAGAAAACAGTATTAAATATTAATTATAAATAAATACATAAATAACATTTATACAAATCTTTTATAGTATAAATTAAGTTTCTCTGTTGTAACAAATTTTTTCATAGAGGCTTTGGTTCTTGGGGGGGGGATGTCTTTTATCCCCCCCCCCCCCGTGGATCTGCCACAGTGTATATATTATGGCGTTTTAGCCATAATAGGGCTTAACAGGAAATTATAATATCAATTATTTGAGTATATGTGAAATATACGAATAATTAAATAAGCTTCTGGCTTACAATTTTCGATAATTTCTGGCTAGTCAGGGTTATACCTTGAATGAGCTAATTATATTTTATTCAGAATGAACATTTTTAATTTAAAAAAGAATCATCATCATCATCAAGTCCATTGTCCTACGTAAGAACGTGGTGGCATCAAAGAATACGTTTTATTGAAGTAAGAATTTTATTAAGAACATTTTGGTCTAAAAAGAGAACACTTTGTTTTTTTTTTAACCGACTTTAAAAAATGAGGAAGTATTCAATTCGACTGTTTTTTTTTATTTGTGTTACTTCAGAACTTTCTTCTAGATGAATCGATTTTAATGATACTTCTTTTGTTTGAAAGGTGGTGTTTCTCATGCGGTCCCATTTAAATTTGATCAAGATCTGACCGGTAGTTCTTGAGTTATCCTTAATAATGCGAGAGATTGAAGCTTTTTGGATGCTTTTCATTCATGATTGTTTTCACTGTCTGGTTAGATTTATTGACTTAAAATATTATAAATTTGTCAAATTACCGTAGAAATGTAGCTTTTGATGTTTTCACACCGTCGTGGAAATATCTGTTCTTATTAAAATGTTTTAATTTAACTGAATAAAAATGCACTAAAAAGTAAAAAATAAAATGCTTTTTTACAAAAAATACATACCGATACTCGAAGGTTTATTAGAAAAATTGAAAAATGCACTAAAAAGTAAAAAATAATTACTCCCGATAAAAAATATATATCAGAGTGATATACCTTTAAAGGTGACATTATCGTAATTCTTATACAACACTGATACCTTAATTAGAGTTAGAATCAAACTCATATTAAAATAATAATTAAAAAACTGCATTAAATGTTCATTAAATTGTTCCTAGATATAGTAACATGAATTTGATGCCGACTTTAATAAGTATTAACGTTGTATAAGAATTACGATAATGTCACCTTTAAGATCATTCTGATATATATTTTTTATCGGGAGTAATTATTTTTTACTTTTCAGTACGTTTTTATTAAATTTTTATAATAAATCTTGAAGTCGGTATTTATTTTTTGTAAAAAAGCATTTTATATATTTTAAATAATTACTGTTTTGAACTTTATTTTAAACAGTTTTTAAACTCAGCCTATCCATTAAGGTTGAGCGGTTTATTACAAAATTAAATAACTATAATTTTTATTAAAGTAAAAGATATACTCATATAAGAAATCGGAAGAAATTAATCGGTATAAATCAAGATAGAAAAAGGAGCCAATTCAGTAGAGGATTCAACAACTAATTATTTAAGTATTAAAGAATTTACAGATTATACTGCGACAGAAGAAGCAAGATACAAACAGTGATTAAAGTATATATTTATATTTTATGTTTTACATGTGAAATTAGACCATTTGTATAAGTGCGTAATGTGAAAATGTTATAATTAGTGTCCGTGTGGCGTTGCGAAAGGGCCCTCAATTAGGTAATCGTCTTATTAGTAATTCAAGCATTTTGTCATTTGTTTTGTTTATATTTTATATTATAATTGTTAGTATAAATTAAATAAAAATAGTAATTTATTTTTGTTGAAGACAATTCACGAAAATAGTGATATTGTTTAAAAAACCGCTTATCCGGAATTTAATTTTGACGGGATATTTAAAAATTGATTTATTTAGAGATTTGTAAATTTAAAAAAAAAAAATAAATAAATAAAAAACAATTTTATTACGTAACTAGTCAGTTGATTTGACTGGAATCCTAATAATATATATACATATACATATATATATATACATATATATATATATATATATATATAAATCGACCATGACATTTTTTAAATAACATAATCACAAAAATCCTATAAAATATAACAAACGTTACATAAAACAGGGATATTTTTCGTTACATAAAATTGGGGGCATTTTTTCTAATGGGGGGTAGCCTAAGTAATTAATATATATATATATACATATATATGAAGACATAACTTATTCTCGTCATCCCTGGAGAAAATGTAATATTATAATCTATTCTATTTTTAAAAACCTTTATTGCTCCAATACTGTCTCCACTCGTTCCCAATCTAAACAGAGTTAACCCCTTGGTTAGCTCTTTTTACTGAACGCGATTACTGCTCTTTGTTGGTGACGTATAAAAAAATAAAAATAAAGAAAAAAAAATGAAATAAAATAACTTACTCTCTTTCAGTTGAGATTTTAATAAGAAAACCAACCAAAATGCCAACGATCGTTGAAATAGCTGTTAATGTGGTCAGCAGGTGTGTACCAAACAGACATGATCCGACTTTATTACTACCCCCTTTATCGATTTTATTTATACTAGAATTTCTCCGAACCATGTTCGATTGCTTCCTTCCCGTCGAATATTCCGTGCTGAAAGGTGTACTGTAACATCATAAAAAGATTATAAATTATTCAACTTTGTAATACATATGATCATTATTTTTAAGTACTATAAAAAACAAAATAAACATAAATTCGATTCGAAGAGATATTATTTATTTATTTATTTCCATAATGTTAATGAATATGCTTGAATATAAATTAAAAAATTAATTGTGCATACTTTGCGACCGATTAATTTTAAATAATTAAATTGTTAACGTTCTAAATGGTTCTGGGAAAAAGACGTTAAGCCTAAAATATTTTTTTCACTTGTATGCATAAAATATGTTCTTTTTGTTCCTCTTATGTGGTGGACCCTCGTTATAATTTAAACTCTCTGGACCCTAAAATGATAGTTTTTCCGTAATACTTATGAAAGAGTAAATTTCAGTTGCTACGCGTCATTCTTACAATAATAAATTATTTACTGTTAACGTAGCAATTTCTATTACAACTTCCGTTAAATATTTCATAACAACTTTTTATATATTTTTTTTTTCATATTAACTTTGACGTAGGAGTGATGTCATTCATATAAAATTCGATACGACTTTTATTTCAGGATGAGCGTCATATATTTATAAATTTTCTGCGCAAATAGAATACCAGAAGGAGAAATTAATTCATTATTCCTTGACGTCACTATTATAAATTAAGTACGGTTTATTACTGATCCTTGAACAGTACAATCTGGGATGTGTTTTTTCACGTGATAGGCACTATATGCCAATTTTACTTGGAATTTTCTGTTATACCAAAAAAAAAAAAAAAAGAAAAATTACGAATATCGGTAATTTACTAAAGAAGAATGATACAATAAATGAAAAGTTTTCCTTATGAATAATAGTTACGAGTCAAATTCAACTTCCTTTGTACACCATTATCGTTTTCGGAAACAACTGTGCTTTAAAAGATATTTATTAAGCGAATAAATATCTTTTAAAATACACAGTTGTTTCCGAAAATTATTTATTATGAGCAATCACTGTGAAAGCTTTAAATATTTAACCATTATCGTTTGTAATATATTACTTTGTGGGATTAGTCGCTCTCGATCAGAACTATTTTCATTGTGCAATCGACCGTGCAGGTGATCCGTCATTTTTAATTATTTAAAAATGATATATAGTTTTCACTTAAACCCATCTCTGGGCGATGCGTTACTGTAGTACCGAGTATTTCCAAAAATTGTTGTTTGTTTAATATTGTTTCGGTGTTTTAAAATCTTGAGCTGACGAGAAGCACACTGTCACAAAACATGTAAAAACTTTCCTCTTGGCACAACAGGCAAGTGTCACAATATAAAACTTTTCTACGTAGTTTGTTTTTCACAATACGAAGAGAATCCCCCGGTACTGTTCGTTGAACGCGTGTGGATAGGATTCTTAAAAATGAAGACCGGCTAAATACTGTTTCGCTTAAATTTTCTCTTCGCTTTAAAATAAAAATCAAAGGTAGAAAATTAAAATAAAACGAAATTTTTTGAATTTTTTAAAGTAACTTAGAGCATCGTAATTGTAACAATAATCGGCGATCTCATTGTAAACGAAAAGTGTAAACTGTGTCCCGATCTATGATTGCAATGGTTTTATTCTAACACATGAACGAAATTGAGCAATGATTTAAAAGCGAGAATGCATCATCACTCTGAAATTCTGTGAAAAATCATCAAATTATTACAAGGCTACGGGAGTAATTTAGTAATCCCCATGTTAGAGATTTAAAGTTATTCAAATTAAAAAGAACTAAAATAATTCTAAATAGCTAAAACAATAAAAAGAGCAAAAATCAGTCAGACGAAACGGGTTTTCCATTATGCTAAATTTTATTTTTATTACATTTAAAAAATTTAAATTATGCCACAGTTTTATGAAATAAAAAAAAAAAAAGAGAAAATGACTTCTAAAAATATAAAATTTTATCCGTAGGATTCACAACGATCCAAGATCGTTTTGACATATTTTAACAATGATGTCTGTAATAACAAAAAAAAAAAGTGTGGTGGGGTGGGGGTTAGAGTACTCAAGAATGTAATGAAAAATTGTCATTGCAAAATTTTATTTCGAAGAAAAATGAAAAATCCGATTTTGTGCAGAAAAAATTGTTTGCCTAGTTTCCAAATTCTTAATAATCAAGTAACTACGCATTTTATATTTTGCTGTAACTTTCTTATATAATCCGTACTGTTGCTTAGCCGTTCTATTTTTATTAGAAATAGAGCGTACACTGCTTAATTTATTCTAAATAAACAAGTAAAAAATAATCCATGTAATGCAGTTACTTAATATTTCTCGTTATAGGAACTGAAATTCACGATTTACACATATACGTATATAACATTTTTTAATAAGTAAGTGTTTTAAATTTAAAATGGCACATTGTGAAATTTCTAAAAATTATTTTAAAAAATGATAAAAAATTAAATATTTAAACCACTGTCTGGACCACCGGTTTTGTCTGAATTATTCAGACACGCGCTTTTTAATTATTTTTAGAAATTTCAATTTGTAACATTTAATAAAAAATGTTATTGTATGTGTGAATCGTGAATTTCAGAATTCGTGTAACGAAAAATCTAAAATTTAAGATAACTGCATCACATGGATTATCTTTCTTTTTGTGTTTTTTGAACGTAAATATTAATAACCAAATTTTACTTAGTTTAAACCGTAAGCGGGAGGGGGAAAAAAGGTCCCATCGTGTTCTATTTTTCAAATTGTAATGTTACATTAGAATTTCCCTTCCAAATGTCATCATCATATCATCGTCATATTATCATCATCATATCATGATCATATCATCGTCATATTATCATCATCGTCATATTATCATCATCGTCATATTATCATCATCATATTATCTTCATTAGCTTGACAGTCCTAGGACTGATTTGATTTCGTGGTAAGCAATTTCTAGTCCAACTGGTTCTCCGCAGTTCTTTTCATTTTCCAGTATCGATTTGTGCCTGTGTCCTGCAATAATGTAATGATAAAAGTGTTTCGCAGTCTGCCCCGTCCTCTCATCCCTTAAATTTGTGTCCTTCTATTACGTCACGTAACAGACCACCATATGTTTCTGAGCACATGCTCCATCCAGGTTAACTGTCTCTTCTTTATCAGGTGTAACAGTGCCCGTTTTTCATCGATTCTATGGAGAACTTGTTCGCTTGTAACTTTTTCAGAATCCAGTTTATTCTTTGTAATTTCCTCCAACTACACATTTCAAAGGCCTGCAATTTTTGGGATACTCCTTTTGTTTAGTGTCCACGTTTCAGCACAATACCGCCGCAGGTCACCGTACGTAAGTTTTAACAACGCGTTTACAAAGTTTTAGCGGTACAGACTTTTGGCGTAATATGTTTCGTTTTCCCTGTCACGCTCTAGCTTTTTTTTTTTATTTTTTATTCGGCCCCACCAGATAACCTCTGGAAGGACAAATATATTATTTTTCAATTGTGTATAAAGGAGCCGGGAGTAAGTATTGTGTAAGTACAAATTTAACTCATAGTGTGGAATAAAAAATAAATAAAAAGTGTAATAAAAAGCTTAAAATAAATGTGTGTGAAAACTCCCTGCAAAGTGTACTAAGAGTATAAACAATAACAGGGATGAAAAACATAGTCCCTAATACTGTCAGTAGGTAAGGTTGTATACGTATAATAAGTTGAAATAATAGGGCTATAGCTTAGGGGAAAGTCACGCTCTAGCTTAGCTAGTCTAATTCTCGAGTTTATTTCTATATCGCAATACACGGGTCCTCCGTTATTATTATTTGAATCTTTGTACTTGTTGAATTTTCTAACCGTTTATTTCTAGTTGTAAATGATGCGGTTGTTTACCAATCATCATGTGATTTTTGTTTTATCAATATTTATTTCTAAACCAAACTGCTTTCCCGTACCATTTAAGGTCTGTACCATTCTATGTAATACACATATTTTCGGAGACTCTGCGATTACTACTGCAAAATTTTATTGTTTGTAGTCTTTCTCCACCTATGCAAATTCAATATGTGGTACCAAAATGTTTTAATAATCAAAAAGTCATTGCAATTTTATCTTTGCAAGAGCTCTGGTTCCTTCCGTAGAAAAAATTAAAAAGCCATCTGCGGTTTTTTAGAGTACTCTTTTTAGAAAGTAGTAAAAAATCGTGTCAACAGATGGCGCCACGGAACTATCATAATTTCTAAATTCTCAATTTTCTCCTAACATATAACACGTGTACGGCAGGCCCGTGCCCAGAATTTTGGAAAGGGGGGGGGTTTTGAAAATTTTCTTTACATATTTATTTTATAACACATTTTTCACTAATATTTGTACTATTAATAATTTCCATTATATTGATATTTATATATTAATATTTTACATAAATGAATTACCCCCCATATATGAACATTAACAAAAATTACATATGTTATTAATTATACTCGTAATAAAAATTTTTTTGCATGAAATATTAATGAAGTACCTAAAAATATGCAGCATATTTTTTCTTTTTTCTTTTAAAAGTAGGTAAAAACACCCTAAAAAATCATCAATATTTATTTTAAATTTGTGATTTTTTTCAGATTTTTTTGTATTTATAATAACTATTTCAGTTCTCATGGGGGGGTTTAACCCCCCCCCCCGTGGGCACGGCCTTGGTGTATGGTGATTATATTGTTATCGTGTCTGATTTCTGTTCAAACCTCGCCCGAATTTTTTCCATTTATAAATTACATCACCGCATTTAGTTCTGAATTTTGTTTCATTATATGTTGGATTAAATTTTTTAGGCTGCGGCTACGATACAAGCGGCGAGCGGTAAGCGGTACGTGTTAAAACGGTGCCAGTACTACTAGATTTGTCCCACGGCTTCGCCCCCATATTAATGCCCGCTGAAATATGTACTTGGAAATTCATAAAAAAATGTTTGTTTTATCTGGAACTGTGTTATTATAAAGATCCCTTCTCTCTTTGAGAAACATGTTTATCACCGTCCAACAAAATAACCTGTCCGTCGTGATCTATCAAAAAGTTTTGCTCAACTAAACAGCACTCACAGCCGTCGTTTTTCTCCCATAATTACATATTTAAGAGAACATTTTCTTCACTCTCATATCTTTCAACCACTCTGTCTCGAGCGTTTTATTAAAATTAATGTATTACCGCAACAGCAAACTGCACAGTAGTTTAGTAAAGATTGTAATATTCCTGGTAGAAAATTATTTAAAAAAAGTTACGAATCGCTTTTAAAAAAAAAACACAATTGATTAAAAAAATTTATACAGCGGTTTTGGCCCAAACCTTTGACAATAGCGGCGCCATTCGCCGCAGAATTCGGATATATATCTTTTACTGCCGCTCAAACGTCAACTGTTTCGTATAGAATTATTAAATTCAATTCGCATTAAAACCAGAAAATAATGAAAAAAAGTTAGTACTAATATCCGAATGAGTATAAATAACATTCCCCCCAGTAGCAGATATTAAAAATTTCGTTGCATTTTCTGTAAAAAGTAATAGAGAACACTATTTCCTTTTTTTAGCTTCCTGTAATGAGTACAGTAATTAGACTAGCAGCGCGATCATATGATGGATGTTTCATGATTCGCAACAAGTGAAGTCAAAGGGAACATGTTGTATTTACTCACGACAGAAATTAGTAAACTCTTATTATTATTATTATTATTCGCGTGTCCGTATGTCCAATAATTTATAAATTTTATTAAGTCATTATCAACGTATAAGTTTCCAAATTTGCCGCTAAGGAGACATGTAAATAGATGATTGTCTTGAACTTCACATCGATCACCATCGATCGCTGTCTCGGATATTCTCCACTTATAAAGATTATATTTTGTGCGCGTAGTTCCACTTCTCAGTCTACTCCAAGTGTTTTTCCAAAGTCTGTAGCAGTAAAATGTTTTCTAGAGTTTATTATTTACCGTAGTATAATTATTTTATTTAAATTTTTACGTTTAATTTTTATTTATCATATTTTATTTAAAATTTTTATAAAAATTATTTCGTGTTTTTTTATTCGTCTCGTATGCAATTCTGCACCGCTGGTCGCATCTCAACTTTCCAACTTTTCCGATAGATTTGCCGAAATTTTCTTTCACACAAACTTTGTCCTGACAATTACGAACACAACAAAAAAACTACTAGCAATTAAGTGATGATCTTTTAGCTCTTTTTAAAAACAATCTGCATGTAATCGAGGTGATGTATTTTCAGGAAGCAATGATAATTTCAAAAAACAACAATAACAAATGAGCATCAACTTATTATAAACATTGTCGTCAACTGTTAATAACCATTCTACTGCTTGCCGCTCGCCGCTAACCGCTTTTATCGCAACCGCAGCCTTGATATAATCAGCCAAAAGGTAGGACGTATAATTTAGATAATCAAATATTTTCGAAGCAGTTTAAGGGAAATGGTGCAATATTTTAAATTTTTCAGGTTATATCGTCATCTTATTTTGTATGGTTAATTTTTTGGTCCTTCATTTTCTTCTCTTTTAACATAATTTTTCGTTCTTCGTTTCCATCGATTATTACATACATGCGTAATGTTGATACAAACTAATAGAAACCAGCTGTTCAAAACTGGACAAGTTTGAGAAAAGCCAAACGGAAAGCTTACACTTTTGTTTGAATTCCCACATCTAGTCTATTCGTTTGGAACAGAACTCGTTTTGAAATACATATACATACATACATGTACGTACATATATAATAATAATAATAGTAATGATAATAATAATAATAATAACGCGTAAATCACCGTTTATCAAATAACCGACAGTTGCAGAATGTACCTCAAAGCAATGAACACGTTTATGAATTCCAACCGGGCAATTAATGTTTTTATAATTTTTTAAATTTATTACTTTTGCCATGGCCACATGGTTTTACAAGATCGAAAGTAGTTGGTGTTTTTAAGTGACGCTCTTTATGCTATTTGATAGGCAACTGTTACTCGTGTATACAAAACTAGTTTTTTAAAAAACAACCATTGTTTATCGGAAGTTAAACATTTTTAACCTTCAAACACTATCATGAGATGTACGTCTGATGATGAAATAATAAGTGGCAACTAATGCAGCAAGGCGCCTGAAATATTGAATTTAGGGGTGCAGTAGTTTCGCTAGAATACGGCCGGCTATTGTTATCAGTGCGTTGGCGATTGACTCGCATGCTCTTGTATTGTAGCTATCGCGGGAACTATGTGTTAGCGTGTATGTTTTACGAACAGTCCGTGTGCATGTCGTTCGTGCCTGATGAGTTATGGTATATTTGCGTTAATCCGTTGCTCTGACACCACCGATGTTTGTTGCGTAGATTAATGTTCGTCGCTACGTCTCCGTATTAATTTGAAACTGCTAATATTCGGATTAGAGACAAATACTGTGTATAGAAAAAAAAAAAAAAAAAAGAAAGAAATCGAGGTAAAACTGACTCTTTATGAAAATATTAATATTCAATTCGGTAATTAGTGATATTTTATAAAAAAGAATGAATTTGAAGGCGCTATACAATTTTTTCGACACCAACTACGATATGCACATTTGAACAGCGTTATACAATTCTTTGCTGAACTTTGTAACTCTGACTATAAAATAACCGAATAAAAAAACGATAATACGTATCCGTTCAGCAAATTATGATTAGAGTTAGCGGGATTTTTGGGATAAACCCCCGAAACATTTTGAACGTTCACTTTTACTTAATCTTTCAAACGACGCTCACGAACGAGTCAGTGGCAACGCGAAAAATTAAATTATTCCGACTAGTTCACACACTTTCTGATTTGGTCGGATCTTGAAAAGGTGTACGGCCGTTTTTATTCGCTTATAAGTGTAATCTGCGTCGAATTCTTTTACCGCTGAAGGACTTACGTATCTTTGCGGCAATGCAGCCTGTCCGAAGGAAGCTTTCATTTGATCGAATGATATTTGAGAAATTGTTAACTGAGAGTGTTTAATAGAATTATTTATTAACCTTTTAGGTAGCGCGGTAGCTTAAAATCGTTAAGGTACTTTTGGCTACCAAGCCAAAGATGATGTCATACGTTATCGAGACTTGTTTCGTTCCGGATCCAAGTCGCTCGCAGGTATCTGAAATTGAATATTTGTTCTATCAGAGAAACCCGGGAAAGTGAAGGAGAACCGAGAGAAAAGACTAGCTAGACACGCAACAGTGCCGTTGCGCTTAGTAGTATATTATGAACCTTAACTTCATAAACCCCTATTGTCCCCTGTCAAGGGTATGGAAAATACTTTACTACTAGTTTTTAGTGAACACTCTAATGAAGGAAGCCAATTTTTAAAAATTGTGTACGTTTTATTTTACATCTTAAAACTGCCTTTAAAAGATATCTGTGTACCACTGAAGGCATCATGTTGCAGTGGATATTTTTAAGCCGAATAAACCTACTTCACACCTAGAAATCTTCTGTGTGTTTTATTTTTGAAATAATATTTTTATATTTCCATTTAAAACAAAAAAAACTTGAACAATAACAACAAAAATAATAATTCTTTCCTTAACGGGTGTTATTTTGCAGACAAGTGGGTTTTAAAAAAATCCTCCAGTCAACCAATCTTTTGAAAATATTGAAAAATTACAAATCGAATATAATATTGTTCTATTTCTTTTTTTTTCAGGCGCAATATACACGCGTACGATTTTAATTTCGATTAAAAATAATAATTTTTTTGACATTTAATTTGACATCTAATTTAACGTTTTTGAATAGGTTCAAAACAGAATCACTTTTCTTATCTATTATGTTTTTCTTTTTATTTAATTCTGTTAGTTAACCCAGTATATTTTAAAAAAGCGAAATTTATAACGGGAAAAACCATTAAATTTATTAATTTTTTATCTTCTAAAATTTAAAATTTTATAATTTTATAATTTTAAATTTAATTGTAATATCATTACGTTTTTTTTTAATGTAGTTTTTATACTTTTTTTTTTTTTTTTTTAATTTTTATGCGACATTTTTAAAAAATGTTTAAATTCAGCATCTTAATTGTTTACATATTATATACTTATATGTATTAATTTTAAGTAAAAAAAAAAACGATAAATTTAAAATTATCCGGTTTAAAATAGCTAATATTGTATACGCATTTTTAATGATTACAAAGAGAAAAAACAAAACAAAACTTATTTAAAAGGAATTATAGTGATACGTGAAAAAGGAATCATAATAATTAACGAATGATTTAAATAACCCGTTTTAACTTTCGTCCAATTCCGCTCAATGTTCCTTATGCAAATTACAAAAAAAAAAAAGTAAAGTAAATAAACAGAGATTATCGAGCGCCGTAATGAATGAGTTTGGACAATATTAATTGCGTGAAAGGAGGAAATTTTATAAAAAATAAAACAATCAAAGACATAAAAGAAACACCTTTCTAGAGACTGAAATGGAGAAGAGCTTTTATGGTTTTTCGTGAGAAAACGTTAATAAAAGTTTTGGACACGGTAAATCGGTAAATTTAGACGAAAGCAAAACAAACACGCCGAGAACAGTTTCAAAAATTTTCAGGGGAAATGCTCTAATGGAAGAGCAAACAAACAAGTTTAATATTCGTGCTGCATTGCTCTGGCTGGTCTAAAAGGACAAAGATTGAAAATTAAATTAAGGATGAAAGGTTGTTGATTTTAAAGAACTAGGCGGTTGTGTGAATTCGTGGAGATTGTGATGGAAGACGACCGAAATAAAAGAAGAAAATGCCTGGAAGGGAAATTTAACAAGAAAAAGTTTGCTAAATACGTTAAAAGAAGAAAACAAAAAATGATGGTCCATAACAACTTTCCTAAGCCTGCATTTTTTCCACTGGTTCTGTTTATAACTGTAATGAAAGTCGCGGCACCCTAATTTTTCAATTTCCAATTTACGCACAATGCGTGCATCTGCATTTTATCAATACATATATACACGCACACACATATATATATAAATAAATAAATAAATAAAAAAAAAGTCTACTTTTCGAACTTCACTATAGGAAGATTCTCTAGTAATCCCCAGGTGCTTTAATCTTCAATAATTCTTATAAAAGAATCGGTTTTAACTTTGGAAAACGAAATAAATATCTTACGTTATAAGGTGCTAAAAATGTTGTTACAAAATTTTCTTCTTTCCCCAGTAAGAATGGCGTAGTTATATTAATTACAACGTAATTCTTAGGCTACCCCCCATTCGAAAAAATGTCCCAATTTTATGTAACTTTTGTTATATTTTATAGGATTTTTGTTATTATTATTTAAAAAATGTCGCAATTTTATGTAACGAAATATGTAACGAAAAATGTGATGAAACAATATCTTAATTTTATGTAATGAAAGTTAAATGTTAGGATAGGATTTTTGTGATTATGTTTTGTTTTCCTTTTTGTGTTGATGCCAGTAAGAATTACGTTGTAAATTTTGATCATTTTATACAAAGTATAGAAGAGAGAGAGACAGAAATGAAAGCAACAGGGGTCACACAGCCCCTCGCGAGGCCAAAATGGCCGAGTTATATATATATATATATATATTATATATATATATATATATATATATATATATATATAAAAGTCCAATAAAAAATGACGCAAAAATGTTTAATAAAAGTCGAGCGTATTGGGAAAGTGATAGTGCCAGTAAATGCGAACCAGTTGTTGGCTGCGGGTTATCGTATCCAGTTCGATTTCGCCTTTGAGGAATGTGCGCGGTGATTGGTCAACAAATGAACTGATTGACACATCAGTTATAGGGGAAAGACCTACAAATTGTAAAAAAGTCATGAAATCAAGGGGAGTCTTCGTCTAGACGTGGCACAATATCGACCATTTTTGGAAAAATAAAAAGTTTTTCTCGCAATCGAAAGAAGTTCTATTAGTAACCAGATCGCCTAGCAGCCGAAAGAATCACGATCCCGAAAACACTAATATCCAGATCGCTCCAAAAATCGGTTTCCTAATTAATAACAATTATAAAATTGGTAAAATCAACGTACGTCTCTGACTGCCAATACGGAACAAGCCAGCAGCCATAGCATATAAATCTTTATTATCTGTGATATTTGTGTCTAAATCTATTAAGTGTTTTTCATCGGTCGGCCGACAAAGAAATAAATGGGGAAAATTAAATATATAGTTAAGAAATAAACTTGCGAATTTAATATAATAATAATAAACGAAATAAACACACCCAATTAATTAATAAAACATTCCGTGAAATCATACGGGCTGCGGTAGCAACCCTAAGCGCAGAATAAATTAACGATAGGGAAATAGACCAACGTTAAATGTGACAATATACGTACAGGATGTCTTACTCGTATTTATTCTACAATCTAGGGAAATCGGAAGAATCACTCGAGCTCGCAAGGCATTATATATACAGTACATGTTGGTTAAAGTGACCAGACGGGTCTAATCAACACAGAAAATCGCTTTTAGCGTGATACTTAGTAAGTAGTTACACACAAACAAACAGAATACGTGTGGCAGTGTTGCAATGTCATTGAATACCGAAGTCATCATAGAACACTTGTTTTCAGAGTCGTACGCTTTCATTACCGATCGTTAACAAAACACGTTTTTCCTAATAAAAATATACTATTAAGGAGAATATGGTCGATAACTTTTTTAACAAAATAAAAGCATACGCTCAAAAATTCACGCTTATGCTGACTAAAGTTGATGAAATTACAAAAAAAATCATAACCGATTGTAATTACCAGTTCGAAAACTAGCGATACAAATCGGAACTTATTTGTGGCTTGAAAGCTTCGAGAGTATCCAATTTCGTTATCACTTTTTAAGGTTGTTCGCAAACCTGGTATGCCAGAATGGTATTTGTGTTATTCAGTGAAGTTCCAACACTCGCAAAGTATATTAATGTACAGAACTAGCGATTTTAATCTAATACGGTCTTCACCTAGGCTTAATTAAAACATAAAAAATTGCCGTATTGCGAAATTCCACTAAGAGACGTTTAGAGCAAAAAGAATTTTTTCAATTCCATAAAAATTCCTACCGTTGTTGTAATTAAAAATGTATTTATTTACAAAATAATTTTTTTAGAAATTCCAAAATAGATGAAGACATTTTTTATATGTACATATATATATATATATATATATATATATATATATATATATATATATATAAAACTCGGACATTTTGGCATCGCAAGGGGCTGTGCCCCTTGACCCCTCTTGCTTTCATTTCGGTCTCTTTCTCTTCTGTACTTTGTATAAAATAATCAAAGTTTACAACGTAATTCTCACTGGCATCAACACAAAAAAAATATAACATAACCACAAAAATCCTATTCTAACATTTAACTTTCATTACATAAAATTAAGACATTTTTTAAATAACAATAACAAAAATCCTATAAAATATAACAAACGTTACATAAAATTGGGACATTCTTTTGGGACATTTTGCGTTACATAAAATTGGGACATTTTTCTAAGACATTTTTCTGGGACACTTTTTTGGGACATTTTTTCGAATAGCGGTTAGCCTAAGAATTACGTTGTAATTAATATAAGTTATGTGTCACCATCATCATTATAGTTGCTTCTCCTGAGTTAGGAGATTACATGAGTTATTATCTTCTATAGGTTTTTTGTGTATGTAAACATATAAATAAGTATATATATTATATATATATATATATTAATTACAACATAATTCTTAGGCTACCCCCTATTAGAAAAAATGCCCCAATTTTATGTAACGAAAAATGTACAAAAAAAATGTCCCAATATTATGTAACGTTTGTTATATTTTATAGGATTTTTGAAAGGACCGTAGCCAGGGATTCATTTCGCGGGGGGAGGGGGCATTCCGAATAATACGGAATATGTAACATTAAATAACATGATATTACATTTTTTATATTTTTTATTTAATTATTTCTATAAATATAATAATAAGATACAAAATATTTTCTAACCTAGATCGTAACCGGTCATGGAGATTGTCAGACGTACCTTAAAAAGTAACAAACAATGATAACTGCAAAGTATATAAAATTAAAATAGATACGCCGGACCATACCGTGTTTAGAATGTTTAGCATTTAAACAAGTACGAAGTAAATTCAAGACAAGCAATGCATTTGAAAACTGTTTTAAAGGCGGAAACAATACTCAAAATACTATAATAAACTATATTAATACAATAATGAAGCAAAAGAATCTCCTCCTATCTTTGCGTAAACAGAATGCATAAATGAGAAAATGAGTTGATACAGGAAGTTAAGAAAAGTACAGAAAGACCGATTGGTAAAACGCTCTCCTCTGTATTTTCTGTTATTTATAATAAAATGGAAAGGAAAAAATAAAATCTAAAACATTTCGGGGGGGTGGGGGGTGGACCCCCTAAACACCCCCTGCCTACGGTCTTGGATTTTTGTGATTGTTATTTTAAAAATGTCATAATTTTATGTAACGAAAAATGTTTTAATCTTATATAATGCAAGTTAAATGTTAGGATAGGATTTTTGTGATTATGTTATTTTTGTGTGTGTTGATGCCAGTAAGAATTACATTATAAATTTTGATTATTTTATACAAAGTATAGAAGAGAAAGAAACAGAAATGAAAGCAAGAGGGGTTAAATGGTACAGCCCCTTGCGAAGCCAAAATGGTCGAGTTATATATGTATATATACATATATGTATAGATGTATGTATACAAAAACACGAAAATTCAGATGTAGCTTGAAACCAGAGTTGTGCATTTGTTATTCGAATAACGAATAAATTATTTGAATACCGCAAAAATAAATAATGATTAATTTATTCGTTATTCGACATTATTCGTCAATAATACGTTAATCATTATTTGTTAATCATACATTAATCATTATTCGTTAATCATACGTTAATCATTATTCGTTAATCATACGTTAATCATTATTTGTTAATCATAGGTTAATCACATTATTCGTTAATCATACGTTAATCATTATTCGTTAATCATACGTTAATCATTATTTGTTAATCATACGTTAATCACATTATTCGTTAATCATACATTAATCATTATTTGTTAATCATACGTTAATCACATTATTCGTTAATCATACGTTAATCATTATTCGTTAATCATACGTTAATCATTATTCATTAATCATACCTTAATTATTATTCATTAATCATACGTTAATCATTATTTGTTAATCATACATTAATCATTATTCGGTAATCATACATTAACCATTATTCGTTATTCATAATTTAGTAATTATTCATAAACTTAGTTTAAGCAACATATACATTTTGCTACAAACCACCAGCAAGCTTAGAAAAATTAAAAATACAATTTTCAATTATATTTTTTCAAAATATTTTTAATAAAAATGTAAAATTAAAATAAATAATATAGAAAATTGCCAAAAAATTTTTTTAGATTAAAAAATAATATTTAGCATCTTTTTTTAATGCTTTAAATCATTAAGTGTATTTTACTTATATTGCTTAGAATATTATAAGTTTTTATTAATTAAAATGTTTAATTGGCTATTCAATATTAAAATTAATTTATATTAGTTATCCCTTTTATATTAGCGATTTATAACCATCATAATGTGATCCTTGAAGGTTTCTTGTTCTCAATTTTAAAAAATCACAAAAATATGGAAAAAAATAAATATAAATCCTAATTTTTCAAATAAAAATTAAAATATATACTATATATAACAAATTTAATTTTTTACAGATCATTAATAACAGTGAAAAGTATATTTAGTGAAATGTACAGTTAAAATTAACATAAAAGGTTTTTTTTTTTTGTTTTTGTTTTCCCTATTCCCAATAACTTTGGGTAGGGCTGTTTATTTATTTAATTTACAATTTTTACTATAATGTTCATTACAGGTATCATCCAATTAAGTACATTAAAAAAAAAAAAAAAAATGATCGTCAATATTAAATTATTAAAAAAACATTTTATATGCATTGATATTAATTGATATTTGAAATTTTGATTAACGTATGATTGACGAATAACGAATAATAATGATTAACGTATGATTGACGAATAACGAATAATGAATAATTTAATCATTACTCATGCGTGTAAATAACGAATAATTTAATCATTACTATAAGTGTGAATAATGATTAACGAATAATAATCATACATTTTGTAAATAATGATTAACGAATAATTTTATATTATATGATTAATGATTAACGAATAACGAATAATTTTGTTATTCTGATTATTATTCAATAAATTATTATTCGAATAATGCCCAACACTGTTTCAAACCTAGTTATTGTACGAAAGGCAACTATGTGTAATCGGTTACATACCTTTAACGTATTAGGGCAGAAAAAAAACAGAAAAACTTCATTTTAATCGTAGAAAAAAGTGAATATGGAATAACAGCATCGACTGGTTCGATTTTGACAGTTATATCGTTGATATAACTGTAACATTGAGTGCGTTTTTTGTTGGATTAACTTGCTTTTGGTTAGTTTATTAATGTTTTCATTACGGCGTTCGTAATGCCTCGTAAAATTCAGAATTCGCTTTACAGATCATTTCCGATATATCGCATTAAACACGTGTATAGAATAATCTCGACGTCATGTCAAATATTATCATACGTCACAATAGCTCTACAACAAATCACCGGCAATTGAATCGGTTGTTCTTTTTAAATGCTAACATCGGCGGCGCAGTGCTATATGATCGCATAATCTCCATTAAAATGATATTTTAGTCGTATTCAAGAACTTTCTCGATTTTGTTGCATTAGTGCGTTCACTCGCGATAATGATAATCGTTTTTTTACTTTTTCGTAGCGATTTTTCTGTAACCTCTTTAATCTTCGCAAAATTCTCCTTATAGAGAAGATCGTTTACCTTTTCCTGCCGGATGGCTGCTTATCACAGGAATAATTTCAGAAAATTCTTGGTGTTGTAAAAAAAAAAAAAAAACGATCCACAAAATTGGTCTATAAGGAAAAAGAATTAATCTTTTACACAAAGACGGTTTATCTAGAAAGCTACACTTTCACTGGAAAATTTCTACGAAAAAAAAAGAAGTGTCGCTCTTATTCCGCCAAGCAAACTATAAAAAATAATCGGTGGCAACTGTGCATTATTGTAAATGTAAAGTGTAATGCTCTGAAATAATGTTTCGCGTATTATTTCGAAGTATTAAACGCAGGTTCGAATAATTTATAAGAGATCAGTAGTATATATTGCAGTTAAAACCAAGGGGGGCAGGGGGCAAGATGATAGAAAAAGGATATGAGCTATAGGAAACGAATAAAGTATGTATAAGTTGTAAAGGCTTCATATCTTTTATTAAACACAAGAATAAAATCTTAATTAAGAGACATAATTAATCGTGGGTTTCTGGCAAATTATTCATGATTACGCGCCTCATTATGGCCAGTTGATTAAAAAGTTTCAAGGCTGCAGGAGGGGGCAGCTGCCCCCTGCCCACCGCTGACGATGCCCATGGTTAAAACATTTCTTCCATGCAAACCAAGAGATAATTTAAAAGAAAACCCATTCGATTTTTCGACTTTTTTTCTTCTAGTTAACAAAATTCGAACACAGTAAAAAAGCATATAATAAAAATGTTTCCTTTTAATATTATACACATCCACGCAGCGACACGTGTGCGCACACACAGGCTAAGATGCAAATAAACCCGGATGACAACTTTCTCGAACAACTATCCTAAATGGCATTTTCGCGGAAACTTTGTTCCGAAAAGAAATTCTTATTCGGCGTAATCACACATAGATTAAATTGCAGATTTCCATTGTGCCCAGCGTTAGAGTTCCCTCTAATAATCTAATAGGCGATTATCCTCGTCGTTTTATACTCGTCTTATGCCGTTTTCATTGCCATCTACGTCTGCAATTTCGGCCATTCCTCAATTTACTTGACCTTCCATAATTCCTTCAAGAACGAATACCACATGTATTCAGATGACGTTTACCAACGAGCAGCTTGCCACCCCTGCCGATGTCATTCAACAAAGACCGGTTCCAAACCTCCGTTTTATTTCTGCCATTTTAACGATCGCAACGCAGCCTATTATAAAACAGCCGTTCCTTGAATTGCTTGGAAATATTTTACAAATTGTCATCGACAGGCATGCGCATTTTTTGAAAAGCCTCCTCTACATTTTCCGAAGAATAGATCCGAGAAATGTTGTTTTTCCGAACAATAAGTTTAAGTTTGGAAAATAGGAAAGTGTTCGCGTAAAACAATTCGGGAAAGTGTTTCTATACTGATCAATTGTCAATCGGGGGGGGGGGGGGGAATTTGCTTTCGAAAAACTATTCGGTTATATAATATACACATATTGTAACGGTACTTGCCGCGTTGCCAGCCCAACAATTTTGTTTGTCCAGGGGGAATTTGCTTCCGCGGAATTACAAATTTTATTTTTATTTATTATTATTATTTAAATAAATGACTCGACCGGATTTTAAGAACTCTATTAAAGAAAATTACCTACACCGGTCTTTCTTTATCGTTCGACCGCTATAAAAGACAATGATTAATTATGATATCCGTATACAGGGGCATCGCCAGCCGATGAGACAGGGGATGATAGAAAGAGGATATGAGTTATAGGAAACGAATAAAATATGTACATGTTGTAAAGGCTTAATATTTTATTTAATAAGCAAGAATAAAATCTTAATTAAAACACATCATTTTTTTCGTGGGTTTCTGGCAAATTGTTTTCTACTACTTTATTATAAAAGTCCTCCAAATTATCCATGTTTACACGTCTATGAATACTAAAGTTTCGAAGCTGCAGGGTAAGCAGCGGCCCTCCCCTACACGAACAACAACGATTATAAAAATAAATATGAACGTATCACTGTTTGTCAGAGGTGACGACGCAGGAGCACACGACGGATCCCGGATGGGTAAGCTACCGGTAAGTCCTTTGCTGATGGTACGAGACGCGAATGTCGGATAAATGTTAAACGAAATTTATTAATACTTTGGAAACCGATCTGAGATTATTCGACTGCTGCGCGCTGCAGAGGTTATTCTTTTTATTAATTCTTTTTTCCGGACGCGATTTATTTTTTAAAGGAGTCGCCAATTAAGAAATAACTTTGCTTTCTTCACTGATGGTAGAGATCGACCGACTTCACTTTTTAGCCATTTTTTCGCTCACGTCTCTAGGAGCCTTTCTTCCTTTATCCTCGCCTCGGCCAATCACCGTTCATTTCATTTACGGGTGGGCATTTCTCCAGTGACCATGATGTGTATTCGCCCTCCAACCGACAAACAGGATTTCAATCAAGCGCACATTCTCACTCGATAATTTGTATTTATTTTTTATTTTATTATTCTATTTCATTATCTATTTTATTTTTCCATGTAATGGGCACATTACAATATATTGCTTTTTTTTTTTTTTTTAGGTTCGTTGACATGGACATTGCCTCAAAGACTAGGAAAAGACTAAACAGATCTTTACGCGATCAAAGATCGCAGACAGAAATGATACAAAGAGAGGATAAAGGGAGCGTAGCGTAAGGAGATCCATTAGTATGACACTGATGAGTAGGAAGAGAAACGACGTTTAGCAGTGATAGAAGAGCGTTCAAAAAAGATATGATTAGCATCACATATAAAAAGAGCAGTAGAATACATAAAAGATAAGATACAAGTGAGAAACGGAAAAGTGGCGAACGAAGCAAATTGTGTCGAAAGCGATCGCAGTAAGAAATAAACGCTACAAAGAAGGAAAGTTGGAAAACTAAGGGTGAGGCTGAAGATTCGATTGAATAAACATCAGGATTAAAAAAAAGAAAAATAGTTACGTCATAACTTAGAATGAGAGCTGTAGAGAGAAATGATATTACTGGATTCAAAAATACTGAGGTATTTTCGGGTAGAAGAAGCTGAACGAGTAGCTGGTTTGCTAAAATCTCGATCGCTACGAAGCAAAACTGAAAAAGAAGTATTGGGGCGTATTATGAACGAGAGTAAACGGTAAAAATGGAAAGAAGCGAAAATGAAAGTATTGGACAGTATGGAAGTTTTATTAGCGGTAAAACGTCAATTATGATACGATATAAGAGAAGGAACAAGAGTGAAATATGTAAACGTTTAATAAGAAACCAGTAGCTCAGAGACAAGCCTTTCCAATGAAAAGAGGAGCAATATGAGATTCTACATATGGGACACCAGAATAGAGATTTTCGAACTCCAAGCCGGAGGAGGAGACATGTTTTTTTTTTTTTTTTTTGGACGTATTAATACATTAGGGAAATTTAACGTCGTTACATAAAATGAAAGGAACCCCTTGTCAGAGGCAAAGCGTAATTTATTTAGCATCTGTTAAGCTCTAACGATAAACGTCTGTTTTATTTTGTAAAATTTTAATATAATTTTTAGTAATTTTCATAAAATTTCAAAACTATAATCGACAAATAATAATAATAATAATAATAATAATAATAATAATATCGGCTTCTCCACAAATTCTCAACAACCGTTATGTAAATTTAATTTTAGCAATTAATTTTTTTTGTCTTTTTGCACGGAAAAGCATTGTCGAAACTCGTAGATTCTGGTTCACGGAGTTGTTTTTACTTAAGAGAAACGGTATATGTGTATACATTTTGCAAATGAACTTTGAAAACTCTCTAAAAGCCAATTACTTAAAGCCTTTATAAAATGACATCCTCTACATGAATTTTGTTAGCATATACACCCCGACTCCGCCAATTTTTAGAAATTTCGCTTTATTAGTTTTCTTTTTGTAGTTCCAGAAAAGGGCCAAAATATTGGTAAACGTTTTATTACTCGTAATTGTTTGCTCCCCACCCTTAGTTTTTCGGTTTAAAATAATCGACATTTTTATAATTATAATTTCCAATTTTCCTTAAGCATAACATCAGTTTCATCGGTGAAAATTATTACGGCTACACACACTTGAGCGAAACAAATAGTTCATTTTGCAAAAAAGTATCCAGCGTTATTGTAGAGTTCCGTACGTCTAACTATTATGAATTTTTTAGGTAAATAAATATTTTAAAAGTTAATTCTCCAACGTATAATTCGGCAACGGATTGACTTACTTGGTTTAAATAAACGAGAATAACGGAAAAAAAATAAGAACATGTAATCTTTTTCCATCGCTGGCATGTTTCGAAAACGGTTTCCCCAAAAGTAAATGAAGTTTTTTTGTTTTTTTTTTGACCTGAACAAAAAGTAAATGAAGTTACCGCACGTGAACGAAATAACAACCGGTTATTGGAATAAGAACGGGGGGCAAAAAGCAAAAAAAATATAATTAAAAAAAAAAAAAAATATAGGTAAATTATCGATTGAATAAATATTTCTGTTGTGTTTTTTGCTGAATGACGACTTCAAATGATTAGAATTTTCTTAATGCCAATAAATATTTTCGTCGTTAGAAAAAAAACTGAACTTGGTCAGTTATCACTATCGTTAATATAATATTCGATTACATTACGTTACCAGCAGAGCGAAGTGGAACCCGATTTTTTTTTTATAAAATGGAACGTAAACCTTGATAACTGGTTTATCAAGGTCGTCCGCGATACCAATTCTGTTCAGATTTGAATTATCGGCAGTTACCTCAACTGCGCATGATGTTACAGTGATGATAACAGCTTTGTCGTACACTTTGGAATGGTCATTTTATTCAGTGGTTACACACTGGACTCCTTAGACTATATAACCTGCTATGTCTTTTTTTTTCGTTTTTTTTTTCGATATATCGATCTCTAAACAACTAATCGCCGGTTCTACGTATTTAAAAAGTCGATACGATTTGAAGATCAAATCGCTGAGAACTTTAATAAAATAAATAAATACTCGGACAAATCGAAAATTAAATGGAGACTGACTAAAATCATTTTTCGCTTTCCAAAAGATGTCATGAATTTGAATTCTGTAATAAAATTAAAATGTCTATTATGAATGAAACTCTTTATTAATAATATATACTGCTCAGGTTGATGAACAATATACATATATATATATATATGTATGTGTAAGTTAATTAAGTACTAGCCGAGTTTGATCTTTCAAATTTGAGTAAAAGTCAGCTATTACCACTTTGGAATAGAGATATTAGCGTAAAATAACATTGCGGATACGGGTTTTTTCTAATTTTCTGATTTTGTTTTTCTATTTATTCATTCTATTTATTTATTACTTTTATTTTTTATTTTCTTTTTCATTTCGAGAAATAGTAAACATAAAAAAAAAACGAACGCAATTATTTGTCCTCTGATATGAATTGAGGTAGACCCGATGAAAATTTTGAGTTTTGTATTGTAGGATAATTTCCGAATACGGATAATAAAATCTAATATTAATAGTAATAAAGAACATACGTTAGGTACCAGCGGATGGGCTATAAAATAAATGTTACAAAATAATCTTCAGCGCGTTTGCTTACATAAGCATTTACGATACTTTTAAAATTTCTTGAATTATCTTATTGAACTTTTTAATAACAAATCGCGGAAAAAATAAATAAAAAATCAACTAGAAGCGCGTTCGCTGAGTTTCGTTAAAAACCGTGGGTAATATTGGCGTCCAATTTCAATTAAAACGTGAGTGCGGCCAAGTATGTTTTTTTCTTCTCTTTTTTAAGATATATAATAAAATGGATTGATTCACGAAGATAAACAAAGCAAAATTTGACTATTTTATATTAAGAGCAAGGTCGTGTCCACGGGGGTGGGGGGTTGGCGGTTAACTCCCCCCCCCCATGAGAACTGAAATAGTTATTATAAATACACAAAAATCTGAAAAAAATCACAAATTTAAAATAAATATTGAGATGATTTTTTAGGATATTCTTACGTACTTTTAAAAGAAAAAAGAAAAAATATGCTCCATATTTTTAGGTACTTCATTAATATCTTAAGGACAAATTTTTTATTACGAGTATAATTAATAACGTATATAATTTTTATTAATGTTCATATACGGGGTAATTCATTTATGTGAATTATTAATACATATAAATCAAAATTATGGAAATTAATATTAATAGTAGGAATATCAGTGAAAAATGTGTTGTTATTTATAAAATAAATATGCAAAGAAAATGTTCACCCCCTTCCAAAATTCTGGACACGGGCCTGATTAAGAGTAACGGGGTAGTAGTAGTAGTAGTAGTAGTAGTAGTAGTAGTAGTAGTAGTATATAAGGAAAGAAAGAATAAAAGAATGAGTAGCACTTTGAGGGGTAGTGGGAAGATCCGGCTGAAGTGAATTTGGAATAACGGTTCACGGAGAATATCACGAAAAGAAAAGGATGTAGAATCGTACGGAAATTCAGAGAAACGAAAACGTGATTGAAGTAGGAAAAGCAAGGTGGTCGGAGTCAGACTGAATTTTCAGGTGGAATATGAACGAGATTTAAAAGAGGAAAATTTACGTATACTAACAGCTGAGCCGTCAATATGTAATTCCTTCACCATTACCGCAATATAATAATACGACTGGAAATCTAAAGAAGGAAATCAACTGGAACACAGATTAATCTAAACAAAGTGTCGCATGATATAAAATGACGACTGAGAACATTAATGAAATCATAGAAGAAAAAGAGGGAATGAGTGAGAGAAGGGGGATATATGCAATGAGTCGATGTGAAATATGGAAATTGCAAGCTTTGCAGTAGCGGGAAAGAAAGGGCTAGTAATTGCACAAAAACACAGTAGAAGCCGTTGCAGTAGGCAGAGTTTAAAAGATTTACACCTTAACCGAAATATAAATTTAAAAATAGATACCCGTCGATTCTGGTTTGGGTAAAAGTGTACATCTCGATTGTACTGAGCTATTATGGTTTTTACATGTAGTAATATTATATTGTACACTCTTAATACATATGTGTATAGCGAGATTAGTCCGAGTGGTGGTGCTACGGTGAAATAATGATAAGAGCTAACAAATCTCGTATACGCGGATGACATTTAATAGCTGCAAATATGAATGAAATGAAAAAGTTCCTACATTGGCTGGAAGAGATCAATAATACGCAATATGGATTAAACGTAAATAAAAACGAGACAAAAACAATTTTTTTTTTCTTTTTTTTTTTCTTCTTCACAACTAGAACTGACTATGTAGTGTCATTTACTAGATTTTAATGTTATTAAGATCGTGAATTTCAAGATCATCAGCAGATCCCGAATTTATTAATCGAATAATCACACCAGTAGGTTAATAACGTTTCTTCTTTTCAACCTATTGCGACTTGGGCTGGTCGTTATAGTAAATTTGTTACAAGAGCATTTTCATTTCAACTTCGACAAGTGATTTTTAACCGCCAGATTTATTTCTTCAGCAACATACTTCACTTGTAAATCTTGATGTAGTGTTTGGTTGGACACATACCATGGCGCTCCTGATCATTGAATCGTAGCACCTTACTTTGAAAGAGCTGTGTTCTGTTATGCTAATAAAGCGCATCTCCATAATTCAGCTGCGTACAACCATATCGGTTTTAATACCATGTGGTATAGTAATATTTTATTTGAAATATGTAATTGGGAACGCGGTCCGAGCAACCATTGAAGTTGTCTTGTTTTCAAATTTAGTTCGGTTATTTTTGTCTTGATATGATGAAGCCACGTAGCTGTTTCATCTCTAGTTGTACTCCAAGATATTTTACGGATGAATATGTATTTGTTATTTATAGATATATATGATATTAAAATAATGATAATAAAATCGAGGAAATATACACTGCTACATAACGCTTTCATCGATTATAAAACCGTTGGAAGTTTTCTGTACTTAAGTTCGCTTTTTTGGTAGAAGACTTTACTGCTGCACTGAAACGGTGAAATTAATTTTTTAATTAATTTTTCAGTGATTTTTAAATAATTATTTTTAGACTATAAAATTTATATTATAATAAAAATTACATCGGTAGTGTTATGATTCACGCGAAATTAGAAGTTATTTCATTACCTCCGCGAAAAATCAACAATTGCGCGTATTTCCTTTATTCTATAAAGAAATTACGCCGAAAGAAAGAAAAAAGAAAAATGCGGATTTTCTTCAGATTCATTATCATTAATTAGCCGGTACAATAAATTTTATAATTCATAAATTTTTCACTATTCTTCTTTTTTTGTCAAATTTTCACGAGAAGGGGACAGGGGTGTTTCCATAGGGGTCTCTCTTTCCAAGTGTGGTGTACACATGTGGTTGCGGAGGCAGTTCTTGTGTTCCATTTTTCATTAAAAACAAAATAAGATGCCAAGATTTTCAGATAAATCGCACACTCCTCCACAGAAGAAATTTGAAGGTTCTTCTGCATATAGACGAGATTATTCAAAACAACAACGCCCCCTTATTATAAACATGTAGAAAATCGCTCTCGATGATTAATCCTTTGCTTCTAATCATCCGACCATCGAGACAGCGCAAAGCCGTTCGATTTCGTGAAGTATTCCCAATTATTCGTACCGCACCACCTGCGAATTATACTACTGTGTTTATCCAACAAAAGAGAAAGAGATCAGCAAAGAGAATTAGAAGAAGAAAGAAAAATTAGGCTAGAAGTTTACAACTTACCTGATGATCCGTTTGTTGCGCGCGACCGAAAAAAATGTAATCTGCGACTTTTCTCCGCTAATTTACGTTTTACGTAATAGTTTCGATGATAATTACCTTTTAATTTTTATTTAAATTTTTATTTTAATTTTTATTTTAATTTTGATTTTAATTTTTTTCGGTAAACCTCATTAAAATTTATCTAGAAGTTAATATATCCTTACCAAAAAAAAAAAAAAAAAATAAGATGAAACGAAGATAAACACATTAAGAAGAATATAGTTAGCGGGGAGTAACAAGAAGTGAAATCGAACTACGGAAACTACGAATTCGAAACCGGGGGCGTTCGTTCCGAGGGAAAGATAAAACCCCGTAATCGGCTAAGCCGGATATATGATAGTTCCGCTTTCTTCCTAGCCGAAGTGTAACAAGAAAATCCAATAGCTTCGCAAGCGCGTAAAAAGTAATCACCATGAACAGGGCGCTGTGCGCGAATACTTAATTGGGGTTACGTTAAAACCGTAATCAATATCAATTACAATTAAAAAAGAATATTGCAAAATATCAATTACAATTAAAAAAGAATATAGTAAAATATCAATTACAATTAAAAAAGAATATTGCAAAATATCAATTACAATTAAAAAAGAATACAACAAAATATCAATTACAATTAAAAAAGAATGCAGCAGAAGACGAAGTTCACCGACTCTACATTGTTCGGAACTAGTGACTTAGTGACTTGTACGTTGTTATATTCTCTACTTACAGTGTAATATTCTTATATAGAAATTTACGTTTAATAATTACAATCTAAGAAATAACTGAACCATCTTCAATTTTAAAAAAAGCAAGTATCATATATAATATGCTCAGCGTATCGCATTTTTAATATTTCTCTCTTTTTTATATACATACATATATACATATACATATGCATATTGCGTTGGGTAAATGTATTGACGCGCCAAAAGAAAAAAAAAAAAAAAACGCAATAGTTAATTGGGCTTGCTGACCGCTTTGCGGCCTACCTTTCGGTTTTTTAATTGTTTTACTTCGCGAGTATTTAAATAGAACTGCGCTGTTCGCGTGATGTTGATTTAATAATTTTTTTTTTTTGCGATTTCGATATTTTGTAATATCCTTATATCCTAAGCACAATTAAAAAAAAAAATCAATTTCGTCGCTTTTATAGAAAGAGTTGTAAAACTTTTTTAACTTTTTTTGTAGCCCGATTTTCACATTTTTTTTTAAATTTTAGATCTTTACAATTTTGGGGACTTCATAATTTTCCTATATATATATATATATATATATATATATATATATATTAGCGATGAAATTATGCCATTTAAAAAAAAAAAGAAAAAAAAGACTAAAAGAATCTATTTATTTATTTTTTGGGGGGGCTTGTCAACCAGGGACCTAACCCAGAAACTCTGGCCTACACGGAAAGGACTGCGGACTTTTTCTTTAGTTTTCGATCTTGTCGCTTTAGATACACATTTTCCCAAACTCGAGCCGCCTAAATTTCAAAATTTTTAGACTTCTGTTTTTTTTTTTTTGTAGTATTCTAAAGACGACAATAATTAATGCGCCAATTAAAAAAAAAAATCAATTCTGTTGCTTTTACAAGACGAACTGAGGCATTTTTAAGGGTTTTTTTTTGTTGTCTTAAAACACTTTATTCTTATTTTTTTTTAGGCTCTTTATTTTAAGGATTTTTAGGATTTCACAGTTTTTCTATAATTTAACGAAGAAAACACGTCCAGTTCCAAAAACAATAATTAACTTCCAGCTACCAAAGAGAAGAACAATTTGCCCCATCATCGGGAACGGCTAATTTGGAGAACCGAAGAAAACAAAAAAAAAAAAAAAACAGAGAGATAGAACAGGCTGTCTTGCCGTTTTATAAGATATAGATAGTTCTATTTAATATTTTCGAAAAAAAACAGCGCCGTCTATACTCTTCCATTTCATGTGTTTCTTTTGCATCGAGGGAAGCCTTTCGAAATCAGTTTCAGGCATGCGGCTTTAAATTTTTTATGAAAATTGTTTAGCAGTGTAACCATTAGAGGAAGTCCTCTTTATTTTCTATTCCCACCTTTCATTATCTTCAAATTCAGCCGGTGGTTCCCTGTTCTCAACCGTTGTTTCATTCTTCTTCTTATCAACGCTCCGCGATCGTTTCCTTAATCAGACTGGGTATTAATCACTCCCTTCTGCCCTTTTCGCATTTTCTTTTTTCCCTGTCCTCCCATTCTCCCCTTCATAATTCCATCTCTCCTCTCATATGTAATGCAAACCACATCTTCTTTGAATGCCCTGCCCTTGATTTCCAGCGCTCTGTTTTGTACTCCAAAATCTTGGCACTGGGTCTTCCTGTTCCTTACAATTTTTCCTTTGTCCTTTCCTTTCCATCTCCAGATATAATCCCTGTACTCCAATCTTTCCTAAGTTCTATTTCTAATCGTCTCTCTATTTAACCCTTTCCATAATTTCTGTAGTTGTTGGGTCAAAGCCGCTGGCATAACATATAAAATAATATTATTATTATTTTATATTCCAAATAAAAAAAATAATAGAGGAATTCCCTTAAGGATGAAAATGCTTAAGTAATTCATGGAACCTATATCATTGGAATATTAGATAGACTACTGCTGCTGGTATATAGAATGTCCGAAATCATACTGTACACTAGAATTTTATTAAAAGAGTATTATTAAAAGAATATTATTAAAAGAATATTATTAAAAAAATTTTATTAAAAGAATATTATTGAAAGAATTTTATTAAAAGAATATTATTGAAAGAATTTTATTAAAAGAATATTATTTATTAAAAGAATTTTATTAAAAGAATATTATTAAAAGAATTTTATTAAAAGAATATTGAAAATAATATCGCTGCCTTTTTAAATGAGTTAAAATATTTTTTATGATCAGTCGATCATGAGAAAGTCAAAATTTGATTTTTCATTCCTAGACTTTAGTTGTTGCGCGGATATTATTATTTCATGTAAACTTCACACGGGCCCATTTTGTATAATGAAGGAGTAGAGTTTAGCCACCTCATATCTATGCACCTGAAAGGCGTAATGTACTGATCATTCTGTAACTTTTTATTATTACGTATTAATCCGGGCCGGCATATTTAGCAAGTGTTCCTCATAATCCTAATTCAACTAATAAATGTTTCCTTTTCATATTGAAACAGGGTTCATTCTATATAGAGTTACTAATGAAACTTGTAAGATAGCTCTCTTAGGTAAGAACGACTGGAAAAAGCATTTTCGCCACCTTTCAGAGACACAAGCCGCATTGTAGCGCACTTGTTGAAGAAAGCGGCGGCTTGTAGTCAGAAAATAGACGGTCGATTAACAACCACTGGATGATAAAAGAGCAGAAAGAGAAGAGAGAGAGAGAGATGAATTTAAAGGAAGAAACGTTGAAGGACGATTTTTTTTTAGATTTACGCTTTACTGTTTACGTAAACAAAAGCTGCGTAGGCCGTCACTCGGCGAAACTGCAAAGCAAACGAAAAAGAAGCTAATTGAGTACCGGTAATAATTCAGATGAAAACTTACTTCGATATGAATTGGGTTTTTCCGAAAACTCACACACACACAAACACCATACAGACCGAATGAAAATCGAATGTTTGGCCAAACAATTTCGGAAACTTTCTAAACTCGCAGATGAATAATCAGTTGAACGAATATAGGGGCAGCCACGTGTGTGCAACGGCCGGAAATACTGCGCTCAAAAGATAGGCTGCCTTCAATACTTCGGAGCAGGATGGAACGTTTCTTGCAAGAAATTCCAGCAAATAAATAACGCGCCCCATTCGACCTGCTGCTGCTGCTACCGCTGCTGTTCGGCTCCAGCAGCCCTTTCACCCTGAGATTATGCCCCGTCCGCACCATTTATCGCAGCCCTTTCAGTGAACGGCGACATTGGCAGAATCTCCTCTTTTTGACAACCATTTGCCCCTCAAGTCGACCACTCTGCTTTTTTAATTCACCGCTAAACAACTCCAGTCGCTTTTGCCGAAAATCGAAAATTAAAATTACCTCTTTACCGCTATTACTACCCCATCACTACTACGAGACCAGCAGAACTCCGTTCGGGAAAGGGTTATTAAAATATTCGAATGCCTCCTGCTCCCTCTATTTTCATTACTCCGAGAAGCACTTGTGTCCCAGCTTTTCTTCACGCTGATTTCACATTCTGTTTCCTTTCAAATTTATCTCAGCTCCTACACGTCGTCCGATTAATTTTTCGAACTAATATTAATTCCGCCGACAGTTGATATTAAAGACATCTTCGTCTCTGTCTGTTGAAAAACTTGATAAATGTTTGCTCGTGTACAACGTACTCAGCTATAATATCTAAACGCAAATCTGGGACGGCAGTTTTAACCAAGTTTCTAAATTTTAATTTTATATATATTTGTAATTATAATTAATTATTGTTCGATTATGAGTAGATAATAGGAAAAATGCTTTTTTACAAAAAATAAATACCGATACTTGAAGATTTATTATAAAAATTTAATAAAAATGTACTAAAAAGTAAAAAATAATTACTCCCGATAAAAAATTCTTTTAATATGAATTTGATGCTGAATCTAATTAAGGTATTAATGTTTTGTATAATAATTACGATAATGTCACCTTTAAGGGTATATCACTCTGATATATATTTTTTATCGGGAGTAATTATTTTTTACTTTTTAGTGCATTTTTCAATTTTTATAATAAACCTTCAAGTATCGGTATGTATTTTTTGTAAAAAAGCATTTTAATTTTTACTTTTTAGTGCATTTTTATTCAATTAAATTAAAACATTTTAATAAGAACAGATATTTCCACGACGATGTGTGAAACATCAAAAGCTACATTTCCATGGTAATTTGGCAAATTTATAGTATTTTAAGTCAATAAATCTAACCGGACGGTGAAAACAATCACGAATGAAAAGCATCCAAAAAGCTTCAATCTCCCGCATTATTGAGGATAACTCAAGAACTACCGGTCAGATCTCGATCAAATTTAAATAGAATCATCAAAATCGGTTCATCTAGAAGAAAGTTCTAAGGTAACACACATAAAAAAAATAAAAAAAAAATAAAAATACAGTCGAATTGAGTACCTCCTCCTTTTTTGAAGTCGGTTAAAAATGGAAAAAAGTAATGGCGAACACAGTTTTATATTAATAATATGGTAAATAATAATTTTACACGAAATATCTCAACACTTGATGTAAATAAATTAAGAAATACAGAACACTTAATAATTTATTAATAATTTACATGATAATGAATATAATAAATTGTAGCATAAATCAACTAACGCAATGAGCAAGTCTGAAACATATTCTTTACCTGACTATGAGAGATTTAGTTTTTTAGTGTCTAGTTCGACTTCAATAATTAATTACGACAATAATAGCGCTGACTTTATAATGTCACACCTGTATTTTTTTTTTTTTTTTTTTTTTTAGACCCTTTAAACTCAAATTCCACACGTCGTCTGTACCTGTATCTTTAATGAGCTGATATAAAGTACCGGAATGAGCAGAAACTATTTCAAAACTGGAAGAGTTTCACGAATGTCTCCGGTTTTTATTTGTTCCGTGGTTTATCATATTTTTGGCGTTATCAGATATTTCAAAGTTTCCCCCGCGTCTGGCGCAAATTCCGATTCGTTTCAAGAAAGTGGCACAAAACATACCCCGACCAAATCCTGTCATATTGTTATATTTTAGTTTCTGCCGGAGTTCGACGGTTAATAACTTTGTTCCTCAGCGCCTGTACTTATCAATCATTTTATAGCTTACGATCGTTTGTTATTACAAATATAAAGTTTGCACTTAATAAGATGTCCATTATAACTGATAACAAAATAAAACCCATGTTTCGTATAGATAAGTCCATACCTATTCGTTAATATTTATAAAATAAAATAAATAAATACCTTAATAATAATTAGTATTGTGAAATAATTTTCTATTAAATAAATTAAAATTCAAAATAGCTCACTTTAAGGAAACGTTTTCGGGCTATACCATTAATTAACGATATATAGAGGGCACTCAGATAAAACTAAAATCAATTAGTTTTTAAAAAATTAGTTTTATCCGAGTGTATTCTATATTGCTAGTAGCCGATGATATAACCCAAAAACGTTTCCGTAAATTGAGTTATTTTAATTTTAATTTTAATTTATTTAATGGAAAATTATTTCATACTAATTATTATTAAGGTGCTTATTTATTTTATTTTATAAAATCCATATTTCACTTATAGCCCAAAATTAAAACGTTGCGCGCATTATTTAATATATATTCCCCTCTACTGGAAGCATATCAACATTAGATCAACTATGTGTGGAAGGAAAACAACGAAATGTTACACCCTGATACGTACTATTTCTATTATAGATTTCTAGAATTTAATGTTAAAAATATAAAATTACCATCTAGGGAAAAAATTCGGTTAACAAGAAACCAAAGTAATACATATTACATCTATCCTGGGATCGTAATTCTACGAATTGATAACACTGATGATTCAGTATTAATTAATTTAAATAAGTACAATCCCTAATGATATGCTGGAGGGAAAAAAAAAGTTGGTGTGTGGAAAAAGGGAGGTGCAAGAATGGCTGAAGGAATGGTGCAAAGATTGAAGATCAAGTTACGTCCTGAATATCTCGCTACGCTTTAATGCTTCTTTATTTACGGATTTTGGTTTTGACTCTATCGTTTCCTTCCTGGTTTTTAAGTTCTTATCAGAGGATCATGTTTTTCCATCTGGAAATATTAAGCTGTCTGTATGTACACAGATGCGTATTGCACGATATGTTATGTATTTTAATATATATATATATATATATATACATATATATATATATACATATATATATATATATATATATATATATATACTTTTAATTAAATATTATGTTAAGTTTATTAGTATTGTTATTTATCGAATAAGTTAAAATAGTTGTAATTTTTGTAATTTGTATCTTTGTTTAATAAACGTTGATAAGAGTGTTGGGCAATCACATAACTGGCATTCCTGTGATAGTGTATTTAAAAAAAAACAATAATAATAATTACGAGTTTATTATTCAGTTATTGTTAAATTTCTTTTATTTATACTTCTTTAATTACTAACGCAAAAGAGCAAAGGAAAAAAAAACGAATCACTACATGTATATTTCCGCAGACAGATTTTTTAAACTTTCTACAGGTACCTCCTTCAGATTCAGAAATGGTATATAACACACTGCGTTCGTCTTTATTTATACTCTTTTCTTTTCATATTGTTGAAAAAATAGCTCTATTTATTTTCAGTTTAATTGAATATTCATTAATTTATTATCTTACCAATTTTTAAATTTTGAGCGCGAAATTTAAAAGGGCGTCACACATGTCGAAAGGTTTTCAGGGCCGTAGCAAGTGTGAAATATTATGGCGAATGGGTGGCCGAAAGGTGGCCAAAACAAAGATAAAAAACAGAAGTGCTTGCCGGCGGATAATTGACAGATACGGAGCCCGATTTGGAGATATATCAGGTTTATACGGTAGGTCACACGACTTGCCATGGACTTTTAAACGTTTCAACAAAGTAGTATTTGCATGCTTGGTAACGCCGATACTCTCGTTCGGCGGAACGTAAATGCGTTTTTATTCTGATCGAAATAACGCAGCATTGTCGGAAATGCCCCCAACAGAGCTGTGTGCATTTTAAAATCTCATCTCCCACGGGAGCTTTTCACGGGAGTAGCTCGACTAGCGAAATGTCTAGACTAGAACAGAATACTTGGTTGCATGGCACGTCTAAAGGTAGAAGAACGGCAATAGTGGGCAGAAGTTCACCATTTAGTTCAAAAAATGGGAAGAGGGTGTGTGGCGCTTTTGTTTTGTCGGATATTAAATATGTATATCTGATTCGGTGGCTGGTAGTCGGTGTTAAATTATTATTAAAAATAAATAAATAAATGAACAAAATGTAAAAAGCGAACGAATAGACTGTTGTTTTCCCTTCTTAATGGGAACAGGGCAGATTAGGAACTTCTAGAATTTAGGAAAAGGTTACAGTAACGTTTAAACAACGATGTTTTTTATTTTCAAATTCTACTGCTGCACATTGAAAATATAGATAATTGTCAGCGTCCATATTTTTGCACGTTGAAATGGCTTGAATGACCATAGAAACATTCAAAGGATCTACGATGGAAACATCATTTAACAACTACAACGGAAAATACTTATCCTGATTTACCACGAAGACTATTCGAATGTATGAAATCCGCATTACAGACATTAATAAACATCCTTTAGTTCGATTCGACAATATAAATATCATCAGAAGTTGTCTGCAAAAATACCCTTACGGACTCCGAAACATAAGGTCATCATAATAGAAACCATGGGAAACATCATTTTCACTAAAGTGCCGAAATGAAAAACTTCTTTTGGCAAGACTAGCTAGGCGACGTTATTTAACAAAAGAAGAACCTCGCACTTGTAGATGTACTAGTCGGTGTAAAACATATCCTGAACTACCATCGGCGAAACGTATTATCGCAAGGAGATTGTCGGCGGATCTTTCCCTTTGTAGTTGAAGATCTACTTACTGATAACCGCAAGACAATACACACGTGTAAAATAATTTTATCCAGAAGAAAAATTGATATTTATTTTAAACCATAATTTTCATTTTTATTTATATAATTCACACGGGTACTATAATTTTTCTTAGCTACCTCCTTTTATATGTAGTAATCATGTAATTGATATTATGTCATGAAAGACTTATCCATTGTTTCGCGACAATAAAGAAATAAATTAAATTATGTGATAAAACCAAACCGTAATAATAATAATAATAATAATTATCAAATCAAATCAAATTTATTATTATTATTATTATCGACATAAAAATCCACAAATGCGCTTTTTAATAATAATAATAATAATAATAATAATAATAATCAAATAATTTATTTTATTATTATTATTATTATCCAATTTCCATTTATGCGCAAAGTTGCGCGAGTAATCGATTACAGATTTACAATAAAAAGCATTGAAAAAAATAAATAAATAAATAAATGAACGTAACAAAAAATATAACGAGAAAAAAAAACAATGAAATAAAAAAACACTCTTTTATGTAATCACAAAATTTATAAGAAAAAAAAAAAGAGCATTCCAGATGTAATAGAACAAGAAATATGTAAAACAACGTAACTGAGCAAGACCGTGTCCAGGGGGGATTTAACGCGCCCCCCTCCCTCTCATTAGAACTGAAATAGTTATTATAAATACACAAAAATCCGCGAAAAAAAAAAAATCAAATAAGCGAATTAAAGTAATAAAACTAATACGCAAATATATGAACAATTTATATAGTTGCACACCCTTATACTATATATAATTGTATATGCTACACACACCCATATTTCCTCATTTAATACATTCGAAAAGAAAAATTAAAAAGTGTTATCTATTGTACAGAGTTATTAGGTATGGCAATTACTGTGAATATATAATGAAGGTGGGGAAACAAAATTAGATTAATAAGGAAGAAGGTGAGGGAAAAAATGCATGTACGTAACAGTCTAATGTGCTGGACGAAAATGAAACTAGCATACTAATGGGAAAACGTTAATCGCGCTTCAGACTGAAGCGACGAAGTATCAAATCAGATCAAATCAAATTTTATTGCTTCAACAAAATTAATATAAAATACAAGAAAAAAATATAAATTCCACAAATGCGCATAGCAGCACGATTACTGTGATTATTATTTAATAATAATAATAGTAATTATGCTGACTGATCAAACAGTGGACTATAATAGATTAGATATTATATTAATGGATAAGAAAAAATGAAGTATTTTAACAGATATTGTTGTCCCAGATAGCAGAAATATCGATAAAGCATTCGAGGACGAACGAAATAAATATGAACAACTTGGGGAGCAGATGAAGCATAATATATTGAAACTTTTTTTTTTTTTTTTTCTTTTTTTTGTGGGCGTCGAAAATATTGAAACTTAGTACGGTTAAAATGGTACCACCACTAGTTGTTGGAAATAATGTCATAATACCAAATAGCTCTTGGTTAATAATATAAGTAACCTAGGTTTGGCGCCATATATACATACATATATGTATATATATATATGTATGTGTGTGTGTGTATATATATATATATATATATATATATATTGGAGCATATACAAAAAACAGTTTTACTGAACAGCGCCAAGTATATATGAACCTTTCTCAATCATCAAGATGTGGAGGAAATTTGTCGTGTTTGCTAAGTACATTAGCCGTATTACAAATTTAACCAGCACAGCTGTGATCCTTAAGCGTAATAATAATAATAATAATAATAATGTTAACAATAATTAAATCAAATTTAATTTACACAATTAAAAGATTTTATTTCAAATATTTCTTCATTTAGAGAAATTCCTACATTTATAGGAGAGGTTATTATTGCTAAAGTTTCCGTGAATTCTACAAAATTCGTGCTATAATATATTTAAGAAGTAATTAGACTTTAATTATATTTATATATTCGTGTATTCAATTACAGTTACCAGTATGCTAATTTGTTATTAATTTTCTAATTTTCCGCTCGAAACGTACATTGTAGATTAAGAAAAAAGAAGGATGATATGCGAAAAGAGTGGAGAAGTAAAGGAATGAAAAGGAAAAGTACTTAAGAATAATATGTAAAAATTATTTTTCGGATTCATCGCAACATCTTATAAAACGGAAAGAAGACAGCTCTCCATCGATTAAACACACGGTCATACGCACGCAATTAGTCCATATTACCCCCCGTTCGTGTTAGGGGAACTATTTTTCGTTTTTCCCGCCAAAATCCTATTCTAACCGAAAATAGAGAACGCGGGCGTGACTTCTTAATCAGCAGCTATTACATAGCCTTGAATCGAACGGAAGCATGTAAAATTAGATTAATCGCGCAGGTAGCGATAATTCTTTTCGTTAATCGCTGCAATTTTTTTCTTTCCTGTATATAATCAGGTGTGCGGTTTAATTTAATTAATATGTTCGTGTATTTTTACTTATCGCTCACATATATATATATATTAATTACAATGTAATTCTTAGGCTAACCCCCATTCGAAAAAATGTCCCAATTTTATGTAACGTTTGTTATATTTTATAGGATTTTTGTTATTGTTATTTTAAAAAATGTCACACTTTTATGTAACGAAAAATGTAACGAAACAATATCTTAATTTCATATATAATGAAAGTTAAATGTTAGGATAGGATTTTTGTGATTATGTTTTGTTTTTCTTTTTGTGTTGATGCCAGTAAGAATTACGATGTAAATTTTGATCATTTTATACAAAGTATAGAAGAGAAAGAGACAGAAATGAAAACAAGAGGGTTCAAGGGGCACAGCACCTTGCGAAGCTAAAATGGCCGAGTTATATATATATATATATATATATATATATATATATATATAATAGAAGCACGTGTTCTTAAGTGTGCCTGGTGAAAAAGTAGGGACGAAGACAATGTAGTCTAAAGTTGTGTTAAGAATCTAGACAGAAATATTCCATATACTGAATGAGTTTTATTCAATCATCCTGCCGCTGCTACGGTTATTTTTAATTTATTTTTCACACACACACACACACACACACACACAGGAATTTAATTACGTAAGCATAGTTTATGTCAGGAACTATATACTATATACATATGTATTATTCTTTTTCATTAATTTAATCTCCTAATAAGTTCTAGTGGGTTATAATTTTTGATATAAACTTTTACACCTAAAGTTTAAAATTAAATTAATGTTTTTCTAAGATTATAATTAAATTTGAAGTAACAGTTTTACTTTGAAGGATTTTTGCAAGTCGGAGTAAAAGAGAACAACAGCATACATTGTGAGGTATGAAAATTATACGAAACATATAGTATTCTTTACGAGAATAAACAAGTGAAAATCTTGCAAACCGGAGACAATTTTTACAAGTGAATGAAAGCTCCGAAATTTTTTGAAATATCTTTTTTCAAATTATATTTATTGTATTTTTATGTTATGCGTACTTCAAAAAAAAAAAATTAACCAGCAACGAATTCACATTTGCTTCAAATTATTGTTGATTTTCAGATACATTTTCAAGCAATTTATCAACGGAGGAACGTACCATTATCTCACACTAAAACATGCATATAAACGCTGTCTTTATTTATAGCAATTTTTTGATATTATCGAAATTTTTTTTCATATTCACATATTACAAAGGAGACCAAATGGATTATTAGAAGTGCTATCGATCCATATGCACTTAAACATAAATGCCACAAAACGGTTTTAAATAAGTTGAATAAGATTATAAGAAAATTCTTATCTACAATAAACATTTGGAAAACCTATCAAAGAAGCTAAAAACCCGAGTAATAAAAAGGTTAGCCAGCTCATGCTGGGGTGTAGGGGCAAGGGTGCTGCGGACTTCCACACTAGCATCGGTGTTCTCGGCTGCCGAATATTACTCCTCTGTGTGGTGCAAAATAGCTCTCACACTAAAAAAGTTGATGTACTTCTAAATGAAGCTCTTATCGTACAATATCTGGTTTGCTGAAATCAACACCTGTCGTTCAGTGGCTACCGATTTTAGCCAATATACCTCCTCCGAATATATACGAAGAGAAAACGCACTAACTAGGGACTGGGAAGAATTTAACCAGAACCAAAGTCTCCCGATTTCAGTGGAAGTAAATACTGTGCTTAATCAGCGTTTGTAAAATCAAGAAAATCTCCCTGGACTCGCAGCGTAAATACAGAGAGATCCCAAAAGAAAGCCTAGAGAAATGAAATATAAGAAATTCCTGGTTAATAGAAGATTTTGACGGAAAGAACTCTCGGGCATGGACTTACTAAGAAAGGAGTGGAAGATGTTAAATAGGATAAGGACAGGACATGGCAGATGCGGTTATATGATATGCAAGTGGGGCTTTAGGGAATCGTCTAGCTGCTATTGCGAAAACCCTCGTCAAACAATGCAACACATTGTGTCGAAGAACGTCCAGTCTTTTCTTCGGGTCAGTTGTGTTTAAAAAATATACATGACGTAAAAAACGACGTCTTAGATTACCCGAAACGATTACAAATTAACTTATAATGATGTCTATTATTTCTATTTTAATGTTAATTTTAATTTTATCTGACTCTCTGTGTTTGGCGATTATACGAAGAAGAAAAAGATAAGAAAATTACAATGTATGTTATAACTTTTTTTTTTGTTTTTTGGTATTCTAATAGTAAGTTTTATACATTTCTTAGAATAGCTGTAAAAAAATATTACTGTTATTTTTTAAAATTTTATATTTATTAAATTAATTTTCCGCTGAAGAAGGAGATTTATACCGGTAAAATTTTATAAATACGTGCCCCACTGCTTATTCCACTATGAATAAATTCTGTCCCGCAGATCAGAGAAAAAATAATGAACGTATCAATATTGAATTTTAAATAAATTAAGGGGAAAAAAAATTAACCGGCGTACTGTGTTATGACCACCACGTTTTTGTCTCGAATTATTCGAGCAGCTTTTTTGTAAAAAAAAAGAAAATCTTTAAGGCCGCCTCTAGCAGAAGTTCTGTCTTTTCCTACAATCTCATTGAAACAGTCAGTTCAATTCGATTTCATGCTGGACAAACTTACAATTTTAAGTCTGAAAGCTAAATATTATCATCGACGGTGGTCAACTTCTCATGCTTCTTTTAGTCATTGTTTTATACCCTTTATCGTTTAATTGTTAAAATAAATTAACAAAAAAAAAACAAAATAGACCGAGTTTTTCTTCCAGTCGATTTTTCTAACAGTTCAAAGTTGGTGTCAAAGTTTTGTTTACTCTTTGGGACTTCAATTTTCCTGAATATTTTTGTCTTTCTACTTTTTTTTTCTGTTATATATTTTTACAAATAATGGCCATCCTCTTTGTTCACCGTTATCTACATTTCCCCCAATAAATTATCTGATTTTCCATGAATATCTATCTCCCCCGTGTTCGTCATTTTTGCTGCTTTATCATCCATCGTCTCTATACAATCACTCACAAGCTACTTTTCCACTATTCCTTTATTCCGGTTGATTAGATTTCTGGGCGTATTAACGGTAATGAAATAGTTTTTTTTTTTTTTTGATTTTTTTTTTCTTGAATAGTTGTTTAGTTTAGGTTAGCAAAAAAATTTCAGCAAGTTCTAGTTTTCGACTCCTATGTAAAAATTTTCATATCAGATTTTAGTCCGATATTTTTGCATCTTCTAAGTTAGTGGTTCTTAACCTTTAAATGATGAGGGACCATTTGACAAAATTTCTGTCTACCATGGACCACCAACTGTTTGAAAATAATATACAGTAAATGTAAATAAATAAGACACGCATAAAATTATTCAAAGCCAACAGTATTTTAATTTTTTTTACGAAAATTTTACAGAATAGAGGTAAATACATTATTTTAATGCGATTTCTGTGACTGCATACTTTTTACTAACTTCTGAATCCTTGGTTCAGTGCTACTGAAAGCCAAACACATGTCGGCGCTGGCATCCAACCGATTTCGGTGCTTGCTTTAGCGTCGTGAACCCCTGCTCGCATAGATATGTCGATGATAACAAAGTTCGACAGCAATTTCTTGAATCTTTGGAAAAGAAATTGCCTTTTGGCTTCAAAAATTTTCAAAATTAATTCCTGTCACGAATATATCTTTCAAGTTACTATTGTGTTGCATTTCAATCACTTCTTCTTGAATTTCATCAGGCACCTCAGAAACGTTGATTACTTTCCAAACACACCTTCGTCCTCACAGTAGTCAGGAAAATAGCGACCGAATTCACTCTTTAAATTTTTCAAATTAAGTATCATGCTCTTTTGTATTTCTCCTTTAATTCGGCATGCTATCTGTAAATAATTCGATTCAGCGTATCAAACGTAGAAACATTTTTTCTTCCAACCTTGTCGATCCCCATAGCTCGATTTTAGTGATAAATTCACTAATTTTATCTTCGCTTGCAAATTTATTGCTTGCGCCTTACAACTTCAGATTTCATGACCCTTGCAGTTGAAGGTTCAATATATTTAGTCGCGCGAAAAAATCAACCAAATAAGCAAAACACATTTGAAATTTGGACTCGCAGAACTGATCCAGCAATTCTTTGTTCTCCTTGTTGGTTAATAATATTTGTATTTCCTCTTTGAGTTCGTACAACCCCGACAGCATACTTCCCTATAGAAAAGCCGAGTTTTGTGTTCAGAGTTCATATCAGGGCACAACTGTTTGAAGAGACACGTATGAAAAGCACTCTTTTTAATGAAGTTAACTACTTTTATTGCTTTAATATTTTTATGATGGCTCTCCAGGGACCACCGGTGGTCTATTTTTTTTTCCTTACCCTGGGCGCGCCAGCGGCCTTGACCCAACAACATGAAAAATTAAGAGTTATAACTAAATAGCCAAGCGGTCAGAAATGGAAAAGACAAAGGGACAGCAGCAATGGAATAACTGAAGGCAATGGGAAGGAAAGAATATAGGTAGCGTTAAAGGGAGTAGGAAGACCCAAAACTAGAAGTTGGGCGTAAAGAAAGGAGCGTTCGTTAGAGAGTGCAGAACATTCGAATAGGATGTGATTTGAGTCACAAATACAAGAAGGCTCAGAAGCGTGAAGAGAGCAGAAAGGAGAAGAGGACAAAGCGAATCGAAAGAGAGAAGAGGGGAGTAGAGAATGATTTATTCTAAGCCTAATTAAGGAAACAACAGTGGAACGACGTGGTCCGCGGACCGCCGGTTAAGAACCACTGTTCTAAGGGGATTTTTTTTTTTTGCAACTTTCCATTCAACCGAACTTTAACTCTCGGGATTCATATGATTTTCTTTTCTTCATCGTTCAGCTCTCTTGTCTCTATCATTCGCACACGTTTTCTTCAAACACTTCTCACATCGTCTTTCCCTTTAGTGCTTCTTCGCCCACTGTTCTGTCTGGAATGCTAATAATGTCGTGTACTCTTCGAAAGTTCTTTTTCTTTATACTATACTCCCAATTCGCATTTGTTGAAGCTTAAACTGTCTACTATTGTATATTCTCTACGTGTCCCACTTCTGACCCTGTGCTAACTATTTCTTCTACTGCCGTTTCTTTCTTACGTTAATAATATCCGATCGAATTAAGATCTAATCGACTACCATGCTATCGTTTTTGAGCGGAGATCCGTAGTTTTCAAGTCAAATAAGAAAAACAAAACAACACATACATATAAAGCGTTAGTGCCGTAGCCTAATGGTTAAGGCGCTTGACTACTAAACCAGAGGACATTCCAGATCCGAATCGCTCCCAGGTATATATATAATCTGAAATTGAATATTGGTTATACCAGACAACTATCTGCTGGAAAGTAAAGGCGGATAATCCAAAAGTAGAAAGGAACTGGCCCCATTATTTTCATCAGATCCCCATTAGAGATCCTTAAGTACATTATGAAAAGCTTAATTTCACAATCCATGATACCTTATCCAGGGGATATAAGGGACTTACTTTACTTTACTTACATATAAAGCGCAGTGGTACTTTTAGTAATAAAACCTTGTACACATAGCCAATCTGCAACGTGTTTTGATTTTCTATAAAATAAAAGGCAGTTTTTATTAACGCCAAGATTAAAAAAAAAAAAAAAACAAAAAAAACTTCTGCTAAACGACGGCCATTAGTCATTACATTTTATCGTCTTCTACTTTATTAAAAACCAAAAACAGAATCGTTTTTATTATTATTAAAAACTATTATTGTACACACGCTGATGTTGACGTTTATTTAATTACAGTGTCACCGCAACTACCGTCATTAATGATTAATAAATATTACATTTTTTTTTTTTTTATATCGTTACAATAACAATCACAGCAGATGTATTATTACCACTTTAAGTAACTAAAAGGTGAATAACCTCCTTATAGGTCTCTAACAGCGCAACTATTTAACCAGATAAGAGAGGCACCGAAAAATCTTTTATTCGTTCACTGTCGAAATTAATCCGTGTCGCAATTTATCGGAAATTCATCGACCTCCCCTCATTGCATGAATTGAAAACGCATTTTTTATCATGTTAAAACAGAAACTTCAATTTAAATTATTTAGAAAGAAACACGAATATTTCCTTGGTCAGTCGCGTTGACGACTTTAAAATTAATTTAGTACGTTGATTACGTATTGAGAACAAAGTAAAACAATGTCAGTTGAGAACATTTACCATGCCCTAGAACATAATTTTTTTTCCTTGAAATGTCCGAATATCATTCAACCGGTAGCTTGTCATCGCTCAGATATCATTAAGATAAAGAGACAGAAATTATTTCTATACCCCTAAAACGCAAGACTATCAGTAACTAAAAGAACCTCAGACAGAATCGAAATTACATCAGTTTCTACGGTACACGAAGACAAAAATTTTTGATATTTGGGAAATCTGTTAAACAGCTTTGGAACATCTATATATGTACTTCAGGCAATTTTACAGAATAAACCGAATTAATTATTTGTAACGATAATTAATATTTTAGACAAATCATTCGTTGCGTGGCCAATAATTTTCCTCCACCTTCGGTAGTAATCATTATACCATACGTTGTATTTGGAGACAGGTGTACGGTTCGTAGAACTGAATAGAATATAAAGTAATAAAGTAAACAGATTGTTATGCATAATGAGTGTGTTTTACCGCGGACAAATAGTGCATGTATTTTCACCGGTTGACGCGAAATTGTTAAGCGAAAATACTCGTATTAGAATGTCTCTCTTTATTAATTTCCAGCGGTGGACGTTATTGAGTAATGTCGCAAAAATCGAAATTAAAAATTTTACGTATTTTTGTGACAAAAATCCAATAAAAAACCTTTTTAAACAAATACACGTCTGAGCACTTGTGTAAATGTATGCAAAATTTTGTTATAGGTTTTCGCTTTTGAACAAATGAGATGCTGTTTCAATTCGGTTCGTACTAAAATGCGGAATCGCGATCGGTAGATGTGTTAACCAAATTTGGTTCTCCCAAAGTTCTGGAATAAAATTTAAGAAAATGTAAAAAAAAAAAAAAAATTGAGTTCGTTAAAAATTACTAACAATGTGAAGTTGTGAATATAATGCCATGCCACCAGGGGCGTTTTGAACATTCTAAATTTGTTCGGGGTGTGATATGTTGAAAATGCCGACTCATGTAGTAGACTTTGTAAAGTTTAAAAATTATTTCTTTTATATTGCATATATCGTATATACTAAAACGTTGTATGGTGTTTTTGCCCGATTTTTAAAAAATTTTCACAAATGCAAGAGTTCAAGACAAAACAAGAAAAATTGAAATATATTTTATAATTTTTTACAAAATTACAAAATTAATGTTCCTCCGTTTTTCAAGAAAAGAGTGCTTATATCCTCATTACATTTTACATCCATCATTTTTTATTTCAATATTTTCCAGTTCACTTCTCTTATAATCTCACTGTTGATTAAAACAACAGTTGTAGTATTTTCGTCAACGTGTTAAAGTGTATTGATCAACAAAATTTCTCGATAATCAGTCCTTCTCCGATTTTACGAAAAACGTTAATTCTCTTTTTGTTCCACAAAAAATTAAACATCGTTGCTCATTTCCATTATTGCCAGAATAAATATAAATACGTATAATGATTAAATGATTTAATTCTGAATCAAATTTTGTATTTTGTATTTAACAATTTTTATATTATGCGATTTCCATTGTATATATGTATATATACACATTTTTAAATTTCTAAAAGTCCGCCAAAGTGGCGTAAATGCTACGATGCTTCACCGTTAACAAGAAGTTCACACGATTATGTTTATATTCTTCAAAGTTTTAACTTTAACCATGACTATTCTCTCCATGAATACACACCTTTCTACTATATATTTCGAAGGAAAAAAAGTAACAATCAATCTGAACGTTCATCGACCATCGTTGTACGAAAATGATTAAAAATTAATTTCAACGCACCAAGTGATCGCTCACGAGATGCTGACGATAAAGGAGATGTTAAAATGAAATGAACAACTTTGAATGCGGAAGGCAGTACACATTTCGTAATTTAAATGCAATTTTTGAAATACCCTCAAAAACTTGTACATTCCCCGGATGCATCCAGAAGCACCTGCAGATCAGTATGTAAACATTCTACGTGGATCGGCTAAAAAGTAACACTGTCTGGAAAAAACCAACCCCGCGAAATAACGAAAAAGGTTTTCTTTCGGGCAACTTTGGTAAAATATCTGTTAATTGGAAGATACCACACATCAGTTAAACTGCGAACGAAGGTGATATGAATACGGCCGAAGATGTTACATGTTGCGGAAGGTTAGATAACTTAACATGCTGTAGCAAGAGACATGCTTTGGAAACACCGAAATACGAAAGATGAAAAATAAAGCAGAAGTAACAATGGGGCTTTATCTGAGCTATGCCATCCGGAATGACCGAGATAGATGGAATCATGAATTACTGCAATGCTGACTGCGTGCGACGAACATAAACGAAGTAAAGTCAAATCAGCTGAGCAGACATCGTCAGTCTCATCGGAAAAATCAAATGAATAAGAACAGCGGTAGACGCTGTCAGCGGAAGACGCCACCGCGAAGAACACAGCTGAACATATAAAAAAGTCCAGTAGAGAAGTCGCATTTTTGTGGTATTTTCTTTTCTTTTTTTTATTTATATAAAACTGCGTTTAAATAACAGAAAAGGATGGTAGAAATGTTCGCGGTTAACGATGTTGCAGAGATGTGCTTAATTTTTTAAGTCGAACTTTTTTAAATACACTATTTTTACGCTAGAGAGCCGGGGGATTTGTTTCTTATCAACATAATACGTGAGTGAAGAGAATGAGTATTATGTAACGGTTATTTAACAGTTACGAACGACAGTGTGCTCATAAAAGTGAAGCGAATTATACAGGGCTGAGCAAAAGTCAGTGTACGCTGTCGTAAATGGCGCGTGCAAATTTGTGCCCGACTTTTGCTCACCCCTGTATATGTTTTAAGCGGAAATATACTTCGTAATAATAATAACAAAATCTTCTAAAGCGAAAACTGTACTGATAAATACTTCAGCATTATTCAAATATCATCATCGTTCGTTCTGGAAACATTCGCAAAAAGTAACTGTTATTTCAGTAGCAGACGGTTATTAAAATTACCGTAAATGTTGCACAAATCTGTGGCTGTGATTGTGTTGTAACATTTAACAATTAATAAGGGTTAATGTGAAAAACAGGTATTATGAAACGGTTGCTAAAGAAATAGAGCATGATGTGGGGAAAAAAGGAACCAGGGGCGATTTATATAAAAAGATTCGAATGATCTTTCAAGATGAGAATTTGGGCTATGGAGAACGAGGAGCACGGCTGCATCAAATCTGAGAAGAAGGAAATCTCGTAGAAATCTGGAGAAATTATCGGCAAAAGTTGTACATCAGCATCACGCATAAACACCTGATCTGCTGGGAGAACCTGAACCTACAATATTTTGTTAAATCAGGCTGAAGATGCTATTAGACATTCAACAGAAAGTAATAAAGCTATTGGATATGATGAAAGAAATGGGCAAAATCGGAAATACACGATATATTATTATATACATATATATATATATATATATATATATATATACAGTGATCAAAAAAAGTATGTGAACATCAGTAAAATAAAGAAACTTGTGCATAAAAAGAAGGGGAAAACGCGTTTTTAATGTAATTTTATTAGAAATATACAAAAGAAAGAGTTCTTAAGACGTAATATTAAAAAAAGAAAATCACAAAAATGAACATGAAACCCCGTCACGATCAACCGAAAAAAAAAAAAACGAAAATTGCGTTCAAAATAAGTATGTGAACACAACAAAAATAATCAGCTAAGGGTTTTTCCCCGATGATGAATCATCTGTGCGCGTACAAGAATCAACGCGTTGCATCAAGCTAGGCATCGCTGAATGCTTTTCATTTTGCATAGTGCAAGTGAACGCGTAATACGAATATTTAAAAGTGCGTAATCGATAATGTCGCGTAAATCGGGAGACACGTCTTTTGAAAAACGACAGCTCGTGATTTTCAATTATGAAAAAGGCATGCCGGGTAACAAAATTGCGGCATTACTAAATATGAAGAGAGGTGCAGTTTATAAAATTATCCGGTGCTTCTGCGAAGAGGGCAGGATTGAAAAGAAGCCGCGATCAGGTCGACCCGAAAAATTATCTTGTCAAGACAAGCGCTTTATCATCCGCCTAATTGAGAAAAATTCGAAGGTAACTGCCGAAGAAATCAGCAGAGAGGTCACTGAACGATGCCATAAGGAAATTACTGGTCAGACTATTCGTAATTTTTTTAAAAGTACGGGTTATACGTCACGCATGGCTCGCAATAAACCTTATATTAGTAAAATAAATAAGAAAAGACGCCTCACCTTTGCTAAAAAGTACAGTTCCATGGATGAAACGTTCTGGGAAACTGTACTTTTTAGCGATGAGTCCAAATTTAATTTATTTGGTCACGATGGAAAACAAAGAGTCTGGCGAAAGCCTAATACCACGTTACATCCGAAACATGTAAATGTAAATGTTAAACATGGTGGCGGCCATGTTATGGTCTGGGGCTGTTTCGCGGCGTCTGGAGTCGGCTCATTGCACTTCATCGACGGAAATATGACTGCAATAGACTATGTTGATATTTTAAGGAACAATCTCAACCAAAGTGCTGAGAAATTAGGGTTGCTAGGGTCTTACCATTTTTACCAAGATAATGACCCGAAGCATTCAGCATATGTAACTCGCGAATGGTTACTTTATAATTGTCGGAAAAAGTTGGACGTGCCTCCCCAGTCACCGGATTTAAATCCGATTGAAAATCTATGGTTCAAGTTGGATCAACAAATTCGTCAGCGCTCTGTTTCAAACAAAACCGAAATGAAACAACGAATTATTGAACAATGGCGGAATCTGCCCCCTGATTACCTTCATTCCCTGGTCGCATCGATGCCTCGCAGGTTAGCAGCTGTGATTCAAGCCAAAGGAGGACATACGAAGTACTAGGCTGTGGTAAATTTAGTTTAATTTATATTTTTTTCGTCGGTTTCTTTGTTTTTGTTTTCATGTTCACATACTTATTTTGAATGTAATTTTCGACTTTTTTTTTTTAATTAATCGTGACGCGGTTTCCAGTCCATTTTCGTAATTTTTTTTTAAATATATGTGTTGAGAACTCTTTCTTTTGTATATTTCTAATAAAATTACATTAAAAACGCGTTTTTCCCTTCTTTTTATGCACAAGTTTCTTTATTTTACTGATGTTCACATACTTTTTTTGATCACTGTATATGTAAAAGAATATGACCAACTTCCGAATGGCCGGAAGAATGATGTAAAAAACTATATACATTCCTCTGTTAAAAAAGAACTGAGGTATAAAGTGTAAAAATTACAGAATACCAATTAAGGATCCTTCATAACAGACTAGCAGGATATTGAAGAGAACAGATTCCGCAAAAACAAGCAGGTTTCGTTAAGCGTACAGCGCGAACACGTGCTAAACAAACGAGGCAGTTAATTGAAAAGTCTCTTGAATACGCGGAACACCGCTAAGTCTATGCTTTGTAGACTATGTTAAGACGTTCGATAGCGTTAATTCCGCTCCGATACATACGAAGAAATACCAAGTATACAACACTAATCGACTCTATGAGCACAATAAAAACATACTGATGGACACATAGAATCAATAGAATTCAGGATGCGTAAAGGAAAGTATAAGGCAAGGCTACGCATTCTCGCTCCAATGTTATTTTTTAATCTACATACATATGTATATGGAGAATTTGTTATGCGGCAAGTTCTAGAAGGACGGAATGATGGCATTTCTATTGGAGGCTGGAAAATAAATAACCTCTGTGTTTTTCGGATGACACAACGACTAATAGCTCTAACAGTGTTGCTGAGATGGAATCCTTTTCAGAACCACTCGGCAAAATAAGTGCGGATTATGAACTAAATAAGGAAAAAATGGCGGTAATTGATACGAAAAAAGCTCACAATAGGTCAAGCTGAAAAGCGCATAGATGGGTAGCAGACAATGCGGAAATTTGTATATTTGTGGTCACCGATAGAAGATGTAGGCAGCAGGCGGCTTTACAAACGAGATAAAACGCAGAATTCAGCTAGCACAAAATGCCATAAACAGACGGCGCGAAATTCGGAAAGATGAATTCATCATAAATGCAATAAAAAGAGACACTTGTACACGGTGCTCAGTGTTTACCATATTTTTGTATCGATCGGAAACCATCTATTTTAAAAGCTGTCGATAAAAAATAGTCTCGAACTGTGGATATGCGGCGACGAATGCTGAGAATATCCTGTGGAAAGCCAAACCTAAATCAATATATATATATATATATATATATATCGATTCTAAACAGGCTCCAAATTACTAACCAAGTCCTGGCTAGCATCGTGAAATTTTTCGGCCACGTTGTAGGGCGCAAGAACTTCACTGAACAGCTAATTATACAAAGGGAAAACGACAAAGGTGATGTATCAGACAAAGGGAAAACGACAAAGGTGATGTATCAGACAAAGGGAAAACGACAAAGGTGATGTATCAGACAAAGGGAAAACGACAAAGGTGATGTATCAGACAAAGGGAAAACGACAAAGGTGATGTATCAGACAAAGGGAAAACGACAAAGGTGATGTATCAGACAAAGGGAAAACGACAAAGGTGATGTATCAGACAAAGGGAAAACGACAAAGGTGATGTATCAGACAAAGGGAAAACGACAAAGGTGATGTATCAGACAAAGGGAAAACGACAAAGGTGATGTATCAGACAAAGGGAAAACGACAAAGGTGATGTATCAGACAAAGGGAAAACGACAAAGGTGATGTATCAGACAAAGGGAAAACGACAAAGGTGATGTATCAGACAAAGGGAAAACGACAAAGGTGATGTATCAGACAAAGGGAAAACGACAAAGGTGATGTATCAGACAAGGGAAAACGACCTCGGGGATGCATCAGGTGGTGGACCGATGCGGTACGGAGAGCCACAGAGAAATCATTTGCAGAATGCGCGCGAGAAACCGATGATCTCGGTCGATGCCGGAAGTCTGATGAGCAATGAGAGAGCTGAGCGAAGAAAAATCCTGAGGTGGTCGTACAGGTAAATTTCGTGTTATTAAAAAATAAATGAGTCCGTATGTTCCGTTTGACGTAATTATTTACACTATTTCGAAACTAGTGCCTTGCGTATCTGTTGAAATTTACTATTACTAGCGCGCTGTATCCGTAGTAAAACGCAATTATATGTATACTGGAAAGATTTTAAAATGACACGAAATCCCCCCCCCCCCCCCCCATCGCTAAATTCCCGTCTTCAGTCGCTAGTATCAGCTGTACACGTACGGAGAGTTTTCTACGCTCATTTTTAACCAATTAACAATCAATTTGAAAGCTTTGTCAAAGAAATATCGGGAAAAACGATCGAATTTCAAAGCTATCTTCGCATCGTGAATCTCTCTGTATACAATAAATTACTCTAGATAAAACCGACTTTTACATGATTTTCAGTTAATAAACAGCAGCAATACTAGCTATAGCGAGCATCGTCCAGCTGTAGCGAATTTAGTCGAAGCGATGAAGGTAAACACGCTATTTACGTATATAACAACTCATTTATATGCAATTTTAAGAACGCACTGCTAGTGGTATATATTAATGCGTCTATAAATATGTAAATTCGATGTTCAAATTTTATTAAGAATAACGTTCAAAGTAATTAAACGGTGTTTACCAACACTTTTGAAGAATTCAACATTTTGAGCTCTCCTAATCGTCGCACACGTCATTGAATACGGCTGTCGCATTTAAGAACTACAGAGTAAACTCTGTCGTTCAAAGGTTTTAAAAATCGCAATTTGTTTTTATTTTAAATATCAGTTTATTAATGTTATTTCCGACGTTATCAATTTAATATTTTTATTCTATTTCCATAAGTGAAAAAATCTATTTATGTATATATATGTATATATGTATATTTATATATGTTTTTAAAACAGAATTTGCTTCTCTCTCACTCTTTCTTTCTCTATTGTTTATTTGTGTTTCTGTTAGTTTATTCTAGTAATTATTAATATGGTCGCCCTTCGTCTTATTTCTCTCTCGTCGATAAAACCCTATTTTAATCCTCTTATCTCTGTACCCATAAATTTCGGCTACAGTTAGTTTACGCTCGACTATCAGTTGCTGACTCGATCCGACGATTACAGTTAAACAGAGAGATAACAAACAGCAGCACTCTTTATCTGCTGTGGGCTGTGCCTGTCAAGACAGATATAGAGGATCACATGAAACGTAAATCTGCCGGCCGATTATCGCCATCGTCGTCTCTACAATTGCCTAAAGAAATTAGATTATCGTAAAAGCTTATTTCTAAAATGTCTGTCGATTTTGTTAAGTTTTTGACGTTATTATAGCCGCTGGTAATTCACTTCAGTGTCTCTGTGCCTCAGACAACGTCTAATTTTAAATAATACGCGATTTCAATCGAGAATTGCTCATTAACGAATACAAACGTTCACATAGAAAGAGTGTGTATATTAGTATGTTGAGTTGAATTTCGGTTCGCACGAATCCGCGACTGTGATTGGTTGCTGTTAAGAGGTTAATTAAATTAGTTAATATAAAAGGCGCATTAAAAATGGAAAAACTTGAAAATAAAGGGGAAGAAGAGTTTCATTGATCTACCAACATTAAATCTACAGACGACGACGTATGAATTTTGTTTTTTATTATTTATTATGAAAAAAGAAAAAAATCGTAAGCATGACGTAATTAAACTAGGTATATATCGGGCAATTATTAAGCGTCTGACTGTAAATATTTCAAAGTAATAGTGAAAAAAAATTCTACAATACTGATATTTTAGACTAAACAAGGAAAAAAAGAAAAGGACAAACAGCGAAGAAATTGTTTGACGGAAAAGCTGTAAATATTTCGCCATGCATCAATCACAGTTTAATACATATTTCAAAATCGAACGTAATGAATTTTTGGCAAAATAAAATAAATATTGGAAGAAAGCTAGCTGCCTTCAGGATCTTCAGTAAGACAACATCTTCTCCGCCATTCAGCTAAGATAAAAAGTAACGCAGTAATCTCTCCAGTGTGTAGGGCTACATTGTCTGCTTGGTGCGGTGTACATTCGGTTTTGAATCGCGGAGTAGAGTGTTTCGATAAGCGGTTAACTGGTATCTTCAATACACTCGTTAACACTAAAATACATATTCAATGAACACTCATCTACGCACATAAAACTTATATCCATATTTTACATTCGGACGTTTCATATATGCCATCTTTTGTGTAATTATTTCGCTCTTGAAAAAATCGCTGTATACCCCGTCAACTGACTTATTTGAGACGATTAAAGAAGATAACAAAACTAACTGGCTAACTTTTATAGATAGCTGTCCAAGTACAGATGAAACATATATATATATATATATATATATATATATAGGGTTTTGTAAAAGCATTGTTGCCTAATTTGCCCCAACTTGGCCACATAGCTCTATTGGTATACGATTTAAAAATGCTGTCATCGTTATTTATAGTAAACAAAGAATTGCGCATGTGATGGGAGACAAAAAATATGTATACGCGTATGATAAGGCTCTATTGTAAGCGTGAAATGTACACCATCATGCATCGACTCTAAGCGAAGTGATTTTTCAAAAAGCCCCGGTACTTACATATATTACTGCATTGGGGGGGAAATGTAGCGAAGTATCGCTTTAATCAAATAAATTATTTACAAAATAGGATATTCAAACCTGTTAACAAAAATAGGCGCGCTCCGTTTTTGATTATAATTTTCATCAAATTAATATATTATACAAAACGCAGCTATTGGTATTTGTACTTAAGTATGAATTTGAATTCTTCAGGAAAGACGATGATAAAACTATAAGAGCTGTGTGTATAGCGTTCGTACCGAAATTTAACAAATATCATTCTAGAATGCAAGCATTTTATATGGATCCCCATTACTTTATAACCAGTTATTGGTCATTTCATCGGATAAACTAAAAAGTCTTAAAAACTACAAGAAAAGGCATAAATACCTATTATATTATTTCCCTGGTGATCATTTAACAATCGCATAATGTATAGTGGTTTATTCATATTTCTTTTAAATTTTTGTTTAATTTTTAATACGTCTGATTTTATTCGTAACCTTTTGTATATATTTTTTAAACCTCAACTTACATAACTTTATTTTTCGATTGCATTTCTTTTTTACTTATTTTTTTTCTTTTTCTGTTACTTTATAAGAAAAATAGGTAATTATCATTTTAATTTTGTTGTTTTTAAGAAATTTTCTTTGTTCAGTTTCCTCTTTTTTTTCTTTTCTTTTTTTTTTTTTTTTTGAGTTTTATTATTTTCGTTATATTTTAATATTCCATCGCTCGCGCAATTTCTCGCACAGATGAAAATGTGTACTATAATAATAATAATAATAATAATAATAATAAAATTACTTGATTTGATTATTATTATTATTATTATTATTATTATTATTATCATCATTATTATTTGAGCTCATCTGTTACGCACAACTAATAATTTTCGATATTTTTAATTTTCAGCAGCCGAATTCGAACGAAATTCCATTCAAACGAAATACCACCTTGCTACTGTTTTAATTTTATGGATAACTTTTTGAATTAGCACAAATCTCGGAAATGTAATATCACAAATTGCAGATATTTTCGTTATTGGGGGGGGGGGGGGGGGGGAATTACGAAAAAACAAAATATTAGGTCTGCTTAAAACGTTATTATAATACAGCGTCGCTGGTTATTCAGAAAAATGTGTTAGTTCAAAACTGAATCACTGCAGTGAGTCGGAATTCGATTACGCAACACGAGGAAATACACTGGTAACGTACAAGGGCGTCGCCAGCCGATGAGCCAGGAGGGGGTGGGCAAGTTGATAGAAAGAGGATATGAGTTATAGGAAAAAGTAAAATTTACAAGTTGTAAAGGCTTAATATTTCACTAAACAAGAATAAAATCTTAATTAAAACATAATTTCGGTGGGTTTCTGGCAAATAGTTCTACTACTTTATTTTCCAAATTGTCCACGATTACGCGCCTGTCAGTTGATTAAAAGGTTTCAAGGCTCCAGGAGAGCAGCTGCCCCCCTGCCCCCGGTGGCGATGCCCATGGTAACGTAGTAATGTCTCCAGAACAGCAATTCCAACACAGTGACGTCATTAAAATTATACTAGTCGTTAATACAACAATTTCTTACATTTTGGATTTTTAATTACAAATATGGCCGGTTTATCATTGTGTGAACGGCTGTTAAATGAGGACCACCGGCCAGACAATATTTACTCTGCTTACAGCTTAGCCTATGAGTTCCTACAGAAATATACTAATAGTGTAGACAGCTACAGGATAAACAGAAAAAGCTGTCGCGTTTAGTTTTCCTAAACAGGTTTTATGATCATTTTTTTCTCTTTTTATTAATTTCATATTTTATTATCTGAAAACATTACACGAATATATATTTTTAATTATCATCATATAGGGTGCCATACTCTGCCCCCCCACCCCTGAAGCCTTGAAACTTTTTAATCACCTGGCCATAATGAGTATTCATAGGGCCGTAATCATAAATAATTTGCCAGAAACCCACAAAAATTATGTTTTAATTAAGATTTTATTCTTGTTTAATAAAATATTAAGCCTTTACAACTTATAAATTTTATTTTTTCTATAACTCATATACATTTTCTATCATCTTGCCCCCCCCCTCTGGTCTATCGGCTGGCGACGCTCTTGTTCAGCTGTACAGACACATAGGCATAATGCTCATAGCAATTGTTACATGCAACGATAAAGAAACATATTTTGGTTTTTACATATTTTTTTAATCTAAATAAATCCAGTGTAATTGTATATCTGTAAAACAAACGTATGACGCATCATTCATATATGAATGACACCAAAATATTGAATTTACATACATGACCTGTATTTAAAGTTTACAAATAAGCTTGAAAAATAATGTATTTTAACACTTATATATTTTCAAAAACTAACTTCAAATTTTTCATGTGAAACGTTTACGTTTTATATATAATCTAATCTGTATGATCTTCTCCATATGGCTGCGTGAGAAATACTGGGCAATATGTAAGTACATTTTTGTCATTTCAATCAACATATGAAATAAACTTGTTTTTTAAAACTGCCCTTTGCCAGATATATACTCGAATGATTTAAATTACAATATATAAAAGATTAATTTACTACCTCTCTCATTGGTGCACCCAGGATTTGTCACGAGGGGGGGGGGCTAAAAGAGTAGCATACTGGAAAATGTAAAGGCGGAGGTCGAACATGTTTGGTATATCTATATATCTCTCTCTTCTATTTTTGTGTAAAATGTGTTATTTAAAAACACCTTATGTTTTATCAAATATTCATTTTTACTGTTAAAAATTTTGCCATTATTAATAGTGTATTCTCCCTGGGGGAGTTGTAGCCCCAAAGCACCCTCCTTGGGTGCACCAATGACCTCTCTCCTTGTACCATCAAGACGCCTTCTAGTTTTTAATGATTCCTCCAACCCCATAGATAAAATAGTAAATTTCCTTAAACAAGACAAATTTTTCTATCCCAATTAATCCCATTTCTTTCTTAATTGAGCCATGAAGTTCTCTGCGTACCTATGTGACTCATTAATTAAATATAAAAAAAAAATAATGATTACCCTTTAAAATTGCGAACAGTCAGCGAAAAAACATTTCTTAAAAATGAAGTAATTTTTTTGTTTAAAATTATCTCAATAGAGTAAATGTCAAATAATCTAATGAATCCGTCTGAAAATTAGAAAACTGGTAACGTTATAGTATGTATGATGCATATTGTTGTTTGACTAGTTTGCAAAACGTTCACGATCGCTTTTGTGCATTTTTTTTCTTTTTTTTTTTTGTGCTGGTTCTTTGTGAAATTATGTTAAGACTGTTTTATTGCGTCTGTTTCAAGGCCTATATGTTTCTTTCGTGATGAGTTTCCATAATAAAAAATCTTACGAGTAATAAATCATTAACATTTATAGCTCATTCCATTCCGAATGTTTTATACGAAACCAGTATCAAAATTACATTTATAATTGAAAAAAAGTCAATTTCACATACGCCAAAAATGGAAAGAAAAAAAAAATGATTTGTAAAAGTGGCTACAGAAAACTATAAAACTCAGTATTCAAATTCAAATACACGTTATTCACACAATTCAGCTGTTACTATTCACAAATTACTTTTTACCAATTAACAAACTTTCAGGTCAAGTGCTAGAAGCTTATAAACTCGATTAATTTATAAATTTATTTTCCACACGGATTCCGCAAGCTCGTAAACACGTCAGATGTGTAATATGACCATTACATGATCCAAATGAAATTCATAAAACAAGCTAACAATTAACGGTGTGAACGTGCGAGAATACGGGAGTGTGTGAGATCCTGTTGTCGATCATAATGTACCATTTCGCGAATTTGAACGAAATGCGCGCCGACTTTTTGGAAATGGTTGTTGAGCCATAGGGTTGAAGAAAACAAAAAATCGAAAAGAAGAGGTAACCGAAGGATTTTTGATCGAAAGTCAGTCGGAATTTTACAGAGCCCTGATTGGTTTTTCTTTTAGAACCACTGGTAATTTGTAAATAGACCTGCCGAAGAAGTTGCCCTTTGTCGAAAATAGTAGTTACCTTATCTTTTTTAAGTGTTCAGTTTTTAAATTACGACAAAGTCCGGCTAAAGTATTGATCCGGGATTCGAAGAAACTTTTATTATAATTTGCCTGTCCCCAACTGTGGCCGATCGGAATCACCGGGACGTATTTAATTCGCGTACCGATAACAGAGCAGGTTATCATCAAAGGGATACGTAGAATTTAACTTATTATTATAATCCTTTAAATTTGTATACGTATATTGCTAATCCTGTATTTTCGGTATCTGGTCGGTGAAGAAACATTCGTGTAGGTGACTGCATAGTATAAAAAACTTAAAAAACATAAATGCCTATCTTTTTTGTCATGATATTAATAAGCGAATAAACGAATCAACGGTGTAATAAAATAAATAAATAAAACAATTATAATAATAAAGTGCTGATAAGTCCACGGTATAAGTCGAGACTGTGGTGTGACATGTAAAGCTCACACTATTTCAACTGACGGAAAAAAGATAATTATTAATAAGTAATATTATTTGAAATAATATCGACGTTAGCTTTAGTATAAGAGAAAAATAAAATAACGAAAAAAGTAGATTTTATATACGTTTTAATAAAAAAGAACTCTATTAAGTATCAGAAATTTTATCAAATCCAATGAAAAAACACAATAAATATATCTTCCATTTCGATTCTGCTTTTACTGCTTTTACTGTTTTTACTGTTTTTACTGCTTTTTACTGCTTTTAATAATTTATAATACAAAAATTGTTAGAACGCTTCTTATAATAGAATTTAAAATCAAAAAAAACAACGTTGTTGTAATAATGATGTTTTTTTTTTTTTTTTGGGGCGCGCCAGCGGCATTGACCCAACAACAAGAAAACTAAGCTAATAAATTAGATAACTAAGCGGTCCGAAATGGACGCAACAAAGGACAGCAGTGCAGACACCACAGAAGATGAAGGAAAGGAGAGGATAAAGGAAAAGTTATAGGGAGTAGGGAGACCTAATGACAGGAGCTGACTGTATAAAAGGTAGCGTTCGTTACGAAGAGCAGGACACTCAAAGAAAATGTGATTAGCATCACATGTACGAGGAGGATCACAATCGTGGAGAGAACAATCAGGAGAAGGCGATAGAGCAAATCGAAAGCGAGAGGAAGGGAGGAGAGAATGATTGATCCGGAGACGAATTAGGGAGACAATAGAAGAGCGACGACTGAGAGGAATAGAATGGAACCAAGACAGGGAACGAGGAATTGGCTGAATAAAATGGTAATGAGAATGACGATTAGAAAATAGGGAGGGATAAATATCCTGCCAAAGTCTGGCGTGATTGGAGGTGGATAAGGAAAGGATATCTGAAGAAAGGAAATGGTTGAGGAATGAATCAAGGCGACCAGCAGAACGAGCCAAAGAATCGGCTGCATCGTTGCCATCAATTCCGGAATGACTGGGGACCCACAAAAAATCAGTGAGAATAGAACGGGATGACTGCAAAGTGGAGGTAAGAGAACGAATTGAGAGAATAATATTATCAGAGGAATGTGAAGGAGGAGAGGATATGGCTTGAAGGACGCCCTTAGAGTCCGAAATAATGATTAATTGGGAAAGATCGCTTAAAGAGGAAATATAAGAGATAGCCTGAAGGATGGGGATCGACTCGGCAGAAAAAATAGAGCAGAAGGAAGGAAGCCGGAAGGACTCAGAATGTCGAAGCGACGGAGCAGTAAACGCACCACCCACGCTGTCCTCGCTCTTGGAACCATCAGTAAAGATCAATACATGAGCAGGAAAAGATGAATTCAACAAATGAAGAAATTCATTGTTGACTGCACCGTGAAAGGAGGAATTGGCTCGAAGTGGGAGAGAGGAAAATTTGATAGGCTGCCATAGGCTATTGAAGTCATGAAAGAAGTACGGGAGAGTGTTGTAGGAAAGGACAACAGGAGAAAAATTAGAAAGACGGGTAGCAATGAGCAACAGGATTGGGATTTTATGAGGAGAAAAACGCCAGCAGTTTTTAATATACAGATAGGAGGAAATAAGTTTGGACGAGGAGATGGGAAGCCGTTTAATTAAGAAGCGATACCCAAGCTGAGAACAGCGAATAAACAGTGGTTGGGCAAACGACTCTGATAGAACTGCGGGAATGGGGGATTACCGTAGATAAAGGAACAATAGTCGAGCTTGGACCGGATGATGGCTTTGAAAAGAATTAGAAGGATAAATGGATCGCCTCCCCATCTGAGGGGAGAGAGAGATTTAAGGAGATTAAGTCTTTTAAGACAGGATTTATAGAGAAAATTAATGTGCTCATGGAATGTGAGGCGGCTATTTAAAAAAAGGCCGAGATAGCATATGGAATTGACAACGGGATAGGAATACCAGATACAGTGATGCGAGTTAGAGCTCGGTTAAAGGGTCCGAGAGAAAAAATGATACAAGATGACTTGTTAGGAGAAAGAGAGAGGTGAAGACGAGAAAGGGAATTATTAAGAATAGACAGGGAATTATTCAACTCATCAATAGCGACGGACAATAATGATAAAACAAGTACCTAAACAAAAAGGATCGATTCTTTGTGGCATATTTCTTTCCCTCAGTGTAGAAAAATGATACAGCAGTTAATATTTTGTTGTTTTTCTTTTTGAATACTTTTTTAGGATTCCGTACGCACATAATATAATGCACGGAATCCTAATAAGACGGTTTAGAAACGACAAAAATATTCAATTAAAATATGCAATAACTCACGAACGGTCTCACTTATTAATTACGAAATTGGATCGTAAATTACAATTAAAGTTATCTTTGAAAAACCATATCTAGAACTTCGAGCTAATCGATTACTCCGGGCGGACAAAAAACCCTCCAAAAAAACCCGTTAAGATAATATAATATGGAATTTAAAATGACCTCTTAAAAATTTTCATAACTCATCACCAGATAACCCTTTAAAAGTGAAATTTAAAATATAAAATAAAACGCAGATACTCGTTTTCTTAAAGTCAAAAAATTACGGTTAAAAAATTATTTACCCCCTCTTCACCTTTTGAGTCAAAAAAGAAAAAAAAAGGAATAGCCCGAGTAAAAAAGTTGAGGAAATCAAAATGCATCCCAAAAATATGCACATAAAGAACCCCTTCATAGGAAAACTCTAGCCGAGCTTACCGCTTTTATTTAAGCTCTCGGGAAGCCGCAAGCTCGGAATTTTTTTGAAAAAAGTATTGTTTTCCCTGCCCCCAGGGCATGTGATATATACATATAGATGGGAAGATCGCTATTTGTCTGGAACGAAACGGTATTTCGTTTTCTTAACGAAACTTTCTAAATTGGCCTAAAGTTTAAAAAAGCGCAAAAGGTAACCTGTCTTACCCTCTTTGCGGCGCGAAAAATTAGGTTTCTTTGATTTTAAGTCTAGTATATTATGTGCATATATATATATGTAAACATTATGGTTGTCTTTACCTTAACATACGGAACAATTGCGTAGATGTGAATAAGAATGAAGTATAAAATCTGACAGAAAAAAATATAATAGTTTTTAAAAAATAACAATACATGTATTTTTCAACTATTATTACGAAAGCGTGTTATTTTAAATTTTTAAAATAAAAAGTTTGAATTTAATTCCGTATTGAGGTTTTATTTTTATCTACACGCATAATATTGAATTCTATTCGAAAGACCTGGTAAATGAATAATGCATATCCAACTGGTTTAATGTTTGATTTTTTTTAATTTTACAAAAAAAAAAAAAAAAAGAAAAAAAAGAAACGCACTAATGAGTTCCCGATGCTCTGTGAACAGCTTATGCAGTTCTATCAGTCGTAATTATTATTAACAAGTCTTGTTAAGCTGAGTAAAGTGCACAAACTAACGCTTAGTTGATTTCGAGTCTGCAGCACAACAGCGGTCGCGAAACTATAAATTCGCGCCGTTCAAAAGTCAAAATACAAAACAAAGGTCAAGAACCGGAAACGAAAACAAAGGAACCTCACACCACGCGGAGTGAAAAAAGTGTTGTAAACCGCACTAGTTGAACAACTAGACTGCAGACTGATTTTTAAGCGGAAAACTTTCGTTCATCTTGGTTAAATTAATATAACTTTCTGAACTGAGAATCAACATTAAAGTTAGAAATGGCCGACTGTAGCGTTGACTCTAAATCAATCTGTGTTAAAGCGAATAGAGAGACTCTTTAAAATCGACTCTGGATTTTTTAAAAATGCGGAAATAAAATTCGACTTCTGGCAAAACGAACCATTTAAATATGAACGAGTCACTCTGAATTTTGAAAAAAGCTTTTAAAAGAATCGACTTATTCTCCCCGTCACGGGATAGTAGATCTTTCATTACAGCAGGAGAAGTACCGTCAACATTACTTTTTTTACCCCCCCACATTGTTCGTTTCCGTCATTTATCTAACTGGCGGGCTACTGCATTGGAAGCGGTTATTTATTATTTTCCTATTACCGATAGCACTGCAATGTGCCAGGTGTGTCCTATTAATGCTGAATCCGTTTCATAGTGAAAGTATGTTGCACCGTTGTCGTTGAGTAAACGAAAAGTAAAACTAACCTGTTCGGTAAAATTTCCATTTTATCGTTTTAATAGCAAGCGGTATAAATGATTTTCGGCTCTAGGCTAGAGAGTCGCTAATTATTTATGTTACGATCCGAAATAAATTCGTAACGATAAACTATATTCTCACTTGCCTATCGGGATAGAGTTGACTTACACAACGTTCGACCGAACTCTAAACCAGTCGATTTGCACTTCAAGTTATAATTAAACTAATCGAATAAATATTTAGCAACAACATTTTCTAGGCTGAAAATGTGGTAGGATACCAGCTCAGAGGCACCAGAAAATAAACGGGATTGAAATAAAAAAATTAACAATAAAATAAAATCTTCAGAAATACGAATTATCAAAAAAAAATGAGCATGAAATTGAAGTCGCATTATCGGCTGAAGGTCAATATATCACGTATTGATGCTGCGTGAAGATTAGCTGGAACAGAATGAAATACGGCACAACAACGCTTTTAGTTAGTTGCTAGTCAGTCAAGCTGAATATCAGTAATGGTTAATAAATTAAATTTTTTTTGCTCGTCAAGTATGGCACTTCTAAAAGTAAAGTGAGTTCCATACCCTTGACAGGGCGTTGGGATTGTGAAGTTAAGTACTAAGTCCAACGGCACTAATGAGAGTAGGGGGGCCAGTTCCATTCTCTCGGCCGCCTTTACTTTCCCAAATTTCTCTGGTACCCAATTCAATTTCAGGCTGGGTAAGCTTGGGAGCGACTTGGATCCGGGACGAGACAAGTCTCGAACCCGTGACCTCCGACTTGGTAACCAAGCACCTTAACCACTAGGCTACCAGACTGGCTAAAAGGTTAAAAGGAAAAACCAAGCCAAAAAAAAAGAAAAAAGTATGGCACTTCGAGTCTGCGGCACAAATTAATCGAACTGCTTCCCATAATGAAACAAAAAGCTATCGCCTTTATTTAAAGACCACGAGACTGTAAATAGTCGGTAAAAGTACTCTATTTCGTAATTATTATTATGAAAAATTCCATTCATCGAGTTTGTTTTTTTTTATTATTATTATTATTTTGTCGGGTTCGTCAAAAAAAAAAAAAAAGGCATTGGCCCAGGAAAAGGGAAAAGGATGAGAGAAGCGGAATCAGATGCTTGTGCGATCAGATATGGAGGATAGGGAAGACTCAAGTGCTGGAATGACCGAGGATGACGGCAAGGAGAGAACAAAAGATGCACAATACGGAGTTGGAAAACCAATTGACAGAAGAGAAGAGTAAAAGGAAGAACGTTCGGAAGCGATACACAGATGCACTCAAATAAAATGTGATTAGCGTCACCTATAAAGTTGCGAAAGGAAGGGTATAGGGGGCAGAGAGGAGAGAGGACTAGAGAGATAAGGAAGCAGGAAGCAAACTGTGCCCAAAGCGTAGGCGACAGATTGCAGAGAGAGAGTTGAACGCCGCATGAAGGGAAAATTGAAAAACCATGTCGAGTTTACTAAAATCATCAAAATCGATCGCCAATAATCCGCCAACTTGGCGGTGATGCGTACAATCTTGATTCAGTTATTCGTTAATTCTATTTTAATACTTATGTTAATATTCGTATTTTGTATATGTTTATTAATGGTGTTTCTAGCGTGGTGTTGATCGGTACACTGGAAAATTTCTGTAAGATACACTTCTCCAGTCAGTATTAAGCCTATCGATATGTTTACAATTCAAAAAATTTAAATTAAAAAATAGTAATTAAAATATTTTGTCTACGAAGAAAACCAGATTGCAGTAGCATCCACGCAAGCATCAAAAACATACACGTTTATCGTTACAAATTCGCATCCTCAGTGTAGATAAAGGATGTTAAAAAGAACAACGGGAATAGTATCGTTTCAATTGGTATCCTCCTTGTGGAAGTGAAAACAAACGTTAATACATGGAATAACCCCGAAAAACAAAAAAGTATTTAATTGTTGGTTTATTTTTTTCTTTTTTGGCCTAGTTGTTCAGCCATTTAGCGAGCAGTCTACATAATATCATTTATTTGAATTATCATTAAAAATAAATTCTACGTTTTTTTTTTTTTTTTAGAAATGTATATTAAGCATTTTTACCTCAATCGATCTGATATTGTGTAGCATTAATATTAGCCAGCGGCCATGTGTTGTGTGAGTTTCGCTCGTTGTTTTTACAAAGCGGGTTTATAATCATATAAATACATATATACCCTTATTTATTATTAAATTTTGTATTTTATTTATTTATCTGCTTATTTTTTAATTTTATACTGGTTTATATATATATATATATATATATATATATATATATATATATATATAGGTCCGAATTAGTTAAATGACGCTCATAAAAACATCGTCAAAGGATCGCGCAATGGATATCGGTGGAGTATGAAATCTCTCATATTTTATCTGTAAAACAACCTTTCATTTTTTATCAGCATAGTTCTCACGCTGAAATACACCATGATATGCTCCGCATCCTTCGAACCGTTTTATTTTCATCTTATCTAAACGAGATGAAATTTACAATAATGTTACATTCGTATTATCATTCATCTTCCTTTACTTGTGAAAGTCTGTTTTAAAATTTTTTAAATTAATTATCAGGCAACACAAAAACTTGTTTTCTCAACTGAATTATTTTACCATATTTACGACCTGGTCGATCCCCTATTTTTGTTAACCGAGCTTTGCTTTCGTAATTTACTCTTACTAAGTTTCTAATAGAATAAAATACGTCCTCTTTGGATAAAGATTCCGTACTTGATTTAACGATGCAAGTGAATTTATTAGGTTAATCATAATCATAATTACAATCATAATAATAATAATAATAATAAGGATGCATCATCCGAAAGCGGCTATCGAAAGACTGTACATCAAAAGGAATGAAGGAGGAAGAGGACACTTGGAGAATTCACTAAATAGTCAAATAGAGAAAATGAGGGAATATTTTAATTATAGATTTGCGGATTTACATGCTGCAATAAAACAGTCAGATAAGTATAAATAGTGTTACTTTTATTAACAACCGGATGGATTTTAAAGAAACATGGAGTACAAAAGCACTTCATGGCAAATTCCCGCAAAAATTAAAAGATAAAAATGCGGATAAATATCTAACGAACAAATGGCTGATACGTGGCGAATTATTTCTAGAAACAGAAGGGCTGTTTTTAGTAGCAATCCGAGATCAAGCAATAACAACGAAAAATTACAGAAGATATATTATTGAAGACCCCTAAAAGATCTCTGAAAAATGTAGAAAATGTGGGAAAGTCAATCTAAACAACCGTATTACAAATATGTACCTGAAAATTTTTTGGAAAATGAGCATACCGGGACAGAACTGTGCTGACGGATAAAACAGCGGAATATAATAATAGGGCGAATATTATAGTAATTTATAAAACGAAGAAATTAGGTATATGTTTATCGCTGTCGAAGATAGCAGAAATATAAAGTATTCGAAGACCACATAAATATCAAAAAACTTAGGGAACAAATGAATCGTAATATACTGAAGATGGTACAGTTAAAATAATACCGCTAGTAGATGGAAATAATGGCATAACACACCGAATAGTTTAGTTAAGACTATAAGTAAGTTATAATTGGAGACATATTTATAGATCTTTTATAAAAATCAATTTTATTAAACACCGCCACAAATATACGGGGACCTTCCTTAATCATCAAGATGGAGAAAATTTGTAGTACTTGCTAAATACATTAGCCGTATTACAAATCTAACCAGCATAGCTGGGATTCTTTGAATAACAATAATAATAATAATAATAATAATAATAATAATAATATGTGTAACATGTATATTATAAACAACCTACGTCCCACATATTCAAAAAATAAGATAATAAGCATATTAGAGGTATATAGAATTAAACAGTGACGGTAAAAAGGAATCAGTTAGAGCTCTCTCTAAAATACGCCATTTAATTGAACAAAATAGAGCTACTATTTAACCTGCAGATAAAAAAGTAGATTATACGTAATAGGTCAAACACTCATTAAATTAACTCTCCTTTGGCCGATTATATTATCGTAAAATATGCTTCACAGATATGTATTGGCTTCGCGGGGCTATTTACAATATTTTAAAAAATAAAATAAATATAGCGGCTAACCGATTTAGTTTTTTTTTTTTTTGGGTTCGTCATAAAGACATTGGCCCAAGAAGAGGGGGAAGAATGAGAAGCGGAATCAGATGTTTATGCGGTCAGATATGGAAGATAGGAAAGACTCAAGTGCTGGAATGACCGATGGTGATGGCAAGGAGAAGACAAAAGATGCACAATACGGAGTTGGAAGACCAATTGACAAAAAGAGAAGAGCAAAAGGGAAAACGTTCGGAAGCGATATAGGTGCACTCAAACAAAATGTGATTAGCGTCACCTATAAAGTTGTGAGGGTGAAGAGGACAGAGAGGAGAGGAAACACATCTCTGCACATAAACAGTTTGCCTCCCATCCGCTTAAAAGAACAATCGATGCTTTATTATCCGCTATCTCATGACCATAATGAGTCGGAATTCACATCGGTTTTATATTAAACCCCCTTTTCCGCTAATTCAATCAAGCATGATCTTATTTTAAGAGTAAGCAGAGGCGCCTTAAAATTAAAGGAAAGAGACAATAATCAGCTTTTGGGGTCACACTTAGAATAAGTAAATTCCCTGAAAAATTACGCCTAATGGCGAATAATAAAAATTTAATAATTGCCGCGCAGGTTGCTTCCCTAATTCCAAAATTCCCTAGCAAAGATCTTTCACTATTTTTCACTAAGTTTGCCCACAAAGAATATTGGAATTCCCTTTGGTACAATCCATATATGTAAATCGAAATTATACAAATCTATTCAACCGTCTGGATTACCGTGGTATATTTCGATTTCGGATAGGGGAATTAACGATACTCGGAAATTTACAGTGACGATATGTCGGCTACGATTTGACGTTAACAGATTACCATATTCTATGTATAAACAGGGGCTTAGTCAGTCTCCTTTTTGTATAAGTTGGCAGACGCGGACCATTTATAATGCAGCCGCTACAAAAACACTCAAACAGTATTATTATATATAATTCATATATTGGTTAATCTTAGAGTAGACCTTCCATGTAAAACAAGTTTGCCCCTTGGCTACAAATAATATCGAGCCTTATATTGGATATTATTATATAATGTCATCAAAAATTGTAATTTAACCTTGCTCTAATATAATGGCCGTTAGTCTTGCATATATGTAAGCCCCCCCCCCAAAAAAAAACGAAAAAAAAATAGAACAATTCACAACTGTTTAACAATAATTAAATTAATACATAAACCATTATAAAATTCATCGCTTAATCAACTAATTACCGGGAGAGCATTGCTATAGCACGCAAGTAATGTTGATTTGTTATGTATGTGTGGTGAAAATGATAACTTCAATATTAGAAATTGTGCCACATTTATTTATGTGCAAGACCGCGATAATAATACATTTAACACTCCGAAACGAATCCCCCCATTTTTTAAAATTTTAATTTATAAAATATATAATAATAATTACTATACGTAGTGTTAGATTTATAAATTTTTTAAAAACTCCACAATGAAATTTTTTAATAATTCATTATCACTTTCCGCTATATAGGTAACATGTGCGCATAGTACATACCTGGAAAGAGAAGCGGACAAATAAGCTTTACCGTAATTCAGTTCATTCGCACTCGTAAAATCGTTAAGAAGAAAAAGAAAAAAGTCGAATTAATATCGATGAAAATTATCCTGAACGAAGAAAATACGTGCGCAGTTTCCCGCTATATTTATATGATTTACAGCAACGTCGACCGGCACCACGCGCGATAAAAACTTCACGGCTAAATAATAATTTATCTTTTTCCTTATTTTAATTTTAACCGCCATGGAAAGTTAAAAAACATAAATCGAACGGGGGGGGGTACACACACGTTTAAGCAAACAATTCGTTAAATTAGCCGGAAATGATACGATCGCTGTAAAATGAACTGATTTAACTACGGAATAATACGAACGAATATGTTCGGAGGAGTGAGTCAGTATTTGCGATGTACCGATTGCAGTTAGCAGCTGCTCTAGGAGTCGGAACAAGTTCGTCGTTGGCCGGCATCGTAAAAGTCTCTAGTTCAGTCGGTCGAAATAAAAACTAAAAAAACTGATCCATAAACTGCTGCAACACCAGCCGACTATGTCTGTCAAGCTGACACGTGCACACTGCAGCACATAAGGTATCGAACCTTCCCTGATGCCATTACCGGAGCTGTTAAACAATCGGAGGGGGGAATAATAAGAAACGCTCTTTAACACGATTCATTGTGATTGTACCAGTAGTCCGGTTTTACAAGCTCACCCCGATTTCATAACCGATCCGCCGTCGAGAAGACTGCTGCCAACCTGCACGCCGCTAATTAAAATTACGTTCTTACAATAACACTCGGGGACAAGGACAAGCCGCGATGAAGATGAAGCAGTCAACTTGTAGCGGCGGCCCGTTTGTTTTTTTTTTCTTCTCTTTTTTTTTCTTACCTTTTTTTTCTTACCTTTTTGTCTTCACACATTCGCGCAATTAACTCACTTTTATTATTGGCGATATTATTTTAGTTATTATTTGTGATTGCGGTCAATGTTAAAAACGATTATCAGAGTTAATTTTACAGTTCGACCCCGTATTTATGTACCGCGGGAATTTTAATTTTAAGTTCATTCCGATTTGCAATTTACATTGATGAATCCCGTATAGTTTTAGGGACAGCAATCCCCCCAGAACATTAAGTTCAAGCTGTTTAAGAATGCGGCAATTTAATAGGAATTCTTTATATTCGTTTTGTTTACAGTTATGTCAAAAGTTGCCGCCAAAACATTTTGAAATGGTTCGATTAGTCTCGTATATTTTTAAATTTCAAAATTACGAGATTTATTTTTGACGGAAAAATGAAACTCCATAAAATAATAATAATAATAAAAAAAAAAAGGAATGATCTTTTAAAATTTGATGTTTGCTTGTTATTCTGTGAAAAATGCTCTTATTGCGAATTTAGGAAAATACTCTGATGTCGAGGTGAAGAAAATATTAGCTGCAGTTCGTATTTTTCGTCAGCGTAAACGGGAATTATCAACATTAATTGATCAATAAATTGCTTTTCGGTTTTTTTATTTATTCTTTTTTTTTTTTTTTAAAGCAACGTGATCTATAGACACACCTTCATTTCGGTGTCTGTTGCCTTTTTTTTTTGATTTTTTATTTCCAAGTAGTAAATTCCACATTTAAAATAACTTAAGCCTATTCGTTTATTATAAAAAGATAATGAACCACCGTTGAAATGTTTTTACACAATATGATGTTCTTTAATGATACAATTCTGAATTAATAATTTTAAAACTAATTAAAAAAACATTATTGTTTATAATCGGGGTTGTATTAATTAGGAATTTATCGTTCACGCTTGCTTTTTCATTATTATTTTTTTTGTTTTTAAATATATTTATTTATTGTCGCTCGACAATGGAGCCCAATTTGCGACGAATATATTACATCTTATCAACATGTAACTTATTTAGATACTGTTATACATATTTACATGTTTTTTAGGTATGTTAGTACATTTTCACAATTTGATCTGTTGTTGTAAAGGAGTTCTGGTATAGGTGTTCTCCTACCATGTCGCAGGCTGCTCGCTGTGTTTCTCACTTTTTGCATGTGAAGAGGTGGTCTATCGAGAAAGTCTCTGCGCAGATTTCACAAATGGGCGCCGGCTCCTTGTCGAGGATGTACTTGTGGCTAAATGATCAGTGCCCTATTCTTAGTCTCGAAATAACTGTTTCGTCCTGTCTTTTTGGCCAATAGTTGATTTCCCAGTCGGCAATTTCGTTTTTGATGCGGCGTAGTTTGTTTTGGATTGGAGAGATTCGATTCCACTCTTTTTGCCAAGCTGAGCGGCGAGTCACCTTTCTGATATGTCCGGTTAAGGACGAGTCCATTTTTTCGCGTCGGTTTAAGTCTGCTATGGTTTCTTGAAAGGTTGTGTGCCATGGTGCTAGTTTTCTTATGTCCTTTACGATGTCTGGTGTGCCAAAGTTGATGTTTTTAATTGTATTTAGGCATCGTATTCCCAATGGCTTCGGAGTTTTTGGGTATTTCTCATATAGTTGAATAAAGTTTGGCGAAATAGCTTTTTTCGGAAGTAGGATTGGTGTTAAATTTGAAGTCATTTTTGTATATCAGGGATGAGAAAATTCTTCTATGTTGCAATGGAAAGATGTTTGATTCTACGTGAAGGCTAGCAATTGGACTGGTGTAAAATGCTCCTGTAACGAGTCTTAGAGCTGAATTTTGAACGGTGTCCGGATTTTTCAGAACATTTTCTTTGGCACTACTGTAAATCACGGAGCCGTAGTCCAACTTGGACAGCGCCGAGTAAAGGTTTTTTAGAGATTTTCTATCTCCACCCCATTTTTTATATGACCTAATAAATCATTTTTTACATATTAATTGATTCTATTCAGGAATATCCGGAAAAAAAATTCTCTCATTAAAAATATGAAAAAAATCTGTTTCCCCCACGTGCGGGGAACTAAATTCCTGAATTTATCCCTGATTTACAGGCAAGCAGCGACGGGAAATTTTCTAATGATTCAGTGCAGACACTAGCGTAATAGTAGCAAGTCGAATGATGAAAGCGTAGTCTAAAGACCCCGGCGGCGGTACTTTCATATTCTACATAAACATTGAAGGCCGCTCTTTGCATGTCTTCTCATCCCTTATTTTGTCTAAAAAACAACCTAACATACAATGCGACATGGCTAAAAAAAAAGAAATATAAACTCAAGCCGAAAAATAGGAGAAAAAATGCGCTTTTTACTATTTTAATTTTTTCGAAAACGCAATAGAAAACCATTCTCCCCTAAGTACAAATTTAAAAACGAAACTTTAAAAAAAGAAATGAACGCAGACATGTTCTAATGGGAAAAAAAAAAAATATATATATATAAGCATTTAGACATGAAAACAAAAGAGAACAAGCACGGTCAAAAAAAAAGTAACTTAAAATTATATACCATCTCTTAATATTTCATTTTGCTTTAATTATTGCTGTCAACTTTCGGAGCACTACTGATGGATGCAACCAAAGTTTGTAATTCGCCGGAAAATGACACTCCATTTTTCTAGGAGCGGTTCTTTCATTTCCAGTCCACTAGAAACGGGACGCTGACAAACTTTTCTGTCTAGCTGGTTTCCGAAATTCTCAATGGGATTTATATCTGGCGATCAGAGGGGGCAGGAGTGTTTAACACTTTTCGGCAGTTGTAAAGAGCTTCCCCCATCCGCGAGTTTTAAGTGATTTGTACTTGGGGTCATTGTCTTGATAAAAATGATACGATTTTAAAAGATCCCTAAGTTTGCAGCACTTTAACGGAGATTTTTTTCTCAAAATAATAAGGTACTGCAGTCATAGTTCCATCCATAAACTCTAACAAACCCACCCGTGGGCGTCGCCAGCGGGGGCAGCGAGCAGCTGCCCCTCTCTGGAGCCTTGAAAATTTTTAATCAATTGGCCATGATGAGTATTTTATAGGCGCGTAATCATGCACAATTTGGAAGACACTTTTATAATAAAGTAGTGTAGAACTATTTTCCAGAAACCCACGAAAACGTGTGTTTTAATTAAGATTTTATTCTTTTTTAATATTAAGCCTTTACAACTTGTAAATTTTATTCTTTTCCTATAACTCATATCCTCTTTCTATCATCTTGCCCCCCCCCCGGCGGCTGAAAACATGAAATTTTTAGTACACATACTTTTCATATCGAAGATTAACTTTTTTATAAAGTGGTTTTTTATAAACATGTTGCAGTTATAACTTTTTATACATGAAAATTGTGTTCTAGTCAATTTTTATTACTTATATAATTATATTAACTTTATTTTGCTTATGAATTTTTAATCGGGTGAGAATAGTGGCGTAGTCAAACTTTTTCCTCCTCGGTATCTATGTATCGCTAACGAGATTAGCAGTAAAAATATACATAAAGTGAAGAATAGGCTAATTTTAAAAGTGTTTGCTGTATTTCGCTCGTGGGATCATGTGGCCTTTCTAAATCATTTCAATAATTGAGAAATTAGCAAATCCTTTTAAACGAATTCCGATATTTCCAATTTGCGATATTTCGTATTAAATAAGTAAAAACAAAGGCAATTAAAAGGCGAGCGGTAATCATTAAAAATAACGCGAATTTGCAACGTACGAATGTGTGTGTACAATCATAAAATACCTACTAGCGATCTGTATGAAACACGTTCACACTAATGCATACGGAAGTGAGCCCACGTTATAAATCGCTGGACAGCACCAGAAGTACGTCTCTGTCATTATGCTTCCTTTTTTCCCCTCAAAGACATTTCGCAGATCGCTTAAAATATCGACTATCACGATGATCACGATATGCCCATATCAGCCCACTGCTGCATGTAGGCAATCCCTAGCGGTATAAGTTGGCCAAACCTTCCGCGCTGCCCAGACAAATTGGGCATTATACACCCTAACAAATATACTTCCTAAGGAAGAAGTGAATTTTTCGATGAAACAGGCATGACAATCTTCGTCGTATGAAGCAGTTAAGTCAACATCAAAATAACAATGTTACTAGTCTTAATTGTACGACGACAAAACTACACTTGCCTACTGAACCTGGGTTTCGATTATAATAATATCGTGTTTAATTAAAAAAAAAAATAAAATATATCTTTTGTTTTATTTTTCGGAGCCCCAGAAACCTACTTTATATACGGGTAATAAGAAAAGAAAACTGATTATTAGAAATATTATGTAGCGTTTAAAATAATAATAATAACGATTTTTACATATGTATTTAAGATTAAATAGAAATTATCATTATTAATCTCTAATGACATAACTGATGCCCGTAAATAATTAAAAAGTTGAAAAATGAATGAATATTTAATTCAAATTGTAATAGGGAAAGCAATGGCAAACGTGCATACCATCATATGCGCGCTAGTTGGTACATAGCAGATACACATGCGAGGACTGCATTTGTACATCCATAAAAATCATACAATCGCAATATCAGTTGCAAGTGTAGTCTTTCTGAGTACTGAATAATTGTCAAAGAACGTAATTCTGTACAGCTAGATTGTACAGATCGATAGTTTCGACGCTCGAAATCAAGCTAACGAACGAAGAAGAAGAAGTGTAACATCAGTTGCTGCTTCGAGAATTTTTGCTTAAAACCGTGAGGCCTACGACGTCGCTCTCATTCATCTGCCGAGAGCTTTTTTTTGTATCTTTTTAGACATTTTTTTTTTTTTAGTGTTTATATTTTAAGTCAACTAAACATCCTGTAACTTGTAATCGCTTCTATCTTCTCCGGCAAAGTAAAAGGTCTGAAAAAGTAATCTACGCAATCAATTTGTGCAATTGTTAATTATTCAATTTAAAATTATCTGGAAATCTTAAAAAAAAAAAAACAACCACAACAACAAAAGAACATACAGTAGGCGACCAAGTGTGTAGAGATCTATGCCGTAAGAATTAGGTTGCACTTGATGATTATCATTCCAACGTCGCCGCATGCGGTTACCAGATGTATTTTAATGTTTGACATAGATACATAGCATCATCAGTGACTCTGTTCGGTCAAAGTCGTGCGCGCCATGATGAAAAAAGCTAATTCGTGCCATGTTTCAACTTGTAGCGTCTTATTTTACAAATGTCAATCTTTACTCGGACGAGATTTGTTTAACTTTTTCCTTCTCCAGTTCTGGTCACGCGTGCTTTTAAAGTGATTATTATAATCACTTTAAAAACACGCATGACCAGAACTGAAGAAGAAAAAAGTTAAACGAATCTCGTCCGACTAAAGATTTATAGTCACCGAGCTTATTAAGTCAGTGTGTGTGAACGAGTTATTTAAAAATCGTTTTATTTTCAAAACTCAAATATCGATTCATGGCAAGATCCGCTCTTCTTCTATTCTAGGATTCTAATTAAGCAGGTTTAAAAAAAGAAAAAAAATAAAGCTCTTCTGTCGAACTGTAGATAATAAAATTTCAGATTATGAGAGATGGCAATCACAATTCTCTTTGCAGATTTAATTTTTAAAGCAATTCAAGAATTCTTACGCACTATAAATTGTCTCTTTAAAATATAAACATTATTAATTTCAGGTAACTTATCTGACAGACGAATGTTTATTTTTCGAAATCTTATCGACATGTGTACATCTTAAAATTTAAACGAACTCTGTAATTATTGCATGCAAAGTGTACGTCTGCATGTGTGCACGTATGGGAGTTTAAAACATATACCACCATATCATCTGCATTTTGAAGAACTCGTATCTTTTTTGAAGATATTTTATCAAAAATTCCTATATATATATATATATATATATATAAACTTGGCCATTTGTCCTCGCAAGTTTGACCCCTCTTGCTTACATTTCTGTCTCTTTCTCTTCTATACTTTGTATAAAATGATCAAAATTTACAACGTAATTCTAAATCGGTCCATACGAATATAATAACATGATCACAAAAACCGTATAAAATATAGCAAACGTTACGTAAAATTGGGAAATTTTTTTGGGAAATTTTTCGGACACATTTTTCGTTACATAAAATTGGGAGATTTTTTAGGGCATTTTTCCTAATAGGAGGGGGTAGCCTAAGAATTTTTTTTTTTTTAAATTTTAAAGTAAGTTTGTGGGTCTCACTGGGCAAGTATGCCCGTTGTGTGAGTGCCCGACACTCTTATTATCGTTTATTCAGGTTGAACACGTTACAAATTTATACATACTTATTATACACGTCGACATTATATAAAGCTTAATTAATATACGAGTATGTCTTAGCAAATATATGTATAACTTATATATAGGTGTAAAGAAAAAAGAAAAACCATATACACATACCTACATTCGCTCTAAAAGTTATCTTCTTTATGAATTACGAACAGTAAGTTAAAAGAGGAGTGACATAAAAACGACAACATAGAATACATGTTATATCAGTAGCTGCATGATTGAAACTATCTAGGAGTGAGGAATTCGGGCGCAGTTTGTTTTTTGTTCTTTGCACCATTCCTTCAGCCATTTCACCACCACCTTTTTCCGCACGCTAATATGCTATTTTCATTTATAATATGATTGGTGATAATTCTCATTAATTTAATTAAAACCGAATATCACCTGTGTTTACGTTGTAATTAATATATATATATATATATATATATATATATTGCAAATAAAGTTGGGCTCGATACTGTTCCTTGACGTGTATTTTTTTTTGTTACGTTGTACACTGTTCTATAATTTGCCCCAGTATTATTTTACGGTAATTTTCCGCACGAAATAAATTCGTAATTCACAAATATACAAAATTTTTACACTTATATTTAAAGTATTCTTTCAGAACTTGGCGTTAAACACTCAAAACATGTAAAATATACTGAAATATAATAGGAAACACATAAAATCCCAGAAAATCTAAAAAATATATATGAATGATCGGTTTTGTGTTTATTTGTGAATTGCGAATTTAGTTCGCTGTAGCAGTTTACTACATTGTGCAGCTTCAAAATACAGCATTATATTTGTTTATTCGTTAAAATTGATGCAGATTACAATAGTGTAAAACTTTTTTAATGAATGGATATTTTACATTTCTTAAAACTTTATGAATTTACTGATGGGAATTCTTAGGAATAAATCAAAATTTAACATACTGGGCATTAATTTAAAATATATATATGAAATGAAATTATCGATTATATACTTTCTTTTGTAAAACTTTTGAATTTAATTGAAGTACGAAACTTACAAATTATACTAAGGGAAAAAAAGAAAAGATATCGTATATATAATGCTTATTCGGGTTATATTTTTTATAAAGGAATAAAATTTATCTCCCAATTTAAAATACCATAGGCCATCACTAGGTTCTTTCGTTTTTAAAAACGACATAATTTATTATCCAGATTTTCGAGTTATTTTAAGAAAGAAAACTAAAAAGCTTTTTTCATGTATTTTTACATTTTTATCGACTGAATTATTTTACTCCGTCACGTCCTCTTCTAAAGTTCATTCCTCTTCTGAATGAGATGCCAGACGTCCTTTCTAATATCGGGTTTTTTTTAAACTTAAAGCGGTATTAATTGGCGTTTTGATTCGTTGCCCTCTATAATTGATTTTAAGCTTTTTATTTAGAAATGAAAGTTCTCTTCTTCAGGCAGTTTGTATCTAATTATAAAACGGTAATTCTATATTATTGCTAAGTAGTAGTAGAAAGTTTTTTTTTTTTTTTTTTTTGGTTTTCGATTTTACGGCAACTAAGAATTGTTGTTAATAACTCTACTCCCCAATACGGTCATTATTACTTATTTCGACCTTCGCGATGTTAGTATCTAAACGAAGATTTCGGTGTATCTGTCGGCCAATGATCTCCGCGTGATCGTGCACTATTTAAACATGATATACTTGTAATCGTTAAATTTTACCGGCACAAAAAATCAAAATACGCCCTTTTTCGCTGAGGTGATTAGTACTTTCTAGGCGCCACTTCCATTCAGTCGAGATCATTACGGCCCCGTCAATCATGTCGCTATTAAAATTGGTTAAACATATCTCATCTTCGAGTTTACCGCAAGAATATTTTTTCGTTTCTATCAGTGCGTTGAAATACGGACAGCCTTTTGTATCAGTATTGAATGTAAGTACTGCAATATGTCTTGACAGATATTTCTGCTAACACTTTTTTTTAGATTTCATTGTCACACGAAATGGGTCTTTCTAGATGTTGTAATAGTCGTAAGTTTTCATACACTCGAGATAATCGCACAGCGCAGGATGCTTGTTAAATATTTTCAATTTACCATTTCCGACGCGACGATAAAACTGTTAAAATTAATCTTGTCAACACGTTCAGCGCAACCGGACGATTTATGAAATCGGTCCCTCCTTCGTGACAATTCTGTTGCTGGATGTGCCAACTGCGAATTTTATAGCGCAAATGATGGTCACCGACGACGTATCTTATTCGGTCACATAGTACGAACAGATGAAAAACACTGTTCTTGTCGATGCTAGACGACACAAAAGCGCTCGAAGCCCAGTCGAATTGGAAGCTCTATCCGGGGGGAAGTAATATATTTCGACAGTACGGAGATGACGAACTGAAGTCGGTGGCAAATTAAGTAGGAAATGATGTTAAGCGTTCCAGTTTTGAATATTCCACTATTGAAAATGCACCGAAAATCATCATCAGTTGTGTGTTTCATCTGTCGGCATTTGATGAGCTGATATTAATTTAAAACAAAAAAAGGTCCCTGCGACAGTTTCTGATCGAGATGCCTCTACGAGAACACCGCTAGTCTAACATTCAATGTGTCATTTTAAATTCGGTAAAGCCGATTTATATTGTTTCCACTGGTATGATCGATTGAGTGTGGTTTATATTTCGTTTTTTTAACAACACTTCAAACAAAAAGATAAAGATAACTAAATAAAAATAAGAAGTTTGCTTAAAAAAATGACAAACAATTTTGGCTAATAATATTTAAACAGATAATATAGCTCCGCTCCAGACTGTCAAAAATCAGTCGCCGAGGGGATAAACGCCGGCAGACGTCGGAACGCATTTCCTTTGCCCGTGTATTTTTGTACAGAGTTCTTCAGCCAATCTTCGTAGGTTTCATCTAAATCTCACCAATAGTTTTAATAGTTTAGTGTTCCAGGCAAATATTGTTACTCGCTTTCGCTTCGGTCTTTTTTAATTACCCCCGTAAATCTTTCTTTTTCCAGGCAATGTCAGCTGGAGATAATAAAATAACCCCGTTTTTCTCAATTGAAAGCAGTCGGCTTCATTTGGAAAGAAGTTACTTGAAGAGTGGGTTTTGATTTTTTTTTTTTTTTTTTTTGAGGGTGCGATAACAAAGATCCTATATGCCCAGCAGCAATATTGAGGGAAAATAATCAACAATTAAATAGAAATTCGGATTTGTAAAATCAAAAATTTACCGCACCGTGGTTCATCCAGTTGCTTACATTCTAGCCGTACAGGCAATATAGGGTATATCTAGGCAACTGTTATATGCGACCGCCAGTGTCCACCAAAAGACTACACTTGAAACTCATCATTAGTGTTTGATTTATACAAATACGCAGTGTGCTATTTATGTCTGCCTACTAAACATCAATTAGCGTGCATATGGTGGCATGCATGTTTGCCATTGTCTTCCATATGATTTTCTATAAGCGGTTAATTGAATAATTTATTTTGTAATATCCGTCGTCATGGGATCAAACTCAAGACTTCGGTAACGGAAGTCCAGTACTCTAGCAACTAGACACTATCGCGACGAATAATAACTTTAAATTTCTTTAATTTGTTAATGAAACAACAATCGACGGGAGAAACGTAGAAAATGTTTCTGCTTTCAAGTATCTCGGAAGCTGGCTAACAGAGAAAAGGAATTTACAGAGAGCAAGTGTAGGATAGAAATAGCTCGTAAAGCATTGTGATAATTTAAGCGTGTACTATGCTGCAATGACATCGATATGAAATTAAACGAGTGTCTAGTCAACATCTGCACAATGTTTCTAAAAGAGTGGAAACATGGGCACACACGGTAATCGCGTCAAAGAAGATAACAGCGCTCGAAATGTCAGTATACATAGGCGATTGTTGAAGGCCAGTTGAACGGACAAAATAAGCAGTAGGGAGACCCTATAAATGTTTGCGGTAAGAATAAGAGTTATTGACAATCATAAAAAACGCGAAACAACGTATCTAGAACACATTACAAGAAGGAATAAATACAAAATGTCCCAGCCAATACTACAGAGAAAAATAGAAAGGAAAACTGAACGTGGATACGGAATGTAAGGTGCTGAGCATGAATTAATGAAATTAACGGATGTGGTCATAGTTCTAAAGATTTATAACAGTTTGATCTCCGATTTTCACTCAGCACACATGGCAAAGAAAGGAGTGATTATGTGGAAAGCATTGCCTAAACGACTATATACAGAAACCCCATACTCTTTATGCTCAAATATATACATACATACATATATATACATACATACATATATATACATACATCCATATATATATACATACATACATACATATATATGCATACCTACATATATATATATATATATATATATACATATGTCTTTTTCTTCTAACTCACTCGCTGTCGAGTATGAGTATCATTTCTCATTTCACTGCTTCTCCGTCAGATAGTACGATGCCTGAATCTCATGTGGGATATCAATCCTATTTTATAACTGGATACATATCTGCATTACGCGCACCGAAATTGGCTTATTGTATTCCTCCTTGCCTTTGTTGTATGTTTACTGGAAGCATAGACACTTGTTAGGTTTGCAATTTCATCAGTAAACTTTCTCCATTCAATTCTGCTCATCGCACATTTCTCTCAGGACTTGTTTTTCCTTGGATTGATGCCCTTTTTTTTAATGATGTTTGATAGGACATCCTTATATCGCAGTTTTGGTCTTCCACGGTATCTTTTGCCCGTGCTTAATACGCCTTACGATAAGCGCTTCGGTATGCGGTTTTTATCCATTCGTATAACATGGCCAGTCCATCTTAGTTGAGTTTTGGTTACACGTTGTTCTATTGATTTACAGTTTGCCATGTGCAGAATTCTTTCGTTCGATATCTTATCTTTCCATGTTGTTCTTATTATTTGTCGGAGCATCCTCATCTGACAGATCTCTAGTTTTCTAATTTGACTGCTTCTAATTGGCCATGTTTCACTACTGTAGAGCATTGTTGGTAATATTACTGTTCTGTAAACTTTTAACTTAGTATCGATATTCAGGTCTTTGCTTCTAAATACTCGTTGCGGTAGCTTATTATGAGCAGCCATTGCATTTTTTATTCTATGCTTGATCTCCCCTCATCCAGTTCATTATCACCGCCAATTATGCTTCCAAGATATTTGAAGTTTTTGACGATTTTTAGCTTCACTCGGTTCAGGTAGCAGTTTTCCTCCGCGCCATTTATTATCATTACCTCCGTTTTGCTTGTATTAATAGCTAGTCCAAAATCCCGATAGGTTTCATATAGATGATTTAGCGCGCTTTGTAATTCTACAGGGGTATCACTTAGTATGACACAGTCATCTGCATTCTGTAGATTTTGTAATACAAACACTTCCGTCCTGCTGTTTGTATTAAACCTTTGTAGGTTGTACAATCCCCCGTTAAAACGATATTTTATTTTAGTACCTACTTGTTCAGTTTTTTATTTATATATTAGGAAAATCATTCCCATATAAAGGTTGAACAGTGACGGCGCAAGCACACACCCTTGTCTTACCCCGGTTGTTACCGGAAAAGGATCCGACACTTCGGTATCGAAAATAACTGCACTCTCCATGCCTTCATGCAGTTGTTTTACAATTGAAACAAATGTTGGTGAACATCCGGCTATCTTTACACATCGCCGTAGCGCATTTCCGTTAACTGTATCGAATGCCTTTTTAACGTCTATAAAAGTCATATGCAAAGCCTTATTTTGTTCTCTAGCCTTTTTTGTAACTTGTCTTTTGGCATACACCATATCCACCTGCCTAAAGCCACATTGGAAGTACGCATCCATTACCAGCTGTAGGCGCTGCTGCAGAATTGAGCTCAGGATTTTACCGGCTGTACACCACGATAATTTGAACAGTCTACTTTATCTCCTTTGTTTTTATAAATAGCAATGACCATCGCATTTTTAAAGTCTTATGGCTGAGTTATATATATATATATATATATATATATATATATATATATATATATATATATATATATATATATATATATGTATATGAATATGTATATATATATGTATATGTATATGTATATATATGTGTATATATATGATATTTGAGAAATTTACTTCAAAATTAGCTGAAACTTTACAAAAGGAGATACCGCATGGAATTCCGTCTGTAGAAGAACAATGGAACCATATAAAAGAAAGTATAAACTCAACGTGCAGAGCTACTTTGGGATATAAAAAGAAGCGTTCGCAAGACTGGTATTCTGAAAGCTCGGAAGAAATGCGTTTAAAAATCGAGAAAAAAAGGAGGGCTTTCATCAATTGGCAAAATGATAGATTCAACAACAATAAACGGAATAAATTTGCGATTCTAAAAGCTGAAGTGCAAAAAGAAACAAGGAGATTGAAGAACAAATAGTGGAGCAATAAGGCAGAGGAAATGCAAGAAATGTCTGACAAAAATGATAATCGGGCTTTTTACTCAGCAGTCAAATTAATATATGGTCCAAGTATTAAGCGAAAAGTTGGTATCAAAGACTCATCGGGAGCTATACTAAGAGATAGGAATAAAGTAAAAGCCAGATGGAGAGAATATTTTGAAACGGTATTGAACCATCATTAACGAAAATGTACTAAACAACCTGCCCGTGAAGGAAATCAATTATGATCTAGAAGTTCTACCTACTAGAGAGGAAATTCTATATGCTATGAAAGGCTCGAAGAAAATACGGCCGCCGGATTGGACCGCATACCAAGCAAAGTATATATAAGGTTGGTGGTAAAAAGGTTATGGCATATCTGGTTAGACTGGTCAATATGGGAAAGCAAAACTGTACCCAAAGAATTTTTTTTTTTTTAACCTTTTTACCACCAACCTTATTTTTTAAATAACAATAACAAAAATCCCATGAAATATAACAAACGTTACATAAAATTGGGACATTTTTTCGAATGGGGGGTAGCCTAAGAATTACATTTTAATTAATATATATATATATAAAATATGTGTGTATTTTTTAAACTAATTTCTATATAATACTGGTTTATAACTTGGTACAAGAAGAATAAGCGGTTGAAACCATTCGAGAAAATCTAAGCAGCTCATATAGTGTGATCCCTAAAGCGTAAAAAATACGGTTTACTCAGAACTCATTTTCTAATACTACCTGTAAACGCCTCTTCTTCGTGATATTCGACTGAAATTTCCCTCTTTTTTCCTTTAAATGTAGAAACCTTTTTATAAAAAAGACTTTAAAGATTTAATTCCCAATTATTTCATCGTTAAAAATGCCATTTTGTATCGTTTGAACTATCTTTTTTATTTATGCTTAACCGGCATTCTTTTTAGTACAAACGTTTTCTTAAAAATCAGTGCTCTCTTTACAAAAAAAACTTTTTATCCGTGCACTTTTAAGGAAATAGAAATAATAGAAAAAATAAAAACTACTTATTTATATACAATAAATCCCGCATTTTTCTGCAATTTTCATTTTAAAGGTGAATTCAATTTTTTATTGTTCGGTTTCAACAGTTTTATTGTTGTTGTTTTTTTTGTTCTTTTTCTTTTTAAATCTTAACTCGTCAACTATGGATATTAAGCCAGCGTCCGGATATTTTATATTTTCAGGATGTGAAATCAGGATCTGAACCGAGTTTCAACACTATCGTGTACATGGTTAAATTTTGCTCAGTTAGTTGTTGAGACAGTGCGAGATGATGCTTTAAAACTGAGTAATAAAAGAAAGAACATATTAAAAAATGGCGAATTCTTAAAATTTTCCGCAATATTCGAGCGTGTAAAGAATAAACAAGGCTCTTAAGACTGAGGAAAGAGTAAAAAGAAAATTCTGAAAGTTCAATTATCAAAATAACAGCTATCCCCGTTACTAACGATCAGTTTAGAAGAGAAGATTCGAAAATTCGAACAGTTTGGTGGAAAATACCCAGAAACAAAAGTCATTCGCGATAATGGCAATTCACTGATAGTATTATAAATAATAACAGTTAATTAGTAGTAATTGTGAAAATCAAAATGGTGTAGAACGTTCATTGATGTCTATTGGAAATATATAGGATAGAGAAAAAGAAATTAATAACATCCGTATTAGGAAAATCTGAAGTAAAATATATATACGATCTACAGATTGAAAAACTAATAGCCACCGAAAATTGCTTCATTGTGAAAAACTGTCTGAGAAAATAATTAACAAATCGAAATAGGCCGACGAAAGATGAAATACGGTTAATCGGGTCAAGGATTAATTTATCAACAAATTCTCCCTTTTGCTTGTCGCTAGAGATATTTTTCCTGCATTCTTCCATTTTTAATTACGTAAATTTTGCCGATATAAAATGGTCTACACAATGATACACGTGTGCCTGTATGAACGCGTGAACTTATATTATTTGTATATATTTATGTATATAAGCACAAACGAACACACTTGATCTTCATTGTTGCGGATTTTTTTTATCTGTTATAACGCGTTCGTCTCGCTTAATTTAAAATGTTCTTTGTCCATTTTTTTAAATGATAAGTAATAGTTGTTATATATGTATATATATTTTTTTTAGTTACTTTGTTGTTTTGAAAACCAATTTTTACCGTTCCGTATTTCTCTAAAGAAATGGCAAAAGAAGGAATTAACTGTGTTTAATATTTTACAGTAGATTTAGTTGTTTTAAAACATAACATCCATTTTCTTATTTTCTTTTTCTCGACAAAAAAATACTAGATTTCAACATTGTTTTTTTCTTTTCTTGACTTTAAATGTTGTTTTTTAGGTACAGTAACATGATAAGGGTATAAATTAATTTTCATCTCGCAATTTTTCATTATTAATTCTTATTCTACAATTTAACAAAAAAAAACACAATAATTTTTAATTAATTATGTATACTCACATAAATGGCAGATACATTTTATATACAACACATTCGTTATTAGTAAAAATAGGATAACAAATATTTGTTATTCCCATTTTGTGTTACTCATAAATTAATATTAATTTTTATATAATATATAAAAGTAAATAAATAGTTATATATAAATGTATAAAAAAATGAGAGATTATTATAATGAATATTAATTATAATTAAAGTTCTACAAATTTAATCTTTGCATAATTTAGGATGGTATAAATCGTAAAAACTAATGAAACAACAGTTGTTGCAATATTTAATGCAATATTTCAAAGAATTACTATCGTGACAGGGAGGATTTTTATACATGTATTTTTTTATTTGAAAAACATATTTCGTTTATGTTTGAAAATATTTCGTAAGAGGGTTGGTTGTTCAGAAGAAAACTACGCATGCTTTAGCATCGTAGAGAGGAGATGGGTAATGACATTTATGGAATTTTGCCGATTCCAGGAATATTGTCACTATAATACATACCGGTAATGTTTGATGATGATGAACAAGGAAACGGTAGACACTTTTTAATCAGCTAACGCGGGCTGATCCGACTTTCGGATACGGGCGGAATGCCTTTGTGTTCCAACTGTTCGCTTATTGGTCTGTGCATACTGTGATTCTTTATTCTTCTAATGTTGGCAATTACTGTGTTAATAAATGCTTATTGTAAACTTAACGAAACTGATGAAAACCGCCGTCATAGATCATTCAAAAAAATATTGGAGAAAAAGAAGTCTGTACTATCCATCTCGTTATAATGAAAAATTTAAAAATTACAAATTTTTTCAAAATTAAGATAAATTTGAACTACCGGTACGCAATTATTTTTTTACACTTGCTTTATATTGATTCAAATTCCACCTTTTTTTTTTTTCCATTGTTGTGCAGTCATATATAAAGAAGAAATTTGGTATTTGTATTTTCGAATCTGTTAACAGAATCATGCTCAGCTTAAATGAATGATTATATTTGTTTAATCGGTAAAAAAAAGTTATTCCGCAAAATATTTAATTCAATTTTTTTTTTTTCATAATGAAGTAACGCTTCGGTACCAGTAAATTATAGGCGATTATATAATCAAAGTACTCTTTGTATTGGATATAACGACAAATCGGCTATAACGACCAAATTATTCATTCTCTTCGAAACATTGTAGTATAAAATTGTTAAAAAAAATTAAAAACCAGTTAAATAATTATAATGTTAACATTTTTTATTATTTTTGCATATTTATGTATAGCGAGTAAAAAAAGTAAACAATAAGAATTAATAATGAAAAAACTTGATACAAACGCCGATGAATTTGTACCCTTATCATTTATGTTGCAATAATTACCTTCACTTTCACTACTGCATCCAAAACACATTTATAAAGTAAATTTTGTTTTTTATAATACATAAATATAAAATAAATGGCACGATTAAATTTTTATTAAATTTAAAATTTATTTTACATTACTTTATTGTTTTTCAGTCATTTTTATGTTTGATGTACCTCACTTTGGAATAATCGATTTTACGAACTGTTTGCATGAGGTAAATATAATCTGAAGATTAACTTTATAGTTTTGTCTAAACTGTTATTCGTTATATACAGCTTCAAAAAAAATTAAATTTCCCGCGTAAAATAAAATAGTTCATTCTAGTATTTCACATGATTGATATGCTTGTTTTCTACGGATCTGCAAAATTTCATCAAAATCATGACCCCAACATTTAATGTCTTCTTGTGGAACCACTGTATGGTTGGTTTTACTTTAACTTTTCATTTCACCTTGTTTTTTTTTAATGTACCGAAACATATATTATACCATGTAATGCGCTGCGACAACAACCAAAAGAACGGGCATCTTTACTATCTTAAATGACTATATATTTGTGAAAAAAGTTTTGTTCGGTAGTAAAGTAAGCCCTAATCCCTTGACAGGGCGTCGGAAATTCCTAAATGAATGTTCATAATGTACTAAATCCAACGGCACTATAGGGGGGCTAGTTCCTTTCTCTCGACTGCCTTTATATTCTCAGATTTCTCTGGTATCCAATTATTTCAGCTTGAATAAACTTGGGAGCGACTTGATAATTCCCCAAAACCTATGACACCTCTGATTTGATAGGCAAGCACTCCACAACCATTAGGCTACCGCGCTACCTTTGCTCGGAAGCGGAAGACTATTTGTTTTCGTGGATAATACTAAACGGTGTCGTCCTATTTAGGCACAGTCTTATTTCTTCATGCCCAATTTCTGCACAAAAATATGTAAAAATTGACAAAAACTGCTGTTAAGTGAAAAATCGTTTGTTTGCTCTGCATTACAATCAGTATAATCAGTATGCAGGCTACGTATAATACTTTGTGCATGTATATATACATATGTACACACCCACATACCCACACGCGCACACAGGCACGCACTTGTCCATACGCCCCCCCATATACAGTGAAACTTCTACTAACGGACACTTCTAAATAGCGGACAATTATAAAATCCCCGGCATTTTCCCATAAGACACAATGTAAAAATATTTCCCAATAACGGACCTCTCCAATTACGGACGCGGACACTTTAATAGGTATGATTTTGGAAATTCGATTTCTGTTAAACGGACAAAGTTTGCCAAAAAAAGTTCAATTAGTATCCCAGATTACTGTTTAATAGACACGAGGGATTGCATGTGGAAGATCCATTTAAAGTAGGTTCCATACCCTTGATAAGGTATTATGGATTGTGAAGTTAAGGTTCACAATGTATTAAGCTTAATAGATCTAAGGAGAATACTGGGGCTAGTTCCTTTCCCAGATTTCTCTGGTACCCAATTATTTCAAGCTGGGTAAACTTGCGAGCGACTTGGATCCTAGACGATGTACCGACATAAATGAATTAGCAGCTGAATTCATGCAACAACAAAATCCATCCGATGCATGATGAAGTAGACTGTGATGACAATAATGTTTATGATGGCGAAGAAGACACAACTACTGAAGTTGACGGTGAAACTTTAAATAATGTCGACTCGATAGTTGTTATTGGAAAACTAAAAAAATCTTATTTCATTTATAAAGCTCATGCTGAAGGTTTAAAAATGATATCCGAACTGCAAGTGCATGTCGAATCGAAGATTTTAAATGAAAGAAACAAAGTAAAATTACCGATTTTTTCATACAAAACTGAAATATGTTCGATACACGCTAGGATTTGTAAGTATGTGTTAAAAAAATATATATATATTTTAAACATAAGTGATTAAAATTATAGATTATCTTGCGTTCTTAAAAACAAAAAGTGATTTATACTCTACTGCCTAACTTCTTTACGAACTAATCCTGGAATACAAACGTAAGTAAATACTGCAGTAGTACTGTACATACATACATATTTCTATATTATACGAACATATATTTTTTTTTTTATATCTTAAACGCATGCATGTCTTGAGTAAATGTGTACTGTATTTTTTTATATTACGTATTATTATCTTTTATATTCCTGTTAAATACGTTACAACACACATTAATGTAAATTTCAGTGAACCGTACATACATTATTATTTCCCATTAGTGGACATTTCTTAATATCGGACAAATTTTTTGGTCCCGCGTCTGTCCGTTATTCAGAAGTTCTACTGTATATACATATATATATATATATGTGTGTGTACGTGTGTAAGATGGAAGAAGCCAAATATCGCGGTGTAGTTAGTGAGGTAACGATATTTTGTTTAGGTAGAATGGGGTTTGAATCACGCCGCCGCACATTGAAACTTACAAAAATTTCACTTTTGTTAGGTTTATGTCCACAATTGACGAACCCAAAATTTAAGAAAAATTGGAAGAGTTTGCTTTTTTGAGATTTATCCAAAAATTACTGGACACCGATATTGAAAACTCTTTTGCTATTTAAAAGCTACAGCACCGCATAGACCATGGGCGTCGCCAGCGGGGGGCAGGGAGGGCAGCCGCCCCTGAAGCCTTGAAACTTTTTAATCAACTGGCCATGTGAGTATTCATAGGCGCGTAATCATGGACAATTTGGAAGACTTTTATAATAAAGTAATAGAACAATTTGCCAGAAACCCACGAAAATTATGTTTTAATTAAGATTTTATTCTTATTTAGTAAAATATTAAGCCTTTACAACTTGTAAATTTTACTTTTTCGTATAACTCATATCCTCTTTCTAACATCTTGCCTTCCCCTGGCTCATCGGCTGGCGACGCCCTTGACATAGGCTGTGTTCCGTTTCTAGAACAATTAGGGTTTCTCAGAAAATATAATATTTCAAAGAATATATATGCGTACAAATATCTGAATATATGATTCTTGGACAACAAAATCATTAACTTTTTTAGTTATTTCAATTTTTTACGTTTTGAATTAACAAAAAAATTGTAATTATTATCAACATTATTATATATAGTTTTTAAGTATTTCTTACCCGGCCAAAGGCAAAAGTGTTTCAGCTCGTATACGACACAAAATTGCAAAACGAAAAATCTGAAAAAGATCTACAGTAGTCCGCTTTCTGTAGGCTAAAAAACACATCCTGTATATATGTCCACATGTACGATGAGACGAGATGTTAAACAATTTCTAGCAAGCAAATGGCTACTTTAGTAGTTACAGGTTTGATTTGTTTTTTGTTATTGCACGTATTTGTTGATATGTAAATTTTAAGTTTACTATTTTAACTGAATATTACGTATTTTATATGCTACAAGTTATAAGATAAATTATGTTATTTTATGTATAATATATAGAATTTTTTTCAATCGAACTTTGTGATTTTAGTGTAATTCCCAGAAATGAACTAAATTTTAATTTTGAACCTATTATTCATTTAAAAAATTAATCTGCGCATAAGACGTAACACAGTCAAAAGAACTAATTGCAGATTTCACACGATAACGAAAAAGAAAACAAAATCAAATGGGAAAATGTACGGGCATGAACACTACTCGTCTACTTGTTCTAAATTGATAAATTAATTTGACCAGGGACACATCAGTGTCGCAAACCAGGTGCTGATTAAACTAGTTGAATCATCATCAATCGGTTCCAGTCAGTTCTGACCGTTATGACCTGCGAGCGCTCTCCACTGTTTCCGGTCTTGAGCTCTATTGACCGCTGTTGCTACCTCACCAAATTGGCTCCGTAAGCCGTCAGTCCAACGAGTGGGTACTCCACCCTTTTCTCCTGTACCGGGTGCTTTGCCGAGCAGTAATGTTTTCTCCAGATTTTCGCCTGTGCGTCTTACGATATGTCCAAAAAATTGATGGATCCGCATAATCCGTGCAATTCTTCCGGTTCGTTCACTTCAGCCCGTATTGAAAGATTTGTTCTTCTTTCCGTTCATGCTATAATTCCCAAATCCACATTTCAAACGCATCAATGCGGCGTTTATCCACTGCTTTGATCGTCCACGTTTCAGCCGCATACAAGAACATTGGCAAAATCGGTGTTTTTATTAGTTTCTTCCACAAATTTAATTATACGAATGATATGATCACCCTTGATAATTGTCCCTGTCAGCATGAATTGTGTCAGTTATGCCGTAGCTGTTCTCATCTAGCAAGCCGAAGAGAAAATCATCATCATGTGGGATCGCGCATAACCCACTGGTTGTTGTTTCGTTTCTCTGTTACAAGAAACTAGCACCTTACAGAACCATCGAGTGACTACTGACTAGAGAGGAATCTAGTTAACCTGTGCCCCGGGGGCTAATGCATAATATACATTATGTATTGCGCGCGGTTTACAAAATAAAAATTCTGAATCGGGAAGTGAAAAGTGGCAAGGCTACGGTTTATAAGCAGAAAATTTCGATATTTTCAATGTGAAATCTAAAATTTAGAAATCAGATAATTCTGTTATCTGTCCTTACATTCTGCGGAGGTAGCGGGGAAGATCGGAAAATATTGTTCCGTTATCAGTCGCGGGGGCTTACGATAAAAATACACTACAGCATAAAATTGCAGCTAGACTTTAAGAATTTAATGGTAGTATTTTACGGGGACGTTTTAATGAAAAAAGATATTATTGAATATTCGTTCATTTAAAACTTATATTTAATTTGTTTCCCTATTTTTCCATATTGCCATCTGCATTTGTAATATTTTAGCAGTAGTAGAAAATTTGACACTTTCCGACACTACCGCCTTAACACGGCTTAATTAAATGTTAGATGGATCTATTCGAACTCTCATTCTAATTAAAACTTCCGGTGCTAATTAATTACTGGAGTTACACTAGAGCTTACGCGTTTCCCATGTAACACCAACAGTAGGCTTTCTCTGTTGTTTAATTTAGTAAATTAACACGTCCAACGGTAATTTTGCCGCAAACAGAAATTATACCATACAATTCGTTTAATCGATTGCACGAAAATGCCAATGCGCTGTATGTTTTTAATGAATTTGAATATATATCTGGAAACTAAAACATGTTCTCTAGATGATGCCTATTTGCGTTACGTGTTCCCTCCAAAGTGAGAGGGGGCAGTGTAGATTTACAGCCAACTGGAAAATAAATAGCGTGTTCAATCGAGAGAATTTTTTTCCATAAGATTTTTTTACCACGTCACATTGTTGTATTTTCGAGGGGGATATATAGACACGGCATTGACACCGAACCATGAGTGTAATTACGCAAAAATTATTATTTAGTTACAATCATATCTTTCCAAAAATTTTGTTTCACCTATCATGTTTTGTTATTCTTTCTTTCGTAACTTCCTAGTTTTATCCTACGATCGTCTCGTTCGTCTTTAATTGCGTCATGCATCATTTAAAGAAATTGGAGTGCTTTCCTTCTCTTACCATTCTACGTTAAATACTTCCTTCGCGAGCAAATATTTTAAATTTCCCACTTACTTCTCGTTCCGATTTATCCTTATTTTCTTCGGTATCTCTTATGCTCCTCTTCGATGATAAGAGAGTTCTCATACTTGCTTTAACACCTCGCGTATTTTTAACAATTTTCTTTTATAGATTATATCATTTTAAGCAAAATGAGAAACTGTTAAAATTTACCCTTCATATTTTCATTGCTTTCGATTGTATATGTAGTTACGTTTATTAATCGTTCCTTCCTCAATGAATGAATACGTTCGTTTTTTTATCATTTAAGAGTGGTTTACCGAATTTTATAAATACATCACAAAAACTTCCAAAAGAAATTAGGGATCTAAGGAGATAAAAAATATGTCATCATTTAAATTCATCTTGATACTTGTTTCAAAGCAAAATTTTAGAATATACAAAGGTAGAATTTAAAATGTTATGAAATCCTACTTTATGATGAAACATATATAATACGTAACTTTTTAGGAAAAAAGGTTGCGAGTTTGGAATAATGTACATTTGACTATATTTCTTCTTCTTCCTTAATTGTAGGCTGATTCCTTTGTCCGTCGGTATTGTGGGTTCTGTAATTGCAGATGTGGCCATGGTATGGGGCAGCTAACTCTTTTTTTACCTTTGGAAATGTCATTCCTTCTCTTTTTAGGATGCATACATTTCGCATTTGTCGACGTTGATTGTCACTGTTTCTCCATCCTTGGTATAGCATTCTTAGTCAGATTCCATTCCTTGCGATTGCTAATTGCTACTATGTACATGTATTGATCGGTAATCTTCTACTATTGGCAAGCCCAGGGGAAAACCGAAACAAGAAAAAAAAAGACCTTTATATTAGTATGGAACAAAGCTAAAAAAACATCGTCGTAAAATGGCAGATTTCCTGATTATCCATAAAACACGGAAGAAAAAAGTGAAATTTCTCCCTTGAACTAATTGAAGGTAGTGAATTTTCTTGAAAGTTTTGGATTAAGTGATAGGTCGAGGAAATCCTAGAAAGAAAACTTCAACTTTTTAAATCCCGCAAGAGCTTTTTAATTAAATGGGGCACTTACAATAACAAATATAATTTTTTGTGAAACATGCGAGGTTAAATTTCTGTGGCTACTGAATTTGCTTTCAACACTGTGCACACGAAAGGAAATCGAAAGAAGAAAAATATGAAGCATTAGAGACGTTGTAGAATTTTCATTGAAAATAAAATTCTAACTAGTGACATTGCCCTGATGTATGCGCATTGCTTTTCTGTTGTATTCAACTCTTTCCGTGACATCTTCATATATACCGAAAGAACATTTTCTCGCAGTTAATAATAATAAATTACTTCAAGCACTCCACGACAAAATTTCGATTGAGTAGGCTAGCTTTGTTAAGTATCAAAAATTCATGATTGAGCTGATAAACTGGATTTAAACGAACTCTCGTTCAAGAGTTTGTGTTTCCTCAAAGAAACGGAAAGACTACTCATTTAATAACTTAGTGTTATTTTTATATGATTGCAAATTTTTCGAAAAATTAATTAAAAATTAAAATCATAATGTAATTATTTAAATAAACGAAATTTCTAATAATTTAATACGATGACATATGTAACATAATAGTGAGATGTAGTGTTACTCTGGGTACGAACAGAACTTTAGTTGTGCCTACGTCGTAACTCTTTTAACGCTATTTTTTGTTACGAGTATATAAATCGTTGAATTTAAACTGAACTAGCCACGTGTTATTTAAAATTGTACACTTGCGAATATTAAAACTGGTCGCTATTTTTTCATTCACGAATGTAGAAACCGAAATATTAACGGTATAATTACCGACTATCCTCCATTTTTATTTCGGGTATAATATGAACATTTAGCGGAACGAAATTTCAACAAATAGACATTTCTGCGCGAACCATAAACACTTAAAAATGACTTAGTTAAATTTTCTGTACGAATTATAGCTACCATGCGAGAGTCAAGGAATGCATGATGAGGTCCGAAATATGTATTAAATAAATGGTTTAAAGTGACTTATCAAATAATAATAATAATAATAATACTTAATTGAAACGATAAGTGAGTAACGCAATATATATATATATATATATATATATATCTTTTTTTTTTAATATAATGTACTATTACGAACTGTCCATCAAGGATATTTAGCAATATGTATGAATGAAATTAAGCATGAAGAGAGGAACACCCAATGGCACCTACCCGATTACCCCGACATTAAACAAGATCCTGCGGTTTCTGGCGGTTCAGTCTTCTTACATCACCGGTAACATCTACCAATACTCTAGCAAGAATATTCGGATGAGTATCGAGTCTGTCTGCTTGTCTTTTAGCGTGAACTTTGATTGACATCAGCCGCATAATATATACACAAATCTCTATGTAAGGGGTTAGATTAGTAACATACCAGGGTACTTTGGTTATCAACCGACGGATCTTATTCTGAGAAGTCGGTATTACCTTCAAGTTGGACGGTTCAGCGCAACCCGAAAGTTGTGAACCCTGTACATCCAGATAGGTTTTAGAATCGTTGTGTATATTAGAAGTTTGTTATCCGTTGTCAGTACACTGCTAATCAGCCAGTACATTTTTTTAACCCCGATATCTAGTTCTTTCTTTTTAACTTGTATAATAAATGGTGTTTCCACGTCAATGGTACAGTTATTGTTTAGAAATTTTTATACTGTTCAACTTTATTTCCCAGTTAGGCAAAGGTAATTAAGCGAAAATCAGGAACAGTTTTGAAATGAGCTGTGTTATGTTTTTGCTGCCTCGTCGAAACAATTATTCCGAAGAAAACAACGCGGGCATCGTTTAGTTAACGTACAATTGAAATTAAGTTTTATTTATATAATTACAGATATAAAAAAAAAAAAAGAAAAAAAAAGAAGGGAAAATAGATTATTTACAAGTGTATATTTGTGTTTAATAATAAGCAAATTTTAAGAATGTAAAAGGAGTGATAAAACTTTTTAGTCAGTACCAACTTTTTACTTTCTTTAAAACGATGTACATAGAAAATGAAACATATAAAATAAACTGCTTTTAATAAGTGAGAATAGTAAAAAAAAAAAAACAAAAAAACAAAACAAAGTACGGAATGTTTGTAGTAAATTTCTAATTGTTTATAATATCATTCTGTTTAGATGGAAGTAATTTTAATTATTTGAAAATAAGAAAGAACTCGATTCGTAATGAAAAGCACGTTGGCGACAGTAGTTTCTATTTCTTCTGGCTATGTGTATGCATGTTTTATGTGTAATTGGTGTAATGTGACTGAATGAACGGAACTCAGATTTAACGGAGCACAGGAAGCACCGTTTTATTATGTTATTGTTCCGAGTCGCAGCTACTCTCATCTATCGCAATAGTGACAAAATCGTAGGGGACTGTGATTTTGTCACTAGTAGGACACAGAAAAAAAAAAATCGAAAATCATTAACGAAGGAAAAGAAATTAATAAAACATAAATAAATACAAGATCGAAAACCAGGAATCTGTATAGCTTGCACCGCAGGACTGGCGAATAATAGATTCTGCAGCTAATGAAAAGACCTCACCACCTTTTGTTTCTATATTGATACTTTCTGTTACTGTATCAGATATTTCAATCGCCGATCCCCGAGTCTGCAAGAAGATAGCGTTATTATCATCTCTTCTTCGGTTAATTTCTTATCTTCCGCATAACTCTACTTTCATTGGTTAAATAGCTCTATTTGCTTTTCCTCTTGAAATCCTCAAATATTACATCAACGGAAATTATTTTCTTTTTCCGATTCGAAGTTAACCCATCTCCTGTAATACGTTCCTTCTGAATTGCAGGTACTTAACGTTAGGACTACAGAGCAAAAGAAGAAAAAGAAAAGAGGCACCTTGCTGTTTATCATTACCGAAAATTTAAAAAAATTATAGGTATTAAACGACGGCCGGGAAGAGAGTTGCATTATCACATCAGTTCACTTTTAGGATAATTCATTTAAATTCGAATCCTTTACACGTTAATAAAAAAGGTAGGCGAACAAAATCCGCTGAATATCCTGAATTATTTTTTATTTTAAAAATATAACTTTTAAAGAAGAAAAAGTAATTTAGAACATATTATGAAATCCGAGATGTTATTTACTGAAATCTTAATGGTTATAGCGCCAATCTGGAAGTAATAGAACTGTGTACAGAAATACTAAAGCAAGTAATCTATTACAGGTACGACGGCAGCAATCAAAGATACTTCGCATGATGGCTTCGGCTCCTAATTATGTCTCTAATTATACTCTCCTCCACAAGGATCTTAATACTCCATTAGTCCAAGATGTACATGCGCACCAGTATCAAAGATTCTTCGATAAACTTCGTCTTAGTGATAATCCTAATATATATATTTCCGATGTCAAGAAATACGTGGGCAATCCTAGGAGAAGATTAAAAAGAAGATGGTACCGGGACGCTCTCTCTCATCATAACGACACTATACCTAGTATCCATCATTATCCGTAAGAGGAAATGTTCGTTTTTGTATCTAATCGATAATAGGACTGTCAAGCGTGTTTCGGTCAGTATTACACTCACGAGTAGAGAGGTAGAGCATATCTTCTGTGTGTAACCAAGTATCAGATAAGTGGCTCCAACAAAATTCAACGTAGAACACGTGGATATCACGCGTTAGTGGACCGATATTTTGTAAGGGCACATACATGTGGAATTTAATATTAATATTAGTTGCCTCATCACCACTGGGAGAGGAGGCAATATCGCTTTTAATTTTACTTTTTATTTTTTAGATTATTATTGTGGCAAAAAAAACAAAAAAAACATCCATTCAGATATCTGTAGACAGGGTACAAAAAGTATTCCCCATTTGCGATAACGAACAAGTGTTTTTTTCTTTGCAGCTTTTTTCGTTTATATACACAACCGCTCACACACACATATATATATATATATATATATATATGTACATGTATACAAAATCTCAGCCCTTCGGGCCTCGCAAGGGGTCACAATTGATCCCCAAACTCTTTTTTTCTAAAATTCTTTTAGAAAAATCATTTTCAACTGACTACGCCATTCTCCTCCGTCTTTTATTTAAAAAAAAATATATATTAGAAATTATACAACACAGCATATTTTATCTTTGCATTTTATATAACGCGACAAACATAATCATGCGACAAAAACTATAGTGTACCCCTGCGTAGAAATGATAAAGTCATTAATATACATATATGTAATAGACTTTATTATCTGTTATTCAAAGTTTAAAATTTTGATTACATCGCCACGATTATACCTTTTATAGCCGATTATTTTTAAATTTTTACTTTTCATTCAGTGCGGTACTGTCACAAAAAGCTAAGAACGTCAATATAACAACATTGTTTTTAAATGAACGTATGCTACTTTGTATTGTAATCGGTTGTCCCCCTTGTACTTTATATTCATTTTTGCTCTAATTGTACTTTATCCCCTCCCTGCACCTATTGTCGCAGTTCTTACTTCCTTATAATCATAATCCGTGTCGACGTTTTCCATAATAAAAAAAAAAATAAAAATTGTTTCCAAACCATTAATTATACCCCATCATCAGTGCTTTTATGTCGATCTGTTGTACAGCTAGTTTAATAAATAACTAAACTGCTTCATTTTTGTATTGTCAAATTTTAATACTTCTTTCTTTTCTTTTATAGCCCACCACCACTAAGAGTGTAAAAAAGAAAATAAAAGTGGGTGCTTCGATTATCTTTGAAGCGTGATCTTTTTTAGGATGATATAAATGAACTAGTCATATTAAATAAAATTAGTAGTATTACACATCATGCATATAACGTGCTACAAAATTTTTTTTTTTTTTCCCTACCCTGGGAGCTACAAAAATTAAATATCTATCGTCATCTCCAAAACGTGTTCTTCGCTTGGGAAAAAAAAGAACATAAAATATTATAAAAAGAAGAAGAAGAAGAAGAAGAAGAAGAAGAAGAAGAAAAAAAGCGAAAACGCCCACTTACCAATAAAAACGCACGACCAATATTAAGCACACCGATAATTATAAAAATTTCGTTTTGACCATTATCGCATCACCGACAAAACTGTAAGCTAGTTATATTGCGGAAAAGGAAAAAAAGAACAAAGTATAAAACACGCTGCCTTGATTAAAGCTCGATGCTAACTCCTTAATAACTGCGATCATCAGCTATCAGAAATGCCCAGACAAAAAATGAATATGGGGCAAGTTAGAGGTCATTTATATAATGACGCTTGTTATGAGATAATATTTGGTTTTCCGTAAAATATATAAAAAAAAACAAAAAAAAACAATATATTTATAGAACTTCATTTGTATACAGCAAACAATTAATTAAAAAAATAAATTTGCATTTATTGATCGTTTTATTTTATTTCACGCATCCGCTAATTAAATCTAGACGAAAAACATTATATACACGCATATACAGGTAACAAATGTGTGATCGGCATGGTATATGGTTAATGTGTCCGTTCTTGCGGACGTAAGTTTTTTTTATATACCATGGGCTTTAGTTTCATCTCTATTTTCTGTTCAAATAATAATAATAATAATAATAATAATTAGAATAATAATAAGAATAAGAATAATAAGGATCGTTTCAAAATTCTACGAATCTGTATGTTCGCGTATTAGATGCGTTCATATGTGTGCAAGCTGATAAGGCGATTGTGAGCAAATGTTATATATATATATATATATATATATATATTCTCTAATTACTTCGGCTCTTCCTTAATTTCAATAATATCGCTTAGTCATAAACAATCAGCAGTTGTGAATTATTATCAAACTTTGACATAACACATATCATTATGTTAATTAGAGTCTAACATATTTAACAAATAGCAGCGCCCTTATTCTGAATCGAGGTACAGTTTATCACTTTTCAAATGGATGTTTCGCCGATTAAAAAATAATAGAAATTTCGAATTTTTCGCGCCAGACGCACTACACATAAAACACGATAAAGAGTGATGTTTCAGTTCCTTTTCATCTTTTCTTTAATTATATTAATCCTTTTTTCTTCTCGATGCTCTTACATTCACTATTATTATTATTATTATTATTATTATTATTATCATTATTATTATTATTATTATTATTATTATTGTTACTATTAGATTTTGTTTACACCTTTTACTCATTTGGTTTTTTTAATCACCCCGTTAACTCTGCTAAAATGCTGTATTACTTCATTATACTACCGGTGCGTTGATGTTGGTTTTTATACCCTTACGCTTCCATTAGTAGAGCAAAAAAAAAAAATAAATCTAGAGGTCATAAACACTTGGTCATTCCCTCCTTCCCTTTTCTCGTTTTTCTTTTTCTCTTTCACCTTCTCCCTTTTGCCCTCTCCACTCTACTGATCCTCCCTTTATATGCGACCCTAACCATATCCTTTTTGAATGTCCTGCTTTTTTTCCCAAGTGCTCTCATCTATACGCCGAACTACTCTTGGCGTTGGATCTTCCTACCCCTTTCAATGCTTCCTTTATCCTTTCCTTCCCATCTCTAGCCGTTCTCCTTCTTTCCTTTATACTCTCTATCTCCGATCGCCTCAGAATCTGAGTAGGTGATCTAAGCTCATGTAGTTGGGTCAGTGTTGACACCGAGCCCATTAAAAAAAAAAAAACACTTACATACATAATATAATGCTTATTTGAGGTATAGAGTGATAGGCGATGATACAGATAGTAAACTGGCAGCCTCTTTTATGCACATAATAAATACACGTGTAAAAGTGGCATCATCGAATATATAAAACGTAGGGCCGTGCCCAGAATTATGAAAAGGGAGGGGTTTTGAAAATTTTCTTCTCATATTTATTTTATAAATAAAAATACATTTTTCACTAATATTCATAGTATTAATAATTTCCATCATTATTTTGATGTATATATTAATAATTTACATAAATGAATTAACCCCCGTATATGAACATTAATAAAAATTACATATGTTATTGATTATATTTCTAATAAAAAGTTTTTCCTTAAGATATTAATGAATTACTTATAAATATGGAGCATATTTTTTCTTTTTTCTTTTAAAGGTAAGAACACTCTAAAAAATCATCAACATTTATTTTAAATTTTTGATTTCTTCCCGAGTTTTATGCATTTATAATAACTATTTCAGTTTTAATGGGGTGGTTAACCCCCCCCAGCCCCCTCCGTGGACACGGTCTTGATAAAAAGTAAAAAATTGGCAACCAAATGTATATTTAAGTATACTCGGCGTCATGAGCGGTGGACAGGGAGGGTAGCTGCCCCCTCCCTGGAGCCTTAAAACTTTTTAATCAACTAGCTATGATGAGTATTCGTAGGCTCGTAATCATGGACAATTTGGAAGACTTTTATAATAAAGTAGTAGAACAATTTACCAGAAACTCACGAAAATTATGTTTTAATTAAGATTCTATTCTTGTTTAATAAAATATTAAGCCTTTTCATCCCCCCGGCTCATCAGCTGGCGACGTCCTTGCTTAGCGTTTAAATTAGCGACCATATGTGTACATACCATTTTCGACAAAATTGCAGTATTATATTCCAACAAATACCAGTATTTTAACACACTGTGTGGTTAAAAGAGAGATTATTAGTCTTGTTCACTGTACTAAGTAAATTTTAGTTCTTGTCTTTCTATCAAAGCGGGAGAAATTATTGCTTAAATCGATTATTATGTCGAGTCCATTAAACTTCCCTCCTTTTGCTCAATTTTCTATGCGGAGTCCTCTGCTATTCTGCGTGCGTTTCTTTTTATCAGATCCTCTTCGGTCTCTCGCAATATCCTTATTCAAAGCGCTCTGCAGACTATCGCATCTCTTCACTCAAGCGACTACGTTATTCTTCTTAGTCGCTCCTTGATTCATGATCTTTTACTTTCTCACTTAATCCAAACGGACTTCTTTTGAATGTCATGCCGGAATTGATGGTAATGAGTTAGTCTGATAAGTTCGATGATCTTCCTCTTCCGGTAGGTTTCTTCCTGTTTTCTCTTCTTCCAATATTACCCTTCTGTCCTCTGCAGCTGTTCATTCCAAACTATAGTTTGACTCTTAAGTCTCCTCATTCTCCAACCCGGATTCCTTTTTCTTGTCTATTCGGCCGTCACTTTCTCGCTTCCCCTGGTTTCTTGACTTTCCTTCCATGCGCCGCTCCAACATCTCTGCGATCTGCCGCCTGCGCTTTGGGCACAGTTTGCTTCCTTCCTCATTTTTCCATTACTCTCTTGTGCCGTCGCCTTTGTTTGTCCATTGCACCCCTCCAATATCCAATTTGTGTGTGATCGCGATCACATAATGTTCGAGTGTTCATCTCTTGTAACCGATCAAGCTGCTCTCTCTATTCCTCCCTTTTATATATTCCCGCTCCATACAGTGCTTCGTTCATTCTCTCCTTTCCTTCTCCTTCTGTTGTCCAGTCTCTTGATTCTTTCTGGTCGGCTATCTCTGATTGTGTAAAGATCTGAATCTCTTGCACCCTTTTTCCTTTGTTCTTGGGCCAATGTAGACGAACCCCACAAAAAAAACAAAAAAGTCTCGATGTAACGTACAGCTTTAGATACACACTAGAGAGGTGAGATAAGGAAAGTAAAGTGTTCTGTTAAATCCACTGGTTCAAAACAGATTAGATATTACTGTTGTTTGCACTGTTTGTTTGCATGGATGAATTCGCTACTCTTTCCTTTTTTTTCTTCATAGGGCAACCGGTGGAATAATTACTTTTTCGCCAAAGGCCACCCCTCATTTGATTTGTTGTAATTTTCCAAAAGATCTGAGTTTCTTGCGTCATTTTTCCTTTGTTCTTGGGTCAATGTCCTTGTAGACCAACTCAAAAAAAAAAAAAATATATATTTTTTACAAATTTTTATTGAAATAACGCACATTAAATAAACGTATAATTAGCATTTTTTAATAAGAGGAAATAATTTGTAAAGCGATATATGTATGAATGAAAGAAGTATTGAAAGCGCTGACTTAAGAAATTATTAATTCATTATTTTTTAAGCAAATTAATTACTCGATTTGTGATGGTTACATTTTAAGTTTCAAATATATGATATTAATTTAATTAAATCTACTGCGAAATAAGACGAGCAGGAGGGCATAAAATATCGAAATGATCTAGGATGGAACGAGACAGCCTCTTCTACAAAATAATACTTTTAACACACGTGTTTACTTTTTCAGGTGATAGTGATACATTTTTTTTTTTTTTTGAGATTTTTATATTCAAGGATATATTACCTGAGGTTTTTGTATTTGAGTGTAGTTGTCACATGCCATACAAGAATCCCCCCTCAGGTATGTTGATTAACCTAACCAATTGATGATATTAATAAGAAAGAATAGAGAGCATGGGGTAAACAAACGTTGACTTTTTAATGGGGATAAAAACTACTATATCATGGAAACCGAGACAAGATAGCAAACCTTTGCACCTAATATATGTATTTATATTGCGTAATGTCGAGTTTTATATGAAGATGCCAATGAAATGTTTAAAAATCGGTTTAATATGTACATACTTTGAACACCGCAGACTGTGAAAATTTTGAAGAGAAATTCTGTGTTAAAGAATCGGCTTATTTTTTATCGCCGAGAAATACCATAGGTTTTTGATTAGATTGTAAACAAAACGATTAGGCATACTTTGCTCTATTTGCACTGGCAACCAGAGATATACGTTTCCTAGAACATTGAATCATTTTTCACACGTGCGATTATTTCAGCAGCTGTTTATGTTAGAAACGACTGATGGTCGCTTAAAAAAAAAGAGAAAAAAAAAACATTCGATCCATTGCGTCACAGCATCAAGGAATACTGCAATAATTGCAATTTTAAAGTATTTCTTCCGGCATTAATAATAGAACTTGTTGCCGTAATAATCTATAAAAATTGGGTAATATACAGACAGTTAGACACAATTTTGTAAAACGAATGCAAATTCAATGTATTCGAGATAAGTTTTAATTGTACTACGAAATTATGTAATTTTCTTTTCTTTAAATTTCTTATCGAATGTGATTCCACGGTTGTGCTCGTATATATATATATATATATATATACATTGGCGCACTCAAGGGGGGTGCCACGGGGCCATTGCTCCCCCCAAAAAATCTTCGAAATCTTAATAATGTTTTGTTTTACTTTTTTTTTTTTTTTTGAAAACATACATATTTCCTTTTTACTTGTATTACAAGTATAATGTTATATACTTTTAGCTAACTTTTTAAAAATAAAATTCGTATACTTATCTAATTTGTGCTTATTACAAACATAATGTTATCTATTATTATTTATTTTTTTAAATAAAATTCGTCAATTCTGTAATTTTTTTAAAAATAACATTCGTTAATTTTGTATTTTTTTTATTTTTTTTATTTTAATTTACAAACCACGGAAATAGATAGGTACTTAGTCGATGTACCGAGTTACCACCCCCTAACTCAACTTCTAAATTCTAGCTCCGACCAAAAAAAAATCCTGAGTGCGCCTTTGTATATATATATATATATATAGAGAGAGAGAGAGAGAGTGTATCCTATTTTACCTGCATGATATTCAACATTACATACATATATCGGCTATATTTAATTTTTCAATGTTTAATAACATCAGGCGAATGAATTGCTGACATGTTTAATTTAAAACCGACTCCCTTCTATCATAATTTATACGGGGACACCCCTTCTTCATAATTACCTTCTACTGAAATGGAAAAATTTTTTGTTTCCATCCTGCTTCTTTGGGAATGTATAGCTCTATTCATAGCCTAGAACCATAGTCGTACCCAGGCCAGTTTTTTTTGTGGGGAAGTGGGGGGGGGGGGGTCCATTTAAAAAAAAACGCTTTACAGAAAAAAGGATTTCATGTAGCACCTTAAAATGCACCGAAAATAAAGCACACTTTTCAAAACATTGATATTTGTATCTTCATCGGCTAAAAATATTTAAATACGTAACCAAACTCTACCACTTACAATGCCGAATTGATTAAAAAATTCTTTGAATTATTTCGCCAAATGGTATAAACAACTCGAAACACACAAGACGCTGCTTGCGTGAAACTAATGTGGTTGACACTGACAGCTCACTAATAGTTACTTAGCTTATATGGGTATTTTTAGCTGATTTTAACAGCTGATTTCAGGATAAATCATCAAAAATTTCCCCAAAAAAAGCCAAAAGTATTAAGGGAGATTAGAAGAAAAAGTTAAATCGGCTATTTTAAGTCGATTTAGCGTTAAATTGATTATTAGAGTTTCCACTTTTGCCATTTTTATTTTTTGAAAATGTTAACTTGTACCGCACATTCTCCACTATTATTAATACCAAAATTTAAGTTTTTTAAACATCTGACACACTTTTTATTAAACCATTTAAGCATGTTCAGAAAAAAAGAAGTGAAGTAAAATAGGAAACACTGCTCTAAATAAAAAACAGAAACAAGCAAAAATTTTCACGCAGAAAGTGCGTGGTTTTGTTTAAATCATTTTAAGTGATTATCTGCTTATATTAAATAGTTCGTGGCAACTATCTCAGAATTAAAATACGTGGCACAGTCCTGCCTAAAGCACAGAAACATATGGTGGTACGCTGCTGCTAAATCGTCAAATCAACTGGCAAATTTCCTAAATCTAAAAAAATTCCCAGATTTTTAATGGTATTGTAGTAAGTGACAGACATTATACAGATAGTTGAAGCGATTACAGGCAAATCATACTCAGCAAAGATTAAAAAAATATAGAAGATATCCGATATGGCAAAACTATTATTGTCACAACTGATTTGGACTGAAAAATATCAAAATGCTTGAGACGCGATTAAGTGTAATGAGAGAGAACGAGAGAGAGAGCTGTGAAGAAAGCGAGAGAATGAGAGAAGGAAATTTCTCATGATTTGGCTGAGAAATTTTATCGGATATCTTCTATACTTCTTTAATCTTTGACTCGGTGTTTCTTTTTTTAAATGCGACTAGACCTAACTAGATAAAAGGACCGCATAGTGTCTTTATTTCGGGGGAGGTTTGAACTACCAAATCCCCCCTTCGGTACGCCCATGCCAAGAAGAACAAGCATCACCGAGAATCGTCAAAAATCTTTTTCGAAAAAAACTTTAAAGCGAAAAAATCGATCAAATCGACAACTACAACCTATCTCCCTCGTCGTTTTAGTCGGTGTAGTATTAAAAAACTATTAAAAAGCACGCTGGAAAGTCTCTCAAAGTTCCAGATAGACATAATAGCTACCGTAAATGTTTTTTCAAAAAAACGTCAGAAAGCGAATAATCTGCATCCTACGACAATATTAATTGGCAACATTGTTTACACCGATCCATAAGCAACCGTCTTGGACAGTTTCCCGAACAATCAAGCAATTCGGCTTGTTCATTACATTTGTTCAAAAACAGGTTACATCGTCAACCATGAAAAATTGCAACAGTGTTTTTAATCATGGTGAACGAAAGCCGTCACCACCTGATCACACGCTGAATATAATTTACGTCTCGAAAATTCTCAAAGTTCTATCATTTTACAGTAATATCTAGACAAGGTCCCCCTCCCAAACTATCTCTTAGGCGATGACCAAAACAAAAGTCGGTTTTACTACTTACAAAACCTGCTGTCTCTAACCTCTTTAATATTCATCAGTGAAAGTAATTTTAGCTAGCAGAAGAGAAGACCAGGTAGCCATTAAAAACGATTTAGGTTTCTGAAACGGGCTAGTGTCTTGTGGGACCCGCAAATTATTAAAAAAAAAAAAAAATTAATCCGATGTTCAAAGACTTTTCGATGTCATCATGATTGATTTACGATTTTGCCGAATTATTGGACACGTTGATTTTGAAACTGCTGCTAATTTTCGTTAGAGATTTTCTGCGATGCCGAAAAATTTTCATCTACCTCGCGGCTACATTTACTCATCGAACTCACGAATTCCGCAAGATTACACGATAATATCCGATATATTAAATGCTATCGTAAACGATATCGTTTTGCAGATAATCCGATCGGTTAAACGCGAGAAATTCCACCACAATTTAAGCCTGAAAATGATTTTTACTATTTTTTTCAACAAATATTTCCCCCCAAAGTCGTCGATACTTTCCCGTTGTATCACAGTATCTAAACTTCCTCCTTAATTTGCACTTTCGTTTTTTACACTATCCTAACTCTTTCGCGCACTGAAAAAAATCAATGTATCCTTCACCAACTAAAAAGATGATTTGATTATGCCATAGTACATGTGAATATTTCAAAGATGAAAAATTCGTCGATTAATTTCCTCCAATCCCTTTTTCCATTCACATATTACAGTAGACGCTAAATAAAAATTTTCTTCTATTAAATAAATAAATGACATCTCAAAACAACATACGCATTGTAATTGTATGATTACCCGCCAACTCGTTTTGAATAATTTAGTTCGCAATCATAACAAATATGTAAGTAATATAATAAATATTAATTACGACGTAATTCTTAGGCTACCCCCCATTCGAAAAAATGTCCCAATTTTATGTAACGTTTGTTATATTTTATAGGATTTTTGTTATAGTTATTTAAAAAATGTCATAATTTTATGTAACGAAATATGTAACGAAAAATGTAATGAAACAATATCTTAATTTTATGTAATGAAAGTTAAATGTTAGGATAGGATTTTTGTGATTATGTTTTGTTTTCCTTTTTGTGTTGATGCCAGTAAGAATTACGTTGTAAATTTTGATAATTTTATACAAAGTATAGAAGAGAAAGAGATATAAATAAAAGCAAGAGAGGTCAATAGACACAGCCCCTTGCGAGGCCAAAATGGTCGAGTTATATATACATATATGTTCAATATATCTATAAAACTCTGCCCCTTCGGCCTCATAAGAGTTGCCCCCTTGATCCCAATCTCTTTTCTTCTAAAATTTTTTTAGACAAAAAACGTTTTTAATTAACTATGTCACTTTTATCCGTTTTTTATAAAAAAAAAAAAATGAATATTAACAATTGTACAACACACCATTCATCAACTTTTGTTATGTTATATAAGGTAACGGGACATAATTATGGGACAAAAAAAAAGTATCATCCTCCGGGCTAAGAATAACGTAGTAATTAATATATATATATATACATGAATATATAAACTAAAAAATAAAAATAAATATATAACATATAAGGTAAAGTTTTACTCTGGATATATGTAGGTCAGCTGGGGTATGTGATCGATTCCAGCTATAAAGCCAAGGATATGCAGCCTACTCGAATATTACAATTTTAAAGTACTGAACATTATAATTTATAGTATTAATTTGTATTCCGTTCTTTCACTGTTCGGTCGAGTTCGATAATATAGTCCGCCTTGGGCAGTCTTTTTTTTTATTATAATTATTCTATGCTGCCATTCGTGGGTGATGCTAACACATTTACGGCCATGTTTACTTGACATATTTGTATATTTTGTAAGGAATAATATTAATTTTAATTGGATAACTTGTGCATAAATGGCGTGTGGTAGATCTTACCCACTAATTTTCACTATCCTATATTCCCGTAATAATAAGAGTAAACGATCTTGTTTAGTTTGGTGTTTATATTAACTTAATAATGGCAAACCAAAAAAAAAAAAAAAAGAAAAGAAAAAAAAAGAAAACAAAAAAGTCGATTTTTTTATTATATCTATCTATTTCGACTGGTCTCTATATAACTCCACATTTACATGCATTCATAAATTGTAAAAGGATTTTTTGAATTTCGCTGTAACTTCTTTTAGCTATATATTTTTTTTACCGCAATGGGGTGGAGTTTAAACCACCTTTACCTACATAAAAAAAGTCTACTTTTAACCGGTTGCAGCAACCATCGTGTAATAGCTCGTCTACAATATTCTATCAACTATTTTATTAATTATCGCATCGTCAACTAATAAGACTTTTTTTTTTTTATTTTTTATTCTACTCTGGGCGCGCCAGCGGCCTTGACCCAACAACATGAAAAATTAAGAGATAGAACTAAATAGCCAGGCGCGATCAGAAATGGAAAAGACAAAGGACAGCAGCAACGGAATAACTGAAGGCAATGGGAAGGAAAGGATATAGGTATAAAGGGAGTAGGAAGACCCAAAACTAAAAGTTGGGCATAAAGAAAGGATCGTTCGTTAGAGAGTGCAGAACATTCGAATAGGTTTGAATGACAAATACAAGAAGGCAAGACTTTTCACGTAGGTCCCACTAAAATCATAGCCACACCAATTCTAAGAAATATTCCTTCCGCCTTTATACATACATATATAGGCTACCCTTTTTTTTTAAAATTGATCTAGAGATCTATTCAAAAAATTACTTTGCAACCACACTGGAGGAGAGAAGGGACACGATTCGTTCTAAAAAGTAAATGCAATTATCGGAACAATTTACCTGTACACAATTAATAAAAAATTACGAGACGGTGTAACATTTCAATTTACTACCTACATGTAATACACTTGTTTTAGAATATGGAAACATAAAAAACACCGGTAAAAATTAGTAAAAATCATTTGCAGAACATTCAAATGTAAGTGTGATTTATTATATGAAAAATAATGATACAAAAAACCGGTTACAAACCCGAGTAGTAGTAGTAGTAGTAGTAAGGTGTGTGTGTAAACCAGGTACTATTTTAATGGTATCCGAGCGCGCGCAGTATATGTGGATCTATATCGGAATGAGCGTTCTTCGAACACGATAATGTACACGCAATCGATGAATTAGTAACATTATTTCTCTAAGTAGTCGTTGTCATCGCGGTTTTCGTTTTTGCTCTTTCTGTTTTCGTTTTTGATCTTTCTGTTCTGTTTTCGTTTTTTCTCTTTTCGGAGGACCAAACGAAAAAATAAATATATAAAACGGTGATGAAAAATAAACAGAAATATAACAGTGAAATTAGGATAAAAACGCACGCTGCCGAAACGGAAACACTGCTAGCAAACGCACGATGTCGCGCGTTATTCACTTATCAATACCGGGAGAGATGTTGGACGACAGTCGTTGAAGCCGCATACGGACAGACGACCGAGCAACTGGCCAACTTGTATAATTGAATTATATCGTAATAATTATCATATGTCGGCTAGGAGCGGTTCGGGGGTCATGAAGAGGACGACGTGGAAGTAGTATTTCGGAACGGTTCCTAAATGGAGCAAAGATATTCTCACGCCATGGAGTGACGATATGGGAATTGCAGGATGAAGACCAGGTCGGCGAGGACGACTAAGTGGCCGCTAAAGCCCGCGCACAATTTACTGATGATAAATTCACACACGAATTTTTCTTTCAGTTGGGGGGGAGCCGAACGTTGGAAGTGACAAGGCAACACTCGCTGTTAGGGGTTTCATATTCGCACGATAGATGGAAACAAAAACAAAACATCATCCCTTTTTATACGATCATCGCGCGGCCAGCACTGTCGCCTCCTATGCACGCACATCAGATTTTTATAATGAGGAAATGTTTCCTCCTGGCCCTGTTCCCCAGGAAGTGTCCACTCCACTCACTTCGCCCGAAAACCCGCCGTTAAAAGTATCCACCATTGTGTGCCGTTATCGCGGGTCTCTTCTTTATCACCGGAGTTAATACCGTTCTACACGACTCGGAAAGAATTTATCTCTAGCCGTGTCGTTTCGGTTGCGTGTATTCGTAGTCTAATGACGACATCTTTTCCATTCGCCGTTGTTCTTCTTTTCGGGTTATCACAATTAAAAATATCGCTGTGACAGTGATTTTTCGAACAATTCACCGGCGCTTTTTTTATATCAGCGAGACGCTCTAGAGAGACGATATTGTGATCGAAGTTGCTCCTGCTAAGAGAATAACGGCTGGAAACGAGTATTCCGAAAAAGAAAAAAAACCCAAAAAACAATGCTGTTTTTTAAACATAACAAATGACGATTGTGTGTTTATATCAATGATTTGAAGAATATCAATTGCAAGAAATACTTTTTAACGATAATAAAACTACCGATGAATTCATATTTTAATATGAATATTACTATTATTTTGGTTTTCTTCAGTCATTAGTAAAATGAGAATATATCTGTTATTTTAGTAGTAGTGTAAAGATTTTACAACTATTCTGATTAACACGTATCAAATAAAAGTCTGAAACGTAATTTTAACAATTAATAATTAATACTCGACTAATTATACAAAAGTATACGTAGAATAGCTCAAAAAAAAAAAACAAAAAAAATAATGTGCGATTTCGAGCGACTTGTGTCGTTGATGGGTGGTGGAAAAATAATCTGATATTTCTGTATCTTGAAAGCTTGAAAGAAAGGCTTTTTCACTCGGGTATAGTGTTTTCATACATAACTGGAGAGATAAAAATGATACTCGTATATGCATACCCTGGCCAGCTTTTCGGGACCGGTCAATCCATTAAAAAAAAACAAAAAAACACTTGATAGAAAAAAGGATTTTACTTCGTAATTATATTTTATCAATAATCTCTTGTACAGTAGTTCTAAATATGCGCAAGACTTCTGTTCGTTTTCAGTTTGAGAATAATTTACACTAATACATAGTTAGTTGTACTGTCAGAATGCCTGGTGGTACCAAGACATTTTACGGACGTAAAGTGACAATACAGCAACGTAAAAATCCATTTCGAAAGGGGTCTGAACCCCCAAATCCCCCCCCCCCCCCGGTACGGCGTATTGAAATTATAAACTCGCGCTAAATGGTGCAAGTAGGGAGAGTTGTTTTCTGGCGAATTCTGGGAGCTCCGACGTTACAAGAACCAAAAAACTTATACAGAGTGCAAAAATTATCCTTCTTTTCTGGGGCTAGAGTTCGAATCGAAGTATTAATTTTCCAAATCTAAACCTTAATTTTTTTTTTTTTTTTGCCATCAGTTTTGATAATCCGGTAGAATTTGCCAAAATCGAACATACCATCTGAGAGCTCAAAAATTCACCCCAATCCAAAACCCCTGGCGATGTACATTTCCGATAACCCGGTGAGAGATCTTCAAAATTTAACCCGAATTACACTTCAAATTTCGCTCCAGTTCCAAGCACTCGGTAATTTAAACACGTGCCCTTGGGAATTTAGACTGAGCCCGTCCGTCAATCCGTGCCTCATTTTAAATATAGACCGCAGATTTATTACCCACAAATCTAAAACTAACCTTATGCCTCTTCCGTTCGAGCGTAAGGATTCAAAATTAATCCGGCTATACCTGCAGAAAAGAGACGGTGTGTGCTGGTCAAACGAATGGAAACCGAGTATGGATTCTGCGGCAAGGATAGCGCTGCCCGAAAGAATACGGACGATCAGGATGAGCGGTAATCGCGCTAATACCGCTGCCCGAAATGGGGAACGGCGATGGAACATAGCCTCCGCGCTGGTATTGGTTTAGCTCTGACAAGAACTGTTGATCTGTAGCACTGCGGTATTGCTCCCCCAGCTGAAGTGGTAACTTCACCAACTCTACAGGAACCAAAATTCCTTGATAACCGCCGACTGCTATCGCAATGTAGACGCGAATGATGCGTCCGAACAGAGTGTTTCAAAGGATGAAAATTCAGCGGTATTCCATTCAGTGCTGAAAATTTATCGGATAAATCGTGTACAACTTGAAATCGCTGCTTACCAATCAATCGTTATTCCACACAGACAGTCTCAATTATTTCGAGTTTATTCGACCTATTTCACATCATTTTCGACTTTCCGTTTTGGCATCAATTTTACACACAACTAATTATCGAAGATAACACGTACTTTCTCGTTAGTTTCGCGTTGTTTTCGAAAAACTTTTTTCCCCCATTATTCTACCATTAGGTGGTAATCTGCCGGTTATTTTAAAGAATTTTGTTTTCTTGTGATTAGGCATATTGTTGTACATATCTTTATAAACAATCTCGCTCGAGTGTAAAAATTGAAAAACACAAAACTCATTTGAAATGTATGTATGTTAAGAGAGAAGAGCTTTAAATGCGTATAAGCGATATTACACAACTTCAAATTTAATCCTTCGGTGGTACGCTACGAATTTCGAAATTCAAAAACAAAAAAAAGTATTACATTGCTTCCCCAGCCTGTGTTGTGTCGAAAGATTACTATTTGAAGATAACGTGAAATTGTTCTGGAACTAAAGTTTAAAGTTTTTGTCAAAAGTTCAGAAAACGTGAATGCAGCGCAAACATTATTGAACGTTTATATAAACATGAGAAAATTTCTCTAGCTCAACTATAGGCGAAAATTTGCGAAATCGAACCCCCGCGATGTGCAAAATGCTCGAAAAAAAATCAGCGAAAAGCTATTGCGAAATTACATGTATATTTCGATTTCCATTAACGAAAACGTTTAAAAAAATGCGCGGAAAATAAATGTACCTCCTACACGTACTGTTAATTAATATTAATTCATTAATTTTCGTATTTTTATTTAACTTGGTTTATTTTAATTTATCTTTGTGTAGTTATGTAAATAAAGAAATGTTAGTATTTGACAAACTTCGCTTTTCATTATCGAAAAATAACAGGCCGGTAGTTTTTTAACGGTCACCGCGTAGAAGCATCTAAAATGCAGCAGATGAGGAGCATCCGTTTTATATTCGGAAAGTATCATTAAATTTATGGGGTTTTTAAGATGCGACCAGGAGGCTGCAGCAGATTCTGTTCGTTCCGAAATATCATTACGTATGGTTTTATTTTTAAAAATTTTTTCTTTTGTAATCAAAATTAAATTTATACAATATATGTTTTTATATTTCTTAAAATAGTGTTTACAAAAAAAATAATTTTTTCTTCGAATATTTCTGTCTTTAATCGTAATTGCTACACACTAGTAATTATTTAAAAAAAATATGTTTAACTTTAAATTTTGTAAAAATACCTGTTCTTTCTTAATTATGATATTATTTTTATATCTTTCGAAAATTCAATACTGTGCTTTATTTCCCTACAAGAACACCCCAGAGCGTAAATTCAATAATACTTCGGTAATTAAATGGTGCACCTTATCGATTATATTTTCTTCATTGCTATAGGTTAATACTTCATTTACCGTATCCGATTTCTGCGAATTAAGAGTGCCAAATGGTTCTTCGCAATGCGATAATCTTCATGTCTCTTTATGTCTTCCTCTCTTACATTTTTTGATTGAAAAAAGAAAAAAGAGTAAACTTTTTAATGCTTCCCCGTTTACAAAAATCGTAATATTTATTCCGGTGTTTAAGATTGATATTTAAAATCGCATTTCATTAATAAACAATCGACTGACCGGTTCATTGCGTTTAACATATTTTAAAAAAAAAAAAAAAAAAACATTTTGATCCTCCGAAACGTTGATTGTCATGATGCTAAACTGTTTATGCACTTACGCGTATACCCTTTTATATGAGGGGAAATGTCGCGAGAAAAATATATACCACATATTATTATTATTATTATTATCATAATTATTATTATTATAATAATTATTATTATTATTATTATTATTATATAGTGCTACTTCGAAATATAAAATACCATTTGTTTTACATTTAACGTATTTTGTATATTATATAAGTATATGTATACATCATTATGCTTGTGTTGACATAAAACGCAAAATGGTGCTTTACTAATCTCGTTCTATATGTATTCTGGAACTCATTCGGTAGTAAAAATATATAATCAAACACGGTAACAGCAGAATTCAGGATGTAGATAGGAACTCCCGAAGTGCGAACAACATCCGTAGCTTTTGAAACACGAACCGGACTTAAATTCATCCGACTGCGTCTAAGATTGTTTTTGTCGTGGAAACATCGGAGAAAACCGAAATGCACGAACCACTTTGTACGTCGCGGGTCCTCCGATAATTTTCCCGGTGATACTTGCGCGGTATTTCGTAAACATTTTTTTAAAACATGGGAGAATTACCCCGATGGATAACATATCATTTTGGAACAAAGGATATATAGTGAAGATTAAACGACAAATTATCTTGAATTAATTTATTTCAAATTGAAATTTCGAGATGCAATTTACCCCTGGCGAAGGTAAATTCTTTCATTGGAAAATCTGCTTGGCAAGGCGGTTTTGCTTAGTATGTGTAGCTCTTTAGCTTTTGACTCTAGAATTAAAAGTACACAGTGCAAACTGGCGTTGACATTGTTCGACAGTAGTTGCATATCATACGAACATGACCGGTAGCAAAAACGCAACTTTCAAAGTTGGCTAATGTTCGATCATGGTCTATGAATAATACAAAAAGAAACTATTCTTATCACGTTTCGCTTTGCCGGTAAAAGAATAAGAAACAAACAATTTGCTTAATCTTCTGCAATAATACGAGCTGCATACAAATTAACATGAAATAATTTTTGCAAATAGTTAACAAGTTCTTTTCCTATTCATCTCTCATTTTATTCTAGCCTGCTTACTCCGACGCGGTACTCACAGCGCTCGACAATTTTCTATCCATACCCGTTTGGATTACGTCAACGACAATATGACGTTAAACAGCTTCGTCACTACTACGCCATCGAAGTGCATCGATTCGATATGAGTTAATTCGAAGAAAAAATCTAACGAATGAGGCGAAAAATAAATAATCAAAAATCTGCATGACTCGAGGACGAGTGAAAATTTTTTATTATAATCATTTATCGAAATTTTTCGAGGATAGGTTTTTTAATTATATCGCGTTATATTAAAATTGGGGGAGGAATTGTAGAATATCTAAAGATTGTGATTTTTCAACAGAGGAGTTGGATTTTTTATTTATTTATTTTTTTATTACGCTTGATAGAATAAATTTTAGTGCACTAAACGACGATATTCCTTTATAATAATGTAACGCTTCAGGTATTTCATCAGATGTAACGAATTAAATAATATGGCAGCGACCCCCTCCGACTCATTAATGTTTCGTGCCTTTGATATTCCAAAGTTGACGTGGACACAGTGAAAATAGATAATTGATCAAAGTGTCATTCTGAACATTATAACGTATTTACGTGTAAATGTATCAATTTTAGTATTTATCATATCAAAAACCGTAAACTAGCCCGCGTACAAAATTATTTTGCCCCTCATTAAGGAACAGCCCGTAACCAAAGAACCAAAACCTTTGTTACGTAAATAAGTCGCCGGAAGCATAATAAACGAAAATAAACGGCGTATAATCGAAAAAGTACAAATAAAACGAAAACCCTGAAAAGGGTTATTTCAATACGAAGTGCAAGGAAAGCAAAGGAAAGAGGAATACGAATAAAGGAAATGAGAAGAGACGAAAAAAAAAAGCGCGAAATAAGACGACAGCGAATTAACGAAAAAGACGAGTTATAGCGAAAAACCGACAAAACCGAAGTACGACGCGTATTTAAATCAATTAGAATGCGACGTTAAATAAAAGCCCCGGTACAGATAACAGTGATAAGAAATAGCAAGCGCGCTATTGTTCACTTACCGCTGTGCATTGAAATTAATTTATATTATAAACGAATCTAAAATGTAATGTCGCATTCTAGAAACCTCGATGAAAACATTTGTTACAACAGAGAAACTTAAACCGCAAAAGATTTGTATAAATGTTATGTATACCTGCGGATTTTAATAACTAATATTTAATACTGTTTTCTAGTAAAACTCTATTATTATTATTATTATTATTATTATTATACGTTTTTATTCTACTATAAACGTAACTGTTATCGATCTTTCGCCCTTTTTTATTAATTTTGTAATTTTAATTAAAAATAGTAGTTCAATGAGAACTATTTATATTTAAACTTGCTCACGGGGACAAAGAAATCGGATTACTAGCAAAAATAAAAATGAATTACTGTCTAATAAAAAATACTATCGCTCTATTCTTTATAGTAATTTACTATTAAGAATTCTAAACTACCATATTTAAGGTATAATTTTATAATTTCGTTTTATTTTTCACAACTCTAAAAAGAAAACAAAATTTAAATTAAAAATTGTATAAAACGCATTTTTAAATTTCTAAAGAGGAAGTCGCTACTATTTGATTTTCTTTACGAAACAAGGTATTTCTTAGATTTTTTTTTTTCTTTTTGTGGGCGCGCCAGCGGCACTGACCCAACAACAGGAAAAGCTAAGCTAAAAAAATTAAATAGCTAGGCGGTCCGAAGTGGACGCAACAAAGGACTGCAGTTTAGGCACCACAGAAGATGAGAAGGAAAGGAGAGGATAAAGGATTATAGAGTGTAGTAGGGAGACCTAATGTCAAAAGCTGGCCGTTTTAAAGTGGAACGTTCATTAAGAAGAGTAGAACACTCGAAGAAGAAAATGTGATCAGCATCACATATACGAGGGGAGAATCACAATCGTGAAGAGAACAATAAGGAGATGGCGACAGAGCAAATCGAAAGCGAAAGGAGGGGAGTAGACAATGATTTGGAGACGAATTAGGGAGACAATAGAAGAGCGACGGCCGAAAGGAATAGAATGGAACCGAGACAGGGAACGAGGAATCGGCTGAATAAAACGGTATAATGCGAATGATGATTAGAAAATAGAGATCCCGCCAAAGTCTGGCGTGATTGGACGTGGATAAGGAAAGTATATCTGAAGATGGGAAATGGTTGAGGAATGAATTAAGGCGACCAGCGGAGAATCGGCTGCGTCATTGCCATCAATTCCGGAATGACTGGGGACCTATGAAAAATCAATAAGAATAGAGCGGGATGACTGCAGTGTGGAGGTAAAAGAACGAATTGAGAGAATAATACTATCAGAGGAAGGTGAAGGAGGAGCAGATAGGGCTTGAAGGACGCCTTTAGAGTACGAAATAATGAGGAATTAAGAAAGATCGCTTAAAGAGGAAATAAAAAAGATAGCCTGAAGGATGGCGATCGACTCGGCAGAAATAAATAGTGCGGAAGGAAGGAAGTCGGAAGGACTCAAAATGCCGAATCGGCGGGGCAGTAAACGCACCACGCACGCCGTCCTCGCTCCTGGAACCATCAGTGAAAATCAATACATGAGCAGCAAACGAGGAATATTTCTCAGATTTACTGCCTATCTTGTATAAGATATTACGTAATTATATAATTTTCCTCCCCAAAATGTCTTTCTGAATCGCCCCCTCCTGACGTAGTGTGTTCATTAAAAATTGATAAAAGCAATAAAACTGGTGACAAACATCTCAAAATTGAATATGAATTAATACGACCAAATGTCTTTTCAAGAAAATTTCTTATCTTCAATAATCATAAAGATAAACACTTAATATTATGTTATTTGAATGTCAGTAGAAAACCTTCTTCTTTTCTTTTTTCCCCATAAACAGTGCCCGCGACTTTAATCGTATGTTAACTATATATTACTTAACCTAGGATTATATTATAATAATCTAGGAGGACTAACCGACTTCTCCAGTAAGGGACTAGGTCAATGATGTTATACTAAATAAACGAATAAACCATAATCTACGTGATGATGCAGTTACTTAATGTTATATTTTTCATTATACAAGCTGAAATTTTCGATTTATACACACACATACATATACATAATATATATTTATGTTAGTGTGTGAATCGTGAATTTCAGTCTGTACTAGTATAACGAAAAATATAACATTGAGTAACTGCATCGCGTGGATTATTGTTTATTTGTTTATTTAGTATAATAAAGCAGTTTACAGGGTAAGCTAAGACCTTTATAATCAATGATATTAGCTGATTTTAAAGAGCAGCGAGGCCATTATGGCACAACCAATACAATTAACTACGGCCCATAAAACTTTGGTAAAATCTATTAAATAAGATTAAAGGATTTTCCAAATTGGAAAAGGAAATCAAAGAATATTATTTATTAAAAATAAAATAAATGAACGGACATTTAATTTTTAAGTAAAATAAAAATATGAACATAAAAATGATTAATTCTAAAAGACGAATAGTGTAGTATGATTGGGATTTTTTGCTTTTTTTCTTCTTTTTATTGACCTGAATAAATTTAGTTCATTTGGCCACGGTTTGTGTTATTTGATTTTCGGCAATTAAAAATTGACCTATTGCTGACTGAAAAAAAAGTAAATTAAAGAAGAAATATTAGCTAAAAGTAAATGATCCGAATCTGAAACAGCCCGAAATTGCACTCGATCTGTTCGAAACAGGAAAATTTTGATCAATTTATGAACTATGCAGTTGCGGGCCTTCAATTTACAGTTTTGGCAATTCGATAATAAAGTGATTTTAAAGTGCGTCGCTTAATTTGATAAGTTCGTCTATTGAACGAGAGTTTTTTTCGATAAGGTTCAATTATTATGAAAATATGTATGCGTGAAATTTCATGCGTTTATAAATTGTCGCAAACGTGTTTCTTTAGTTTGTTTTTTTTTTTTTCTAAAAGAATTTTCCTTATCGAGAATATTGAAGTTCCTTGCATAAAAGAAAAAAAAAAGTAGGTATACATGTGTTTTTTGCAAGACATTGCTGATGGAATTGAACGGACATTTTATAATTTTGGTGATAAATGTTTTTCACTAACACACTGTGTGTAGCTGATGAACTTTGAAGAGCATCGCGGGTTAAAACGCGGGGATCCCTTACTTCTGTTCGTCTTCGTCAGTTTTCGTAATTTATTTATAGTGTCACATGATAAACTTCCTTACTTCACTTTCAGTTTTTCTAGTTTCCTCTATCTGATTAATTGTCTTTTATTAGTCGATCGATTCTAAATCTGTTCCCCAACATGTCGCCAGAGCTGAATTCTCCAATGCTCTAAGTTCTATATTTCCTACACACGCCACTATTTATACTGACGGTTCCAAAGGATCGAGCGGAGTTGGTCCTGCTTTTTTTTTCTGCTCGCCTTGAGTTATTCCGAATCCTTTAAACTTTCATTGCTGTTCTGTGCGCTGTTTTTTTCATTTCCTCATTAATTAATTTCCCATAAGGTGCTCATTATCTCAAGTTCTAAAAGTGCTTTACACAGGCTGTCACATCTAACCTTTCTTCTACCTCTTCCGATTAATGTAATACTTCTCATACGCTTTCTCATTCGTGATCTTTTCTTCCTTCACTCGATCGAAATCGATCTTTTGTAGATTTTTGATTATTCGGGGCTATTGAAGGCAATGGAATAGTGGATATTCATTAGCCCGTTTTTCTAATTTCAGCGGCGTATTTTTGGGCGCATTTCAGCTCATAATTTGATCTTTGTCCCTTAATTCATTCCAGACTATATGGCTCAGTTCCTATTCTTCTTCATTTTCTAATCTTGCCTCTATTTGACCTCTCTATTCGACCATTACTTCAACGTCGCTCCTTTAATTTTAAAATTGAAGCTGTTCGTATTTTCCCTGTATTCTGATAAAAATTTTTTGGCTAATTTTTATCCGGCTATATTTAATAAAAGTACATCTCTTAAAGGGAACTCTTTTTTAACGTTTATTTTAATCACTAATTAGTAAACAATTACCGACACTCATCGATATTTATGTGAGACCATCACTGACCGCTTAAAATTACTAATAAACGAACGATATATTGGAATCGGTCCAAATGGTCAGAAGCTATACGCAATAATAAACAGGTAATATTTCCGTCAATGATGAGCTGTTAAATGGCGCTGTAGCGGAATTTACTTTATTCGAAAGAAAGAAGTACATATATACATATATATATATATATATATATATATATATATATATATATTGGTGCAAATCATAACATTAGCATTGCAAGCTGAATATCGACGATTCGTCTCATCGCACGACGCAGCGTATGAAATACGATCATAAATTATTATTAAAATTTAGCAAAGTGTCGTTGTAGGAAAAAATTTAAAAAAAGAAACCTACCAGTAAATATGATGAATACTTAAAAATTAAATCTGTTTAAGGAATTATACAGATACTACAAATGAGGAACAAGACTGCGAATAAAAGGAGGTAGTACAGTATACACATATAAAGATTACAGGAGATTATGTTTTAGCCGCCCATGCTTATATTTTGAGTACATAAATTATAGCTGCCTAGGGAATCGTAATTCCCCCGATATGATAAATAAGAGGACTGCTATGAGTCAAGCAAATTTTCAAAAAATTTCTTTGCCGAAGAAAGTACATAATTACGAAGATATGATAACTTGAGGATATTATGCATCACTGGAATCCTGGTATATAGCGGGATAAATACGCACCTAAGATATCTGTTTTGCATGATCTGTAGTTGTTTATAACGGGCGTTAGAAATTGAGGACCACCACACGGGCTATACGTAGGTTAAGATTGGCCTTATTATGTGCTTTATATTATATAGAATTAGTTATGAGTATTTAAAAACGTACTACGATGGAATTAAATGGCGCAGATAGCGCGATCAGTTTTAACGATGCGTGATCGATGTGTTTATTAAAGTTTAGCCTTTTGTCTAATATCATGCGAAGGTAGTTTATCAGACCAAGGAACTACCTTGTATGTGCACTTTCTTAGAGGTCAATGTGTACCCACGGAAAAATAGAATCGCCTCAGCTTTAACCGGGGATTAATAGAAATGCGCCATTTTTTTAAAAAACGAAGGACGCGGTCAACCCCAAATTAGAGCTTGTTGGCGATCGCGTTCGGTCTGTATGAGCTGCAATACAGCATCGTCGGCAGCAAAGTGTGCCGTGTTAATGCGGGGGGCGATCCAGGGAAATCGTAAATGATTTATATATTAAATAAAATTGGACCCAACACGCTGCCCTGCGAGACGCCAGCTAAGCATGTTTTGAATGACGAAGAGGTATCAGAGATGTAAGAATAGCAAATGTTCTATTGCTTAAGTAGCTCTCGACTAGTCTGATTAGGTAACCCGGGGAAATCTTGACCATTTTGAAGATTATGCCATCGTGTCAAGTAGTGTCAAATGCTTTGGCTACGTCTAGTAATATCATGCCTGTGTGTTTATTATGAATTCACCGATTCTGTCAATTAGCTGCACTGTCGAGTGTTCACAGGCTTGAACCCGAATTGCTTCGCAGGAATGATATTTGAGCTATCATCAGGGCGTATCACGAGACATTTTAGTATAATTTTTTCGACCACTTTGCTTAAATTACTAAGAAGGCTTAAATAGGACGAATGTTGTCAATGTGCGAAGAATCTTTCCCATGCTTAGGAAGCGCGATGATTTTGGAGGATTTCCATTGTTGCGGGTAGTAGCCAAATTTGAACATGTAGCATTTACTAAAGAAGTTATTTCAGCTAGGGCTGTCAGTAGGAGATTTTTTAAGGCTACATTAGGAATATTATCATAACTAGTGGGGATTGTTTTAGCCTAAGAGATTTTAGAATGCGATGTATCTCGGCTGGAGTAACAATTTAACGCGGTGCGAAAGGTGACTTCTTGAAGCAGGTGCGAAGGGCAAAGTGAATTTGGAAAGTTTTTTGTTTAGGTGACGCATCTGTATGACGGAGATGAATTTGAAAGTAATATTCCGCTTTTCCAAAATCAGAGTACATGTACGAGTTAGTATTCGGATCAAGAAGCGGAGGGAGTGACGAGGCATGACTGTTAAAGCTATTGTAAGCTTTCCAGAGGTTTTTGTCTTTAGTGGTAAGGTTCCTAGCAAGATAACTTTCCCACTATTACACTCATAAGAGATGTGACATCATTTGAGGAGAAGCCTCTTTGATTATTTGGAGGTTTATATAATATCGCGTACATCTAAATGTTGTCAATTATATTTGACTGACTAGGATAGGTTGAAACTGATGATACATATCGAAATACCAACAGCTTGAACACACTGCAAGTGCGGCTGAGGAAGAACAGAATATGTTTAATTCGTTTATTAACTAACAGGGCAACACCTGCGCTACTGCGACGAGATACATCAATTATACATTTATCCATGGTTAAGATTGATAATATTTTAATTTTTTGCCCGGTTAAAAATCAATATTTTTCCTATTTACATTTTCATAAAAGATTTTATGTTTTTTTTTTGAATTAGCAAAAACTTCTCTAAAAGGACCCTCTATTTTACGTTACATAATGTTATTTGTGTTTCCCGATACTTGTGGTACACCAATACTGATCGGTATACTTTCAAATGAACAAACAATCATTAAAATCGGTCTAAATAATTAAATGTTATGCGCAAACAGTTATATTGGAAGAAAAAAAACATATAACCTCGTCTTCTTTAAATTGCTAAAAATCCATTTAAGTGCCAGCAACTAAAGTAAAAATTAATTTCACAATAAATAATATTTTTTTTTTTATTTTTTTCCGATGAGCTTGTCAGCAAGGACATTATGGACTACAGAAATGGGAAGGAGAAGAAATTAATTCAGATTTTTATGCATTTAAGGACAGAGGGTAAATACAATTCAAGGGCAGGAATAACCGAAAAACAGAAGGAAATGAGAAAATACAAGCTGCACTATAAGGAGTCGGGATATTAAGTGTTAATAGCGAAAAGAATAGAAGAACGCTTGCTCAGCAGAGAGGTATATTCAAATAAGACATGATATCAGGGTCACAAAAAGAAAATAATTAGAAAGGGGTTGATGAAAAGAAGGACAAAATGGAGGAGGTGCAGACGAAAATTGAAAAAATGCTGCGGGAAGGAGTCTAGAGCATTTAAGAAAAAAGCAAGTATCTGTCGCATAATTTTATTTTGCAAAGAACCCCCTCTCCTACGAATTGTCCTTTCTGTGGCCAAGCTGTTGCTCCCTCAACTCCTCATATACTATGCGACTGTCCAGCATTATCACCTCACCGGCCCCTTTCAATTAATAACAAAACAGTCACCAACATTCTTGAGAACTCCCCCGATGCAATTTTATCCATAACACAATTTATCAGAACTAGCGGAATAATCAGATATCTATAAAAAGAAACTGCGCATCTTCGTACTGTAATAGCCACAGCAGTTAAACACGGTACAGGATGTTGCTTTCACAAAAAAAAAAAAAAAAAAAAAAAAAGAAAACCATGGATGGAGTTGAAGAGATGGCTAAAATTGAGAAGTAAGAGGAGACAGGATTAGATTCAAAGGTACTTTTTCACTGTAAAATACCTTTTCTTTTTTTTCCGATAAGGATGAAATCGTCCGATTGAATTTATAGAAAAAAACCTTACGCGACGAACTTATAATCTAATCTTTTTGAAGTCGGTATAAATCCAGTTTTTCATACAACTACAGTGCGAGCATAACTAATGTGAAAAGTGATTCCATAGTAGTAAATTATATTTCTAACAAACTGGTGCTACTGTTTATGTATCTGATACTTTTTCACTGTCAAATACTTTTTTGTTTTATAAAGTTGTTGTTTTTTGTTTGTTTTTTTTGTTTTTTTTTGGACGCATCTACTATGGGCATTAACCCGGCGCGAGTGAAATTTCTGGAAGTTACAATGTGCGGCAGCGGAATTCGAATCAGTAATCAAGCGAAATAAAATTAATTAATCAACTTCGCCACGCTAGTTGGCTGCTCGATAAAGATTAAGTTGTCCCCAATAGTCCTGTTGAATGTACAGCTTCCGTCCGTCCACACGCCACTCTCAGATTTCATTTTTAAACTCCCACTGGTTTATAAAATAAAATCTAGTTTAATTTTAGAATTACGATCTTCCTCAATTTCCCTTCTGTTCATTATGCATTCATTCCAATTTCTTCATTTCACTACGATTGTAATGCTACTTCTCGAGAGGAATTTCTCCGTAAGTATCGGAAAAGTAGTTGAAAAAAAAGAGAAGTGGTGTCTAGACATCCGATTTCACTTTTTGGTAGATATACGAGTATAAAGTCATTTATAAAGTCTATACGATAAAAAATGACACGTTATAAATCCCGTATGAATTAAAACAAAAATTAAAAAAAAAAAAAAAACGCGCCAATTTTCAAATTTAATAAAATTTATACGTGTTTAGAACTGAGCTTATACAGCTGATCGCAACCAATGCTTGCTGCTCGAATCTCGATACTCGCACGCACGCAAGCACACACACACACGTATGTTCAGAGCGACCGTGTCTACAGCGACCCACCAATAATGGTGCACGGAGCGACCATCGGATTTTTTTTTTTTTTATTATTATTATTATATTCGACTTGGACGACTGTGTTCAAACATTTTTATTACTATTGTTATTATTATTACGTATATGCGAACTAGAGTGGCCAAGTTATTTTCTTAAAAAGGCTAGAAATGATAGATGACTAGAAGCGTACTCGTGTTTAGTCATTGATATTTTATTTTTAACTAAAATTATATATCGAGCATTTAGACAACGGTGCGTTTTATTAGAAAAATTAAACCGGATGTGAGTATCCCTTCATTCATCTATTGTCATTTTACATTAACAAAAATTATATATATATATATATATATTGCCACTTAGGCATTTGGCATTAAATTACGTTTTTATAATATTGTGTATACCGTTAAATGTTAATATAGAAATATCAAAGTAAATAATAACGAATTTAGAAATTACATAATTTATAAGAGAACCGTAACAGAATATGATCGTAGTTCGTTGTAGTAGTACATCAGAGATTTCCAGGAAATGACCTTCGCGATCTTTTTTGGTCGCTCTGAACACGTAACCGTAATAGAAAGAGACAGAGTAAAAGAGAAAGATAGTGAACGTTTCCTGGAGGACGCATAACGCTTTTTCGTTCTGTGACAATTTCTGCCCGTTTACTTCTACCGGCAAGCCGCGTAAAAGAACTTTGTTCCAAAAATTTCTTTTATTACTCGCCTAGTCTCTCGGTGATTTGAAATCGGCCTGGAATTGTTTTGCGGACATTCACCATTTATAATTGCTTGTGTCTGACAGACGGTGGAATACCGTTGTTTGACCTACGTGTTGATTGTCCATTCAATACTGTAGATTTCCGAGTGTTTACGCGAATTGTGCGGATTTATTAAATCCGTAGAGACTTACGAGAGTACTTTTAAAAATTTAATAGTCAAGTTTCTTTATGACAGAATTCCTAGTGCAGATAAACTAGTAATTGAGGGCAGCAGCCGATTCACAATCAGTTCATGGCAACTCCAAACAATTACGCACAACGAAAAAAACAAAAAAAATCAGAAATAGCATATACTACTTGATGAGAGGCCAAACGAGTTTTGAAATTCTGAACAGGATGGTATAATAAAACCATCTTAGGCTGATGGAATAATTTAAAATATTCCCTAAAATATTATTATTATTCTTATTATTAGTATTAAATTAAATTAACATGCGCCGTATGCAGCAACTAAAGCGGTTTAGATCGAGGAATAGAGAGACCGGATTGACGAAAGAAAGTGAGTAAATTAGACAGAGAAGATCTGCGGTCTTTGAAGAGTCGAGGAAGCGAAAGAGGTGTAAGATTTTTTTTTAATTCGCGTAAAAACTTTTTATGTTTACTTAAGAAAATGTTTGCCCTTGATCGGCATATAATATACTTGAAATCGTACGAATGCTTATTTCATAAATCCTTTTAATCGACGAAAAACAGTAGACTTGATTTACCAACACTATTTTTATAATTTCCAATTTAATTTCTGTCAGTACCTCTGTGGACATGTTTACTTCTGCTGAAAACTATGACTTGCAATGAAAAATTTCCCTGCATTTTTCTGATTTTCCGGCTTTTCCAGAGAATGGTCAGCCTGTAAATACTCACTTATACGTGTTGTAGCAATACTGCGATTATTTTTATTGTAGTTATTCCATTTTATAACATGATCGAAACCGTTAAAAGAAATGTAGGAGAAAGAGAAAAACGATCGGAATGATAAACACAGTAGTGCACCAAAAATTTTCTCTTTGCAGCTTTAACTTCATTGCCTCGATCATATTTCCGGAACCCTACGACGTTTACGTACGAATGCGCGTAATTGTTTGTAACACGATTTAAAAAGGCGCGAAGACTGTTTTCGTTATAAAATTCCGATCTGAAATATATTTTATTCCATTATTTGTATTTCTCATGATCGCGTGTGAATACCCCATAGGCATCTTCGTAGTTTACCATTGACTAACACTAACAACACCGGCTGTTGTACTACCGAGGAGTAATTACCGTTGGCGTCGTCAGCGGGAGGGGGCAGCTGGCCCCCTGGAGTCTTGAAACTTTTTAATCGACTGGCCATTATGAGTATTCATAGGCGCGTAGTCATGAACAATTTGGAAGACTTTTATAATAAACTAGTAGAACAATTTGCCAGAAACCTACGAAAATTATATTTTAATTTACTATTTTATTCTTGTTTAATAAAATATTAAGCCTTTACAACTTATACATATATTATTTTTTCCTATAACTCATATCCTCTTTCTATCTATCATCTTGCCCCCGCCCTGGCTCATCGGCTGGCGACGCCCTTGGTAATCACTAATAAAATATGTGAAAACAATCAGGATTTCACGGTGATCATAGAGATTATGTATGATTACGATTACGTTTCGTCCATAATCGTGATTGCAGATTTTGTCCAACTCTGATTTACACCGTTATAGAAAGGAGAGCGATGCGGCTTCGTTAAAAACGACACACTTTCCAATACCAAAACACGATTTTGAGCTGGATGTTCTCTTCGAAAGTGTGTGGAGCTTTGCATTTCATCTCGGTGACAATACACGTATTGCAGCTGATTAGGAAAAAAAACGCTGATGATAATTTCGGCCGATTACGATTAGTTGATATAGGATCCAAACAAAAAAAAAGAAAAAACGAGATAATTTTGCATAAAAACGAAAGTCTAAATTACTTGAATTGCTGAATGTCAATAACAAAAACCAAAAATTAATTGTGGAGTATGAGCACGCCTTCCGATTCGACAACGGTTACTTTAAAGGATGTACACATGTAACATATTGCAGAAGTTATAACTGAAGGAGTTAAAATAAGTGTGTGCTCTGGTTGGAACCACAGGCCTTTCCCGAAGTTTTGGAAAGTTCGAAAACAACAACTAAACTATTCGATTCGAATTTTATCAAAAATTGCTTCTTTTTTTATTTTGCAATACTTCCCGTCGCTTCTTCTTTCGATTGCGTCTTACTAATTTTTTTTCTTTTTTACTCGTTGATATTTTGCGCTTTTATATTACGTCCAATCTGGTCCCCCTGATTAATTTTTTTCAACTTTTCCGTTTTTTTATTCATTTTATTAACTTCTACTTTACTTCCGTTCTCGATGTTTTTTTAGGGGCTTTCTTAGCCCTTTCGTTTTTTTATTTCTTTTATAATTCCGTTTAATTTAATTTCCTCAACATTCAGGAATAAGGCTGGTAGGGTAGCCTGTATTTGTACATTCTTGCTGTTTACATAGATATAATTTGTACTCGTGGAAATATTTCATACACAATACGAAATGTGTATGTGAGACTACAGCTGACATCGATTTTGGAATCATTCGCTTTTTAATTTCACAAGTGGAGTCGTCCGAACAATACATAGGTTAATATCGGCGCATAGACGATGCTATGCACGTTTGCCATCGGCTTTCACATGGCCGCTAGTATTGTTTTATGTTTAATAAACATTTCATGGTCTAACCCAAGAGCCAGCGATAGGGAGTAGTTCGATTAGCAACTCACTGTGACGATTCGAAACATCCTACTACTTTTTTTAAAAATGCAATCCTTTTTTTCTTTCTTTCTCTCTCTCTCTCTCTCTCTCTCTCTCTCTCTTCCGTTATCTATCACTTTAAAATGTTTTTACCTATTTTGGTGGTGCTGTTTCCTTGCAAATCTTTGACAGAGAACAGGATTGTTGTTGCACATCGACTAGATTTTCTTACCGAGTTTATCACGATTTTCTTGTTATAAACTTAACACGATAATTATTCTTCTAAGCTACGTTTATTTTCACTGAATCAGAGTGCAAAATTTACCTTCAGCTAGCTGATAATGTGTCTTATCATTCATTAGTATGTCATTCCCTAGAATTATTATCTCGCTTTCACGTTTAAATATGTTACGCAATTGTGTGTGTGTGTGTATGTAGGTGTTTTTGAAAGACCGGTTCTACTGACTTCTGTACGAAATAGTGAGATTCGTTTGAAAACTTTCGTTAAAGCAGGTAATATAATTTATTATTACGAAAATTACGTCTTAAATTCCAAATTGCACCTATTTCGTTCAACTGTATTACTGTTTATACAACCTTTATTTCCATGAAGAAACTGCTTACAAGAAAAGATATATTTACCTTACAATTAAGCGTAAAGTTGGCCTCATACGTATTCACAGTATACGGAATTAAAAGCTGGACAATTTCGACGGTACTGGGGGAAAAAATTCATGCCTTTCAAATATACCGCTGTATCTTAGGACTGACCGAACTGCAAAACTCAGGAGGATAGAGTGTCAAAAGGAAGAGTACTACTGTTATTGGGGGGGGGGGCAGTTGAGGGGGCATTACGCAACATTAACAATGACTATACAAGAACGTGGCAGCATGGTAGCCTAGTGGTTAAGGTGCTTGGCTATCAAGTCGAAGGTCACGGGTTCAAGACTTGTCTCGTCCCGGATTCAAGTCGTTCCCAAGTTTGTACCTAATCTGAAATTGAATTAGGTACCAGAGAAATCTGGGAAAGTAAAGGCGGCCGAGAGAAAGGAACTGACCCCAGTATTCTCCTTAGATTCATTAGGCTTAGTACATTGTGATCCTTAACTTCACAATCCCGACGCCCTGTCAAGGGTATGGAACTCACTTTACTTTATACAAGAACGTAAGCTGAATTACTATCTGTATTCATCGGGATGAAAACTATCCCCCACTGCGCAACTAATATTATATGAAAAATCTGTCGGTAGAATAATAGTGCTCTCGTCGGCTGGCGATCCTAGAAAACAAAATAATTTTAAGGAAAAACGCATAGGAAGAAGAAAACTAAAACAGAGAGCAGACCTGCAACGATGGTGCTCACAAAAGGACTTAAATAATGCCATTGATAAAATGAAGATGGCTTTACTGATCGCCAAACTTCGGGGGTAGGAGACAGCGTAAATAGGAAGAAGATTGCCGTTTATTATGCAAGCGGGGGAATATATAAATATTCCTTTTTTTTTTACTGTTTTTTTTCCTACCCTGGGCGCGCCAGAGGCCTTGACCCAACAACATGAAATATTACGAGATAGAACTATAAATATTCCTTTGACAAAGCGGAAGCGATTGTTAAGGTACTCCCGGGGTGTATTCGATGACACTAGCCGATTTTTCTGAAACTTATTTTAATTCGAGCTATTAATCGGAAGCTTTTATAGCAGAGACAAACGCCTTAACAACTACTCCTACTATGTTTTATACAAATTCGTTCAGTTTTTTGTCGAAAAACAAGAAAGAAAACGAAAATGGATTTTTGTTCATTTGTAATTCCTTACGTTTTTTTTTTTTTTTTTTGTATTTTTGGTAACGTTTGAAATTTTAGCTACATAAAAGTGTAGGCATATTTAAAAGTATAAAAAAATTGGGCTAAAAATGTTTTCAGACGAAAATGTAACAACAACAGTGGTGTTGGAAATTGTAGAATTTTGAAAAAAAAAATTATAAACCTTATAACAAAACATTTAAATTGGACATAAAAATTAATGTTCTAGAAACTTTTTTCTCTTCGACCCCTTTTTAACCGTGCTCTAATAGGCATCAGTGTATCCCGCATTCCTATTTCCATTGTTATCTCCGCATTTCCTTCAGCGCACACATTAATTATATATCTATAATTACTCTCTTAAAATACTTAATGTCCTCGCATCTCTATCTTCTCTCGGATGCGGTGGCGATCCGTTTATTAATCCTTTACAAATCGAAATTATTCCGTCCAAACTCGACTACTGTTCCTTCGTTGATGGCGATTTTTCTAAATCCGTCCTTTCCAAACTTGACTCAATATTCAAAACATCAGCCTGCGTCTACACGCTGGCGCTTTAACTAATCTTCTCCTATTGCTGCAATTTTATCCGAATCTACCATATACAACCTCTGTTCAAAAACGCCTACCCATCTCTTCATCTAATCTCATTCCTTCCTACCTTTACATCGATGGCGTTTTGCGCCTTATAAACTCCCGATTTGGATAGCGGCTGGCGTTTCTAAATTTTCTCCTTACGTTTTCCCTGATAACAATCTTCCTTATTTTTTCCGTGATTTCAACAGCATTGCCTATCAACCATATCATCCGTGCTGATTATTTATCTCATAGTGTAGTCAACTATGAATTTCTTCACTCGCTCGACTCCTCTTTTCCTTCCCGTGTTTTAATGGATGGTTCCGAGAGTGATGATGGTGCGGATAGTGCGTTTACACGTCTCCTTCACTCCATCATTTTGATTGTGTCGTCCTGGAGACTTCCTTTTTTCTGCTCTATCTTCTCAGCCGAATCGATCTACATCTGTCGTGTCATCTCTTTCATTTCCTCTACAAGCGGATTTTACAAATCCCTGGTCGTTTCCGACTCTAAAGGCATCCTTCTCAAGCTGTTTCCTCTCCTTTTTCCGTTCCTCTGACACGGCATCATTCTCTCAATTCGATTTATCATCATCTCCACAGAGCAATCTCGTCCCGTTCCATTCTCATAGATTTTCTACGGGTTCTTAGTATAGAAGGCAATGACTTCGCTGGCTCTCCGGCATACTCAGCTGCACGCAATGGTCTATTCCTTTCCCCTCTTTTCAGACATCCTTTTCCTATCCATCGTCAATCATTTCAGACTTTGACTGGACATTTTTATCCATTTTTATCCTCTAATCGTTATTCGCAGTACCGTCTTATTCAATCGGTTTTCCCTGCTGTGGTTTCATTCCATTCCTGTCTGCCATCGTTCCACTATCGTTTCCTTAATTAGACTCAGCATTAATCACTTTTCACCGCTCTCTTCACGTTACCGATATTCTCCTCGTGTATTTGGGATTCTTTTATATTTTTTGAATGTTTTGACCTCTTCAACGAATGCTTCCTTCTATATGCTCAACGTTTAGCTTTCGCTCACTCCTTGTAAATATCCATTCCCTCCCATTATCTTCTATTGTCCACATGCTACTGTCCTTTTTGTGGCTTCCATCTCTGACCGCCCTTGGCTATTTAGTTTTTCCCGACTTAGTTTGTTATGCTGTTGGGTCAAGAATTAAAAAAAGAAAAACAAGAACGGTTTTTAAGGGGATTTCCAATCTTCAGCTGGGGAAATGGAAGAAAATCTATTGATAATAATAAAATTAGCGTTACATGCTTGGAATCTGGAAAATATACGTGTAAATCATTTTTATCTTCGGCTAGAACAGAAAATCGAAAAATGTTTTTAAAAATAAACCCGACCGTTGAATTTTTTTTCGATCCAATTATTAATATAAATAAGCATATAAAAATGATTAATTCTAAAGGATTTACGATGGAATTAATTGACCAAAGATGAAGCAAGTGTACACGTTGATAATAAATAAAAATGACACAACTGTGTTAAAAGGAATTATATTCGCTTAACGTTTCCGCCAGCTTACACTGACCATCATCAGAGATGGCTTCTCTGATGATGGTCACGAAACGTTAAGCGAATATAATTCTTTCTAAGACAGTTATGTCGGCCATTTTGTTTATTATAAATATTATTCACTGTGGAAGCTTTAAACATTTATGTATATGTTGTTTTTCGGGAAGCAATAATTTACCCATTTCTGATGAGGAAAAAAAGGGAGGGGGGATTTAGCATTCCCAAAATCCAACAACACATAAGCTCTTTGAATCATATAATACCATCAAACCATACTACTGCATTATGTATGTTTACATATATTTTTCTATTTTACTTTAATCAAAAATTATTAAACATTAAAGTTCATTTTTGATAATATTATTTGATTTTCTTTTCCCAATTCGTTTTTTTTTTGTTTCTATCGGAAGATGGGAAATCTCGAAAACCTCTTTTTTTCTACATTAATTTATTTGTTACTACGCTAGTTAATTATGATTTTATTACTTTATTTAATAAGCGGAATATTACGCTACTTTTCAAATTTAGTTGATATTATCCGGCATCTGATCACACTTAGAACGTTATAAAGATCGATGAAAAGAAAACTGTTTTCACTTGTCGTAGGTAACAAAAGTCATTGTGTAATGCTAGGAAATTCGATGTTCCGTAACATGCAAAATGCGTAACATTCAATTAAGAATGGGTGTAGTACAAATGTCTGTTCATCGGATGAAATTCAAATCGAAACTTGGGCAGTAACAGATAGTATACTAACAGCAAACTGCTCGCATTTATTTACTGGAACTTTTATACACAGGGCCGACCTTAACCATCTAGGCGCCCCGGACGAGTCATTCATTCGGCGCTCTTTATTATTTTATATTATAATTTTAAGAAAATTATTTTGAATTTGGTATCTCATATTTTTTATTGAATTTAATATAATACAGAATCAACAAAAATTTATTTATTTATTTATTATTATGTAATGTACACATTATTGTCCGTCACTTACGTCACTAAATATTTAATGAAAATCAAAAATTAAACAACTAAAACATAATTTTTCTAGCTTTTTTGTCAGAAAACTCTGCAATGGGACTGGCAAAATCTAGGTTTTCTGAAACTTGATTTTCAACGGACAGCAAGGACAAAATGGTTAAAATCTTGTTTGAGACATTGTGGACCGCAAGTACGTTTTTTTTTTTAATAATTTCAGTTTCGGAAAACTACGTTCGCCACTTGCAACGGTCTATTGTTAACACAGGATACGCAACGTTATCCGGATGTTGAGATATAACTCTTGAAAGCTGTGCTTTTCGAATTTGAACGAAGCGGATGATGATAGTGAGAAGGAGAAAAAAAGCAAAGAATATTGCTTACCAGAAATTGATTCAGCAATGAACGCGAAATAACCCCAGTGAAACACTACACACTCAGCAGACGTCAATTTTCCCGCAAAAAAAAAAAATAATTTTCTAGTTTATGAATTTTCCGTTGCTGGTTGAAAAATACTTTACGTGTAAATACGATTTAACCGGTTTTAACGCGAAAACACAAGAGACATTTAACAATGGATCACATTCGTTTAATTTCCAACACACTAATTGTCAGTGAGAGATGTAACAAAAACGATAAAGTGACAGGTTGTCTTAGATGTGTGCTGAATATTCGAACTCACTCCTACAAGACAAGTTCATTAATGCACTAAATTTAGTTTTTTTTTAAAACTCGTGTAGATGGGTGTTCAAATTAAGTAGTTAAGCAAAAAGCCGGCCCTGGCCATATATGTTTATAATATTTTCCGAAAAACGGCAGTATCATCATGTTCCACTGCAAATTCACCATTCGAGAATACCGAATTGCGGACAGGGCTGTGCCCATGAAAAGGGAGGGGTTTTGAAAATTTTCTTTCGATATTTATTTTACAAATAACAATACATTTTTCACTAATATTCATACTATTAATAATAATTTCCATCATTTTTATTTATGTATTAATAATATTTATAAATGAATTACCCCCCGTATATGAACATTAATAAAAATTACATATGTTATTGATTATGCTCGTAATAAAAATGTTTTCCTTAAGATGTTAATGAATTACTTATAAACATGGAGCATATTTTTTTTTCTTTTCCTAAAAAATCATCGGTATATATTTTCAGATTTTTGTCTATTTATAACTATTTCAGTTCTAGTGAGAGGAGTTTAACCCCCCCCCCCCCCTCACCATAAACACGGCCTTGCCGATCAGAATCTAAAACAACACGTACTCGAGTCGCAGAAGAATCAGGGAGAACAGAAAGGGTAACGAAGGTGATAAGAGCAGAACAATACCTTTTTACGACAAACAGTTGTTAAGTAAAAAGTAGTTTTCGCTGCTACGCTTATTTTACTATTGCGTTGTGACATTTTTATTTTCGCGTTAATTTCTATCGGTAAAAATTCAGTTTTTACTTACAGTTCGTTAGAAGCTTCAGACATTTCATAAAATTGAATTAACACCCGATCCGGTCTCTGTGCTTCTCAGCTGGAACTGGAGAAAGAAAACAAAATGAAAACGCGATAGAATAATATCTAATTACGGAAATGAAAAGCGAATAAAATGTAACTGTCATAATATTTTCTATTATTATTATTATTATTATTATTATTATTATTATTATTATTATTATTATTATTATTATTATTATTATTACTACTATTTTCACGTTGCGACTCAATTAACATTAATTACTCATGGGATAGACTATCTTAGAAAACAGATGATGATAACGCTAATGAATTCGCTAACGCAATGTGTTAAACGATCACAATTCGTAACAGCATACAGAGTATAGAGCGCTTACATTAATTATCCGCACAAAAATGAATAATTATTCTGTTTTGCTTGATTCTTTTTTTTTTTTTTTTTTTTTTTTTTTTATGCGACTAATATGAATACACATATATGAAGTTTTTGTTTTTTTTTTCCCCTATAATATTTATCTATTAGAGTGCTGAGAAAAAAATGTGTATTAATAATTGTCCTAATGTTAAAACTGACAACAGAGTAACGTTCTTAATACTATTACAAAACAATGAGCGTATGAGATAATTAATATTAAAAAAAAACAAAAAAAAAAAAACGAAACAGCATGGAAGCAGTAAGATGAAAAGGAAGAAATTATGCACGATAGAGTAGAAAAAACACGTTTAATTTTCATTGAAAAGAGAAACGAACGATATCATTATTATATCGCCGCCGCCTATGTGAATTTTATTTGAATATTCAAATTCGAGCAAGGTCAAAGCATATATACAGACGCATTTTGAAGGCCATCGTTTATTTTTATTTACTACCGTCTAACACACTAGATATGAAACTACAACGAAGGTATATTATAGAACAGTTGCGTACTAGGTGTGTCCGAATTATGAACATGGCGAATTCGAACGAAGAACAAAACAAAAAAACATCAAATTCTCGGACCTGATAAAAATGTCAGGTATTCGCCGAAAGAAGCGTAGTGTATTAAACGGTATCTGTATATTTAATTATGTTTTGTTGTTTTATTTTTGAACGGTAACCGAAGTAACATATGCATACATCCATAACTGACAAAATTCTGATTTATGCGTAAAAACCGGCTACAACGGTTATATGTTATATTTTTAGAGAGTTCTTCGCTGCAAAAAATTTCGGGAAAAAATTCATAATTCAGTTGGTTTTAAAATTAAAAACGGAAGGAATATCAACTGAAATGTCCCGTAAGTGTCTTACAGTGTGATCCAATAATAATAATAATAATAATAATAGGTTTACACTTGCGGTTAAATTCAAGCTCTAACCTTCGCGATAAAGATGACAGATGAAGAAAAAGAAGCACTAAAGCCGGTTTATCTCATCCCGGAATGTTCGGAAGTAAACCTGAATTATCAGTACTTCATGATTCTGACCGAAGAAGCAGACGTATGCCCTACTGTGTTCTTTCGAATGTAAAACTCTGAAATTCGCCCATCTGCAAAAAGAAAATTTAGTCCGATGTGGTAACTTACCATGGGAATACCTTCTGAAACCTTAGGTATTGTCTTTTGTAATTCTTACAGAAGACTCAGTTCCATCAACTATGACACTCTCTGCAAAATGAAATAAATACCTTAAACATAATGCAGATTTTCTTATTACTCCCGGTATAAGAAGGGCATAGTAATACATAAGCACATGAATGCACGTATATATATATATATATATATATATATATATATACACACATATATATTATTGATCAATTCTCAGTACGAAAGAAAATTGAAGAAAAAAAAATCTGTCACTACGTCTTTGGCAGGAAAGATTAACCTGTCTCTGAAGAGACAGTTTTTAGCTTGTCAGTAGAAATCTGAAAAGTGGAAGAAAATTGGTGCAAAACCGACCATTAGCGTTGTTGAGTAGTAATGAATCCCGATTTGATGATCTTTTAGTCGTTCGGGTGCTTTGAGTACTTGTCCGGTATTAGCGACTCATTATGGAGTGAAAAGCATAAACATACAATAGCGAGAACATCGGCAAACAGATCGAAGCGTTTAACGAACCAGGTGGTACTTCGCCACTCTGATTGTGAGTACCGTACGCCTTGTGTACATTTTTCGTTACGAAAATATAGCAACAGAATAGCGATATTTTTTCGTAACGAAGTGACGTTCACACGCCTAGTTTATAAATATGATTGACGCGAAATGAACTGCTAGCGAAAATCTGTGACAAACGAAAAGCGGTACAGAAGCTCAGTGAACCACCAACAATTTCGCGTAAATTGTTTCCTTTTAATTTTCTTTTACATAAATTTAATTTTTTATTTTTTGAAATTAAAAAAAAAAGAAAGAAAGTCGCTTCTTAATTCGATTATGTTTGTGTAGTAGTGTGACGGTATATTGAGTTAATTCCATTTCGTTTCTACCTTAGAGAAATAAAAATCAGGATTCGCTATTGATCCGTATATGCATATACAATTAATCAAAAAAAAAAAAAAATTCTTTAAAATAAGTTGTGGGTCTCACAAGGCAAATGCGCGACACTCTTATTAACGTTTATAAAAAATATAAAATTACAAACTATCTTAACTTATTCCATAAATCATAATATCAGTAAACCTAGCGTTATGTTTAAGTAAATATATTTGTATATATGCATGCAACTACGTAACACGACCGGCAATACTTATCTGTCCAGCCGGTACCGGTAGGCAGTTTAATATAATAAAATCAAAAAACATGATCTTTTTTGAGAATTTAATATCTAGGAGCTCATCGAACCACTTCTGCATCCAGCATGTACAATTTGTTGGGGTGTCCGCGCCGTTATCATACTATAGAAACTACCACAGACGATACAATACTCTTCTGTCCTTAACACGTACTCTTTTGGCTGGTATTAATTCCTCACACACACCAAACTTCTCAAATGATCCTGTGTCCGAAGTCCTAGACAAATTAGATTTAAACAACATGAACCCCACATTAATCTCCCCATGGGAGACCCCAATAATGAAAACAGGTGTATCACTTAAAAACAATTTCAGACAGCTGCCGACTGACGTTATATCGAAATAGCTAAAAATACAATAAATAAATACACCGACCACGTTATAGACTACACAGAGATGATGCTAGAAATAACCCCACCACAATCACATCGCCGACAGCATGTGCGTTCGTACTATCAGATAAAGCGTTTTCTTTCCGACTACTCAATGATAGCTCTGTACAGTACCGGATGCAGAAATATGTATGCCATTCTATACGGGCTACAATATATTTCGTCTTGCGAGTCTAACAAAAAGACATTAATAATTATAGACTCTCTGGCAGCCAGAAATATAATATCTGCTCAAATCCTTCGTATTGCTATCGATACACAGAAGTCCGAGGGTCAGGTGACGTTTATGTGGGTTCCCGGTCACGCGGGAATACCGGGGAATGAACAGACGACAATAATGGCACAGTCAGCACTACGAGCTCCGCAGAACAGATATTCAGCTTCCCCTTTATTTGTGGCACAATTATTTTTAGCTAAAAGCAAACAAGAATGGAAGGACCAATGGACCGCGTGTCAAACTTTTCTGTCTTAAGTAAAGTCAACGACCGAGCCATGGTGGCCCCCTAATAAATTTCTCCCGCAGAGACTTCAGTATGATCAACCGACTGCGGACAGGTCATACAGCAATCTCGCACGACCATCTTTTAAATGGGTCAATTTCTCCAACACAGTGCCCTTTCTGTATGGGAAGTTTGATCCTAACCGCCCAGCATATATTAATAGATTGCACAGTATTCGTATCAACACGAACATTCCTACCACATAAAACATTCCCCGAATGCTATCAAACTTCCAAAGTCAGGAACATACTCAATCATTCATTTTCTTAAAATAAACAGAATAGCTAAAGTAATATAGTCACAAACCCCGCACAATGTGCCGTGACGGTAGATTGAAGCTTAGGGGATTCAATAAAAAAAAAAAAAAAAAAAAAAAAAAATCAGGGAAGACACAATAAAGTCAAAATACATAGAGAAAGAAGCATTAAAAGGTAGAGAGATTCAGGACGTAACTTGTTCTTCAATCTTTGTACCATTTCTTCAGCCATCTTTCTAATTGCTTTTTTCACACACCAATATTCCCACCTTTAATATATGAGTAGTGGTTGTACTTATTAATTTAATTAAAGCTGAATCATCAGTTTTATCAATTCGTAGATTTACACCGCGCGTGGATAGATGTAATATGTATTACTTTGGTTTCTTGTTAATTCGGTTATTTTTTGCCAAGACGGTAATCTTATATTATCGACATTATTATATTTTGGTAATTTATAATAGTAATCATATACATTTTGGGGGGAATTTCGTTGTTTTCGTTCCACACATAATTGATCCAGAATCGTTTCCCTTCTAGTAGGGGAGTATAAGTTTCAAACACCTTTTCCGTATTTTATTTATTTCCGTTTTCTTAGCTTCGCATAATATATTTGAATTCCATATAAAATTCTAGACATTATTATTGAATTATAGTATATATACGTAGTGTTCGATGTGCTAGAACCTGCTGTTTTATTTTATATAAAGCTGGAATTGACTGTCTTATTTTCGCATTTAAACTTTGAATGTGTTTTATCCAATTCATGGATTTATCGATATATATACCTAAATATTAAAAATTTTCTACGTTCTCAAGCGGTGGACAATAACGCAAATGAGTGTATCGTTATTTATATGCAGTTCATGTATGCAATCATTATTATGTAGGGTAATTATCGCATATCATATGTTTGATACTTTTCCGAATGTGCAGTAATTTATATTTAGATTTATATTAATACATAACCTATCATGTGCCCATTTACTAAAATTATCTATATCCTCTTGTAATAATCTTTCCACCATCTCTAGATTCTTGTGCTCCATTAATAAGGGGCAATATCATCACCGGCAAACACATTTGCATTTTTAATATGCTTATGTAACGATAGTTGGTGTAAATTAAGAAGAGAATAGGGGTCGCCAATGTGGTGCTCTGACCTACCCTGTATTGAATTGTTTTTTCATTACTTTTATTCCCTGCGATTTTTACTCTATACTTTTCCTATTTTTTTATGTAATTCTTAAACCACTTTAGTTGATTATTTATAATGCCCAAATTTTCAAAGTCTTTGATCAGTAATTCATGGTCAACTAAGTGTCAAACGCTTTAGATAGGTCAATAAATGTTATTAGATATTGGTTCCCTATGGATAGTCCCAACATTTATTTTATTTACAATCGATCTTAGTAATGTTATCGTGGATTTTTTTTTCTTTCATAGAGTAAGCTGTTTTTTTCTACATAATTTCTTAAATGTTTATCAATGTATAGTGTTCTAATATTTTAGCTACTACAGATTTTATTGGACGGTAGTTTTTAAATTGATTTTACACTTCTTTTTACAAGAGTGTCTATCATCCGTATTTTAAATGAAATAAAAAAATTTCGTTCCATATTTATGGCAAGTAGAAAGAGGTTCAAATATAGCTAGAAATAAATATAAAAATTGAGAATTTTAAAGCATCGAACAGATCTGCAGAATTTGTTTATAAACAATAAAAATAAAACTTTAGCCGATTAATTTTGGCTATTAGTTTAGCAAATCACATTATTTAAAATTAAAATCGTGACAAGAACAATTTCAAACACTTTTTAAATATATGACAGAGATATTATACTTTACAGGTATGCGAACTAATCTTCCTAAATTTACTGCTGATAATATGACAACCTTGAACATATCATTACACGGACCAAGTTAAAACACAAATATGAACTAATAGCCGGCGGACAAGAATTCAACGATCAGATAAGTCAACGGGTGTGGTTTGCTAATTTTACACGAACAGAACTGGTGTCAAAAGTTTAAATTGTTAAAAACATTACGAAACAATGACTTTAATAACGAATATTTGAAGTTGTTTCTTTCGAATTTTGATACTGCTTCCCTGACATCCGCCTTATCAGTCGGTATGTAGGATGATATTTAGTGTGGTATGTACATTAAAATACGGAGTTTCAGAAAAAAAAGAAAAGAAAATACTTCAGATTTATAAGCGAACAAATGTTTTTTTTTTTATTACGAATTGGAAACAGTGAATATATTTGCCATGTATCGAAAACAATGCGTATGTTTGCCGCCATGTTTTATCTAAATTCTCTATTAAAAAACGAATAGAGAATAAATTTTTTTTCACGTTCAGGACTTTAATAAACATTCCCATTCCGAATCTTAAAAAGAAACCGGAAGCATATTTATAAAGTGAATAAACGAAAAGTGAATTCGGATTCATTAAGTATAGAACTTAATTGTATATTTTAAATTTTTTAATAAATTTATCTGTGATTTCTAATTTTTGATTGGGATAAAATTAGGAGAAACAGTTGCTTTAAGTTTACTTATAACAAAATTTTTTATAAAGAAATTAAAAATTACTTCATTTGTTATTATAGAGAATATTTTTATTTAGTGCAATTTACGATTAATAGACAATTACAGTACTCGTATTCATTAATGTAGAAGGAATTTATGATAATGTGAACTTCAATTTTTATACGATTATACCGAAATTTCTTAAATAAAATTAGCATTGTAGGTAACGAATAAAAAATTCAAAATAAAATAAATAGACTGGAAAATATAGAAAAAACAATCTCACATTTATAGCAGAACAATATAACGTGATAAAAATGCAAAATGAAAAATTAGAGAAAAGGAAATTAAATTATCTCTGAAGTTGAAAAACGATTAGATATAAATCATCAAGAATATCAAGAAATTAAAAAAATCAGTTATCAAATGGACGATTTAGAGCAACATGCTAGACCAGAGAACATATTCACGGTGTAACGAAAAAGGGAAGAAGTCAAAAATGTTCAAGAATTATTATTATTTATTTTTTATTTTTTATTTTGGGCTCGTCAACCGGCGGCCTTTACCCAGAAACAATTAGAATAGGAAGGAGTCAATTATATCTTCATACGATATCAAATGTTGTTAGAAGGAAGTAATCAATATAATGGGAATAATGTGTGGAGAAGGAAAAGACAGGACATAAGAGGCGCAATATGAAGTAGGAAAACCGAGAGTATCAATAAAATGGAATAGAAAGCAGAACACTCAGCAGAAAGAAATCACCACTTAATAAACAAATGATCCGCATCGCGGACATACTACTCTTTTTTAGTGAAGAGGACAATAAGAATAGGCAACTAATGAAAACCGGAAACGGAAGAAAGATAATAAAGTATGGTTTAAGAATGCAGACGAATAACGGAGACAATGACAGAACGACAAAGTGAAGGAAACAAAGATAACCATAGGTAAACAGGAAGACACTAGATTGGACAGACAGATGAAATTAATAATTATTAGAGAAAGAGGAAGCGTAAATATTCGATACGATAATCTAAGATGAAAAGTTTTACATAACGAAAAGGGATTAGACGATGGGACCTTTTTAAAGAAGAAGTGAAAAGAGGCAGCAACCCGAGCCAAGGAGTCCACAGCTTCATTACCGAAGATGCCCGAATGACCAGGAACCCACAGTAAATATCAATATAAATGGAATAAAGGGAAAAAATGGAATAGTTTTAACAGTAATCGTTAAAACTGGAAAAGAATTAACGGTAGATGGTGTATATGACACGAAGACTATTTAGTGTAAAAACTGAAATAAGCCAAGACCAATCAAAACCGGACACTTAAGAGCAGAGATCAACTATTAAAAAACAGGAAAAAGAAAAATAATAGATATCGAAAAATGGTAAAAAAAAACGGTATTCATCTAATTGATTCACATAAAAACAAAAATGCGACTGTCCTATAACGAAAAATTATTCTACAACGCAAAAAAAACAAAACAAAAATAGCAACAGAATTAAATTATTTGAGGTAATCATGTTTATGTAAAAAAAAAAAAAAAAAAAAGAACATAAATTGAATGAAATTAATAACAGTGATATTATATATCGGATAATTATTACAATGAGAAAGCGTTTATTATTATTATTATTATTATTAGATTTATAGTTTTAGGTACACGCAAACAGCAAATGTTAAATATTTAAAGATAATGTGATGAAAAACACAAATAAAATTCCTTCGCGTTAAAAAATAAGGCATATAGTAAAGTACAATAGAAAAAAATACCTATTCCAAATTAATAGTGTGAGACAGCATGTCTAAATTACTGAACTAAATTATACTGATTTGATGTTAACATATTTTTACTTAAATTTATTTCTAACTTTTAGAATATTGTAGTTTAGACACTGTTTTTAATAACTGACCCGTGTGACGTAACGGGTCACCCTCATTTAGGCGAGAGTTTTTAGGGGTGAATTTTTTTTGAACAGACATTTTTGGACGTGGATCTCGTTTAGGCGGTAGCGAGCGAAAATTTTTATCCTTTTAACGAATTACCTGCAGTGATTTTCAGATATCACCACCACCCGTTAAATGTTATCATTTGTGTTAGTTGGAAACGCGGGTTACCAGATTTATTTCTATATCACTATATAAACCACCCGTTTACCAAATATACGCCGCAGAAGTCTGTTTGTTTGAATTTCACACCGAAGTAGTCGTTATTTCAAAAAGATTAAAAATATTTAAATGAATAATCTAATAAAATTATGTAAAACATGCGTATTTTCGATTATATACATTTATGTGTATATGTATATATGTTTCCTATGTACGTGTGGAATTTCTGCTGGCAGAATGAATGGATGATGTAGAAATAAATTTAGTAAGCCGTGTTTCCCATTAATACAAATGATAACGTCTAACGGGTGGTGGTGATACCTGAAAATTAGCGCAGGTAATTCGTTAAAAGGTCTGAGTAAAAACCTTCAACGATTCACGCCCGAAAATTTCTTCCTCAAAAATATTCACGCCTAAAAGAATTGGCCACTCTGGTAACGCGCGCTCTTCTTGATGAATCCGTTTCGAAATTAATATGGAATTAAAAATTAATGCATCTCTTATTGTGTTTAAATATTTTTATAAATGTTACATCAATCAAAACTTTTGTTTCGCAAGTAATAATTTTTACAAGACATTCACGATTGAAGAACAGTTTCCTTTAACATGATAATATGCGCGTGACCGAAACCATAATTACGGCTTCATCAAGGCCGTGTCCAGGGCGGATGGCAGAGAGGTTAACCCCCCACCATTAGAACTGAAACAGTTATTATAAATACACAAAAATCTGAAAAAAATCAAAAATTTAAAATAAATATTGATGATGTTCTTACGTTAAAAAAAATAATTAAAAAATATGCTCCATATTTTATGATTATCATCATTCGGTTCTAGTCAGTTCTGACCGTTATGACCTACGAGCTTTCTCCACTATATTTTACGATAGAAATTATTAATAGTATGAATAATTTATAAAATAAAATATAGTGGAGAAAACGAGCGAATTATATTACGGAGTAATTGTTAACGACGAGTTAGGCTGATTTTGTAATCATCATCCAGCGGAACGTCGTCTAACGCTGCACCAATTAGAAAATGAGACGGCGTTAAAGGCTCATACTCGTCCCCAGTCTTGATTGGACAAGGCGGGCGCGAATTCAGTATGGATTCTATCTTTGCAAAAACGGTAGCAGCACGTTCGTCGTAGCTGAAGATTTGCACACCTACTGCATTTCGTAATAACGACTTTCCAGATTTTATCGCCGCCTCCCATAAGCCTCCGAAATGAGGACTTCTGGGCGGAATTAAGGGCCACTCAACGGATTTGCTAGCGGCGTATTCGACGATCTCGCGGTTCGAAATAACGTTTCTGGCTCCTACTAGGTTCGTACCATTGTCCGAATAAATCCTCCTTGGCAAACCTCTACGAGAGCAGAATCGATCCAGAGTTGCCAAAAACGAATCGGTCGTCAAGTCCGGAACGACCTCGATGTGTACTGCTTTGGTGGAAAAGCAAACAAAAAATGCGGAATACAATTTTCCGATTCTGGTAGAACGATGATTAGTGCATTTCACTGCAAATGGGCCAGCGAAGTCTACGCCTACATTATTAAACGAGTGACTAACGTTCGCTCTGCAGGTAAACTTGCCATTATTTGACGGTAAGTCGTAGCCCCAATTTTAATGAATGCAATTGTAGATGATTTTTTTAACAATCTGACCGATGCCGCCAACGATCCAGTAATTTTCCCTAATTAAATTGAATATAAACGATTTTGACGCATGAAAATATAATTCGTGCAAGTGCGAAACATATGAGTGTCTATTAGCCTTGATTTATGTGATCTTGTATTATAGGGAATTTCATATTATACGAATAGTTCGATAAACTTAAACGACCCTTTACGCGCAATATACCTTTCTCGTGCAAAAATTGATTTAACGATGATAAGGAACTTTTCGACTTAATCGGCAAATTATTTGATAACGCTTCTATTTCTTCGGGCGAAGTATATACATTGCGAAACCTGGATTAAAACACGATGAACATTTGTCAGCGAGTCCACTGATAGTGGTCCATTCTTCCGGTCAGATTCCTTGCATTTCGTATTTTTCGCGAATCTGAGTAAATAGGCAGTAATTCTCAAAAGCCTACGATACGACGAGTAGCGAGCCGAGTAATTGGAAATGGCAACTTCATCAAACTTTTTCACGTAATTATGCGTTTGTACTGTAAATGAGGGTTTAATTGGATCCGAGAATTCGTTAACGTCAGGTACAAAAGTTGACGAAAGCCATACTGGGCCATTTACCCATTTGCGATAATGCGAATTTAACAGCTCTTCCACGCTAATACCTCTTGTACCGAGGTCTGCAGGATTCTCGTTTGTATTAATATGCGACCACGATGACTTTGGTAATTCAGAAACTATATAATTTACCCGATTACGAACGATTATCTCGAGTTTGACGTTTTCCGACTTTATCCACGACAACACACAATCGTGGAATCACAAAAGGCGAACACATTTGCAATGTCAATTTTAAACATATACGATTAACGCGACCCATTAATTTGGCCAACAATACCGCTCCTAATAACTCCAATCCAGGGATCGTCGTCGACTTAATCGGCGCGACTTTCGTTTTCGCACATATCAGTTGGGACGTTATAGTTCCATTCACATCGATAGTTTTTTAGATAGACGCATGCACAATACGCTTTAGAGCTTGCGTCAAAAAAACCGATAACGCTTGGCGACCGAACTTGTGCAACAGGCGCCGCGCGGTATTACGAACTTTTGAAGAAGCGGTAATTCGGAGTAATAAACGTGAAAAGGAATTTTGAAGACGAGATGATATCATCCCACTTCAATTCCTCTCGCCGCAGCTCTTGCATCGAAATTTTCGCCGCAACCGTAATAGGGGAAATTAATCCCGATGGATCGAAAGTACGAGCGATTAACGATAAAAATTGCCGCTTGATCAATGGTTTATTATCAACAAAAATTTTCCGAACGCTTATGCCAATAAGATCATTTTCTGGCTGCCATTGCAACCCAAGCATAGATACGATTTCGGGCGCATTAAATGCGATTATTTTCGTTTTATCGACGTCATGCGAAGCGATCGATTCGAGTAATTGCCGTGAGTTCGACGCGTATTTAGTTAACGGTAAATGCACTCCCATTAACGAGTCATGTATTACCTGCCGCTTCCTTATTGTCTCGTCAACCGTCTCGGCTCCTGTCAATAGATCGTCCATGTAGAATTCCGATCGAATTACCTTTGCCGCCGCAGCATAAGCGGTAATGACTAACCTGGTCATTCTCATGGTTCCTCCACAATGTACACTGCATTTCCCGATCCTTTGGTTCAACAGAAATACATCGGTACATCTTTGTTATGTCCGCCGTAAAGGCTATTTTATAATTTCGAAACGCTTTTAAAATGTCGAACAATTCCGGTTGAATTACCATTAATGCATCGTTTAACGAACAGACGGAATTATTTTTTGCCGATGCGTTAAATACTACTCATAATTTTTTCGTCGTGCTAAATGGGCGTAATATGACGTGGTGCGGTAAGTAGTAATGCGGCAAGACATTACGCTGCTCAAATGAAACAATTTCCATATGTATGATACTCGTTCATGAAATCGCGCTACAAATTTCGTATTTAGGGATCAAAGCGTTCTTATAAGTGCTGGCGAGAATATTGCGATCGATTTTGAAAGGTAACGAAACTAGAAAATGACCATCCGGTAGTCTAACAACGCTGTCCTCGATATGTTGCATGCATTTCTCATGCTCCGACAAAAACTTACTCGGCTCAACAGACTCGATTTCCCAAAACTTTTCAATTTGCATATCAACATTCGCTATCAATTGATTATATTTCGATGGCTGAGTATAACCTTTGAATGGACCACCATCCATCCAAATTGCGATTTTTCGAAACACGTTTTATCAATAAAGGTTTTCTCACCGAGAAAGCATAAATTAACAAATTCAATTCCGATTATCAAATCAACTTCCTCGGATTCTAAGCTTGAGTCGGCTAGCGAGAAGCCACTCATATTCTCCGTTATGGACGATAAGGATATCTTATTAACGCGGTATGGAATTTTAAGTATAATATCAGCGTCAAGTACGATGCGGAAATCATTCAACCGGGATCTAACCGTTAACTGAGATGAATATTCCGATCGCATGGCGTCGTCAGTAATTCCGCTGATGGACGAGTAATAATTTCTTTTTATCGGAATTCTATTTTTCCGAATAAATGCATCCAAACCCGAGATTAGCTTCCGAGCAAGTGTCAAGAAGTATTCGGGCCTTTATCGGGCGTAAATCAACTATTACGTATACAACAGCGCTTGGTAGCAAAAAGATTTTGGACCTACTCAGTGTCGTCAAGGCAGTCTTCGTTTGTTCTAATTTCAATTCTTCGCCCTTCTGCTGATTATTGTTGCCCGACTCTTGCCTTGAGTTTTCTCGATGCAGTATCGTATTGTGCGCCTTCCCGTATTTTTTACATTTTTGCGCCTTACACTCACTCGTTTTATGTGACGGCTTTAAGCAGTTAGTACTGGACTACGAACCCTTCACGTCAAAATCATTTATCATATCAGCTACCGATAGCCAATAGGCTAGAAATGGCTTCTAAAAAAAAAAAAAAAATATTAAAAAGGAAACAGTCATACAATCAAACAGCTCAACACGGTAACTAAAAAGTGGCCATTTTAAAATCGCAGACGCCACTATTTTATCGTTAGTACAAATTTAGTTTTTTTTTAAAAATAAGTTGCGGGTCTCACATGGTTAATTTTGCCCGTTGTGCGACATTCTTATTAACGTTTATTCAGAATACAAAATTACAATTCTTGCTTATCCCCTATACATCATAATATTAGTCAACTTAAGATTATGTAAATTATAACATACTATATATGCAGATACGTACACACACACCGTAAATACTCATATCTGCATGCTGATACATGAGGACAGCAAAATATCTTCAAATATGAAGAAAAAAGATAAAAAAATAAAAGAGAAGAGAAAGAAAATAAAGAAAGAAAGAAAAAGAAAGAAAAAAGAACAATAGAAGAAAATTATAAAATGTCATGATTCGAAACGTATCTTTGGGGTTTTACTCTTTACACCCAATTTTTCAGCCATTTCCTTACTTCCTTTTTCCACACACCAAGTTGTTTTTCATTTAGTATACGATTAGGGATTGCACTTATTAATTTAATTAGAAAACTAAATTATCAGTATTATCAATTCGTAGATTTACGCCCTCCGGGGGATAGATGTAATATATATTATTTTGGTTTCTTGTTAATTCGCCTAGATGGTAATTTTATATTATTAACATTAAAATTCTAGTAATCTATAATAGTAATCATATACATTTTGGGGGGAATTTCGTTGTTTTCGTTCCACACATAATTGATCCAGAATCGTTTCCCTTCCAGTAGGGGAGTATAAGTTTCAAACACCTTTTCTGCATATTTTATTTATTTCCGTTTTCTTAGCTTCGCATAATATATTTGAATTCCATATAAAATTCTAGACATTATTATTGAATTATAGTATATATACGTAGTGTTCGATGTGCTTGAACCTGCTGTTTTATTTTATATAAAGCTGGAATTGACTGTCTTATTTTCGCATTTAAACTTTGAATGTGTTTTATCCAATTCATGGATTTATCGATATATATACCTAAATATTAAAAATTTTCTATGTTCTCAAGCGGTGGATAACAACACAAATGATTATTGTTATTTATATGAAGTTCATGTATGCAATCATTATTATGTAGGGTAATTATCGCATATCATATGTTTGATACTTTTCCGAATGTGCAGTAATTTATATTTATATTTATATTAATACATAACCTCCTATCATGTGCCCATTTACTAAAATTATCTATATCCTCTTGTAATAATCTTTCCGTCATCTCTAGATTCTTGTGCTTCATTAATAAGGGGAAATATCATCAGCAAAACCATATTGCATTTTTAATATGCTTATGTAACGATAGTTGGTGTAAATTAAGAAGAGAATAGGGGCCAATACTGACCTACTCCGTACTGAATTGTTTTTTCATTACTTTTATTCCCTGCGATTTTTACTCTATACTTTTCCTATTTTTTATGTAATTCACAAAACCACTTTAGTTGATTATTTATAATTCCCAAATTTTCAAAGTCTTTGATCAAGTAATTCATGGTCAACTAAGTGTCAAACACTTTAGATAGGTCAATAAATGTAATTACATATTAGTTTCCTATGGATAGTCCCAATATTTATTTTATTTACAATCGATCTTAGTAATGTTATCGTGAATTTTTTTTCTCTTTAGCCGTGTTGATTTTCATAGAGTAAGCTGTTTTTTTCTACATAATTTCTTAAATGTTTATCAATGTATAGTGTTCTAATATTTTAGCTATTACAGGTATAATTGTTATTGGACGATAATTTTCAAATTAAATTTGCGGTCCTTTTTTATATATCGGTCTGACAATGCCTCTTTTCAGTCCATCAGGAATGTTATCTTCCTTTATAGAGTAGTTGACCATGTTCGTCAATATGGAAATAAATATATTTGTATTTTGTTTAATATCTTTAACCCTAATTTCATCCCATCCAGGTGCCTTGTGAATTTTTAGATTATTAATTATTAATTCTACTTGGAATTTATTTTCCCAGGTGAGGGAATGAAAAAAGAAGATAAAATAACATTATCGGAGTTGGTATTCAGTAACTGAGAGTGGCATTTGTGTGTCTATGTTGTTCAACATATAAAGTATTCACTAAATTGTTCAGCTACTATTGCAGTATTTTCAAAATGTTTTATAATGTTATCATCAATTGTTGTTCCGTTTTTTTTTTATTAACAACATTATTAATTACATTCCATACTTTTTTACAGTCATTATCTTCAACTATTTGACTTTGATAATACTTCTGTTTAGCATTTCTTATTTCTGTTGTAACCACTGACGGACTGGCAATGCGGGCCAGCTGGCATTTTCCCGATGCGCCCAAGCATTTAATTTATCTTTTGCGCCCTAATTTTCTCAAAATTTTATCACCGTCCCCGTCCCTTTGCTGTAAAGCGTCCTTTTACCTCTGATTTTCCAGGGAGCGCCCTTAAAAGCCAGTCCGCTAGTGGTTGTAACCATGTTTCGATATTTCTTAAATAACCCCGATTTTGCGAATGAATTTTGTTCACTCAGGTTTACCAGTCCGAAGAATACACTTCGGCAAAGGAAATTTTCCGGGCACATGGATTAAAGCTGTTCTCGCCAATTGGAAATCTTCGTCGGATATTCCAGAAGGTTACGACAAGCTGAACGAATGATGCGGTGCTCCGATAATTTTAATATTCAATCAACAACTAGAAGAAGACGCAAATACGACGAAAATCATTATCACGTCATCGCCGAAACAAGAAACCGAATAGCTTACTCTGTTGCCTTTTGCGCAATTTCAATACGTAACTTTAATGTACAAATTTATCGACGCGGTTGGTTTTCCGGAGACGATTCCGTCCATTTAGCCATAATTCCGATTTTAATAGGGGAAAAAAGGGAGAAACCGTGGCTGATAATCAGCCGAATTCTCTTTTATTTCGATGTATCTCCAATTCTCCAGGGGACAACAAAATTGACAATATTTTTCACAATAATCGATCGATTTCGAAAGCGAAGAAATAACGATCGTCCAATCGCGCTACACGCGTGTTTAGAGTGTCGGTATTTGCAAAGAAATACTCACTCACTCGTTCGGGCAACTCGGACATACTTGCAGCTCCAATCTCTGTCCAGTCCCCTTTTCTTCCGTTTTTCGTGCAAATAAATAATGAGGCAATTTCCTTGGAATTATCTGCGTTACGAATACAAAAAACCAACATGCTAAACGCGCTTTTTCGGAAGCATCGCTGAATCCGTCCAACTCTTGCGAAATGGACACATATTTATATAGGTCCCGGTTATTTGGAAGTCATCAAGCTCGGATAATTCTGTATGATACCAGCGCAGCTATGCTGAAAGTTCATCGAATATAGGATGATCGTCCCAGTCACAGTGCCTTCCATACTTTTGCAGTGTCGCCCATCGATAAACCCCGAAGAGTCGAATCATAATTATCGGTGGAACGGCTAAAATGGAATTTTGCACCTTCACGCAAAAATTATTCCCCTTTAATTTAACTCTAATATCGTATTCTTCATAAAGTTCAATCGAATAAAGATTCTCTAATAACGTGTAGGAATTTAAATGGTATTTACGGAGAGTCAGCGGCGACAAAATGTTATGAACGTCATCAGGTTGCGATTTTATCGTATTTTCTTCGGAATCGGATCCCCCGTAAGTAAATCGTTCACGTGAAAATGTGAAACTATCGACTGAGCAGCTGCTGTCGGAAATGACTTCTCTATACCGATTTTTTACGATGGTTTTGTTGCATTCCCGGCTGGAATTACCGGCCGATTATTTCTCGCCCAAGTCGAAATAAACCAAGACGGAGTTGTTGATATTTGCGTTTATTTGACGCGACAATAATACCGATCGCGGAAATAACTGATAGAATCTGTCGTAAGTCTGTAGCGATGCTCAGATCTAATCGGACAGACTGGACTATCGGCTATTCCGGGTATCACCGAGAATACTATTCTAAACGTTTCTAAAAAAGTTCATAATAACCTTATATATTAAAATAACCAAGGTATGACAAAAAGTTGCGTCATTCACAACTTGCGATAAACTGAGAAGTAGTGAATTCGCAGCGTAAGCGAATGATCGGTTAATTAGGCCGTGAATACAGTTAGACGAAACGATGAATAACGTTTGTTTAAGGAAAAAAGCCGAAAGTTGATATACAACACTTTCTAAACACGCGGCAGTATTAATGTTACAAATTTGAAGTTTTAAATTCGAATATTGAACCATGTCGCACAAAAACGATTAATGCGAAAGTAATTAATTACCTAAATAAATATAATGAACTTATCTTAAGACACGTTTTCGGGCACAGCCGATCTTCAGCTGGAAAAAGGAAAAATAAATGTCCGAACACACCAGAAACAATTATCACGGAAATTTTAACCGGAACATTAAAAGTTCGATGTCAGAAAATACAGGCCTATTTTTATTTGTTTATTTATTTTTATTTTTTGGCGCGATAACAATAACGCCTTGAAAAGGACTACTTCAAGTCAGATGACGGATGATGGTAAGGATTACGAAACCCCGAAATTAAGAAGGAAACTTGTAAAACAAAAAAGGTCGCAAACAATTATTGCAAACAATTTTGAAGCGAAAATGGAACGAATAATTAAAACTAGGATTAAAACTTATTAAAAAGTAATGGTGACATATATAATACAGCGACGGTTAAATACCGATCGGTGGCGTAGCTATTCGTAATAGCTGAACGATAGACCAAAATTATCAATATTTACAATTAAACTAACCGAAATAACTGAGTTAACTAATGGCCACCAGGGTTCAGATTTATATGCGCTAAAAAATCTCGAAATATGCACTAAAAATTTCATAACAGCGTATACTAAAGAAATAAAATAAAATCTTGTATTTCGAATTTTTATCAACACGCTGCATTTTCTCCTATTACATTAATTTAAATAAAAAAAAAAACACACATTAATAAAATTGATTACATTTAACAATAAGAATTTTTTCTAAAATTTTCAACGCGAAAATTACATGTGTCAGTTAACGTATAGCTTTTAGTACAGAACATGACCTCTCCACAAACTGGTAAATATTTAAATGCGGCCACTTCAGATGAAGTGTAAGAGATTTTATATTCATCTAACACTCCATCTAATTGAACTGAAATTGCAAATAATCTGCTACACATTGAAGAGAGCGTGTCTAGATCAAATTTGTGTCACATGTTGTGTAAGTATATACAGGCTGATTATAATTAACAAAACCCTGTAAAAAAGGGAACCACTGATCAGAATGACGTCAAATTTGAACGGAATATTACTAAGGAACATGGGCGTCGCCAGCGCGGGGGGGGCAGCTGCCCCCCCCGGGAGCATTGAAACTTTTTAATCAACTGGCATTGATGAGTATTCATAGGCGCGTAATCATGGACAATTTGGAAAACTTATGTTTTACTTAAGATTTTATTCTTGTTTAATAAAATATTAAGCCTTTACAACTTATAAATTTTATTTTTCCCATAACTCATATCCTCTTTCTATCATCTGCCCCCCACCTGACGGCTGGCAACTCATCTTGCCCCTCTCTGGCTCATCGGCTGGCGACGCCCTTGCTAAGGAAGGGGGAAAGCGGATGACATAAGAAAAAAAAATAGTTACATTTTTCTTTTTTTTTTTGGCCCTGCATCTAATTTTAGCAACAACTGATTGCGCTACCAGTACCGCTTCATTCTGCAAAGGTCGTTGAGTGGTGCGGATTTACGGCATCATTTTAGGGCCATATTTTTTCGAGGAGACGGGCGCTTTCGATCCTGTTACCTGTACCGTCACGGGTAATCGCTACGAGTGTCTTTTGCGCAACCACGTCATTCCAGCTCTTCGTGGACGTGTGGATGGGATCATTTTTATGCAAGATGGCGCTAATCCAGTGAAGCAGCTGCTGAAGCGGCATTTCGGAAATGCTAGAATTATCAGCCGTCATTTCCCTACAGCCTGGCCATCCCGATCATCTGATCTTAATCTGTATGACTTCTGGCTGTGGTAGGGCTATCTGAAAGATGTTGTGTTCAGTACTCCGATTGCAAACTTAGCTGAACTGAAGGCACGCATTGCGCAAACACATTCTGAACGTGACCTCGGAGACACTTCGATCAGCTGTGGAACATGCTGTTTCTCGATTTTCAACTAGTTGCCGAAAGCGGTGTACAGCATATTGAACATGTTTTGCGCCAGCCTCACGAAATTTAAAAACCGATTTGATTGATGCTTTTTGTGCGGTTTTTGGCCTTAGGACAATTATAAACCGATTTTTCCTAAGCCAATGTAATTATGACCTTCACACCTGTACAGCCATGCACACTGAATAGTACCGTTGGTTTAACGTTTAACTTACACCTTAGCCGTTGTTTTACGATTCACTTGTCATTTGTAGTCGAACCCCCCTTTTAAATTATGGGGCTTAAAATTAAATGCCAGGCAAAAAAAAAATGTAACTATTTTTTTTCTTCTTATGTCATCCGCTTTTCCCCTTCTTTAGTAATATTCCGTTCAAATTTCATTCTGATCAGTGATTCTTTTTTTATAGCGTTTTGAAACTTTAATTATAATTACCCTATATATATATATATATACATGTATGTGTATATATTCGGTACTATCACAAGGTCGAAGATAATGTAGCACCGTGTCAATCATACACTAGCGTGAAAAAGGTCGATCAACAATATTTATTTTTGTTTGCTGACATTATAGCTCAGGCAATTTACGATATAAATTTAAAAATCCTAAAAGGTTGGAAAATGAATACTCCGTTTAAATTTATTTCACGTACAAAGGGTGACAAAAAGTTGTTTTTTTTTTTATTCGTAGAAAGATATCCTGTCCATAAAGAGATTGGTAATCACAGGACCGATAAGGAAAAATAAGTTGTTTTTTTTTATTTATTTATTATTTTTTAATTAATTTTTTATTTATTTATTTATTTTTTTAGTTTCATGAACACGCGGGAAAAGGTTATAATTGAACAATAACAGGTTTGACAAAAAATGAAATAATGATAACCTTGTTTTTTTTTAGTAAAGTTAAAAATTTGACGCGTTTGCTGCGACCTTTTTATTTTGTCGAATATATGTATAACTGTTGATGTGTGGGTGCGTTTATACGCGTGCGCTTTCTTTACATCTAATTATGAGAAATATGTAAAAATCCTTAAAATATTCGAAACGAAACGTCCGAAATATGCATTTATATGCACTACTAAATTAGTGTATTTCGAATCTACGACCCTTACGAAACGCCCAGATACTAAATATCAAAAACGCTACAAGCAAAAAAAAATATACTTTATATATGCGCAAAATCCGAAAACTAATAACGCTGGATAGAATATATGAAAACGCAAAATTAAACGGCGATGAAAAAAATTAAACAAGTAAAGATATGGCAAGAACAGTATGAAACGCAAATAACAGGAAGACGAACAACACAGTTAATTCCAAGTATCAAGGAAAGAATGGAAAACAAAGAACGAACCTCTAACTACTACCTAACACAGTATCTCATAGGACACGGTAATTTTGCTTCTTATCTAAAAAAATTCAAGATAATAAGCAACAGCTTATGTAGAGAATGCAGAGAAGATGAAGATACACCCGACCACGCATTCAAAATATGCCAACAATTGAATGATATAAGAAGAAACTACAACATAAAAGAAGAAGATCTTATGAATTGTTTCAAAGAAGAAAAAACCTATCTGAAGGTCAGCAGCTTTGTAAGAGAAATACTGAAGGAGAAAAATGAAATATATTAATCATAAGATATTGTATTATATATATATATATATATATATACACATACACACACACTGTTAATGTCAAAAAAAAAAAAAAAAAAAAAAGTAGATATTTAAAATTGATCATACATTCTAATTTATAAGTTGTGCAATTTACATTAAGCGAAATCCAGTTGATCTCAGAACGAGAAGTGTTTCTTGCAAAAGTTCTGGGACAACTGCAATGTAAAATGTTAACCATATTATATGAATAAACTTGCCCCACCAGTTACATCTGAAATGGGGTCCCACAAAAAAAAAAAAAAAAAAAAAAAAAACGGCAATGAAATAAAACAAAACACATTTAATGGAAATAAAAAATTTTCTCTAAATATCGCAAATATTCATTTAACAAGCATGCAGCTGCACCACTAGAATAGGGGCGGGGTAAGGCTATGACGTTTTTTAAAAAGTGCCTATAACCTTATTTAAAACATCGATATGGTTCTTCTAAAAATTCTACCGTAAAATTTTATCTATATAGTTTTATAAGTGTTAATACAATTGTTACCAGTGTTCTTTTGTGTAAATATAGCGCACGCATCTTCGTATTTTATTATTCTTGAGAACGCTATTACACAGCTACGGCGGGAATAAAAAAAAATTCAGCCTTTTATATGGCAAAAGTAAAAGGAACCCGCGGTATCAGGTATTGTAAAATTATTGTTCACAGCATATTATTCCCCCGTGTGGAGGAGGGATAGAATACCCCCATGGTATCTCCTGCCGGTCGTAAAAGGCGACTAAAAGGAGAGCGAGTGTCCGGCGCTATAACCAGACCCCCGTGAAGGCGGGTAAAATACTCTCAAAACCAGAAGCGTCGGTTTTCCATGTTACGTGCGGCATTCTGGTTGGTGTCTGTTCCCTATTTGGGGGGGGGGGGGCAGTCGGAAGATAAGGATAACTCTAAAATATTGCGCAAGACACGGAGAAACCATTGCAATGATACCGGCAAACTCAGTAGCAGAAATAGGAATTTTGATGCTGTGCCCGGCAAAGGAAGAACCAGGGCTTCCTTGGTCTTAAACAAGCAAAACCCCTGTATAAAAATTGGATTATGGAATGTGCGTACAATGCTACAAACTGGGAAGATAAAAATAATAAAATGAGAAATGGAAAACCATGAATTGGATATGATTGGAATATATGAAACAAGATAGAAAGAAGAAGGAAAATTTAATAGTGGCGAATACAGAATGGTGCACGGGGGCTGCAAACAAGGACAAGGAGGAGTAGCACACTAATAATGAAAAAAGGATGGGCGAAATCTTTAATAAAAAAAATAGGTTTATATTAGTCCGGTTCACGACCAAGAGATTTAATAGTCATACTAGCCTATATGCCAACGGCCCCGGCTGTAGTGAAGAAGAAATAGAAGATGCATATATATGCAATTAGAAGATTTATTAGAAAGAAAAAAAAACAATCTAAAAATTACTGTAATTGGAGATTGGAATGTGGTGGTAGGAGAGGACTCGGTAAACGGTGTTATTGCACAGATTAGGGAATAGGAACAGCCGTGGTGACCTCTTAATCGAATTCCGCAGACAGAAACAACTTGTTGATTACAAATACATGGTATAAAAAACCAAAGCGTCGTACCTAAAAGGCTCCAGCGAATAGTCATAGATATCAGATTGATTATATTTTGGTGAAAAATTGATGTAGGAATCAGGTTAAGAAATTAATGGCATACCCGAGAGCGGATGCAGGTTCCGAACATAACCTAATTATTATGAAAGGAAACCTAAAATTGAAGATTATAACATCTGCTAATAAATCGATAACGGGAAAATAGAATGTGGAAAAATTTAGAAACGAAACGGTTAAAGGAAAATACGAAATAGCAACAGATGAGAAGTTGAAGAAGCTGCGGAATAATACTAGTAATAAGAAGAGGACGTAGAAACAGTGTGGAGGAATATCAGCACAACAATTCTACCAGCAGCTGGAGAAATAATTGGAAAAAATAAGCATAGAAAACGCAAGAGGTGGATGACAGACGAAATCCTACAACAAATAAATGAAAGGAGAAAGTATAAAAATGACATAAGTGAACAAGGGAGACAAAATTATAAGTCTCTGAGTAGCAAGATAAGTCGTGACTGCAATAAAGCTAAGCAAGATTGGTGAAAATTGCAATGCCGCGAGACCTAAATGACCTAGAGAAGAAAGGAAGGACAGACCTACTGTATAGTAGAGTAAAAAATATATCAAGAAATGACAAAGAGGTATTAAAACAACAGCGATAAAAGATAAAAACGGTAAGATCATTAGGAATCATGAAGATAAGTAGGAACACTGGCAGGCATTATGTTTGATTTATAATCTATACAAACAGAGGAAAGCTAAGATCAAGGTTAATAACGATCTGTATCAGCGGTTATCACAACAAGCGAATAAGACAAGGTTGCTCGCTATCTCCGTATGTATTTAAAACATTTATCTAGAATTGATAGTAAAAACAACATTGGACAATGTGAACCGTGGTGTAAATATTGAAGACTCCAAATTAAAAATAATCAAATTTGCAGACGATCAAACTATAGTGGCTGGATCGTCAGAAATGATGCAACAACTTAACAGATTAGGAAGGAACTTTGGGATGGAGATAAACGTAAACAAAACGAAGACAATGATGATCAGCAAGAAACCTAGACACCTGTCCGTGTAATGATTGATCGGAAAGAAATTGAACAAAAGAAACAAAATTTAAATACCTGGAACAAATAGTGTCAGTGCCGCTGAACTTGAGGAAACGATTGCTGAAAGTGTACGTATGGTTCATGTAGCATATTATATGGTGCAAAAACTTGGACACTATGAGTAAATGAAATGAGGACAAACTGCAAGCATTCAAAATGTGGTGCTGGAGGAGGATGGAGAAAATACGAAAGACTGATAAGATAAAAAATGAAGAAGTTCTAGATAGAATATTTGAAAAAAGAATATTAGTATATCGCATACGGAGAACGCGATTAAGCCGGATGGGCCATGTTCTAAAACATGGAAGACTGCTTCGTGATGTGTTCGGAGGGAAAATCCAAAGAAAACGGGGAGAACGCGGAAGTCCCAGACATTCGTTTTTAGCAACATTATTAAGAGACGCTGGGCTTGGCAGCTATAAGGAGTTAAAAAGAGCTGCAGAAGATCGGAAGTACTGGAGGAGTACTATCATGGCAAAAGACCAGTCTTAGGACTGAATTACAAGAAGAAGAAGAAGTACATTATTAAGCCTAATCTATCTGAAGAGAATATTGAGGCCAGTTTGTCTCTTTGCAACACCTTTACAAGTTTATCTGGGGTACCCAGACATTTCAATCAAGCTGAATAAATCTCGGAACAACTGGAATCCGGAATCTGCGACCATCGGTTTCATGGCTAAGGACCTTTACTACTAGGCTACTGACTACCCGGATTTTTATATAAAACTTAACAAAGTAATTGCTTTTTCCTTTTTTCGCGAAGGTGTTTTTAAATGGATAGTTAAAAAGAAATTCTCCCCTTTATAGGTGGAAAAAAAAATGAAAATGTTCCAAATTTCAGACAAATGATAACACAACCCCGTTTTAATGATATAATCCGTTTGAGTATCTTTTGTTTTATTATACCGAAGAATTCTATTTTACATGTTCGATTTCATTTGTATCAATTCTTAAACGGATTTTTCCATTGACGAATAATCTTTTAGTCCGAGTTTATGCTCTTGTCTAATTCAGTCAAATTTCGATTAAGGAGTTTGATACCATCAAAATTTATAAAAAAAAACAAAACAAAAAACGAATTAATTGAAAACGAGAAATTACAGATCGGCAAGTATTTACTATTTCAAATACCTTCCCAAAGATTTTAATGAACACGAGGAAAAAAGTACCTTTAAATACTTACAACGGACCAGAAACGGAATAAGAAGTCGTTTTAATTAAATGCGAAAAACATAAAGAAAATAGTTTTTTTTTATTTAATTTAATCATATTCCCTTTTTTTTCATTTGGGTTTTTTGGAAAGCCAAAAAAATAACTAAACCTGTCACCATGAGAATGACGCTGCAAGCAGATTTTATTATTTCAATAATTGATGTATTTTTGTTTAATTTTTACCATCAATGGAAGTAATATAAATTTTATTATTTGTAATTTATTTTATGCATCGTCCGACACGGATTCGAAATTCCAAAAATTTTTTCTGAAAAAATTGAAACCATAAGCAGTACTTTTTTCAGAGCTACTTTTTTTCGTCAAATTAATCGGATCTACACACACGCTTTTTATACTGGAAGAAAATGACGACAATGGTTTTCCAATCCCCCGAACCCTAAAAAAAAAAAAATAAGGAAGAAAAAAAATATTTATATAAAATATACACTTGTTGCATTCGAATTGTTGTTAGCACATTTTAAAGAGCAAGCAAATATTCCCGTTATAAAAGCTGACGCAACAAAAATTCTTGAGCAACATACACGACCAGATTTATTTTTCTACCGATAATATTTAGTTTCGATTAAAACATTTTTGTTACTAATTTTTTTTTATTTCATTCTTGTAAAATTCAGATTTTTTATGTGAATAAGAAAAATTGTATATTACAAGCAGATGTATTTTTTTGTTTGTTTTTTATCGAATTTGAAATAACGGAAAACTTAATAACCGGATCGCTAATTTATTTTGGATTGTAAATAACGCGCTAATTGTAGGAACATTTAATTTTTCACCAGAAAAGAAATACATGCTGACTATTCCAAAATAATTTTGATAACTGATGTGTACGCTTAAAAATATTGGAAATCGTTGATTTAAACGGTTCATTCATTATTTCGCGAGAAAATAATTATTAATTTACCGGATCACTGTTTAACCTTAAGTAAATATTTATTAAAAACATATAAAAACACGTATATCAGAAAATTAGTTATCTAAAAAAATACAATAAACATCGACATGTTTCGGAGTTACTTCCTTCCATAATCATGGCAATAATAACATTTAATAGTTAATGATAAAAATTAAACGAATACACAAATACGAAATAATTAATCTTTTCGATATATCGATACGTTACATTTAAGTGTTGATTTTAAATAGTGGATCATTATTTATAATTAAATTATTATTAATTAAAAATCTTTAAATTCGTTAATAGAATATGTTTCTGCGTTAAATAAATTTAAATATATTTTATTTAATAATAATTTATTTATAAATAATAAACCACTATTTTAAATCAACGCTTAAATTTAACATATCGATATAACGAATAGATTAGTTATTACAATTAGGATATATTTGTATTCGTTTAATTTTTATCATTAATTATTAAACGTTATTATTGCTACGATTATGGGAGTAAGTAATTCCGAAACATGTCAGTGTTTTTCTTGTATTTTTTAAATAACTAATTTTCTGCCGTAAGTGTTTTTATATGTTTTTTTAATAAATGTTAATAGAGAAAATGGAAATTAACAATTATAGTCTAAATTTAAAGAGAAATCAAACTATATCAAAACTTATCAACTTCAAAGTCAACCCTAGGCCTAACGTGGCGGACTCCTTACTATTTGATAAGGTGTATTTTAAAATAAGTTCTAAGACCTCCAATATTCACACGTCGCCGTCGATTCATAGCCTAATATAAGGAATTATTTATCAAATTGATTTCACATCACCATTGCTCCTCAGATGGAGTAGCCATATTGTGCAAATTTAAAAGAAGTATAATAAAATTTTGTATTTGCTACATTTCTGATACCACGAGAGAGCTGTTTACTCCATTTCGTGCTCGATAAAAAGACACTAGTTTATTGCTTTCCTTCTCGAAATTCTTATTTATTGTTTGAAATAATTTTACACATATGCGATGGAATTGAAAAGTGATTATTACGAAAAACGAAATACTAATATAAAATTTGGAGAAACCTGTAAATGTGTAAAATTCACCGGGCTGAAAATTAGATATTCTGCCTGCTAAAAAAAAAAAAAAAATTTAATAAAATTAATATTATTTATTAAGTTGTATACGAAATTTTATTCTTCTATTTTTTTTTTTTTTTTTGAATACCGCCAGTGAGCGTTTACTTAGCTTATATAGAAAATATTGGGAATAGTTTAGAAATTGTGGGAATGAAAAAAAACCAACACAAAGGGATAACTAAACGAAATAGAAAAGAAAGTAATGAGCACTATAAGGGGCGAAGTAGCTAGCACTCATAAGTTTGGAATAAAGGATCGCGCATTTGTTAGAAAGCAAAGGAACATTCAGATAAATATGAAATTAGACGCTTTGGCGGATCAAACGTGATTGAAAAAGAAAAAAACACGGAAAAGCGTAGCAGGGAGAATGGTGACTGAGCCGTAGGCGAACTATCGTAAAAGTGTTCAATCGAAAGAAGGAGACGCAAGATAAAAGGAGAAAAAGTTGAAAGAAAAAAGGGGAAAGTTGATAGTTTTTCGCATTAGATCGAAAAGGTCAGGAAAAAATTGCTAACAATGAAAGGGAAAAAATATTCTGGTGAGCAGATTAAATACGCAAAGCGGAAAGGTGATTAACAGTTATGCAAAAGCAACAGGTGCAACAGTCATTCACGTTAAGAAGATATTTTGATAGCACGATTAATGATTCGAATGAAAGATTAGATAATTAAACGCACGAAACATTTATTAATGTAAATAGTGAGCGTGTTGGATTACCGTCGTATTGTTTAAATAATTTCAGTAATGTATCATCGGTAGATGTCTAATGGAGAATAGGCATTTTAGCCTTTTACACTTCTCGCAGTCTGGAAATAACGGTTCTTTTTAAACAACTGATCATCAATAATCGTGTAATCGGTATTTTATTTTAATTTTGTAATAACTGATACCAAGCTCTCTACATGATGGTACAGTATGTAATATATACTAGCTGTTAAAATCTAAATTTTTTTTAGCACAAAATTCTGGGTGGCGCCGATTTTTTTTTAACTGATAGTATTAAAAATACATATATATGTATCTAAAAAAAAAAAAAAAAAACAACAAAAAACGCGTATTTTAAACGAACTAGTTCTTTACGTTATTTTATCGCTTATTTTATAACGGGACAATTGTAGTTTAGATTTTTTAATCATTTGTTGAACTTTTTCTTATTGCGTTTGTTTTTTTTGTTTTTTTTTTAATATTCCATTTTCGATTGTGTATGCAAAGCACCGACGTATATAAAAGGAGAAGGAGGGGGTTTGAATCCCCCCTTAACTCACGCAAAAGCCCAAATATTAACGTAGGGTATGACTTCGCATTGTCGCTATGGATTGGATTTAAAATAGTTCGAATATTTTTATGTCTTTATTTAAGTTACTTGAATAGGAAAGAATGCCGTAAGCTTATTTGTCAAAAGATATATTATATTATCTCTGGTCCTTCGAATAACGATAAGGAAAAGCTGAAAGCTTTAAAAAAGCCTTGGAACCTACTGGATATACTTTCAAGTTTACAGCCACTGGCAAGAGGATTTTTTTTTTCCAACGTTGTTGGATTGCAAATCACTCATGACTTGCGTATTCAAACGTCATGTAGGAAGCACTTTGCGAACTACGTGTTCTCCTTGGAACAGCGCAAGGCAGACGTGGTTATCGAGATCTTAGAGTCTGATAAGTTATTTACTAACTGGAAAAACGCGTTAAAAAAAATTATGGTCATCACACAAATACCACAAATTCGATTTAGAGCAAGCAGCAAACTTTGTAAAGTTTGTGGAAGGCAAATCTGCTGGTATTGAGGAGTCCATAAACCTGGAAGGTCATAAAATTGCTGAAGATAACCGCAAGAGATTAAAAGCTATAGTAGAAACAGTTTTTATTTATTTTTTATTTTTTTGTGTAGAAGACAATAAATGACCTCACCTCCTATTCGAATGCTCATCTATCTCCTCAGAACGCGCAGTCCTTTATTCTAATTTTCTTGGCATTGGCCTCTCGACCCCTTACTGTGCCCACTACATTCTTGCTCTTCCTTCTCCTTTTGTTGTTCCTGTATTGGCTACCTTCATTTCTTCTGTTTCTAATCGCTTCCTGATATAACTTTCAAGTCCCTACGTTTCATTATTTACTAGTCATTTGTGTTGGGTAAATGTCCTGTGTTGACGCGCCCAAAGAAAAAAAAAAAAAAAAGACCTTAAGAGGAAACTATGATTTCAGAGAAGTCGGAGTAAACGAACCTGTTTACAATGACGGAAATTTTTGAGTACATCTCCGTTTTCGTGTTCAATCTGGTGATGAAGCACTTAAGAGTCATTTACTTGCACAAATCATGCACAGCAGAGCTATGTATACTTTATCAGGAATTCAAGAATTTAGAATGAAGCGATTAAATTATACGATAATGTTATTCAATTACAAGTACCGAAAAGGGTCAAAGAGGCTGGTTCTTTTTTACTGTACTGACCGACAAAATCAAGACATATTCCGCCGAGAACAGTGTTTACGATACGTAGACCGCTCATTTGAAAAGCCAGTTATCCGGGAGGATTTTCTTGAATTTATCTTCGCAGATGTTCCAGCTCAAGCACTGACAACGACAATTATAACACATCTCTTATCCTATAATCCTATAACTTTGATATAGATAAATTCATTGGAAAAGGCTTTGATGGCGCTGCAGTACTGAGCGGTCGATTACGAGGCGTCAGAACAATAATTATAGGGAAATACCCGAGAGCGTAATTCGTGCACTGTATGGCTCATATTCTTAACTTAGTTCTAGCGCATTCATGTGGGGTACACCTACTGTATATAGGGATCATAAAACACACAATAAACTTTTCCCGACAATTTTCACTTCGAGACAGCCTTTTGAGGAAAATTGCTGATCAGATTAATTCATCTCATTCACCGTTTATGTCTCTTTGTGAGATACGGTGTGGACCGAAAAGCATGCGGCTTTAGAACGGTTTGCGCAAATGCTTCCTATAATACGCGCAGCATTTGAGGCACTATTACAAGAAATTGCTGGTAGGGATGTCGCCACTCAAGCATACCGACTGCAAACCGCCTTAGAAAATAGCCAGTTTGTTATGTCGCTAGTTATATTGAGAAAAAGTGCTTTCATACACAACAAGCCTAAACAAAGCAATGTAAAAAGTTAATATCGATTTGACCAACACTTTATGCAAAAACTATAAAAACGACGATTTTCCAAAATATTCGGAATGAAAGTCAATTCTCGGTCCTTTTCGAGCAAGCAAAGCAGATGAATCCTAATGACATAGTTGTTCCAAGTGAATTCAGTTTTAAGTTTTTCAAGGGTACAAATACTAAAAATACAAAAATAAAAAAACTTTTGTTCAGATATGTCGATGTTTTTACAATAGCAATTAATCGACTGTACTTCGCAATTGCTTCAAAAAATTCTGAAGAATTCTATGAACAAGATTTAGCGTGAAGCTAATATTTATTATATCTTGTTCGTAGACAGAATTTTTTGAAGCAATTGCGAAGTACAGTCGATTAATTGCTATTGTAAAAACATCGACATATCTGAACAAAAGTTTTTTTATTTTTGTATTTTTAGTATTTGTACCCTTGAAAAACTTAAAACTGAATTCACTTGGAACAATGAAAGTATAAATTTTGAATTTGGCTCGCCGTAAACCTTTTTTTCCTTCTTTCGTTCTGATCCATCTTTTTCACATATTATTATCGGTTGTTCGTGGTTGCATTACTCATACAAAGCAAAAAAAGTTTCGAAAATTACCGAGATGTATATATGGATTTTCTTCACTTCGTATACCAAAATGGGAAGCCATAAACCCGAATAATTTATTACATAAAAGGTTTTATGTGCAACTTTTTTATCTTCTTTTTAGTAAAATTTTTAATTTAATTCCACATCAACATATTCCGAGAAAATCGGTCACAGAATATCGACGCGGAAAAAAATAAATAATCTTCTCGGAAAGTAGCATTTAAAATATATACTGTTAACAACCAATACGTAAAAATATATACATATTATATAGAGATTAAAAGGTGGTGTACACAGAATGTAAAATACTCAACATAAAAATTCGAATTTTTCGATTAGTATGCACCCGACAATTCACCTACAATTTTTTTTTTAGAACAAAGCCACAATTTGAAAAATAATTATGTAACTTCGTTTTGCACATATTTCCGTTGTGAATTCCGTTAACGTTGGGAGCCAATGGAATTCCAGCTGTAAAAGAAGAACATGACTTATCTACCGAACTCGCTTAACTGTCTTGCAGTTTCGGCAGTTGAATATGAACTAATCACTCGACCGAAACGGAGATATTATAAAAAAAGGTGAGTGTAAAGACCGTAAAAGAATATCCTTTCTTTTAATGCATGTCGTTTACTGTTTTTATATCATAGTTTGTTTATACTCGATACTTTAATATACCAGTTACTTTTTTTTTTTCTAGTCAGTCTACACATATTCATTTATAGCTAAATGTCTTTCCATTTTTCGCCTACGTACATTTTTTTTTTTTGTTTTTTTTAAAAAAAATGATATTGTTCATGTACCGTGTAACTGTTGGAGTCATTACATAGAGCATAGTTATAGAGCTCTGTTGCTTCAAATTTTATCTAACAACTTGAAAATCAAGCACACGTATTCGATCGCGTTCATTTGTTGGAATAGCAGACAATGAAGCAGAGGAACTGGTAGGACAAGGAAAATACGCTGCTGTCGTAAATATTCGACGTAAAACGGCCAGAACAAAACGGATGCGTGATTAGGAGGGATGTTTTCTTGGAAGTCACCGTATGACCACTCAGCTCTAATGCTAACTTTCTCTTCTTACGCGTTTGTCTCGACTTCCATTGTGTGTTTCTTTTTATTTTTTTTCCCTTTGCAAATGACATTGCCTCTTCTTAGGGCAAACATACCGTCAGATTTGATCATTACATAAATACGTGTATATATGTGCATTTTAGGCTCATAGTTAACGTCCTTTATTCCAAATATTGACCAAGAAAATGATTTACACCAAAAGGGAAATCATATTTTTCTTTTATTACAATATTTTTCAACGAATACTACGAGAAAATAATAAGTGTAATGTAAATTTTAGTTTTATCGATTTATTTTATTTATTGGTGTAGTATAGTCGTAAAGCGGATAAGCAGAGTTCAGACTTATTAGGACTCGTTCCCGATCAATCTCTCGGGGGCTAAAAAATTCTTCACCTACCCGAGTGTAATACTTGATAATTTTATATATTTTACTTGAAATCATAAAATGAAATTTTAAGAAAAAAAACACGTCCTGAGAGTATATTATAAGAAAATTCAAAATTTTTAATTAACAATTTTTATTTATGCCTCTCATAACCCTAAGCCTCTCCCTGGAAATTTTTTTGGTTACCCCACTTTCTTTACAGTTATAAATAATCTAAATGTTCAAATTTATATTCATTGCAGAAGCTGTAAAAAAATTTGAATAAAGAAATAATTATTAAAACCCCGAACCATCACGAAGTATATATTATTATATATACATATATATACATATATATATATATATATAAATTTCTCCTGTGCGTGAGTTTGTGACTGAACTCCTAAACGGCTGGACCGATTTTGATGAAATTTTTTGTGTGTGTTCAAGTGGATTCAAGAATGGTTTAGATTCACAATTCTATATGAAATATGAGGGTTTTAAATAGTTGAGATGAGACCAGCGGCACAGAAATGTATACGGGACGAATAAAAAAGAAATTAATAAAAAATTAATTTTTATAAAATTATAAATAAAATGATTACCACGGTAAAAATAAACTAAACCTAAAAATTTAAATAAAATGATTACTGTGGTTATTTTATTAATTTCTGGTGTAAGTAAATACGCCGCTTCTGTTACTTCACTTTTTGCGTTATTAAAATCATTAAACTTCCATGACATAATCTAAACATATAAGTCGCGCGCTCCTATCTAGCTGCTGTACTCATTACGGAGAGTTCAAAAAAAAAAAGGGGGTGTTTTCTAAAATATCCTGCAACGGAATTTACTACCGGGAACGTTATAATAGAATATCATGTAAAATACTCACTTCAATACCGCACCGAATTTGCACATTGTATAATTTTTTTTACACTTCAAAACCCTTCACACACTGATTACATCTGAATGTAATATTTCAATTAGCACGCGATTCAATGATAACACAAAGTTACGAAATTTTCTCAGAGCCAACTAACGGGTGATCTGCTTTTAAAATGATAGTTTTACTTTTTTTTATAAAAATTTTTATCAAAACGGTCCAGATTGTTACAACTTATTCAAAAAAGTTTGAAATTTTCGGATTTATGACGAATTTATGTAAAAAATTTACTTTTTTTTTGCCGTTTTTGGTCCAAAAGGAGGGTTTAAATAATTTTTTATCCGTAATTTTTGAATTTCACTTTTAAAAAGTTATCTGGTGACGAATTACGATTTTTTTAAGGGCGATTTTTGAGGTCGTTCTAAATTCCATATTATATATTCTAGACGGTTTTTTGCCGCCCAGGATAATCGCTCAGTTTAAAGTTGTAAATTGTCACAGATAGAAGTTTAATTGTAATTTATGATCCAATTGCGATAAGTCAAACCGTTTCCGAACTCTATTGTAGAAATAAATATTTTTGTCTTTTCTGAACCATTTTATTCGGATTATTCCGTATTTTGTAGTGTGTACGGAATCTTAAAAACAACCGGTATAAATTTACTTTAAGAAATTCGAGATCATTAGAAACACGTTTTTTCGTGTATAGCCCATCATCAGCTAATTGCATAGAGTACACATTTTACTTTAATAAAGTATATAAATTGAATATTTACTTTAAATTTTTAATATAAATTTATACTGATTTTTTTTACTAAGGTGAACAATACCTTGCTGCCACGAGTAATTAAAATACTTTTCAATGTAATTAAAATATTTGTCTTTTTGGTTTTTGCACATTTATTGAACTTAATTCATTTTGAGTATTAATAAAAACTAAATTTAATTCAGGTAATAAGTTAACACAAAATTTATTATTTCTGTGGCGGTACGAAGTTCGCCAGGGGGTCAACTAGTACATATATATATATATATATATATATATATATATATATGTGACGCGTTCTGAGAAATTATACCTTAGAATAAACGACATTAAAATTGAGATTTTTATCGATTCTGATAGTAAAAAGTGCGAGAAATTCAATGAAATTTATTGCAAGTCTCTAGCTTGTTTCATTCACGAGATATAGTATATCAAAATTGGGAAAATGTGGTAAACTACTTTTCGAGAAAAACGAGCTTAAAGTGTGGCAACTTAGAAATGTCTCCTACGGATGATACAATACCTGAATGTGGTATTTATTTGACCGATTCTTGTAGAAAAAGCATGAGAAATTCAATGAAACTTACTGCAAAGTCTCTAACTCCTTTCAGTAGCGAGATATAATATGTTGAAAATGACTCATTTTAAAACATAGTTTTCCAAAAAAATGATTTCAAAGATTATCTTGTACGAATGATAAATTACCTTTCTGTGCTTTAATTAGACAGCTTCTCACGTACAAAAAAAAAAAAAAACGAAAAATTCAATAAAATTTGGAGAAAACGAGGGGAAAATATAATAAGAAATAATGGAAAACGAAATTACAAAAATACAAAGGCATAATACTATAGACAAATACGGGTACATAGTATTATTATTACGAAATGATATTATTCGAATAGTCTTGCCATACCCGAACCTTCTTTACAATATTCGCGAATTTTTTCCCGCAAATCTTTCATTCGAGCTCCTGAAAGCCCCGCGTGTACTATTTTCTTCGGCCACATTCTAAGGAGCAATCGTTTTCCTGGCATGATATTCATTAATTTCAGTCATACACCGTCGTCATCGAAGCTTTTTTGACTTAGGACAGTACCTGGATGCTTGGTGTCGAATGTGAAGTAGAAGTAGTGCCTTATGTGGGGAATCTTCTTCCATTTTTTCTTCGCGAAGAATTCTGTCCAATCATAAAGGTCAATGTAAACTTTTCCCTCCTCCTCGGTGCCAGCTCATATCGCTTCACATTAACTTTTGATTGTGGCGTTTAGTGCATTCACAACTTTACATAAATCGTTCAAATCGTGTACTTCTTCTTGACGGAACTTTTTCTTAATGAGGCCAAAAGCCCAGTCACACGAAAATTTGCTATGGCCTACTGGAAGGAACATGGATTTGATTTTTGTATTTAATTTGAGAAGTACACGAAAGAGAAGATAATAAAATCATTGAATGATTTTTATTCTGAGCGCAGCAGTTATCAGCATGTAATAGCATTTTTTTCTCGCCTATACTGTTTCTTTCAATGAAATCGTGTAAGAAGCTGATTACACGATTAGAGCCTTTACTGGTGATTACACTCTCGAGAATTAAATAATTTCCTTGATGATTGAGAATCTCGTTCATAACACCAAACAATCCAATTTTATAAGGGCACAAGAAATACAACGGCCCAGGTTGCTCGTTCGTTTGTAGCGATTCATTCTCTCTTCTCTTCTCTCCATTGTGTAAGAAACAGCTGTTCCAAACCTGCTTCGGTTGGCCGTCTATTACACGCCTGCCTATGTACCTACGGCTACGAAATTTCGCCACAGTGTAGTCAAAACATGATAGAGAATAACTTGCCACTAAAAACTCAATTTCGATAAAAATCAACTTTTTGACCGTTTTCCGCGTCCAGCGCGAAATTATGTTTTTCACCCTAAGGTATGATTTCTCAGAACGCGTCACACACACACACACATATATATATATATATATGTATATATATATATATATATGTATATATATATATATACATATACTGCTAGACTCCATTCGCTGTACTATAGCATTCAATTTGAGATAAAGCACGATCATATGGCTTTTTTTTATTTGTTTCTTCGTTATCGCGTGATATAAGTAGTTGTTTTGACTGTTTCTAGTTTAGATTAGTATTTGTTTCTTACGCATATCTTCATCAACTGAGCCAAAGACTCGGAAACAATTAGAAGTAAAAGCAGCCAATCCGATTGGATATTTTTAATAAGAAAGAACAATGAGCGTAGAAAGAAAAGACGCGAATACGAGAGGCACAATCAAAAGTAGGAAATTCAACTTTCAGTAAATTGCACAGTTTTAATAAGCAAATAATCAGCGTCGCAGATAAGTTCATTATTAGAATGGAAAGAATAACGTGGGGAAGGATCCGACAAAAACAAAAGCAGGAGAAAGGTAAAATAGAGAATGGCTTAACGATGTAGGCGAATAATGGAGATGACAGTAGCAGAACGGCAAAGTGAACGAAACAAAAGGAACTACGGACCAGTAGAAACACCAAACACCGACGGATGAAATGAATAATTATTAGAAAAAGAGCAAGCGTAAATATCCGACACACCAAAGTCTGAAATGGTAACACTTTCACAGACCGGAAGGAGATTAGAGGATGAGATTTTTCTTAAGAAAGGAAGCGGAGAGAAGCAGCAACGATAGCCAAGGAATCAGTCGCTTCATTACCAGAGATGCCCGAATGGCTAATAATCCGCACAGGAAATAACAGTATGAACGGAGAGATTAGAGGCATGGCTATCTCGTACAACTCTACGAATGGTTTATATTAAAATTATAAAGGTCGTTGAAAAACAAAAAATTCTTCTACTCATGTTCGTAAAATTAATTGTAATGCTCGGCTGACTTTATCCGGACATGTTAATTAAAAATGGGATAAAATTAAACATTTCACTTGTGGGATGAAATCCGAGGTAGCACTTATTTAATATCAAAATATACTATTTATCGCGCTTGTACACATCACTGTTTGTGCTAGAGTCATTGTGTTTAACTCCTATGCACGTTTATTACAAAAACAAAAAAAGCAAAAAAAAAACACAAAAAAAACGGCTCTATCATGATTGCTCGCGATAGTGTATAGTGTCTCCCTTTATACATGTATTTTGATAAACACCAATTCGAGCACATTAAAATAATCATTTATGACGCATACATTATCGTAACTAATTATAATAATACAAAACAACGGGGGTCCACCAAGGTACATACTAATTCCGATGGGCACCCCCCAACGATAACGTATTAATTGAACACCTATTAACTCTACGCAGCTAAATTCATCTTAAGGCCATGTTTGAACAGTTTAAAATCTAATGAAAATAGAATAATTATGCAAATTGATAAAAAATAATAAAAATAGTGTCGTATTCGTAATTTTGGAAAAATTTTTACCCTCTTCTTTTCCCTTTTTATTCCAGATCTGAGCACCCAGTAACAATGTTAGTACTTCCCTGAATAATAATATAATAATCATTTATATTACATTATTTTTAAAAGTGGAATATATATATATACATATATATATATATATATACATTAATTACAACGTAATTCTTAGACCAGCTCCCATTAGATTTTGTAATGAAAAAATATCTCAAAACATGTCCCAATTTTAATGTTTTGAAATTTGTAATATTTTAAGATGTTTTATTGATTTATTAGGAGTGAGCTCAGTTAATGTGATCTACAAGGCCATGTTCACTAGAGGAGTTTTGGGGGTTAAACCTCCTCATTAGAATTGAAATAGTTATTATAAATACATAAAAATCTGTAAAATATCATAAATTTAAAATAAATATTGATGATTTTTTAGGGTGCTTTTACATTGAAAAAAAAAAAAAGAAAAGAAAAAATATGCTTCATATTTTTCGGTATTTCATTAATATTTTGCGCAAAATTTTTTATTACGAGCATAATCAGTATTTTATTAATATTTATAGGGTAAACTACATTTATGTAAATTATTAATATATAAACCAAATGGTGGAAATTATTAGTAGTATGAAAATTAATGAAAAATGTATTGTTATTTATAAAATAAATATCGGAGAAAATTTTCAAAACCCCTCCCCTTTTCGAATTTCTGGGCACGGCCCTGGTGATTTATATCCGTTTGTAGGATGTTAAGTTGTTTCGGTAGTTTAATAAAATTTATGGTATAAATTATTCGTTTTATTTTTTTTTATTTTTTATTATATAAAATTAATTTGAAAATATTTTAATTTAAAAGAAATGGATTTTTGTGGTTCGGTTATTTTTTTGTGTCGATGCCGGTAAGAATGACACGTTGTAAATTTTGTTCATTTCATACAAAGTATAGAAGAGAAAGAGCCGAGTTTTTATATATACTCACACATACATACATACATACATACATACATATATATATATATATATATATATATATATATATATATATATACATATATATATATATATATATATATATATACATATATATATATATACACATATATATATATACATATATATACACACACACACACATATATATATATATATATATATATATATATATATATATATATATATATATATATATATATATATATGTATAAACTCGGCCATTTTGGTCTCGCAAGGGGCTATGCCTCTTGACCCCTCTTGTTTTCATTTCTGTCTCTTTCTCTCCTATAATTTGTATAAAATGATCAAAATTTACAACGTAATTCTTACTAGCTTCAACACAAAAAAAAAATAACATAACCACAAAAATCCTATTCTAACATTTAACTTTCGTTATATAAAATTAAGACAATTTTTCATTACATATTTCATTACATATTTCATTACATAAAATTTTGACATTTTTTAAATAACAATAACAAAAATCCTATAAAATATAACAAACGTTACATAAAATCGGGACATTTTTTGGGACCTTTTGCGTTACATAAAATTAGGACATTTTTTCGAATGGGGGGTAGCCTAAGAATTACGTTGTAATTAATATATATTAATTACAAAGTAATTCTTAGGCCGACCCCCCCCCCTCCCCCATTAGAAAAAATGACTGCCAATTTTTTTATGTAACGAAAAAATGTCCCAAAAAATATCCTAATTTTATGTAATGTTTGTTATATTTTAATTTTTACCGACTTCCAAAAAGAAGGAGGTGTCCCCCCCGGTTTTGTTTTTTTCACGTCTGTTCTTGCATAAGTTATATTCATATAGACGACCGATTTAGAATTACGTTGTAAATTTTGATTATTTTACACAAAGCATAGAAGAGAACGAGATAGTAACGTAAGCAAGAGGGGTCAAGGGAAACAGCCTCTTGCAAGGCCAAAATGGCCCAGACATAATCCTTAGGGGGGCCGGCTCCTATTAGATTTTGTAACGAAAAAATTCCCTAATTTTACGTAATGAAAGTTAAATGTTAGAATAGAATTTTTGTGTCTTATGTTATTTATTTTTTTTTGTGTCGATGCCGGTAAGAATGACACGTTGTAAAGTTTGATCATTTTATACAAAGTGTAGAAAAAAAAGAGATAGAAATATAAGCAAGAGAGGTAAAGTGGCGAGGCCAAAGCGGCCGAGTTTATATATATATATTAATTACAACGTAATTCTTAGGCTACCCCCCATTCGAAAAAATATCTCAATTTTATGTAACACTAAATGTTCCAATTTTATGTAACGTTTGTTATATTTTATAGGATTTTTGTTATTGTTATTTAAAAAATGTCACAATTTTATGTAACGAAATATGTAACGAAAAATGTAATGAAACAATATCTTAATTTTATATAATGAAAGATAAATGTTAGGATAGGATTTTTGTGGTTATGTTATTTTTTTTGTGTTGATGTCAATAAGAATTACGTTGTAAATTTTGATAATTTTATACAAAGTATAGAAGAGAAAGAGACATAAATAAAAGCAAGAGGGGTCTAGGGACACAGCCCCTGCGAGGCCAAAATGACCGAGTTTATATCTATATATATATATATATATATATATATATGTATGGTAATATTAATATAGACGACGGCATATTTCAGTGTTAAAACGTATTAAGGAAAAATTAGAATCGTTTAATTTTCCGCCGCGTTACTTAAAACAACAGTCGATTCTCGATTTGTTTTTTTTTTTAATATACGATGATTAACGAGAAACATTTTGAAGCAACATTTAATGACAAAGTTCGAATATGGTGTTGGTTTCCGGTATAAATTCAGGTAAAATCTCGACCGGAAGTAAGTAAAATGCACATGCGGGCGACACACGAGACGACACTTACCGAATTAGTGAGTCGGTTGCAATCTGTGGCGGCAGCAGTCGAACGACAAACCGAATTAAAACGTGTTTACGAAGCGCCCTCCAGTAGTCAGCTGCTAACTTTGTTTTGACCGAGTATCAACAGTCGCACGAAATACCTGCGCGCCAACCAGCGTAACCGAACTAACGCGAACAGTGCTTGAAATATGCAAACGCAGCGAACAAACCGCGCAGCTCCATCGAACAAGGACAGTTCGCTAAATAGTAATTATGTATTTACTTTATCTTTACGACGTATTTGTATTTATCCGAGAACGTAGGCGAGCTTCAAAATGCGACCGACTCATAGACAGTGCTTGTTGCAAAATCGAAAAGCCATGTTCTGCCTATTTACAGAAGCTTCATCTCTGTTTGCCTAAAAAGATTCCTCCTCGCACGATATCCTCTTCCAATCGGAGCTGCACGCTACCGAACACTTATTATCGCGCTCCGAAAACGATAGTTGTTTACCTCCTATACAGACACACGCGCGCACCTTCGAACGACGCAACATGAACGCATCATTTGATTTACAAGTACTTCAAATTGTACTTAGCGTCACCTCGCGATTTTCATCAGTCCCCCATCTTCCAAGGTGAGTCGCTTTATGCATATAGAGCGCTGGCGGGTGAAGCCGAATGTTGCGTCAGCGTCGTTTTATGTTTGGTCATCATAACTGCAAGCACGCGCCGGGAACAAATTTTTATTTTAATTGCCCCTTTGGTTGACCGGCGAAGTACATACTATTTCCCGGCGAGGAAAGAAAGCTGCAATAGTTGAAGCAATAATCAACGATTGTAGGTAGTTTGTTTTTTGTTTTTTTTGCACGTGCAATATTTAAGTATATATATATACAATATATGTCAGGTTAATTAGGTTTGCGATATCGCGGGACCAATCAGCGTGTTTCATTGTTTTGCTCTCTTTTTGATAATAATTTAAAATCACCGCCTTGCAACGCTATAAATCAATTTCTAGTTCGCCTAAAGGTAATTTTTTCTTACCTGTCATTTCGGCTTTCGCCCCATAAGATTATCCCCCCTCGCCCTTTTTTTTTTTCGTTGTGATGAAATATTACTGTACCTACTTTTAATACGTTCATATAGAATACGATTAATATAGGAGAGTCGTTTTGCTGTCCACAAATTGAATTAGGTATTAAAGAATTTATCGAAACTATATCCATATTTCCAAAGGACAACACACAGTTTTGGATAATAAATGATATACTAAAATGTCGCTTTAATGATTAAAATCCTCTATACCGATGGGGGTCGTTTGATTTCAGGCAAAGTAGATATATATACGTATTGTAATATCCGAAGAGACGATAGTATTTTTAAAATTCTTCGCTTGACACGTACTCTCTCTTCACTTTCGTCTCTATCGCAAACGCGCAATAAATCACAAAATCCCATCGCAAAAAATATAATCTCAGTTATATCTACCGCTTCGATTCGTATCACCTTCAAGTGGATTTCGGGACACAAGGGCATCATAAGAAACGAGCTGGTGGATCTTGCAGCGAAAGAGGCCCTTTCATGCCTCCCGATTCCAGACTTACCAGTACCATCATCGGACTTTCCTGTAACAATCAAATCTCTACTAAAAAATGAATGGACGAAGATTTAGCATGAAGTTCCTACCTCGAACAAATTGCGTTCAATCCGCTCAAGTACTGAAATTTCCAGCCGTAAAGAAGAAGTCATATTATGCCGTCTGCGCATTGGCCACGCAAGATTATCTCATTCCTTTTTATTAAATAACTCAGATACCCCTACTTGTGACCTGTCCCCTTATCCACTCGCCATCTTCTGGTAGTCTACCCGAAATTCAATCTATTCCGGTCCCAATTACGTCTGTCCAGTTCCCTATCTGAAATTCTTGAAGACAATGAACAGAATGTCCACAGCTGCTCTTCAGATTTCTGAGACTATCCAATATCCTTAATAACATATCTAAACTCCATTCACCCGTACCTCTGGCCAATGTTGCAGTACACGTTAATGGATACAACAACAACAACAACAATTATGCTGGGATTTTTCTTTTAAAATTGGAATTATTTGCTACATTAAAAAGTCTGGAATATTCTAGAAAGTTTACTAGGCAAAAAGATTAATTCTGACGGACTCTTCTCGTGCCGTATTGCATGAACTATGGAACTCTGGCGAGAAAATGTCAAATACCGAATAATAATAATTAGCCTTATAAGAAGACAGCTATTAAATTTACACAGCAAGCCGGAACGGAAGTAATACTTAAAATTAAAGGAAATGAAATAGTGGATAGAATTAATCGACAATTATTGTCATCCAGAAACTAAATTACTAGGATTTCTTACTGGTAGAGTTAGAGAACATACTAAGACGAAGTGGAATGTCGAGTAGCAAAGTTGTAATCAAAAGAGGAAAGATTACGCGAGAATACAAAAATATGTCCCCCCAAGGGTCCGTCGGTTTTGTAAGGGAGTTATCACAACTTCGAGAGAGAAAGAGACTATTTACAGTAATGATGACTGAAAACAAGTCACAGCAAAACCCTCGTTCACTTGGCTAAAATTAATATTGCCAATAATGTGAAGCATGTAGTGGCTGTGGAACGAAAAATAGACCACTCTATTTAGGGGTGTATACAGGGTGTGTAATAGGGATAAACTAAGAACATCTATCGGAGTTGCATGCTTTTCCGTTGACTGTAATACTCAGATTTGACATCAAATCTAACTTTATACCACTGTTATATAAATTTATAAAGTATAGAAATTAAAAGTTAAAAAGTCTTATAAAATGCCCTATATAAAGAGGGTTAAGCAAAAGAAAAAACTGGTTATTTTTTGTTTTTTATTAATGTACGTATAAAAATTTAACGTGGTCAGCGGTGGTGGGAACCATCCAATTAAGTTTTGGATTCCTCCACTCCATAATATTTTACAATCTTTAATCTTCATCTTAAAATACTTTAATTTTAATATAAATTAATATTAGTCTTCCTATATTCCAATTTGACCAATTCAGTAAACATTCTAATTTAATTTGTACCAATTCTCCGTAATCTTCCACTATTTCTGTATTTAAAGTATTGCATCTATTCGGGATATACACTGTGTCCTGCTCATTGCATTTAATGCAATTATCCGTTTCAGCTATATTAAATCTTTTCAGGTAGATTTTGAAATTTCCATGTCCCGATACGAATTGTACGTTATAAAAGTCTGGAGTATAGTACGTTTTATTAAATCTCTCTCTCTCTCTCTCTTTAAATGTTGGAAAAAAACTTTTCGTTACTACGTCATAACTTATCCACACCGTTTCAAACTTTTCCATATATATTGTTCAGTGATCGAACTGTTAAAATTTTATTCCCGTATTGTATATCTATTATTTGTATATTTCGAAAGTTTGTGTTCTACCTTTAATCCATTTTTGATTGCAAAAATATTGACATACGTTTTTCTATTTCTAAGTATGAATATGCCAGCTATAACTAATGCATTTGTACAATTTATTGTTTTGTAAGCTTCAATTAGTTATGATATTCTGTGTATGTTCGCTAAAAAATTTTGGAATATTAAACTTTAGCATATCCTCGTATTAATCAGTTTGATTACTATGGTATTCTGTGTATGCTTGCTAAAAATTTTTGGAATATTTATTGAACTTTGGCATATCCTTGAATAGATATTTGATAATGTCACTGTTTTGTATAATATTATTCCCTTTTTTTTTTGTAATTCATCCGATTGTTATTGTTGAACAGCTTTGTGAATATATTAATTAATTTCGTAACTTTTTATCATTTATGTACTTGCAGTGATTGTAAAATATGAGGTTTTTATCTATTAGAACGCCAATGTATTTTAATTGATCCTTTACTGTGATCTGAAGTCCGTATTTAAGTTCATGTTAATTTTTCTGTATTTGAGTATCATCAAATTTGTTTCACTCATATTTAGACTAGGATATTTCTAGAAACTCTTTTATATTCTTATCCGCTATTGCTATTTTGTTTTCCGACATTTTTCTATTTCTATCTGCTACCATAATTTACTGAATCGTCTACAAATGTTATAATTTTTAAATCATCGGGAAATTCTAATTGATATACATATATATTTGTGCTAACATTCCATAAGTATGGACTTAATACCGCTTCTTGTAATAATATAATCCACGTATACGTTTTCTTTTTAGTTGTTTATATTGATTTCAGTATATCTTTGATGGTAATATTGATTTAGAATCTCTAATAAGTTATAGCCTAACTTTAATTTTTCCACTAGTTTTATCATCCGATTTATGTCAAAGCTATCAAACGCTTTTGTAATATCTATATGGTTAATATTACCATTTTATATGATTTATTTTTATATTCTTTGATAGTTCTGTACATATTCCAAATTTCTAACTTTGTTGATTTCCCTATACACTGGTCTTTATTAATAATATTTCGTGTTAGACAAAGAACTGATTAAATAGCGAAGGCTAAGCCAAAAGAAAAAAAAATCAATAACAGCAAAGTTGAAGTTCCTTAATGCAACTGATACAGGAAGAATTCACTTATTTCCCGCAGTTTCAAAAAGAGGGTTCACTAAGGTTCTTTTTTTTTTTTTTTTGCGAAAAATACATGTCAGTAATCTTTTTCTTTGAGATTAGCCTATTTCAATGCGTACCAAAATTAATTTGAAAGTCTTTTTTTTTTCTTTTTTTTTTCTTTTCCTAACTACTCTTCAAATAGCGCGCATGCGATAATTCCTCTTAAAAGTTAGTTGGCTACAAGTTATTTTCGGATGAGTGACTTTTGAATCATGGTCAGCCTATTCGGTTTTTGTTTTTTTCGGAAACAGATACTCGTTGTAATATTGCCTGCTCGGTGAGAGAACTGTAATTTCTTTAATGGAGGTTCCACTAGGGTCACCTCATGACCGCCCGAGAACTGCTTAACGGAACGAGAGATGATTAAGATTTTCCAGCCTCCTCAACAATATACGTAATTATTTACTTTTCTTCGAAGAACAAACGGTACCGTCTTTAAAAGTATATGTCACTCGAGCGTCGCGACTACAGACACAAATATCATAGAGTTGCAAAATAGACATATAGGGTTATCGTACCGAATTGACTTATGTTTCTCATTTTTAATCATTACACAAGCGCGATCCAAATGCTTATTTTTTCTTTTCCTTCTCACAGAGTTATTCGAATGTTAAATTTGTAAACCCCCACAATCTACTGTTCGTCGGAAAGGACCTAAATAATTCCCGTTCTTCATTTGTAATGCGTAGCAGATTATAACGACTGTGATGTTCAAAAATTAAATAAATGCTATAGATTTTCCACGCCTTCTACGCCACTATTGACTATTTATTTTCAATAATACATTTATAAACAGGTTCACAGGTTCAGCAAAACCACCGTTTGGCACAGATTTTAACGGTCTAAATACTTCCTCTCAAATAATGGTCCTTCGTAATTTAATAATGTTACAAATATTCCTCTTACTGTTTCGGATGACGATCCAGCAGATTTTTATAATTACAATTTTACGAAAAATACATAATACAAAAAAACGAGAATCTCTTTAAATGTCTCGTAATGTAAATCGTTTTTCTATTGTTCCCGTTCATTTCGTAAAATATTTTGGAAAAGGACGTAATAAATGTTTGTATATTTATACGCTTATTTCACTGAAATAACAAAAAAATCATTAACTCTGCCTTTATTAACTTATATACATACATACATACATATATATATATATATATACAAATATATGTTTTTTTGGAGGGGGCTCGTTAATAAAAGATTACCATTCAAAAGCAATATCGAAGGGAAAAAGTCAATTAGATAGAGATACTGTAAGAGATTGATAGTATAAATGCGCTAAAAGCTCCAATGATATAGGGAGTAAGAAAAGATAAAATGTAAGGAGCAAAATAAAGAGAAGGAAGCCTAAATGGTATGCAGAAATATCGAGCAATACATGATTGGAAAAGGTTTCGTCACTTAAAAGAGGAGGACAATTTAGGGCAGGTGTTAAGCAAAGACGAAAGCGTGAGGAAAGCAACAGATAATAAAACATAAATAGATTGTAATACACTCGAGAATAGAACGATATTTTATTAATAATAATTTTGTTTTCCTTTCCGGAAGGGAATCAATTTCTTTAGATTAAATTAAAATATCAAGTTTACAAGATAGTTTTAGTTCATGGCACAGAAATAGGCAGAGTTAATGCGAAAACGGCAAACATCACGAACGATCTGCGAATGTAAATATTTTTCTTTCGGGTAACAATGAATCCTGGTAAATAGTTTTAAAATGAACGGATGATTCTTAAAGAAAAGCTGGACATTATAGGATGTAATGTTTATATTTAAAGAAAATATAATCCGAACTGTTTGGTCTGATCTGAATATAGAAACAAAGATAGAGACAACGTGCCATTCGGTTTCAAAAAAAAAAAAAAAATGGCAGTCCTGTGACATGTAATCCATGTCTAATACGTGAATAATAACCATAAGTTTCCTAATGAAAAATGGAACTAAGACTTTCCCCAATTGGTCGGTTACATCGAGGACCGACTACATTAAAAAAATAATTGTTTGTATATGTTTCTATCTAGTTATACAGCCACAAATCAATTATTTTTTACCACATGAATTTGTCTAAAAAAGCAAGAATCCAGGATTCTTTCAGTTTGCTTCTATGTACTCTTTTTCTACATTGGTGTATACGAATTTGGGAATTTATTTTTATAAAATTTCCTTTTTCATATTAGATTATGCTCGGAAATCTAACAATATATGTATACACTTTATCTCTTATTATATATATATACATATATATATATATATAAATACATATATATATATATATATATATATGTATGGTTACGTGTTGGAAGCGACCGTGTTCAGAGCGACCAAAAGAGATCGCGAAGGTAATTTCCTGGAAATCTCTGATATACTACTACAACGAACTGCGATCATATTCTGTTACGGTTCTCTTATAAATTATGTAGATTCTAAATTCGTTATTATTTACTTTAGATATTTGTATGTTAACATTAACATGTAACGGTATACACAATATTATAAAAACGTAATTTAATGCAAAATGCCTAGGCGGCATTGTATATTAATGTAAAATGGCAATAGATGAATGGAGGCCTACTCACATCCGGTTTAATTTTTCTTAATAAAACGCACCGTTGTCTAAATGCTCGATATATAATTATAGTTAAAAATAAAATATCAATGATTAAACACGAGTACGCTTCTAGTCATCTATCATTTCTAGCAGTTTTAAGAAAATAACTTGGCCACTCTAGTTCGCATATACGTAATAATAATAAAAAGAATCCGATGGTCGCTCTGAGCACCATTATCGGTGGGTCGCTCTGAACACGACGCATATAATTATATTACATATATATTAATTACAACTTAATTTTTAGGCCAGCCTCCATTAGAAAAAATGTCCCAATTTTATGTAACGTTTGTAATATTTTAATTTTTACCGACTTCCTGAAAGAAAAAGTTTTTTTTTTTTTTTTACCCCCCTTGGGTTTGCTACCAAAGAGCATTAGCCCAGCAAAAAGGAATAGATACATGGAATAGAATTTTATTCTGTCGACAATGGAATCAAGGAACACCTCTAGGACAGGAACAACAGAGAGAGTAGGTAGAGAAAGAACATAAGAGGCGTTGAAAGGAGCAGGAAGACCAAGCTTTAAAAGATGATAGTACATTCGTCACGTATGTTTTTTTTTTTTTTTTGTTTTGTTTGTTCGCGCTTAACTCCGCTTTATATGCCCTGGATGTTATATAGGGATTTATGTATAAGTGGCAGCCGGCGTTGAAACGGTATTAAATGGCAGTAAGTTGTATATTTGTATATTTTTACGTACAAGTTGGCGGCCGTATATAGACCGTTTGTGCAAATGTAGAGGCTGGCATTATTATCGTGTACCTTATGGTAATTGTCTTTTTTTTAATCGACGTATTTTCCCCATAATTAGGAATATGAGAAAAATATAAAACCTCCGCATACGGCTCAAATTAATTTAGTTAGCGGTTTCAAAAGGTTCCAAATTTTTGATTTTTAAATTTAAATAAAAAATCCCGAAAACCAAAAATTCTAGAAGAGTATTAGAAGCAAAGAAATTTCTTCAAATGTAATTATCTGCAGCGTAGAAAAATATTTCCTTTCCTTTGTTATATCTTATGAAATATGACACCTTTTCCATGGCATTATTCTGAATGAAATAAAATGTAGAATTTTTCCTTCGCTCGAAAAATGACAAATTCGTCTGATTTTTTTGATGGCTATTAAAAATGAAAATATTCATTTATTGTTTGATAAGAGCTAAAATATTTCGATTGCCATGCACGTATAAATGATAAATGTGTAGTGTAGATTGTTGAGATGTTTTTCTTCAAATTTAGTGAAAGAGAAAGGTATCTGTCCCATAGTGATACGGATTCGGTATTTATCTAGCGATGATGTCGAGCTAGAAATTATTTTCTGGTTAAAATCATTCATTTTCAATCTCTCGACATCACCGCATTGTTCGTTGCCAGCGGAGAATAAGAATGTAAATTACGTTTTCCGGTCGAAATTTCGACACGTGTGGAGTTGTTGGGGCCCGTGTAATTGTCTTGGTATGCGTGTGTCCGGCGACAACGGGTAACGTCTGCCGGCAGCGTGAGTCGCGAGAGAAGAATAATCGGACATTGTGGTGCGCCTGTGATCAGTTGATATCGGTTTATACGCACACGACTATTATCTTAATAAGTTTACCGGTAATTATATAGTTTTTTCCCTTGCATCCTGCCGATCGTGTTAAATAAATGAATCGCCATTCGTTCGTCAGTTACCGCTTTAGCTAGTCCACGCAACGTCGCGTGTCGCTACATCTGTCATTTTGGTAGTCTACGTTACTCGATTTTTTCCTGAACTTTATGTGTTTTTTGTCAATTTAAATGTGAATAGATTTTCCGCCAATTCTAAAAAAAAGAAGAATAAGCAAGTTATAAAAGTACAGGTGTTATTATCTATAGTTTCGTTCGTTTTCTTTGTGGTAAACACTCGACCCGTGTCTGGATGAGATTCCTCCGGAAGGAATTCCGTGGCCGCGTCCCAATTGCCGGTTGTGTTTTGAATTTTCCTTTACAATACGATTCATTGGCGCCGGTAGTTAGGGAAAATTGCTTGGGATGAAAAGTTGCGGCATTATTCATTTGATGTAGAATGTGAGTTGTAAACCGAATGGTTGTGACTTCTAAAAATACGCGCCAAGCGCCAAATTTATGTAATATTTGTCTGTTCATTGAATGTTGCGCAAAAAAATCTACAGGATCTTCTTTCGGCGCTTTTGTTAATACGTCTTACCTTAACTCAGACTGATAAAGTTATAGTATGCTTTATTGGAATACTATAGCGATTCTTACGCAAAGGAATTTCCGAACATTCATTAGTCTATCATAGAGCAGTATGAGGTCAACCGGCCATTCAAGACGAGGTTTTCAACTGAAAGGAATGACTTAGAATGTAATCAGTTGATTCGGAAAAATTTTTATACTGTAAGACATAAAGGGACCGAAACGGAAAGTATTCCAAAGAGCTGTCCAAGCAATCGCCAAAACTAACCGAATCGGTGTGGCTTGTAGCTGCGGAAAATTTAACCTTCTTTGTACCGAGATTGGCTAATGATTAGATTAGTATAGAAACGTGATCTAAGTACACGGTACACTAAACTAAAATCAATTGAATGCAAGGAGTGCAGAGAGTGATAATGCAACCGCCCTGCTGACGAGGAGAACCGATTTGAGCAACCGATATATGCGTAATTTAAAATATTAAGGTGAAGTAAATTAACTAACTCAAAGATAGTTTCGCGTCTTAAGGGTTTGCACTACCAGGCAAATCCCGAGCTGGATGAAGTTCATTAAAGTGACCATCAATAAGCACCGGGGAGATTTATCGAAGTACAGTTTGAAAAACTCCTGTGCAAGAAAATATAGATCGGAGATACTGAAACAAATCTATGAATAGAGTTGCAATTAAATACAGACATTCTCGTCATCTGAATTCCGGCATTGGGATTATTAATGTTGGGAGGAAAAAGGGGGGAATACGAAAAATAGTAAACTCTTAGCGGATCAAGATAGCCACATTTCCTTAGGTCACCAGTTCGATCGGCACGGAAAATTACGAAGGGAAAACACAATTAATCGTGGTATTTGGCTTGAGACGAATTTCACAAAGACACGCAATAAGTCGCCGCTAAATTAATCCGTAAGCTGAAACAGTGCCGACTATTATGAAAGACACGCATATTATTTCAGGAATGGTTCAATATGATTTTCCATGTAATATTTTGCATGGAATTACGTGCGGATGTGGAAATATTATTTTTACCGATAAGAATTTCATAAAAGTTGCAGAACGTATTCTAATTCACGAGATCATGGAGGGTAATTATCAGAAGCGGTCACGATGTATTCTGAATTACGGGCTCCTCCATTAATCAGTGACCGGATTCAGTTTGAGGGAATAGGTGAAAATTGCATTGGAAACACGTTTATTGCTGACCCGACTGTAAAAATACCTTTGGTGATGACAGAGGATTATGATTGTCAGTAGTCAAAGTATCTATCTGACTAACTTGGTAAGCGCTATATTAACCCCATCAGTTGATGCAACAGCTCTGCATTTGTACGAGAAGGCGGAGCTAAGCATAGAATTACGTTTAATTCGGTAAGCCTTTAAATGTAGAGTATTTTCGTGAGCTGTAACCTTTCGAATCTTTTTTTGTCGTGTCCTATCCGGACATGTCGATTGTTGGACGTTTATTACCTTCTCATAGTTTCGTCGAAAAGGACGAAAACGATCATAATGCTCGAGACGGATAGAAGAAGTGCTCCGATAGAGTTTGGTTATGTGACCAAATAAGTGGCACTTGTTTGCATCGGTGATTAAGTACTTGGTGAAATATTAAGTCGTAGTCTAAAAATATATAGCTTTATAATCTAGTAAAATAGAAGATTCAAATTTAATATCCACCAAACCGTAGGTACCTGCTCATCTTCTTTTATCCTGAGATCGGAGAGAGCTTATACTCCTTTTTTTTTTTTTTTTTTGAATATAAAATAATAATCATATTATTTTATATATTATCTTTTAGGCGCGCCAGCAGCTTTGATCCAACAACTACAGAAATTACGGAGAGGGTTAAATAGAGAGCCGATTAAAAATAGAGCTTAGGAAAGATTGAAGTTCAGGAATTATTATATGTGGAGATGGAAAGGAAAGGACAAAGGAAGAATTGTAAGGAGCAGGAAGACCCAGTGTTAAGATTTTGGAGTACAAAACGGAGCGCTCAGAATCAAGGGCAGGGCATTGAAAGAAGATGTGGTTTGCAATAAATAGTGGAGTAGAGATGGAGCTATGATGAAGGGGACAATCGCGAGAGGAGGACAAGGAAAAACGAAAACGTGAAGAGGGTAGAAGGGAGTGATTAAATCGCAGTCTGATTAAGGAAACGATCGCGGAGCGTTGATAAGAAGAAGAATGAAACAGTGGTTGAGAACAGGGAATCACCGGCTGAATTTGAAGATAATGAGAGGCGGGATTAGAAAATAAAGAAGGATAGATGTCCAACCATAGTCGGGAATGATTAGCTGTGGAAAGGATGCGGCCGAACGGGCTAAAAAATTAGCTAACTCGTTGCCCTCGATGCCAGAATGGCTAGGAACTCACAAAAGGTCAATAGTAATAGAGCGAGATGAGAGTAGATTGGATATGAGAGAACGAATTGACAGAGAATAATAGAGTTGAAGGAATGAGAAGGAGGAAAAGAAATAGCTTGAAGAACACTTTCAGAATCGCAGACAATGAGACGTTTACTGATCCCTCTTACGAATGGAATGAAGAAGATTGTCCGTAAAATGGAGATAGACTCCGCTGTGACGATAGAACAGAAGGAAGGGAACTTGAAGGATTCAGAGTAATGCAGTTAGAAAGAATGTAAACGCGCCGTCCACCCCGTTCTCATTTTTAGAACCGTCAGTGAAGAATGTTAGATGAGAAGGAAAAGATGTATCAAGCATGTGTGGAGGAATTCGGCTTGGATTGTAGAATGTGCGATGGAACTGGTTTGGAGAGGAAGAGAGAAGAGATTAATAGTCTGCCAAACGCTGGTGTAGTCGTGGAAAAAGTAAGGAAACTTGGAATAAGGAAATGAGGCGAAAAATTGGAGGGTCGAGCTGCTACAAGAGAAAGGATCGGGATTTTACTAGGAACAAAACGTCATTGGTTTTTAATACCAAGATAGGAGGAGATAAGATTAGATGAGGACACAGAAATACGTTTTATTTGAAAATTGTAATCAAGCTGCGATCTGCGGATGAAAAGTGGTTGTATCGCAAATTCTCAGAGAGGATAGTAGGAATAGAGGAGGATTTTAGCGCTGCAATGCACAGCAGAAGGCAGCACTTCTGAACTTTGTCCAATTTGACGAGGAGAGATTTAGAGGAATTTCCATAGATGAAGAAGCAGTAATCAATCCTGGAACGAATTATAGCTTTGTAAAGGATTAGGAGAATAGAAGGGCCACCACCACCTCATTTGGATGAAGATAAGGCTTTCAGGAGGAATTGAGTCTTTTAAGGGAGGGGAATTGTAGAGATAGTTAATGTGGTCATGGAAAGTGAGACGGCTGTTGAGAATAACCCCAAGGTAGCAGAAGGAGCTGACGAGCGGAATCAGAATGTTAGAAGAAATAATACTTACCGAAGTTTGGTTGTAGGGGCGGAGGGAAAACAAGAAGACTTTGAAGGAGAGAGAGATTCTACGGATAGATAAAGAGTTATTGATCTTTTCGTTGGCAGCGGCCGTATCACTACAACTGGAGTAGATAAGGATATTATCTGCGAAAAGGAGCGAGGACGAAATCATAGGGACAGAAGCAATATTAAGAAGATAAATATTGAAAAGGGCGAGCCTAAGACACAAGATCCCTCTCCACAATGTCATTCTCTGGGAAATGGAAATTAACACCGTGCTGCTAACGTCATATTAATATAACGGTACAAAATGATCGACAAAAAGGGGGCAGTTTGCTCTACGTTCACGTTCGCCGTCGAAAGAAATGCAACAGATAGTATACGATTTCTACCGCGTCATTTGATGACCAAGCAATCTGTGTAATTTTTAAATTTCCGGCATATGTATATGGACACATTCTAGCTCGATAAACCGGTAGAGAGGAGGGTTGGGCCACATGTGGTGCTTTACAACATTTATAATGGTGCATCCTCCAACTTCAACGGCGATTACAAAAACATTATTCTTGGCCGATATGTTGTGTAGGAGGTGAACAAGTTTTTAGTATGTGGGTAACACAATTCCGTATTATTTGTGATGAATGAGGGCCACAGGTGTAAAGTTAGTAATTTTCCCTCTTCGAATTAAATCATCCTGTCTGGAATTGTGTGCGTTTCTTGTACTAGCATGACACGCTATCGGCGTATTTCCCCTGTATAGGTATTCGCATTTAGCTCTGCTAATTCTTTCTATACATTCGAGTCCCGGTTCTCGACGTCCGATAGCTCTGAGCACAGGGTTATTTCAATTACGCATATTCGTTATCCTATTTTTTCTTTCCGCTATGAACTGTGCGCGTGGTTGATTCTATTTTAAATTAATTGGGGGGGGGGGGTATTCGTAAAGTGAACTTTTATTCGGATCTAATAATGGGGGTTCTTAAATGAGAATAATGGATAAATAACCACTTTTACTCGTGAATATTCTGTATACAAATTTGAATATGTCGCAACGCTAAAAATAAGATTAATAAAAAAACAGAGATTATAATAAATACACATTATTTACAATATCCTTAGGAGATTTCCAAAATGTAAAATTTAAAAATCAAAAAAAAAAAAAAAAAAAAAAAAGTCGGAAATCACTATACAACAGAGAACGATAAATTTAATTAGGTCGTTCTGCTGTTATTAGATTAAAAAAAAAAAAAACGGTAGCTGAGCCAAACGCATGTTATTTCCATGAAGTATGTTACGACTTTTTAATTACACAGTTGAAAATGAACAAACTTACCATCCGGGTTAACAATATTATGAGCATTATTTAAAATTGAATGTATTTATTATAATTGTATTTCTGTCTTTGCTATCGCGAGTTTATTTATTCTCATTGTTACGTTGGATCAGAATTCGTACGAAAAATTGATCGTACGAAATCGTACGAATTCTTACAACTTGATCCGAAAGAAACAAACGTGTACAGGGTTAAGCGCGTGGTTACATTGTGTAATGTGTCCATTACATGGGTCATATCTATTTGTATAAAAAAAAAAATAATAATAAATAAAAAAATAAATAAAAATAAGAATAATTTGGAATGTGTGGTGCGGGTGCGAGTGTGCGCGTGCCTGGAACTGTTGTCGGTGGGACCAGCCAATCAGCATCCTGCAGGAAACAAAAAGGATCTACCTGATTCGGCCAAGTCCAGCGGTCACGGTCGAGTAGGCGGTCGAAATTTTGGATAATCGAGATGAAGATTTTAGTGAGAAAGGCAGTGGCAGCCTTATAGAGTCAGTCTCAGTTTTTACCTTCGAGCAAGCGGTCTCAGTTTTACCTTCGAGCAGTCAGCCTCAGTTTGATCGTCGGCCAAGTCAGTGAGTCAAGTCCCGTTTTACCGGTAGAGGAGGCTCCGGTTTTTAATTTTGTAGAAATACTTCCGTTTTGATTTCTCGTGGAAAAGTCGCCGTCTTGTTACTACGTTCGACATTCGTTAAATTTATTGTAAATATCGAAGTGACGCGAGTAGTGATTCTTGCTGTTCGGCAAAGTTTGGATTCGGATATGCAACTGGCCCTCAACGAAAGTGTTCGATAAATCTTCCTCGATCGATTCCGATTTCTGCAACGCAACCGGCCGCCGAATCGCCATCAATAGATCCAGGATCACCGACAACAGTGATACGTATCATTCATATTCACTTTACATATATATTATTGTGTATTTATAATTGCGCTATTTTCGGACTAAATATTGTTTTTTCAGCGGTCGACCGGTCCCGAAAGATAGGTGTGAGTTTTGCTTAATATATTTTTCAGTAATTTCAATTAAATAGTTTTCAGTTCGTAATCATATAAAGAAAAAGCAAACATTCTCTGATAAGCTTAAATAAAATCTAAACAAATCAAATCCACGAGCGTAAAACCTCGTGGTTGGCATCCCTGACTACCAAGTTAACGTCTAGAACCGTTACAATTGCTTGCATCTATTTTTTCCGTACGAATTCGTACGACCACCAGAGTTTCATACGACCGGTGGTATATTCTGTTTTTGCATGAGAATTCGTGCAAAGTTTTCTTATGCAGTGTTTGTTTTTAGCGTTCTTATTTTTGTCTATTCCGCGATATGGATTGCGAAAAAGTAATCGGTCCAGTTGAAGAAAGTTTGCAATTCGAGCATATTCGACAAATTTTTGATCACTTTTTTTTTTTAAGAAGACCTTTTGAATTATCCGTTTACACATCTCTTGATGCAAAATAATCACGAACCCGTACACGCCTAGTTTTCCATTGCAAGATATCGAATTGCAGGGGTATCCAGTAAATAATCAATTTCGGTTAATCTCTCATTTTACTGAATTGTCGAAAAAATTATAGAAAAAGAACGCGCAATACAACTAGTGCCTTCTGTAAATTCACTACGTTCGTCGAACAACACACCGTAAGTAATGCAACCACTTTATCCGTCGCACGATTTCGTACAAACAATTTTTCCTGCGAATTCTGCTTATATACGCAGTATACGTGTATATGTATTTTTGGTGTTTATGTACAGTCGATCGTTATGGTTACTATAGCAATTCCTCTGCATAGTACGTGAGGATCATCCAGTGCTGGATTGTAGCAAATTCTGTCGAGGGGCCTTTGATCTACTGAGTTTTTAAGTATAAAGTGGTAAAATAATAATTCAATACTCAATATGTTTATTTGCCATCTATAAGTTACAAATTATGTTAGTGTTTAATCTAGTAAAGTAGATTACAATAGGTCCTGTTAAAAGCCAGAGTTGAGATTTCACTGGCAATTTAGAATAATTTTGATAAGAAACTAACATTTTAAAATTTATTCTTTTTTAAACTTTTACAAGGTAACTTTTCTAGATTTAATGTGAGCAAATTTAGAGATAATACGATACGAATATCAATTTCTCTGAGCAAATCATAGTCTATATTCATCAAAGAGAGATAATTCAGACGTTCTTGACTCATTTAATTCACTTTTTATACGCTTCAATGTCGAAAAGGAACGTTCGTCACGGACAAAAGTGATCATGAGAGACAAATAAATGCGCAAAGCAATTTCTAAATTAGGCAAACAAGATTCTAATGAATTTTCTATTAGGAATTTAGAATATTGAATTTCCAGAGCTTCGTTTTTTGAACTGTAAATCGCACTAGTCACATCCATTTTGAGTAGCTCAGCAAACTACACTAATTCGTCGTCTAGACTGTCTTCCAAATCGTTTGCATAAGCATAGTACCATAATTGGAGGTTTTTTTAAAAATCTCTTCTGTTGTAATAGATTTTAACTGTCGAAATATTCCGAACACACTACTAAGTTTTTGGTATACTTTCATGCGTTTATCTAAAGCAGATAGTATGTTATCAATAATGACAACAAACACCTCAATTTCAAAATCTTTATCGGGTATCTCATTTTCAACAAACTCGTCAAGTGTACTAGAACAACCGCTAAAATGGTCATACTTTGTGCTTCGCTTGGTTCGTCTTGAAATCTGTTGCTGATATTCATGACAGCCTGTCAGATCTTTGGGTTTGCTTCAATATCTGAAAATATGGATCGCATTGTTTGGACATATCTATATAATGATTTATAAAGGGCGTACTCTGTATTAAGGTCTATATTAGACAATTTCAGCAACGCACTAGTCGCTTGCACGCGTTCTAGGATACCGTTCCACGTAATTGCCATTATTCCCGTTTTCATTCATCTTTGAAACTAGTCCGTAAGCTTGATTACGACACTCTGCCTTTTAATCTATATTATTGCAAATGTCATCCAACACTTGCTTCATAGTGGTAAAACCACATAATAATGTCTTCGTAGCATCAGCTCTGGCGGACCACCTAGTATCCGACAACCTTTTCAAAATCGGAATTTTCGAAGTAAGAGTTTTCTCAAGAAGACCCCAACGGTGTGTAGAAGCAGAAAAAAAATTATAAAGATTTTCAATAAAATCGAAAAAAAATAATACTTCTGTACGGTCTGCAGCGCACTTAGCAACTAAATTTAACGAATGTGCAAGACAGGGAGTGTATTCTGCATACTTATTTATTCCTTTAATTCGTGCTTGCAGGCCGCTGTATTTTCCGCTCATGTTGCTGGCATTATCATAGCTTTGTCCACGACAATCTTTGATATCAACGCCATTCTTACTTAAGAAATTTAGTAAACTTCGGACAAGTTGTTCAGCATTATTTCCATGTCTAAGAACTTAACAAATCTCTTAACTGGCCCAGATGGTAGAACATAGCACACTATGTCAAAGTCAGTTGGTCTACATGCGATATATCTGGAGTAGAATCGAATGACACTGAATAGTATCTGGATCTCTTAATTTGTCAAATAATTTGATCCAGCATGCTTGATGCAGTTAATTTGATAAATTCCTCGCATGTTGTTTTAGATAAATATGGCGTGTGTCCTTTTCTTTTATGGGCATAAGTTTGAATATGTTGGGCTATAAAAACAGTCAAATTTGGAAAGTAATTCTAATAAACTTTAGTGTAATTCACATTATGTGTTGAACTAATAATTTCATCACTACCCCGAAACCTCGTCTGCTAAAAACTTCATTACTGCAATAATAATTCGTTTTAAAAGCATCTGCCAATAATTTTGCTCAGTCTGAATTTGGCTCACAAGTTGAGAACGATTTAACAGTGAAATTATATCTTTTCTATGCTAAGTGCAAAGCTTCGTGCCTTTTCAACAAATTGTTCGCATTCTTCCAGTCATCGAATCCATCCTTCGTGAGCCGTGCTGCTAACTGATTAATATCTGAATCGATAACTTTGCGAACAAAACAGAAAAGTTGTACTTTTGTTTCTGAATAGCACGACCAATTTCTGACGTGAGTTTTATTTCGAAGGTTTATGTTTATAAATGAGAAATGGCTTTTGGCAGAATCGTGGACTAATTAGTCTTTTTCACACATTTTCATTTAACTTAAAAAGTCACTCTGTTCATATGTTGCAGATCGCTGCTTCCTTTCGCAATCCAATAATTTCTGTCAAAGTTTGCCGATTTAGCTTATCGGAGAATGCGACGTTGGCACGCTGCCCGAGGAAGCCGGAGAAATTGAAATGACTTGCCTGGGAAATTGTCAAAAAACATAATCTGAAATTTATCATAATTATTATCATTATTTTCTAACTCGAACAGCGTGATCATATATCATCATGGCGGCCAAATCCGTCTCAATATTATTCAGCTTATTTTAATACCATGATGGAACATGTCCTTTGAGAGCTCTTTTCGAAAAGAAAAAAACATTTATCTCAGTTAAAAAAATATTGAGCTTATTTTAATACCATGATGGAACATGTTATAATCCTTTCTAAAAGTTTGAAACGACGCAAATTATTTGCGAACGAAATTGGTAACGATCTTTGCAGAAAATCTCTCATTACTTTTATAACTTACATAGACTTATTACTAGAAAATAACTTTTTGGTACACGATTGCTAATAATGTGAACTGTAAGTCTTACAAATAAATAAACAATTTCAACAATTCGAATCGAGCTATTTCAATTCTACTACACATCCACACTGAGTGTCGAATAAGAGTGCTCGCACACGTCAGACTTTTATAGAGCCAATTATCAGGCCGATTAAAATTCTGTACATTTATACGAGCGACTTTTTGTAGAACTTATACGTTTATCTTATGAAATGATGTGTTTTATTTTCGCCAACGAAATAATCGGTTACCAGTTGTCTGCAATGGATTGTCTTGGTTGGAAAAGGTGTAACGTTTCACGTTTTAGTGACATCAAGTAAATTCAATATACCACGACTTAATAAGTTTCACTCAAAAAATAACGCTCAGACGGTGGCGGGTCTGAATACGCCGGGTTCCCTTCTGCGCGGGGCCCGTAGCAATTGCTACTCTTGCTACGTGGTTAATGATTTTTATATTGTATAAATTATGATTTTTATATTGTATATATTTTTTTTGAATAAACGTTAATAAGAGTGTCGGGCACTCACACAACGGGCATATTTGCCCTGTGAGACCCACAACTTATTTCAAACAAAAAAAAAAAAAAAAAAAAATCTGGCACTGGGATCATCCCAGGCTTTAAAAACAATCAAAAAAAAAAAAAAGCGAACTATTTTCAGCGCGAAGTTGTATGAATTTTGATAAACTAACGGGATAACGAAATTTTTATTTACATCAAATTGCATACATAGCGTAGGATGCGTTCACTGATCGATACGTTTTCCTCTCGATGATATCACGGAACAGATGGAAGTTGCGCGCGCAGAGCATTTAAAAAAATAGAAGATGTACATAGTTCTATGTGTAAGACCTGGAACTGAATTCTATGTAAATTATAATATTACAAACTAGTCAGTGATGCGCGTGCAATGTTCACTCGCTGCCACGTCGGTTTAAAAAAAAAAAAATCGAATGATGTAGCGGTACGGATCGTATAGTGAGCGCGCCCAAGTTTACATATGTTGAACATTTCTCGTGTGATTTAATAATATCACTGAAGTATTGTTTGTTGCAGTATTTCAGAATGGAAGGAGATAACTTTAATGTAGAAAATCAATGTATTTCAAAAATCTCGTTTGATTTATAGTCAAAGGCTTTCTTCAAGCCATCTCCTCTCCTCCTTCTAATTCCTCTGACGGTATCATTCTCTCTATTCGATCTCTCGTCTCTACCTTGCTCTGGTCCCGTTCCATTCTTATAGACTTTCTTCGGGTTCCTAGTCATTCCAATATAGAGGGCAGTGACACTGTGCTGACTCTTTAGCTCGCTCAGTCGCCCGCAATGGTCCTTTCCTCGACTCTTTCCCTTCTTCAGACATTCTTTCCCTATCACGCTCTAAACATTCAAGACTTTAATTCGACATGTATCCCATCTTTATTCTCAAATCGCTTTTCGCAGTACCCCGTCTTAGGCCGCGGTTACATCGGATCAGAATTCGTACGAAAAATTGGTCGTACGAAATCATGCGAATTCGTACGAATAAAGTGGTTACATTACTTGCGGTGTTGTTTGTACGAATAGTGAATTTACACTAAACAGTTTTTTTTTCTTTTCTTTTTTATTTTAGGATCGCCAGTCGAAAAGGAAGTAGTTACCATAGGTTGTTCGACAATTTGGTAAAATGAAACTAATTAATAAGTGTGTGAAATCTGATATTCTTTCTTCAACTCGACTGATCATTCAGAATAAACAAACGCTGAAAACGGACAATGTAATAATATAAACTGGTCGTACGAATTAAACAATATATATCGGTCGCATGAAACTGGTCGTTCGAACTCGTACGATCTCTTACGACCAATTTTTCATACGAATTCTGATCCAATATAACCGCGGCCTTATTTAACCGGTTCCTTGTTTCCTGTCTTGGTTTCATTCTATTCTTGTCTGTCGCCGTTCCACTGTTGTATTAGACTCAGAATCATGAATCATTTTCTACTCCCTTTCGTTTTTCTTTAGCTCTTTCTCCTTTCTGCTCTCTTCATGCTTCTGAGCCTCCTTGTATTTGTAACTCAAAAATCATACCCTTTTCGAATGTTCTGCACTCCTTAACGAACGCTCCCTTCTTTACATCCAACTTTTAGGATCTTCCTACTCCCTTTAACGCTACCTATATCCTTTCCTTCCCATTGCCTTCAGTTATTCCGTTACTGTTGTTCTTTGTTTTTTCCATTTCTGACCGCCTGGCTATTTATTTCTATCTCTTAATTTATCATTTTGTTGGGTCAAGGCCGTTGGCACGCCCAGGGTAGTGAGAAAAAAAAACGATCTTATAATAGGGACAAGATTATTCGGTATTTGTCCAAGAGTGAATCATAGAAATGCAAAGCGGCGAACATAGTTATGCTTGCAAACATTGTCATAAACCGTTTTGTAAAAAATCCGCTTTGGATCATCATTTAAAAACACATACAGGCCTACACATTTGTAAATATTGTCATGAAGAATTTTACATCATTTGAGAATACACACTGGTCCGTAAATTTGTAATTGTCAGAGGCGGTATTTTCCAAGTACTCTATTAAAATACCATTTAAGGACAGATAGCAGCGAACGTCCCCGAATATATGTGGACATTGTTCACTAGTGAAGTTTGTGTTAAAATTACATTTAAGATTGCGTAAGTGTGAAAAGCATCGCTGCCGTTGCCGGGAACAGTTTTTCTTTCGATAACGTATAAAACTTTTTAGCAATCATTTCGCAATTTTCTTGTACATCCGTCATCTGGCGTTGCTGACTTAGGCTATAGGTCTGCCTACTCTTTACAGTGCTTTCTTTATCCTTTTCTTTTCATCTTTATATCTAATTTCTTTCCTTCAATCTTTCGTGTTTTCTATCTTCAATCGCCTTACCGTCTAAACTTATAAGCCAGTTCTTCGTGTTGTTGGGATAAGTCAATAAAAAAAAAAAAAAAAAAAAAAAAAAAAAACTATCGCCCAGCAAAAAAAAGAACTGAGTTAAAAAAGGCGCTTTTTTTTTTATTTAATTTTCGAAAGTTTTTATAAGGTACATGTCATTTGGCAGAGGAAGAAATAAATTTTGAGCGCCGCTCCTTGGTACGCAAATGGGCACTTCGATTCAGAAGGTAAGTTGCCTACAATAAGTAATAAAGAATGACGTAGAAGGTGCGTTTTATGCATGCGATAAGTAGAAAAACTTAGTAACAGCCCTTCAAGGCTAATGCGAAATGTACCATGGGTCCAAAGGTATTTTTTTAAAAATTACAACTTCAGCTTTGTACGTCCAATTATTGATTTGTTTAAAATAGCTCGGGTAAAAATAAAAAGTGCACATTTAGCTGATGAAGTGCGTAGCAGTGAGAGAAGTGGAAATTTTTAGTTTTGTTATGCGTTCTGCGGAAAGAAGTCTAATTTAGGTGATTTATTTCTCGCATCTAATAAAGCAATTTTAGTTAATTTGTGAATATACAGCTGTTGAATCGCATTATTATTTTCTGGGGGGGGGGGGGATTATCATCACAGAGGAAATGTACAAGACGGTATTTTGTGTCTTCTGAAAAATCGGGTTTCTTTAGTTCCTTTCTTCACTCGATAATTCATATACATATTTCACTTGCATTTATGATGCAGAATACATTAAGAAGTGAATAGTAGGACTATCAGCTATCACACTGTGTTATATAATATTGTAAACTAAATATTAGCTATATATGGTAATTTTTAATAATCGGTGTTCAGCGCGGCTCCAATATAAAAGTACTTTTACATTTTTGGTAAAAAAAAAATATCTAATTAGTACCTAATCATACATATATATTACATATATATGACCCGGTTTACTAAAAGAGACGTATCGTCCGAAAAATCGATTTTCACTTTTTTGGCGATTTTCATAGGAAATCTAATCCTAATTCCTTTTATCTCTGGATTAATCCTGTTCCTCCTTTTCGTTCTTGGTTCTATGATTTTCCCTAGTTTACGTCGGTCCATAATTTCTAAATTATCTCGTCTCCGTTTCTCGCAGTCTCCTTCCTTCTTCTCTAAATCGCTTTTCCTTGGCTGCATCTCCTAATTATCCATTGGATCCTGAAGGTTCCCAGTATGTTTGTGATGCGAATCACGTGCTCTTCGACCATTCTGGTTTATCTCGCGAGCGTGAGTTACTTTATTATCATCTTTTAAAGCTTGGTCTTCCTGCTTCTTTCAACGCCTCTTATGTTCTTTCTCTACCTATTCTCTCAGTTGTTCCTGTTCTAGGGGTGTTCCTTGATTCCATTGTCGACAAAATAAAAATATAATTTCTATTCTATTCTATGCATCTATTCCATTTTGCTGGGCTATTGCTCTCTGGTAGCAACCCAAGGGTGGTAAAAAAAAAAAAAAAAAACTACATATTTCTAGATTTAATATTTACTTTTCAAATCGATTTTTCAAAAAAATAACATAAAGACAGAATGAAAAATATAAAATAATATGTTTTTAACAATAAAAATACCTTCTTCTTACAGATATCTTCTTTTTTTTTTGGATCGTAACTCCAGATCTGGTCTAGCGACTTTTTCTTGTTACTAACTTCTCCTCAGCCAATGAAGTCGGCTCCGTTTTGGACTTCTTCGAGCGTGATGTAACGTTTTTTTCTTCTTTTTCATTTTTTTCATGCAATGCAACTTTTGTTTTGTTCTCCCATCCTGATTCATCAAAATGTTGTTCTTTTTTTTTTTTTTTTTTGTTTTTGAAACCAATGTTTTTTTATCTCATGAAGCTATACCGTCGGTTGTTGTGGTGTCAGAAACCGCATTTCGAACGTTATTAAAATGACAACGCGCGAGCTTTGTTTTATTTAATTGTCGTTTTCTCGAAAACTCGTTTTCAGACGATAGGCCCCTTTCAATAGATCGGGTGTCACACATGTACAAAGTAAGTAAAGTAAGTCCCATAAACTCAGCAGGGAGTCGGAGGTTGTGAAGTTAAGGTTCACAGGAAGCTCAACGGCATTAATTTTAGAGTGGGAGGGTCAGTCCTCTTCTCTCGGCCGCCTTTACTTTCCTAGATTTCTCTGGTGCCCAATTGTTGCAGGCTAAACCTGGGAGCGATTTGGATCCGGATCGAGACAAGTCCCGATAACCTATGACACCTCTGATTTAGTAGCCAAACACCTTAACCACTAAACCACCGCGCTACCGTCGTCACGTATATATATATATATATATATATTGTATGTTTAATCGAAATCACTATTTTCTTAAATATTTCAAATTGCACAGTTTCAATGATGAATGTAAAAACTATGCGTTTTCTGTGATCAAACGTTAGAAATGAGTACTACAAAGAGAGATCATATCTACCAAAAAAAAATGCAGTTTAAAATGAAAACTTATTTCTCAATTAGGTATTTCGACAATAATTCCATTAACATAAGTATTACTATATTTTATCTTTTGATAAACACTTTTTCATTTTCTTTGACAAAATTTCATCGCACTTTCTTGTATTGGGCAAGTTTTTTAAATGTTATATAAGCAACTTTCGTTCTACATGGAAAGGTTTAAGATGGTTTAATTTTTCTTTATTTTTATAATTTACGTTTATATACATACCTACGTAACTCCCTTACACACACACATACATATATATATATATATATATAAACTCGGCCATTTTGGCCTCGCAAGAGGCTATGCCCCTTGACCCTTCTTGCTTTCATTTCTGTCTCTTTCTCTTCCATACTTTGTATAAAATGATCAAAATTTACAACGTAATTCTTACTGGCCTCAACACAAAAAAAATAACATAACCACAAAAATCCTATCCTAACAATTAACTTTCATTATATAAAATTAAGATATTGTTTCATTACATTTTTCGTTACATATTTTGTTACAGAAAATTGTGACATTTTTTAAATAACAATAACAAAAATCCTATAAAATATAACAAACTGGTTAAGGTGCTTGGCTACCAAGTTGGAGGTCACGGGTTCGAGACTTGTCTCGTCCTGGATCCAAGTCGCTCCCAAGCTTACCCAGCCTGAAATAATTGGGTACCAGAGAAATCTGGGAAAGTAAAGGCGGCCGAGAGAAAGGAACTGGCCCCCCTTCTCTCATTAGTGCTGTTGGGCTTAGTACATTGTGAACCTTAACTTCACAATCCCAACGCCCTGTCAAGGGTACGGAACTCACTTTACTTTACTTACATAAAATTGGGACATTTTTTCGAATGGGGGATGGATAACCTAAGAATTACGTTGTAATTAATATATATATATATACATGTGTATGTGTGAATGCAGTGGCAGGTTTAGGCCTATTGAGGGGCACCAAAATTTAAAAAACGCCTGAAAAACGTTATTTTCCGGTCGCTTAAGTCTAAATTGATGAAGTTGTCCGTCGACGATAACATCTTGTGATTTTATGTATCAAAGAATAATGTATTTTTATCGTAATTAAAGTAAGTTTATCATTTATATGCGAGAATTGTTGATTTTGACTTTAAAAATTGTTATTGAGACTAGTCGATGTATATATATATACATACGAGTATAGTTTTTTTTTTTTTTTTTTCATTACAAGAAAGACGACATACCAGCACGGGCTGAGGGCACCAACGCCATCAAATCCATCAGTGTGTCTATGTATAACTAAAAAATTCGATCCCTCGGAACTCGACATGGGCACAACTTAAATGATAGTTCTTAGATAATACTTATGGATGTTAATTAACTACGCCGTTGCTAAAAGAAAAAATAACTTACGGTTTGCATAGAAATTTCTATTATTCTATTAAACTTCAGTTACTTGATCACAGTTTTCCGTAACGCTTTTTCGCAGTACTCCTGCCACCAGAATCACACTTTCATCTATACACATTTGTATAACATTTATAAAAAGGTTGATGATTACATTCACAGGTTTATTAAAATGTAAACATATACACTTAGCTGTACTTTATACTCGAATATAAATACTAACAAATTTTACAGCCTTTTAAACTGGTATTTAAAAACCGTTTGATAAATAATTTTGAAAATTAAAACAAAAAAAAACAATTTTAAATACTGATGCTTAATAGAGAAATTTCCGAATTTTCTTCTCTTTTAGTAGCGGTACTGTGCATTTTCTTCAATCACAATGTTATGCCATATGCCGTGTTATAAGAAAAATGTAAAATAAATAATTATCTTTTCGTTGCGCTCGGTCAGTACCGCAGTTTATATTTCTGCATAAACATTTATAGATGCCGGTAAATGGTACACCTCCTTGGAAGCCGCCACTCGCCTTTTTCTCCGCTATTTATCAATTTTGCTGACATAGACGGAAATTGCAACCATGCTCTTGTAAAAAAATATTTAAGCAATAGCGGGCTCAAACTGAAAACCACCACGTTAACTTCCTACTAAAATATCAGTGAATGAATAAAATATTTCTGAAATTCACAATTAAAAAAATGGAAAAGTGCGTATTTATTTTAACTCTTATTACTGATCACAACATAAATAAATTGTACATACATATATATATATATAATATAATAAGAACATTATGTATACATATTTAAACTTAACATAAATAAATAATAAAAATTATTTATCCGGAGATGTTTACATGATTTCTGGATGACACAATTTTTTTCCAGATATATCTCCATTTAATTAACTAAATGGCGCGAGAAAAAATAATAATAATAACGCTGACAAATAATATATACATTTTAATTCTGGCTAAATTATTATACAACTATATTTATACACGTGATGATGCTTATATCAAAAACACATCGAAACGGTATTAATTTCGCTTTTAAATTGCACTGTACATACTGATTTCAAGCAATTAGTTATCTCTAGAATTATACTTTTCAATCGGACAATGCCTGTTGACGACAAAGGCTTTACAAGCGTTAACATTTTAATTTATAGTTGTACAAAGTTGAAATGCCCCCACCCCTCCAAAAAGAAAAATAAAACAACTTGAAAATTACTCTACGCGTAGCTACAAAAAAAAATATCACTAAGCAGTTAACGATACCTCATGTTTGTAAATGAAATAGACGATCACTTTAAACGGCTATTGTAAAATAGTAATCAATTCGTTAAATATCCATTCATTATTTTAGCATATAATAACGATGGATTGGTGGACGGTGAGACGACAGAGTTTATTAAGGGAATACTTTGTGCATTTACCCAATTTGAGTCGGGATGTTATTAGGTAATAGAGCAACCGGAGCGTATTATTTAACGTACAATTTAATTACATGCTCAGAAATAAAAGAAAAACTATTCTAGCGCCATATGATTTTTTCGCTTAATGTGCGAGGAACAAAAATTAACCGGAGACAGGTTTCATAAACGACGAATTAAAAATTAAAATAGCCAGCGATGGATAAGTAAAAAAAAAAAAAAAAGTAAAGTAAATCCCATGGATATCCTTGATAATGTATCATGGATTGTGAAATTAAGCTTTTCATAATGTACTTAAGGATCTAATGAATCTAAGGAGAATACTAGGGCTAGTTCCTTTCTGCTTGGGATCCACCTTTACTTTGCCAGATAGAGTTCTCTGGTACCCAATTCAATTTCAGATTAGGTAAATACCTGGGAGCGATTCGGATCTGAAACGAGACAAGTCCTGAACCCGTGGCGATGGATAAAAGAACCGGCTAATTGGACGCCACCGCCACGGTAGTAGTACACATTGTTCTTTTTGAAACATTTAAAATATATTGCACGTATAAAATAGGACACAATTTTAGTACGGTACACACTTATTGAAAATCTGCGGTCAGAAGTAAAATTCTTTCACACAGATTATACTAATATTTTTCAAGCGACTCTAGGATGGTTTTCTCGGTAATAATTTACAGGCTTTATCGATGATTTATACAAGTCTTCGCAAAGTGAAAAAAAAATTTTAATTTTCTATATTATTCTATATAGCTGCTCTATCAAAAAACGAAGGTGTTTCATTAAATTTTTTATACTTTTTTTTTAACATTTCACACAACTTTCTAAAAAGCCTTTTTATTTATTTTCTTTTAAAATTCTATATAGACTCTGTAAAGATTTTAATTAAACATGAATTTTTCATCAAGTGCGTATTGCTTCTTTGATTAGTAGGTTTTTAATCGACAATAAGGAAATAAATAGGAAATTAATAAACTCTTCCGAAAAGTTAGGTCGGATTGATAGAGATGAAATATGTCGGGGTATCTCAGGACTGTGTACCGGTTTTTTAAAATTATCATAAATAATAGCAAAATCTGCAGGTAGGTTTAAACACTTCGAAAAAAGAGAAAAAAAGTAAAACTATATTCGCTATTAATAAACGCGTTAAAAAGTTTAAAAAAAAAACAGACTGAAAAAAGAACGCACACACATTCTCACTGGAATCGTAAATGACTTACTTGACACACATTATACATTCGTTTAATAATATGTCTAATTCTATATAACAATAATAGGACTTTAAAAGAATCGGACAATTGAAAAATAATAAGTCTCTGTTATATAATTATATTTTTACGAGATTATACATATTTTATGTGTATAAAATAAAAAACATAATTTAATTTTGGACGAAACATTCTATGATTTAACGTACGAGAAATTGACATTTACAAAAAAAAACAAAAAAAAAAAAAAAAAAAAACAAAAACGTATACAATGGATACAATTCTCGATAAAATATTACAAGACGAACGAAAAACAACAGCGTTTCTATATACATTAAAATTCCAATTATGCGAACACTAATGATTTGCACGGGGACATATAATTTGGATATGTAGAAATTATTCGAATAGGAACAATATTACAAAACTAAACTATTATCCGGTGAAATGAAGCGGCTTAAAAATCACCTTTATTCTCATTTTTTGATTACACGAATGCCATATACAATAATAATAATAATAATAATAATAATAATAATAATATTGTACACACGTTTGACGTGATCTCCTCCCTAGTGTAGTCTTTGCTGTAAGAGCACGTGTCCTTGACACACTGTATCGCGTTATGAGACTAATGCAAATAATTTTGTGTTTAAGAAAACGGTCCAATTCGGATAAACGGAAGAAGGAAATGTCTGTAATATTATAATTAATAAATTATCGAAAAAAACAGAAAAGTTTTCTGTACAAGTAGCCAGAGGAAAGTGACCGCGGGTCCCGCCCCGTATTTTTTATTTTAATTATGATACTTGAACAGACAATATATGTACATTGACAAACGCGCAGAATAAATAATCCGATTTAGAATATTAGAAATTGTTGTTATCGATCGTTTTATTTATTTCCTATTTCTTTAAACAGCCCATTTTTTAACGTAAGTTTCAAGGCGCTATGACTTAATGACTTAAGTACACTGTGTCTCTCTCTCTCCTCTCTGGGACTTCTAAATAGCTGCGGCCTTACCGATAAGTAACTAGGCATGTTTTGTAGCAGATTTATAAAAATTATTCTAAATTTTAATTTCAAATTTATCTCGTTGACTGCGTATTATTGCTGGCATTGTTTACAAAGCCAACTTTTGTAAAGCACTTTTACTTTTACGTGCAAATATTGCTTTGGCATTTAACGTGATAGGTATACATAATAAGCACGCACTGAAAATAATCATAAGTGGGTTCCCGACTGAGTGTGTATAATTTTTAAATTATAAAATGGGCAACTATTTTACCTTATTTAACAGTTAGAAATAAAAAAAAAAAAATTGTTTTTCTTTTTCTTTATTTAGATATTCATTTTTTTTTTTTTTTATTATTCATTTTGGTTTCTTTTTTACATTTCATTCCAAATAAAAAAGTATTTTAGAGAGGAGGAAAAAAAGCTAGAAATGACAACCTAAATGTATTAGAGGTGAATAATTATTCATAAAAAATCGCAATTAATGAACGTGATGAAATCATCTAATGATAAGAGGGGTCAATATTTTGTACGGGCTTTTTGGTGGAAAAAAAATCAATCCATAGAGCACAAGAGCTCACACACACACATACATATATACATATACATATATATATAAAAAATTGATATGTATATATGTCATGTGTGCCAATATTTTATTTGTTTATAATTACGCTCCTAAAAAAAAAGAAAAAGTTGTACATGTACACACTAGCGTGAAAGAATAAATTAAGTATAAGAGGCGTGTGTATACGAAGCGTTTCTTTAATATGGACCGAAATAATTTTAGACCGTCCTAATTCGCAATTTATATTGTTTATATTATTAACAAAAACTACTGCAAATTCGTTTTACTTAAAATTAATTAATCATTTTCAGTGATTAGTCATATATTTTATAATTAATATAATATTTAAAATATTTTCCGCCTAACTTATGCGAGATGTATTTATAGCGTACATTGCCATATTACATAATGGAAAAATTTTTATACATATACACAAAAAAAAAAAATGAATTTAAATTATTCAATTAATAAATTAGTAAGTATAAGCACACACATATACACAGCTAGAATGTAAACATCATCTATTTCGACTTTACGCAAATTAGGAAATACGCAATTAAAAATACTTTACTGAGTATCAAAAACTTTTAATACATACAATATGTATATAGCGTTAATTATATAAAAAAAGAAAAAGTAATAAATAAAATTAAACTAAAAGTAGTGTAAAAATGTTTCCGAATATATATATATATATATGTACACACATATATATATATATATATACATGTATGTATTGTTTTTCGTAAGCTGCGTGAACGATTGTTGCTGCTTTTCATCCTATAATGGGAGAACATTTTCCCTTTATGTAAAGACCGTAAACAGCCAGTTAAAATTTCTATTTAATTTTTCATTCGCTTTGAAAAATTTAATTTCATTGTAAGTGATTGAGAAAAAAAAACTGCACATGCGCGTGTGCATATGCGAATTTATTAAATCTGCTACATGATAACGAACTGAAAGCTTAAGTTTCGGACTTCGCGAGGTGTTGTGCACTTTTATTGACGTTAATTTTCTCTTGGAGAAATTTTTAATCATGACGAAATAATTAATAGGTTCACGCAGCAATAATTTAAAAAAAAAATGAATCCTAACGCAACTGATTGAAAATTTTTCATCGTCGTGTTATATATATATAAATTTTAATTCGAGTTTATCATTTTTTTTTTATTTTTAAAAATTAAAAACTAGAATTAAATTCTAAAAATAACTATTTTGCAGGCAGTGTTCGAGTGAATTCGATTTAAATATTTTTACACTTGAGGATGAAAGGGAGATTTTATGAACAAAGCTTTCATTAAAATATACCCCGTTAATTATTTTGTGGACAAAAATAAATGAAAGTGAAAAAATTCATGAAAATCCGAGGAAACTTTACGTAAACATAAGGAAATTATCAAGAACGCGTCTGTTTAAGCAATAATTCGAGAGGGACTATTTTTTGATCGATTTTAAATAAATAAACATTGGTTTTACCAAACAACGGGAATAATTTTACACCTGATAGATTTGAGCACACGATATTCGAAAAAAGAATCAAATACGAATTATATTTTTATATAGTATATGGATGTCATATATATATATATATAGTATATGGATGTCATATATATATATATATATATATATATATATATATATATAGTATATGGATGTCATATATATATATATATATATATATATATATATATATATATATATATATATATATATATATATATATAGTATATGGATGTCATATATATATATATATATATATATATATATATATATATATATATATATACATATATATATATATATTAGATATATATATATATATATACACACACACATCGGGTAAAGTTGAATAGTACGCGCTGATATTTTTCAATAATATAGAGCCTGGATTTTAAAAATCACTTTTTTCGTTGCAGTTATTGTTTTCACCGTTAATAAAGAGAAGTACTCGTATAAAATTACATTTTTCTAAGAACTTATAATTTTCAACTTGGCGTGTATTTCATTAAAAAGTGATTATTTATATCTCTGCATTTATCAGCTGACGGTTTTAATTTACTGTTAATCAAATAAAAAATCAACTAACACACTGTATTTAATTTATTTATTTCGCGTTCCGTCTTTTACTTCAACGTGTGTTTATATTTATTTATTTAACAAATATGACAAACTTTCTTTGTCATGTACGCATCAGTCTTGGAAAGTTTTGTTGTTTCAGCAAAAATACCATCGAAAAATTTTTAAGTAACGAGCGTAATAAGTGTAATAATATTATCACAGTTTAGCCCGCCATTTTTTCTATATAATTGGTATAAATACGCTGAAATCGAAAGCGTATTATTATTTATATGTATGTATTTTTTTCGTACGTGTAAACTCTAAAAATTCATAATAGGCCGTATATTTTTATCCACAACTCTTTACCTCGTCACCACAGTTTATAATTTGAAATAGAAGATTGATAATGTACTTATGCTGCGGAAAAATGATGAACAAAATTTAAAACGTGATATAATCAAAGTTTTCTAATAATTTTCTGTACATTTCCGTTTGTGCCTTTTAACTAAAAAAATTTATTAAACTATTTTGCAACCATGTGTCACTCCCCCGCCCGTGTTGTTTGTTTCATAAATACATGTAATAACTAAAAAAATTTCAAATGATAAACGTGTTTCAGTTTAAATTTTAAAAAAGCTGTTATTATTATTATTATTATTATTATTATTGTTATTATTTAATTCAATTCAATTCTCGAGGGTACTAAAAAATTGTAAATGTTTTCAAAAATTCACTCTGGAATAAATATGAAACAAACGGACAAAAACAAAGAAGTGTACAAAAAAAGAAAAAGAAAAGAAAAACAAGACAAGGAAACGAACGCGAATAAAACAAAAACTATTGCAGCAACAAAAAAATGATTCTTATATTTTCCAGAACTCTATATTAAATGAAATAGGTTGCCAATAATATATGTTCGTCGTACCGAATGGAATAGCATATAATAAATTAGGATAAACTGACCAGTAGATAGATTTTCTCAACATATAGCACCGCTGTGGAGCGTCTGCTGCCGCCATAGGTTAGGTATCCAAGAGAAGGAAATAATTTTAACATTTACTCGGTTATAACAACGACAATAATAAGAATATTAATAACGATAAATCATTAGAATAAAAGTTTATTCATTTTCAAACGCATGTTTAACCAAATATATATTTTTTTTTAGTCACTTAAGATATAAAAATCGGAAATTATATTTTAGCCGATGGTTATTTGTTTGTGTAAAATGAAGGGGGATAATTTTTCGTTTCTGTTAGCTGGTTGCGCGACCTTATTAAACATCAATTTATGCGTGTAATGGTATATATAGCAAGAAATCTATATACCTCGGCACCGTAACTTATCACGTAAAATATTATAGGAATTTTCGTTCTCACCGCAATTCTATTTTTAAACCAAACTGAGTATTTTTGACGTTTTTTAAAATCTGAACTTCAGCTGACGCGTGAATATACAAAAAGGGAGAGGGGAAATTAAAAGTTCCTTTGACGCGATTTATCATATATATATATATAATATAATATACAATGATTAGAGGCTCTATGCAGAGTAGAGACTGCTGAAGAAAGTACGAGTAGTGCGAAGATCAATCGGGCAATTTTTGCAATCTTATTGGCTAACATTATGTCTGTCATTTAAAAATAATAATAAGCATTTTATAAATAAACATGAAATAATAATTACAGAAAAATAAACGTAAATAAAAAAGAAAAAATTAACAATTAACGCGAAATCAGCTTTCCTCGAGTCATTCGATCTACACAGCATATATATGCTACACACACTTTTTCATATACATACACGCACACAAAATAATATATTTATATTAAAAAATCAGGATCGCTATTTACATCGTCGGAATCTTCGTCT